>CM038144.1:171693118-173116132 GCA_021437245.1 Aegilops speltoides
TTTTCATTACTGAAAACCACCACAATTCACAAGAAGTTCAGCACAACTCCAGCCTAACACGAAGGACTAAAAGCTACCAGATTGAAATCCCAACATCCCAAGAGGCCAACAAAGGCCAAACATCTGTGCTAGAACCCAACATTTCACAACCGACGACACAATCCACATCCTAAACCGATTATTACATCAAAAGAAACTAGGAAATCAAGGAAGCCTAGCAAAGAACTAGAAGAACAAAGAACGCCTGTGGTCGCCACAAGAAGAGTTTTCTTCATTCCACCTGGCAACATTGATCTTCCATAGAAAGATAAGGACGATTAATTGTCTTACATAATTAGAAAGATAATTAAAAAAGCCACATGCGGCTACGCCTCAAATACACAAGGGCAAAAGAAGAAGGAAGACAAGGATCCGCTCACGATCTCTACTTTCTTGATGTGTTCTTTGCAGTCGCGGGAACTAGTCTCCGTGGCGAGCGGCGATGAGCTTTTTCGTGTCCTCAAGACGCTGCTTGAGAACATCCACGGATTCCTCCACCAGCCTTTGGCACCCGCTATGGAGCATGTCATTCTCGCCCATAAGTTTCTTGACGATGACGCCGGTCCTCTTCAACAAGGCATCGGTCTCCTCCTCGCCGGTCTGCACTTTGACGATCTTCTCCTCAAGAGGTCACACTCGCCCGAGCCTCTCATTGCCCTCCCTTAGTTGCCGGATGACGCCGTAGCCTATTCAAATGAGGCTTTCATGTCATCCTCGCAACCTCGCCAGCCGGAGATCCGATCCATCGGCTATGGACGATCGCATGCATGCGCCTATAACGATCGTTACGCCCGAGAAATTTTCCAGTGCTGCGCGCGCGGTGGGACTTCTCTTCTGCATTCATGGCACGGCGGGACATCTCTATCTTCATGGGCGCGGCCGGACCGATCTGCTCGATCGGCGCGGCGGGACCTTTGTGCTGCTACTTCCGCATGGCGGGACATGTCGGCTGCTCTCGCAGCGAGGCAGGACATCTCTCGTGCTTCCGCTTCCATGCTCGCCTCTCCCTGGTGGCAATCTCTCGACCCGTAACTCACGCCGCCATGGCGTATGCAAGGGAAGGATGCTGAATGACTTGTTTGTTTTTGTGGATGAGGAGTTGAGGAGGAATGTGTAGTCATCTTGGCATACTAGTATTTATAACCGAGTACTAGTACGCTCCTAAGTGGGAAACCGTTTAGGTTGTGATCGGTGTGAACAGGTTTGCAATTCAATATAGCGTGGTACTAATACGCTCCTGAGTGGGAAACCGTTTAGGTTGTGATCGGTGTGAGCAGGTTTGCAATTCAATATAGCGTGGAGTAATTTGGAATGTGACGAGACGCAAGCTCAAAATTTATTGACGGTTCTAGTTTCGAAGTGTGGCACTATTCCCGGATGTAGTACTTATTTTTCTACTTCCTCCTTTCCGGTTTTATAGGGCTTATCTCAAAATTTTAGTTTTTCCATTTTATAAGGCTCAATTTGGTTGTTCCCCAACACATGTTCAGATTCCAAGGTGCATTAAATCATTGCATGCAAGTATTAAGAGAAAATTGACCAATGCATGTACTTTATGCATGCATGCATTGCAATTAATGTATTGATAAACATAATTTTTTTGAGAAAACAAGAGCATTAATTAGGTGCTTTTGCAAACTACAAAAAATATTCCACCACTCACCATCTTGGTTGGTGAGATTTTTGAATTAAGCCCTATATACCGGAAAGGCGGGAGTACTGCTGTGTACGTGCAATAACTGGCACCGTCGTATGCATATCTTACGGTTAATGGGGCGTTCGACAGGAATAGCTGCGTGGCGAGATCTATGCTAGTCTTTTTTCAGACGCATTAAACCTATCTCTCGGGACTTCTCGCACGCACCATCGTGCCACCCACAAAAACTTGTACTCTGAGTTTAGTACTCCCTCCGTCCGGAAATACTTGTCATCAAAATGAATAAAATGGGATGTATCCAGACGTATTTTAGTTTGAGATACATATATTTTTATCCATTTTGATGACAAGTATTTTTGGACGGAGGGAGTACGTTATACAGGAAGAGAAGAGGTGCACGCACGCACTCGTCCTCTCACACACGCGTCTGTTTTTCTCGAAAAGGAGGAGGATGGCCCTCGGCCTCTGCATCTGGGAGTCACACACGCATCTGTAGCTACGAATTGTAGTGTTCTCAACCATCCGATTGGCTCTATCATGGAAGTACATATATACTAAAACATGTCTAGATACATCTATATTTTGACAAATGGAAGACATATATTGTGGAACGGAGGGAGTGCTTGTCATCAAAATGGATAAAAAAGGACGTATCTAGAACTAAAATATGTCTACATACATCTCCTTTTTTCCATTTTGATGACAAGTAGTACTTCTTACCCAAAGGAACTTTATATCCAACAGACACAAAATATCCGTTCGACTGTTGGAAATTCTCGATCCGATGTCAAAGTAATTGCTGATCGCCACCAAAACCCACCATTTCTTAAGCTAAAGTAGACCAAGGTAATCCCTATATTAGCATATTACTAAGATAAATAGAAGGCGCTGAGAAACATTTAGGACGTGAGCTTGTCACCGAATGTGGAGGACACAAGCTTAGCCCCGCCAAGAGCTTGGGCAGAACTGTCAAGAAGGTCAGCTCCTGCACGTTGACGTCGCCGCGATCCTTGCTGCTTGTCACCTCCATTTCCACCTTGACGGCGTCGGTCGTGCCTTTGGGCTCCCCCGGCGGGCCGTTCGCCCATAGCTTGGCCACGTAGTGCGGCAGTGGGGACGCCCCCGCTCTGATGCAGACAACCGACACGGCGATAGGCGCGCCGATGTCGAGCACGCCGCCGACCAAGAAAAATGCGCGACGGTCCTCCTCCGCGAACAACAAGAGCCGTGGCTCCGACAGTGGCACTTGCAGCTGGAGCACCTTGACGTACTGGATCCTATGCACGGGCATGGGATGCGCGGTGCTGATGTGGTGGTAGAGCACCGGCGGCGGGCCTTCGTAGCTGCAGACGGGCACGTGGCATTTGCAGGGGGCGAGTGGACACACGCTCTGGTGATCGGCGAGCTTGTGGTAAGTGACGTAGAGCCCACAGCCTTCGTGTGGGCACTCCACCCTCACTGACGAAAGGACAGAGTCCACCGCCGTGTTCCGCACGTCGAAGCCACCGCCACGCTCGCACTTCTGGCACTGCCGCTGGTTCCCGGGGTGCTCGACGCGGCAGTCCACGCAGGCCAGGTGCCCTCCCTTGCACTGCAGAAATCAATCGAACAACACATCAATCAAGAAACCTGCACCTTGCTCAGTCAGCCGAATGGACGAGGTGTATTCGAACCTCATACACTGGGGGCGTCAAGGGGCGGAGGCACAAGGGGCAGTGGAGCACGGTGAGGTCCATCGAGACCTTAGAGAGCTCCATCGTCGGGTCCTGTTTGGTCTGCATGATCTCGCCCTCCTCGTGCACAACCATCTCTCGACTTGGGCCGGGCTATTACAAAGCTTTACGGTCACATATTTTATACTACCTCCGTCCTGGTTTATAGGCCCCCTTTGTAGTTGTGCCAAATTTTGACCAAAGATTTAACTAATAAATGTCAAAAAAAATTATCTCATTGGATTCGTATTTGAACATAGTTTTCAAAAATATAATGTTTGGTGACATGCATGAACATTTTGTTAGTTTAATCTATGGTCAAAATTTGGCACGAAATACAATGGGGACGAATAAACCCGGACGGAGGTAGTACTACTTCAAGGTGCATTAAATCAACACATGCAAGTATCAAAAGGAGAGTCACGACATGCATGCATGCGTTGTAATTAATGCATCGGTAAATGCAAATTATTGAAATATATCGAGTGCAGTGCTTTGATGTGTCGCGTCAACTCGTACATCAATGAGAAGTTTGATTATCCTCTCCCTCGCAGACTTAATCGCACTCGCCTTTGGCTATATGACAGGTTGGCCACACACTGCCGGGCCCCCTATTATACACGCAAGGCGGAGCGTCCCTCCCTCGCCCATGAGCGTGGTGGTGGCAAGACTAGGAGAAGCTTTCGCTACACGCTCTCCCTCCCGCACGCGGTGGACATGCAACAGTTCAATCGCTGTCAGATGGCCAGAAGTGTACTGTAGTACTCCTCTAGTGCAGTAGTACTCCATCATTGTTCGACTTCCCGAAGAGGTGAAGAGCCAAGCGCAGCCCGGACGCTCGGGACTGCGCTTTGGTGCCTTAAGGCACATGCCTTTGTGCCTATGACATGTGGGTCCAACAGGTGGCTGACCCACATGTCAAGGACCCAAAGACAGGTACCTTTAAGCCACTGAAGCTGCGTCCGGACGCTCGTGTGGCAGTTTCATGTGTAGAGTAGTCTATGATAGTGTGTCCTGTAAGCTTAAAATCGTTGGGGTCGGCTCCATGCTATGTGGCCGTCTCGAAGTTTTTTTAAAAAAATTAAATAGTCTTCTGGCCCTACCTATCACCCTGGCGATTGTAGTTTGCACACTCATCTGGTCAAGACAGGAATATATATTTTAATTTGTTTTTTTGGAAAAGGGGGGACTCCCTGGCCTCTGCATCAGAACGATGCATACGACCACATATATTTTAATTTGTGGTGGATAAATGTTAGAGGTTGCAGCAAATATATTGTACACTGCGGGTCTTTCAGCCAAGTTTAGAGGCAAGCATGTAGGGCTAGTGCTATGATGTGTCGCGTCAACTCGTACAACGAGGAGAAGCTTGATTTTACTACACGCCTTCTCCCTCGCCCATGAGCACGGTTGCTCGCAAACGAGGACATGCTTTTGCTTAGTAGTACTTCTACAACAAGCTATCCGTCTCGCTCGCGGTGGACGGACATGTAGAAGTGGATTCGACACTGTAGAAGCAGTAGTAGTAACATCATTGTTCGTCTTCTCGAAGAGGCGAAGAGCAAAGCGCAAACTGAACGTTGCAGTTGCGAACATTGGAGCACACATATAGCCAGGCTCTTGCATGAGACAAAATTGCTATGTGAGCCCACTATTGTACTAGTACGTGCAACTACTTGCTAGTATAGCCCTGTAAACCAGAAAGGAGTATTTGCCCTTCTAGAGATTTCAACAAGTGACTAGACTACACCGAGACGGAATACAAATGGAGCGAAATGAGTAAATTTTCACCGTAAATAAATACGTACTAGTTCTATCGTTTTCCTCTTCGAGGTGCACAATATTGAGTATACTGACTAGCCTCTTTTTGACACGCATTTACGTTTTTTTGACACAGTACAGATGCAAGCACTCATATACATGCGCATACGCCCACCCCTATGAACGCATACACGCACGGCACTATCATCTTGAAATTTATGAAGTCACCATAGGCACCTCGTCGTCGACTGGTCCATAGGTGCTTGAATGCCAAGGAGGGAGAGGGTAGCGGTTCTTGAGACGTTGAACGGTCAATGATGCATCCTCAATTACATGTAGAGGGGATTAATTGGAGAAGTAGAATATAGCCAACATGATGTGAATGCAACAGAGTTTGGACTCTCATATAATAAAGGCGCCCCACCACTCCAATCCATCTACTCCCAAGTCTCTGTGCAACACTGCTCACTCCAATCCAAGACCAAGTGACCAAAAGCCACAAGCACCTATGGAGGCGATGGACGCGAGCGGCAGTCGGCTGTGCCAAATCATCCAAGGCGCCGACCTGCGGCCCCGCACCGCACAACATTTCCATATGGTGCTGGCGACCGCAGGCATCATAGCCCTCGTTGACGCCGGCTTCGCCTCTCGCATGGACGACATGATGGTCAACTCCATCCGCAAGTTCACCGCTGTCAAGAAGCGCGCAGACGACCTTGCCATACTGCTCCAGCCCGCGCGCCCAAGCTCCTCATTGCCTGCCACCCTCATCGGCCTCCATGGTGACGAACTCTTTCAAGCCCCGGTGGCCCTGCAGGTGCCGGAGGTCGCGACGAAGAATGTGCATCTCGAGGCGCTCACCGCAGCAATACCGCCATGCAAGAAACCGCCGACCGCACATCCACGTCTACGAGGAAATCGTCTACATAGGCCACTAAAAGGCAAGCAAGGACAGAAAGACGTTGGCCTTCTTCCAGCAGCCAGAATCTTTGGACGCCATTGTTCAGAAGCACATCGACCTGGCCACGAAAGCCGCTGCTACTTAGGCGCCATTCGGTGGGCCGGCGCCCTGAGTCGAGGAGGTGGACGTCGTCTATGGATGCATCTCTTCTTCTTGCCTCTTGTAACCAGCACTGCATCGCCTCGTGGCCTTAATGTTTTATTAGTATAGTACTCCCTCCGTTCCCAAATATAAGTCTTTCTAAAGATTCCAGCAAGTGACTACTACATACGGAGCAAAATGAGTGAATCTACACTCTAAACTATGTCTACATACATCAGATGTCTTGTATTCCATTTGAAATAGTATCTAAAAAGGCTTATATTTATGAATGGAGGGAGTATATGGCATTTTTATTCCAAATCGTAACGTTTTCACCGTGAAGTGGGGCATAGCTGAGCAAACCCACCCGCCCATCCAAGCGTCGGTCGAGTTTAGAATTATAAGAGAGAAACGAGGGAGGAGAGCTAGTCAGTAGCACTGACTATTTGTTGTCGATGGGACTCGTGTTTATAGAATAGAGTCTTGAGCACTCGTGCCTTTTTTTTTGAGGGAAAAATTAGTCGTATGTCTAGTACCACTAGTTGGGTGCGTGCGACCTATAGCTATCATCACTTTAGGTCTCCTTTTCGAACCGCGGCTACGCTTCACAGTACATATTTTTTCACGCATTTATCCTCCTATATGTACTCCTAGGATATTCCCACGTGCTCCCATTCGCCGACATGTGGGACATAGAGCATCTGGGTCGTAGTGCATGCACGACTCGGAGCATATGCCGGGGTACTTTACATTTCAGACCTCAGGAATTACATGCAAACCCCCCGCAGAAGAATAAATAAATGAATGAATTACTACATGAAACCGGATTATTTTCGTGGAAACCGGAGCACGTTCACTAAATTTTGGACATAACACGTTTATAAAAAATGACCGGACCTAAACCAGTCTAAGGGCCTCTTTGATTTTTACCGCAAAAAAGGGCCTCTTTGATTCGGAGGATACTGAAAACACAGGAATGGGGAAAGTATGATGGCAATGAACCGAGACGAGGAGAACTCTAACTCAGTTAGAGGTTAGAGTTAGATTCTAACCCTGAACTAACTCTAAACCAAAAGAGGTGTATGGATGGCAGGGTTAGATTGACAATAAATGCTCTATCTCAATCATTTGACTACTTTGGACCCTATTTCCTGCCGGATTTGGAGGGTGCTTGGATACGTTTCAGTTCCGTGACTAAAAGTAGTGGGACTAAAACTTGCTAGCCTCACCCATGCTTGGATCCAAATACTAAAGAGACTAAAATCAAGTTAATGAGCATTTATTATCCTCCAAACCCTCCAATCCAGAACTCGCCTGTGTTAAAGAGGAGGAGTTAAATGAGGAGAGAGATGACTAATCCACATTTTAGTAGGGGTACCCCTGACTAAAAAAATTTAGTCTCAAGACTAGTTTTAGCCCCTCTTTAGTCAGGGGTGCTTGGAACTTTAGCCTCGTAAAGAGACTATTTTTAGTCAGACTAAAATAAGTCCCTTGGATCCAAGCACCCTCTTGGTGTGGCCGGCTCTTCTGTGGCCTCCTCCCGCTCATAATTGACATAAATGAACCATCTATACAAATCAAGCTTGCAAAACATGATAATTTTTACTTTGTCCATACAAATGAGATATCCCACTTAAACATACAAGTCGTCAATCAAGCTTCACAAAATAAAAAAACACTTCATGAAACAAAGAATGAGCTAACTCATCACGGAAGTCATTCACGATAGGGAGGGAGCCCGGAGCCCCTCACGCACCGAGGGAGGAGCTCGCCATCATCGCTCTGGAGGAAGGCTCTGTAGAGCCCAAGCCCCGGGAACCCCTCCGACGCTGGCCCTTGCGAGTTGAGGTCGACACCGGCATGGGTAGCAGGGCCGCTTGCCCCGATCGAACTTAATCTTTGGGCCTCTAGAAATAATGCAAGCTCAGAATTAAAATACCTAGAAAGGTGAACTCAATCTTTGGGCCTCTAGAAATAATGCAAGCTCAACTGAAATACCTAGAAAGGTGAACTCAATCTTTGGGCCTCTAGAAAAATGCAAGCTCGAAAGTGAAATACCTAGAAAGGTGAACTCAATCTTTGGGCCTCTAGAAATAATGCAAGTCTAAACTGAAATACCTAGAAAGGTGAACTCAATCTTTGGGCCTCAAGAAATAATGCAAGCCTGAAATTGAAATACCTAGAAAGGTGAACTGAATCTTTGGGCCTCTAGAAATAATGCAAGCCTGAAATTGAAATACCTAGAAAGGTGACCTGAATCTTTGGGCCTCTAGAAAGATTTATTACGTCCTCAAGCAGCATCAAACAATTCCATGCGTGCACCACAAATCTATACCAAGTTTGATCAGGATCTACTTTTCCAAATCAGAATTAGCACTAGAGCAAGCAAGATCAATGATATGGCCGTGAGACGGAGAAGGAACGAACAAACTCACCCCTCTCGCGACCTCCCTGGTAGATGTGCTGCCACCGCGCACGACAGAGGGAGAAAAACGACTGGTGAAGGGGGAGCAGGGCGACCTTCGAAGGCCGGAGGAAGAGGGCGGCCGGAGTAGGGCGGCGAATGCCGGAAGTAGAGGGCGGCCGGAGGAGAGAGAGGGCGAGCGGCGCTTGGACGGGTGGCCCTATGGGGAACAGAGAGGAGTCGTGCGAGAGGGGGGGAGCGATCTCAAAAGTGACAGGGAGATTTTTTAGTTCTCTTTTAGTGGGCCCGAGGATAACTAACCCAATTAGAACCTCTCCACCGGGCTAGTTTTTTTAGCTGGGTTAGAGCAAACTAGCTCAAACTAACCCCTCTTGTTTCGATAATTTGAGACTATTTCAACCCGAACTAGCTCTAACTTAGGGATCCAAACAAAGAGGATTGTTAATGTACATGCTACAGTGTGGACCGTAGCACATTGTTTTTTATGGCCATATCACCACATTGTTTTCTACTGCTGGTTCACTGGGCTACCGTGGTTCGCACTGCTGGTTCACTGGGCTGCCGTGGTTCGCACTCCTCCGACCTGAGTAGTACTCCCTCCGTTCCCAAAAAATAAGTCTTCGTAGATATTTCACTGTGGACCACATACAAATGTATATAGATGCATTTTATGTGTAGATCCACTCATTTTTCTCCATATGTGGTCCATAGTGAAATCTCTCCAAAGACTTATATTTAGGAACGGAGGGAGTAGTATAGTACTAGTATATACCACATCATTCTTTGCCCCTTCTTACTACTCCGACATGTGGGAGAGCCAGCATCCGGGTCGATGTGTCATGCACCAGATTAGAGCGCGGAATGGAGGGGGGCATCACCCCGGTCGGAGCGCCAGTAATTCATGACTATAGTGAGTGGTCACATCACAAGTCTTTCCAGAAGAACGCCGTCAAATCGCACAGCCCCACTCGCCACCTCCTCGCCTCTCTGTCAAACCGCCACCCAACACTGTCACAGATCGTCTGTCAGGAAAAGCCCCGCCCTCAACTTTTAACTACGCAAAAATAGTTTGAGCTTGTTCGTTCTATATAAATACAGTACTTACTGTATGTTTATTCACCCGTGGGGTTGTTCAATGAATGGAGGGCGGGGAGCACAAGTGAACAATACTGTAGTACTACCTCCGTCCTGGTTTATAGGTCCCCTTTGTAGTTTGTGCCAAATTTTGACTAAAGATTTAACTAACAAAATGTTAATGCATGTCAAGAAAAATTATCTCATTGGATTTGTATTTGAACACAATTTTCAAAAATATAATGTTTGGTGACATGTGTGAACATTTTGTTAGTTTAATCTATGGTCAAAATTTGGCACGAAATACAATGGGGACCAATAAACCCGGACGGAGGTAGTACTACTAGTAGTAAGTAGGAGTCGTACAGTAGTCACCTTAAATAGAGAGTTTCTTTTCTTTAATGCCACGTACACAAATTGAAATGCTTGTTGTGGAGAGAAAAAAGATAATCACTCCACTATATATGGACGCAGGGGCCTGAGCGCTTGCTTTACTAGGGTTGGTCTCTTCATTCTCTCATCCTCTCCAGATATAAACAAGACAGCGGTAGCGACATCTTCTCTCTGCTCACCGCTGGTCACAGATCCGGCCGGATCCCTTCGGCCGGTGTGTGTAGAGGACTAAAAGGTGCATCGTTCACGCGGTCATCACCGCCGAGGGAGGAAACCCATAGCTGCCGGAGGGGCCCGATCCTCTGCCCATGCCGTTCTCTCCGACACAGCGCCGGCTCGGGAGGTCCTCCGACCCTTCTTCCTCCCTGCCGTATTGTCCGCAGATCCGACCTGCCGCCGCCGACATCCAGACGACCCTCAGGTATAAGTTCTTCGAAAGTGGCCTTGCTCTACTGCCCCAGCTCCCCATGTGTCTGTATGTGCATCTTTTTCTACTCCCATCAGCTCTTCCAAAGCCACCTAAAATTTTAGTATTATTAGAGGTAAAGCTACTTCATGCATTCGAATCTAGGGCTTTGTTCAAACAACGAAGAAAGGGGGGAAAGTTGTAGCATGAATCACGGACTTTTCAAAGAGGAAATAATATGGTGAAAGTAGTAGAGACCTGTAACGCCCTCGATGCGGCTATATCTCCCACGTGTCGAAGCACGACTTAGAGGCATAACCGCATTGAAAGCAATGTCGCAAGTGAGGTAATCTTCACACAACCCATGTAATACATAAGGGAAAGAGATACATAGTTGGCTTACAATCGCCACTTCACACAATTACATGAATAAAGCATTACATCATCCAGATACAATCAAGGTCCGACTACGGAACCAAAATAAAAGAAGAACCCCAACCGGCTAAAGGTCCCCGATCGACCCCAACTGGGCTCCACTACTGATCAAACTAGAACGAAACAACACAAAGGGCAAGATCTTCATCGAGCTCCTCCTTGAGCTTGGTTGCGTCACTTGCTCGGTAACATAGGCACCTGCAAACTGGTTTTGGAAGTATCTGTTAGCCACGAGGACTCAGCAATCTCACACCCGCGAGATCAAGACTATTTAAGCTAATGGTAAGGTAAAGGCATGAGGTGGAGCTGTAGCAAGCGACTAGCATATATGGTGGCTAACATACGCAAAGGAGAGCGAGAAGAGAAGGCAAAGCACGGTCGATAAAAGTATGATCAAGAAGTGATCCTATAGCAACCTACGTCAAGCATAACTCCAACATCAGTGTTCACTTCCTGACCACGGAAAGAGACCATCACGGTTACACACACGGTTGATGTATTTTAAATAAGGTCAACTTCGGTTTTCTACAACCGGACATTAACAAATTCCCATCTCGCCACATAACCGCTGGCACGGCTCTCGAAAGTTTATACCCGCAGGGTGTCCCAACTTAGCCCATGACAAGCTCTCGCGATCATCGAAGAATAGACCTTCACCCAGAAGACTGATCGCCTCGGAATCCGGACATCAAGACATTTCGACAATGGTAAAACAAGACCAGCAAAGCCGCCCGATGCAACCGACAAATCCCGATAGGAGTCGACGTACTCGTTCTCAAGGCACACCGGATAGGTCACCACGAGTAAAACCAGCCCTCGAGTTGCCCCGAGGTGGCCCATGATCTGCCGCTTGGGACCAACACTGAAGGAGCACCGCCGGGGGGCTAAATAAAGATGACCCTCGGGCTCCGTAAACCCAAGGGAAAAAGGGCTAGGTGAGGCAAATGGTAAAACCAAGGTTGGGCCTTCTTTGGACAAGTTTTATTCAAAGCGAACCGTCAAGGGGTCCCATAAATCACCCGACCAGCGTAAGGAACGCAAAATCCGGGAACATAACACCGGTATGACGGAAACTAGGGCGGCAAGAGTGGAACAAAACACCAGGCATAAGGCCGAGCCTTCCACCCTTTACCAAATATATAGATGCATTAATAATATAAGAGATATTGTGATATCCCAACAAAACCCTGTCCATCATGGAACAATCTTCAACTTCACCTGCAACTAACAACGCTATAAGAGGGGCTGAGCAAAGCGGTAACATAGCCAAACAACGGTTTGCTAGGAATGGTGTCAAAGGTTAGAGGTTCATGGCAATTTGGGAGGTTGACAAGCAAATGGTAGGCATCGTACCATTGGCATAGCAAAAGAGCGAGCAAACTAGCATAGCAAAGATAGTAGTGATTTCGAGGGTATGATCATCTTTCCTGAAATCCCGCAAGGAAGAAGAACGAGTCCATGAAGAAGACAAACAGACGTAGTCGAACGAATCCTCACAACTCCGGAACGAAACCGAAGCTAACGAGAGAAGCAACCCGGAAAGAAACAAACAACATAGTAAACAACCATCACATAAACATGGCATGAATCACAATCAAGTATGATGCATGTCCGGTTTAATAAGGCATGGCATGGCAATATGCACAAACAACACTACAAGTTAAGTGGAGCTCAATATGCAACGAGTTGCATATTGATGGAACACCACATCAAATATTTAGTTCTCTCTCGGTTATGCTACCAAACAATATTAAGTGTTATTAAACATGGCAAGGGGTGAAGCACAATTAAACTAGCTATTTAGGCAAGTTTAAATGAGGCCGGAACAACAAACAACACTTCCGGAAAATCCCCATGTTATTTACCAATTTAATGCAACAACAATTTTAAGCATTTAAATGTTGTTATCATGATGCGGATGACATGCACAAGTTTTATGCAATTTTTATGAAAACGTTAACATGAGCATGATAAGGAGCATTTGTCGCCATGGCGGAAGGAAAAAGGTGCCACGGCGGCGAAACAAAAATGGTGCCACGGCAACATATCCGAAAATGATGCCACGGCAACATATCCGAAAATGATGCCACGGTAACATATCCGAAAATGATGCCACGGCAACATATCGGTTCCGGTAGCTCACGGAGATACCGGTGCAAAAGGAGGCGTGACGGATGCATGCACGGATGGTGGGGTGATCCCGGATTCCGGGTTCCCACGGGACGGTGGCATGGCAATAGAGGAACGTGCAAAGACAATTCGGACACGGTTCGAACATGAGCATCTTGAAAGTGCAACTAATCCCCGGGTGGTTTTGGTAATTAATAACAACATATATATCATTGAACTAATAGTTTCTTGAGAATCATTTCAGAAAGTTCAGTGATATGGGTATGGCAAGGACTGAAGAAGTGGACCCCTCAAAATGCTAAGGCAAGCATTAGCAAAAGCCCAAGACTCCATTTTTGGTTTAGTGATCCAAGATCACATTGAGTCCATAGGAAAGCCAATACTATTAAAAGGGGATGAGGTTATGTTAATGATCTGGTTGCTCAAAGTGCTTAGTGATACATCTCCTAAACTATCAGCAATTCTCACTTACATAATACACTCATAAGTAATCTCGGTCCCACCGATTTCCTAAACTCAGTCACACCGAGATGAACCACCTCAGCCATATAGCCAAACCCTAGAAATCTCGGATTTTCCGATTCGAACTCGGTCTCACGAAACTGTGTTGCCAAGCTTCAGAACCTTCGTCATCAAATCGGTGTCACCGAGATGATGAAGTCGGTCCCACCGAGATTGGCAAGCTCATGTCTTTGGATGAATCGGACTCACCGAGATTGTATTTTCGGTCCCACCGAAAATCCCAACGTTCACAAGTTTTGAACTTTCGGTCTCACCGAGTTGTCAACTTCGGCCTGACCGAGATTGGTCAAATGTGTGTAACGGTTGGATTTTGTGTGGAGGCTATAAATACCCTCCACCCCTCTTCACTCGTGGAGAGAGCCATCGAAAGAACTACCACTCCTACCTTACATTTCGAGAAGAAAACTACCTACCCTTGTGTTGAGATCAAGTTGCTCCACTCCCACCATATGAAGCTTGATCTCTAGCCTTCCCAAGTTGCTTTCCACTCAATCCTTTCTTCCACCACAGCCAAATCGGTGAGGAGAGTTGAGTGTTGGGGAGATTATAATTTGAAGCACAAGAGCAAGGAGTTCATCATCACCAACACCATCTATTACCTTTTGGAGGGTGGTGCCTCCTAGATTGGTTAGGTGTCGCTTGGGAGCCTCCGTCGAGATGTGGAGTTGAACCAAGAAGTTTGTAAGGGCAAGGAGATCGCCTACTTCGTGAAGATCTACCCCGAGTAAGGCTAGCCCTCGTGGGCGATGCCATGATGGCATAGACAAGGTTGCTTCTTCGTGGACCCTTCGTGGGTGGAGCCTCCGTGGACTCTCGCAGCCGTTACCCTCCGTGGGTTGAAGTCTCCATCAACGTGGATTGACGATAGCACCACCTATCGGAACCACGAGAAAAATCTCCGTGTCTCCAAATTGCGCTTGCTCTTCTCCACCTCTCTTTACTACATGTGCAATTTACTTTCCGCTACCTATACTCTAGAATTGCATGTGTAGGGTGATACTTGACTTGATCATCATTGTGAACTTGCCAAAACTTGTCTTTATCAAAAGGCTGAATTTTTATATTGTCAAGTAGTCTAATCACCCCCTCTAGACATACTTTCGATCCTACAAGTGGTATCGAGCTTTGGTTTCCATTGTATTGGTCTCCATTGCATTGACTCCATAAGCTTGGTTTCACAACCTAGAAGAGTATGGCGCCTAGTGAGGGTAATTTTCAGAGAGGTCCTTACTTTGATGGTTCAAATTTTGCTAGTTGGAAGCATAAAATGAAAATGCATATTCTTGGACATAACCCCGCCGCATGGGGCATTATTTGTGTTGGTTTGCAAGGTGAGTTCTTCGAGGAAGGAAAAGTTCGGATCGCGGCTTACAACGGATGAATTACGGATGTTGCAAAACAATGCTCAAGCTTGTGACATTCTCTTCAATGCTTTGTGTCCCGAGGAGTTCAACAAAATCAGCCGCCTTGAGAATGCAAAAGAGATTTGGGATACTTTGGTCGAAATGCACGAAGGTACCGAGTCCGTGAAGGAATCAAAGCTAGATGTTCTTCAAGGTCAACTTGACAAGTTCAAGATGAAGGAAGGTGAAGGAGTCGCTGAAATGTACTCTAGGCTTGCTCTCATCACAAATGAGATTGCCGGCTTAGGAAGCGAAGAAATGACCGACCGATTCATCATCAAGAAGATTCTCGAGCTTTGGATGGAAAGTATGACACCGTGTGCACTTTGATCCAAATGATGCCAAACTACAAGAATCTCAAGCCAACCGAAGTCATTGGAAGAATTGTTGCTCATGAGATGACACTTAAAGATAAGGAAGAGCTTCACAACAAGTCAAGTGGTGCTTACAAAGCTACAAGTGATGCTCCCACAATCTCAAGTGACAAGCTAGTTTCCAATGAAGAGATAAGCCTAATGGTGAAGAACTTCAACAAATTCTACAAGAGTAGAAGCAAAGAGAGAAGCTCAAAGTCTAGATCATATGATGAAAAGAGATCTTCTAGTCGTGATCGAAACTGCTACAATTGTGGAAGACCCGGACACTACTCAAATGAGTGCTCGGCTCCCCACAAGAGAAGAGAAGAATCTCCAAGAAGAAGAAGCTCAAGAGAAGAGTCACCTCGGAAGGAGAGAAGGAGTAGAGATGATCGTTATGAACGAAGATCCTCTCGGAGAAGCAAGGATTCGGAGAGGAAAGACAAGTCATCAAGGAGCTACACAAGAAGAAAACATCAAGCTCATGTAGGTGAATGGGTCTCCGGCTCCGACTCCGACAATCACTCCGAAAGAAGCTATCACTCCAACTCCGACTACAGTCAAGATGAAGGTGTTGCCGGTCTTGCTCTCGTATCCTCCAACTCCAACTCCTATGACTTGTTTGATTCACCAAATGAGGGAATTGGAAGATGCTTCATGGCAAAAGGCCCCAAGGTATCACACCCTGAATTCATTGACTTTGATAGTGATGAGGATGACTTTCTTGGTGAAGATGAGCTTTTACATGATAAATCTAGTGAGCCTAGTAATGATGAACATGCTAGTAGTCTTTATAGTCGAGAAGAGTCGAATGACAATGCTAGGAAGGAGATTGAGCGTCTAACTAAAGAACTAAACACTCTTAAGTTAGCTCATGAAACAACTCAAGAAGATCATAGAGAGCTCCTAAGATCTCATGAGAAGCTACGCTTCGAGAAGCTCAATCTAGAGCAAGAACATGAGTTCCTAAAAGCAATCAATGACGATCTTCGAAAGAAGAGTTCTTCATATCTTGCCAAACGACTTCTCTTGTCTAATTTCTTGCCTCCCATTAAAACTAAGCATGACAAGCATAAGAAAAATTCTTCATCTAGTAGTAACAATAACCATGCTAAATCCAATATTGTTGCTCCTAGTAGTTCTCTTGATTCCACTAACAATGTTTCAAGCCAAGTTACACTTGAGCAAGAAAATAGTTTATTGAAAGGGATTATAGAGAAAGGTGTCTACAAGAGCCTTGCCGGAAGCAAGAACTTTGAGGAAATTGTTCGCAAGCAAGGAAGACACCGGAAGAATCAAGGAATTGGTTTTGAGCGAAAGTTCAACGCCGAGGGTGTTGAATGGGAAGAAGGTCAATATCCCACTCCAAAGTTTGTTTCTCAAAAGGAGAAGTATGATCCTACTTCTTCCAATGTGGAACAAGCTCAAGATGATCTTCCACCACAAGACCACAAGCTAAAAGGCAAGGACAAGCTTCAAGAGGAGATTGATGCATTTATTGAAGCACCTCAAGCCATGGTCAAGTGGGTTCCCAAGGAAACGCCAAGTTCTACTTCGTCAAGCTCAACTACAACCCCAAGGATTCCCATCAAGATGATGTGGATCCCAAGAAGAAGAACTAGAGAGTTCTTGAGGGTGACTCCGCCAACATACTTCACTCACATTCTTTTGGCAAGAACTTGTGCAATCAACTTCCACATTATGCACTAGTTCATGGAGTCACAAACCCTCTTGTTGGTAAGTCAAGGGACAAGGTAATCATTGCTCTCATGGACATCATCTATTGTGTACTTCAATCTATGTCCATGGATATCCTTGTTTGTTCCTTGTGGGACTAACCCATGTAGGTATTGAAAGTGCCCGAATCCAAAGGATTGCTCCCAACTCTTGATGATCTTCATCAACATTGAGCATCCACATCTTCAACATCTACATGAAGTCTTCTACGACAACCCAAGGTTAGTTTGACCCTTTAAAAGGGGTTCTCACATCTAGGGGGAGCTTTGCTCTAAAGAATTGAGCTAAAGCATCTTCAAATGATGTAAACACATCAATGCTTTATGTAAAAGTGGTAACCCCACTTGTGCTTAAACGATGAGTATGACCTATGATCAAATGTTCTCATTTGACTCCTAAGTCAATATACTCATATAAAGATGACCTAGTCATCGACAAATTGTGTGATAGTAGCTAGAGTTTTGTTTGTGCATGTTTGACACATATTTCATTTGCTATCTTATTGTGTGAGCATGTTGGATGCATGATTTTATCCATTCAAGGACATCCATTTGTTGCTTTGGTCGCTTTTGATTTTTCTCGACCAAATGGATGGACAAGAATGCCTAAGTACCTCCCCTAGCTATCTATGCTTTCTTGTCTCAAATTCTATTCATGCTTATATCACAAACTTTGAACAAGTCATTTTCGGACCCACCGAGTGAGGAGCACTCGGAGCCACCGATCCGTCAAAGGCTAAACTTCCAAAACCTTCTAAGTGATTTGGTCGACCAACCCACTCAAACTCGGTCAAACCGAAAGCACTTGGATTGATCTAGGTTTTCACCTCGGTGAAACCGAGTTGTGAATTTCGGCGTGATCAAGTGTGTAATCGTCACTAGTTATCCATCTCGGTGCCACCGAAGTTTTACAACTCGGTCCCACCGACAACAAAGGGGTATATATCCGAGGGCAGCGGCGTTGATTTCTACTTCAAACGCCTCGCCCCACCCCCCTTTGCCGCCGCCGCCGTGGTCTCCGGATCGTCTCCGCCGCGCTTGTGCGCCCTCGCCGCAGTCTCCGTCGCCGTCAGCGGACATCTTCTCGCGCCGTTGCCGCCAGAGAGGAACTCCACCAAGTTAGGGTGAGTTTCGATCCCACTCGTGCTCCCATCTCCGATTCAATGCACGTTTGGTTTGCCTAGCATCTTGCCACGTTTGAGATCTTCCTATACACCAGATTAGTTCCTTTGAACAAAATTCGAGTAAAAGTTTTAGGGTTAGGTTTCCGCCGAACACATCTCGGTGAGACCGATTTTACATTCTCGGTATGACTGATTTGGCCTCTCGCCCATCGCACCTTTCGGTCCAACCGAGTTGTGCAAATCGGTGTGACGAAATGAGGATTTAGTGAAACCCTAGTGTTCTCGGCGCAGACCGAAACCCACTTCGTCCCACCGAAAGTGGTGTGAATGCTTCATTTGAACACTTGGATTCACCGAATTTTAAACTCGGTCGACCGAAATGTCTTCTCGTGAAAACCTAAAACTGAAATTTGAACTCATTTGTTTGCAAAATCTTCTGCAGTTTGTGATAACTCTTCTACTCGCCTACACCTTATCTATTCACAAAGTTGTCACCATGTCGATGCCGTGACAGCGTGAACAGGTCGAGTCACCTATGGAAGATATTCCGAGGCGGGCACTAGTCCCGAGCCCAAGAGCTCTTCAGATGATGGTGAGAGGAGCACACCAAGTGGTTTGCCTCCTGCAGCCACCAGGGCGTAAAGAAGAGGAACTCGATGAAGAAGATTCGATTTCATTGTTGAGGAAGAGGTCTCCTCCAAGCCAAAGAGAAAAGTTGTTGCCAAAGAGCATCAAGGGCAGCAAACCAAGAAAGGCACCAGGAAAGTGAAGAAGTCCACTATTGCCAAGAAACTGAGTATGGAAGAGGAAACTACAAGCAAGGTGAAGAAAACTTCCAAAAGGAAGAGGATTGTGCATGATGAAGCAGCAGATGATGATGATGATGAGGAAGCACCCCAACCTCCTCAGAAGCCTAAGCTCATGGGTGATGCCATCAGGCAGGAGCCCTTCTAAGTCCAAGCCATCTGCTCCAAAGAAAGGCAGCTCAAGCCAAGCCTCGCCGCCAAGCCCAAGAAAACAGTCAGAACATTCCAGCTTCAGAGAAGAAGAAGATGATGTGCCACCGGTGTGTCGATGATGAGGCACCAGTTTTTTTGAAACTTCGATGTAAACCGCCACTTCACAATGATGCTCATCCTCAAGCCGAGAACATGAAGGAAAGGAAGGATAGAGGTCTCGGGCTATGGAGACAAGCTGATCCATATGTTTGTGAGGAGAAGAACTGCTGTTGATCCACGATTCCACACCCGAGAGCAGCAGGACTTCTATGAGATCAGGCCGATGGACAAGAAGCCCATAGTTGCGCACACTCGCTATGTTATTTGGGCATACATTGACAAATGAAGAGCACAGAGACTTCTTTCCACATGTGCATGAGAGCTTCACCGCATGTGGTGTTGCAGAGTTTGTTGGTCAAAAGTTGACCAAGAGGAATGATGAGATGATTATGCAATTCTATGCCACACTCATTTCTATCCGATGGAAAGATCACATGGATGATCAAGGCCAAAGATTCTCTTCACTGTTGAAGAATGGGCAGCACTTCAATGCTCCAAAGGCAGAGAGAGGATGATGTTGATGTGTATGGCATTCCCAAGAAGAACCATGAATCTATGAAGAACATGTACAAAGAGGTTCCAGCTAAGGATGTGGAAATCTGGAAGCTCGGCTCGCAGTATCATCTCCAGCAGGTCTACCTACCACAAACACTATTTCGAGGCATACCTTGATGCCCAAGTCCGAGATCATTGCATGATCGAGGGTACTCTATCAACATGCTGCATATACTTGATGAGAAGGCACGTTTCAAGGTGATGGATTTGATAGTTGAGACCATCAAGAGGACTGCAATGACCGTAAGAGGTCGTGTGGATTTGCCCGCACATTCAGATGCTTATCAATGCCAAGTTTGGCACGGCACGCACTTGTTGGATAGACCACACTTGCCACGCGCAGCCTGAGCATGAGGACAATGATGTTGTGATGGATGAGGAGGACCCAACGTCGCTTGAAGGTCAAGCAAATATTGAAGCTGCCAAGAAAGCTAAAGTCGAGAAGGAAGCAAAGCAGCAGCAGCCTAAACCCAAGAGTGTTGGAGAGCAGCTCCTTGAAGCTACCCAGAGGATTGAACAACGCCTGCCAAGATTGTGCAGCCTCGGGAGAGTCTTGAGAGGATTGTTGAAGACAAGATCCATGCTCGATGTGAAGTCGATCAAGTGCAAGTAATCACAACAAGCTTGAGGCAGATATCGAGGAAGCAAAGAGGGAGAAGGAAGAGCTCATGCGTGAGATGCAGGATGATCTAGTCCAGGATGATTATCAACAGCCTGCTCCGGTTCCCACAGGACCCCGATCAGCTGCTATTCCAGTGACAGACACCAGGACTACAGCCTCAGCACCTCCCACAGCTCCATCAGTTGCTCCAGCTCCAGCTCCAGCTCCAGTGACCACTCCTCCAAAGAAGAGACATCGCCAGAAGTCTTCGCAGATCTGCCATCTCAACTCCATCAACCTGCATAGAGCCGCCACAGAGTCCCTAGTGACGTTTAGCTCTATGCCTTTTCGAACTTTTTGGTAACTTGTTGCCAAAGGGGGAGAAATTGTATAGATCATAGGACTTCGAGAGAGAGAGAGTGCTTTTGTCTTTGCGCTTTTGCTCTTTCGTTCATTTGCGGTCTTTTTGAGATACTTTTGAGTTTTTCGAGACATTCCGTGTGTTTGATACTACGTTTGCTCTACATCAATGAGTGCTTGGTCGTACTATGCTTTAATGTGTGCTTAATGCTTATCATATGCTATTCATATCTTGTATGACCATTTACTCATGTCTTGGTGATTGGGTGCATGCTATTCATTCTTATCATTTTGTGCGCTCCACCAAGATGTATGTGACATGGAAGAGTGACCCATGATCCTAATCGATTGTGCATTTGCATTCAAACGCAAATCTTAAATAATGCACAAATTTAGGGGGAGCTCTTGCTTATCACATACTTCTCAAAGCGATTTATATTATTCATTGATTATATCCTTTGTCGAAGCTTTGATCTATATGTTGTCATCAATTACCAAAAAGGGGAGATTGAAAGTGCAACTAATCCCGGGTGGTTTTGGTAATTAATAACAACATATATATCATTGAACTAATAGTTTCTTGAGAATCATTTGAGAAAGTTCAGTGATATGGGTATGGCAAGGGATCAAGAAGTGGACCCTCAAAATGCTAAGGCAAGCATTGGCAAAAGCTCAAGACTCCATTTTTGGTTTAGTGATCCAAGATCACATTGAGTCCATAGGAAAGCCAATACTATTAAAAGGGATGAGGTTATGTTAATGATCCGTTGCTCAAAGTGCTTAGTGATACATCTCCTAAACTATCGCAATTCTCACTTCCATAATACACTCATAAGTAATCTCGGTCCCACCGATTTCCTAAACTCAGTCACACCGAGATGAACCACCTCAGCCATATAGCCAAACCCTAGAAATCTCGGATTTTCCGATTCTGAACTCGGTCTCACCGAAACCTGTGTTGCCAAGCTTCTGTAACCTTCTGTCATCAAATCGGTGTCACCGAGATGATGAAGTCGGTCCCACCGAGATTGGCAAGCTCATGTCTTTGGATGAATCGGACTCACCGAGATTGTATTTTTGGTCCCACCGAAAATCCCAACGTTCACATATTTTGAACTTTCGGTCTCACCGAGTTGTCAACTTCGGTCTGACCGAGATTGGTCAAATGTGTGTAACGGTTGGATTTTGTGTGGAGGCTATAAATACCCCTCCACCCCCTCTTCACTCGTGGAGAGAGCCATCAGAAAGAACTACCACTCCTACCTTACATTTCTGAGAAGAAAACTACCTACCCTTGTGTTGAGATCAAGTTGCTCCACTCCCACCATATGAAGCTTGATCTCTAGCCTTCCCAAGTTGCTTTCCACTCAATCCTTTCTTCCACCACAGCCAAATCGGTGAGGAGAGTTGAGTGTTGGGGAGATTATCATTTGAAGCACAAGAGCAAGGAGTTCATCATCACCAACACCATCTATTACCTTTTGGAGGGTGGTGCCTCCTAGATTGGTTAGGTGTCGCTTGGGAGCCTCCGTCGAGATGTGGAGTTGAACCAAGAAGTTTGTAAGGGCAAGGAGATCGCCTACTTCGTGAAGATCTACCCCGAGTAAGGCTAGCCCTCCGTGGGCGATTCCATGATGGCATAGACAAGGTTGCTTCTTCGTGGACCCTTCGTGGGTGGAGCCTCCGTGGACTCCCGGCCGTTGCCCTCGTGGGTTGAAGTCTCCATCAACGTGGATTGACGATAGCACCACCTATCGGAACCACGAGAAAAATCTCCGTGTCTCCAAATTGCGTTTGCTCTTCTCCACCTCTCTTTACTACATGTGCAATTTACTTTCCGCTGCCTATACTCTAGAATTGCATGTGTAGGGTGATACTTGACTTGATCATCATTGTGAACTTGCCAAAAACTTGTCTTTATCAAAAGGCTGAATTTTTATATTGTCAAGTAGTCTAATCACCCCCCCTCTAGACATACTTTCGATCCTACACATCTCATACCACATGCATTCGTTCACGGGCGGTCGTCATCTCGGGATTATACCTTCGAAGCGTGCATCAACGAAGCGGATCGAGTTCGGCGAAGGAAGTAGTCGTTCACAGCTGTAGTGGAGGTAGACGTTCACGTGGCGACGTAGCGGAAGTAGTTGTACACGGCGACGGTAGTTGTACACGTTCGTTTTGTAGATGTCCAGGGTCGTCGGTAGAGGTACTTGACGGACCATGTAGTCGAACTTGGCGCATCCGAAGGGGTACTTGACGAAATCCACCTCGGATGTAGTCGTACACGTTTTCGTAGATGAACTTGGCGTTCCTGGTTCGGTGGTTGAACAAGGCAGGGGCAGCTCAGTCACGCGCACTGCGGGCCGTAGAGGATGAAGCAAAGGAGCAGCACCGCGAGGGAAGGCAGCAGGCGAGGAGCAGCCCCCGCGGCGGAGCTTCGTGGGAGGCAACAGGTGAAGCAGCAAGGAGGAGGAACTCGGGGACGGCTTGGGCAGGGGGCGATGCCGGCGAAGTCAACACGGGGCGGAGCAACGCGAGGTAGGAGAAGCGGGGCTCGTCGGTGGGGATGGCTGCCAGCGATCGCGGGAGGGACGGTGGCCTGGTGGCGGAGCTAGACAGCAAGGCGGCCATGGCTAGCGCCGGGCACGAGGTGAGGAGGAGGTCCAGAGGAAGGGGAGGTCGCGCAGGTGAGGGAGGAGGCGGTGGAGGCCGGCTCTGAGGCGGACGGGCGCGGCTCTGGTCGGACTTGGCGCAGGGGGAAGGATGGCGCGGGGCCCCTCTGCTGGGCTGCTCGACGGTGGAGGGAGCCCCGGTGTGGAGGTGGAGGCGCGAGGCGGAGGGCTCGGCAGGGGCAGCCGAGGGAGGCCAAGGCCGGCGGAGGTGCAGGCGTCGAGGCAGGGCGACGGGAGGAGGAGGGGACGCGAGGAGAGGAGGGGGATCGATGGCTGCGCGAGGGTGGCAATCGGGAGAGATGGGGATCAGCTAGGGTTAGGAAGGGAGGCTGGGCTTGCCTTGGGCCGGCGCGGAAGGTTTGGGAGGCCCAGGCTGCTGGGCCTGAATGGATGGGCCGGCCTGCAGGCTGGAAGAGGTAAGTAAGGTGGGCTGCGGTCTAGGAGAGGCCCGGGTAAGGAGAATGTAAGTCTCCCTTTACTTATATTTCTGTTTAATAAATAAACAGTCTCCAAAGGAAAATGTCCAGGAGCTTTGGGGAAGAATATGAATGAAATAGAGATATACTTGGACTCCTGGAATTATGCTCCATCTGATAAAATTGGTTTGGGCATTTTTAGAGAAAGAAAATTATCGCAAGTTTGAATTTAATTCAAACTTGAGGCAATTTTGATTCCAACCAAATCAAGTCCAAAGGAGCTGAAATTTGGCAGAGAGGGTGTAGGCAAGGTTTAAGATTAACAAAAATAAATGAACATTTAGGAAGGGCTTCGAAAAGTGGGAAAAGAATTATAGGCAAGGTTAGAGAGTCAAAACTTGAAGAAGGAAAGGCCATGGGATTTAACATGCACGTGTGTTGTGGTAAATTCCAAATTAATGGAATATTTAATAATAGCTCCCTAATATGGGAGGATATGTTATAAAGAGAAATCACCATTGTGAATATCCCTCAATTTAAATGGACCTAGGATCCACCCGATTTATTTAGTTGAGTTTTTAAAAAGGGTTGCATGATGACATGATGCAATGCAAATGATGCAATGATGAATGCATGACATGAACAAAAAGCAAAACGAAGACAAAAACCCAACCACAAGGAAATAACATATCACCTCTCCGGAAAAGGCAAGAGTTGGAGTTACGGATATGGAAAGTTGCATCCGGGGCGTTACAACACTCCACCACTACGAGAGGATCTCGTCCCGAGATCTAGAATGGCACCGGAGGGAAAACGGAAGAGAAAAAGAAAGGTAAAACTAAGTTGCTTCTTTGACAAACGAGTGAAACCACGAACCTTGAGAGGTTGAGCAATTTAAAAGAAAGAGAGAACACAACGGTGTTGAACACAATTGAGAGCACTGCGGTAGAAAAGAGAAACAAGGAACACCATGTGAACCTTGTAGGTTGCAAAGCTATGAATGACGAGTACAATGGACAAGAAGGAATTGAAACCACTCTGGTTGAAACGAGATAAACAAGGAACAGGGAAGATCAAAATCGGACAGCACTCCATTGAAAAGAGACGCAAGACTTGATAAGATGAAAAGAACTTGAAGAGATGACACAACACTCCGGTTAAATGGATAAGCAAGAAAAGAAGACGATCCTCACCAAACGAGGTGATGGGTGAAGAGCACAACATCACAATGCCTCCGTAAACGAAAGAATAGAAGTTAGACCGTTGGGATAAAGGGACGGAGAATAAAATGACAACTTTGCCACAAGTGAACTTGGAAAGCATCCTTGCAAAGAAGAATCGAATGGAGTTGTTGGAAAATCAACAACGAGAAGCACAAGCTTGTTGTGGGCTTATGTAAACATCTCAAAACTTGAGGTGAAATTCTGCCACTATCAAAATCAATTGCTTGCTTGAGATCAATGAAGAGATGAAAACTGCTTCACAAAGATGATAGAGATATAACTTGGATCATTGATAAGCACCACAAATAGCAATATTCCTTAGGGAAGGCTTTAGGTGAAATCTATACCAAGATAACCCCAAAGAAGAGATTGATGGATTTAAAATATCTCATTCTTGACAACATGTGAATCACGAAACATGAATGGAAATTGTCAAGAATGATATAATACCACCTCAAAAGCTAAGGTAGAAGAATTGCACTTCGAAATGCAAGAAGAAGAATACTTGAACGCCTCAAAACAAAACATGTGTTGAGCACCATGTTTAATTTTGAGTATAGTTTGGCGGGTCATAACTTCGAGAGAAATCTTGAAGAACAGTTGAAGAGTGAAAAGAATCCTTGAGGAACCACCATGTAGAGCCTCCATTAAGAACTCCGGTAATAAAAGGATGATAAAAAGAAAGAGAACTTGAAAACACAAGGTGAAGCCTTGCGATGATTTAGATGGATCTCCGTGATAATTAGAGCTTGGAACTCCGGGAAAAAGAGAAGATGAAACAAATGAAACTGAGAATTACTTCATCATGAACAATCTCTGGAAGAATTTAATTACTCGAGGAAATAAGAATAAGATTTATTGTATGCTTACCCTTCATCAAATTAAGTTGATGACAAGCAACGGATTTGGCATACTACTTATTCTTCTTGAGGGATTAAGGATAGAGATAGCGCAAACTTGAGAAGGTATTGATGGAACCACCGTAAGAATTGGAAAAGAGAGTACCAAGGGCACAATTCATCGGAAAGAATTTGAAAATGAATGAAGATGCTTGAGGGGATTTAGATACATGAGAACGAAGAGATCATGAACTGATTAGAGGATATTTGAACGATTCACCGGTAAGATTTGGAGAACGATAGCTACATGCTGAGAATGAAGAATTATGACATGATGAGGAAAGAAGTGGAAACAACTCATGAGATGCTCCGAATGGGTGAAAAGAATTCTCACAATCGAAAACAATTATGAGAGGATGGCATCAAGCCAGAACCCTGAATCTTGAAGAGAATAGAGCAAGATTAAAGAGAAACTCTTCTTCGGTCTTCAAATGATGAGAATGACAACGAGAAACACCACCAAGAATTATTGAGGCACACCGGAAGAATCAAAAGCGAAGAGGTTGAGCCAACTATGAAAAGAATTTAAAAGATCTTGGAGAAAAGCATTTGACTGATGATAACTCATTCTTACGTCGAACTTGGAGAAGAATTTAGGATAGCTCTGGGAAAATAGAAGAGTCGTAAGATCCTCGAAAAGACACGTGGGTTAGGGCCCACTCAAAAGAACACCGTTGAATAGATTTAAAAGAGATGTTGCACGGTTGAATTAAATGACTTGAATGAGATACCAATCTCGAAAGAGCTTGAACGAATGCGAGTGGAAAACACGAATCTTTGAGATATCTTGAGCACTCGGAATAACAAATAGCGAGAAGTAGAATGATAATGAGGTGCACCGGTATGAGAAGACATTGAAATGAGGAAAAAGGTATGATCAACAAAACTTGACTTGAATCCACCGGAGAAGAGAAAGGAATGAGGAATGACGAACTAGTAGAACATCTTCTTGAGAACCACCGGGTAAGAACATTGACAGAAAAGAATGGAGAAACTTCACAAAAATAAAAGGATACTTGGTAAAGAAATCTTAGTCCTTAAGGAAAAAGGGTGGGTGGGCGGGAAAAAAACAAAGGCAACTTGGACAGATGGAATGGATACCGTTGAGAAAACTTATAATTGATCTTGCGAATATTGAAATGATCGGATCCACTTGAAGAGAAGCACGCCGGTTGGAAAAGAATTAACATGACGACCTCGATGATCAAGAAGGATTAGTATTCACATAGGAATATGAGAACACCATTTCGGAAAGGTATGGAATCAACACTTGACATTGAAGCAACTCGAATACCACAACTCAAAACAAAAACAAAGGACTGGCTTGCAGAATAAGCCGGAACAAATACGTATGATAGAGATTTACCCAATCCCATATCATGCATCTGTCGAAAAGATATTCTAGGAGCTACTTGAATTCCCACCTATAAAACTCCCGAAACTTTACGGTTATGCAATCAGTGTTGGGGATACAGGAAGCATAATATCTCACCCAAAACTAGCAAATCCTACATCCATTTGTATCCATCCTTCAAACACATAACCAAGAAACCTTCGAAATCGTCTACCTCAACCTTCAAAAGCATCCGTTATACGAGTCATGGCAATACTCCGCACTCACCTCAAGATCGGGTTATCGGGTTATCTCACCAACAAGCGCATAAAAGAGATTTTCGATGTCGGCGTATTAAACTCGTGTATTCCAGAACTGCAACGATAAAATTATGACGACAACACCTCGAGCTCAACTCCCGGACACTTCCACTAAACCCCGACAGAGGCACCAAGACAATGTTCTCATCATAAAACCATCGAACGATTCCAAGATACCAGCGTGATCCTAAAATTTTTTAGTGAAATTTGAGAAGAGAAGAGTCAAAACTCTATGTCGAGACCTCACCAGAGCGACGAAGGACCGAGGAGTAAAAAGAATTCCTAACTCTCCGATATATATAATCCTAAATGACTCAAAACATTTTTCTAGACACAACTCGCCGCTAAAAATCGATCAGCGGTGGGGCTCCTAAGGTCGGGAAGGCTCGATTACCAACTTGTAGCGCGCCTCGATGCGGCTATATCTCCCACGTGTCGAAGCACGACTTAGAGGCATAACCGCATTGAAAGCAATGTCGCAAGTGAGGTAATCTTCACACAACCCATGTAATACATAAGGGAAAGAGATACATAGTTGGCTTACAATCGCCACTTCACACAATTACATGAATAAAGCATTACATCATCCATATACAATCAAGGTCCGACTACGGAACCAAAATAAAAGAAGAACCCCAAATGCGACAAAGGTCCCCGATCGACCCCAACTGGGCTCCACTACTGATCAAACTAGAACGAAACAACACAAAGGGCAAGATCTTCATCGAGCTCCTCCTTGAGCTTGGTTGCGTCACCTGCTCGGTAACATAGGCACCTGCAAACTGGTTTTGGAAGTATCTATGAGCCACGGGGACTCAGCAATCTCACACTCGCGAGATCAAGACTATTTAAGCTTATGGGTAAGGTAAAGGCATGAGGTGGAGCTGCAGCAAGCGACTAGCATATATGGTGGCTAACATACGCAAAGGAGAGCGAGAAGAGAAGGCAAAGCACGGTCGATAAAAGTATGATCAAGAAGTGATCCTATAGCAACCACGTCAAGCATAACTCCAACACAGTGTTCACTTCCTGACCACGGAAAGAGACCATCACGGTTACACACACGGTCGATGTATTTTAAATAAGGTCAACTTCGGTTTTCTACAACCGACATTAACAAATTCCCATCGCCACATAACCGCAGGCACGGCTCTCGAAAGTTTATACCTGCAGGGTGTCCCAACTTAGCCCATGACAAGCTCTCGCGATCATCGGCGAATAGACCTTCACCCAGAAGACCCGATCAGTCTCGGAATCCCGGTACATCAAGACATTTCGACAATGGTAAAACAAGACCAGCAAAGCCGCGACGATCGCCGACAAATCCCGATAGGAGTCGACGTACTCGTTCTCGTGGCACACCGGATAGGCCAGCTACGAGTAAAACCAGCCCTCGAGTTGCCCGAGGTGGCCTCATGATCTGCCGTTTGGACCAACACTCGAAGGAGCACCGCCCGGGGCTAAAATAAAGATGACCCTCGGGCTCCGTAAACCCAAGGGAAAAAGGGCTAGGTGAGGCAAATGGTAAAACCAAGGTTGGGCCTTCTTTGGACAAGTTTTATTCAAAGCGAACTGTCAAGGGGGTCCCATAAATCACCCGACCGCGTAAGGAATGCAAAATCCGGGAACATAACACCGTATGACGGAAACTAGGCGGCAAGAGTGGAACAAAACACGGGCATAAGGCCGAGCCTTCCACCCTTTACCAAATATATAGATGCATTAATAATATAAGAGATATTGTGGTATCCCAACAAAACCCTGTCCATCATGGAGCAATCTTCAACTTCACCTGCAACTAACAACGCTATAAGAGGGGCTGAGCAAAGCGGTAACATAGCCAAACAATGGTTTGCTAGGAATGGTGTCAAAGGTTAGAGGTTCATGGCAATTTGGGAGGCTGACAAGCAAATGGTAGGCATCGTAGCATTGGCATAGCAAAAGAGCGAGCAAACTAGCATAGCAAAGATAGTAGTGATTTCGAGGGTATGATCATCTTGCCTGAAATCCCGTAAGGAAGAAGAACGAGTCCATGAAGAAGACAAACAGACGTAGTCGAACGAATCCTCACAACTCCGGAACGAAACCGAAGCTAACGAGAGAAGCAACCCGGAAAGAAACAAACAACATAGTAAACAACCATCACATAAACATGGCATGAAGCACAATCAAGTATGATGCATGTCCGGTTTAATGAGGCATGGCATGGCAATATGCACAAACAACACTACAAGTTAAGTGGAGCTCAATATGCAACGAGTTGCATATTGACGGAACACCACATCAAATATTTAGTTCTCTCTCGGTTATGCTACCAAACAATATTAAGTGTTATTAAACATGGCAAGGGGTGAAGCACAATTAAACTAGCTATTTAGGAAAGTTTAAATGAGGCCGGAACAACAAACAACACTTCCGAAAAATCCCCATGTTATTTAGCAATTTAATGCAACAACAATTTTAAGCATTTAAATGTTGTTATCATGATGCGGATGACATGCACAAGTTTTATGCAATTTTTATGAAAATGTTAACATGAGCATGATAAGGAGCATTTGTTGCCATGGCGGAAGGAAAAAGGTGCCACGGCGGCGAAACAAAAATGGTGCCACGGCAACATATCCGAAAATGATGCCACGGCAACATATCCGAAAATGATGCCATGGTAACATATCCGAAAATGATGCCACGGCAACATATCGGTTCCGGTAGCTCACGGAGATACCGGTGCAAAAGGAGGCGTGACGGATGCGTGCATGGATGGTGGGGTGATCCCGGATTCCGGGTTCCCACGGGATGGTGGCATGGCAATAGAGGAACGTGCAAAGACAATTCGGACACGGTTCGAACATGAGCATCTCATACCACATGCATTCGTTCACGGGCGGTCGTCATCTCGGGATTATACCTTCAAAGCGTGCATCAACGAAGCGGATCGAGTTCGGCGAAGGAAGTAGTCGTTCACAGCCGTAGTGGAGGTAGACGTTCACGTGGCGACGTAGCGGAAGTAGTTGTACACGGCGGCGGTAGTTGTACACGTTCGTTTCGTAGATGTCCAGGGTCGTCGATAGAGGTACTTGGCGGACCATGTAGTCGAACTTGGCGCATCCGAAGGGGTACTTGATGAAATCCACCTCGGATGTAGTCATACACGTTTTCGTAGATGAACTTGGCGTTCCTGGTTCGGTGGTTGAACAAGGCAGGGGCAGCTCGGTCACGCGCACTGCGGGCGGCAGAGGATGAAGCAGAGGAGCAGCACCGCGAGGGAAGGCAGCAGGCGAGGAGCAGCCCCTGCGGCGGAGCTCCATGGGAGGCAACAGCGGCAAGAAGGAGGAGGAACTCGGGACGGCTTGGGGGGCGGCGATGCCGTGAAGTCAACACGGGGCGGAGCGACGCGAGGTAGGAGAAGCGGGGCTCGTCGGTGGGGATGGCTGCCAGGGATCGCGGGAGGGACGGTGGCCTGGTGGCGGAGCTAGACAGCAAGGCGGCCATGGCTAGCACCGGGCACGAGGTGAGGAGGAGGACCAGAGGAAGGGGAGGTCGCGGCAGGTGAGGGAGGAGGTGGTGGAGGCCGGCTCTGAGGCGGACGGGCGCGGCTCTGGTCGGACTTGGCGCAGGGGGAAGGATGGCGCGGGGCCCCTCTGCTGGGCTGCTCGACGGCGGAGGGAGCCCCGGTGTGGAGGTGGAGGCGCGAGGCGGAGGGCTCGGCAGGGGCAGCCGAGGGAGGCCGAGGCCGGCGGAGGTGCAGGCGTCGAGGCAGGGCAACGGGAGGAGGAGGGGACGCGAGGAGAGGAGGGGGATCGATGGCTGCGCGAGGGTGGCAATCGGGAGAGATGGGGATCGACTAGGGTTAGGAAGGGAGGCTGGGCTTGCCTTGGGCCAGCGCGGAAGGTTTGGGAGGCCCAGGCTGCTGGGCCTGAATGGATGGGCCGGCCTGCGGGCTGGAAGAGGTAAGTAAGGTGGGCTGCGGTCTAGGAGAGGCCCGGGTAAGGAGAATGTAAGTCTCCTTTACTTATATTTACATTTAATAAATAAGCAGTCTCCAAAGGAAAATGTCCAGAGCTTTGGGGAAGAATATGAATGAAATAGAGATATACTTGGACTCCGGAATTATGCTCCATCCGATAAAATTGGTTTGGGCATTTTTAGAGAAAGAAATTATATAAGTTTGAATTTAATTCAAACTTGAGGCATTTTGATTCCAACCAAATCAAGTCCAAAGGAGCTGAAATTTGGCGAGAGAGGGTGTAGGCAAGGTTTAAGATTAACAAAAATAAATGAACATTTAGGAAGGGCTTCGAAAAGTGGGAAAAGAATTATAGGCAAGGTTAGAGAGTCAAAACTTGAAGAAGGAAAGGCCACGGGATTTAACATGCACGTGTGTTGTGGTAAATTCCAAATTAATGGAATATTTAATAATAGCTCCCTAATATGGGAGGATATGTTATAAATAGAAATCACCATTGTGAATATCCCTCAATTTAAATGGACCTAGGATCCACCCAATTTATTTAGTTGAGTTTTTAAAAAGGGTTGCATGATGACATGATGCAATGCAAATGATGCAATGATGAATGCATGACATGAACAAAAAGCAAAACGAAGACAAAAACCCAACCACAAGGAAATAACATATCACCTCTCCGGAAAAGGCAAGAGTTGGAGTTACGGATATGGAAAGTTGCATCCGGGGCGTTACAAGACCGGATACCCAACCGGTCTCTTGGTTGAAAAGGGAAATAATGGGAAAACACAGTACAAACTGGATAAGGAACAAATCTATTATTGGTTGAAAAAGGATAGAAAGTGGCGGTGGTGGACAAATCATCGAGTATGTCCAGATTAGATTTGCTGCCATCACATAGTAAAAGGTGTCCAGATTAGATTTGTCGCCTCACATAGTAAAAGGACTCAGGATTAGATTTGTCGCCTCACATAGTAAAAGGTCTCGGATTAGATTTCTTCGCCCTCACATAGTAAAAGGTCTCGTGATTAGATTTTCGCCTCACATAGTAAAAGGTCTCCGTGATTAGATTTGTCGCCTCACGAGTAAAAGGTCTCGAGATTAGATTTGTCGCCTCACATAGTACAAGGTCTCCGTGATTATGTTTGTCGCCTCACATAGCATGAACAAACTCGGCATCACCACTTTATGCCTCCTTGTAGGTACATTGTGCCGATCGCCCACCGTCGCATGTCCTTATACCAACCTTTTGTCGTTGTTAATGTAAGGCGCATGTAAAATGAAGCGATCACACTGTTACCTTAGGGACATGTCTAACCACTGTTATTGTTAATCTAATGCCTCCAGTGATAAGATGCAATTAAATTGTGTTACAAATGGCACTCCTGTTGTTTTCCCCAGTATGATAAGTAAGTTGCTCCTTTACGCCATCGAGTGTCCCGTGTCCCCACGGTCCCATGCCCTTAAACCAACTCTTTAGCTGCTGTTGATTTACTGTGTCTAGTAAACAAGCAATGCCACCATTAAAGTAATCCCATATTTGAGGAATCTCATTATTGATCGTAATGCTTCTGGTAACATGAAGCAAAGTCTTGATGTTTTAAAATTTCTACCGTCCTTGCGTGATTGCCATGAACATAATTAAGATGCTTCTTTTCATTTTGTATATGTTTCAGATATTCTTATTGACCAAAGAATCGCTTACTTTCTATCTTTTTGTGCAGATAGGGATATCCATTTCACCTTGTTGCTATTGTGACCTTTTGGTGAACTCGCACAAAACACTTTTTTGAATGAGTGTCTTGTGCGTTCAACTAAAATGTCACGTGGGCAACATCTCTCAAATTTGGTGGAACTGCACAAAATGGTGATTGGAGTTTCCAAATCTCCGCCAAGTTCTTTGGTAATCACGCAACATTTTATTAGCCTTTGCAAGATGGCAAATCCATCGCACCACAATGGCACTTTATTTTAGTGAACTGCACAAAAGGATAAGAAAATTATAGTTGCACCTTACGTGAGCCGACAACCAACCTTAATGTTCCTCAATTTTAGTGCAGCTACTAAAGAAGAACCCGCCACTCACAAGAGCAAGTACTTCTTGCTTGTCAATGATGCAATCTTTGCTTCATTTCGTGAATCGCAGAAAAAGGCGCATGAACTGAACCATGGAACTCCAGTGCAGACCTCATCCAAGTAAAGCCGAGGTTGAGTTCAAGGAGGCCGCTATTAAAGTGAAATCATGCTCTCTGTCTCCTTGTTTGTGCTTTGTGCAAACATGTCAGGCAAACAGAATACTCAACTACGAGATGTTGTGACGGTCAAGAGCATTCGCCAAGTTCTTCAATTGTATGACATGGCTAGCCAAGATGGATTTAATCCCGATATTCACTTTATCAAAAGGCTCTAATGGGTTGGTTCGAATCTTGCAAGTCGGGAATCGATGAGATGTGTAGGCATCTTTGTTGTACTTATTATTTGAATCTTATTTGTTGGTTCTTAATCTTGCAAGTGGGAATCAATGAGATGTGTAGGCATCTTTGTTCTACTTATTATTTGGATCTTATTTGTTGGTTCGAATCTTGCAAGTCGGGAATCAATGAGATGTGTAGGCATCTTTGTTGTACTTATTATTTGGATCTTATTTGTTGGTTCTGAATCTTGCAAGCTGGGAAACACGGCATGATGATGCAGAGGACAACAACCATAACAAACAGTTCAAACTTGGTAGTATTATCTTTGTGAAACTGCAACAAATGTGCTGATCATGTGCGTCCTGAGAATAATAATTCTAATTGTTGTGCATGTTGATCCTGTGGCACTGATAGAATGAGCGAATGCATTGTTGTTTTAAGTATAAATTTCTATTAAAGCTAATTAAATTTAAGTAAAGTGACCACTAACTCCTGTTATTACAAAGATCAATCTGCACCGCCGTGAACCGACGTGTGGCCGAGTAGGTTTCTTAATGGAGGCGCTTGAATGCGATTTAGGTGCATCTTCCGGGCGCAATGGACGAGGAGGGTACTAACTGTTGTCGTCAGTACACACTCACCATCGTTGAATCCAGTTCCCCAAGAGCTGAAAAACGAACTGCTGCGACCGCCTACACACTCGTTCACTCGAAGAGACTCCAATGGCGATCCTAGGGGTGAGCCTGCTGGATATGGACTTCAACAAGGAGTTACCCTTTGAGTTTGCCGTTCAGCCCTATAGCTGCACCAAGTTGAATGTGATGTACACCAACAATACGGACTCGGTGAAGCTCTGCCTCGCCTCAGTCCTATGGCTGCACCAGGTTCTGGAGCATTCGCCCGTTTCATCGGCAGCGCCAACTGCACCTTCGCTACGGTGGAGAGAAGGAAGAACGCGACGATTCGGCCATCCGGTGCAACAAGCTTGTCAACATCCGTATAATACAAGATCATCAAGAACGGGCGGAGAAGGACTCGTGGTTGACCTCGCCGAGACCATCATCGACCCTTGATACACCAACATGAAAGAAGACGACCTGAACACGTGGGAGGTACCTCTGAATCTAGCCTACATAACCTACGCGGCCAAGGACACATACGCATGCTACGACATGTACAGCAGATCTTGGACATGAGGGCGGTTCGCTTCCGTGAATCGACGAGTACACGGACAAACCGCAGCGCCATGATCAAGCGCACAGAAGGTCTAGATGTTGTACTTTATCCGCTTATAAGCACCTTTATCATCTTAGTGTTTCATGCATTAGCCTATGTGTCGTAATTATCTGCTTTGTCCAAATATTTCTTTTAAGAACCCATTAACCTGATTGCTTTTTTAGTGGCTATTTGCATATGTATGTAAACTAGTTCACTTGTCCGTAAAAAACTACTTCACTCACCGCCGTGCTTTGAATCTCCTTCCTCCCGACATATTCCCTCCTCGTGGACCCAATAGGTCTCTGAATTTTCTCCCACTTTCTTTATCGATGTAAACCGAAGTTTTCTCCCAAGATTTTCCCTAGAACCAACTCAACTGCCCCATGCCTAGCCTAAAACATAATAATACCCCACGACTATTAACTCATCAAATTAAATGATATTTTATTTCGTAAGTTGAAAGTTCTACAAAATAATAATAATAATTGTTTATATATAACTTGGCAAGTTAACTCCTAGTGATTGCGTACATAAGCTTGCAAAGATTTTATTGACATGCAATCATGTCTTTATGTTTTTATAACATTTCTCCGTCTAGCCCAACATGATATTTTCACCCAGCCCAGGAAGTCCGCAAATTTCGAGAAAAATGCAAATGGGATTTAAACGGGCTGCATAGATGCTACATCATTGTTTCATCCAGCCCACCAAATGGACTAAAAAACAAATGGGCTGGCTGACATGTGGGCCAGTAGGTCAAAGCCTAAGAAGGCGTTGGATTTACATCCAATGGCCGACATTCTTCTTCAATCCCTCGTCTTCTTACCCCAGCCACGCGGAATCGCTCGCTCCAGCCTTCAAGGCCCAAATGGTGTTGTTTTGTGCTCTTCAGCGGAATGCTACCCCGCCGACGGCCAAGCCATCCCTCCACTCCGCACCTCCTGTTATTCTCTGCCTCCTTATTACGCACCAAAAAATGAATACCCCTGCTAGCTGGGACCCACCATAGTGGGTGACTGACTTGTGGCCTACTAAGTTGACGAGGACGGAGGGCTTTGTCAACTTAGTCAGTATGAACGATTCTAGCTCCAGTGACCGTGCGATGTCCATCCAATGGCCATAGTTCTTCTTCAACCTCTGGTCTTCTTGCTCCAAATTACCAAAGCAGCGCCGGTCATGCCGCTGTGTTCTCGACTCTCATGGTCGGTCAGGATGCCCCGGAGGCCTCACCGCCTCTACTACTCCCACCGCTGGCCTGTGGTATCCTCTACTCACCCACACCCCATGTTATTCTCATGGTGACGGTAGCCTCACGCCGCAAACCAACCAAAGGAACCCTTGTACTCCTTTCCGCATGGGCATCCACCGCCGTGTCTTCCCGGCTCCGCCGTCCCTTCCTAGGGCTCGCCGCCGCCCACCGCCGTGGTGCTCTCCGCTGCATGGTCAACGTGGTCAAGGAACGACTTCCATCGAACAAGATCAGACGTGGAGAGGCCGATAGTGGGTCCATGGCCACAGCCCAGTTTTTTGTGATTTGCCAAGTAAGTCGCTTTGTCAGGCCTGTTGGGCTGCAAATGTTTCAAGATGAGGAGAGCTTCATTCGGCTGGCCGAGAAAATGGCCCATCAGTAATTAGAAATGGGTTGTACATTTTTAAAACACATCAAACCGGAAATTAGTTTCAAATATCTTTTTTTCATTTTGAGATTTTAAATTACATTAATTTTATGCGTGGAGAATTTGTTGGATTTTATATTGATATACATTTAATTTTAAAATCAGTTTGAATGTGAGTTGAAATTTCGGGATTAAAAACAGTTCGGACCGCACCGAAATATGCAAAACTTCATATAATTTTTTAACCGTGGCCACAATTTGGGCTGTAATGCTAACAAAAAGAATATGGGCTAAAAAAACCTTAAGAATTAGCAAATGGGCTGTAAATTATTAGAAATAATGGCAGATGGGTTGTATGCTGTTTTCCAAAGATTTGAGGCTTTCAGAAGAAAGGTTGACGACAGCAAAGGTCATTGGATGTCCATCCAACCACCGCCGTGCTTCTTCAATCTCTCGCTTTCCTGCCCGGCCGCCAAACAAGCGCCAATGGACTGCTCGCTTCCTCCTCCTCGCGGTCGGTGTTGTGCATCAAGCAGCCTCACCGCCCCACCGCATTCCCATCGCTGGCCTAGCCATCCTCTACTCACCCACACCGCCGTTATTCTCCGGTGATGGCGCATTTAACCAAGAAACCCTTGTACAACAGTATTCTCCGCTGGGAAACAATCGCCGAAGTCTTCCTCGCTCCATGTCATTCCTTCCTAGGCCTCGCTGCCGCCCACCACCCGGTGTTTCTCGGCGCTGCTCGGTCAATGTGGTCAACGACCGCATGCATCCGGCGGATCTGACATGGAGAGGTCGATACCGGGTCCACGGCCGACGCAAGGAAATGCCTCCTTATTACACGCAAAATAATGATTCCTCCACCTGACAACTGGGACCCAACGAAAGAACCTCTGTATTTCGCGAAAAAAACGTTACCGCCGCTGACATCTTGGACCCACCAGCTATATCTTCGCACGCAAGGAAGTGCCTCCTTATTACGCAAAAAAATGAATACTCCCCCTGCTAGCTGGGACCCAGTATAGTGGCAGGCTGATTTGTGGTCCTACTAAGTTGACGGGGACGGAGGGCTTTGTCAACTTAGTCAATACTCCAATGACCATACTATGTCCATCCAACGGCCGTAGTGCTTATTCAACCTATGGTCTTCGTTCTCCAGCCGCCCAAAGCAGCGCCGGTTGTGCCGCATGCTCCTGCCTCCCGTGGTCGGGTCAGGATACCGCGGAGGCCTCACCTCCCCTACTAATCCCACCGCTAGCCGTGCCATCCTCTACTCACCCATACCCTCGTTATTCTCGCGACGACGACATTTCACACCACACCAACCAAGGAACCTCAGACTCCTCTTTTCGTGGGCATCCACCGCTGCGTCTTCCCTGCTGCGCCATCCCTTCCTAGGCCTCGCCGCCGTCCACCGTCGTGGTGCTTCTCGGCGTGGCGTGGTCAATGTGGTCAATGACCGACTTCCATCGAAGAGTACTGCATGGAGAGGTCGATACCTGGGTCCACGGCGCCGCAAGGAAGTGCCTCCTTATTACGCGCAAATTAATTATTCCTCCACCTGATAGCAGGGACCCATCGGACGGGCCACCATATTTTGTGAAAAAAACGTTTCCCCCCTGACTGCTGGGACCCACTAGCTACACCTACGAACGCAAGGAAGTGCGTCCGGGCAAAAAAAAACGATTTGCCCCCCTGACTGCTGGGACCCACCAGCTACATCTTCGCACGCAAGGAAGTGCCTGATAGTCAGGACCCACCTGGTCGAAGCGTACGTAGCGTTGTCATTCTGGTCGCGAAGGTGTACGTACATATATATTGGTGGATGCAGAGGCACGCACGTGTCGTAGTAGAGGCGCGCACGTAGCATGTACATGTACGTACAACAGCCAGGGTGCAAGAAAGAAAATACGGCCACGTATGTGTACATACGGGCGGGGTCTCGAACACCTACTTGTGCATACGTACGGCCAGGGCTCGTGTACATGGCTGGGTCGGATGGGAGAAACAACGTCGTCGTCGTGTTCATGGGGAGGCAACAGAATGTGTCGTGTTCATGGGGAGGCAACGGAATGCGTCGTGTTCATCGGGAGGCAACAGAACGCGTGGGAGCCAACCGGCTGGATCGGAACGGAATGCATGGTCGTGTTCATCGGGGGCTTGGACGAACAGTAATGGAAACGAGGCTCGGCGCATTCAAAATGGAGAAAACAGACTCCTACATTTGGAACGGGTCCCGTGATCGGAGGGTCCGCATACCACAAACGGAGGAAACGGACCTCCTACGGTCAAACGGGGTCCCGTTGATCGGGAGGTGTGGCGCATCAAAAAATGTAAGAAACGGACCTCCCACGGTCGAAATGGGGGTCCCTGTTGATCGGGAGGTGTGGCGCATCACAAAACGGATTTAAACGGACCTCCCACGATCGAAATGGGGGTCCTATTGATCGGGAGGTGTGGCGCATCACAAAACGGATGAAACGGACCTCCTACGGCCGTAAACGAGGGTCCTGCTGATCGGGAGGGTGTGGCGATCGCAAAAACGGACTCCACGGATACCAGACATCTCCACCGTCGACCTCCTCCAGCCTCCACGGGCTACCGTCGACCTCCTCCAGCCTCCACGGACTCCTGTTCATCCAACCTCCACCGCGCGCTACTCCACCGACTACTGTTCAGCCACCCCTCCACCATCTACTATTCATCCAGCCCTCCACACCACGGGGTCCTGTTCAACCACCCCTTGTCGGATTTCGGGTTCCGGCAGACCCTTGAGGTTCGAACACTGGGGTGCGCATGGAGATTTTGCCCTCTACCTACCTGCACCTCGCCGCCACGCTAGGATCTAAGCTACGAAAGGAACAACACGAGAGACACAAGATTTATACTAGTTCGGGCCACCATTGTGGTGTAATACCCTACTCTAGTTTGTGGTGTGGTGGATTGCCTCTTGGGCCGATGATGATGAACAATACAAGGGAGAACAGCCTCGCGAGGGTCTGTTCTTGGCTGGGACGATGAACTGCGAGGAGGAGTTTAGTGCCCTTCTCTCTTGCTATGATGCTACTTGATTGCTCTCTTCTAGATGCTTCTACCCTGGGGGTGGCTAGTCCTATTTATAGGCAAAGGCCATGGGCCTCTTCCCAAATATTGAGCGGGAAGGGCGCCAACAATTGGCCATTTTGAAGGGGAACATCTAGTACACTTATCCTGACTAAAGTTGGTCCTCGCCTTGTCAAAGGCTCGTGGACGCCGCTTGGGCTCCACAATGACTTCCTGCTGTTGGGCTGGTCTTGGTCTTGTTGCACCGAAATGGATGTCTTTGCTTGATGCTCTCGCCAGCGCTTGCTCCCTTTGCACCAAAGAGGAAAGGAGGACAATGCGCGGGCTGGCGCCCGCCTGGCGCCCTTGGTCGTCATGGCTTGCGTCATGGGCACCTCGTGAGGTACCCCGCCTTGATCTCGCCGCCTCCTCGTGAGCCAGCCTGACGAGGCCGTGCCTGAGGAAGCTCCTTGTCGTCCGCCCCGTAAGGTTTGGGCCCTCGCGAGGGTCTTGAGCTTGCGTTGATGAAGATGGGCCGCGCTGGCCCCCCCTTGAGCCATGCCGCAGGCAGGCAAGTCTGGGGACCCCCGTTCCCAGAACGCCGACAATAGCCCCCGGGCGCAAGGCGCGCCCAGACTTGGCCGAGCAGAGAGGCGAAAGGGCAAGTGCAAAGCGCCGCGGGCCCTAACAGCCGGCGGCCTTGGGTGCCGCGTGGCGGTTGATTGGACGTGGGTGGCACTGTCCCCCCATGCCTCCTTATTTTGTGACATGCTAGGCGGACTCGTAGTCATACACAGCCGCTCCCTTTTTCGTTGCCCGAGCGTCCTCTGTTCTTTCTCCTCTCGAACTCCAGCTTCTGCTCCCAATCCAATCTCGAACCTTCCCCCCCTTCCGTTTCCATGGCTCCGATGAATAAGGGAAGAGGGAAGAAACCCATGCCTCCGCCTCTCTCGCCGTTGTTGGCGGCCCCCGCCGTCGACCGGTCGATCATAATCAATCGAGAGGGCTTGGGCAAGGTCAGCTCGGCTCTGGCTACCATCTTCAATGAATGCGGGAGGACGATGGCCTGGCCCGCGTCTCGCTTCTCCATCGACAGGATGATCACCGAGGTCCCAGATTTCGCCGACGCCTGTGGGCGGACTGGTTCCCCTTTTCGATTTCTTCAACACCGCTTTTCCCACTATCGATCCACATGATGCATCCGCCCCGAGTCCATCACTCTTCTCGCGGGTTCGCCTTCGTTTGTGAGGCAATGATGGGCATCCTTCCTTCGCTGCTTTGCTGCGCCACTTCTTCTCTCCGCGCTTTGTCGACCCCACCCAATGCTCGGGTGCGTGAGCTTCATTGCTGCACCCGAAACAATGCGCCTGTGGATCGACTTCAGCCTTTCCTCCGCCTACTGTTCCGCGAGCGGTGGTCAGATGTGGATGTAGGGTGCCCAGCTCGCTGCTGGGAGCCATCTTTGCTCGCTGTCCCCAATTCAAAGTTAGGGCAGAGACGCCACGAAGTTCCCGACTCGCCTTTGTTCCGGGCGCCGCTTGCAGCTTGAGGGCGCCGCATGACGGCGCCCAAGGTGGTGAAGGAGTTCCTGCTATGCCGCATTGCCCCTCTCCAACGCCACTCTCATCGGATGTGGGCCTTCAGCGGGCGTGAGGATCGTAGGAGGCTCCAGGAAGAGGACCTAACGCCTGAAGCACTGAGGAAGGTGCTCTTGGTCTTGACTGGGGATCCCACCCCCGGTAGCATCTGGCAAGGGGGGGCCTTGCTGTACCTCTGCCCGAACAGGGGTGACTTTGTGAACCAGATGCCCATCTTCGACGAGTGGGGGCCGCTACCACCTGGCCTCCAGGGCCTCGTGGAGAACCAGAAGGTGATGGTCAGCCTTTAGTCGGCCAAGGCGACTCTTCCTCAAATGGAGGAGCAGGGAGGCATGAGCCGCCGGAGGCCGAGGGGGCCCCCGCCGAGGTGACAGCGCTGGGCGGCGCTCATGAAGGAGCAGCCCCTAAGGCCCGCGCTGCTGTGGCTGAGGGCGGCGAGCAGCTGCCCGCGGCGCCCGCGGCTGAGGCCCCAGCTACTCTTCTCGGTGAGGTGACCGGCATGGCGCAGATCGGGTCAGACGCCCCGACGGGTCATCTTGACGCTTTCCTCGTCAGCAGTGACCTCGGCCGACTTTGGGTTGTTACAGGACTTTGAGGCCTCCGTAAGAGAAGGAGGCCCTGGGTGACGACACTTTGTCGCTGGCAAGCGAGGAAGAACTTCGCCACCGATGAGTAAGCCTTCTCCTTTCCCAACTCCTGATCCTTCTGTTGCTTTTCCTGATCCTTGTTCCGCAGGGTCCTTCTCGCTGAGCTCGCAGAGATGACAGAGGAGCCATCCCCCTTGTCTCCGCCCTCTCCACCGCCTTTGAGCACTCCGAGCAGCAAAGCCCTTGCGGTGAGGCCGGTTGGAGAGGCAAACCATCCTGAGGCGCATCGCGGCCCTGCGCGCCTCGCGACCTTCCTTCGCGAGCCTTCTCGTGGCATAGCCAGGCTGCCATGGGCTTCTCGTCTAGTCGTGGACCGTGATTGGCTGGGGTATTCCCTGCGCTCTTCATTGGGGGATGGACTGGCTCTAGGCCGGGCTTCGGCGGCGTGCTTGCCGCCACGAGGGTGCCAGCCCAGCCCCGCCCGAGGGGGAGTGTTGATTCGCGGCCCCTGCGCTTGCTTGGGGCGGATGATGGTGTGGAAGACGATCGAGCGCGTTCGGGAGCATCGCGCTTCGCCAAGGGTTTCTTCGGAGGGCGGCTGACACGGTGAGCCTGCTTGGTGAAGAGCTCACTGGTGAGGACGAGCGCTTGAGGCCGAGGGCCCGCGCTGGCTGCAGAGAGGCGCAGCCGAAGGCGGTTGCCGCTCGCGCTATCGCCGCGATCTTGACGGCGAGGAGGCCGAGGCGTTGCCGGGCGACTTCGGTGGTCCGCCTCGCCGCCGAGGAGGCCCGGAAGTCGACCAACGGCGTAGAGGTGACGGAGGAGGGCACGGAACTCGCCCGTGCCGCCATCGGAGGAGCAGATGGAGCTGCGCGAGGCGGCCTCGCCGATGAAGGTGGCTTCAGCGACGCAACAGGCTCCGAAGCGGAGGAGGCGCCGACGCCGAAGCCGCCGAACGCGCATGCAGTATGAATGCTCGAGACAAGGGAGCTCGTGACGCAGCGGAGGATGACGTTGCTGCGCTGGAAGCCCGTGATCTCGGAGGAGGTCGGGCGCCGGTGGCGACGGCGCTTGAACCTCGAGCGAAGTTCGAGGAGAGGTCGGGTTTATCCGGACCGAGGTCAAGGTAGGACCGCTGCCTTGAGGGTCAAGCCGAGGAAGCGACGCGCGGGCTGATGCTTTTCGGCTGCCCTTGAGGTGGCGCAGGGGAGTTAATGTCGACCCCACTCAATGCCACATTGATCTAGCATGTAACACCTCATATCACTTTTGCGTTTCACGCACGGTATTCACGGGTGTCGCCTTTACCTTTTGCTCGAATTGTTTGGCGCCTTTTGGCACACGATATGATAGTGTCGCAAGATCCATATGATTAGGAGCTCGGCCGACATGGCTAGTCAGAAACCCAAAGTGGCACAAACTTATAGGGACATGCATCCATGACCAAAGATCGAACGTGTCGGTCATCACGAGTGAATCCAGTGCTGTAGCATCGGGCTAGCAGACTCCGTGAACCAGTCAGAAGGGCTAACAGACTCCCGGTATTCATCGCGTGACATTTTCAAGGGATGTACACAGAACGAAGAAGGACACATGCCGGCCAGCCTAAGTGTTCCGGAGCAGTAGCAAGATACTATGGCTTAGTGGAAGCACTAGGAGACATTTCCCCGTAAGAGAGGCTACTAAGGATAAACAACTAGATAGTCAGATCCCATACATACCAAGCATTTCAATAACATACACACAATATGCTCGATATGTGCAAATACAACATGGCATCACAACATGACTCTACAACTCAAGTATTTTATTCAATAGGCTCCGAGGAGCGAGATATTAGGCTCCGAGGAGCGAGATATTACAAACATGGGTCTCATGACCCAACATTCAGAGCACACAAATCAAAGCACAAGCGGAAGCTTAACATGTCTGAGTACAGACAACTATAAATGAAAAAGGTTGAGAAGCCTGACTATCTACTAGATCCTACCGAGGGCACAAGATCGTAGCTGAGGTAACAAGCTAAACGTCGAAGTCCAAGCCGAACTATTAGCGAGACTGAAGTCTCTCTGCAAAAACATAAAATAGGCAAACGTGAGTACAAATGTACCCAGCAAGACTTACATCAGAACTAACTACATATGCATCATTATCAACAAAGGGATGGTAGAGTTTGACCGCAAAGAAGCCAACTTTGACTCGTGGCTATCCCGAACTATGACCGCAAGTAACTATTTTGAGGTGATGCACACGCAGTCCACATATTCACCATATCAATACACCACTATGGATCCACCCCGCCTCCCCACGAGATCGCCATCCATAGCACTCACGCTTATCTTGCGATTTTAGAGTATCCACTTCAAGTTATCTATGAACTGCACAGCAACCCTAAGTCCTTTTCCATGACACGGCTATTCAATAGACCCGTATACTTCTTCACACACGCCTCGCCACTTACCGCCATGTACACCTCGTGTATCTCGGCAACCTTCAAGCGGAAGCCTGGCGAGGGAGTCGGCCACGACCTGACTAACCACACAAGTCTCTCGTCTAGGTTTATCGCCTATTCGGGTTCCATCCGCAAGGAGACCGGCCGGGGTGTAGCTCACGGCCCCAAACAATGTGTGCAGGGTTCCCAAGCCCACCATCCGGGTGCCACTTGGTACACCAGGCCACTGTGCCTAGTCTGTCCCAAGCCCACCTGTACCGGGTGCCACTTAGTAGACTACTAACACTACCTACAAACATCGTAAACTAGTTGCAACTCTCGGACAGAGATCAAAGTTGATTAATAAGTCGAGAGAGCTTGGAGCGCCTGAGCCCAATGTGTGGTAGTAACTGCTCATGGATCACAAACATAGAACTCAGCCTCGAGGACGGCTGCAATGAGACAACCCACCATGTACTCCTACATGGCCTCTCACCGCTACCTTTACCAAATCGTGTTCACACACTTAGCTCACATTCAATAGGACATGTTCACACACCTCGATTCATCCTCGATGAATCGACCGACTCAACTCTAAGCAAAGAGTGCATGACAAACAAACATGAATGAGTAGGCACAACAGGCTCAAACAACTCCTACTCATGCTAGTGGGTTTCATCTATTTATCGTGGCAATGACATGTCATGCAGAGGATAAGGGGTTCAGCCACCGCGATCAAGTAACAGCTTGAATCGTATTGTCCTAATGCAAGAAAAAGAGAGCAGAGCGAGAAAGTGGGATTGTATCGAATGAACAAGGGGTTTTGCTTGCCCGGCACTTCAAGATAATATAGTTCTTCATCGGTGTCATCGAACTCATCGTCGAAACCAAGTCTATCGAGAGGGGACAAATACCGGCAACACAGAGAAAACACAATCAATGCAATGCAACAATATGATGCATGAATATGACATGGCAAAATGAGTGTGTTTTGGCTAATGCAACTTAGAACAGATTAAATGAAGTTGGATTGAACCAAGGGTTCAAATTCAAACTCCATATGTGCTTATTTAAATGCCAATTATGCAAATTGTCACATACAGCAACCTTAGGTTGTTCAAAAATGCATGAAAATGGTACAGATCGATAGATTGGATTTTTCTGATCATTTTTCATATATAAATTATTTCATTTGGAGTTACGGTTGATTTTATATGATTTTTAGAAGTTAGTACTATTTTCTGGAATTTCCTGAATAAGAATAAATCCAAAAAAAGGAGTTACTACATCAGCCTGACGTCAGTGTGATGTCAGCAAGTCAACAGACTTGACCAGAATGCTAATTACTGATTAGGTTTAACCTAAACCAAAAATTAACAGGGGCTGGCCCCACCTGTCATGTAGCCAGGGGTCATTAGGTTAGTGCCTAATGGCGTTTTCGCCGGAGTTAGGCCGCCGGCCATGGCCAGACGCGGCGGAGGTGTTCGGGAAATGCCCACAGGGCTCGGTTCGAGGTTTGCTTGGGCTCGTTGGAGAGCCCTCGCTAGCGGGCATCGAATGGTGGTGGTGGCCGTGCCTGTGGTGGCCGGAACCGACGACGCCGAGCTCGTGAGCGGCGGCCGGAGCTCGGGTGCGGTCGGGTTCGGCGCTGCTGCTCACAAACGAGGGAGCTGAGGTGCTGGAGGGGTTTCTACGGGTCGCGGCAAGCAATAACGGTGCACGCTGCAGGACCAAATGGTCACCGGGGTTTCACCGGCGACGAGCCCGTGTGGCGGCGGCTGCTGTTAGCAAGGGGCGGCGGCTACGACAATCAAACGGAGGCGGGATTAGGGGGGAAATGACCGGGGGCTCACAGCGCATCGATTGAAGTATTCGGCGGGCTTGGGGAAGGCCTGCAGACGATGGGGCGACAACGGCGATCGCTGGATCCCGCGGAAGAAGGCGGCGGCGTTCAGGATGAAGCAGGGCTTCCCGACCCGCGCGGCTCGGCGAGGATGAGTAGGGCGATAGGGCGGTTCTTCTAGACACGACGGAGACGCGGGGCAGTGGCTCTGGCCACGGCGAACGGCGTCGGTGGCGGTGGGCATGCTCGGCCATGGGGAGAGAAAGCAGAGGAGCGAGGGGGAGAGAGAACCAGAGAGCGAGAGAGCGTCAGGGGGGTCGCGTGGCATCACGGAGGGAGTACAGGGCAATGAGGAGGCAGCCAGGCAGGCAGGGAGGTAGGAGGTGGGAGGTGGCGGGCGGCCACGCCTCCGGCCCTTCCAAGGGAGGAAGACGACAGGGGTAGCAATGGATGGTAATGGGCCGGGCCGACCAGGTAGGTGGCTGTAAGTGGCCCGTAAGCCGCTCTCTCTTTTCTAAATTGTTTGTGTTTTCTATTTTCAGAATTGTGTTTGGCTTTAATAAAATGCTGTATATTTCCAAAAATCATGAAACTAATCATGACTACTGCTTGGAATATATCCAACATTAAACATTTTAGTTTATGATTATTTGAGCATTTAAATATTTAATAGCATTTAAATGCCCAAATGCAAATACTATAAGATTTAATTAAGAGCCCAATATGTCATGGAAAAATGTGCAACACCTCCGTTATTGCTTGTAGCATTTTCCGTAAATGATGAACATTTTTAAAAGCCATTTGGATTCACTGAAATTATTTTAGTTGAACCTAGTGAATTCCTTTGATGGTAGGGTTTGAAACAATCCCCATTTCAAATTTAAGAGAAATTTAAACATGATGCAACACAAGACTAGCTAATCCAGAGCAGGCCGGAACTAGGGATGTGACAACTCACCCCACTAAACAGGAATCTCGTCCCGAGATTCTAGCGTAGGGTAAGATGATGGGGGAACGCAACTAACGCAATCTTCATGATCCAGGTTGCACTTCAAATGAACATTGATTCAATCACCATCTTTGTCTTGTTGTCTTGCTTTGAGAACTCCAGCCAACATGACAACGAGAGGAGAAGGAGACTCTAGAAGGATCGATCTTCTCGAAGATCGAACAACTTAGGATCAGCTCACGGAATGAGACATAGCAACATCACTCGAGCTGAGACACGAAACACACATCTAGAGGGATGGAGTGGAACAAATGACGAGGGTTCACTAGGTAGACAACAATTCCACGCTTAAAAAGGTGGTGAACGGTTGTCAACGTAGCGAGGAGTTGAGTTGCCATGATGCAACCGCGGGACATCCTGGACGAGGGTGATTCGTAGATTATTACCTTAAGTGGCAAAAAGAATTACCTTTGATATAGAGATCATTGAGACTCTCCATACCAGCCTAGGGCAAATCTCGAGAGATCGTTTGGAGGGATTCGGTAGAATGGCATACCCAGACTGGAAAGGAAACTAGAGTTATAAGACAACTCGGCAAATGGAAGGCACATTCCAATAGATGCCGAGAATATAACCTAGTGTTGGGGAACATAGTAATTTCAAAAAATTTCCTACGCACACGCAAGATCATGGTGATTGTCGGTGTCAAAACCGGCAGATCTCGGGTAGGGGGTCCCGAACTGTGCGTCTAGGCGGATGGTAACAGGAGACAAGGGACACGATGTTTTACCCAGGTTCGGGCCCTCTTGATGGAGGTAAAACCCTACGTCTTGCTTGATTAATATTGATGATGTGTATTACAAGAGTGGATCTACCATGAGATCAAGGAGGCTAAACCCCAGAAGCTAGCCTATGGTATGATTGTTGTAATGGAGGTTATGTCTCACGGATTAAAGCCCTCCGGTTTATATAGACACCGGAGAGGGCTAGGGTTACACAGAGTCGGTTACAATGGTAGGAGATCTACATATCCGAGATTGCCAAGCTTGCCTTCCACGCCAAGGAAAGTCCCATCCTGACACGGACGGAGTCTTCAATCTTGTATCTTCGTAGTCTTGGAGTCCGGCAGACGATGATAGTCCCGCTGTCCGACACCCCTAGTCCAGACTCCTCAAGAGCTCCCTCGAACCTCGCTTCAATGACGATGAGTCCGCGCGATAATGTTCGGCATTGCAAGGCGGGTTCCTCCTTTGAATAATCAAGAGAAGATTGTGAACACCAGATAGTGTCCGCTCGCAAAAATAAATTCCACATTCCACCGTAGAGAGAATAATATATACACAAGTTCAATCACGACATTTTTTGTGGCATGATGTCACACCACTACTAAGCCTTTACTTGAATCATTTTTATTATACCACCTCAGCGCGCTAAGCGGTTTTTTGGCACGCCTTGTCGGGCAGTAGATTGTGTTCCCTTATTCCGGATTCTCATCAATACAAAGGCAGTAACCCAACCCGCCTGCCGCCATGCCTCCTCTATCGGGCTTAATCCCGAACGGTCACGGGACGGCTCTTGGTATTCCCTTCTTTATAACAGACCAAGGCTCGTTTCTTTTCTTCAATCTTCCACCGAATCTTCTCCTTGCTCCAAGTTCCAACACCCGTAGCCCTAGATTCGAAAGTGCTTCTGACCTTCAACAATGTCCGCCCGACCTTCGTGGTCGGGTGGGTGCCTCCTCCATCACAGAGGAGGACGTGCTAAAGCTGCGTGGGGCCAAGTACTGCCTTACGAGGTTTCAGACAGCTACCGCGCCAAGGGCAGGCCATCCCCACCCCGAGCCCGGCGAGTATGTCGCCTTTTAGATCCCACCTCCGCTGGGGTTTAGGCTTCCCGACGGATCCTTTGTGAGAGGGCTCATGTTCTACTATGGGTTGGACTTCCATGACTTGACTCCGAGTCCATCCTCCATATCTCTCAAGATTCATCCTTGTCTCATGGGTTTCCTCCGTGTCACCCCCCACTTCGCCCGTGGGTCAAGACCTTCAATGTGGAGCCAAGATGGTCGGGGGCGCTGTCAATGCGGCGGGCGGTCAGAAGCAAGAGGGCCGATGCCCCTGTCCCGAGGGCTCCTTCCAAGAGGAGCTCTCGCTTATGGCAGCAGGAGTGGTTCTATATCACCGCCCGAGGGGCAGCAGAAGAAGCCGCCGCCTGCTCCGCGGGACCTCCACGACGGTTGATGTCGTGGGTCAACCGAGGGCTCAATTGGGGGCCGCCAAAAGACATGCCCCTATTGTAGGCCGGATTCGAGACCTCCAAGCGAGGGAGATCGATCTGGTCATGGTGATGCAGTGATGCTAATTAGGCGCCTCTCGCCTCAAGAACGCCGCCCTCTCCGGCTATGGGAGTTCAACCCGAGGGACCACGGATTCTCCAACACTTCATGGGTACGACACCGTGGAGATGTACAAATTGTTCTTCTGACCACAAGTGGCGGTCCGGATCGACCGAGGATGCCGGCCTGCTGCAATCGCCCGGATACCCAAGTAAGTAGCTCCTGTTCGGACGCATTCATTTGTTTGCTTTTCATAATTCGCTTTTAACCCGATATCCTCCAACAGAGTGGATTATGCAAGCAAAGCTGATAAGGTGTCCGACCCCACTCTCCTGTGAGACCGCACCGAGCCCGTGGCTGGTCAATGTTGAGGTTGCGCCTCAAGAAGGCGAGGGGAGAACAAAGGAGCTACAGCCCCGCCAAAGGGGCGCTGAAGAGGGGGATCAAGAATCCTCCCTCCGTGGGGAGAAGAGGACCGGCCCAAGACCCGGAGGCCAAAGCCCCTAAGCTGGGTAAGAAATTCGCCGAGGGTCTCAAGGTCTGGGAGACCCCGCCGCATGCCTTTCTAAAGAATCAGCCTCTAGCGAGCCGTGAGTAGGAAAAGGGGAATTCATTAATGAAAACATCCCTATTTGTGCTTCGAGGATAACCGAATTTTTACCTTGTAGTTCGGATCCGCAACCTTCTCGATGAGCTCGCCTTTGGGGGATCTTCGTCCCGAGATGATGGAGAGCAAAACGCCTCCGCTCATCGCGCTTATCGGATAGGGCGGACGAGCCCGAGGTGTCGCCCCGAGGGCATCCTCGAGCCCGCAGAGCCGAAGAGTTCGGGCGCCGACTAGTGTTCGGCCGGGAGTCAAGGATCTCGCTGAGAGGGCGCCCGCCTCGTAAGATCACCGTGGCGCTGATGAGCATGCCGATCGAAGGATTTTCCTCACGAAAGCGGATTGCACAATGCCGCCGAGTTTGCCAGCGGGTTTGAGGTACGAAAACGACGCGCTTTTTTTTGACAGTTTTGCACATGAAAGTGCGCTCAGATAGATAGTAGCCCTCGAGACTCGTAGGTTGTCGAAAGTGACAGCTGCGTCGAGGATCAAAATCGCAGGTATTGAGTGTCGCTTTTATGCGTGTGGCGGATAGTCCGGGGCTAGCCGATCGATGGAGTTGCCGAATTAATGCGGCAACTTGATGTAGCGGATGCGACATCGCGCTAGTCAAAAGCTTAATTGACGAGTCACAAGGTAAATTGATTCTCCGCAATACCTATTAAGGGAGCTAAAGCTCACCTCTTATAATATTTATGCTTGACGCAGATAGTGCGGTTGCCGTGGAGAGCCTTCGCGTAACTTGCTCAAGCCAAGGAGCAGGCCGAAGAAGCAACACGGCCGCTTTCGAGGGCGCCGAGGAGTTAGAAGTCGAAGGGTGCACATCGCCGGGTTAGGGAAGAGGTGGCCGAATTGGCCGTTAAATTGAAGGATGCTACCGATCGCAATGAGGTTTTGAAAAGGAGCGCCATCGAGCGAGAAGACTCGTGAAGGCCACCGCCGGCCAAGGATGCCCGCTCGCAATGCGGCTATGAAGGAGGAGCTGCGCCAAAGTCAGACATTGTGGCGGTAAGTTTTTCGCCAAGGCCGCAGGTTTACGGATTCAAAGTATGCTCGCCTTTGGCCAGGGGGTCCGAGGATCCATATATGGACTTAGCAGAAGTGCGGCGGATGCTGCCAGCACTTCCGGAGTCGGCGATCACAAGACTAAGAGCTGTTTTGGTCTCAATTCCATAGTCCGGATCGCTCACTTCCATTGACCGATTGGTCGGTCAATGGTCTGAAGCCGGACAGGTTGTCCGGATTTGCTATGACGGATATCGTGGCTCATGTTCCGCCGTAGAGGCCCAAGGCGATTTAGCTATTTTGGCTTATTGCAGCAATTTCTTGGGCGGTGCCGCATATCAAGGAGATGAAGCGTCGTCCGCATAGAGGGTGCGCGGATGGCCCTTGCCCCGTGAAGACACATTGATGAGATGGATGCCGCCGCTGTAGCAACCTGTGGTTCGGACGAAGCGGTTACCCGCCGAGCACTATTTTGGTGAAGTTATGCGTGGTGCTCGTGGTAATAGAGTCGCAATGCTCAAAAATGTCATGTTCAAATGAACGCTTGTAAACAATGGTTATGATGTAATCGCTTATACTTGTGCGCTCCAAGTATTGAAATATCTCCTATGCGGCCGCTGATGTATACATGTGTATAACCCGAAGATGGCAGTTCGGCTTCAGCCCCCACGCACAAGGTGTGGGGTGTTCGCAAAATAGCGATTTTCACACTTAGTCCGACGCCTCGGTCCTGTTGAGGAGGTGGTAGCGAGCAAATGAGGCAATCCGGACTATGATGCTTTATCACTTTCACTTAGCCATTGAGTTCAAGGGTGGGCTACGATATAGCCCCCGGGGCACCGCGCCTCCGATTCGGGTAGGTATGTGCTCGACCGAAACGGCCCTTCACAAAGCGGAGGAATTCTAAACATTCCGTGGTCGATCGAGTGGTCGACCAGCCTCTCGTCAGATCATGACAACGGGCCGCTTTCATCGAGGTGCTCGCCAAATTAACTGGGCACAATCGCAGAGTTCTCCGGTGCCACGTTAGCCGATGATACGGAATGTAAGGCAGAAAACAGGAGCCGGGCAAACCCAACATTTGACCAAAGACATGATTCGAGCTGATGCATATAAGGCCTAACTCGAGACGCCAACACTCCCTAAGGTGTTCGCCTTTATAGTAATGGGAAAAACAATGCCCTAAGCCCCTAGTGTCCGTGTACGGCAGGTCCTCCGACGCGCCGATGCCAAAACGTCTGCTCCACTGTTATAATGAGAAACCAGGGATTATAGCAACAAGAGACAGAAAAGGTTTACGCAGGTTTTAATCAAAAGATTCCTTGCCACGGGTCCCTACCGCACGCCGCTACCAGGTTCCGCGCAGCCGTTATCCCGACGTGTGCACGCTGTTCATCTCAGAAAAAGAGAGGAACTTAGTTTGAAAGGAAATCGTGAAAAAAGGTATATGAAAAATATTAATAAGTAAAGCGAGTCTATGTTAGCTCGTTGTTGCTTGATACGCCAGCCCTTGTGAGGGGGCGCAGGCTAGGGAGCCCTAGCTTATTTGTGCCGACTCGTTTAGCCGTGTTCGGGTCTTTACATGACCAAGACGAAATGATGCCACGGACCGGCATTTTAAGTGTAAGAGACGCAGAATGTGGTATGGCGCTGAAGCGACAAAAGCTTCACGCCACAATAGTGCTTGATAGCCACTTTTGAATGGGGCGATATGAAAATTAGTTTTTGTTGAAGTTGTTCGTGACCAACACAACTTCTAGTGATAAGGAGCCCGCACTTGGCGTAAGGGCTCAAGCGTTATTCCTTTAAAGGAGGTGCGGCTATGTCAATTTTAGTAATGTCTATCCCCAACTTCATGGATTGTGTTTGATATAGCAGGTTTAGATCGCTACCTTCGCCCATCGTGACTTGTGTAAAATGTAGTCCGTCGATTATAGGATCCAATATCGAGCAGTCCATCCCGCATTCCGAATACTCTCGAGTAATCCAGTGGTCGAAAGTGATTGGTTTTGACATCCAATCTCGAGGTTCCACTGGGTGGACCTTGCGAGACCTGCCTTGGCGGGTACCGCATTGTTTTTCCGCATTATCACATGAAGTGAGTTTATCGCTTGACTTCTTGTGGGAAAGTCTTTTGTTTTCCGTGCTCTGCAGGGTTTATCATCATCCTCGCTTGATGCGCCGAGCCCTTGTGTTCGCATTTAGTCGGCCGGACTGTTTGAAAACCCAACAATCTCGTGGGTGTGGTTTGCGTGCCTTCCGGGTACTGTGGATTTGACATATCCCACCCAAAATTTTGTGTGTTGGATAGCTCATCACCAAGTATCCTTAAGAGGTAGTGTTTTGTTGTTTGGTCATGAAGTTGAATCCGCGCCGACCGCAGATTCTTTTGGCTTTTTTTCTTTATTCCGGCGCCGATCCTTTTTGCGCCGTGATTTTCCGCTTCCATCTCTACTCTCGATATACTGGTCGCCGGTGCCGTGATCTTGCTAGCCACTGTCCTCCCCCCGCTAAAAGCGGTCATGAGGCTTGTTAGCGCGACATCGTCCTTGGCTTTCTTGGCCGAGGTGTCCGCAAGCCATCTCGCCTCGGCGTTGTGTTTAAAAGCTGCTAAAGCTTCTGCGTCCGACAATGATTATTTGGTTCTTTTTAGTAAGGAACCTGTTCTGCACTTATGCTACCGACTCTCCGGCTGTTGAGTTATATGACTTAGATCATCTCAGATCCGGAGGGCGGACATAAGTCCCTTGAAAATTTGTTTCTAAACGCGCCCTCAAGCTCTTCCCAACTTCCAACAAGTTTTCTCGGGAGGCTTTTGAGCCAATGACGGCCGGCCCTTTGAGCTTGAGGGTAAATATTTTATGGCGTGAGATCATCTCCCTAGCCATGTGTATGTGTAGTATATAATCCTCTATCCGCACCTGTGGTCTGTTGTTCCGTCAGTAGTTCTATGTTTATGGGTTTAAACCCCGCTGGGAATTCATGATCCAAAGACCTCATTGGTGAAACATAGGGTGTGCGGCGCTCAGATTTGGGTGTGCTGTTGTCTTCAACACTTGACGGTTGTGCCGCCTCTCGGGCCCTTTTTGGCCCAGAAATGGACCTGGCTGGGCCATCTATTTTCCTGTGGTCATGAGTCGGCTTATGTGCGGCGCCGCTTGTAAATTTTGGCCCGCATCTGTCGCCTATCCGCCAGCGCCTCTTTGTTTTTTGACCGTGAGGGCTCTATGGCTTCTCGCCAACCTCGCAGAATTTTTGCGCTTTCGGATAGCTCTTGATTGGTGGTCATTGCCATATTTGTTCGGTCTTGAGTACTTTTCTCCACCTCATTCTCGAGTATGTCTTCCGCTGTTTTGAGCTTCCGCTTCCTTCTTCGCTTCTTGCGGTGGCGATTTAGTCTTCCGTGAAGGTTTTTATGCTTCGTGGTATGTCCGACGTGAGGTCGCCCGGACCGTTGGTTTCGCCGATTGATAGATTATCTGCTCGCCTCGCTCGGACGGTTGCTTGGTTGCATGTTCGCCGCTCCACCGGTTTGCCCGCCTAACGCCGGGTCATTAGGAGTGCCGCTTTGTCGAGGCGGGCTTAGGGCGGCGCTTATGCCGCCGCTTGGTTGTTTATCGGTGGGATTATCCTTAGCCGCACTTCGCTGTTCTCGCCGCCGCTTCTTTTGGGGTATCCACCATATATACGCTATGTGTCCAGTGATCTTCCAGCGGCCTCGTAGGCGCTGGTTCTGATTGTCTCCGCTATCGCCGCCCATACCGCCGATGTCTTCGAGTCATAGTCTAGCATGTCTCTAGATCGTCGGCGCTGGCTACAAAGTGGGTGGTGGAGGGCTTTGAATTTCTTCGCCGTCCGCATCCCAACCATCTCCGCCATAATCCGCAAGGGCTCTCCGGATAGCGAGAGATGCTTTAGCGATTTAGGATGTCGCCAAAGGGCGAGTGCCGAAGATGTCCACCGCGTGAACTCCATGATCGGGCGCCCAATCGGATTCGACAAGGTGGGGCGCAGGAGGTTTGGAGTCCGCACCTGGAGTCACGAGCTTACAAGGGACGAGGTTAGTGTTCGCCCATCGCTGCGTGGAAGGTGCAGCCTCGAGGCGTGTCCAGCCACCGTCCCCGATCTGGCGATCGGCCCGACCGAGGGCCGGAGCGGATTGTGTGGCGCATCAAGAATGTAAGAAACGGACCTCCCACGTAAATGGGGGTCCCTGATCGAGGGTGTGGCGCATCACAAAACGGATTTAAACGGACCCCACGATCGAAATGGGGGTCCTATTGATCGAGGTGTGCGCATCACAAAACGGGATGAAACGGACCTCCACGTAAACGAGGGTCCTGCTGATCGGGAGGGTGGCGATCGCAAAAACGACTCCACGGATACAGACATCTCCACCGCCGACCTCCTCCACCTCCACTGCCACCGGCCGACCTCCACCTCCACGACCTCTGCTCATCCAACCTCCACCAAGGCTACTCCATCGACTACCGCTCAGCCACCCTCCACCATCTACTATTCATCCACCTCCACACCACGGGGTCCTGCTCAACCACCCTTGTCGGATTTCGGGTTGCACTCTTGAGGTTCAACACCGGGTGCGATGGAGATTTTGCCTCACCACCGCACCTCGCCGCCACGCTAGGATCTAAGCTACGAAAGGAACAACACGAGAGACACAAGATTTATACTAGTTCGCCACCATTGTGGTGTAATACCCTACTAGTTTGTGGTGTGGTGGATTGCCTCTGGGCCGAATGATGATGAATACATAAGGGAGAACAGCCTCATGAGGGTCTCTGTTTGGCTGGGACGATGAACCCGCGAGAGGAGTTTAGTGCCCTTCTCTTGCTATGATGCTACTTGATTGCCTTCTAGATGCTTTCACCGGGGTGGCTAGTCCTTATAGGCAAAGGCCATGGGCCCTTCCCAAATATTGAGCGGAAGGGCGCCAACAATTGGCCATTTTGAAGGGGAACATCTAGTACACTTATCCCGACTAAAGTTGGTCCTCGCCAAAGGCCTGTAGGACGCCGCTTGGGCTCCACAATGACTTCCCGCTGCTATTGGTCTTGGTCTTGTTGCAACCAAATGGATGTCTTTGTTGATGCTCTCGCCAGCCGCTTGCTCCTTTGCACCAAAGAGGAAAGGAGGATAATGCGGCTGGCGCCGCCGCGTTTGGTTATGCCATGCATGGGCTCGTGAGGTACCCGCCTTGATCTCGCCGGGCCTCGTGAGCCACTGACGAGGCCGCGGCTCGAGGAAGCTCCTTGTCGCCCGCCTCAGAAGGTTTGGGCCCGCAGGGTCTTGAGCTATGCTGATGAAGATGGGCCGCATTGCCCCCCTGAGCCATGCCGCAGCAGCAAGTCTGGGACCCCTGCCCTGCACGACAATAGCCCCCTGCACTTGGCCGAGCAGAGAGGCGAAGGGCAGTGCAAAGCGCCAGGGCCCTAACAGCCATGCTTGGGTGCCGCAGGTATGTTGATTGACGTGGTGGCACCGCCCCCCATGCCTCCTTATTTTGTGACATGCTAGGCGGACTCAGAATATACACGTACCGCTTCGCCTTTTCGCGCCCCTCCTCGCTCTTTTCTCCTCTCGAACTCCAGCCTTCGCCCAATCCAATCTCAACCTTCCCCTTCCGCTTCCATGGTTCGGCGAATAAGGGAAGAGGGAAGAAACCCATGCCTCCGCCTCGCCGTTGGCGCCCCCGCCACGATCGGGTCGATCATAATCAATCGAGAGGGCTTGGGCAAGGTCACCGCTCGCTACCATCTTCAATGAATGCGGAGGACGATGGCTCGCCCGCTGCCTCGCTCCATCGACGTGATGATCACCGAGGTCCGGTGATTCGCCGACGCCTCGGGCGGACTGGTTCCCCTTTCGATTTCTTCAACACCGTCTTTCCCACTATCGATCCACATGATGCATCCGCCCCGAGTCCATCACTCTTCTCGCGGGTTCGCCGCTTGTGAGGCAATGATGGGCATCCTTCCTTCGCTGTCTTTGTTGCGCCACTTCTTCTCTCCGCTTTGTCGACCCCACCCAATGCTGCGCGTGGAGTTTCATTGTTGCACCAAAACAGCCGCCTGTGGATCGATTCAGCCTTTCCTCCTCATACTGTTCCGCGAGCGTGGTCAGATAGGATGTAGGGTGCCCACTCGCTGTTCTGAGCCATCTTTGCTCGCTGTCCCCAATTCAAAGTTAGGGCCGAGACGCCACGTTCCTCACTGCCTTTGTTCCGGGCCGCCACAGCTTGAGGGCGCCTGCATGACGGCGCCAAGGTGGTGAAGGAGTTCGCATGCCGCATTGCCCTCTCCAACGCCACTCTCATCGGATGTGGGCCTTCAAGGCGGAGGATCGAGGAGGCTCCAGAAGAGGACTAACGCAAGCATCGAGGAAGGTGCTCTTGGTCTTGATCGGGGATCCCACCCCAGAGCATCTCGCAAGGGGGGCCTCATTACCGCCCAACAGGTGACTTTGTGAACCAGATGCCCATCTTCGACGAGGGGGTCATACCACTGGCCTCTGGGGCCTCGTGAGAACCTGAAGCAGATGGTCGCCCTTTAGTCGGCCAAGGCGACTCTTCCTCAAATGGAGGAGCAGGAGGCATGAGCCCGGAGGCCGAGGGGCTCCTCACGAGGTGACAATACGGGCGGCGCCATGAAGGAGCAGCCTAAGGCCTGCTGGCTGGTGGCCGAGGGCGGCGAGCAATGTCAAGGCGCCTCATGGGCCGAGGCCCCACCTACTCTTTCTTGGTGAGGGATCACAAGACGCAGACGCCCCGACGGGTCATCTTGACGCTTTCCTCGTCAGCAGTGACCTCGCGCCGACTTTTGGTTGTTACAGGACTTTGAGGCCTCCGTAAGAGAAGGAGGCCTGGTGACGACACTTTGTCGTCACAGCGTGAGGGAAGAACTTCGCCACCGATGAGTAAGCCTTTCCCAACCCCGATCCTTCCGCTGCTTTTCCCGATCCTTGTTCCGCAGGTCCTTCTCACGAGCTCGCAGAGATGACAGAGGAGCCATCCCCTTGTCTCCGCCTCTCCACCGCCTTTGAGCACTCCGAGCAGCAAAGCTCTTGTGAGGCCTTGGCTGAGAGGCAAACCATCCCGAGGCATCGCCCTCAAGGCTACCGCGACCTTCCTTCGCAGCCTCGTGGCATAGCCAGCCGCCATGGGCTTCGCCTAGTCGTGGACCGTGATTGGCCGGGTATTCTCGCGCCTTCATTGGGGGATGGACTCGCTCTAGGCCGGCCTGGCGAGGCGTGTCTTGCCGCCACGAGGTGCTAGCCCCGCCCGAGGGGGAGTGTTGATTGCGGGCCCCGCTTGCTTGGGGCGGATGATGGTGTGGAAGACGATCGAGCGCGTTCGGGAGCATCGCGCCGCCAAGGGTTTTTCGAGGGCGGCCGACACGGTGAGCTCTCTGGTGAAGAGCTCACCGGTGAGGACGAGCGCTTGAGGCCGAGGGCCCGCTCTGCTGCAGAGAGGCGCAGCCGGCGGCGGCTTGCCGCCTCGCTTATCGCCATGATCTTGACGAGGAGGCCGAGGCGTTGCCGGGCGACTTCGTGGGTCCGCTCGCCGCCGAGGAGGCCCGGAAGTCGACCAGCCGGGCGAGAGACGTGAGGAGGGGCACGGAACTCGCCCGTGCCGCCATCGGAGGAGCAGATGGAGCTGAGGCGGCTCTCGCCGATGAAGGTGGCTTCAGCGACGCAACAGGCTCCGAGCGCGGAGGAGGCGCCGACGCCGAAGCCGCCGAACGCGCATGCGCAGTATGAATGCTCGAGATAAGGAGCTGTGACGCAAAGGAGGATGACGTTGCCGCGGAAGCCCGTGATCCCGAGGAGGTCGGGCGTCGGTGGCGACGGCCGCTTGAACCTCGAGCGAAGTTCGAGGAGAGGTCGGGTTTATCCGACCGAGGTCAAGGTAGGACCGCTGCCTTGAGGGTCAAGCCGAGGAAGCGACGCGCGGGCCGATGCGGGCTGCCCTTGAGGTGGCGCAGGGGAGTTAATGTCGTGACCCCACCAATGCCACATTGATCTAGCATGTAACACCTCATATCACTTTGGCGTCTTCACGACGCACGATTCACGGTGTCGCCTTTACCTTTTGCTCGAATTGTTTGCCTTTTGGCACACGATATGATAGTGTCGCAAGATCCATATGATTAGGGATCGGCCGATATGGCTAGTCAGAAACCCAAAGTGGCACAAACTATAGGGACATGCATCCATGACTCAAAGATCGAACGTTTCATCATCGAAAGTGAATCCAGTCTGAAAGCATCGGGCTAGCAGACTCCGTGAACCAGTCAGAAGGGCTAACAGACTGGTATTCATCGCGGACATTTGGCGACGTATACAGAACGAAGAAGGACACATGCCGCCAGCCTAAGTGTTCCTAGAGCAAGAGCAAGATACTATGGCTTAGTGGAAGCACTAGAGACATTTCCAGAAGAGAGGCTACTAAGGATAAACAACTAGATAGTCGATCCCATACATACCAAGCATTTCTAATAACATACACACAATATGCTCGATATGTGCAAATACAACATGGCATCACAACATGACTCTACAACTCAAGTATTTTATTCAATAGGCTCCGAGGAGCGAGATATTAGGCTCCGAGGAGCGAGATATTACAAACATGGGTCTCATGACCCAACATTCAGAGCACACAAATCAAAGCACAAGCGAAGCTTAACATGTCCGAGTACGCATAACTATAAATGAAAAGGTTGAGAAGCCCGACTATCTACTAGATCCTACCGAGGGCACAAGATCGTAGCCGAGGTAACAAGCTAAACGTCAAGTCCAAGCCGAATATTAGCTAGACCAAGTCTCTCTCGCAAAAAACATAAAATAGGCAAACGTGAGTACAAATGTACCCAAAGAAGACTTACATCGTAACTAACTACATATGCATCATTATCAACAAAGGGATGGTAGAGTTTGATCAGCAAAGAAGCCAACTTTGACTCGTGGCTATCCCTAACTATGACCGCAAGTAACTATTTTGAGGTGATGCATTACCAGTCCACATATTCACCATATCAATACACCACTATGGATCCACCTCGCCTCCCCACGAGATCGCCATCCATAGCACTCCACGCTTATCTGGCGATTTTAGAGTATCCACTTGTTATCTATGAACTGCACAGCAACCCGTCCTTTTTCCGCGACACTCTTATTCAATAGACCCGTATACTTCTTCACACACGCCTCGCCACTTACCGCCATGTACACCTCGTATCTCGGAACCTTCGCGAAGCTCGGCGAGGGAGTCGCACACACCGACTAACCACACAAGTCTCTCGCCTAGGTTTATCGCCTATTCGGGTTCCATCCGCAAGGAGACCCGGGTGTAGCTCACGGCCCCAAACAATGTGTGCAGGTTCCCAAGCCCACCATCCGGTGCCACTTGGTACACCAGGCCACAGGTTTAGTCCGTCCTAAGCCCACCTGCACGGTGCCACTTAGTAGACTACTAACACTACCTACAAACATCGTAAACTAGTTGCAACCTCGGACAGAGATCAAAGTTGATTAATAAGTCGAGAGCTTGGAGCGCCTTGAGCCCAATGTGGTAGTAACTGCTCATGGATCACAAACATAGAACTCAGCCTCGAGGACTACTGCAATGAGACAACCCACCATGTACTCCTACATGGCCTCTCACCGCTACCTTTACCAAATCGTGTTCACACACTTAGCTCACATTCAATAGGACATGTTCACACACCTCCTCGATTCATCCTCGATGAATCGGACCACTCAACTCTAAGCAAAGAGTGCATGACAAACAAACATGAATGAGTAGGCACAACAGGCTCAAACAACTCCTACTCATGCTAGTGGGTTTCATCTATTTATCGTGGCAATGACATGTCATGCAGAGGATAAGGTTCAGCCACCGCGATCAAGTAACAGCTTGAATCGTATTGTCCTAATGCAAGAAAAAGAGAGCAGATAGAAAGTGGGATTGTATCGAATGAACAAGGGGTTTTGTGCCCGGCACTTCAAGATAATATAGTTCTTCATCGGTGTCATCGAACTCATCAAAAACCAAGTCTATCGAGAGGGACAAATACCGGAACACGTAGAAAACACAATCAATGCAATGCAACAATATGATGCATGAATATGACATGGCAAAATGAGTGTGTTTTGGCTAATGCAACTTAGAAAGATTAAATGAAGTTGGATTGAACCAAGGGTTCAAATTCAAACTCCATATGTGCTTATTTAAATGCCAATTATGCAAATTGTCACATACAGCAACCTTAGGTTGTTCAAAATGCATGAAAATGGTACAGATCGATAGATTGGATTTTTCCGATCATTTTTCATATATAAATTATTTCATTTGGAGTTACGGTTGATTTTATATGATTTTTAGAAGTTAGTACTATTTTCTCGAATTTTAATAAGAATAAATCCAAAAAGGAGTTACTACATCACCGACGTCACAGGATGTCGCAAGTCAACAGACTTGACCGTAATGCTAATTACTGATTAGGTTTAACCTAAACCAAAAATTAACAGGCTGGCCCCACCGCTATGTAGCCAGGGTCATTAGGTTAGTGCCCATGGCTGCCCGAGTTAGCCGCCGCCATGCCGACGCAGTGAGTGAAACGGGAAATGCCCACAGGCTCTCGGTTCGAGGTTTGCTTGGGCTCTGGAGAGCCCTCGCTAGCGGCATCGAATGGTGGTGGTGGCAGGTCGTGGTGGCCGGAATCGACGACGCCGAGCTCGCGAGCGGCGGCCGGAGCTCGGGTGCGGGTTCGCGCCGCTGCCACAAACGAGGGAGCCGAGGTGCCGAGGGTTTCACGGTCGCGGCAAGCAATAACGGTGCACGCCTGCGGACCAAATGGTCACCGGGTTTCACCGCATTTGCGCCCGTAGCGGCGCGGCTGCCGTTAGCGGGCGCGGCTACGACAATCAAACGGAGGCGGATTAGGGGAAATGACCGGGGCTCACAGATCGATGAAGTATTCGGGCGGGCTTGGGGAAGGCCTCGCAGACGATGGGGCGATAACGGCGATCGCTGGATCCGCGAAGAAGGCGGCGGCGCTCAGATGAAGTGGCTTCTGACCTGCTGCTCTCGGCGAGGATGAGTAGGGCGATAGGGCGGTTCTTCTAGACACGACGGAGACGCTGGGCAAGGGCTCTGCCACGGCGAACAAGGCTGCGGTGGGCATGCTCTGGCCATGGGGAGAGAAAGCAGAGGAGCGAGGGGAGAGAGAACCAGAGAGCGAGAGAGCTGCTGTGGGTCGCGGGCATCACGGAGGGAGTACAGGCAATGAGGAGGCAGCCAGCAGCAGTGTAGGAGGTAGGAGGTGGCTTGCTGGGCTACCCTCCTTCCAAGGAGGAAGACGACAGGGGTAGCAATATGGTATGGGCCGGGCCGACTCGTAGGTGGCGTAAGGGCCCGTAAGCTCTCTTTTCTAAATTGTTTGTGTTTTCTATTTCAGAATTGTGTTTGGCTTAATAAAATGCTGTATATTTCCAAAAATCATGAAACTAATCATGACTACTGCTTGGAATATATCCAACATTAAACATTTTAGTTTATGATTATTTGAGCATTTAAATATTTAATAGCATTTAAATGCCCAAATGCAAATACTATAAGATTTAATTAAGAGCCCAATATGTCATGGAAAATGTGCAACACCCGTTATTGCTTGTAGCATTTTCCGTAAATGATGAACATTTTTAAAAGCCATTTGGATTCACCAAATTATTTTAGTTGAACCTAGTGAATTTTTGATGGTAGGGTTTGAAACAATCCCCATTTCAAATTTAAGAGAAATTTAAACATGATGCAACACAAGACTAGCTAATCCAAGAGCAGCCGAACTAGGATGTGACAACTCACCCCACTAAACAGAATCTCGGGCCCCGAGATTCTAGCGAGGGTAAGATGATGGGGGAACGCAACTAACGCAATCTTCATGATCCAAAGTTGCACTTCAAATGAACATTGATTCAATCACTATCTTTGTCTTGTTGTCTTGCTTTGAGAACTCCAGCCAACATGACAACGAGAGGAGAAGGAGACTTAGAAGGATCGATCTTCTCAAGATCGAACAACTTAGGATCAGCTCACTAATGAGACATAGCAACATCACTCGAAATGAGACACGAAACACACATATCCTTAGAGATAGCAACCTTACCAAGACCCAATACGACTTTTGCCTTTGTCGGCAAATATGATATGCTTCAGAGGTGACGGTGATAAAGGAGCATCCATCAATAGATTCTTGTCACCGGTCATGTGATTTGTACATCCACTATCGAGGACCCATTCGGTGGTTTTGGGTTGATCATCCTGCAGATGAATTAGTGTAACTTACAATCTCATATGCTTCATCATGAAGAATATGATATCAAGTTCATCGATGAATTTCATCAAGCGAAGAAACAGATATAGCAAGATGAGGACGTGTGAAATGAAAGTTCATTTCATCATGATTCGCTCTGCGTCCTTCGAGCATTTTGTCGGGTCCCAAAGAAATTCTTTAGACGCTCGAGCACGCCCGAGACCTGACCTGCAGAAGAGATTAGTTCTTTTCTTCACCACCCACATCCGGAGGGGCAAAGAGTTCATCATCTGCGAGCACCATGTGAGAAAGGTGGCAAAGATGCCAAACCATTTCGCTTAGCATAGGAGGGTTAGGGTAAGCATATGAATAAGCGAGTAATTCTTCGAGGACTTATGAACATAATGGTTTGAAGAATAATGCACATATTCATAGCCCTTAGCTTTACCTCATGAGACAGATTTGTTAGCACGATGATAATCATATGAGGACTTTGATCCAGTTGAGGAATTTGATCCTCGTGAAGAATTTGGTCCATATGAGGATTTGGATCCATATGAAGAATTTGGTCCATATGAAGAATTTGATGGGGTTCTGTTCTTCTTGGTGGTGTCATGAGGACATTCACCAAGACTTTCAACACAACTTTTGGGAACCCAGATTTTCTTCATAGGGGAACCGCTCCTGCAGCTTAGTGCCAACATATCTAGCAAATACTTCACCATTCTCGATTTTTGAACAGTTTATAGTTGAGTCAAATGACTCATCGGAAGAATGAGGAGATTCACATGTAAAGCCAGATAAGTTAGATGGATCAATCGAGGTCCTTTGCAGAACCCATGAGGTTTTGGGATACCGCTCGGGCTTCCAATATGTTCCATCGGCATTGAGTTTCCTCTCAAAGGCAATACCCTCTTTCCTAGGGTTTCGTTGAGGATCTGCTTTTGAGCACATCACAAAGTGTCGATGCCCTTTGAGGCTTTTGTACATGCTGTCATGTACAATTCCTTCAACCCTCGCATTGTCAAGGATACTAGCAATGTCCTCGATGAGGAATTAGTGATAGCAGAGGCAGATGAAGAATTTGTAACAGTTGAAGCATTTGAACATTCAGGTGAAGAATTTGCAGATTCACGTTCAATGCACTTTAAGCATGGAGGAACAAATTTTTCCTAAGAAGAGCTGATTTGTTGAGCTAGTAATGAATCGCGCTCCTTCTGAAGATCTTCATAACATACTCTTAGCTTATCAAGATCTGCCTTTCTTTGAATAGCTTCAAGAGAAAGCTTCTCATTGTCTTGCTTTTCTTGAAGAAATTCATAAGAAAGTTTCTCATGATCGACAAGAGGAGTTATGATGACCTTGAAGGTTATCATACTTAGACCAAGTCTCAAGATTTTCGATCGAGGGCTTTAGTGCGATCCATTTCTTCACCCAACATATCATCACTTTTATCTAGCATGTTTTGAACCTTTTCAAGAGCCCGTTGTTGTTTGACAGCAATTTTAGCAAGTTTAGAGTAGCTAGGCTTAAGATCCTCATCAGATTCATTTTCACTAGAATCAGAGGAGTTGTATTTGAGTACCTTAGCTGCTTTTGCCATGAAGCAATAGGTGGGAGCGTAGCCATCATTATCTTCATCAGGCTTGTTGGTGGAATCAGTTTCTTGATGTTGAAGATGGACTTGTCGACGAAAGCAAAGAGTAACGCCGACTCGCCACACCGGACTCAGATTCTTCAGACTCCTCCTCTTCATCATTTTCCTCGATTCAGCTTTAGAGTCCATTTCCTTGCCAATGAATGCCCGAGCTTTCTTGGAGCTGCCCTTCTTGTGAGATGAAGACTTTGATGGTTTTGAAGACGAAGATTTTGATGATTTCTTCTTCTTCTTCATTTCATCGTAATCGTAGTCCTTGTATTTCTTCTTCTTCATTTCCTTTTCCCATCGAGGACAATCTTGAATATAGTGACCAGGCTTCTTGCATTTGTGGCAAAGTCTTCTCTTGTAGTCTTTGGATGAAGAATCACTTCCTCTTGAGGGTTTTCCAAAGCGACCACGTCTTGTGAACTTCGGAATTTCTTCACAAGGAGAGCTAGATCTGGCTCGATTCTTCAGATCACCAAGGCTACTACCGTAATCCTCACATTTGAGTCGACACAACCTTAGCCTTCAGGGCACGTGGTTTGCCATAGTTTGAGCCATAGAGATCTCTCTTTTCAGCAAGCTGGAACTCGTGAGTGTTAAGCCTTTCGAGGATATCAGCAGGATCAAGTGACTTGTAGTCAGCACGCTCTTGTATCATCAGTCCCAGAGTATCAAATGAGGAATCAAGCGATCTTAGCAGTTTCTTCACAACTTCATGATCAGTGATGTCAGTGGCACCGAGGGCTTGAAGCTCATTTGAAATGTCAGTGAGGCGATCGAAGGTTTGTTGGACATTTTCGTTGTCGAGTCTTTTGAAGCGGTTGAAGAGATTCCGAAGAACATCAACTCGAGAGTCACGCTGAGTTGAGACTCCTTCATTTACTTTGGACAGCCTATCCCAGATAAGCTTGGCAGTTTCCAAAGCACTCACTCTTCCATACCGCCCTTTGCTCGATGGCCACGATGATATTCTTCGCTTGAGAGTCGAGTTGTTTGAATCTCTTCACATCAAGAGCGGTCGGTGTTTCAAAGGATGGGGACACCATTTTCCACAACATACCGTAGATCATTATCAATTGCCTCAAGATGCAATCGCATCTTGTTCTTCCAAAGAGGGGTAGTCCGCTCCATCAAAGGTAGGACACCCGGCCGAGACCTTGATCATACCGTGGTCGACATAACTAGAACTCGGTGGTTAAACCAAAATCACACGTAACAAGGGAGTACCTTGCTCGATACCAATTGAAAGTGCGTTATATCGACTAGAGGGGGTGAATAGGCGATTTTATGAAATTCTTCATCGAGGAATTTGCGGTGAGGAAATTCTTAGCTAAGAACTATTTGCACCGAATAAGTACTCAGAGGTAAACATAACAGATTACACACATAGTCAAGATGATGAAATGAAGACTAGAACAGAGTATAGGAAGCGTAAACACGGGATAACAAGATGAAGACAAATAGATCAAGAAATTGAAGCGAGGAATTTGTGAAAGTCTTCATCAAAGTCTTCAAGCAGATATGAACAACATGCAACATGTAATGAGGAAATGAATGAGTTGAGGAAATAGAACCGATCGGTTGGTGAAGACAATGATTTGGTAAACCAGCCCAACTATTGTCTCGGTTGTACGTCTGTTGGAGCGGCCGAGTATTTAAACTCGAGGACACACATCCCGACACCCGATCTCGAGCCGCAACTCAGACACCCAGTCCTCACCGTATTCTCCTTGAACTAAGACCACGCAAGCCTCGCCCAATCACTCGTGGTAAGTCTTCAGTGACTTCCAAACCTTCACAGACTTGGTCACTCGGCGATCCACAATTCCTCTTGATGCTCTAGACCTTGACGCCTAACCGTCTGGAAGAAGCACAGATCTTCAAAGGTAACAAGCGCCGGATCCACGCAGATCAATTTCTTCAATGATGCTCAATCACTTGGGGTTTTGTGGGGTTTGGTTTTGGGATTTTCCTCACTTGATGATTTTCGCCAAAGTCCTCGGAGGATGGGTTGCTCTCAAATGACAAGTGTCAAGTTATCTCGAGCAGCCAACCAACTAGTGGTTGTAGGGGCGGCTATTTATAGCCTAGGAGCAGCCCGACATGATAAGACATAAATGCCCTTCAATGATATGACCGTTAGGTGGATAAGATATTTTGGTCCGCGTAAGAAGACAAAGAACGGTCGGAAATTTGACTTTCAAAGTCCTCGGGGCTATCATGTTCCTCCTTGTGTAGGCAATTCAGACTTGGCGAATTCCTAACTCCTCGATCGAGCAAAGTCATCAATGACTGTAAGAACTGCATCTCTCACATCAAGAATTTGACTGAATCTGTATGAGATTTCCAATGGCTTCACTCAAGGGATTGGTAGGTGTAGGATTTTGAGTTGAGCATCACATGGAAATTTTTCCTTAGTATTTCCTCGACCCCTTTAACAAGATGGTGTTTCCTATGACTCAAGAAAGAGAAAATGAAACTACGAAAACAAAAGTCTTCACGCTTCATATTCCTCGAATGAATATCAAGTCTTCATGGTCACACCAATTTCTTCACTTTCAAAGTCTTGTAAAGTCTTCGAATATCAAAGTCTTGATCGAAGAACTTCATTTTTAGGGTCGACTTTCTCTCAGAATATCAAACTCCTCATAGACTTATAGACACTGTGTACACTCACAAACGCATCGCCATTTAACCTATAAGTCTTCAATACACCAAAATCACTAAGGGGCACTAGATGCACTTACATGTTGTCCACGTACCCTCGTAGACCGTAAGCGGAAGCGTTAGCACAACGCGGTTGATGTAGTCGTACGTCTTCACGATCCAACCGATCCAAGCACCGAACGCACGACACCTCCGAAGTTCAAAGACACGTTCAGCTCGATGATGATCCCGGGCTCCAATCCAAAGCAAAGCTTCGGGGATGAGTTCCATCAAGACGACGGCGTGGGACGATGATGATGTTCTACGGCAGCAGGCTTCGCCTAAACTCGCGACGATATGACCGAGGTGGAATATGGTGGAGGGGGGCACCGCACACGGCTAAGGAACGATCCGTAGATCAACTTGTGTGTCTATGGGGTGCCCCCCCGCCCCCGTATATAAAGGAGCAAGGGGGGAGGCCGACCGGCCCTTGTGGGCGCGCCAAGGAGGAGTCCTCCTCCTAGTAGGAGTAGGACTCCTCCTTTCCTACTCCTACTAGGAGGGGGAAGGAAGGGGGAGAGGGGGGCGCTGCCCCCCCTCCTAGTCCAATTTGGACCAGAGGGAGATGGGGCGCGCGGTCCACCCTGGCCGCCCCTCTCTCTTACCACTAAGGCCCATGTGGCCCATTAACTCTCCCGGGGGGGGGGTCCGGTAACCCTCCGGCACTCCGGTTTTCTCCGAAAACGCCCGGAACACTTTCGGTGTCCGAATATAGTCGTCCAATATATCAATCTTTATGTCTCGACCATTTCGAGACTCCTCGTCATGTCCGTGATCACATCCGGGACTCCGAACAAACTTCGGTACATCAAAACTTATAAACTCATAATAAAACTGTCATCGTAACGTTAAGCGTGCGGACCCTACGGGTTCGAGAACTATGTAGACATGACCTAGAACTATTCTCGGTCAATAACCAATAGCGGAACCTGATGCCCATATTGGTTCCTACATATTCTACGAAGATCTTTATCGGTCAAACCGCATAACAACATACGTTGTTCCCTTTGTCATCGGTATGTTACTTGCCCAAGATTCGATCATCGGTATCCAATAACTAGTTCAATATCGTTACCGGCAAGTCTCTTTACTCGTTACATAATGCATCGTCCCGTAACCAACTCATTGATTACATTGCTTGCAAGGCTTATAGTGATGTGCATTACCGAGAGGGCCCAGAGATACCTCTCCGACAATCGGAGTGACAAAACCTAATCTCGAAATATGCCAACTCAACATGTACCTTCGGAGACACCTGTAGTACTCCTTTATAATCACCCGATTACGTTGTGACGCTTGGTAGTACCCAAAGTGTTCCTCCGTAAACGGAGTTGCATAATCTCATAGTTACAGGAACATGTATAAGTCATGAAGAAAGCAATAGCAATATACTAAACGATCAAGTGCTAGGCTAACGGAATGGGTCATGTCAATCACATCATTCTCCTAATGATGTGATCCCATTAATCAAATGACAACACATGTCTATGGTTAGGAAACATAACCATCTTTGATTAATGAGCTAGTCAAGTAGAGGCATACTAGTGACGTTATGTTTGTCTATGTATTCACACATGTATCATGTTTCTGGTTAATACAATTCTAGCATGAATAATAAACATTTATCATGATATGAGGAAATAAATAATAACTTTATTATTGCCTCTAGGGCATATTTCCTTCAGTCTCCCACTTGCACTAGAGTCAATAATCTAGATTACATAGTAATGATTCTAACACCCATGGAGTCTTGGTGCTGATCATGTTTTGCTCGTGAGAGAGGCTTAGTCAACGGGTCTGCAACATTCAGATCCGTATGTATCTTGCAAATCTCTATGTCTCCCACTTGGACTTGGCCCCGAATGGAATTGAAGCGTCTCTTGATGTGTTTGGTCCTCTTGTGAAATCTGGATTCCTTTGCCAAGGCAATTGCACCAGTATTGTCACAGAAGATCTTCATTGGCCCCGATGCACTAGGTATGACACCTAGATCGGAAATGAACTCCTTCATTCAGACTCCTTCATTTGCTGCTTCAGAAGCAGCTATGTACTCCGCTTCACATGTAGATCCCGCCACAACGCTTTGTTTAGAACTGCACCAACTTACAGCTCCACCGTTTAATAAAAATACGTATCCGGTTTGCAATTTAGAATCGTCCGGATTAGTGTCAAAGCTTGCATCAACGTAACCATTTATGACTAGCTCTTTGTCACCTCCATATATGAGAAACATATCCTTAGTCCTTTTCAGGTATTTCAGATGTTCTTGACCGCTGTGTCGATGATCCACTCGATTACTTTGGTACCTTCCCTGCCAAGCTTATTGCTAAGCATACGCCAGTCTGGTACACAAGATTGCATACATGATAGAGCCTATGGTGAAGCATAGGAACATCTTTCATTTTCTCTATCTTTTGCTATGGTCGGACATTGAGTTTGACTCAACTTCACACCTTGAAGCACGAGCAAGAACCCTTTCTTTGCCTGATCCATTTTGAACCTCTTCAAAATTTTATCAAGGTATGTGCTTTGTGAAATTCCTATTAAGCGTCTTGATCTATCTCTATAAATCTTGATGCCCAATATGTAAGCAACTTCACCGAGGTCTTTCATTGAAAAACTTTTATTCAAGTATCCCTTTATGCTATCCAGAAATTCTATATCATTTCCAATTAATAATATGTCATCTACATATAATATCAGAAATGCTACAGAGCTCCCACTCACTTTCTTGTAAATACAAAGCTTCTCCAAAAGTCTCAGATAAAACCATATGCTTTGATCACACTATCAAAGCGTTTATTCCAATTTCGAGATGCTTGCACCAGTCCATAAATGGATCGCTGGAGCTTTCACACTTTGTTAGCACCTTTTGGATCAACAAAACCTTCTGGCTGCATCATATACAACTCTTCTTCCAGAAATCCATTCAAGAATGCAGTTTTAACATCCATTTGCCAAATTTCATAATCATGAAATGCAGCAATAGCTAACATGATTCGGACAGACTTAAGCATCACTACGGGTGAGAAAGTCTCATCGTAATCAACCCCTTGAGCTTGTCGAAAACCTTTCGCAACAAGTCGAGCTTTATAGACAGTTACATTACCATCAGCGTCAGTCTTCTTCTTAAAGATCCATTTATTCTCAATGGCTTGCCGATCATCGGGCAAGTCAACCAAAGTCCATACTTTGTTTTCATACATGGATCCCATCTCATATTTCATGGCCTCTAGCCATTTTGCGGAATCTGGGCTCATCATCGCTTCCTCATAGTTCGTAGGTTCATCATGGTCAAGTAACATGACTTCCAAAATAGGATTACCGCATCACTCAGTGCGGATCTTACTCGTAGACCTACGAGGTTCAAGAGAAACTTGATCTCAAGTTTCATGATCAATATCATTAGCTTCCTCACTAATTGGTGTAGTTGTCACAGGAACCGGTTCTTGTGATGAACTACTTTCCAATAAGGGAGCAGATACAGTTATCTCATCAAGTTCTACTTTCCTCCCACTCACTTCTTTCGAGAGAAACTCCTTCTCTAGAAAGGATCCGATTTTAGCAATGAAAATCTTGCCCTCAGATCTGTGATATAAGGTGTACCCAATAGTCTCTTTTGGGTATCCTATGAAGACACATTTTCGATTTGGGTTCGAGCTTATCCGTTGAAGTTTCTTCACATAAGCATCGCAACCCCAAACTTTAAGAAACGACAACTTTGGTTTCTTGCCAAACCACAGTTCATAAGGCGTCGCCTCAACGGATTTTGATGGTGCCCTATTTAATGTGAATGCGCCGCCTCTAAAGCATAACCCCAAAACGATAGCGGTAAATCAAGAAGAGACATCATAGATCGCACCATATCTAGTAAAGTACGATTACGATGTTCGACACACCATTTCGCTGTGGTGTTCCGGTGGCGTGAGTTGCTAAACTATTCCGCATTGTTTCAAGTGTAGACCAAACTCAGAACTCAAATATTCTCCTCCACGATCGATCGTAGAAACTTTATTTTGTTGTTACAATGATTTTCCACTTCACTCTGAAATTCTTTGAACTTTTCAAATGTTTCGATTTGTGTTTCATTAAGTAGATATACCCATATCTCGCTCAAATCATTTGTGAAGGTGAGGAAATAACGATATTCCGCCATGAGCCTCAACATTCATTGGACCACAAACATCAAGATGTATGATTTCCAACAAATCAGTTGCTCGCTCCATAGTTAGGAGAACGGCGTTTTAGTCATCTTTCCCATGAGGCACGGTTCATAAGTACCAAGTGATTCATAATCAAGTGATTCCAAAAGCCCATCAAGATGGAGTTTCTTCATGCGCTTTACACCGATATGACCTAAACGGCAGTGCCACAAATAAGTTGCACTATCGTTATCAACTCTGCATCTTTTGGTTTCAACACTATAAATATGTGTATCACTACTATCGAGATTCAATAAAAATAGACCACTCTTCAAGGGTGCATGACCATAAAAGATATTACTCATATAAATAGAACAACCATTATTCTCTGATTTAAATGAATAACCGTCTTGCATCAAACAAGATCCAAATTTAATGTTCATGCTCAACGCTGTCACCAAATAACAATTATTAAGGTCTAAAACTAATCCCGATGGTAGATGTAGAGGTACCGTGCCGACCACGATCACATCGACTTTGGAATCATTTCCCACGCGCATCGTCACCTCGTCCTTAGCCAATCTTCGCCATCCGTAGTCCCTGCTTCGAGTTGCAAATATTAGCAATGTAACCAAGATCAAATACCTGTGTACTATGCGAGCATTAGTAAGGTACACATCAATAACATGTATATCACATATAACTTTGTTCACTTTGCCATCCTTCTTATCCGCCAAATACTTGGGGCAGTTCCGCTTCAATGTCGTCCGATTGATTGCAAGAGAAGCACTCGGGCCAGCTTAGGTCCGACTTGGGTTTCTTCTCTTGAGCAAGAACTTGTTTGCTGTTCTTTTGAAGTTCCTTCTTCTTCCCTTTGCCCTTTTTCTTGAAACTGGTGGTCTTGTTAACCATCAACACTTGATGCTCCTTCTTGATTTCTACCTCCGTGGCTTTTAGCATTGCGAAGAGCTCGGTAATAGTCTTGTTGATCCCTTGCATATTATAGTTCATCACGAAGCTCTTGTAGCTTGGTGGCGTGATTGAAGAATTTTGTCAATGACACTATCATCGTGAAGATTAACTCCCGCTTGAATCAAGTGATTATTATACCTGCACATTTTGAGTATGTGTTCACCGTCGTAACTATTCTCTTCCATCTTGCAGCTATAGAACTTATTGGAGACTTCATATCTCTCAATCCGCATTTGCTTGAAATATTAACTTCAACTCTGGAACATCTCATATGCTCCATGACGCTCAAAACATCGTTGAAGACCCGGTTCTAAGCCGTAAAGCATGGCACATCGAACTATCGAGTAGTCATCAGCTTTGCTCGCCAGACGTTCTTAACGTCGTCGGTTGCATCAGAAGCAGTTCGCACCCAGCGGTGCTTCTAGGACGTAACTTTTTCGTGCAGCAATGAGGATAATCCTCAAAGTTACGGATCCAGTCCGTGTAATTGCTACCATCATCTTTCAACTTTGCTTTCTCAAGGAACGATTAAAATTCAATAGAACAACAAAGATGAGCCATCTATCTACAAACAAACATAGACAAGCAAAATACTATCAGTACTAAGTTCATGATAAATTTAAGTTCAATTAATCATATTACTTAAGAACTCCCACTTAGACAGACATCTCTAGTCATCTAAGTGATCACGTGATCCAAATCAACTAAACCATGTCCGATCATCACGTGAGATGGAGTAGTTTCAATGGTGAACATCACTATGTTGATCATATCTACTATATGATTCACGTTCGACCTTTCGGTCTCCGTGTTCCGAGGCCATATCTGTATATGCTAGGCTCGTCAAGTATGACCTGAGTATTTCGCGTGTGCAACTATTTTGCACCCATTGTATTTGAACGTAGAGCCTATCACACCCGATCATCACGTGGTGTCTCGGCACGAAGAACTTTCACAACGGTGCATACTCAGGGAGAACACCTCTTGATTATTAGTGAGAGATCATCTTAAAATGCTACCGTCAATCAAAGCAAGATAAGATGCATAAAGGATAAACATCACATGCAATCAATATAAGTGATATGATATGGCCATCATCATCTTGTGCTTGTGATCTCCATCTTCGAAGCACCATCGTGATCACCATCGTCACCGGCGTGACACCTTGATCTCCATCGTAGCATCGTTGTCGTTTACGCCATCTATTGCTTCTACGACTATCGCTACCGCTTAGTGATAAAGTAAAGCAATTATGTGGTGTTTGCATTTCATACAATAAAGCGACAACCATATGGCTCCTGCCAGTTGCCGATAACTTCGGTTACAAAACATGATCATCTCATACAATAAAATATAGCATCACGTCTTGACCATATCACATCACAACATGCCCTGCAAAAACAAGTTAGACGTCCTCTACTTTGTTGTTGCAAATTTTACGTGGCTGCTACGGGCTTAGCAAGAACCGTTCTTACCTACGCATCAAAACCACAACGATAGTTCGTCAAGTTAGTGCTGTTTTAACCTTCGCAAGGACCGGGCGTAGCCACACTCAATTCAGCTAAAGTGAGAGAGACATACACCCGCCAGCCACCTTTAAGCACGAGTGCTCGTAACGGTGAAACCAGTCTTGCGTAAGCGTACGCGTAATGTCGGTCCGGGCCGCTTCATCTCACAATACCGCCGAACCAAAGTATGACATCTTTGGTAAGCAAGATGACTTGTATCGCCCACAACTCACTTGTGTTCTACGTGCATATAACATCAACGCATAAAACCTAGGCTCGGATGCCTTTGTTGGGGAACGAGTAATTTCAAAAATTTCATACGCACACGCAAGATCATGGTGATGATATAGCAACGAGAGGGGAGAGTGTTGTCCACGTACCCTTGTAGACCGTAAGCGGAAGCGTTAGCACAACGCGGTTGATGTAGTCGTACGTCTTCACGATCCGACCGATCCAAGCACCGAACGTACGGCATCTCCGAGTTCAGCACACGTTCAGCTCGATGACGATCCCTGGGCTCCGATCTAGCAAAGCTTCGGGGATGAGTTCCGTCAGCACGACGACATGGTGACGATGATGATGTTCTACCGGCGCAGGCTTTGCCTAAACTCCGCGACGATATGACCAAGGTGGAATATGGTGGAGGGGGGCACCGCACACGACTAAGCAACGATCCGTAGATCAACTTGTGTGTCTATGGGGTGCCCCCCCGCCCCCGTATATAAAGGAGCAAGGGGGGAGGCCGGCCGGCCCTTGTGGGCGCGCCAAGGAGGAGGAGTCCTCCTCCTAGTAGGAGTAGGACTCCTCCTTTCCTACTCCTACTAGGAGGGGAAGGAGGGGAGAGGGGCGCTGCCCCCTCCTAGTCCACGGACCAGGAGAGGAGAGGGGCGCAGCCCACCCTGGCCGCCCCTCTCTCTTCCCACTAAGGCCCATGTGGCCCATTAACTCTCCCGGGGGGGTTCCGGTAACCCTCGGGCACTCCGGTTTTCTCCGAAAACGCCCGTAACACTTCCGGTGTCCGAATATAGTCGTCCAATATATCAATCTTTATGTCTAGACCATTTCGAGACTCCTCGTCATGTCCGTGATCACATCCGGGACTCCGAACAAACTTTGGTACATCAAAACTTATAAACTCATAATAAAACTGTCATCGTAACGTTAAGCGTGCGGACCCTACGGGTTCGAGAACTATGTATACATGACCTAGAACTATTCTCGGTCAATAACGAATAGCGGAACCTGGATGCCCATATTGGTTCCTACATATTCTATGAAGATCTTTATCGGTCAAACTGCATAACAACATATGTTGTTCCCTTTGTCATCAGTATGTTACTTGCCCGAGATTCGATCGTCGGTATCCAATACCTAGTTCAATCTCGTTACCGGCAAGTCTCTTTACTCATTACGTAATGTATCATCCCATAACCAACTCATTGATTACATTGCTTGCAAGGCTTATAGTGATGTGCATTACCGAGAGGGCCCAGAGATACCTCTCCGACAATCGGAATGACAAAACCTAATCTCGAAATATGCCAACTCAACATGTACCTTCGGAGACACCTGTAGTACTCCTTTATAATCACCCAGTTACGTTGTGACGTTTGATAGTACCCAAAGTGTTCCTCCGGTAAACGGGAGTTGCATAATCTCATAGTTACAGGAACATGTATAAGTCATGAAGAAAGCAATAGCAATATACTAAACGATCAAGTGCTAGGCTAACGGAATGGGTCATGTCAATCACATCATTCTCCTAATGATGTGATCCCATTAATCAAATGACAACACATGTCTATGGTTAGGAAACATAACCATCTTTGATTAATGAGCTAGTCAAGTAGAGGCATACTAGTGACGTTATGTTTGTCTATGTATTCACACATGTATCATGTTTCCGGTTAATACAATTCTAGCATGAATAATAAACATTTATCATGATATGAGGAAATAAATAATAACTTTATTATTGCCTCTAGGGCATATTTCCTTCACCTAGTGCCTGAGCGTGCACTCAAGAACTTGAGCATTTCCATATCCATCAAGGTTTGCCAACGTCTGTGCCAAGATGTTGGTGACACCTCGTACTACCATGATGAATATCGGTGGAGGATGCAGATGCAAAGGAAGACAACACTTTCTCAGATTTCACCCTAGCAATGCCAAGGAAACAAAAACTGGATGATCGGCCGAGAGACATTTAGCACTCCGCTTCTAATGTTCTCCTTGATGTACTAGGTACCACGATCAATGCTTAAAAGCATCAACATGACCATCAAGTAAAGGTCGGATTTCAGAAGCACAAAAATCCATAAGGAATCACTACGGAAGTTGATCCTGCGAGATCCTTATGGGGATGTGACCAACTTCCTCAATCAAGATACTACAATAATAGGTCTTCTGGTTGGGTGTGTTGGCCACGACATCCGGGCTTGGTGTGCCGGGAAACACATATGGAATGGAGGCGGCCAACCTATCAAACCATAGAGCACTTCGCACGTGCATGACTAACTTGGGATGATTCCGGAGGAGGCAAAAACAAGCTTTCTCGAATTCACGGCGGCAACTTACATCAAATGCATGTGAATTAGAGGAAGTCACTCCTTTCATCCGAACATATGCTTCATGAGCTAGCATGAAGAAATGCTTTGAAAAGTTTCCAACATTAGCTTAATGCTCAACAAAATCATGGAGGAGATAAAAATGTTGTTGATGGGCTCAACAACAATTCATCCAGGTTTTCATGAAGATGGAGTTCCATAATTATGTGAACAAGTGATAGCATTGGTCAGACCCAAAAGATATAATGGTGTATGCTCGAGGAAAATCCACGAGTAAGACAACATTACGGACATCGTTGGTTCTGATTTGATTTGAGAATAGCCCACACTCAAATCAAAGATTGGATAAGATGATAGGTCCATTAACTGATCACAGGGACCAATCGGTGAAGACATCATCTTTCTTCAACACACACACACACAAAAAGATATCCCTTAACATGAACTAAGTCAGACAAGCTTTTATCTTCCAACTCTCCAAGTTGTTGTTTATCTCAACCAACTAGTTCAGGGTATCCAACACAAAATCCTGGAGAATGGGTGGTTTAAAAGAAACCAACTTGATCACGAGCTCAACATAGCAGTCAGGTGTCAACCTGGTGGTACTTCCAAGAAGATATTCGGAAAATCACGAACCACCGATATGTTATTAAGCCCGGGAACAATCCTGTTTTTCAGGGGAAAACGATATGATCGAATAAGCGAGGGATTGGCACAATCCTAACTCATTGATCGAAGTGTGCACCAGAAATATGGACTAGGTAGCACGATCAACCTTAGGGTGATGATTCAACAATCAACACGTAAGGATAAGATTATTGTCCATTAACTACCAAGCAACATAGTTCCTAGGAGTATTGATTCCACACATCACGATTCACTTGTCGGCAACCCGGTTGTGACAACACGGAACCGATTAATGAATAATGATGGCGAGAAGTATCACTGTATCAAGAATTCATAAGAGGGTGTGCAATTCTCACGATACTCTTGTGATGAAAGAGGGTGATACTCCGAGGTGGAATAGAACAAAAGCTGGATTGGCATTTTGATCTGCGGAATACAACTGCTTTGACCAAATCCTAGAAATGGATAAGGTACTGGAGTTTGTTTCTCCTAGTCATTCCGAAATGGAATGGCTTGACGGACCACAAGAATAATAAGCATCGGTAACACGAATGCACAATTACTCCTAACTATCAATTGATAGACGAAGATCGGAATACGACTGAAGAGAGACAACTCAAAGGAACATATATCTTTCTGAGTCATGGATGCATAGATTAGTATGTCGAGCAAAGCTCAACATTTCTTCTGGATGACCCATGCAGAAGGTAGAACTGGCAGATTCACAATATAGAATGGAGAACTCATCAAGAGCACTCTGGTTGTGATCTTTTGGTTCAGAAGAACTCCTGCCAAGAATGGTTCATGGTATTTGGAAGAACGATATACCACGGACCTCGAGGACTATCGCAAAGGTTACTAATATCCTAAAGGAACTAGCAACACTATCAACACGAGGTAAGTAGGGTGAATCTTGGGTTCAAAACCCAAGGAGTAGAATACCTACTACTAAGTGGCATCACGGGATGCTTTCGAGAATAAAGGCCAGAATCATCACACTGGGAACACAAATCATGGCTAGCTTACTAGGTGGTACTCTAAGACACCTAGGGTCATAATACTAGCTCCAACATATATACCGAGGCAATGAAGTACCTCAACACACTAGTTGGTGTGGTTAATCTGGCCTAAACAGACATCAGAACGAAAAGAAGGGATTTGCAAATGCATCAGACTATTTAGAAACCTGGGATGACTCGGACAGCATAACGGTTGTAAATGCTCAAAAAAATTGGAGACATGCTACAAAAATGGTGGCATAGCCACTCAGAAGCACAATATCAAGGTTTCGAGATCAATAATTAACATACTGAAGTAGTAGGATCTTAACTGAGGCTTGAAACCAACAATCCTATAAGTCTATGGATTAGTAACACGTGATCCTGATAGAAAGAAGAGAAGGCCTAGTTCTTAACCCCGTAGGAAAGATAAGATGACTCAGATCAGAAGGGCATAAGGTAAAGCAGTAAAAAGAGCCTTACGTTCCCAACCACAATCAATTCCCTTACATAACTAAAGAATTTCTAGACTCAACTTCGACAAGTTTGGCTTGGTAATCCTACAGGCAGTCAAGCTCTGATACCAAAGCTGTCAGGACCCCGACTCAATGCCACATCGATCTAGCATGTAACACCTCATATCACTTTGCGGCCTCACGCACGGTATCCCCATGGGTGTCGCCTTACCTTTGCCCGGAACCGTTTGCGCCTTTTGGCACACGTATATGATAGTGTCGCTAGCATCCATATGATAAGGAGCCCGGGCTGACATGGCTAGTCGTAAACCCAAAGTGGCACAAACTTACAGGACAGCATCCATGACCCAAAGATCAAGCGTGTCGGTCATCACGAGTGAATCCAGGATGTAGCACTGGGCTAGCGAGGACTCGGTGAACCGGCAGTAGCGGGCTAACAGACTCCGGTATTCATCGCGTGACATTTCCCGAAGGGATGACACGAGAACGAAGAAGAACACATGCCGGCTAGCCTAAGTGTTAGGAGAGTAACAAGCTACCATGGCTCGATTGGAAGCACTAGGATACATTTCCGTAAGAGAGTCTACTAAGGATAAACAACTAGATAGTCAGATCCCACACATACCAAGCATTTCAATAACATACACACAATATGCTCGATATGTGCACATACAACATGGCATCACAACATGACTCTACAACTCAAGTATTTTATTCAATAGGCTCCGAGGAGCGAGATATTACAAATATGAGTCTCATGACCCAACATTCAGAGCACACAAATCAAAGCACAAGCGGAAGCTTAACATGTCTGAGTACAGACAACTATAAATGAAAAATTTGAGAAGCGACTATCTACTAGATCTGCCGAGGGCACAAGATCGTAGCTGAGGTAACAAGCTAAACGTCAAGTCCAAGCGGAACTATTAGCGAGACTGAAGTCTCTCTGCAAAAACATAAAATAGGCAAACGTGAGTACAAATGTACCCAGCAAGACTTACATCAGAACTAACTACATATGCATCATTATCAACAAAGGGGATGGTAGAGTTTGATTGCAGCAAGCCAGCTTTGACTCGGTGGCTATCTTGAACTACGACTGCAAGTAACTCTTTTGAGGTGGCGCACACGAGTCCACATATTCACCATATCAATACACCACTATGGATCCGCTCCCGTCTCCCTACGAGATCGCCATCCATAGCACTCACGCTTATCTTGCGCATTTTAGAGTATCCACTTCAAGTTATCTATGAACTGTACAGGCAACCCAGAAGTCGTTTTCCGCCGACATGGCTATTCAAATAGATCATATTAACCCTGCAGGGGTGTACTTCTTCACACACACTCTCGCCACTTACCGCCATGTACGCCTCGTGTATCTCGGCAACCTTCAAGCGGAAGCTTTGGCGAGGAGTCGGCCACGACCGACTAACCACACAAGTCTCTCATCCGGGTTTATCGCCTATTAGGGTTCCATCCGCAAGGAGATCCGACCGGGTGTCGCCACGGCCCCAAACGATGTGTGCAGGGTTCCCAAGCCCACCATCCGGGTGCCACTTGGTACACCAGAGCCATTGTGCCTAGTCGTCCCAAGCCCACATGCATCGGGTGCCACTTGGTAGACTACTAACACTACCTACAAACACCAGAAACTAGTTGCAACTCCTGGACAGAGATCAGGTTGATTAATAAGTCGAGAGAGCTTGGAGCGCCCGGAGCCCAATGTGTGGTAGTAACTGTTCATGGATCACAAACATAGAACTCAGTTCCTGAGGACGGCTGCAATGAGACAACCCACCATGTACTCCTACATGGCCTCTCACCGCTACCTTAACCAAATCGTGTTCACACACTTAGCTCACACTCAGTAGGACATGTTCACACACCTCTGATTCATCCCGATGAATCGACTGACTCAACTCTAAGCGAAGAGCAGGCATGACAAACAAACATGAATGAGTAGGCACAACAGGGCTCAAACAACTCCTACTCATGCTAGTGGGTTTCATCTATTTACTGTGGCAATGACATGTCATGCAGAGGATAAAGGGGTTCAGCTACCGCATCAAGTAACAGTTGAATCATTATTGTCCTAATGCAGTAAAAGAGAGCAGGAGTGAGAAAGTGGGATTGTATCGGAATGAACAAGGGGGTTTTGCTTGCCTGGCACTTCTGAAGATAATATAGTTCTTCATCGGTGTCATCGAACTCATCATCGGAACCAAGTCTATCGAGAGGGGACAAATACCGGCAACACAGAGAAAACACAATCAATGCAATGCAACAATATGATGCATGAATATGACATGGCAAAATGAGTGTGTTTTGGCTAATGCAACTTAGAACAGATTAAATGAAGTTGGATTGAACCAAGGGTTCAAATTCAAACTCCATATGTGCTTATTTAAATGCCAATTATGCAAATTGTCATATACAGCAACCTTAGGTTGTTCAAACATGCATGAAAATGGTACCAATGGATAGATTGGATTTTTTGATCATTTTTCATATATAAATTATTTCATTTGGAGTTACGGTTGATTTTATATGATTTTTAGAAGTTAGCACTATTTTTTGGAATTTCCTGAATAAGAATAAATCCAGAAAAAGGAGTTATCGCTTGACTGACGTCGATGTGATGTCGACAAGTCAACAGAACTTGACAGAAGTCAAACGACATGCGGGACCCGCATGTCACTCATACAATGCTAATTACTGATTAGGTTTAACCTAAACCAAAAATTAACAGGGGCTGGCCCCACCTATCATGGAGCCAGGGGTCATTAGGTTAGTGCCTAATGGCGTTTTCGCCGGAGTTAGGCCACCGGCCATGGCCATACGCGGCGGAGGTGTTCGGGAAACGCCCACAGGGCTCGGTTCGAGTGTGCTTGGGCTCGTTGAGAGCCCTCGTTGTAGCGTCGAATGGTGGTGGTGGTCGTTCTGTGGTGGTCGGAATCGACGACGCCGAGCTCGTAAGCGGCGGCCGGAGCTCGGGTGCGGTCGGGTTTGGCGCTGCTGCTCACAAACGAGGGAGCTGAGGTGCTGGAGGGGCTCTACGGGTCACGGCAAGCACAACGGGTGCACGCCCGTGACCAAATGGTCACCGGGGTTTCGCCGGCGACGAGCCCGTGCGGCGGCGGCTGCTGTTAGCAAGGGGCGGCGGCTACGGCAATCAAACGGAGGCGGGATTAGGGGGGAAATTACCGGGGGCTCACAGCGCATCGATTGAAGTATTCGGCGGGCTTGGGGAAGGCCTGCAGATGACGGAGCGACGACGGCGATCGCTGGATCCCGTGGAAGAAGACGGCGGCGTTCAGGATGAAGCAGGGCTTCCCGACCCGCGCGGCTCAGCGAGGATGAGTAGGGCGACGGGGCGGTTCTTCTAGACACGACGGAGAGGCGGGCGATGGCTCGGCCGCATGATTTAACAGCGTCGGTGGCGGTGGGCATGCTCGGCCATGGGGAAAAAGCAGAGAGCGAGGGGAGAGAGAACCAGAGAGCGAGAGAGCTGGGGGGTCGCGTGGCGTCGCGGGGATCTGAGGCGATGAGGAGGCAGCCAGCAGGAGGGAGGAGGTGGCGTGGCTGGGCGGCCACGCCTCCGCCCTTCTTGGCAAGGGAGGAAGACGACAGGGGGGTAGCGGTGGCGGGCTGGGCCGGTCGGGCCGGCCAGGTAGGTGGCCAGGTAAGTGGCCTAGGTAAGCGCTCTCTCTCTCTTTTCTAAATTGTTTCTGTTTTCTATTTTCTGTAATTGTGTTTGGCTTTAATAAAATGCCAGGGCATTTCCAAAAATCATGAAACTAATCATGACTACTGTTTGGAATATATCCAACAGTAAACATTTTAGTTTATGATTATTTGAGCATTTAAAATATTTAATAGCATTTAAATGCCCAAATGCAAATACTATAAGATTTAATTAAGAGCCCAAATATGTCATGGAAAAATGTGCAACACCTCTGCTTATTGCTTCTAGCATTTTCCAGAAATGATGAACATTTTTAAAAGCCATTTGGATTCACTGAAATTATTTTAGTTGAACCTAGTGAATTCCTTTGATGCTAGGGTTTGAAACAATCCCCATATCAAATTTAAGAGAAATTTAAATATGATGCAACACAAGACTAGCTAATCCAGAGCAGGCCAGAACTAGGGATGTGACAGTTAACTACCTCCCATGTCGAGGCGCTTCTCCTTCACCAACGGGTGGACGAGGCTGAGGCCGTCGCGCGCCAGAATGCGGACGAGATACGCCAGTGGCGGATCCTGGAGCATGAGCACGGCCCCATGCTCACCACACTCCGGGAGAGAGCCAACACAGCCTTGTGCAACGTCTGCGAGGCGGCTGTTGGCGAGCCGCACGCAGTTAACTACGCTTGCAACCTTCAATTCTTCACCGACGTGGTGATGCAGCTGGAGGCGCGGTCGGTCAGAGCTGACAGATTGGTGGAGGAGAGGAGCCGCGCCCTGCTCGGGCGCGCCTTTTCTCGCGTCTTCATCCATCTCCGGAACATGGACCCCCACTTCGACTTCGACGCCAGATCGCTTCAGATCCCCGAGCCGTCCGGACGACTGGCGCCTTGGTGGAAGACAACGTGGACGCTCTCGTCAAGGCCTTCACTTCAGATAACGATGGCGTGATCGTGGCCGCTGATGAGGGCGGCATGGTGAACAGTCCTGACGCCGCGGATGGCAACACAGAGAGCGATGGCGAGGCCAGCGATGCCAGCAACAGTTCGGGCGGTGCTCCTGAGGATGCATTGGGGGATTTATCCGACTGACCGTGCATCGTTCCTGTTTCCTTACCCTGCATGAATAGAACTTAGGTTTTGACTTGATGGTTGTAAGAGCATTTTGGGAGGGGGTGCCCCTCATGTAAAACTCATGTTCAGCGTACTAGTAGATGCTACATCACCCGTACGCCTGCGCCAAGTGGTTGACTAGGCGACAGCCGCCTGGCTAGTTTACCTTTGTCCCGTGCGGGCCCTGAGATAGCCTGTGGGAGGCTATGGTGTCTCGAGTGTCTCCTGATCGAATCCGTAGGACCTGCAGTAAAAAACCTCCTGAGAGGATACGACGGCGGCAGTGTGGGCTGCACGCAAGCTAGGCCAGGCCCGGCTCACGAGGGGCTCACGAGGGGAGGCAGCTGAGGCGAAGTGGTAACTGAAACGCGAGAGATTGCTCGAACGAGACTAAGCACCCCTTCCCCAAACACACGCAAATCTCAAATTCGAGTCCAACTTAAATCCGGCGGGGGAAAGCGACAACCAAGGGAAAAGCAATGAAAGCAGAAAAAAGGCCGCGTCCAGCACCTAGTCTAGTCTTGGACGTCCTCTCACCAGCGCGGAGCTAAGTGCTGCCACTGGGCGTGGAAGGGAGCCCCAGGGCCTGAGGTCGGCACCCCTAAGACTCTGGGGCGTGTACAGCCCCACTCATTATTACGTGAGAGTGTCACGGGGCGGCGAGCTTCACAGGCACTGGGCCTTCTTCACAGGTACCGGCCTTGCTTCATATCGCCAGACGAGGGCCCCGCCTTGCACCACACTCTAGTGCCATCAACGACGACCGGAAACCAGGACGCCACCGATGGGGTAGAGAGGTCGCCAGCGGTTCCCCCGATGACCACGGGTCCTCTGCCAGGGGCAGGCCCTGAGGCACCTCCCCAGTAGAGGGCCTACCTCCTGAGAACGCCTTGCTCCGAATGCCGCGGTGGTGATGCCGGATCTCGGCCCCTTTCCTACAGCCCCCAACGCCCTCCTCCTGAGGGGTAGGAGACTGCGGGAGCGGGGCAGTTGCTCGCTGTGGCGACCTGCACCTCCTGCGATCCATGATTAGCGTATGCCTGCTCCTGAGGAATTAGCGGTACCCGATAATCGTCGCTTCCAGCGTGGCCGGTGGGGCCGTCCCGGGGCTCTTGGAAGAGCTCAGCTCCTGGCGCCTCGTCCCCCCAGCCTGGGCTGAGGAGCGAGCCTTGTTCGTTCTCATGCGGGTGCCCCTGGTCCATCATGTGGGGCACGTATTCTTTTGGAGCCGTCATCCCGTAGGCCGCGCCATAGTGCTCCGCGTGCCATGCAGCTCCGCTTGATGCGCCCACCTGGGGGTGGTAGCGCGGCGGCCCACTGGGGCCGTGGGTCGCGACGAGTCCTTCTTCGCTGGCCGGGAGCGAAGCCAGCGCTGCCGCTGGCCCGGTGCTGACGGCCTCGCCGGTGTTGGAGTAGCCTTGGGGCCCGCGGGCACGCGTGGAACCCCTATGCGGGCCGCCCTGGACCTGAGATGGGAGCTGGGTGCAGAAGGGGTGAGCCCCCGAGGCGGCAAAGCCCAGGAGCTCTGCCACCCGCTCTAGCAGCACGCCACGGCCGCCTTCCATCAGCTTGCACTGCAGTAGCTCTCGGGCCACCGTGAGTGCGGCCCTTGAGTTCGCCTGCTCCCGGCGGGTGTTCGCGTCGTGGCTGCGGCATGGTTGGAGGCCCTTGCTGCCGACCGCGCCTGCCGTGGTGTGAGAGCTGTCGAAGCGTGTCCGCGCCGCCCACGGCCCGCAGAGCCCTGTGGACCGCGAGCTGCCTGGGGCATGGGGTCGCCCGAGGCGAGCGGCTCTGCGCGGGCGGGCCAAGCCGCCCAGGGATCATGGTTGCCCACCCGGTCGCCGGACATGGTGATGACGATGCGACGGGACGCGAAGCGGTAGAAGATGGATCCCAGCGCACCCCTACCTGGCGCGCCAAATGTCGGATTTCGGGTTCCGGCAGACCCTTGAGGTTCGAACACTGGGGTGCACGCGGAGATTTCGCCCTCTACCTACCTGCACCTCGCCGCCACGCTAGGATCTAAGCTACGAAAGGAACAACACAAGAGACATATGATTTATACTAGTTCGGGCCACCATTGTGGTGTAATACCCTACTCTAGTTTGTGGTGTGGTGGATTGCCTCTTGGGCTGATGATGATGAACAATACAAGGGAGAACAGCCTCGCGAGGGTCTGTTCTTGGCTGGGACGATGAACTGCTAGGAGGAGTTCAGCGCCCTTCTCTCTTGCTATGATGCTACTTGATTGCTCTCTTCCAGATGCCTCTACCCTGGGGGTGGCTAGTCCTATTTATAGGCAAAGGCCATGGGCCTCTTCCCAAATATTGAGCGGGAAGGGCGCCAACAATTGGCCATTTTGAAGGGGAACATCGAGTACACTTATCCTGACTAAAGTTGGTCCTCGCCTGTCAAAGGCTCTGCTGGTGATGCCTGCTTGGGCTCCACAATGACTTCCTTCCCGCCATTGGGCTGGTCTTGGTCTTGTTGCACCGAAATCGATGTCTTTGCTTGATGCTCTCGCCTGCGCTTGCTCCCTTTGCACCAAAGAGGAAAGGAGGACAATGCGTGGGCTGGCGCCCGCCTGGCGCCCTTGGTCGTCATGGCTTGCATCATGGGCACCTCGTGAGGTACCCCGCCTTGATCTCTCCGCCTCCTCGCGAGCCAGCCTGACGAGGCCGTGCCTGAGGAAGCTCCTTGTCATCCGCCCTGCGAGGCTTGGCCCCTCGCGAGGGTCTTGAGCTTGCGTTGATGAAGATGGGCCGCGCCGGGCCCCCCTTGAGCCACGCCGCAGCCGCAGCGAGCAAGTCAGGGACCCCGTTCCCGAGCGCCGACACCCTCCACGGGCACCCTCCACCGTCTCGCTCATCCACCCTCCACACCATGGGGTCTGTTCATCCAGAGGCAACGCCATCTTGCCATTATTCATCCCCGCAACGCTCACTTTCATCCAATCGATCGGCTTCAGTTAGCAGCAATAGCGAAGGAATCGCTCGATCGGGTTCAGTTAACATCCATCGATCGATCGCTTGGGTTCAGTAACGCGTAGCCTGCAGTGCAATCGCTCGGGTTCAGTTAGAGCCCAATGCCTCGCTCGGGTTCAGTTAGAGCCAATGCCTCTCACACACGTGCGTACGTGTACGAGAGAAACGCGCATCTCTGGGCCCCCGACCTCCCACCGTAACCGGGAACTCCCCGAAATTTTCCTCCCCCTCGCTTCTACCATGGTTTTTTCCGTCATGGACGGCCCAAAGAATGTCATGCAGCTGCGTCTCCTGCCCGCCCAGGACGAAAAGCCCATTTTCTGTCAGGATTTTTTGTCATAGAAGTAGGAGCCCACCACATCTATGATGATACCGGGTTTTGTCACAATTATTGTCATAGAAGTGTCATATGTATGACAGAAAAAAATTTCGTTCGGCCCAAAATGTCACGGATGTGTCTTTTTCTTGTAGTGGCACTCCTCTTCCTTGGACGCCCACTTGATGCGTGGCTCACTGGGCTTGGCCGCCTTCTTCTTCTTCTTCTTGCCTTTCCTCGTCGGTGCCGGTTCCTCCTCCTCTTCTTCCTCCTCCTCCGGCTCTTCCTCGCCGTAGTCGAGGTCGTCGTCCATGTCACCGAGGTCAACCGAGCCGTCCTGGGTAGTGAACCCGGGGGAAGCGGCGGCGGCAGCCGAGCCGGTTGCGATGATGTCCTCCATGTCGGCCTCCGTCGTGTCGGCGTCGCCGAGATGCGACGAGGATGAGGCTTGCGAGTAGAGGCCGCGGCGAAGAGGTGGCGTCGGTGAGGCTGCGTAGTCCAGCGGCGAGTACGTGTACGGCGGGTACTGCACGCCGGTGAACGCAGGCGAGGGCGTGCGCTGGACTAGGCGCCCATGAGGGAAGGTGACGTTGGGTTTGAAGCCACCATGGGCGTCCCCATCGGCATAGCCCAGTGACGGCGTGCTCCATGGGTGTGGCGACGACGAGAACTCGGCAGGAGAGCCGATGCTTTGCTAGCTCCAAGCCGCGTACGGGTGCCCACTGGGTGGATTCATCATCGTCGCGCGCGCCGCCTCCACTTGTTCGGCCGCATGCTCCGCCGCTGCCGCAGCCGCAGCGTGCGCCACTTTTCCCTGGCTTTCTTGGCTCTGTTGCGCTTGTCGGCGGTGACGGCCTCCCGACGCTCCGCATCTGCCTTCCACTCGGCGTTGCTCATGCCGGGGGGCTTGGACAGCGGCGCCCTCGGCTTCCTCTGCTTCGGCTGGACGGCGGCGGCTGCAGGATCCGTCACGGCGCACGGCATCACGTACTTCTTTGGCGGCATGGCAGGCGGAAGGGTAGGGAGGAGGTGGGGATTTGGCAGGGGGAATGGAGAAGAGAGGGGGGGAAGCGGGAGGAAACGGCGGGAAAAGGGCTTCCAGTCACCGACAGAGCGGCTCCATGCCGCTTTTCGCTTGTGCCGGCGCGCCCAGGCGACACCCGGCCGCTTGGGTTCGGGGCGGGATCGCCGGCTCTGGATTTCGCCCAAACTGGTGCTAAGCGAGATCCTGGGGGCGCGACTGGGCCGATTTTCGGCCACCGGCATTAAAAATTGGCCTGGGGGGCATGTTGGGGGCGTGGATAGAGATGCTCCGATTGGGTCCCACACAAAATCGCCCGGAAACCCAATGGTCTGATGGGCATCTCCTCTGGGGGTTGCCGCATGAGGGCCAAAGTCCATCTATTTAAGTCGGATAGTGACCCCCAGCCCTAGCCACGTTTGCTTTTCTTCCTCTCTGCACTGCTAATCCAAGCCAAATCCACTCTTCTCTCTCCGCCTCCCTCTCCACTCGCCGACCGCGCCTGCCATGACATGGCATAGGATGACCACGTACGCGATGCTGACGCTGAAGCGTCACCTCCGGATGCTCGAGGAGATCCGGTCTAGGCGCGTTGTCCGGATCGCAACTAGCCTACCTCCTGACACGCGGAGCCGGAGGAGGAATAAGAGGGGAAGCCGCCGCCGGTGGCGGAGCAGCAGCCGGAGCCCATGGAGGGGCGGATCCGGAGGAGGAGCCGGTTGCGGGCGTCGCCATTTACACCATGGCGGAGTTCGAGGTCGCCCAAGTGGCGGAGATGGCGGAGCAGACCATCATCCTGGAGTCCATCTACGATGAGGCCTATGTGAAGGCCAACCGACACTTCATACGGCAAGGACGGACGGAGATCAGCTTTTCGCCAGACTGGAGGCAGAGGAGGAGGCGGAGGACAACTCGGAGTTGGGGGAGCAGGAGTTGTGATTGTCGCTTGATAACCCACAAATATAGGGAATCACAACAGTTTTTGAGGGTAGAGTATTCAACCCAAAATTACTGATTTGACACAAGGAGAGCCAAAGAATATTCGCAAATATTATCAGTTGAGCTGTCAATTCAACCACATTTGAAGACTTAATATCTGCAGGAAGGTGATTGGTAGCAAAGTAGTATGGTAGTTTGATAGTAACGGTAACAGTAGCAATTTTGTAGTGATCGCAACAGCAGCAATAGTGAAAGTAACTTAGCAAAGATCAATATATGAAAAGTGTAGGCATTGCATCAGTGATGGATAATTGTGTTGGATAGCATTTATCATGTAGCAGCATCTTCGAGAGGGCCATCTTGGTACCTGATCATGCAGAACATTCCAGACTTAGGTAGTAGCCATGTCTCGAGTGGATCATATGGAATATCACTAAGGAGAGATGTCACCTTGGCCTCGAGAGCTCTAGCTCGTGCTCGTGTCATTGGTCCTCTAGGCACTTGGTGAGATGATGGTAGGTCCATGGGGATGACCATAGATGCTCCGCATCATCTCCCCCCCTTGGGAAAGATCCGACCTCGGATCGAAAGCCTCATCACCATGGTAGGGAGAGAGATCTTTGACGTTGAAGATGTCGCTAACGAAGTACTTGTCACGTGGGATGTCGATCTTGTAAGCGTTGTTCTTGTAGCGTTCAAGCACCTTGAAGGGTCCATCGGCTCGTGGTCGAAGCTTGGAGTTGCGTTTGTTGGGGAAGCAGTCCTTGCGAAGGTGTAGCCACACAAGATCTCCAATGTTGAATATCATGGTTTTTTTATTGAAGTTGATCTTGGTCGCAGGTGTTGTACTTGGCGCTTGATGGTGTTCCTTGTATCTTCATGCACCTTCTTGAGATAGCTCGCTCTAGCGCTCACATCCATGTTGATGCGCTCCTGTAGTGGTAGGGTTAGAATGTCCAATGGGGACAACGGGTTGAAGCCGTAGACGAACTCGAATGGGGACTTGCCAGTAGTCGAATGTCTTGCGCGGTTGTAGGCGTACTCGGCGATGAGTAGGCACTCCTCCCACTCCTTGATGTTATTCTTAATCACCATGCATAGTAGAGTGGAGAGAGTCCGATTCGTGACCTCCGTTTGGCCATCGGTTTGAGGATGGTATGCCGAACAGAACAAAATAGCTTGATTCCGAGCATGGCGCATAGCGTCTTCCAAAAGTAGCTTAGGAACTTGATGTCGCGGTCCGATACAATTGTCTTTGGCACTCCATGTAGACGTAAGATTTCCCTACAAAAGATATTTGCAACATGTGAAGCATCGCCTGTAACGCCCCGGATACAACTTTCCTTATTCATAACTCCGACTCTTGCCTTTTCCGGAGATGTGATATATTTTTTCCTCCGTGGTTGGGTTTTTGTCTTTTGTTTTGCTTTTGTTCTTGTCTTGCTTTTCATCTCATCGCATCATTCACATTGCATCGGCACTTCGTTGCCGTCATGTTTTAAAACTTGCATCCGTTCGGGTTCCGCCATTTCTCTCTGTTGTCCGTTCTGAGCCCGACCACACTCGCACGCGCCCGCCGCACCTCCGAAATATTATTTTATAAGTGGCACAAAAATGTTCTCGGAATGGGTTGAAACTTGTCGTGCGGTCTTATTATAGTGTAGACAGACCGCCTGCCAAGTTTCGTCACATTCGGAGTCCATTTGATAGCCCAACTGTTAAATATAGCGTACCGCTGCGGTATCTTAAATCGGACGTTTTCGGTCTCCGAAAACCGTAAGGGCCGCACTTCTTCCCTCTCTTCTCAGCCCGAGGCCCTACACAGCCCACTATCCACTCACCTAGACCCTCTACACTCCGGAGCCGTCCGATGGCGATCGAGCGCTCTCAAACGGAGCAAAACCCTAACCCTAGCCTCCCTTCCCTATAAATGGAAGCCTCCCTTCCATTTTTGGCAGCAGCCCATCCCCTCCTCGAAATCCGCGCCGCCGCCTTCCCCCTCGAGATCCGTTGCCGGCCACCTCATAGGCACCACTTGGCGCTCAGCCATTGGTCAGCCGCCGCCGCGCCGTCGTCTGCAGCCAACCAGGGGCTGCCACGCACTTCGCCTCCAGCGCCGCCTAGGGGCCCGGCCTGCCCATCCGAGGTCCGCCCGGCTGGATCCGGGCGAAATCGCCCCAGCGCTCCTGCGCCTCGCCAGCGCCCGTCTCCGCTCTGCCCGGCGCTCGCTCCCGCCGCCTCGCGCCTCCCTCGTCGGGATCGGGCAGGCCCGATCTTCCGCCGCCGCCGCCCAGCGGCGGCGAGCGCCGGAGCGCTCCGCCGTCTCGCCGCCCTTGCCGCCCAGGCCAGCGTCGCCTGCTCCCTCCTTCTCCTTCCTCCCGTCTCACCGCCTCTCTCACCGCGGACATGGCTGCTGGTCTTCTCGCAGGAACCGCCGCGTCGCCGCCGCTTAGGGCGCCATCGCCACTGGCGCCGCTGCCAGAGCTTCTCGGCCTCGCGCCGTTCAGTCCTCTCCGACCACCGGATCCGGTTGCCCGGCCGGATCTGCCCGTTCAAGCCACCCCATGGCCTCCTCTGCCCGCCGCCGTCCCTCCATCGCGGAAGCCCGCCGCGCTGGCCTCCCCGACCGTGCGTGCGTGCGGGCGCACACGCAGCGCGCCCCTCCCGGTGGGCCTCTGTCCTGCCCGCGGCCCAGCGTCCCCGCGGCCCACCTCCCTCGGCCCGCCTGGCCTCCTCCGCTTCCTGGGCCGAAGCCCGTGGGTGAGGCCACCCCCAGCCCCCTCCTTTGTTTTTTTTTCTTTCTTTCTGTTGGGCCAGCCAACAGTTTCGGCCCAGAGTAGTTTTTTTTCCGTTCTGCGAATTTTCCTATTATCCGGTGAATTACAGTTTTACAGATTGGCCCTCAAAGTTCATGCATATAATAACTTCACAACGGTGCATCGGATTAAAACAAACTTTATATGTAAAATGCTTAGTTTTTCATCTAGTTTCATAATATGCCATTTTCATCCATGTTTAATATGTCTAAAATGTTGTTTACATTAATTTGCTCCTATGCCATGCTAAAATGAATTAATTCATAACTAAATAACCGTAACTCCGAATTTAATAAACTTTATATGTAAATGGGGTAGAATTTTGCCTAGTTTAACATGGTCCATTTTATTTTCCTGTTTAACAACATTAAAATTGTGTTTAGGGCAGAACAGTACCAAATTCGAATATTGCTCATGAGGATTTTTGGAATTGTTGTTTGTTGTTTCGGCCTCATTTAAACTTGCCTAGGTAGGTAGTTTTGTTATGCTTCACCCTTGCCATGTTAATCAACATTTAATATTGTTGGGTAGCTTAACAAGAGAGAACTAAATAAATGTTTGTGGTGTTAGTCAATATGCAACTCGTTGCATATTGAGCTCCACTTAATTTGTAGTGTTGTTTGTTGCACTTTGCCATGCCATGCCATGCCTCATTAAACCGGACATGCATCATACTTGATTGTGCATCATGCCATGCTTATGTGATGGTTGTTTACTATGTTGTTTGCTTCTTTCCGGTTTGCTTCTCTCGATAGCTTCGGTTTCGTTCCGGAGTTGTGAGGATCCGTTCGACTTCGTCCGTTCATCTTCTTCATGGACTCGTTCTTCTTCCTAGCGGGATTTCAGGCAAGATGACCGCTACCCTGGATCTCACCACTATCATTGCTATGCTAGTTGCCTTGTTCTTTCGCTATGCTGCGATACCTATTACCTGTTTGTCCAGCCATCCCATATTGCCATGAACCTCTAACCTTTGACACCATTCCTAGCAAACCATTGATTGGCTATGTTCCGCTTTGCTCAGCCCTCTTATAGCGTTGCTAGTTGCGGTGAAGTTGAAGATTTCTCCATGGTGGGCAGGGTTTATGTTGGGATATCACAATATCTTTTATATTATTAATGCATCTATATACTTGGTAAAGGGTGGAAGGCTCGGCCTTATGCCCAGTGTTTTGTTCCACTCTTGCCGCCCTAGTTTCCGTCATACGGTGTTATGTTCCCGGATTTTGCGTCCCTTACGCGGTCGGGTGATTTATGGGACCCCCTTGACAGTTCGCTTTGAATAAAACTTGTCCAGCAAGGCCCAACATTGCCTTTTACCATTTGCCTCACCACCACCTATATTTCCCTTGGGAGTAATTAACCCAAGGGTCATCTTTATTACAGCCCCCCCGGGCCAATGCTTGTCTAAGTGTTGGTCCAAACTAGAGCCCTTTGCCCCCTCGTGGAAACTTGAGGTCTGGTTTTAGTTATACGGATTGCTCATCCGGTCGTGGCTCGAGGCGAGATCTGTGCGGCTACTATCGGGATGTCGGCACGCCGGGAGGTCTTGCTGGTCTTGTTTTACCATTGTCAAAATGTCTTGATGTACTGGGATACCGAGTCCGATCGGAGTGTCTCGGGTGAAGGTCTATTCTTCGATGATCGCGAGAGCTTGTCATGGGCTAAGTTGGGACACCCTGCAGGTATAAACTTTCGAGAGCCGTGCCGCGGTTATGTGGCAGATGGGAATTTGTTAATGTCCGGTTGTAGATAACTTGACACCTGATCCGAATTAAAACACATCAACCGAGTGTGTAGCCGTGATGGTCTCTTCTCGGCGGAGTCCGGGAAGTGAACACGGTTTCTGGGTATTGTTTGACGTAAGTAGGTGTTCAGGATCACCTCTTGATCATTGCTAGCTTCACGACCGTTCCGCTTGTTCTCTTCTCGCTCTTATTTGCGTTGGTTAGCCACCATACTTGCTTAGTCGCTGCTGCAACCTCACCACTTTACCCCCTTCCTTTCCCAGTAAGCTTTGCTAGTCTTGATACCCATGGTAATGGGATTGCTGAGTCCTCGTGGCTCACGGATACTTCAAAACCAGTTTGCGGTGCCTATGTTACCGGCGGTGGCGCAACCAAGCTCAAGGAGGAGCTTGATGAAAATCTTGCCCTTTGTGTTGTTTTGTTCTAGTTGATCAAGAGTGGAGCCCAGCTTGGGGTCGATCGGGGACCGTTTATCGCATTTGGGGTCCTTCTTTTATTTTGGTTCCGTAGTCGGACCTTGTTTGTATCTGGATGATGTAATGCTTTATTCATGTAATTGTGTGAAGTGGCGATTGTAAGCCAACTATGTATCTCTTTCCTTATGTATTACATGGGTTGCGTGAAGATTACCTCACTTGCGACATTGCTTTCAATGCGGTTATGCCTCTAAGTCGTGCTTCGACACGTGGGAGATATAGCCGCATCGAGGCGTTACAAGTTGGTATCGAGCCATCCCCGACCTTAGGAGCCCCACCGCTTGATCGCTTTTAGCGGCGAGTTGTGTCTAGAAAAATGTTTTGAGTCATTTAGGATTATATATATCGGAGAGTAGGATTCTTTTTACTCCCGGTCCTTCGACCTTACGGTGAGGTATCTGACGTAGAGTTTTGACTCTTCTCTTCTCAAATTTCACTAAAAAATTTTTTAGGATCACGCGGGTATCTTAGAATCGTTCGATGGTTTTATGATGACAACATTGTCTTGGTTGCCTCGACATTTATGGGTTGTGGCGGTGTCCGGGGAGTTGAGCTCCGAGGTGTTGTCGTCATAATTTTATCGTTGCGATTCGGAATACGAGTTTAGTACGCCGACATCGAAAATCTCTTTTATGCGCTTGTTGGTGAGATAACCCGCTAACCCGATCTTGAGGTGAGTACGGGAGTATTGCCATGACTCGTATAACGGATGCTTTTGAAGGTTGAGGTAGACGATTTCGAAGGTTTCTTGGTTATGTGTTGACGGATGGATACTGGTGGATGTAGGGATTGTTAGTTTGGGTGAGATATATTGCTCCCTGTATCCCCAACACCAGATTGCATAACCGAGAAAGTTTCGGGAGTTTCATAGGTGGGAATTCAAGTAGCTCTTAGGATATCTTTCCGACGGATGTATGATATGAAATTGGGGTTCGACGTCTAGTGGTCCGCCTATTCACGGTTGGTTTTGATGGTCTCGTTGTGTCTTAAAGAGTCCTTGGCTATGCCGACTGGGACGCTTCGTATGTCATGTGCCTTTGCCTTGTACATGATGGTCTTTGACGATTGAGCCCGTGTAGGCCCCACCACGAAAACTTCGGACGAAATCTCTATCATATGTTTGTTCCGGCTTATTCTGCAAGCCAGTCCTTGGTTTTGTTTTGAGTTGTGGTATTCGAGTTGCTTCAATGTCAAGTGTTGACTCCATACCTTTCTGAAATGGTGTTCTCATACTCGATGTGAATACCAATTTGTCATGTCAATCCTTTTCAACCGCGTGTTTCTCTTCAAGTGGACCCGATCACTTCAACATCAGCAAGATCAAATCTAAGTTTTCTCAACGGTGTTTGTTTCATCCGTCTCCAAGTTGCCTTTGTTTTTCCGCCCACCCACCCTTTTTCCTCAAGGACAGATTTCTTAATCAAGTATCCATTTATTCATGTGAAGTTTCTCCATTCTTTTCTGTCAATGTTCTTACCCGGTGGTTCTCAAGAAGATGTTCTTCTAGTTCGTCATTCCTCATTCTTTTCTCTTCTCCGGTGGATTCAAGTCAAGTTTTGTTGATCATATATTTTTCCTCATTTCAATGTCTTCTCATACCGGTGCACCTCATTATCATTCTACTTCTCGCTATTTGTTATTCCGGAGTGCTCAAGATATCTCGAAGATTCGTGTTTTCACTCCGCATTCGTTCAAGCTCTTTCGAGATTGGTATCTCATTCAAGCCATTTAATTCAACCGGTGCAATATCTCTTTAAATCTTTTCAACGGTGTTTTCTTGTGAGTGGGCCCTAACCCACAGGTCTTTTCCCAGGATTTTACCTGACTCTTCTATTTTCCCAGAGCTATCCTAAATTCTTTTCCAAGTTTGACGTAAGAATGAGTTGTCATCAGTCAAATGTTTTTCTCCAAGATCTTTTAATTTTTTTCATAGTTGGCTCAACCTCTTCGCTTTTGATTCTTCCGGTGTGCCTCAATAATTCTTGGTGGGGTTTCTCGTTGTCATTCTCATCATTTGAAGACCGAAGAAGAGTTTCTCTTTAATCTTGCTCTATTATCTTCAAGATGCGTGGTTCTAGCTTGTTGCCATCCTCTCATAATTGTTTTCGATTGTGAGAATTCTTTTCACCCATCCGGAGCATTTCATGAGTTGTTTCCATTTCTTTCCTCCGAAGGCCATCATGTCATAATTCTTCATTCTCAGCGTGTAGCTATCGTTCTCCAAATCTTACCGGTGATTCATTCGAATATCCTGTAATCAGTTCTTGATCTCTTCGTTCTCATGTATCTAAATCCCCTCAAGTATCTTCATTCGTTTTCCAATTCTTCCCGGTGAATTGTGCCCTTGCTACTTTCAGTTTAAATTCTTATGGTGGCTCGTTCAAGATTTCTCTTCCTTCGTTATCATATCAATTCATTCGTTGTTTCCAAATCCTACCGGTGATTCATGAAGACCTTCTCAAGTTTTGATATATCTCTTTTAATCCTTTCTACGGGAATAAGTAGTATGCCAAATCCATTGCTTGTCATCAATGTAATTTGATGAAGGATAAGCATATAATAAATCTTATTCTTATTTCCTCGAGGTGATTCAATTTTTTTTTTCTTCCGGAGATTGTTCATGTTGAAAAAATTCTCGGTTTCATTTGTTTCATCTTCTCTTTTTCCCGGAGTTCCAAGCTCTAATTATCACGGAGATCCATCTAAATCATCGCAAGGCTTCACCTTGTGTTGTCAACCTCTCTTTCTTTTTATCATCCTTTTATTATCGGAGTTCTTCATTGAGGCTCTACATGGTGGTTCATCAAGGATTTAATTCCTTCTCAAAGTTTTCATCGAGATTCTTTCCTAAGAAGCTCAAGCTTTCTTAATATGGTAATCCGGAGTGCAATTCCTTCTACCTTATCTTTTGAGATGGTGTTATGTCACTCTTGACAATTTCCCTTCGTGATTCATGTTGTCAAGAATGAGGTATTTAAATCCATCAATATCTTCTTTGGAGTTATCTTGGGCTATATTTCACCTAAAGCTTTCCCTAAGGATTGTTGCTATTTATGGTGCTTATAAATGACCCAAGTTCTTCATTTGTCCTCCCGGTGAAATAAGTTTCTCGTCTCCTTGTTGATATCAATCCAATCATTTGTTTCAATTAGTGGCCGGTTATCACCTCAGCATTTTGAGATGTGTTCCATAAGCCCACAACAAGCTTGTTCTTTTCGTTGTTGGTTTTCCAACAACTCTATTCTAACCTTCTTGCAAGGATGCCTTCCAAATTCATTGGTGGCAGAAGTTGGCTTTTTCCTATCCGTTCTTTTATTCCAACGATCTAACTTCTATTCTTTCGTTACGGAGGCATTGTGATGTTGTGCTCTTCACACATCACCTCGTTTTTTTTGAGGATCGTGTTCTTTTCTTGCTTATCCATTTAACCGGAGTGTTGTATCATCTCTTCAATATCTTTTCATCTCATCAAGTTTTTCTTCTCTTTTCTACCGGAGTGCTGCCCCAATTCTGTCATTCTTGTTCCTTGGCTATATCATTATACCGATGTGGTCATATTCTTTTCGTTCGTGAAGCTCTTATTTCCATGTCTTTCAACCTTCAAGTTCTCGTAATACTCCTTGTTCATCTTTTCTACCGGATTGTTTGCAATCTTGTTCATCTCTGGTATACTCTTTCTTTCAATTTGCTCAACCTTTCAAGGTTCTTTGGTTTCACTCATTGGTCAAAGAAGCAACTTACTTTTACCTCTTCTCTTCCTCTTCCTTTTTCCCTCCGGTGCCATCCTAGATCTCGGGACGAGATCCTCTCGTAGTGGTGGAGTGTTGTAACGCCCCGGATACAACTTTCCTTATTCATAACTCCGACTCTTGCCTTTTCCGGAGATGTGATATATTTTTTCCTCCGTGGTTGGGTTTTTGTCTTTTGTTTTGCTTTTGTTCTTGTCTTGCTTTTCATCTCATCGCATCATACACATTGCATCGGCACTTCGTTGCCATCATGTTTTAAAACTTGCATCCGTTCGGGTTCCGCCGTTTCCCTCCGTTGTCCGTTCTGAGCCCGACCACACTCGCACGCGCCCGCGGCACCTCCGAAATATTATTTTATAAGTGGCATAAAAATGTTCTCGGAATGGGTTGAAACTTGTCGTGCGGTCTTATTATAGTGTAGACAGACCGCCTGCCAAGTTTCGTCACATTCGGAGTCCATTTGATAGCCCAACTATTAAATATAGCGGTATCGCTGCGGTATCTTCGTCGGACGCGGTCTCCGAAAACCGTGCGGCCGCACTTCTTCCCTCTCTTCTCAGCCCGAGGCCCTACACAGCCCACTATCCACTCACCTAGACCCTCTACACTCCGGAGCCGTCCGATGGCGATCGAACGCGTCTCAAACGGAGCAAAACCCCTAACCCTAGCCTCCCTTCCCTATAAATGGAAGCCTCCCTTCCATTTTTGGCAGCAGCCCATCCCCTCCTCGAAATCCGCGCCGCTGCCCCCTCCAGATCCGTCGCCGGCCACCTCATAGGCGCCACTTGGCGCTCAGCCATTGGTCAGCCGCCCGCCTGTCGTCTCAGAGCCAACCAGGCTGCCACGCACCCCGGCCTCCGGCGCCGCTTAGGGCCGGCCGCCCATCCGAGGTCCGCCCGGCTGGATCCGGGCCGAAGTCGCCCAGCTCCTGCGCCTCGCCAGCGCCCGTCTCGCTCTGCCCGGCGCTCGCTCCCGCCGCCTCGCGCCTCCTCGTCGGGATCGGGCAGGGCCGATCTTCCTCGCCATTGGCTGGCGGCGAGCCACCGGAGCGCTCCGCCGTCTCGCCGCCCTTGCCGCCCAGGCAGCGTCGCCTGCTCCCTCCTTCTCCTTCCTCCCGTCTCACCTGCCCTCTCTCACCGCGGACATGGCTGCTGGTCTTCGCGAGGAACCGCCGCGTCGCCGCGCTTAGGGCGCCATCGCCGCCGCGCCGCTGCTCAGCTTCTCCGGCCTCGGCGCCGTTCAGTCCTCTCCGACCACCGGATCCGGTTGCCCGGCCGGATCTGCCTGTTCCGGCCACCCCATGGCCTCCTCCTCGCCGCCGTCCCTCCATCGCGGAAGCCGCCCTGGCGCAGCCTCCCCGACCGTGCGTGCGTGCTGGCGGCGCACACGCGCGCCTCCCGATGGGCCTCTGTCTGCCCGCATGCCCAGCGTCCCAGCTGCCCACCTCCTCGGCCCGCTGGCCTCCTCCGCTTCTGGGCGAAGCCGTGGGTGAGGCCACCCCAGCCCCCTCCTTTGTTTTTTTCTTTTTTTTTCTGTTGGGCCAGCCAACAGTTTTAAATGAGTAGTTTTTTTTCCGTTCTGCGAATTTTCCTATTATCCGGTGAATTCAGCTTTTCTGATTGGCCCTCAAAGTTCATGCATATAATAACTTCAGCAGTGCATCGGATTAAAACAAACTTTATATGTAAAATGCTTAGTTTTTCATCTAGTTTCATAATATGCCATTTTCATCCATGTTTAATATGTCTAAAATGTTGTTTACATTAATTTGCTCCTATGCCATGCTAAAATGAATTAATTCATAACTAAATAACCGTAACTCCGAATTTAATAAACTTTATATGTAAATGGGGTAGAATTTTGCCTAGTTTAACATGGTCCATTTTATTTTCCTGTTTAACAACATTAAAATTGTGTTTAGGGCAGAACAGTACCAAATTCGAATATTGCTCATGAGGATTTTTCGGAATTGTTGTTTGTTGTTTCCGGCCTCATTTAAACTTGCCTAGGTAGGTAGTTTTGTTATGCTTCACCCCTTGCCATGTTAATCAACATTTAATATTGTTGGGTAGCTTAACAAGAGAGAACTAAATAAATGTTTGTGGTGTTCCGTCAATATGCAACTCGTTGCATATTGAGCTCCACTTAATTTGTAGTGTTGTTTGTTGCACTTTGCCATGCCATGCCATGCCTCATTAAACCGGACATGCATCATACTTGATTGTGCATCATGCCATGCTTATGTGATGGTTGTTTACTATGTTGTTTGCTTCTTTCGGTTTGCTTCTCTCGATAGCCGGTTTCGTTCCGGAGTTGTGAGGATCCGTTCGACTTCGTCCGTTCATCTTCTTCATGGACTCGTTCTTCTTCCTAGCGGGATTTCAGGCAAGATGACCGCTACCCTGGATCTCACCACTATCATTGCTATGCTAGTTGCCTTGTTCTTTCGCTATGCTGCGATACCTATTACCTGTTTGTCCAGCCATCCCATATTGCCATGAACCTCTAACCTTTGACACCATTCCTAGCAAACCATTGATTGGCTATGTTCCCGCTTTGCTCAGCCCCTCTTATAGCGTTGCTAGTTGCAGGTGAAGTTGAAGATTTCTCCATGGTGGACAGGGTTTATGTTGGGATATCACAATATCTTTTATATTATTAATGCATCTATATACTTGGTAAAGGGTGGAAGGCTCGGCCTTATGCCTGGTGTTTTGTTCCACTCTTGCCGCCCTAGTTTCCGTCATACCGGTGTTATGTTCCCGGATTTTGCGTCCCTTACGCGGTCGGGTGATTTATGGGACCCCCTTGACAGTTCGCTTTGAATAAAACTTGTCCAGCAAGGCTCAACATTGCCTTTTACCATTTGCCTCACCACCACCTATATTTCCCTTGGGAGTAATTAACCCAAGGGTCATCTTTATTACAGCCCCCCGGGCCAATGCTTGTCTAAGTGTTGGTCCAAACTAGAGCCCTTTGCAGCGCCCCCTCATGGAAACTTGAGGTCTGGTTTTAGTTGTACGGATTGCTCATCCGGTCGTGGCTCGAGACGAGATCGCGGCTACTATCGGGATGTCGGCACGCCGGGAGGTCTTGCTGGTCTTGTTTTACCATTGTCGAAATGTCTTGATGTACGGGATACCGAGTCCGATTGGAGTGTCTCGGTGAAGGTCTATTCTTCGATGATCGCGAGAGCTTGTCATGGGCTAAGTTGGGACACCCTGCAGGTATAAACTTTCGAGAGCCGTGCCCGCGGTTATGTGGCAGATGGGAATTTGTTAATGTCGGTTGTAGATAACTTGACACCGATCCGAATTAAAACACATCAACCGAGTGTGTAGCCGTGATGGTCTCTTCGGCGGAGTCCGGAAGTGAACACGGTTTCGGGTATTGTTTGACGTAAGTAGGTGTTCGGGATCACCTCTTGATCATTGCTAGCTTCACGACCGCTCCGCTTGTTCTCTTCTCGCTCTTATTTGCGTTGGTTAGCCACCATACTTGCTTAGTCATTGCTGCAACCTCACCACTTTACCCCTTCCTTTCCCAAGAAGCTTTGCTAGTCTTGATACCCATGGTAATGGGATTCTTTGAGTCCTCGTGGCTCACGGATACTTCCAAAACCAGTTTGCGGTGCCTATGTTACCGGCGGTGGCGCAACCAAGCTCAAGGAGGAGCTTGATGAAAATCTTGCCCTTTGTGTTGTTTTGTTCTAGTTGATCAGTAGTGGAGCCCAGTTGGGGTCGATCGGGGACCGTTTGTCGCATTTGGGGTCCTTCTTTTATTTTGGTTCCGTAGTCGGACCTTGTTTGTATCTGGATGATGTAATGCTTTATTCATGTAATTGTGTGAAGTGGCGATTGTAAGCCAACTATGTATCTCTTTCCCTTATATATTACATGGGTTGCGTGAAGATTACCTCACTTGCGACATTGCTTTCAATGCGGTTATGCCTCTAAGTCGTGCTTCGACACGTGGGAGATATAGCCGCATCGAGGGCGTTACATCGCCTATCTTTTTGCATGGTATGAAATGTGCCATTTTAGAGAAACAGTCCACAACAACGAACACAAATCTTTGCCATTACGAGTTCGAGGCAAACTGTCGTGGAATTAACATGTCAGATGTCCTAGCAGAAGGACTTAGTCGTGGAGCCATCGCAACGAGATTAGCTTAAAGGGGTTAAACCGGAACAAAGGACACGGGAGGTTTATACTGGTTCGGCCCCTTGCGGTGAAGGTAAAAGCCTACGATCCAGTTGTTGTGGGATTGATTGATCTTGATGAGCAGGGAGCGAATCCGCTTTACCTATCTCTCAAGCTGTTGTTTCTTGTCCCTGCACCGCCGCCGGGTCGTCCCTTTTTATACACAGATTGACGCCCGGCCGGTTTATAGAGTCTCGAGGCCGGCTCATACAAGTGTCCGGCTTGGTCTCTTTCTTTCCCTAACTTACAATACAAGTTATACAACTATGGCGGTTTATAACTATGGGCCCTAATCCGCCTTTGGGCTCTGGGCCTCTAAGCTTTAATAGTAGAGCACCATCTTCTTTGTCTTCATGGGCTTCAATATAGATGAGCGTGAACCGGCCCCTCTAGGGCGGTTTACACTCAGTAGTTATATCCTCAACATTAGGCCCCGGATTGATTTGAACCTGTTCATGTCAATCTTCGATACTTAGAAAAATTCCTTGAACATCTTTTTCTGATCCTTGTAAACCACCATGATATCTTCTCCCTGTAAACTTTGGTAAACCGCCATGACGTCATCTTCTGAAATTGCAGTAAATCGTCATGACGTCATCTCTGTATAAAAAGGTTATAAAGATTCCCTTCATTAATTAACTTCCGAAGATCAAGGCGACAGCTACGCCCCATTTTACCGCTTCGGCTCCTCGATTCTCGCGCTTGCCTACTTTATCCATTCGCCTTATAAATAGGCTCAGGGGTCCTTCCCTTTTCCCCTTCCGCACTTCTTCTTCTTCATCTCAACTCTCAAGCCCGACAGCGCCGCCGCCGCCATCGACCTTCAAGCACTGCATCGAGTCTGGCCGCTGCATCAACCTGAATGCACCAGAGATCCGCGGTTCTCCTCCGCTACTCCTGTGAATCCGGTAAGCCTTCTTCCCTCAACCCTAGATCTGCATTAGGGTTTTGGTGCTCGTCTGTGTTCATCAGTGCTCGTCCGTGCTCATCATTTTCCCCTTATGATCTCATCAAATTTAGATCAACTAGACCTTTTTCTCTGCGGCCGAAGCTATAATTTGTTTCGCCTCACCATAGTATCCTTTAAACTATGAACAGATCCCATCTGGACCCTTTCTATTCCACTGTCGCCATTTTAGGGCTTTGATACTTTTTCTTTTCCTGAACTATGTTAGATCGAAAATAACAATCCTTAGCTTGTGAAACCTGTTTGTGTAGCACTTAGCAATTTTCAGATCTGTTGCCCTTCGTGCCACTGTAGGCGGTTTAACATGTAGAAAACGACAATCCAACAGGTACCATTAGCCCTTACGTAAACCGCCGTCCTTTCCTGAACATCCATATCCGGTTTAATGTACACACACGCTTTGATTAGATTCTCCGGTTTGATACCAATTTGTGCATATCAATCTTGAACCGTGAACGGGCGTTTGCACTTCCTTTACAATTTGTCCTACGGAATGGCCAAGAAATTCTCCTCTTGCAACTGGGTTCCTCCCCGGATCACAGAAACACAACTCAATGGATATGTTCTAACTGGCGCTTTGGCAAAGAAAGAAATCATTCATTGGAGAGTCCATGGTGTCGAAAACCCTCCTGAACCTCTGGATGGAGAAGTGGTTGTCTTTATGCAGCATCTGGACCGAGGGTTTAGCCCTCCCAGATCAAAAAAATTCTGTGATGTACTTGCCAGCTTCCAACTCCATCCTCAAGACATTGGACCGAACTCTGTGTCCAACATCTGCAATTTCCAAGTATTTTGCGAAGTTTACCTTCAAGAAGAACCGACTGTTGAACTCTTTAGGGACTTCTTCCACTTGAACCGCTGCACTGAATTTTCTGACGGCCCCAATACGGAACTTGGCGGAGTGTCGATTCAGAAAAGGAAAGAAGTTGATTTTCCTCATGCCAAACATCACAGCCACCCCAAAGATTGGAACCAAACATGGTTCTACTGTCAGAACACCGCTCCTGCTGATGAAAATCCTTTGCCGGGTTAGCATGCTCACCGACATAGCAATGGCCATCCACTGCCTCAGCGGCTCACTGCCAAAGAACGACAAACATATGCACCACAACTTGCTAAACTCCAGGCTCTTGTAGCAAACGGCTTAACCGGCATTGACCTCGTCCATTGCTGGGTTTCATGGGGTATCCTGCCTTTAAGCCGCCGCACCAGGTTGATGCATGAGTATACCGGGGATGTCAATGACCCTCAACGGCATATTGAAATATAGATGAATGATGATGAAGTCACTGAGACTGTAAAGAAGATGCTAGATGAACCGATTGCTGAGTGCAGCAAGACTGGGCTGCGTCCCTTTTATGCCTCCAACAAACTACCAACTGTAAGACTTTATCTTTCTGCCTTGTAATCCGTCTACGCTTTAACATTTTTTTGATAACCTTTTTTTTGTTCTTACAGGCCAAAGATCCTTTCTGGAAAAGGAAAACTCAAGACAAACCGGCAAAGGCTCAAGACAAACCGGCGAGGGATCCTCGTGGCAAGAGCAAGGCCACAAAGAGGCTAGCCAAGAAGAAAACCGCCGAGTCCTCTGATCCGCCTGAAGATGTTGATGATTCGGAACAAGATGTAGAACTTGACTCCCTTGGTTCATTTTTCATACATCTTATTGTAACGCCCTCGATGCGGCTATATCTCCCACGTGTCGAAGCACGACTTAGAGGCATAACCGCATTGAAAGCAATGTCGCAAGTGAGGTAATCTTCACATAACCCATGTAATACATAAGGGAAAGAGGTACATAGTTGGCTTACAGTCGCCACTTCACACAACTACATGAATAAAGCATTACATCATACAGATACAATCAAGGTCCGACTACAGAACCAAAATAAAAGAAGAACCCCAAATCGATAAAGGTCCCCGATCGACCCTAACCGGGCTCCACTCTCGATCAACTAGAACGAAACAACACAAAGGGCAAGATCTTCATCGAGCTCCTCCTTGAGCTTGGTTGTGTCACCCTTTCGTAACATAGGCACCGCAAACTGGTTTTGAAGTATCGTGAGCCACGGGGACTCAGCAATCTCGCACCCGCGAGATCAAGACTATTTAAGCTTAATGGGAAAGGAAGGGGTAAAGTGGTGAGGTTGCAGCAGCGACTAAGCATGATATGGTGGATAACATACGCAAATGAGAGCGAGAAGAGAAACAAAGGAACAGTCATGAAGCTAGCAATGATCAAGAGGTGATCTTGAACACCTACTTACGTCAAACACAACCCAGAAACCGTGTTCACTTCCCGGACTCCGCCGAGAAGAGACCATCACGGCTACACACGCGGTTGATGTGTTTTAATTCGGATCTGGTGTCAAGTTATCTACAACCGGACATTAACAAATTCCCATCGCCACATAACCGGGCACGGCTCTCGAAAGTTTATACCTGCGGTGGTGTCCCAACTTAGCCCATGACAAGCTCTCGCGATCAACGAAGAATAGACCTTCTCCGGGAAGACCCGATCGGTCTCGGAATCCCGGTTTACAAGACATTTCGACAATGGTAAAACAAGACCAGCAAAGCCGCCGGATGTGCCGACAAATCTGATAGGAGCTGCACATATCTCATTCTCGTGGCACACCGGATTGTCCAAACTTCCGTGGCGAGCCCAGAGTTTCCGGCATACCGGTGGTCGACGATTTGGACCAACACTACTGAACGAGCATCGCCGGGGGTAATAAAGATGACCCTCGGCTCCGAAACCCAAGGGAAAAAAAGGGCTAGGTGAGGCAAATGGTAAAACCAAGGTTGGGCCTTGCTAGACAAGTTTTATTCAAAGCGAACCGTCGGGGGTCCCATAAATCACCCGACAGCGTTAGGAACGCAAAATCCGGGAACATAACACCGGTATGACGGAAACTAGAGGCGGCAAGTGGAATAAAACACCGGCATAAGGCCGAGCCTTCCACCCTTTACCAAGTATATAGATGTATTAATAATATAAGAGATATTGTGATATCCCAACAAGTAAACATGTTCCAACAAGGAACAACATCTCCATGTTCCAACAAGGAACAAACTTCAATCTTCACCGCAACTAACAACGCTATAAGAGGGCTGAGCAAAGCGATAACATAGCCAATCAACGGTTTGCTAGGACATGGTGGGTTAGAGGTTTGACATGGCAATTTGGGAGGCTGACAAGCAAATGGTAGGCATCGTAGCATTGGCATAGCAAAAGAGCGAGCAAACTAGCATAGCAAAGATAGTAGTGATTTCGAGGGTATGATCATCTTGCCTGAGATCCCGCAAGGAAGAAGAACGAGTCCATGAAGAAGACGAACGGAAGTAGTCGAACGAATCCTCACAACTCCGGAACAAAACCGAAGCTAACGAGAGAAGCAAACCGGAAAGAAGCATACAACATGGTAAACAACCAAGAATAATCATGGCATGATGCACAATCAACTATGATGCATGTCCGGTTTAATGAGGCATGGCATGGCAAAGTGCATCAAGCAATACTACAAGTTAAGTGGAGCTCAATATGCAACGAGTTGCATATTGACGAAACACCACATCAATTATTTAGTTCTCTCTCGGTTATGTACCCAACAATATTAAATGTTGTTAAACATGGCAAGAGGGTGAAGCAAATGAAAACTACCTATCCAGGCAAGTTTAAATGAGGCCGGAACAACAAAACAACACATCTGGAAAACCCCATATGTTATTTAGCAATTTAATGCAACAACAAGTTTAAACATTTTAAATGTCGTTATCATGATGCGGATGACATATGCGAGTTTTATGCAATTTTATGAAAATGTTGACATGAGCATGTTATGAAGCATTTGGTCACCATGGCGGAACAAAAGGGGTGCCACGGCAACAATAACGAAAATGGTGCCACGGCAACATTCCGGTGATCCGACAACTCCTCGAGATGTCGGTGCAAAAGAAAGTGTGGGTGAGCGTGCGATGCAAAAGATGATGGGGTGATCCCGGATACCGGGTTCCCACGTGTCGGTGGCATGGCAAAAGAGGGGCGTTGCAAGGACAATTCGATCACGGTGCAAAACTCGAGCATCTCATAACCAAGTATGCATTCGTTCACGGGCGTCGTCTCGGTGGTATACCTTTGAAGCGTGCATTTTCGGAGCGGTTCGAGTTCGTCGATGGAAGTAGACGTTCATGGGTCGGTAGAGGTACTCGCGATCTTGGCGACGGTAGTTGTACACGTTTTTCGTAGATGTCCGGGGTCGTCGGTCCGGTCTTGGTGTAGATGTACATGGCAAACGTAGTGGTACTTTGCGACGGTCGTCCTGGAACTTTTAATAAATCCACGGAGGCAGTCTTGGCGTTCCGGGTCTTGTAGTGTAGTCGAACTTGGCGTCAACAAGGCAATGGAGGTAAATGGCGCAGGCGTGCACAGAGCCTGTGGTCACCAGGGCCAAACAGAGGGCCTTGGCGGACTTGATAAGGCAGCGGCGAGGGTTTGAAGGTGGAGCTCAAGAAAAAAAACCACAACAAGCAAAGACAGCAGGAGGCCTTGTCATGACAGCGAGCGGCGACCTTGGTGGAGCGATGTGGCAAGGGGCGTGGTCGCGGGGCTCGCGACGGAGGGCGGAGGAGCTTGAAGGGCGATGGTGCGAGGCGGCGGAGAGGGCGAGTAAGGGCAGAGCTGCGCTCGATGGCGAAGTGAAGAAGATGGTGCGGCAATGGGCGAGGAACGCGAGGGCCACGAGGCGCCCGTGCGCCTGTGGGAGCGAGGCGATGGGCACGGGCGCGCGTGGAGAGGCTAGGGTGTAACGCCCCGGACACACCCGCCGGTGGTCGTTACTCCTGGCGGGATCTAGACTGGCCCCACAGATCAATACTAGTCTTTTCTGCACAGTTTGTCCTCACTCGTGCGCACCCGGAGCAACTTCGGTCGGTCACCCATCTGAAACTACTCCAAGCCGAGCACGCTTAACTTTGGAGTTCGTCGAATGGGCTCTTAAAAGAAGGAATTCCTTATTGATATGAGTAGTCTATCATCCCTAATAAGCGAGGCTATCACATACACCCACACTCGGAGGAACCGTCCTCGTCGGGCCACGTGAACGCTCCTCTTGGCACAACCGTCTCGTGCATCCAGTCCGGTACATGTGCCATGCCGTGTGCCACGACGGGTCACAAACGTCATGAACAACATGACCGCAAGACCGTCGCAACCATCCGTGTAACCGCGAGGGTCGGCTCGATACCAACTTGTAACGCCCGGACACACCCGCCGGTGGTGCGTTACTCTGGCGGATCTAGGCGGCCCCACAGATCAATACTAGTCTTTTTCGCACAGTTTGTCCTCACTGTGCGCACCGGGAGCAACTTCGGTCGGTCACCCATCTGAAACTACTCCAAGCCGAGCACGCTTAACTTTGGAGTTCTGTCCGAATGGGCTCCCGGAAAAGAAGGAATTCCTTATTGATATGAGTAGTCTATCATCCCTAATAAGCCAGGCTATCACATAGGGGCCATGCGTGGGATGGCCCTCCTGGTGGTCGCTGACGGCAGCGGGTGGCGATGGGTCACCGGAGCGGGCGGTGGCCTGGAGGTTGAGGTCGAACGGAGGGAGGAGGAGGCACAGGCGCTGACGAGGCTGGGGACACAGGAGTAGATCGGGTGCGGGCGCGTCGAGGTCACCAACGTACGGCAGGGCCCCGACGGCGGACTTCGGCGTAGGAGCCGAACGGAGGCGGGGCGATGATGGCGCTGGAGGGACGGGGCGAGGGAGCGAGGGGGATCGAGGGCTGCGCTGCCTGCGTCTTGGGATCGAGCGAGAGATGGGGATCGGGGCGCTTGAGTGGGATCAGGCAAGTGGCGGCGCAGGGAGAGAGCAGGGTGCGGGCTAGGGTTACAGCTGGGGTTAGGTGGGTTGACCTGCTGGGAGGCCCAATTGGCCAGCTGAGCTTCTCTCTCTCTCTTATTTTCTAAAATAGAAAATAACAAAGAAGAAAAGAAGAAGGAAGGAGGTGTTGGGAAGAAGTTGGACACGCGGATAATTTTCCGAACTCACAAAAATAAGCTTGATCCAAGAAAATGGCGGGACATGATTGCAGAATTAAATTCAAACTCATTTGAAATTCAAATGGGTTTGAACTAGGACTAGGTTTTGAAGTGTCCAAAATGTTGAGATTTTGGTGGAGCTCGGAAAATGATGAAAGAAATTATGGGCAAGGTTGGAGACCAAGAATTGAGAAAACAAAGGCATTGGGATTTTTGCAAGTGGGTTATGGTTAATTCCAAATAAATGGAATAATTTTATTATAGCTCCCTAATATTGGAGGATATGTTATAAAGAGAAGTCACCATGTGAGTTCCCTCGATTTAAATGGATCGAAGATCCATACAATTTATTTAGATGAGTTTTTAAAAATAAAGATATGATGGCATGATGACATGATGCAATGCAAAAATAAAAGAGCAAGCACAAAAGACACACGGTGAAACTCGGAATAGCTGGAAGTCTTCTGGAGCATCGGTCTCGGGGCGTTACAACACTCCACCACTACAAGAGGATCTCGTCCCGAGATCTAGGATGGCACCGGAGAGAAACGGAAGAGGTAGAGAAGAGGTAAAACTAAGTTGCTTCTTCGACCAATGAGTGAAACCAAAGAACCTTGAGAAGTTGAGCAATTTAAAAGAAAGAGTACAACAGAGATGAACGAGATTGCGAACAATCCGTTAGAAAAGAGGAACAAGCAGTATTACGAGAACTTGAAGGTTGAAAGACATGGAAATAAGAGCTTCACGAACGAAATGAATATGACCACCTCGGTATAATGAGATAGCCAAGGAACAAGAATGACAGAATTTGGACAGCACTCCGGTAGAAAAGGAAAGAAAACTTGATGAGATGAAAAGATATTGAAGAGGTGATACAACACTCCGGTTAAATGGATAAGCAAGAAAAGAACACGATCCTCACAAAACGAGGTGATGGGTGAAGAGCACAACATCACAATGCCTCCGTAATGAAAGAATAGAAGTTAGACCGTTGGGATAAAGGGACGGAGAAGAAAATGACAACTTTTGCCACAAGTGAATTTGGAAGGCATCCTTGCAAGAAGGTTAGAATAGAGTTGTTGGAAGACCAACAACGAAAAGAATAAGTTTGTAGTGGGCTTATGGAAACATCTCAACATTATGAGGTGACAACCGGCCACTAACGGAAACAATTGCTTGCTTGAGATTAACGAAGAGATGAAAGCTTGTTCCATCAAGATGGAAAAGAGATAACTTGGGTCATTAATAAGCACCAAAATAGCAACATTCCTTAAGGAAGGCTTTAGGTGAAATCTATACCAAGATAACTCCAATGAAGAGATTGACGGTTGAAAAGATCTCTTGAACAAAGAGAAAAAGATGGATTTAAATATGTCACTCTTGAAAACTTGTGAATCACGAAACATGAATGGAAATTGTCAAGAATGACATAACACCACCTCAAAAGATAAGGTAGAAAGAATTGCACTTTGGAATGCAAGATGAAGAATACTTGAGCTCCTCAAAACAAAGCATGTGTTTGGCACCATGTTTATTTTAGAGTATAGCTTGGCGGGTCATAACTTTGAGAGAAATCTTGAAGAACAGTTGAAGAATGAAGAGAATCCTTGACGAACCACCATGTAGAGCCTCCATGAAGAACTCCGGTAATGAAAGGATGATAAAGAGAAAGATAAGTTGAAAACACAAGGTGAAGACTTGCGATGATTTAGATGGAGCTTTGTGACGAGATAAAGCGGAAAAACTTGGAACTCCGGAAAAGAAAAGATGAAACACTAGAAACGAGAATTACTTCATCATGAACAATCTCCAGAAGAAAAGAATTGAATTTACTCGATGAAACAAGAATAAGAATTACATTATGCTCATCCTTCACCAATTAAATTGATGACAAGCAACGGATTTGGCATACTACTTATTCTCGTAGAAAGGATTAAGAGAGATATAGCGCAAACTTGAGAAGGTCTTCAACAATCCACCAGTAGGATTGGAAAGAAAGAATGAAATGATACGTTAATAAAGGAAGAGGAATCTTGAATGAACCACCGTAAGAATTGAAAATGAATGTAGCAAAGGCACAATTCACCGGGAAGAATTGGAAAACGAATGAAGATACTTGAAGGGATTTAGATACCTGATAACGAAGAGATCATGAACTGATTAGAGGATATTTGAACGATTCACCGGAAGAATTCAAGAACGAGAGCTGAACGCTGAGAATTAATAATTCTGAGCTGATTGGCTCCGGAGAATGAAAAAAACCCGAAAAGGTTGAGCCAACAATGAAAAGAATTTGAAAACGACCTTGGAGAAGGCATGCGACTGATGAAAGTTCATTCTTACGTCAAACTTGGAAATGAATTTGGGATAGCTCCGGAATAATTAGAAGAGTCAGGTAAGATCCTGGGAAAAGACCTGTGGGTTAGGGCCCACTCAAGAGGAACACCGTTGAAATGATTTAAAGAGATATTGCACCGGTTGAATTAAATGGCTTGAATGAGATACCAATCTCGAAAGAGCTTGAACGAATGCAGAGTGGAAACACGAATCTTCGAGATATCTTGAGCACTCCGGAATAACAAATAGAGAGAAGTAGAATGATAATGAGGTGCACCGGTATGTGAAGACATTGAAATGAGGAAAAAGGTATGATCAACAAAACTTGACTTGAATCCACCGGAGAAGAGAAAGGAATGAGGAATGACGAACTAGTAGAACATCTTCTTGAGAACCGCCGGGTAAGAACATTGACGGAAAAGAATGGAGAAACTTCACAAAAATAAAAGGATACTTGGTAAAGAAATCTTAGTCCTTGAGGAAAAAGGGTGGGTGGGCGGGAAAAAACAAAGGCAACTTGGAGACGGATGAAACAAACACCGTTGAGAAGAAATGATAATTGGTCTTGCTGATGTTGAAGTGATCGGATCCACTTGAAGAGAAACACGCCGGTTGAAAAGGATTGACATGACAATCTCAATTGTCGAGAAGGATTGGTATTCACATCGGAGTATGAGAACACCATTTCGGAAAGGTATGGAATCAACACTTGACATTGAAGCAACTCTAATACCACAACTCAAAACAAAAAAAAGGATTTGGCTTGCAGAATAAGCCGGAACAAACATATGATAGAGATTTCGTCCGAAGTTTTCGTGGTGGGGCCTACACGGGCTCGATCGTACAACACCATCATGTACAAGGCAGTGCACATGACATACGAAGTGTCCTCGAGTCGGCATAGCCAAGGACTCTTTAAGACACAATGAGACCACTGTAAAACCAACCGTGAATAGGCGGACCACTAGACGTCGAACCCCAATTTCATATCATACATCCGTCGGAAAGATATCCTAAGAGCTACTTGAATTCCCACCTATGAAACTCCCGAAATTCTCTGGTTATGCAATTAGGTGTTGGGGATACAGGAAGCATAATATCTCACCCAAAACTAGCAAATCCTACATCCATTGTATCCATCCTTCAACACATAACCAAGAAACCTTCGGAAATCGTCTACCTCAACCTTCGAAAAGCATCCGTTATACAAGTTATGGCAATACTCCCGTACTCACCTCAAGATCGGGTTATCGGGTTATCTCACCAACAAGCGCATAAAAGAGATTTTCGATGTTGGCGTACTAAACTCAGGTATTCCAGAACTGCAACGATAAAATTATGACGACAACACCTCAGAGCTCAACTCCCCGAGACACTTTCACTAAACTCCTGACAGGAGGCACCAAGACAATGTTCTCATCATAAAACCATCGGAACGATTCCAAGATACCCGCGTGATGCTAAAAAAAATTAGTGAAATTTGAGAAGAGAAGAGTCAAAACTCTACGTCAGGATGCCTTACCAAAGCGATGAAGAGACTGGGGAGTAAAAAGAATTCCTAACTCTCCGATATATATAATCCTAAATGACTCAAAACATTTTTCTAGACACAACTCGGCCGCTAAAAACGATCAAGCAGTGGGGCTCCTAAGGTCGGGGAAGGCTCTCATTACCAACTTGTAACGCCCTCGATGCGGCTATATCTCCCACGTGTCGAAGCACGACTTAGAGGCATAACCACATTGAAAGCAATGTCGCAAGTGAGGTAATCTTCACATAACCCATGTAATACATAAGGGAAAGAGGTACATAGTTGGCTTACAGTCGCCACTTCACACAATTACATGAATAAAGCATTACATCACACAGATACAATCAAGGTCCGACTACGGAACCAAAATAAAAGAAGAACCCCAAATGCGACAAAGGTCCCCGATCGACCCCAACTGGGCTCCACTACTGATCAACTAGAACGAAACAACACAAAGGGCAAGATCTTCATCGAGCTCCTCCTTGAGCTTGGTTGCGTCACCTGCTCGGTAACATAGGCACCTGCAAACTGGTTTTGGAAGTATCTGTGAGCCACGGGGACTCAGCAATCTCGCACCCGCGAGATCAAGACTATTTAAGCTTAATGGGAAAGGAAGGGGTAAAGTGGTGAGGTTGCAGCAGCGACTAAGCATGATATGGTGGCTAACATACGCAAATGAGAGCGAGAAGAGAAACAAAGGAATGGTCGTGAAGCTAGCAATGATCAAGAGGTAATCCTGAACACCTACTTACGTCAAACATAACCCAGAAACCGTGTTCACTTCCCGAACTCCGCCGAGAAGAGACCATCACGGCTACACACGCGGTTGATGCGTTTTAATTCGGATCCGTGTCAAGTTATCTACAACCGACATTAACAAATTCCCATACGCCACATAACCGCGGGCACAGCTCTCGAAAGTTTATACCTGCAGGGTGTCCCAACTTAGCCCATGACAAGCTCTCGCGATCAACGGGAATAGACCTTCTCCCGGGAAGACCCGATCGGTCTCGGAATCCCGGTTTACAAGACATTTCGACAATGGTAAAACAAGACCAGCAAAGCCGCCGGATGTGCCGACAAATCTCGATAGGAGCTGCACATATCTCGTTCTCGTGGCACACCGGATTGTCCAAACTTCCGTAGGCGAGCCCAGAGTTGCCCTGGTGGCACCGGCGGTCGACGGTTTGGACCAACACTACATAACGAGCACCGCCCGGGGTGAATAAAGATGACCCTCGGGCTCCGAAAACCCAAGGGAAAAAAAGGGCTAGGTGAGGCAAATGGTAAAACCAAGGTTGGGCCTTGCTGGACAAGTTTTATTCAAAGCGAACTGTCAGGGGGGTCCCATAAATCACCCGACCGCGTTAGGAACGCAAAATCCAGGAACATAACACCGGTATGACGGAAACTAGGGCGGCAAGAGTGGAACAAAACACCAGGCATAAGGCCGAGCCTTCCACCCTTTTCCAAGTATATAGATGTATTAATAATATAAGAGATATTGTGATATCCCAACAAGTAAACATGTTCCAACAAGGAACAACATCTCCATGTTCCAACAAGGAACAAACTTCAATCTTCACCTGCAACTAACAACGTTATAAGAGGGGCTGAGCAAAGCGATAACATAGCCAATCAACGGTTTGCTAGGACATGGTGGGTTAGAGGTTTGACATGGCAATTTGGGAGGCTGACAAGCAAATGGTAGGCATCGTAGCATTGGCATAGCAAAAGAGCGAGCAAACTAGCATAGCAAAGATAGTAGTGATTTCGAGGGTATGATCATCTTGCCTGAGATCCCGCAAGGAAGAAGAACGAGTCCATGAAGAAGACGAACGGAAGTAGTCGAACGAATCCTCACAACTCCGGAACGAAACCGAAGCTAATGAGGGAAGCAAACCGGAAAGAAGCATACAACATGGTAAACAACCAAGAATAATCATGGCATGATGCACAATCAAGTATGATGCATGTCCGGTTTAATGAGGCATGGCATGGCAAAGTGCATCAAGCAATACTACAAGTTAAGTGGAGCTCAATATGCAACGAGTTGCATGTTGACGAAACACCACATCAATTATTTAGTTCTCTCTCGGTTATGTACCCAACAATATTAAATGTTGTTAAACATGGCAAGAGGGTGAAGCAAATGAAAACTACCTATCCAGGCAAGTTTAAATGAGGCCGGAACAACAAAACAACACATCCGGAAAACCCCATATGTTATTTAGCAATTTAATGCAACAACAAGTTTAAACATTTTAAATGTTGTTATCATGATGCGGATGACATATGCGAGTTTTATGCAATTTTATGAAAATGTTGACATGAGCATGTTATGAAGCATTTGGTCACCATGGCGGAACAAAAGGGGTGCCACGGCAACGATAACGAAAATGGTGCCACGGCAACATTCCGGTGATCCGACAACTCCTCGAGATGTCGGTGCAAAAGAAAGTGTGGGTGAGCGTGTGATGCAAAACATGGCCGGATGATCCCGGATACCGGGTTCCCACGTGTCGGTGGCATGGCAAAAGAGGGGTGTCGCAAGGACAATTCGATCACGATGCAAAACTCGAGCATCTCATAACCAAGCATGCATTTGTTCACGGGAGTCGTCTCGGTGGTATACCTTTGAAGCGTGCGTTTTTGGAGCGGTTCGAGTTCGTCGATGGAAGTAGACGTTCATGGGTCGGTAGAGGTACTCGCGATCTTGGCGACGGTAGTTGTACACGTTTTTCGTAGATGTCCGGGGTCGTCGGTCCGGTCTTGGTGTAGATGTACATGGCAAACGTAGTGGTACTTTGCGCCGGTCGTCCTGGAACTTTTAATAAATCCACGGAGGCAGTCTTGGCGTTCCGGGTCTTGCAGTGTAGTCGAACTTGGCGTCAACAAGGCAATGGAGGTAAATGGCGCAGGGCGTGCACAGGAGCCTAGGGTCACCGGGGCCAAACAGAGGGCCTTGGCGGACTTCGATAAGGCAGCAGCAGGGTTTGAAGGTGGAGCTCAAGAGAAAAAAAACCACAACAGCTAAGACAGCAGGAGGCCTTGTCATGACAGCGAGCGGCAACCTTGGTGGAGCGATGTGGCAAGGGGCGTGGTCGCGGGGCTCGCGACGGAGGGCGGAGGAGCTTGAAGGGCGATGGTGCAGAGGCGGGCAGAGGGCGTAGCAAAGGCAGAGCTGCGCTCGATGGCGTGAAGTGAAGAAGATGGTGCGGCAATGGGCGAGGAACGCAGGGGCCACGAGGCGCCCGTGAGCTGTGGGAGCGAGCGGCGATGGGCACGGCGCGTGGAGAGGCTCGGGGCCATGCGTGGGGTGGCCCTCTGGTGGTCGCCGGCGACGGCGGGTGGCGATGGGTCACCGGGCGGGCGGTGGCTCAAGGTTGAGGTCGAACGGAGGGAGGAGGAGGCACAGCGCCGACGAGGCTGGGGGCGCCGAGCAGATCGGGTCTTGGTAGCGTCGAGGTCACTAACGTCTGGCAGGGCCCGGCGGCGGACTTCGGCGTGGGAGCCGAACGGAGGCGGGGCGATGATGGCGCTGGAGGGACGGGGCGAGGGAGCGAGGGGGATCGAGGGCTGCACGGCTCCTGCGTGCGGGATCGAGCGAGAGAGATGGGGGATCGGGGCTGCGCGAGTGGGATCGGGCAAGTGGCAGCGTAGGGAGAGAGCAGGGTGCGGGCTAGGTTACAGCTGGGGTTAGGTGGGTTGACCTGCTGGGAGGCCCAATTGGCCAGCTGGGCTTCTCTCTCTCTCTTATTTTCTAAAATAGAAAATAACAAAGAAGAAAAGAAGAAGGAAGGAGGTGTTGGGAAGAAGTTGGACACGCGGATAATTTTCCTGAACTCACAAAAATAAGCTTGATCCAAGAAAAATGGCGGGGACATGATTGCAGGAAATTAAATTCAAACTCATTTGAAATTCAAATGGGTTTGAACTAGGACTAGGTTTTTGAAGTGTCCAAAAATGTTGAGATTTTTGGTGGAGCTCCGGAAAATGATGAAAGAAATTATGGGCAAGGTTGGAGACCAAGAATTGGGAAAACAAAGGCATTGGGATTTTTGCAAGTGGGTTATGGTTAATTCCAAATAAATGGAATAATTTTATTATAGCTCCCTAATATTGGAGGATATGTTATAAAGAGAAGTCACCATGTGAGTTCCCTCGATTTAAATGGATCGAAGATCCATACAATTTATTTAGATGAGTTTTTAAAAATAAAGATATGATGGCATGATGACATGATGCAATGCAAAAATAAAAGAGCAAGCACAAAAGACACACGGTGAAACTCGGAATAGCTGGAAGTCTTCTGGAGCATCGGTCTCGGGGCGTTACACTTATTGACAACGACCATTACCAGGATGATGTGGAAGCTAGCCGTGCTGACCATGTAGAGGTAATCTCCCTTTCCTCCAATTCCGATCTTGTGCCAGTAAGAAAAATCCGTCGCGCAGTCCGGAAAGTGAAGCGTTCACATCCTTTCACTCATTTGGATCCACAGCATCCTGAAGCTCGTCGCACAACCCGACATATTGGCTAGCAAGTCACTTCCTCCGGTTTACTAGACACCCCAATCCGGAAGCGCCGTGCCGAGGTCTCTTGTAATTCTAACAAGTCTTATCCCTTGGCGGGTTACTTCCGATATCCTCTTAATCCGTCTAACTCAAACTACCAGGTAACTTCCAATTCATCCTCTGGCGATTCATCAACCATGCAAATGCCTCCCCTCAAGACCGTCCGTGGGTAAGTATAATAATTTTAACTTTGTCTTCTTGCACCGGTTCACCATATTAACCTCTGTTTGCCATCTTGTAGCGCCAAAGCTCGACTTAGTAAGAAAGCCAAAACCAATGCCCCCACTGATGAGATTGAATCGAAAAGGACCACAGAAGGTGCTGGTGGAGATGCTGATATTGCTATGGACGATCCTGTGCCACAAGGTCAGGACACTGATGTTAATCCGTCGGAAGTTAACCCGGCGAGCCCTCATGTCAATCCACCAAGCCCGCATGCCAATCCTCCAAGTCCAACTGCTGATGCACCGAGCCCGGCCAAGGCCTCAGATAAACTGGCTAGCCCAAAAGCAACTAATGATGTTGTGATTACTGGGGTTGGCCATACTTCTCCTGGTAATCTTGTCGCTTTGTCAAAGCACAGTGCCAAAGTGGAATCTTCTGCTAAAGAGAGAGGCAAATGGAAGACTGATCTATCAAGCTATGCTCATCTTCCCGCTCAAGAACTTCACTCTGGATACCTAAACCGCCTATATACAAGCCGTGACCATGAGGCCGGTTTAGTCAACATGATGAAGGAGCGCTATGAGGTAACTCCCAAACACTTTAAATTTTCTTGTACTGTTTGTCAACTCCATTGTAGCCCCCAAGGGCTGGTTTATCTCTTGAAGATGAACCGGGACTTTGGATAAAAAAGACTTCAATTGTGTAGCCCCCAAGGGCCGGTTTACCTCTGCAAGATGAACCGGGACTTTCTATTCAAAACCTGTCCTTATTGAATTCCTTCACCTTTGATTTGTCTGATCAATTACACATTAGCCCCCAAGTGCCAAGATTAATACTTGTATTGAGCCTTGGGACTTTGAATAACAGTCAAAAAGAAACAATCCGCATTAGCCCCCAAGTTCCAAGTGTATAACTTGTTATGTGCTTGGGACTTTGCGAAAAAATCTTAACATCTTCATCATCTGTCTTTTGCAGGCTGACTTGAGCAACAAAGATTCCCAGATTGCTGATTTTCAAGAAAACATTAAGTCCCAGCAAGCAGAAACCTCCAAGGCCAAAGATGAACTGAAGGGTGCTTTGACTGCCATGGAGCAATTAAAGGATGGTTTCAAAAGTGAGCGTGCGGATTGGGAAACAGAGAAGGCTGCTCTATTAAAGCGGGCTAAAGATGCCAAAGCAACTCTTAAACCGGTGGCGGAGGAGCTAGCTGGGCTAAAGCATCAAGTTAATGCTATGACTTCAACAATATTTGGTAAGTACTCTTTGTAAGAACCTTTCTTAAACATCTTTGAAATTGCCGGTTTAGCAGTGAATTCTTAAATCGTTGTAGGTAATCGTATTACTCATCTCGGCTCGAATATGCGGATGAAGTTGAAAGCAGCCTATACGTTGATAGAACAATTGTGTACTGGTGCTCAATGAGTCATCTGTGTGGCCTCTTCAACAAACCAGCACCAACCTTGATCAAGGATACATTGGCCAAATTATCTATGACCCCGGCCCAGATGGAAGAGGTAAAGCGGTCTGCCGCCAGAGCTGGTGCTTTAACAGCCCCAACTCGGGCCAAAGCTTGGATTGCTGATCTTGATCCGGCAGACATCGCAAAGGGCTATCCCGGTCAACAAGAAGATGAATCAGACTTTGATAATGAAGCCCTCAAAGCCCTGACAAAAGAGATGCGCCCACTGGCAAGCCAGTTGGCTGAAAAGGTTGACTTGTCTGTCTATCGGTCCAGCTATGACGCAGACAACAAGCGGGTTAACGCAGCTGTGAAAGAAGCACATAATCTTATCCCTCCAATCCGTAAGCACACCTATGCCCCTGACGTTGAACCGTCCAATCTTATAAGCAATGAAGCTGTCTTCCAAGCCTTAACCAGGATTGATTGGACCACCCTTGACTTCCAGCCACTGGGTGAGGAGGAGGAAGTTGAACCGACGCGAGATGATCCTTCAACTTCACGTCAGCCTGGTGACGAATCATAATCCGACAGTTGATTTGATTTTCACAGATAGCGTTGTGGGCCACAAACAATTATTCTTTTGGGCATCAAAGCGCCTTGTAATAGGCTAGTTGAAATAATTTGATCTTCTGCCATCATGCACTGCTACCTGATATTATAATCCGGCATGATTGTTGCTATGCTTGCTTTATGTGCCTTAGTGTTTCTTAAAAAATCCTGCCTTCTGCATTTGAAAAACTTAACCATGTCCTGGCGGTTTACCGCTGGACGGGTTATGATACCCAACACAGAACCAGAATTCACATGACCAAGGTGATACAAATATGGAATATATCATACCTGTGATATTAAATCACCTTTGTTGGTTTACCAACTTGTGTAGTAAGGGTGATAACCCAAATTTGAGTGTTTGAAAACTCCCACCATGCTGTGCTGGTGCATAATAAGCCATGCCGGGTTATGATAAACACCGGATGATCATCCTGGCGACTTATAGTCAATGCCAGATCGGATTAAGAGATGCCGGTTCACCATTGATTATGTGCTAACAGCTGATAACCGTAAGCCACGCCGGGTTAAGAAACACCGGGTTGATGTAATGACATATAGTCGGGCCGGGTCAATAAACGCCGGTTTAACTTAAAATCTTATCAGAAGAGATAAACTTTGCAAAAACAAATCAAATAAAAACTTGTAGTCGAAGCTTTTCAAGGGCTGCCAGGCCCAAATTCGAGGCTTTTCATGGGCTGCCAGGCCACTGAGTTAAACCATTTGGCAAAGCCTTTTAAGATGGGCCTCCAACTAACCAATCGTCATTTTAACTTTGAGAAGTTCAGGGTCTGTATAAGATTGACTTGTCAAACATTTGGCGGGTCATGCCAGGATTACCTAGATAGGAGTGGCTTACTTGATGAAGGCAGGTTAACCCGAGGTTTTAGGTGAATACACCAGGCTTCCAAGCCGTGGCTTGATAGCCAATTACAAGGGTCCTTTCAAACTCTTTGTTGCTTTGCACAAAGAGCCCCCAAGTAACTTTGTGAGCTGTGCTCAATGGGTGCCTATGTTTGAGTTGTGCTTTTAGCAACAATACTCTCTTTGGCCCCTTGGGTGTGAAGCTCCCAAGCTTTATTGTGGCATAATAGCCGGTTTAATGGACAAACAGGACGTCGCTTTGTAAGCAGAAGCCCCCTTGTAACCAAGAATATTGGAAGAATGACAGAGTCCCTGCTTGTAGCAAGGATGCTGGTTTATTATATTGATCATAATATATACATTGTCAAAACATGTACATAATGAGAGCCTGTGGCTCAGGTGTAGTAAGGCCGTAGATGAGCGATATTCCATGGCCGACGGGTCTCCTCCTCCGATTTGCTTGAGTCTTTGTGCTCGCGAACGTCGATGAGGTAGTATGATCCATTGTGCAGATTCTTGCTGACCACAAAGGGCTCTTCCCAAGGTGGGGATAACTTGTGCATGTTGGTCTGATCCTGGATGAGCCGGAGCACTAAATCGCCTTCTTGAAAGGTTCTTGTTTTAACCCGGCGGCTGTGATAACGCCGCAGGTCTTGCTGATAAACCGCTGAACGAGCCAATGCCATGTCCCGTTTTTCATCTAAAAGGTCCAGTGCTTCTTGACGTGCTTGCTCGTTGTCCGCTTCAACATAATTGGCAACCCGGGGCGAGTCATGATGAATATCACTTGGGAGTACCGCCTCTGCCCTGTAAACCATGAAGAAAGGTGTATAACCTATAGATCAGTTTGGGGTGGTGTTTATGCTCCATAACACAGATGGTAGCTCCTCCACCCAACAACCTGGCGTCCTCTTAAAAGGAACCATAAGCCGGGGCTTGATACCCTTCAAGATTTCCTGATTGGCTCTCTCAGCTTGACCATTAGATTGGGGGTGAGCCACAGATGACACATCAAGCCGGATGTGCTCCCGTTGACAAAAGTCCTCCATCTCGCCTTTGGAGAGGTTCATGCCATTATCTGTGATAATGCTGCGTGGAAAACCGAAACAAAAGATCACCTTTTTGATGAATTGAACTGTCGTGGCTGCGTCACACTTGCTTACTGGCTCCGCTTCAACCCATTTAGTAAACTTGTCAACCGCCACCAATAGGTGGGTCTTCTTATCTTTGGATCGCTTGAAGGGCCCTACCATGTCAAGCCCCCAAGTAGCAAACGACCAGGTGATGGGATCATCCGTAGCTCCTGAGCAGGAACATGAGCTCGTCGTGAGAATTTCTGACAACCGTCACACCGCCTCACCAAGTCTTCAGCATCAGCATGGGCCGTCAGCCAATAGAAACCATGACGAAAAGCTTTAGCAACCAAGGATTTTGAACCGGCGTGATGACCACAGTCTCCTTCGTGGATTTCTCGTAGAATCTCACGGCCTTCTTCAGGAGAAACACAGCGCTGGAACACACCAGAAACACTGGAACGGTGTAACTCGCCGTTGTGAACAACCATGGACTTGGAACGCCGGACTATCTGTCTGGCCAAAACTGCATCCTCTGGCAACTCGCCCCGGTTCAAATAGGCCAAGTATGGAACCGTCCAATCCAGAATAATGTGTAAAGCGGCCACCAACTGTGCCTTCGGATCAGGAATAGCGAGGTCCTCCTCTGTAGGCAACTGAACTGACGGGTTGTGCAAGACATCCAGAAAGTTATTGGGTGGCACCGGTTTACACTGAGATACCAGCCGACTTAAAGCGTCAGCTGCCTCATTTTTGCGCCGATCAATGTGCTCCACTTGATAACCCTTGAAGTGACCAGCGACAATATCCACCTCTCGTCGGTAAGCCGCCATGAGTGGATCCTTGGAATCCCAAGTACCTGAAACTTGCTAGGCTACCAGATCCGAGTCTCCAAAGCATCGTACCTGGCTTAAGTTCATTTCCTTAGACACTCGAAGACCATGGAGTAAGGCTTCATACTTAGCTGCATTGTCAGTACAAGGGAACATTAAGCGAAGAACATAATGAATTTTATCACCTCGAGGGGAATTAAGGACAACTCCAGCCCCTGAGCCCTCCAATTGACTGGACCTATCAAAGTGGAAGTCCAGTATGTGTTGTCCAGTTTGTCTTCCGGTGTCTGCAACTTGTCCAATCATTGATGAAATCCACAAGAGCCTGGGCTTGATAGCTCTTCGAGGCATATACTTCAAACCGTGTGGTCCAAGCTCAATAGCCCACTTAGCAACCCGGCCAGTTGCTTCCCGGTTCTGGATTATATCCCCCAAAGGAGCAGAACTGACCACTATGATGGGATGACCTTGAAAGTACTGTTTAAGCTTCCGACTTGCCATGAAAACCCCATATACCAGCTTCTGCCAATGCGGGTATCTTTGCTTTGACTCAATGAGCACTTCGCTGATATAATAAACCGACCTTTGAACTGGGCACTCCTTCCCAGCCTCCTTGTGCTCCAACACAATAGCTACGCTGACAGCCCGGGCATTAGCAGCCACGTATAACAATAGTGGCTCCTTATCAACTGGAGCAGCAAGAACCGGCAGTTCAGCCAACTGCCTCTTTAAGTCCTCGAATGCGCGATCAAGAAGATTGCTCCGCATAAAACCGCTCGTCTTCTTCAACATCTAATATAGAGGGATCGCCTTTTCTCCCAACGTGCTGATAAACCGGCTCAAAGCCGCGATACGACCTGCCAAACGTTGAACATCATTCACACATGCCGGTTTAGCCAAGGATGTGATAGCCTTGATCTTTTCCAGATTAGCCTCAATGCCCCGGTTGGACACCAGGAAACCCAAGAGTTCGCCAGTCGGTACACCAAATACACACTTAGCCGGATTGAGCATCATTTTATAAACTCTCTGATTATCAAAAGTTTCGTGCAAATCAGTGATGAGTGTCTTTGCTTTCCTGGACTTCACCACAATATCATCCACATAAGCATGAACATTGCGCCCAATCTGAGTATGAAGACAATTACACACAATGACGATAAGTTGCTGGCACTCTTGAGCCCAAAGGGCATAGACACATAACAGAAGGCTCCAAAGGGAGTGATGAAAGCTGTCTTCTCATGGTCCTTAACTACCATCTTGATCTGATGATAACCAGAATAAGCATCCAAGAAACTCAAACGCTCACAACCCGCCGTAGCATCAATGATTTGATCAATACGAGGGAGGGAAACGGGATCAACTGGGCAAGCTTTGTTCAAATCTTTGTAATCCACACACATCCGCCAAGTGCCGTTTTTCTGAAGTACCAGCACCGGATTAGCCAACCACTCTGGGTGAAACACTTCCACAATAAACCCTTCTGCCAACAGCCGGGCTACCTCTTCACCAATGGCCTTGCGCCGCTCTTCATTAAAACGACGAAGAAACTGTTTGACCGGTTTCAACTTCGGATCAATATTAAGAGTGTGCTCAGCGAGTTCCCTCGGTACACCTGGCATGTCAGAAGGTTTCCATGCAAAGATGTCCCGGTTCTCACGGATGAACTCGATGAGCGCGTTTTCCTATTTCGGATCCAAGTTGACGCTGATGCTGAATTGCTTGGATGAATCGCCAGGAACAAAATCAACCAATTTGGTCTCATCAGCTGATTTAAACTTCAAAGCCGGATCATGCTCTATAGTGGGCTTCTTTAGAGAGTCATGTCTGCCGGATCAACATTGTCCTTATAAAACTTCAACTCCTCCATTGCACAAACCGATTTAGCATAAGCTGCATCACCTTCCTCGCACTCCAGCGCAATCTTACAGCTACTGTGAACCGTGATGGTCCCCTTATGACCCGGCATCTTTAGCTGCAGATAAACATAACATGACCTTGCCATGAATTTAGCATAAACTGGCCGTCCAAACAAGGCATGGTACAGACTTCTGATTTTGACCACCTCGAAGGTCACCGTCTCGGATCTTGACTCATGATCATCTCCAAAAACCACCTCTAGAGCTCTTACCAACTGGGTAAGCCGATTTACCAGGCACCACACCGTGAAAAATGGTGTTTGACGGTCTAAGATTCTTATCTGTCAACCCCATACGCCGGAAGGTCTCATAATACAAGATATTGATACTGCTCCCTCCGTCCATGAGCACCTTGGTGAATTTATAACGTCCAACCTGCGGTGCAACCACCAAAGCTAGGTGGCCCGGATTGTCAACCCCGGGCGGATGATCCTCCCGACTCCAAACAATAGGCTGCTCAGACCAGCGTAGATAATGGGGCACTGCCGGCTCAACAAAGTTTACTGCCCTTTTATGGAGCTTCTGATCGCGCTTGCACAAACTAGTAGTGAAGAGATGATACTGTCCACCGTTTAACTACTTCGGGTTGCTCTGATAACCCGACTGCTGCTGATTCCCCTGATTACTCTGCTGATTGTGACCACCTTGGTTGTTCTGATTGCCCTGATTATTCTGAAATCCCGAGTTTGAACTGCCACCACCGTAACCCGGCCCGTGAAACCCTGGACCGGAACCACCGGATGGACCCTGATCATACCGGAAGAGATTAGAGTTTTTGAATTCCCTCATGATGTGACAATCCTTCCAGGTGTGTGGCCGGAACCTCCTTTGTCCCGTGCTTTGGGCAGGGCTAGTTTAACAAGCGTTCCAGATTCATGCCTCCACCGCGCTGGGGCGGTTTACCCTTACGGCGCTGCATATTGCCCTGCATATTGGTGTTAGCCACAAAATCTGAATTGTCCGCTTTACGCTTACCATTGTTCCCGTGGCTCGCTTGGTTATGCGGTCCTTTTGTACCGGCATTCTTCTTTCCCTTCTGCTACTTTTCTTCATCAGAATCGGGGTCCTTGGTATTATCAGAATCAACATACTTAACTAGAGTCGCCATGAGCGTTCCCATATCATTGCAGTGACGCTTGAGTCGTCCCAACTTCATCTTCAGTGACTTAAACCGGTAATTACCTTCCAAGGTCACAATTGCCATGTCAGGATTGATGCGGCCTGACGAATGCAGAATTTCTGAAACCCGGCGCACCCAATGAGTTGTTGATTCATTCTCTCCTTGGACACAAGCCGCCAGATCTACAATGGAGATCGGTTGCTTGCATGTATCCTTGAAGTTTGCTATAAATTTGGCCTTCAACTCATCCCATGAACTGATCACGTTAACGAGCAGGCTCTTCAGCCAGGTACGAGCCATTCCTTCTAACATCATGGTGAAGTATTTTGCCGACGCCGCTTCATCCACGTCTAGCATCTCCATTGCCATTTCATAACTTTCCACCCACACCTCGGGGGGTTGATCGGCGGTATAATTAGGCACTTTACACGGACCCTTGAAATCCTTGGGCAGCAGCACGTTACGTAGAGCCGGGGTGAGACACGGTACTCCCCAAAAGCTAAAGGCCAAACCACGTTCAACTAATGCTGCTGGCTAAACCGGAGCGGGTTGATTCTGGTACTGTGTTGCCAACTGCGCTGCTAACTCTGCTTCGCGCCGTGCTCTGTCGTTGTTCACCACATCTTGAGCATTCAAGCCGCCGTGCGCCAGATTAGGCCCTCGAGGGGCATCACGACGCCACACACTGCTTGACACGACCGATTCGTCCATGTGCCTGCTATAACTCTTGCTCAGACGGGGGGTTGAATGTATTCTATCTCGGCTGTAGGAGTAAGCCTATTGCTGCACAACAGCGGTTTGAAGAAGATCCCTGGCCCGTCATGTCTCAACTGCTGCTAGTGAGTCACCCTCCATCGGAATAGCTGCCAAACGCGATGCTGCAACAATCATGTTATGCAAAGGGCTAGAGAAGTGACCTGGTGGCGTTGTTACGTATTGCGGCGGGTTGTCCGTCCGTCGAGGCGGGTCCATCACCCGTGGCTGATCCGGCACCGCCCCAGGTGCCTCGGTCCGGCTTATCTTTGCGGATTATGGCCCGGCTCTGGCGATGAAGAGATTCATACCCTCGTAAACCGGCGGCAGACGAGACCGATACTTCCTTCTCATTATTTCGTTTGACGCGTTCTGATCCAACATAAGCCGGTAATTCTGCGCCTGGATCTGTTGTGATTGGGCATCTAAAGCGGCCCGCTCTTCAGCCATCCTGGCCTCCTCAGCCACCAAGTCCGCCTTGGCCTAGGTTATCTGATCCTTTAGTTTTGTAACATCTGCATTATGCTAATCTTGGGTCTCCGGGTGACTGCCGTGGTCAACAATGTCGTCAAAGCGTCCAACAGACCGGCAAGAGCTTGAGCCGGCCGGCGCGCAGGGCCTCCTGCCGCGGCTGCCGGTCCGAAGATCATTGCTGATGTAGATGAAGATTGCACGGTGGGGTTGCATACCGTCCATGAAGATTGCAACCCAGTTTGGCGGTTCAAAGGGGCCCGGAATACTGTCGCCATCGGAATATCCCTCAATCTGGCCATCTTGCAATTGGTATAGTGATTCGGTTTTGCCAGTGGATGATTCACAATCTGAGTAGATGGTCGTCTCACCGTCGGACACCGGTTCAGATTCTGCACCATGGATGAACCCTACGAACGCACGATTCACGGCATGCTGAACCCGGGCAGGACTTGCACGCTGAGCCGTTCGACGAGGTCGGTGGAGATGTCGGCTCGGGTCTTGTTCACCGATCTTGCTGATGAAAACATGAATTCTGCCAAAGGGGACCCGGTACCCGTACTCGATTGAGCCAGTCTCGGGGCCCCAGCCTGCGTCGTCGATGTAGAGGTTGCCGCGACGACTCTTGGTCATCCGGCCAACCGCGTACCCTTTGAGTCCTTCAAAGTTTCCCTTTAATAACTCGAAACCATCGTGCGATAGCCCCACAGTGGGCGCCAACTGTCGTGGAATTAACACGTCAGATGTCCTAGCAGAAGGACTTAGTCGTGGAGCCATCGCAACGAGATTAGCTTAAAGGGGTTAAACCGGAACAAAGGACACGGGAGGGTTATACTGGTTCGGCCCCTTGCGGTGAAGGTAAAAGCCTACGATCCAGTTGTTGTGGGATTGATTGATCTTGATGAGCAGGGAGCGAATCCGCTTTACCTATCTCTCGAGCTGTTGTTTTTATCCTCAGATGCCACGGGTCGCCCTTTGTATACAGTTGACCTTGGGCGGTTCTGAGTCCCGAGGCCGGCTCATACAAGTGTCCGGCTCGGTATCTTTCTTTCCCTAACTTACAATACAAGTTATACAACTATGGCAGTTTATAACTATGGGCCCTAATCCGCCTTTGGGCTCTGGGCCTCTAAGCTTTAATAGTAGAGCACCATCTTCTTTGTCTTCATGGGCTTCAATATAGATCAGCGTGAATCGGCCCCTCCTGGGCGGTTTACACTCAGTAGTTATATCCTCAACACAAACCAAGCACAAAGTCCATACTAATATCTTCCCATGGGTGATACGAAATAGGGAGTGGCATATAGAGACCATGGGATCGAGTTTTAGATTTAGCTTTGAGACATGTAGAACATCGGTTGGTGAAGCGTGAGACGTCGCGGAAAATCTTGGGCTAAAAGTAGTTCTTTGAGAGCGTAGCAAATGTCTTGTCTCGTCCAAAGTGTCCCATAAGTCCTCCTCCATGAGCCTCTTGCAAAAGTAACAAACGAATAGAAGACTCGTGGATACATAGTTTGTTAGCTCTCCTAAGATAATCATCTTTGATATAATAGTGTTCTCGAGACGTATGCGTCAAACATTTGGGATAAGGAATAGCAAAAGTAGGATCATGCGCATAGAAGTCTTTTATGTTCTCAAAGCCAATGAAATTCAATTCAAGTTGGTTAACAAGCAAGCACCTTCGGGAAAGCGCATCCGCCACAACATTCTCTTTGCCTTTGATGTACATGATGACATAAGGAAATGACTCAATGAATTCGCTCCACTTAGCATGACGATTGTTCAACTTAGTTTGACCCTTAAGATATTTAAGTGTCTCATGATCCGTGTGAAGAATGAACTCATGAGGGCGGAGATAATGCTCCCAAACATCCAAGACTCTCACTAAAGCATATAGCTCTTTGTCATAGATCGGATAATTTAGTTGCGCTCCAGAAAGTTTCTCACTAAAGTAAGCTATGGGGCGCTTCTCTTGCATCAACACACCTCCTAATCCATGACTTCTAGCATCACAATGGACCTCGAAATGTTTATCAAAGTGTAGCAGCCTGGATTTTGGCCCTTTTCTTTTTCTTCTGATTTATTTGGTTTTTGCTCTGTTTTTCTTTTTGGAGTGGTTCTGTGGCCTTGCCACCTGGGAAATCATCATCATTTCCTCCTCCCAAGTGGCTCATCATTCTCAAAAACTTGCCAAGATCATGTCACCTCACTCCTTGACTAAACCCTAAACTTTTATTTTTCTAGGGAAAGTTCCTTTTTCATTAAAGGAATAACCCTATCTGCCCTAGGTTGTGAAGCAACCTATATTTCTGTCCATCCAAAAATACCCAAATAATTCTCATAATTCCTTTGGGTCATCTGTATCTCAAATATGCCCAAACATTGCCTTGTCCAGTTCAAAAATAATTCCCCAATATTCCTTTTAATATTCTGCCCTAAATGGCACTTTGTGAAGGAAGTGTCATTTTTATTTCTCCTATTGACTCCCAACCTTTTTGGGCATGTTTATATGTCCAAATGATTTCCCCATGCACAAGTTCAAATTTATTTGCCTAGCCAATCTTCCTCGGTGAATTTTCAAAGTTTCTGTCAAACAGAAGGCTTTGTGAAGGAAGTACTAGCTAGGAGTACCCAAATGAGCTGAACTTTTGCAAATTCCTTAATTTGCTCATAGTAACCCCCTCTACCCATTTTCAGCCCTATACAATCATCTATGTGAGCACAGGAGCAAATCTTTGTTTCTGGCAATATTTTTAGGTTGTGAAGCAAGTATATTTTATATTGCTTCAAAAATTCTGATAAATTACCAGACAATTCTTCTACCCATAAAACATCTCTCCACCCAATTTTGCATCATTTCATTGAGCCATTTGACTAGAAATATTATTCCAAGTTTCTGGTCAAGAGAGATGTTTGTGAAGCAAGTGCTATCTTGGCTTGTCCATTTAGCATGATCTTTTTACAACATCTTAATATGACCTAATGATCAAGCCTTGCCCAATCTTAGCCCTAGTTGACACTCCATGTGAGTACTTCTTCCTGTTTTAGTTTCTGGACCAGTTTATGTGGTTGTAAAGCAACTACTTTAAATCTTGATCCAAATCTCCTCCAACTTACTAGGATGAAGTCCTTCTTCACCACAACCTAGCAGACAAACTCTTTGGCTCCAAACCCTCTCCTGTTGACCACCAGTTCTCACCCAGTTTTACTGCAGTAAACTTCAGAGGGTGATAACTATTTAACCCTAGCTGTTTTAACCAAGATACCACCTCAGTTGAAACCTATCTTCGAAGGACTACGCGGTAGACATGGTTTTACCTCAGTAAAATCTCCAGAACGCGCTTTGCTAGTGGTGACCATGCGTGCAGACAGCCAAAACGGTGGTCTAGCCACTGTTGGCTCGGCATCGTTGCTCCAGCTGGATTTGTCTCGTCCCCGCATGTCCAGTAGCTCCGCCTCGTCTTTGCCGTTCGCCTGGACCCCTCTCCCCCTCCGTCCCCTTCCTCACCAACGCTCGCCGACGCGTGCCCATGGGCGCACTGTGGCCGACCGAGCTTTAATGGCGCTCGGCTCCTTCCTCTGCTTTCCCTCGGCCCCTCCTGTCCCGTGCGCTCTATAGCTTGTCCGCGTTCTCGCTCGTTCACTTCCCCGAGCCCTCCCGTGCTCGCTGGCCTCGCCAGAGCATCGGCCGGATGTGCACGGTGGCACCCGAGCCCATCTCCTTCACCCCGGCTATATAAAGCCATCCCCGCGGCCTCTCGAGCTCATCAGCCTCCCCTCCTCCCTCCACTAACCCTCCCTGACCACTAGCTCGAGCTCCTGGAGCTCCCATTGCCGCTAACCATCGCCATGGCCGCTGCCTCGGCTCGGCAAAATTAGCCCGTAGCCGAGCTTCCCCCCTCCCTTTCTCCACCACCAGTAGCTCCACACCACTCCGGCGAGTCTCCCCTGTTCTTCCACTCGTCGCCAGAGCCCCTCCAGGGCCATGCCCCTCGACCAGCCGCCGCCCTCTTCCTCCTCCTGTCTTCGCCCAGCCGTTGCCCCGGGCCTCCCCGACGACCGTTATCCCCGAGGATTGAGGCGGCAAGCCGAGCCGCACCCGCCGGTGGCTTTGCCTCGGCCGGGGAGCGCCTGAGCAGGCCGGGCCCTCGCCGGCAGCGCTCTGCCCCGCCTCGCCTCTGTTCTCGATTGGGAGGAGGAAGAAGAAAGGAGGGGAGGGCGTTTACCTTTTGCAGGGACTCCGCGGGCCCCAGGCGTCAGTGACCCAAGCCTCGGCCCACCCCTGCCAAGTGGATAAGTGGCGGGCCCCACCCGCGTGGGACCCGTATGACAGCGCTGACCGGTCCACGCCACGTCAGATAAGTGTAAACATACTTCTGTTTTACGTTTTCAACTTCCGAAAACGTATTTCTAACTTTACGCCTCTGCCTTATCCACTCAGGGACCCGACTGCGAATCTTCTTTTTACAGAAAAGTCCCTGGACTTCAATCCTCCATAACTTTTCAACCTTAACTCCGTTTGAGGTGAAACCAACGCTCACTTCTTCGTTTCGTCGAGCCCTTTATGTTGGTGTCACTTTCACTATGTTTTGGCATACTGACAATGACCATTTTGCGCCTGCCCTTAATCAGCCCCCTCCGAGAGAGAAAGATTTCCGGCGATTCTTTCCGCGAGCTTCTCACACTTTCTGCCGGCGATTTCTTCCACCCCAGGCAAGCCATACCCTCCATTTGCATCACTGTAATGCAGTGACATGGTTTCATTTATTTGAACTTGTTTAAAATATTGCTTTAGCAACATGACTCTGTGCATGGCATTTTCTCGGAGTATCGTTTTGATCTTGTTGTTGCTATGATATTGTTTGGATTACTAGGAGTTATGTTTGTAGTTGATGAGTATCATGTTGCCATTGGAGTATTAGTGGTTGATATTATGATTGTTTCATGATGACATCTGTTAGTATGTTTTGGAGTATTACTTTGGATATCATGCTACCTTTGGATTAGTAGTGGTTGGTATGATTATTTTCATGATGCTAGTTGATGTTCTGTTGCTTGTAGTATTATTTTCGGAGATGATGGTTACATGTGGATCTTAGTTGGATAACTTGTTCTTTCATATTGGAGTAGTAGTGTTATTGTTCATCATGACAGTAGTGTTATGCTATCCTCGGAGTATTTTGGTATGATGATATTATGTTTGGGTTATTTGTTTGATATTGCTATGACTTGGATTATAGTTTGATGGTTGACATCGGAGTATCAGTTATCATGGTTATAATTTTGTGGATAAATTCCATCAGTAAATTGGTCAGGTGCCGCCCAATCGAACTTTTCTAGTGCAACCACATTTGCTGTTATGGGAGGGCCCTAATGCGGTCTGTTGTCGTGCCTCTCGCCGGTGCCTCCAACGAGGGAAGGTTATGCGCGGGCGCTACCTTGATCAGGTAGGACGGCATAAGCCTTGTGTGCCCACAGTTGGTTTTGAGCTCGTGTCCCTGCTTGGGACAGTTATGGTTTGGCCAAGACGGTGGTCGTTGTGTCTGGAGGTAGACACGGGGCCACCCATGACTAGCCCAGTAGGGAGTGAGTCGGAGTGGCCAGAAGAGTGTCATGGCAGTAGATCGGTTTTGTCGGAACGCCGTTGGTCCACCCGAATGGGAGTGTGAGGCCATGGGTTCTGTGGTGTGGGTACATTGGCGCAACCTCTACAGAGTGTATAATAAATCTATCGATAGCCGTCCTCGGTCATGGGCATGGGTTCGTACTAGGGTACACCGTTCGATCAACACTCACCTGACGGAATGGCGTATAGTTGATGGATATGTGGAGCAGTACAGATTGGCCAAGTATTGGTCGGGTTGTGATCGCCGTAAGGATCACGGGCCATGTATTGGTCGGGTAGTGATCGCCGTAAGGATCACGGGCCATTTATTGGTCGGGTTGTGATCGCCGTAAGGATCACGGTTACAGTTTGTTTTGACCACGAGGTGATCGAGGTGGTATATTGCTTGGCCGGTTAGCCAAGAGAGATATGGTTATGGAGATCGGAGATGGTGATTTATCAGTATTGTAGTAGTTTCATATTATGCTTAGGAGTTGCCGTTATATCATGGTAGCTGTTAATTTAATTAACCTGCTTAATGCTATGTTGTTGTCTTGCCTTGATGTTTTTGGTTGTTGTGAGCTTGCAAGTACATTCAATGTCTCGACTGGCGTGTCATGCCGATTGCGGTGTGATGCCGTGATTGCTTGATTGCTTGTCGTGGTTTCGTTCATGCGACCTAGATCGTGTCCCACCGAGTCCTGCCGAGTGGAGTTCACCACCTTCGCTCGTTTTCCGTTGCTAGAAGATTTCATTGCTAAGAATTGTTCCGCCGCTAGCATAGAGCAAGTGTAGTATCGCAGTATAGTGTCGCCGTCGATGTGAACCTTTGTAACATCGCACCTTTGTATTTATTCTTGTAATAAGAGCTGATTTGTTCTATGTCAAAGGCCGTATTCCGTAAGACTTCTCCTTAATCTACGAAATTTGGAATACGGGCGTTCCGGTTTCTCGAGCGGGGTGCCACGAGCTTGGTATCGAGCGAGGTGTGGTCAGAGGACGACTAGACCGCTGTGAACGTTAGAAATCGCTAGTATATAGTCTGGTTTGTTTGTTGCACTTGATTTCTGCATTTTTTGTTGCATATCATGCATACAACCTTATTACTTTTTACTAACGGCTTATCTGGTGAGTGTAGCTCGCATCGGTTCAGATCCACTAAAGCTCAACCTTTGCATTTCTCCAGTTCCTTTTTCTTACGGTGTTTGGTGTCATTTCTGTCCCAGTAGAGTGATGCCAAGTGATCCCGACATTGTTTGCAAAAATGGTGGTCAGGTATCGCCCAATGTCTTTCCTTCAGTCCCGTCTATCGTTTCGGTGATGGGCATGTTTCTATCCCGGATTATTCTTTTGTCGTGTTGGCAACCCTTAATGATCTTAGTTATCAAGAAAGGGCAATGTCAGCAGCCTCAGTTTTCCCCGCTATCCTATTTCTTGGACGAGTACGGAATTTTTTCCGTCTGCTTGATAATAATGTGGTTGCGACCTTCATGTCCCACTGCATGATTACCGAGTACGTCCTCACCTCCGAGCTAGTCCAGGTTGTCACCTAGCTAAGCTAGCACTTGGTGCAGCGCTATTTACACCAACTCTTCCACACATTTATTCGTCCTCGTGCACATCGTCACAGCATTCTAGATCGTAGAACCAAAGATTCCGCGAGATTTGTGTGCTTAAGTAGGCATGCATATTGTGTGACTAGCAGTAATATGTGACATTGTTTGTGTGTGAATTATTTGTTGTTGTGTGCTTTTGTTTGGTTGAGTTTTCTTTTGCTTCTTTCTTTTTGGGCCCCGGTGTTACATTATTTCTCCCCTATAAAGAATTGCTCATCAACTGACACCGGACTTGAAGAAGCAATAAGGATTTCAAATATTTGGAAGAAGCTCAGCTAAACATTTTGGTCTACCAGTCCACTGCATTATAGCATTAATATCTGTTCAGAATACCAATGGTGTGTTGGATTGATTATCAGCATCGAGTCCCCGTCAGTGCAAAATCCTCACAACATTTATAATCCAGCCAGCAGAAAGACAAGTCAGGTACAAGACCAACGATATATTTTCAGACAGAGGTATGGATCATATCCAAAGTTTTGGCTCAGCAATGCATGATGCTTGAAATATGTTATCATCCGATATAAATTCAGAATGTGAGATGCTCAATGAAGATAGTCAAACCATTTTTCTCATGCAAATAATCAGCCTCAAAATATTAAGGGCATGTGTATGGATTTCAGTCTGCATACCAGTATGAAGTTTTGGATAGAAGAAACCCAGTCTTCTTCCACACGCTATCGGAAGAAATTTATGATGCAAGGCTCCTCCATTTTTCCTCATTATGATATGTGAACAATTTCCGGTCCATGATACCCAGTCTTTCACAGCAAGACGTCTCAGTAAAAGCTTCTGACAAACTGGAATGAAATTTTCTAAACAAGCAAACCCGAAGAGAAGCTTCTCAAGTACGGAACTCAGGCTTCTCTAGCACAATAATCAGAGCAAGCTTCCCGTGTAAGCTATAGAGCCTTCTTCTGCATGATACCCAAGCAAAATATTTGAGCAGAAGTTAACAAGTCTTCCTTAGCAAGCTACTCGGATGGCTTCTCTCGTAAGCCATTCAGTCCACGTCAGTACCACAATATTGCACCGTCCTTAGAGATTATATGATGAGTTGCAAAGGTATGTCAGTACAGTTCAAGGACCGGACTTGCAATAATTTTGTCAGAGGTAAAATTCAGTCAAAATATATGCCTACCGCAAGGATCGAGCGATCGGTGGCATATCCTTTTTATATATGGTGAGCATGCATCCCCAGTCATATCAGTAACTCATACGAGATGCGGCAAAGATCCAGCAGATATACCTAAGAAAAGTAAGGATCCCACAACCTCCCCAGTCAGGCAAATGAACGTAAGCAAAAATACATCTCATGTGATTCAAGGAGGAATAATGTCAAAAATATTAATCACCTCCATGGTCATACGAAGAGTCAAAGACATGTGTGGCCAAGATATTTCAATAAGGTATCCTAACAAAGAAAATCATGACCGTAAAAAGGATGAGTCTGACAGTAAAGGTATGATGATTTTTGCACGACCATCAGGGTTCGGATACCCAAGTCAGTTGAAAGCCATAATTCCATATGGATTCACAAAGGCATACTCTTAGCGACCTACTCTATTTACAAGGATTTTTCATATCCTGCTGACTCACTTGACATGGTTAGTAATGGATATCCAAGTCTATTTTGTCAGATCCAAGAATTCTTTGCAAACTCAGCAGTCTGACCTCAGCGGCAGTGTTAAAGCATATCACAGACTATTACCACAGATGGGTATACCAACAAAATGAGAAAATCAAAAGACGAGCAATCAGCTCAGACCCGGTATACTCACCGACGGAATCAAGTACATGGCCAGTTTGTCAGGATAAGCAGTTGTCCGTCAGCCCCTGTCGGGCCAGTCTCAAGATATAAATAATTGAGGTATGACACAACTATAAATCCATACACCAGTATATTGCTCACGACAGAAGGCAGTCAAATCATGGGTACATATCTCATGCTCGAGTCAAAGGAATAAATCAAGATAAATCAGTGCCACCTGTGAGCAGTCAGATTCCATCAGGAGATGGCCATGATAATTCTCAGCATTTATTGAAACCAAAAGGCCTGCATTTATTTGAAGCAACCACATGACAGTAGCAAAAAGGTTTTCATGATCAAAAGAAAATTTATGCTCAGATCCATTGGATACCACCACAGATATGAGAAGATTTGCGTCAGCAAAAGGATTTGGTATGAGAGCAACAGCCTGTCAGAATTTGGGAAAAGTGAAGCAAACCACCCTAGAGCAAGGTAAGTTGATCATCTGAAATTTTGGTGGGAACAATAAATAACGGAAAAAGGATACCCAAGTTGGAGACGGTGTTCTCAAGTCATACTTGTTCCCTGAGCAACCAAATCTCAAGGACGAGATTTCTTTAAGGGGGGAAGGTTTGTAACAGCCTGGATTTTGGCCCTTTTCTTTTTCTTCTGATTTATTTGGTTTTTGCTCTGTTTTTCTTTTTAGAGTGGTTCTGTGGCCTTGCCACCTGGGAAATCATCCTCATTTCCTCCTCCCAAGTGGCTCATCATTCAAAAACCTTGCTAAGATCATGTCACCTCACTCCTTGACTAAACCCTAAACTCTTTTTTTCTAGGGAAAGTTCCTTTTTCATTAAAGGAATAACCCTATCTGCCCTAGGTTGTGAAGCAACTTATATTTCTGTCCATCCAAAAATCCCCAAATAATTCTCATAATTCCTTTGGGTCATATATATCTCAAATATGCCCAAACATTGCCTTGGCCAGTTCAAAAATAATTCCCCAATATTCCTTTTTCTATTCTGCCCTGAATGGCACTTTGTGAACGAAGTGTCATTTGTATTTCTCCTATTGACTCCCAACCTTTTTGGGCATGTTTATATGTCCAAATAATTTCCCCATGCACAAGTTCAAATTTATTTGCCTAGCCAATCTTCCTTAGTGAATATTCAAAGTTTCTGTCAAACAGAAGGCTTTGTGAAGGAAGTACTTGCTAGGCGTACCCAAATGATCTGAGCTTTTGCACACTCCTTAATGTGCTCATATTAAACTTATCTACCCATTTGCAGCCCTATCCAATCATATTTGTGAGCACAGGAGCAAATCTTTGTTTCTGGCAATATTTTCAGGTTGTGAAGCAAGTATATTTTATATTACTTCAAAAGTCCTGATAAATTACCAGATCATTCTTCTACCCATAAAACATCTCTCCACCCAATTGGGAATCATTTCATTGAGCCATTTGACCATGAATATTATTCCAAGTTTTTGGTCAGCAGAGATGTTTGTGAAGCAAGTGCTTTTTTGGCTTGTCCATTTTGCATGATTTTTTACAGCATCTTAATATGACCTAATGATCAAGCCTTGCCCAATCTTAGCCCTAGTTGACACTCCATGTGAGTGCTTCCTCCTGTTTTTGTTTCTGGACCAGTTTATGTGGTTGTAAAGCAACTACTTTAAATCTTGATCCAAATATCCTCCAACTTACTAGGATGAAAGTCCTTCTTTACCTCAACCTAGCAGAAAAACTATTTGGCTCCAAACCCTCTCCTGTTGACCACCAGTTCTCACCCAAGTTTACTGCAGTAAACTTCAGAGGGTGATAACTATTTAACCCTAGCTGTTTTAACCAAGCTACCACCTCAGATGAAACCTATCTTCGAAGGACTTTGCGGTAGACATGGTTTGACCTCAGTAAAATCTCCAAAGTGCGCTATGCCAGTGGTGACCACGCGTGCAGACAGCCAAAACGGTGGTCTAGCCACTATGTGCCTCGGCATTGTTGCTCCAGCTGGATTTGGCTCGTCCCCGCATGTCTAGTAGCTTCGCCTTGTCGTCGCCATTCGCTCGACCCTCTCCCCTCCGTCCCTTCATCACCGAGCACTACTGATGCGTGCCCATGGGCGACTTGTGGCCGATCGAGCTTTAATGGCGCCGACTCCTTCCTCTGCTTCCTCGGCCCCTCATGTCCCGGCGCCTATAGCTTGTCCGTGTTCTTGCTCGTCGACTTCCCGAGCCCTCCGTGGCTCGCCCGGCCTCGCCAGGCGTTGGTCGGATCGCACGGCAAGACCCGAGCCCATCTCCTTCGCCCGGCTATATATAGCCATCCCCATGACCTCTCGAGCTCATCGGCCTCCCTCCTCCCTCCACTAACCTCACGACCACTAGCTCGAGCTCCTCGAGCTCCGTGCCGCTAACCATCGCCATGGCCGCTACCTCGGCTCGGCTAAATTAGCCCGGCCGAGATTCCCCCTTTCTCCACCACCAAGAGCTCCACACCACTCCCGTGAGTCTCCCTGCTCTTCCACTCGTCGCGGAGCTCCTCCAGGCCATGCCTCGACCCGCCGCCGCCCTGCCTCCTCCTGTCTTCGCCCTTGCGTTGCCCAGGCCTCCCTAATGATCGTTCTCCCCGAGGATGGAGGCGGCAGTCGAGCCACGCCCGCCAGTGGCTTTGCCTCGGCCGGGAGGCGCTGGGCCGGCCGGGCCCTCGCCGGCGGCCTTCTGCCTCGCCTAACCTCTGTTCTCGATCGGGAGGAAGAAGAAGACATGCAGAGGGCGCTGACCTTCAAGATGGACCCAGCGGGCCCCGGCGTCAGTGACCCTAGCCTCGCCCCACCCTCGCGAAATGGATAAGTGGCGGGCCCCTTGCGTGGGACCCAAGACGACAATACCGACCGGTCCAGCCACGTCCGATAAGTGGAAACGATACATTTTATGTTTTCAACTTCCAAAAATGTATTTCCAACTTTACGCCTCTGCCGTATCCACTCAGGGACCCGACTGTGAATCTTCTTTTTGCAGAAAAGTCCTTGGACTTCAATCCTCCATAACTTTTCAACCGTAACTCCGTTTAAGGTGAAACCAACGCTCACTTCTTCGTTTTGTCGAGCCCTTTCTGTTGGTGTCACTTTCACTATGTTTTGGCCCACTAAAAATGACCATTTTGCCCCTGCCCATAATCAGCCCCCTCTGAGAGAGAAAGATTTCCGGCGATTCTTTCCACGAGCTTCTCGCACTTTCTCCCAGCGATTTCTTCCACCCCAGGCAAGACACACCCTCCATTTGCACCAGTGTAATGCAGTGACATGGTTTCATTTATTTGAACTTGTTTAAAATATTGCTTTAGCAACATGACTCTGTGCATGGCACTTTCTCGGAGTATCATTTTGATCTTGTTGTTGCTATGATATTGTTTGGATTACTAGGAGTTATGTTTGCAGTTGATGAGTATCATGTTGCCATTGGAGTATTAGTGGTTGATATTAAGATTGTTTCATGATGATATCTGTTAGTATGTTTTGGAGTATTACTTTCGATATCATGCTACCTTTGGATTAGTAGTGGTTGGTATGATTATTTTCATGATGCTAGTTGATGTTCTGTTGCTTGGACTATTATTTTCGGAGATGATGGTTACATGTGGATCTTAGTTGGATAACTTGTTCTTTCATATTGGAGTAGTAGTGTTATTGTTCATCATGACAGTAATGTTATGCTATCCTCGGAGTATTTTGGTATGATGATATTATGTTTGGGTTATTTGTTGGATATTGCTATGACTTGGATTACAGTTTGATGGTTGACATCGGAGTATCAGTTATCATGGTTATAGTTTTGTGGATAAATTCCGTCAGTAAGTTGGTCAGGTGCCGCCCAATCAAACTTTTCCAGTGCAACCACATTTGCTGTTATGGGAGGGCCCTAATGCGGTCTGTTGTCGTGCCTCTCGCCGGTGCCTCTAACGAGGGAAGGTTATGCGCGGGCGCTACCCTGATCAGGTAGGACGGCATAAGCCTTGTGGGCCCGTAGTTGGTTTTGAGCTCGTGTCCCTGTTTGGGACGTTTATGGTTTGGCCACGACGGTGGTCGTTGTGTCTGGAGGTAGACACGGGGCCACCCATGCCCAGTGGGGAGTGAGTCGTAGTGGCCGGAAGAGTGTCATGGCAGTAGATCGGTTTTGTCGGAACGCCGTTGGTCCACCCGAATGGGAGTGTGAGGCCATGGGTTCTGTGGTGTGGGTACAGTGCGCTACCTCTGCAGAGTGTATAATAAATCTATCGATTGCCGCGTCCTCGGTCATGGGCATGGGTTCATACTAGTGTACACTGTTCGATCAACACTCACCTGACGGAATGGCGTATAGTTGATGGATATGTGGAGCAGTACAGATTGGCCAAGTATTGGTCGGGTTGTGATCGCCGTAAGGATCACGGGCCATGTATTGGTCGGGTTGTGATCGCCGTAAGGATCACGGGCCATGTATTGGTCGGGTTGTGATCGCCGTAAGGATCACGGTTACAGTTTGTTTTGATCACGAGGTGATCGAGGTGGTATATTGCTTGGCCAGTTAGCCAAGAGAGATATGGTTATGGAGATCGGAGATGGTGATTTATCAGTATTGTAGTAGTTTCATATTATGCTTAGGAGTTGCTGTTATATCATGGTAGCCGTTAATTTAATTAACCCGCTTAATGCTATGTTGTTGTCTTGCCTTGATGTTTTTGGTTGTTGTGAGCTTGTAAGTACATTCAATGTAATCGACTGGCGTGTCGCCGCATTGCGGTGATGCCGTGATTGCTTGATTGCTTGTCGTGGTTTCTGTTCGTGCGACCTAGATCGTGTCCCAGCCAGAGTCCCTGCGGAGTGGAGTTCACCACCTTCGTCCTTGTTCCATTGCTAGAAGATTTCCACTGCTAAGAATTGTTCCACTGCTAACATAGAGCTAGTGTAGTATCGCAGGCGTAGTGTCGCCGTGCTGATGTGAACCTTTGTAACATCAGGCCTTTGTATCTATTCTTGTAATAAGAGCTGATTTGTTCTATGTCAAGCCGTGCCGTATTCCAGAAGACTTCTCCTCGATCTCTGGGCTGGAATACGGGGCGTTCTGGTTTCTCTGAGCCGGGGTGCCACAGGCTTGGTATAAGAGCAGGTCTGGTTGTACGACGCCCTAGACTGCGCGAACATTAGAAATCGGTAGTATATAGTCTGGTTTGTTTGTTGCACTTGATTTCTGCATTTGTTTGTTGCATAGCGTGCATATAGCCTTATTATTTGTTACTAACGGCTTATCTGGTGAGTGTAGCTCGCATCGGTTTGGATCCACTACAGCTCAACCTTTGCATTTCTCCAGTTCCTTTTTCTTTCGGTGTTTGGTGTCATTTCTGTCCCAGAAGAGTGATGCCAAGTGATCCCGACACTGTTTGCAAAAATGGTGGTCAGTATCGCACCAATGTCTTTCCGTCAGTCCCGTCTATCGTTTCGGTGATGGGCATGTTTCTATCCCGGATTATTCTTTTGTCGTGTTGGCAACCCTTAATGATCTTAGTTATCAAGAAAGGGCAATGTCAGCAGCCTCAGTTTCCCCGCTATCCTATTTCTTGGACGAGTACAGAATTTTTTCCGTCCGCTTGATAATAATGTGGTTGCGACCTTCGTGTCCCACAACATGATTACCGAGTACGTCCTCACCTCTGAGCTAGTCCAGGTTGCCACCTGGATAAGCTAGCACTTGGTGTAGCGCTGTTTACACCAACTCTTCCACACATTTATTCGTCCTCGTGCACATCGTCATAGCATTCTAGATCGTAGAACCGAAGATTCCGCGAGATTTGTGTGCTTAAGTAGGCATGCATATTGTGTGACTAGCAGTAATATGTGACATTGTTTGTGTGTGAATTGTGTGTTGTTGTGTGCTTTTGTTTGGTTGAGTTTTCTTTTGCTTCTTTCTTTTTGGGCCCCGATGTTACGTTATTTTTTCCCTATAAAGAATTGCTCATCAACTGACACCGGACTTGAAGAAGCAATAAGGATTTCAAATATTTGGAAGAAGCTCAGCTAAACATTTTGGTCTACCCAGTCCACTGCATTATAGCATTAATATCTGTTCAGAATACCAATGGTGTGTTGGATTGATTATCAGCATCGAGTCCCCGTCAGTGCAAAATCCTCACAACATTTATAATCCAGCCAGCAGAAAGACAAGTCAGGTACAAGACCAACGATATATTTTCAGACAGAGGTATGGATCATATCCAAAGTTTTGGCTCAGCAATGCATGATGCTTGAAATATGTTATCATCCGATATAAATTCAGAATGTGAGATGCTCAATGAAGATAGTCGAACCATTTTTCTCATGCAAATAATCAGCCTCAAAATATTAAGGGCATGTGTATGGATTTCAGTCTGCATATCAGTATGAAGTTTTGGATATAAGAAACCCAGTCTTCTTCCACACGCTATCATAAGAAATTTATGATGCAAGGCTCCTCCATTTTTCCTCATTATGATATGTGAACAATTTCCGGTCCATGATACCCAGTCTTTCACAGCAAGACGTCTCAGTAAAAGCTTCTGACAAACGGAAATGAAATTTTCTAAACAAGCAAACCCGAAGAGAAGCTTCTCAAGTACGGAACTCAGGCTTCTCCAGCACAATAATCAGAGCAAGCTTCCTGTGTAAGCTATAGAGCCTTCTTCTGCATGATACCCAAGCAAAAGATTTGAGCAGAAGTTAACAAGTCGTTCTTAGAAAGCTACTCGGATGGCTTCTCTCGTAAGCCATTCAGTCCACGTCAGTACCACAATATTGCACCGTCCTCAGAGATTATATGATGAGTTGCAAAGGTATGTCAGTACAGTTCAAGGACCGGACTTGCAATAATTTTGCCAGAGGTAAAATTCAGTCAAAATATATGCCTACCGCAAGGATCGAGCGATCGGTGGCATATCCTTCTTATATATGGTGAGCATGCATCCCCAGTCGTATCAGTAACTCATACGAGATGCGGCAAAGATCTATCAGATATACCTAAGAAAAGTAAGGATCCGACAACCTCCCCAGCCAGGCAAATGAAAGTAAGCAAAAATACATCTCATGTGATGCAAGGAGGAATAATGTCAAAAATATTAATCACCTCCATGGTCATATGAAGAGTCAAAGACATGTGTGGACAAGATATTTCAATAAGGTATCATAACAAAGAAAATCATGACCATAAAAAGGATGAGTCTGACAGTAAAGGTATGATGATTTTTGCACGACCATCAGGGTTCGGATACCCAAGTCAGTTGAAAGCCATAATTCCATATGGATTCACAAAGGCATACTCTCAGCGACCTACTCTATTTACGAGGATTTTTCATGTCCCACTGACCCACTTGACATGGTTAGTATGGGATATCCAAGTCTGTTCTGTCAGATCTGAGAATTCTTTGCAAACTCAGCAATGTGACCTCAGCGGCAGTGTTAAAGCATATCACAGACTATTACCACAGATGGGTATACCAACAAAATGAGAAAATCAAAAGACGAGCAATCATCTCAGACCCGGTATACTCACTGACGGAATCAAGTACATGGTCAGTCTGTCAGGAAAAGCAGTTGTCCGTCAGACCCTGTCGGGCCAGTCTCAAGATATAAATAATTGAGGTATGACACAACTATAAATCTATACACCATTATATTGCTCACGATAGAAGGCAGTCAAATCATGGGTACATATCTCATGCTCGAGTCAAAGGAATAAATCAAGATAAATCAGTGCCACCTGTGAGCAGTCAGATTCCATCAGGAGATGGCCATGATAATTCTCAGCATTTATTGAAACCAGAAGGCATGCATTTATTTGAAGCAACCACATGACAGTAGCAGAAAGGTTTTCATGATCAAAAGAAAATTTATGCTCAGATCCATTGGATACCACCACAGATATGAGAAGATTTGCGTCAACAAAAGGATTTGGTATGAGAGCAACAACCTGTCAGAATTTGGGAAAGGTGAAGCAAACCACCCTAGAGCAAGGTAAGTTGATCATCTGAAATTTGGGTGGGAACAATAAATAAAGGAAAAAGGATACCCAAGTTGGAGACGGTGTCCTGAAGTCATACTTGTTCCCTGAGCAACCAAATCTCGAGGACGAGATTTCTTTAAGGGGGGAAGGTTTGTAACAGCCTGGATTTTGGCCCTTTTCTTTTTCTTCTGATTTATTTGGTTTTTGCTCTGTTTTCCTTTTTGGAGTGGTTCTGTGGCCTTGCCACCTGGGAAATCATCCTCATTTCCTCCTCCCAAGTGGCTCGTCATTCTGAAAATCTTGCCAAGATCATGTCACCTCACTCCTTGACTAAACCCTAAACTCTTTTTTTTCTAGGGAAAGTTCCTTTTTCATTAAAGGAATAACCCTATCTGCCCTAGGTTGTGAAGCAACTTATATTTATGTCCATCCAAAAATCCCCAAATAATTCTCATAATTCCTTTGGGTCATATATATCTCAAATATGCCCCAACATTCCCTTGGCCAGTTAAAAATAATTCCCCAATATTCCTTTTTCTATTCTGCCCTGAATGGCACTTTCTGAACGAAGTGTCATTTTTCTTTCTCCTATTGACTCCCACAATTTTTGGGCATGTTTATATGTCCAAATAATTTCCCCATGCACAAGTTCAAATTTATTTGCCTAGCCAATCTTCCTAAGTGAATTTTCAAAGTTTCTGTCAAATAGAAGGCTTTGTGAAGGAAGTACTAGCTAGGAGTACCCAAATGAGCTGAGCTTTTTCACACTCTTTAATGTGCTCATATTAACCCTCTCTACCCATTTTCAGCCCTATCCAATCATCTATGTGAGCACATGAGCAAATCTTTGTTTCTAGTAATATTTTCAGGTTGTGAAGCAAGTATATTTTATATTACTTCAAAAATCCTGATAAATTACTAGATCATTCTTCTACCCATAAAACATCTCTCCACCCAATTTGGAATCATTTAATTGAGCCATTTGACCACCAATATTATTCCAAGTTTCTGGTCAGCAGAGATGTTTGTGAAGCAAGTGCTATTTTGGCTTGTCCATTTAGCATGATCTTTTCACAGCATCTTAATATGGCCTAATGATCAAGCCTTGCCCAATCTTAGCCCTAGTTGACACACCATGTGAGTGCTTCTTCCTGTTTTTGTTTCTGGACCAGTTTATGTGGTTGTAAAGCAACTACTTTAAATCTTGATCAAAATATCCTCCAACTTACTAGGATGAAAGTCCTTCTTTACCTCAACCTAGCAGACAAACTCTTTGTCTCCAAACCCCCTCCTGTTGACCACCAGTTCTCACCCAAGTTTACTGCAGTAAACTTCAGAGGGTGATAACTATTTAACCCTAGCTGTTTTAACCAAGCTACCACCTCAGTTGAAACCTATCTTAGAAGGACTTTGCGGTAGACATGGTTTGACCTCCGTAAAATGTCCAGAGCGCGCCATGCCAGTGGTGACCACGCGTGCAGACAGCTAAAACGGTGGTCTAGCCACTGTTGGCCTCGGCATCATTGCTCCAGCTGGATTTGGCTCGTCCCCGCATGTCCAATAGCTCCACCTCGTCGTCGCTGTTCGCCTGGACCCCTCTCCCCCTCCGTCCCCTTCCTCACCGACGCTCGCCGACGCGTGCCCATAGGCGCACTGTGGTCGACCAAGCTTTAATGGCGCTCGGCTCCTTCCTCTGCTTCCCCTCAGCCCCTCATGTCCCCAGCGCTCTATGGCTTGTCCGCGTTCTCGCTCGTCGACTTCCCCGAGCCCTCCCGTGCTCGCTGGCCTCGCCAAAGCGTCGGCCGGATGCGCACGGCGGCACCCGAGCCCATCTCCTTCGCCCCGGCTATATATAGCCATCCTCGCGGCCTCTCGAGCTGATCAGCCTCCCCTCCTCCCTCCACTAACCCTCCCTGACCACTAGCTCGAGCTCCTCGAGCTCCCGTTGCCGCTAACCATCGCCATGGCCGCCACCTCGGCTCGGCTAAATTAGCCCGAAGCCGAGCTTCCCCCTCTCTTTCTCCACCACCAGTAGCTCCACAACACTCCGGCGAGTCTCCCCTGCTCTTCCACTCGTCGCAGGAGCCCCTCCAGGGCCATGCCCCTCGACCAGCCACCGCCCTCAGCCTCCTCCTGTCTTCGCCCCGCCGTTCCCCGGGCCTCCCCAACGGCCGTTCTCCCCAAGGATGGAGGCGGCAGGCCGAGCCGCGCCCGCCACTGGCTTTGCCTTGGCCGTGGAGCGCCTGAGCCGGCCGGGCCCTCGCCGGCAGCGCTCTGCCTTGCCTCGCCTCTGTTCTCGATCGGGAGGAAGAAGAAGACAGGCGGGGAGGGCGTTGACCTTCAGCGTCGACCCCGCGGGCCCCAGGCGTTAGTGACCCAAGCCACGGCCCCACCCCTGCCAAGTGGATAAGTGGCGGGCCCCACCCGTGTGGGACCCGCACTACAGCACTGACCAGTCCACGCCGCGTCAGATAAGTGGAAACGTACTTCTGTTTTATGTTTTCAACTTCCAAAAATGTATTTCCAACTTTACGGCTCTGCCTTATCCACTCAGGGACCCGACTGTGAATCTTTTTTTATAGAAAAGTCCGTGGACTTCAATCCTCCATAACTTTTCAACCGTAATTCCGTTTAAGGTGAAACCAACGCCCATTTCTTCGTTTCGTCGAGCCCTTTCTGTTGGTGCCACTTTCACTATGTTTTGGCATACTGAAAATGACCATTTTGCCCCTGCCCTTAATCAGCCCCCTTTGAGAGAGAAAGATTTCCGGCGATTCTTTCCGCGAGCTTCTCGCACTTTCTCCCCGCGATTTCTTCCACCCCAGGCAAGCCACACCCTCCATTTGCAGCACTGTAATGCAGTGACATGGTTTCATTTATTTGAACTTGTTTAAAATATTGCTTTAGCAACATGACTCTGTCCATGATCTTATTGTTGCCATGATATTGTTTAGATTACTAGGATTTATGTTTGCAGTTGATGAGTATCAAGTTGCCATTGGCGTATTAGTGGTTGATATTATGATTGTTTCATGATGATATCTGTTAGTATGTTTTGGAGTATTACTTTAGATATCATGCTACCTTTGGGTTAGTAGTGGTTGGTATGATTATTTTCATGACGCTAGTTGATGTTCTGTTGCTTGGAGTATTATTTTCGGAGATGATGGTTACATGTGGATCTTAGTTGGATAATTTGTTCTTTCATATTGGAGTAGTAGTGTTATTGTTCATCATGACAGTAGTGTTATGCTATCCTCAGAGTATTTTGGTATGATGATATTATGTTTGGGTTATTAGTTGGATATTGCTATGACTTGGATTATAGTTTGATGGTTGACATCGGAGTATCAGTTATCATGGTTATAGTTTTGTGGATAAATTCCGTCAGTAAGTTGGTCAGGTGCCGCCAAATCGAACTTCTCCAGTGCAACCACATTTGCTGTTATGGGAGGGCCCTAATGCGGTCTGTTGTCGTGCCTCTCGCCGGTGCCTCCAACGAGGGAAGGTTATGCGCGGGCGCTACCCTGATCAGGTAGGACGACATAAGGCTTGTGTGCCCGTAGTTGGTTTTGAGCTCGTGTCCCTGTTTGGGACGTTTATGGTTTGGCCACGACGGTATTCGTTGTGTCTGGAGGTAGACACGGGGCCACCCATGACTGGCCCAGTGGGAGTGAGTCAGAGTTGCCGGGAGAGTGTCATGGCAGTAGATCGGTTTTGTCGGAACGCCGTTGGTCCACCCGAATGGGAGTGTGAGGCCATGGGTTCTGTGGTGTGGGTATAGTGCGCTACCTCTACAGAGTGTATAATAAATCTATCGATAGCCGCGTCCTCGGTCATGGGCATGGGTTCGTACTAGGGTACACCGTTCGATCAACACTCACCTGATGGAATGGCGTATAGTTGATGGATATGTGGAGCAGTACAGATTGGCCAAGTATTGGTCGGGTTGTGATCACCGTAAGGATCACGGGCCATGTATTGGTCGGGTTGTGATCGTCGTAAGTATCACGGGCCATTTATTGGTCGGGTTGTGATCGCCGTAAGGATCACGGTTACAGTTTGTTTTGATCACGAGGTGATCGAGGTGGTATATTGCTTGGCCAGTTAGCCAAGAGAGATATGGTTATGGAGATCGGAGATGGTGATTTATCAATATTGTGGTAGTTTCATATTATTCTTAGGAGTTGCTGTTATATCATGGTAGCTATTAATTTAATTAACCTTCTTAATGCTATGTTGTTCTCTTGCCTTGATGTTTTTGGTTGTTGTGAGCTTGCAAGTACATTCAATGTACTGACCTGGCATGTCATGCCAGATTGCAGGTGATGTCGTGATTGCTTGGTTGCTTGTCATGGTTTCTGTTCGTGCGACCTAGATCGTGTCCCAGCCAGAGTCCCTGTGGAGTGGAGTTCACCACCTTCGTCGTTGTTCCGCTGCTAGAAGATTTCCGCTGCTAAGAATTGTTCCGCTGCTAGCATAGAGAAAGTGTAGTATCGCAGGCGTAGTGTCGCCGTGCTGATGTGAACCTTTGTAACATCAGACCTTTGTATTTATTCTTGTAATAAGAGCTGATTTGTTCCATGTCAAGCTGTGCCGTATTCCAGAAGAGTTCTCCTCAATCTCTGGGCTGGAATACGGGGCGTTCCGGTTTCTCTGAGCCGGGCTGCCACACAAAGTTGGGTAAAGCAAGCAAAGGAGCATGTGTAAGCAAATTCTTAAGCTCATTGAATGCGGTATCTTGGGATGGTCCCCGAACAAAAGGTGCATTCTTCTTACGCAAGCCATGTAAAGGTAAAGCGATGGTGCTAAAATCCTTCACAAATCTATGATAGAAACCGGCTAAGCCAAGGAAACTGCACACTTGTTGCAAGTTGGTTGGTTGTGTCCAAGTTCTAATAGCATTGGTCTTAGATTCATCTACATGAACACCCTTAGAAGACACAACGAAACCCAAGAAAACAAGCTAATCAACACCAAAAAGGCGTTTGTCCATATTAGCATAAAGGTGCTTGTCAGGACCCCGACTCAATGCCACATCGATCTAGCATGTAACACCTCATATCACTTTGCGGCCTCACGCACGGTGTTCCCACGGGTGTCGCCTTACCTTTTCCGGGGACCGTTTGCGCCTTTTGGCACACGTATATGATAGTGTCGCTAGCATCCTTATAATAAGGAGCCCGGGCTGACATGGCTAGTCATAAACCCAAAGTGGCACAGAGTTACAGGGACAAGCATCCATGACCCAAAGCATCGAACGTGTCGGTCATCAACGAGTGAATCCGGCTGCCCAGACTGCCTAGCAGACTCCGATAAACCTGGTCAGAAGCGGCTAGCAGGACTCGGTATTCATCGCGTGGCATTTCCTCGAAGGGACAGACACATGAACGAAGAAGGACACATGCCGGCCAGCCTAAGTGTTCCGGAGCAGTAGCAAGCTACATTGGCTCAGTGGAAGCACTAGGAGACATTTCCTGGTAAGAGAGGCTACCATAGAGACTCTACAACACAAGTACTTTATATAAAGGCTCAGAGAGCCATACATAGCATACACACAAGTACGGGTCACATGACCCACATTCAAGTCATACAAGCATACAAGCCAACAACGGAAGTAACATGTCTGAGTACAGACAACTAGTAAAATAAAAGAGGCTTGGGTAAGCCTAGCTATACTACATGGTCCTTCACAAGCTCAGGATCACCACCTGGGCCTCAGTCTACTCATCGATGTCAACGTCTACGAAGAACCCATTAGAAGGGGTTGTAGCATCTTTTGTAAAATGTAAATTAAAGCAACCTGAGTACAAAGGTACTCAGCAAGACTTACGTCAGATCCTACATACATGCACATTATCAAGAAGGGTTGGTGGGTTATTGTAGCAAGCCAGCTTTGACTCTTGGCTAAGCTATCCTACTAGACTCCAACTTGAAATGGTTTTGCGCACTCGAGTCCACTACTCACCACTTCAATACACTACCGAGGATCCACCTCCATCTTCCTACGGAAGAGCCATCCTCGGCACTCACGCTTATCTTGAGGCTTTTAGTAGTTTCCATTTACTTGTCTATGAACCGTATAGGCAACCAAGTAGTCCTTATCATGACGCGCTATTTTAATAGATGATGTTAACCTGCAGGGTGTACTTCTTCATACATGTTTCCACCACTTAGCGTCAGACACGACATGTGCTCGGCAGACTACAAGTTTAAAGCCGACGTGGGTGTAGACCACGACCTACCTAAACACCTAAGTCTCTAGTCCAGTTTATCGCCTATTCAGTTCCATCCGCAGGAGTCCGCCAAGGTTTCCACATACGGCCCCGAACGATGTGAACAGGTTTCGAGACACCTAACGGGTGCCGGTGTACCCGCCACGCACTCTATCAGATCCCACTCCACCCCACGGTCAGCGCTGTCCATGGCCTCTAGTAAACTACAAACACCAAAAACTACTTGCAACTCCTGGACAGAGGACTAGGGTGGATAAGAAGTCGAGCGGGGTCAAATTTCAGGGCCCAATGTATGGTAGTAGCTGAATCTTAAATCACACATACAGATCTCAGTGCTTAAGGACGGCTTCAATGAAACAACCCACCATGTACTCCTACATGGCCTCTCATCGATACCTTTACCAAATCGTGTTCAACACATCACTCTCATACTGACATGATCATTTCACTCTAGCCCATCACCCAGATGAACCAGACCTGACTCGACTCTAAGCATAGCAGGCATAGCAACGTAGGAACAACACATACACATGGCTCAATCAACTCCTACACATGCTAGTGGGTTTCATCTAGTTACTGTGGCAATGACAGGTCATGCAGAGGAAATGGGTTCAACTACCGCAGCACGCAGCAGTTTGAATCGCGTTGTCTTATTGTAGTAAAAGAGAGCAGGAGCGAGAACATGGGATTGTATCGATATGATCAAATGGTTGGTTGCTTATTCGATGGGTCGATTGCTTTGGTATTGTTCTTCGTTAGTAATCACGGTACTTCTCGAGGGCGTGACTCGCCGCAGAGAGCACCGATACACAATCATCACCAAACAATATGCAACAATATAATGCATGCATGAGACATGGCAAAATGAGTGTATTGGGCTAATGCAACTAAGACCAGATGGGTTTGAACTATTTTGAACCATAGGTTCAAGTTTCAAACTCATAAGTGGCCCCTTTTAAGTGCTTAATCTTTTTCTGTACTAAAGAGCAGGCTAGCTTGATTAAACATGCATGAAACCAGTACAGATGGATAGATTGGATTTTTCTGATCATTTTTCATATATAACACTTTGCATTTGGAGCTACAAATTAATTTCTATGATTTTTGAAGTTTGTGGTATTTTCTGGAATTTCTTGTGTAATATTAATTCCAAGAATAACTTCATCACACAAGATTATGTCGAGGATGACGTCGTTGGTCAACGGAGCTGGTCCAGTCAAACCGACCGATGGGTCAGCGATGTCAAGAGAGATTTAAACTAACTAAATTTAGTTAGTGCTAATCTCAGTTAGTTAGCAGAATGGGCCCCACTTGTCATAGACTCAGGGGGAGTCAACCTCGGCCCACCCAGTCAAGTCAACGGGGTCAAACCCGCCGGCGTTTAGCCGCCGGCGAGGCCAGATGCGGCGGTGAGAGTGCATTAGCGCATTTCGGCGACCAAATGAGCGGCGGAGGGCATCTACCCGTAGCTGGGAGCAAGCCCCGACGCTTGGTGGTGGTGGTTGAGCTCGGGGTGGCCGGGAATGTTGCCGGCGACGACCTTGGGAATCGCCGGAGTTTGGGTGAGGTCGAACCCGAGGCTACGGGGCACGACGAGGCGCGTAGAGTGGCGCTTTGGGCGCCTGCGAGTGCGGTGAGTGTGTTGGACACGGTGGTGTGGCCGGTGGGTGGCCGGAGTCACGTCGGCGACAAGCTCGGTGGCGGCACGTGCGGTGAAGCTTCGTGTGCTTGCTGTGGTGCACGAGAGCGAGAAAGGGAAGGGGGGAGAAGGTAGCTAGGCTCACGGCGGTCTCGAGGAAGCAGACGGCGCGGTCGGGGACGAGCTGGTGCGGCGGCGACGGTGAAAGGGATCTCCGGTGGTGGCGGGGTCGGACGAGGTTGGTGCAGAGGCCTCGAGGCAAGCGAGTGCTCGGGGCTCGGCTAGCTCGAAGGAGAGGAGGGCGGCGGAGCTCCTGGACATGGTGGCGCGGCGCAGGGACGACGGAGAGTGCGACTACAGCGACGGTGCGGCTGCGGTGGCGTCGTCCATGGTGCGGGAGAGCGAGGGAGAGGAGCTGGGGAGGAAAGGGCGTGTCTGTGAGCTCGGGGGAGGAGTGGGTGACCACCCAGCAAAACGGCGAGGGAGGAAGCGAGGCGGCGGCGCTGCGTGGCACGCTACTGGGTGCCGATGTCGAGCACTGTCGCTCGCCTGCCGAGCCAAGCAGCTCGCTGGAGCGGTGGCTGGGCTGGGCTTGCCAGGTGGGCGCCAGGTAAGGCTTTGCTTTACTTTGTTTTTCTTTTTTATTTTTTTTCTGTAACTTTGTGGACTTTCTAAAAATACCTAAACAACTCCAAAAATCCCCAAACTGCTCATGCCCACTGTTTAGAATTTAAACAACATGGAACATTTTAGTTTAGGATTATTTGGACACTTAAAATATTTTATAGATTTTAAATGTCCAAATTCAAATACTTATGATTTAATTCAAAGACCTTAGGATGACCTAGAAAATTGTGCACCACTTTTGGCAGAGGTTCTGAACCAAGACAAAAATGATGGACATTTTAGAAGGGCATTTCAGGTTCATTGAAAATATTTTTAGTAAACCCTAGTTGGATTCAGAGGGGCTGGGGGTTCTGTCATCCCCATTTCAAGTTTCTGTTGAATGGAATAGACATGATGCAACACTCTAAGGCATGAACTAGCTAGGGTGTGACAGTGCTATTTTCTAAGGGTTTGCAAAACGGTCCTAAGATGACTGACATGGTCTTTGAGAGATTTGCTAAACACAAGAATGTCATCAAAGTAGACCACAACAAATACGCCAATGTATGGGCGAAGAACAAAGTGCATGACTCACATGAAAGTATCAGGTGCTTAGGATAAGCCCGTTGGCATAACAAGCCATTCATATAAGCCAAATTTGGTCTGAAATGCGGTGTTCCATTCGCCACCTTCTTGTAAGCGGATTTGGTAATAGCCACTTTTAAGATAAATCTTAGAAAAAATAGTGGCTCCGCTAAGCTCATCTAGCATATCATCAAGGTGTGGAATAGGATATCTATAGCAAACGGTGATAGCATTAATAGGACGATAATCGGAACACATGCGATATGTACCATCTTTCTTTGGAACAAGGATTACCGGTATGGCACATGGGCTTAAGCTTTCTCGTACATGTCCGTTGTCGATGAGTTGTTGTACTTGTCGTTGGGTCTCCTTGGTTTCCTCGAGGTTGATGCGGTATGGCGCCTTGTTAGGAAGGGGTGCTCCGAGGATGAGGTCGATGCGGTGTTCGATGCCTTGTCCTTGCACAAGAGGGCATAGTGCATAACACTTGATCGGTTCTCAAACACTTCTCTCATCTCACTTTTGGTGGCAAATAGGACTAAGTTTTTCTTGTCGCTCATCTTGGAGGCACTTAATTTGGCTTGTGGCGCTCACTCTTTTTTGGGTGGTTCGCTCTCTCACTATTCTCTCCATAATGTGTAGTTGCTTGCTTGTCGGTGATCACTTGGCTTGGTGACATAGGTCGTAGCACGTACTTCTTTCCCTCCATCTTGAAGCTATAGTGATTGGTTCGTCCGTTGTGGATGACGCCGCGGTCGAATTGCCACGGTCGTCCAAGTAGGAGATGGCAAACGGACATAGAAATGACATCACACTCCAAGGTGTCTTCATATGCTCCGATCTTGAAGGAGACTTGAACCTTGTGTTCCACTTGAACTGTGTTGGAGTCACCAAGACATTGGACCTTGTAGGGGTGGGGATGCTTCATCTTAACCAATTGGAGCTTGGAGCATAGTTCTTCACTTTCCAAATTATGGCAACTTCCTCCATCGATGATGACCTTCACGGACCTTCTATTGATGCCCGCCTTTGTGTGGAAGATATGGCATCTTTGGTCTTCGTCTTGTTGATGTTGAAGTGTCGAGACCTTGGAGACAACGAGAGCATAGCTCGAATCTTCGTCACAAAAGACTTGATCATCTTCATCTTTGTTAACGTGCCGGTGCATGGCCACGTGCTCAAGGGCTTCCATTTCTTCCTCACTCATGGAGTCATAGGTGTCGTCGTCATTGAGGATCATGGTGCGCTTGTTGGTACTGTAAGTGCATCTAGCGCCCCTTAGTGATTTTGGTTTATTGAAGACTTATAGCTTAAGGGACTAATGTGTTTGTGAGTGTACACAGGCTTTATAAGTCGATGAGGAATTTGATACTTACGATGAAAGTCGACCCCTAAAAATGAATGTCCTCAGTTGAAGACTTTGGTTTTCTTGAAGACTTTGAAAATGAGGAAGTTGGTGTGACCTTGAAGACTTTGATATTAATGCAAGGACTATGAAGCATGAAGACTTTTGTTTTCATATTTTCATTTTCTCTTTCTTGAGTCATAGGAAACACCGTACTATTAAAGGGGGTTGAGGTAAAACTAAGGAAAAGTTTCCAACTGATGTTCATCTCAAAGCCTACACCTACCCAATCCTTTCGAGTGAAGCTATTGGAAATCTCATACAGTTCAGTCAATTTATTCAATGACAAAGACAAAGATCTTCTGGTCTCTGGGGAATTTTTTCTGATTGAGGAGTTAGCAACTCGCCAGTGCGGATTTCCTACAAGTGAGGAACATGATAGCCCTGAGGAATTTGAGAGCTCAAATTTCCGACCGTTGTTGTGCCACGCACTAGCTGTCCCAAAATATCCTATCCACATAACGGTCATATCATTGAAGGGCATTTATGTCTTATCATGTCGGGCTGCTCCCTAGGCTATAAATAGCCGCCCTACAACCAATAGTTGGTTGGATGCTCTGAGAGAGACTGACACTTGTCATTGAGAGCATCTGATCCTCCGAGGACTTTGAGCACAAATCATCAAGTGAGGAAAAACCCAAAAACCCAAACACCTACAACCCAAGTGACTAAGCATCACCGAAGAGATTGTTCCTGTGTGGAATCGACGCTTGTTACCTTTGAGGACTGTGCATCCTCTAGACGGTTAGGCGTCATGGTCTAGAGCATCCAAGCGGAATTGTGGATCATCGAGTGACCAAGTCTGTGAAGGTTTGGAAGTCACCTGAAGACTTACCACGAGTGATTGGGTGAGGTCTGTGTGAATTTAGCTCAAGGAGAATATGGTGAGGACTGTGTGTCTGATACTGTGTGTCCTCATGTTTAAATACCTAGCCGCTCCAACCAGACGTACAATTGTCATAGCAATCGGAACTGGTCTACCAAATCATCGTCTTCACCAAGCTACTGGTTCTATTTCCTCAACCCTTTCATTTCCTCATTCATGTGTTGATGAACTTGATTGTTACTGTTTGAAGACTTTGACTGAAGACTTTCTTAATTTCCTCAATCATATTTCTTCAGTCACCTTGTCTTCAGCCTGCTTATCCTGTTTTTCACGCTACCTGTGCTCTATGTGTGTTTCATCTCATCATGATGACCATGCTACTATTTTGTTATGCATGTACCTGAGTACTTATTTCGCTTCTAGTAGTTCATTGATTTGGAAATTCCTCACTTCGAATTTCCTCAATGACGAATTTGTAACAATCGCCTATTCACCCCCCTCTAGTCGATATAACACACTTCCAATTAGTATCAGAGCAAGGTACTCCCTTGTTCTGTGTGATTTTGGTTTAACCACCTGGAGTTTTAGTTATGTCGACTACAGGCATGATAAAGGTCTCGGTTGGATGCCCTACCTTCGATGGGACGGACTACTCCTATTGGAAGAATAAGATGCGCATGCATCTTGAGGAAATTGACAACAATCTCCGGTATGTTGTGGAAAATGGCATTCCCTCTGTCACTCCTTCCATGAACGCTGCTGATGTGAAGAGATTCAAGAAAATCGAATCTCAAGTGAAGAATATCATATATGGCCATCTGAGAAAAGGACATACGGTATCGTGAGTGCTTTGGCGACAGCAAAGCTCATCTAGGATAGGTTGTCCAAGGTCTCGAGTTGACGTTCTTCGCAATCTCTTCAACTGCTTCAAAAGACTCGACAATGAAAACGTTCAGCAAACCTTCAATCGCCTCAGTGACATATCAAATGAGCTTCAAGCACTTGGTGCCACTGACATCACCGACCATGAGGTGGTGAAGAAATTGCCGAGATCACTTGATTCCTCACTCAATACACTTGCACTGATGATTCAAGAATGTGGAGATTAGAAGTCACTAGATCATGCTGATATCCTCAAGAGGCTAAATACTCATGAGTTTCAACTGGCTGAGAAGAGAGACCTCTACGGGCCAAGCTATGAAAGATCACGTGCACTGAAGGCCAAGGCAGTTTCCGAATCTGAAGAAGAAGATTCCGATAGCAGCCTTGGTGACCTTGAAGAACTAAGCCAGGAGCTAGCAATGCTCGTGAAGAAATTCCAGAAGTTCTCAAGGCGTGGTCGCTTTGGAAAATCTTCAGGACGTAATGACATGAGATTAGATTCCTCATCCCGCGATTACAAGAAGAGGACTTGCCACAAATGCAAGAAACCTGGCCACTACATTACTGATTGTCCTCAGTGGGCGAAGGAATCAAAGAAGAAGAAGTACAAGGATGATAGTTCAGATGACTCGAAGAAGAAGAAGAAATCTTCAAAGTCCTCATCGTAAAAATCTTCAAAGTCTTCATCTCACAAGAAGAGCAGTTCCAAAAATGCTCGGGCATTTATTGGCAAGGAAATGGACTTTAAAGTTGAATCTGAGGAAAATGTGGAAGAGGAGGAATCTGAGGAGTCATACTCTGGTGTGGGAGCCTAGCCCTCGCTACTACTTTCGTTAGCAAGTCTATCTTCAACACTGAGGAAAATGACTTCCGCAACACTGCTGATGACGGCGATGATGACTACGCTCCCACCTATTGCTTCATGGCAAAAGGTGCCAAGGTACTCAAATATCCCTCCTCTAAATCTAGTGAGGATGAATGTGATGAAAATCTCAAACCTAGCTATTCCAAACTTGCTAAGATTGCCGTCAAACAATAAAAGGCTTTTGAGAAGGTTCAAAATCTGCTAGACAAAAGCAATGACCTGCTGGGTGAGGAAATGGATCGAAATCAAACTCTGACTGATAATCTTCAGCGATTTCAGTCTAAGTTTGATAATCTTCAGAGTCATCATAACTCTCTCTTAGCCTATCATGAGAAGCTTTCTTATGAATTTCTTCAAAGAAAGCAAGATCTTGAGAAGCTAAGGGTGAGTTATGAAGATCTTCAGAAGGAAAATGATTCATTGCTTGCTCAACAAACCGGTTCCGTTCAGGAAGAATTCATCCCACCATGTTTGAAATTCATTGAGCGTGAATCTGCTAATTCTTCACATGAAAGTTCAAATGCTTCTATTGCCGCAAATTCTTCAACTGTCTCTGTGGTCACAAATTCCTCATCTGAGGATACCACGAGTATCACTAACGATAATGCAGGGTTGAAGGAGTTGTATGTGACAGGCATGTACAAAAGCCTCAAAGGGCATCGGGCTCTTTGTGATGTGCTCAAAAAGCAGATCTTGAAAAGGAACCCTAGGAAAGAGGGTATTGCCTTTGAGAGGAAACTCAATGCTGATGGGACCTACTGGAAACCTGAGCAGTATCCCAAAACCTCATGGGTTGCTAAGAAAGGACCTCTCGTAGATCCATCCACTTTATCTGGCTTTACATGTGAATCTTCACATTCTTTTGATGAGTCGTTTGACTCCAACTATAAATTGTTCAAAAATCAGAAAGGTGAAGTATTTGCTAGATATGTTGGAACTGACTGCAGGAACGGCCCCCCTATGAAGAAAATCTGGGTTCCCAAAAGGTGCCTTGAAAGTCTTCTGGTGAATGTCCTCATGACACCACCTGTGAAGAATAGGAACCCCAAATCAAATTCTTCATATGGACCAAAGTCTTCACGTGGATCCAAATCCTCATATGAACATCATCGTGCTAACACTTCTGTTTCGCAGGGAAAATCTAAGAGCTATGAATATGTGCATTATTCTTCAAATCATTATGTTCATAAGTCACCGAAGAATTTCTCTGCTTATTCATATGCTTACTCTAACCCCTCTTCTGTGAAACAAAGTGGACTGGCTTCAATGCCACCATTATCTTATGGAGCTCGCAGAATGATGAACTCTTTGCCACCCCTCCAGATGTGGCTGGTGAAGAAAAAGAACTAATCACTTGTGCAGGATCAGGTCTCTAGACAAACTGAACGTCTGAAGAATTTGCTGGAGACCTGAATATGCTTGAAAGGATGCAAGCTAATCATGGAGAAATGAATTACTCAGTTCTCATGTCCTTATACTGCTATATCTGATGTACTACTTGATGAAACTCAATCTAATGAATTTGGTGTCATATCTTTCACTAATGAAGTATATGAGTTTGTAAGATGCACTAATTCATCTGCAGGATGACCAACTCAAAGCTACTGACTGGGTCATCAACAGTGGATGTACAAATCATGTCACCGGTGACAGGAACTTATTGATTGACACTGCTTTATCTCCATCACATCAGAAGCATATCACCTACGCTGACAAAGGGAAAAAAGCAAGGTATTGGGTCCAGGTAGGGTTGCGATCTCAAATGATAGACACATGGACAAATTCATGCTTGTTGAGTCCTTAGAATTCGACCTCATGCATGTGTCAATGCTTTGTGGTCTTGATCTGGTTGTCGTTTTTGGCAAATATTGTTGCATTATGCTCATGGAATCTGACCATTCCAAAGTCTTCGAAGGCTTTAGGAGAGGAGACTTGTATATTGTTGATTTTTCTGCAGGACCACAACCTGCCACATGTTTACTTGCAAAAGCTTCAGAAGGCTAGCTACAACATCGAAGACTAGGTCATGCTAGCATGAGGAACTTACATACACTCGCGAAGAAGAAGCACGTCATTGGCATCGAGGGTGTCAAATTCCTCAAAGGCCATGTTTGTGGGGCTTGTGAGATTGGAAAGATGACAAGAGCCAAGCATCCCTCGAAGACTATCATGACTACCACTCATCCCTTTGAATTGCTTTACATGGACCCTTCAAGGCAAGTTTGCACTTTTGATCTTGCTCATCATATATCCTGCTATGCATGTGTGGTTTTATGCTATGAAATATGTTTGGCCTGATATGTGTATCCCGTGTTGTCATGTTCTGGCATTAGCTGTGTTATGTGATGGTGTGAGTAGCTTGTGATGGTAGATGTGGGCATGTGTCGAGTGATGCATGGAAGGGGTGAGTCTTTATAGCTGTAGGCTTGGGACTTTTTCTTAGGTGAATGTGTCACTGGCTGAGCACTCTATTGTCCCTAGAGAATGTGCCAGGACTGAGCGCACTTGAGACATCTTGAAGATCTTTTATCATCTGTGTTGTTTGCACCTTGCCTATGTCATGGAGGTAGGTGAAGGTAGTTTTATGCGAAACCAAACTTGAGTGTTTTGTTTGTCATACTTTGCTTGTGGATGTAGGTTTGCTTTATCATATTGTGTGATTTGCCAATACATTCAATGTATTGACCCTTGTGGCTGCAACTTATCATGTTGCAGGATATTCAGATGATCAGTGAGATACGTTAGTGTTGCGAGTCTTCACTCAGCATTTTTTGCTAGTGGGAATTGATGTACTCATCGTTTATTATGCTAGCTTTCCGTTGTTATTATTGAATAAGTTAGCCATGTGCTATTCAGTTTGTAATACTTTATAAATTCTGGATCATACGTTATAGTAAATGATGCACTTGTTATTTGATATTCATATGTACGGTGTGTGTTAGTGAATCGATCACCCTTTGATAATGCTAAGGCATCATGTTCAACAGTGCTTGATCATCTTTAGTGTCATAACCCCTTTCAAATACCAATTCAAATTTTGAAGTGAATTTAAAAGTTGTTCAAATCAAGGACCTAAACTGTTCATAATATTGCAAAAAATCCCAAAGCTATTATAAAAATAAATCCAACATTTTTGAAACTTCAAAAATGCCCCTAGCTATTTTTGAATGACCCAACACCACCCTTCCGTCACATTTAAATTCCAAACAAAAATCAAATGAATTCGAATGAGGTTCAAACTTTTTATGGCAGTGCTAAATACTGCATAAAATTTACTGAGGCAAGTTTCACACTTTACAAAAATAATTTAATGAACAAACTAATTGCAAACAGTAGCTAACTAAGTAATAAAAGGATAACAGAAATATGTCACTATGCACTTATGGCCCAGTGCTACAGTAGCATGCCCAGCCCACCATCAGCTTTTTCTTCTTAGGAGGCAGAGTAGTGCGTGTCGGCCATCCACGCCGCCCTGGCTGCTACTGCCGCCGTGTCGTGCATTCGGAGAGCCCCCGAGATGGATAAGAAGGCCCCGACCCTGTAGACAAACCCTAGCCCTCACTTATCCTCTCGCTCGTCCTCTCCCTCTCGGTTTCGCTCGCTCCCGAGCTGTCGTTGACATGCCATCGCCGTCCTCGTGGCCACTAGCCTCCCCGGTGATCAGGAGGTTGTCTAGGAGCTCCGCCGTCATCGACTCCTTCGTCTACTAAATCAAGCTAGGAGGCACCGTATGCTCGGGATCGAGCCGGTTTCTCCGCTACGGCCGCGGCATCTCGTCGATGATCTCCACCACCAGCGCCTCCCGGCCTTGCCGAGCTCATACACGGCCTCCCCGGGGTGAGCTTCCACCCGTTCCCCCTTTCTTCCCCTCTCCCCAACGCCGTATGTCGCCACCCCGCGCCGCCCAAGCTCCGGCCGTTGGCGCGGTGCGCGCCTGTGCCACGGCGCCCAGACACCCTCGCGCGTTCAGCCATGCGCCGGCCTCCCTTGGCCGCACCCCGCCGCTCCCGTCGTCGTGTGTTGCGCTGCTGCCCTGCCTTCTTGCCTGTAAGGCGGGTAATCGCTGCTTTCATGACATTGCGTGCTACTTTGCCGCTTATTACTGGCTGAAGCTCTCTTCTTTGTTGACTTCTTGCTACTGCTCTTGCTTCCTACTGCTGCTTATTGTTGTTGTATCTGCTAGTTACCGTTGCCGCTGCTCTGTGCTTATGCCGCTGCTTGGTTGCTGGTGCTACTGCAGCCTGCTATCTCCGGCTGCGGCTGCTACTGGCCATGGCCAAGGCCATGGCCGTTGTCAGCACACCGGAGGATGATTCAGATAGCCAGGCGGCAGCGACAATGGGCGAAGGCATTGTTCCTCATCCGACAGGCAGCGACGAGGCCGGAAGGTTCAAGGGCCCGCGTGGGCCTGCGGCGCGGCCCACTCGGGTCAAGTCGAAGCCCAGGTGGCACGCCGGCCCGGATTGGATGTAGTTCAAATACCCCTTGTAACGTTCGAATGACTTGGCTTTGGACTGACGGCGGCTTCGGCCGATTGTAATGCTAGCGCAGTGAGGGAGGTTGGGAGGATAAACACGCTGCCTAAATTTTCCCCAATTGGCCATGAACCCTAGCTTCCACGCGTAGATCGAGCTCGGCCCTTACACTTGGTATCAGATTCGGCGGTCCTGGCGCTTCCCCAACATCATCATGAGACGCGGTGGCGGGTTCGGCGGCGAGCGGCGGCGATGGAGAAGCTGTCGGAGGATGGGCGTGGCGTCTACAAGCTTCTTCGGGCGGATCTCGCGGTCGACCTCTACAAGCGGTTCCGCGACCAAGGTGCGGATCTCCTCAAGGCCATGGAGAAGCTGATTTCGACAAATACTTCGACCCTCGACAGCCTGCTCTCTTCGCGCGTGGATGGGGTCCGCGACGAGTTGCTGATGGAGATAGAGGAGATCCGGGGCGAGCCGTTGAAGGGGAGTACTCCTCCGCAGGAAGATCCGTCCCCGTCGCGTGTGGCTGGGAATGGTCGCGGCGGTGGCCCGACTGATTCCCTCAGCTTCGACAACGATTACCGGGGGAAGGCACATAATACTTATGTTCCTCCTCCGGTCAGAGGTGCGCGTGAGTCCAATTTTTCGTTCCGTCCTTCTCTGGGCCATGAGTCGAGTTCATATGATGCTGCTGATTCGTTTGCGTTTGGTGCTCGCTCGGAATTGCCACAATTTGATGGCGCCAATCCGCGTCTGTGGCAAACGCGGTGTGAAGATCAGTTTAAGCTGTGGTGTACTCCGACTCATCGATGGATTTCTCTGGCAACGGCTCAATTTGAGGGTGCTGTTGCTCATTGGTTGGAATCAATGCAACGTCGACAGCCACAGGCAAGTTGGTCTGAATTCTGTCAGAATCTGCAGAACCACTTTGGGCGTAATCAACATCAGACATTGCTTCGTCAGTTGTTTCGCATAGCTCAGATCTCATCAGTGGCATATTATGTGGAGCGTTTTGCTAATTTGTATGATCAATTGTCTGCGTATGAAGAGGTGCCCAATTCTCTGCATTACACAACTCGGTTTCTAGATGGACTGAAACCTGGTGTCCGTGTGGCTGTAGCTCTGCAGAAACCACGCGATTTGGATGCTGCATATGATCTAGCTTTGTTGCATGAGGAGTTGAGTGAAGGACTTACTCCACTTAACCATGTTCCTGCTGCTAGATCAGGGCCTATGCCATTGCCACTGCCACCGTATAAACATCGCAATTCTGATGAGAAAAGAAGTGTTGAAGTTTAGAAAACAAGTCAGTCTGAAGATAAATGGTCTGCTCTAAGAAATTATCGCAAGTCCAAGGGTCTGTGCTTTGTTTGTGGGGAGAAATGGTCTAAGGATCATATGTGCAAGTCGTCAGTCCAGTTGCATATAGTGCAGGAGCTTATTGATCACATTCAATCAGAAGACACATCTACTATTGATAGTAGTCCTCAGGACCAGATGTCTGTATGTAGTATGCATCTGTCTGCTGCTGCTGTAGGGAAACAGTCTAGTGCACCTACCTTGCAGTTGTTGGTTGAGTTGCAGGGCATGGAACTTATCTTCCTTGTTGATTCAGGCAGTACACATTCTTTCATTGACAGTAGTTTGCAGAACAGGTTGACAAATATTCAAACACATGATCTGGTGTCAGTCTCTGTAGCTGGTGGAGGTACATTGCAATGCAGTTCTGTGTTGAAATCTTGTTCCTGGAGCTGTGATCAAGTAGAATTTGCTACCAGTTTTAGACTGCTCCCTCTAGCCAGTTATGATGGAATTATAGGGTTGGATTGGCTTGCTCAGCACAGTCCTATGCAAGTTGATTGGGTTTAGAAGTGGATGTCCTTTTACTATCAAGGAGATACAGTTACATTGCAAGAAACATGTTGCACGAAGATGTGGCGATTCTGATGTTTTCGTTGCTCGATTAAACTGTGGAGCAGAAATTGGTTCAGCCAGAGTTGAAAGTGTTGCTGGATAAGCATGTTGTAGTATTTGAAAATCCAACTTCTTTACCTCCTAGAGGACTTAAGGATCACACCATTCCCTTGATTCCTGGGGCCAGGCCAGTTTCTATTAGACCCTATAGGATTGCTCCACATATGAAGGATGAGTTGGAAAAACAGATTAAAGAGCTGCTGGACTCAGGAATGATTAGGCATAGTAACAGTGCTTTCTCTTCTCCTGTGTTGTTAGTTAAGGAGAAGGAAGAAGGACTTGGAGAATGGTGGTTGATTATAGACAACTCAATGCTATCACAGAAAAAGGGAAATATCCAGTGCCTGTCATAGATGAACTTCTGGATGAACTTGCAGGAGCTTGTTGGTTTTCTAAGTTGGATTTGAAAGCTGGTTATTATCAGATCAGGTTAGCACCTGGAGAGGAATACAAGACTGCATTCCAAACTCATAATGGTCATTATGAATTTAATGTGATGGGCATGGGACTGACAGGAGCACCTGGCACATTTCAAGGGCAAATGAATTTTGATCTCTCTCCTGTTTTGAGGAAGTTTGCTTTGGTTTTCTTTGATGATATTCTGATATTCAGTAAGACTTTGGAAGAGCATTGGGGACATTTGGATGAGGTGCTGTCTATTTTGCATAAGGAACAGTGGAAGGTTAAAATGTCTAAATGTGATTTTGCTCAGCCCAAGATAGCATATTTGGGGCATGTTATTTCTGCTGAAGGGGTTTCTACTGACCCTGATAAGATAGTGGCTGTTAAACAATGGCCTACCCCACAGAATGTGAAGGAAGTGAGGGGTTTCCTTGGGTTGAGTGGTTACTATAGAAAATTCATTAAACATTATGGAATTATTGCAAGGCCTTTGACTGATTTGCTTAAGAAAGGGATTCCTTTTGTATGGACCAGCATTGCAGAGGAGGCTTTTATTGCACTTAAGAATGCCCTAGTGTCTGCTCCTGTACTGGCTTTACCAGATTTTAGTAAGCCATTCATGATTGAGACTGATGCTTGTGACTATGGTATTGGGGCAGTGTTGATGCAACAAGGACACCCACTAGCAATTGTCAGTAAAACTCTGGGACCCAAAAATAGAGCTTTGTCAGTATATGAAAAGGAGTATTTGGCTATCTTGTTGGCAGTGGATAAATGGAGGCCTTATTTGCAAGTTCAGCAGTTCACTATTAAAACTGATCAAAGAAGTTTGGCTCATCTGCAAGATCAGAGATTGCATACAGTTTGGCAGCAGAAGTGTCTTACTAAACTTCTTGGATTACATTATCAAATTCAGTACAAACAAGGTGTAGCAAACAGTGTAGCTGATGCTTTATCTAGAAGACCTCCTGATGATTCTCAGTTGTTTGCCATTTCTAGTAACTAACCCACTTGGTTAGTTGAGATTGTTGACAGTTATAAACATGATGAGAAAGCCATGGCAATTATGCAACAGTTGGCTGTGCAACCAGGTTCTAAACCACCTTACAGTCTGGTTAATGGTCTTCTGAGATATAAGCAGAGTATTTGGGTTGGCCCTGTTCCTGAATTACATCACAAAATTTTCTCTGCTTTTCATGATAGTCCCTTGGGAGGTCATTCAGGGTTTCCAGTGACATACAAGAGGATTCATGCTCTGTTTACTTGGAATGGAATGAAGAAGTTTATTTTACAACAGGTGCAATCTTGTTTGATATGTCAGAAAGCTAAACCTGAAAGAGTACCTTATCCTGGGTTGTTATCTCCTTTGCCAGTTCCACATCAAGCATGGGATACTGTCTCTATGGATTTCATTAATGGACTTCCCCAATCGTCTCAGTACAACTGCATTTTAGTGGTGATTGACAAGTTTTCTAAATATGGTCATTTTATTCCTCTCAAACACCCTTTCAATACTTAGAAGGTGGCTGAAGTCTTCTTGGATAATGTGTATAAATTACATGGTATGCCTAGTGTCATCATATCTGACAGAGATCCACTGTTTACTAGTCATTTTTGGAAGCTGTTGGTTGCAAGAACAGGAACTCAATTGAATATGAGTACAACAAATCATCCTGAAACAGATGGGCAGACTGAGAGGGTGAATCAGCAAGTGGAGTGTTATTTAAGATGCTTTATTAGTGCTCAACCTCATAAATGGAGTAAGTGGTTGCCCTTGTGTGAATTCTGGTATAACTCCAACTGGCATTCTGCATTAGGGAAGTCTCCTTTTGAAATCTTGTATGGTTACACTCCTAGATATTTTGGTCTCTCTGCAACTAACATAGTGGCTCCATTGGAAATGCAAGACTGGTTGCAATCTTGGCAAGAAGTTACAGAAACAGCTCGACAACACTTGTTGAGAGCACAACAGCGCATGAAACATCAGGCTGACAAGAAGAGAACTGAACGAGTTTTTGCAGTTGGGGATAGTGTTTTTCTCAAGATGCAACCTTATGCTCAGTTATCATTGTATTCCAGAGCAAATCAGAAACTGGCTTTCAAGTATTATGGACCCTTTCGGTCTTTGGGCGCATTGGGGATCGAGCTTATCGATTGGGTCTTCCTGATGACAGTAGGCTACACCCTGTTTTTCATGTTTCTCAGCTCAAGAAGTTTTTGCCTCGTGAGATCATTCCCAGTCAGACATTGCCTACAGTCAGGGCAGCTATACAAGTCCCTCTCCGTATACCGCAGAAGCGAGTGCGCTCTCAAGGTAACAAGACTATTGCCCAGGGTTTGGTTCATTGGTCTGAGTCTTCTCCTGCAGATGCTACTTGGGAGGATTTGGAGCATTTGAAGCAGCAGTTTCCCCGTGCTCCGGCTTGGGGTCAAGCCGGCTCTCAAGGAGGGAGGAATGTCAGCACACCGGAGGATGATTCAGATAGCCAGGCGGCAGCGACAACGGGCGAAGGCACTGTTCCTCATCCGACAAGCAGCGACGAGGCCGGAAGGTTCAAGGGCCCTCGTGGGCCTGCGGTGCGGCCCACTCGGGTCAAGTCGAAGCCCAGGTGGCACGCCGGCCCGGATTGGATGTAGTTCAAATACCCCTTGTAACGTTCGAATGACTTGGCTTTGGACAGACGGCGGCTTCGACCGATTGTAATGCTAGCGTAGTGAGGGAGGTTGGGAGGATAAACATGCTGCCTAAATTTTCCCCAATTCGCCATGAACCCTAGCTTCCACGCGTAGATCGAGCTCGGCCCTTACAACCGTGGTGTGTGTGAGTGTGCTGTGTGTGTATGCAGCATGGTGTGAGTGTGCTGCGTGAGTGCACGTGTGTGTGAGTGTGTGTGGTGCTGGCCCAAAACTAGTTTAGGTCTATTTAGCTAGATTAGTTCTAGGATTAATTCTGCTGTTTAGATAGTATCAGTTTAGTGCTAGATTAGCCTAATAGCTTATGACATGTGGCCCTCTGTTTTGAATTAGTTTAGTTAATTCTCTTTTTGCACATGGGCAAATGACAAATGGGCCCTGCTTTGACCCTGTTGACTGGTCAACCCTAGCTGGTCAACTATTGACTTTAACCAAGGCCCCACTTCCATACACATGGCTAGCCCCCTAGTAGGTGTAAAAGGGATTCTGCCTATTTAGTAATTAAACGAATTAGATTAATAAAAGAAATGTAGACAATGCTAAAAACTTTGGAAAATCATAGTACTTAAACCATAAGTCGGATGAAAACACTTTGTACATGAAAGTTGGTCAGAACGACGAGACGAATCCGAGTACGCAGCCTGTTTGTCAGTCACACGTCCCTAGCATGCTGAACTTGGAACCATCCCCATCTTTCATGTGTTTGGAAAATGCCAAATGTCAAGAAAACCCCTCCGGACATTTTCCCTCTCTATCTGCAACGTGTAGTACTGCGTTAGGTCACCCTAGCGCAGCGTTTTGCTTTGTCATACTTTGTGATGCACTATTTGCTCTATTATTTATTATTTTCCCCATTCGTTACTTCTTTCCGATAGACCCCGAGACCGTGGTTGAACCGGTGCTCGACTGCTTCACCGTCGAAGGTTCTTATTTGTCTTCAGAGCTTCCAGGCAAGCACCTCCCCTTTGAACATTCTGATATCGCCTATTATCTTCTCTCTTATGCTTGCATTAGAAATTGCTGCTGCTATTGCTTTACCTATTCTGATGCATAGCCTGATCTTTAACCTGCTATTGTTACCTACCTGTTTATCCTGTACTGCTTAGTATAGGCTGGTTAGAGACCCATCAGAGACCCCATGTTGACCCAACTGCCCCGCTAGATTGTTAGAAGACCCGATCAACGGGATTGAAGACCAGGCCCCAGCACCATACAACACTCCCTTTAGTTGTACGACACCGCATCGTTACTATCGAGTGCCAAGGGTGATACCTCGCTAGCACTTCTGATGCTAACTCTGTGGAGTAGTTACCCGGTCGTGGTCATCGAGGGTGATTCCTCCTTTTCCCCTTTCGATAACGACGCTGTCATGCAACACCTCAAGTGTGAACCTCGAGGGTGGTTCCTCCTACGTTCACCTTGATGATTACATCGAGTGGAATCCATCGAGGGTGATTCCTCGGGGTTTCCCCCTGCTGTTTCGACACACGTATACTTGGACTTTACAACTGTTACTTGGAAAGGCAGGTCGACCCTGAGGGGTACCCGCGAGTGATGTGGAGACGGGTTGACCTGGAGGGTACCCAAGAGTTGAATACGAGGCGTGGCCGGGCATTCTTAGCCCTTGCCGCAAGTCCTCGAGATGGGGTGACGGGGTCACATCTTTCGTGAGTCTCTACTCGTGACCGCACTACCAACACACTAACGGTTTGAATATTTGATCTGAGGGGCCTCTGGCTTGATAGCACTAACCACCATGCAGGAATAAGTATGGGCACTCTGCGGCGTACGGTTCTTCCAAAAGCTCACTAATGTCAGCGACTGAGTGGCGCGCGCTGGGTTGGACTAGTTACGCCTTCGCTTGTATAAGGGAGGCTAGGTCTGCTCACCGGTCGCGTTCGCAATGCGCAGGATTGCAAAGGACGATTGGCCCATGACCCCTTCACATTTAGGATGTAAACCGGTGTGCTAGCCTCTCTGTTGAGCCTAGGTAGAACTGCGGTGTGTTGATCGTCCAAGGCCGGTCATGACCTGATGGTGTGTCCGGCCAGAGTTGATCGAGAATGTTGGGTAAGTTGGTGCACCCCTACAGCGAAGAAAACATCTATCGATAGCCCGTCCTACGGTAATGGACACTCGGAGTTTTATCCCGATCGATACAACTAGAACTGGATACTTGAGATGAGAAATGGATAGTATGGCTCTGGGATTGCTTTCTCGCAGGGAGTCGAGGAAGGATCTCTGGGTGAGGTTGATGACACTACTACTACTTTCCTTTATGCTAGTCTGCACTCTTCTAATGCTGCAAGACCGCTGAAGATGCTAGTCTTCGATAGGACTAGGCTCTCCCCTCTATTCTGGCATTTCTGCACCCCGGTCCACATATACAACCTTCCTTTGATAATGTTGCATATGTAGTGTAGATCCTTGCTCGGATGAGTACTCACGTTTGCTTTGCTTTCTTTTCCCGCATATCTGTTTGATGCAACCAGATGACGGAGCCCCTGAGACCGCTGCCACCGCCGACGACTACTACTACCCCGTGGGTGCCTACTACCACGTGACGGACGCCGACGACCAGGAGTAGTTAGGAGGCTCCCAGGAAGGAGGCCTTGCCTTTTCTATCATTGTTACTTTTGTGCTAGCCTTCTTAAGGCAGACTTGTTTAACTCATGTCTGTACTCAGATATTGTTGCTTCCGCTGACTCGTTTGTATTCGAGCTTATGTATTCGAGCCCTCGATACCCCTGGTTTGTAATATAAAGCTTGTATTATTTTAATTTGTGTCTAGAGTTGTGTTGTGACATCTTCTCGTGAGTCCCTGATCTTGATCGTACACAATTACGTGTATGATTAGTGTATGATTGAATCGGGGGCGTCACATATGAAATGTCACCTGAGGAATCCATCAAGTTCAAGGCTACTGAGGATGTCATACCTAATGAAGAATCTGCTGAAGAAGGAATTCCAGAACGTGAAGAAAACCATGCTGGTGCATCTGAGGAAATGGCTCTGAAGAAAATGTTGAGCCCAAGCAAAGTCCTCAACCTATTCATCCCCACGTTGCAAATGAAGTGCAAATTGAGAGAATCATGGACGACATCAACGCATCAGGTCCTGTCACGCGCTTAAAAGCTTCACATTTGTCTAACTTTTGTGGGCACTTCGCTTTTGTCTCTATCACAGAGCCCACCAAAGTTGATGAGGCATTTCTGGAGCCTGAGTGGATCCAAGCGATGCAAGAGGAATTACAACAATGTCTGGGAGATTGTCAAGTGACCAGACCAACGCAAGCACAATATCATCGATACCAAATGGATCTACCGCAACAAGCAAGATGAGAATGGCCTTGTGATGAGGAATAAGGCTCGTGCTCAACCACCAGGTTTTGGAGATCCTAAGCATCCTAACAAAGTCTTCAGACTCAATAAGGGTCTCTATGGCCTCAAGGAGGCCCCTCGGGCTTGGCATGATACTTTGAAGGAATTCCTGATGAAGAAAGACTTCAAACCCGGTTCACTTGACCGAACTCTTTTCACCAAAACATATGATGATGAATTATTTGTGTGCCAAATATATGTTGATGATATTATCTTTGGCTATACTAACCAACATTATAGTGACGAATTTGCCTATATGATGAGTGAAGAATATCAAATGTCTATGATGGGAGAATTGAAATTCTTCTTAGGTCTCAAATTCGTCAACAACACAACGACATCTTCATATCTCAAGAGAAATACCTCAAAGATGTGCTGAGGAAATTCGGCATGCAAGAGTGCAAAGGCATCAAAATCCCTATGCCCACAAATGGCCATCTATGCACCGATGAAAATGGTAAAGACTTCGATCAAAAGGTATACCGCTCCATGATTGGCTATTTATTGTATCTATGTGCATCCAGGCCATATATTATGCTTAGTGTTTTCATATGTGCATGTTTTCAAGCTACACCGAAGGAATCACACCATAAGGCTGTGAAACATATTCTTCGATATCTAGCTCACACTCCAACACTTGGATTATGGTATCCCAAAAGCTCGGATTTTGATCTCATTAGATATTCTGACTCTAACTATGCCGGTGATCGAGTGGATCGCAAGTCAACATCAGGCCCATGCCATTTCCTAAGATGATCCTTGGTATATTGGTCCTCGAAGAAGCAGAACTGCGTATCACTCTCTACTGCTGAAGTTGAGTACATTGCTATTGGTTCTTGCTGTGCTCAATTGCTTTGGATGAAGCAAACCCTCAAGGACTATGTCATCAATATGAAGAATGTGCCACTCTACCGCGACAACGAGAGTGCCATCAAGATTGCTCATAACCCAGTTCTGCAGTCAAAGACAAAGCACATCCAGATTCGTCATCATTTTCTTCTAGATCATGTGTTGAAGGGTGACATCTCCATCGACGACGTGAAGACTGAAGAGCAGCTGGCCGATATTTTCACAAAGCCCTTGGATGAGAAGAGATTTAGCAAGCTGCGGTGTGAGCTAAATATCTTAGAATCTTCGAATGTTCTTTGAAAGGACAAACATCCTAACACTTATGCAAAATTGATGACTTAGATGTGCAACACACAAAGTAACATTTTTCTTCAATCAATGAAGACTAACCCTCTAAGTGTGAAGAAGTTAATGAAGAATTTGATTCTCAGAACCCTACGACAATTATACGCGGTGCCTGAAATAATCATTCTTATATGGTGGGTCACGCCACCAACAAAAGTTGAAAATCTTCAGTTTGAGTTTTTCTTCATTTTTGCAAACTCTTCAATTTTCAAATTCTTCAACTTTGCAAAGTATTCAACTTTTTTTGACTCGTGTTCTTCATTGCCTATATATACATTTGAGTTTTCCATGTCCTCAACAGTATTCACTTATTGGTAATTCTTCAAGTTGAGTTTTCTTCTAAGCGAATGTGATCGGACCCGTTCCCCCTCTATGCTAAACTCAACCCAGTCTGTTCACAAATTCTTCATGTGCGTTCTATTTGGAACCCGTTCAAAATCTTCAGTGTGTCCTTGTCAGCTGAAGAATTTGTGAACGAAACATTAAAATTTTCATATCTAAATTTTCGGCTTTTGCCGCTCAAACCATTCCGCATCCCACTACGGATTAAACTTCTCAGCCACGATCTACCACGATCTCCATCTCTCTGTATGTGGGTGACACATGTCACTAGGGTGGCAAGGGTCAGGGGCATGTTCGTCCAAATTCTTCGGATGGGTAATTTTCACCGCGGCTATAAATACCCCCCTCCTCATACTTCAGTTACTCCGCTCGACCTCAACTCGCTCGAGCTCTCTGACCTAGCACCGCCGCTACACTCCATCATCGCCGGTGAGGAAGAGCTTCACTGCCTCGACATCGTCGTCGTCGTACTCGCGCCGACCGCGGAAATCTTCACTCTGCCGCCGTTGTAGCTGTCTCCCACCGCCAAGTTAGGGCGTGGGAGATCTGAATGGATGAACTTCTCCATATCTACTCCCAGTTTGTCGTTTTCTTCATCCGGAGTAATTAAATTATGATTTTACTGTCCTACTTTGATTCTCATGATTTCCACAAAATCTTCAAAAGGTGTTTATTCTTCAACTTCCCAATCCTTGAACACCCAATTGCATCAGTACCTTGATTTGTTTCTCTAAGCTGTGTTTTCTTCAAGATTTCTCTTTGCCTTTGATGTACTTGATGACATAAGGAAATGACTCAGTGAATTCGATCCACTTAGCATGACGCTTGTTCAACTTAGTTTGACCCTTAAGATATTTAAGTGTCTCTTGATCCATGTGAAGAATGAACTCATGAGGGCGGAGATAATGCCCCCAAACATGCAAGACTCTCACTAAAGCATATAGCTCTTTGTCATAGAGTCGATAATTTAGTTGCGCTCTAGAAAGTTTCTCACTAAAGTAAGCTATGGGGTGCTTCTCTTGCATCAATACACCTCCTATGCCATAATTGCTAGCATCACAATGGACCTCGAAAGGTTATCAAAGTTTGGTAAAGGAAGCAAAGGAGCATGTGTAAGCAAATTCTTAAGTGCATTGAATGAGGTATCTTGGGATGACCCCCAAACAAAAGGTGCATTCTTCTTACTCAAGGCATGTAAAGGTAAAGTGATGGTGCTAAAATCCTTCACAAATCTACGATAGAAACCGGCTAAGCCAAGGAAACTGCGCACTTGTTGCAAGTTGGTTGGTTGTGACCAAGTTTTAATAGCATTGATCTTAGATTCATCTACATGAACACCCTTAGAAGACACAACGAAACCCAAGAAAACAAGCTTATCAACACCAAAAAGGCATTTTTCCATATTAGCATAATGGCGCCCTTTTCTAAGGGTTTGCAAAACGGTCCTAAGATGGGTGACATGGTCTTTGAGAGATTTTCTAAACACAGGAATGTCGTCAAAGTAGACCACAACAAATACGCCAATGTATGGGTGAAGAACAAAATGCATGACTCACATGAAAGAACCGGGTGCTTCAGATAAGCCCATTGGCATAACAAGCCATCCATATAAGCCAAATTTGGTCTTAAATGTGGTTTTCCATTTGTCACCTTCTTGTAAGCGGATTTGGTAGTAGCCATTTTCAAGATCAATTTAGAGAAAATAGTGGCTCCGCTAAGCTCACCTAACATATCATCAAGGCGTGGAATAGGATACCTATAGCGAACGGTATAGCTTTCATAGGACGACAATCAGAACACATGTGATATGTACCATCTTTCTTGGGAACAAGGATTACCAGTACGGCACATGGGCTCAAGCTTTCTTGTACACGTCCGTTGTCTATGAGTTGTTGTACTTGTCGTTGGGTCTCCTTGGTTTCCTCAGGGTTGACGCGGTATGGTGCCTTGTTAGGAAGGGGTTCTCCGGGGATGAGGTCGATGCGGTGATGCCTCGAAGGGGAGGAAAACCCAAAGGTAGCTCGTCAGGGAATACATCTTGGAATTCCTGCAATAGAGAAGACACCACTAAAGGTAGATTGTGAGATGTGTTAGTATTGGGTGCCTCGTCCTTGCACAAAAGGGCATAGTGCATAACACTTGATGGTTTCTCACACACTTCTCTCATCTCACTTTTGGTGCCAAATAGGACTAAATTTTTCTTGTCGCTCATCATGGAGGCACTAAATTTGGGCTTGTGGCACTCACTCTCTTTTGGTTCGCTCTCTCACTATTCTCTCCACGATGTGTAGTTGCTTGCTTTTCGGCGAAAACTTGGCTTGGTGACATAGGTCGTAGCACGTACTCCTTTCCCTTCATCTTGAAGCTATAGTGATTGGTTTGTCCGTTGTGGATGACGCCATGGTCGAATTCCCACGGTCGTCCAACTAGGAGATGGCAAATGAATATAGGAACGACATCACCCTCCAAGGTGTCTTCATATGCTCTATCTTGAAGCATACTTGAACCTTGTGTTCCACTTGAACTGTGCCGGAGTCGGTAAGCCATTGAACCTTGTAGGGGTGGGGATGCTTCATCTTGACCAATTGGAGCTTGGAGAATAGTTCTTCACTTGCCAAGTTATGGCAAATTCCTCCGTCGATGATGACCTTCATGGACGTTCCATTGATACCTACCTTGGTGTGGAAGATATGTCATCCTTGGTCTTTGTCTTGTGGATGTTGAAGTGTTGAGACCTTGGAGACAACAAGAGCAGGGCTCGAATCTTCGTCACAAAAGACTTGATCATCTTCATCTTTGTTAACGCGTCGGTGCATGGCCACGTGCTCAAGGGCTTCCATTTCTTCTTCACTCATGGAGTCATAGGTGCCGTCGTCATTGAGGATCATGGTGAGCTTGTTGGTACACTCAAAAGACTTGTGTCCTTGGCTGCCACATGTAAAGCACTTGACGGGACTTGTCTTGACGGTCTCATCAGGTGGAGTTGTAGATGATGAAGCTCTCGGCTCTCGTCTTGACGGTCTCATCAGGTGGAGTTGTAGATGATGAAGCTCTCGGCTTGAAGTTGCTTGTAGTAGAAGGACGACTTGAGGTTGTCAAAATTGCTTGTATCTCGAGTTGTAGATGATGAATCCACTTGGGGGATATTCTCCGTAGAGGTCATGAACTCTGATGGAGAAGTAATCAAGTGGATGAGCAAAGCTTCTATCTCTCAAATGAGCTATCACATTGCTGACCCTAGAAAGAGGGAGGAGAAAGAGTATATATAGTCTAGGGGGCGAAGGGATACATGGGCCTCAGCCCTTTACTGTGCGCAGATAGGGGGTGGATCTCCGGGCCTTCGAGGGGGTGCCGGATGTTCGGGGCAGGGGGGCAGATGTCCGGGCTGCCGGGGCAGGCTTCGGTGAGGTTCTGTGAAGGGCGCCAGATTTCCAGGCTGGGGTCGGATGTCTGGGCTGGAGTCGAGCCGGATGTCTGGGGCCTGGGCCGGATGTCTGGGCCCTGTAGCTTCGGCTGGGCGGTGGCTACAATTGATGCTCTAGGGGTCGGATGTTCGGGGCTTGGGGCCGGATGTTTGGGTTCCGGGGGCTTCTTCGGTTCCTTTAGTCATTCCTCTTCATCCTTGAACTTGGGGACTTGTCCGTCTTCACGTGCGTCTTCGAGAGGGCCTTCTTGGTACCTGATCATGCACAACATTTCAAACTTAGGTAGTAGCCATGTCTTGAGTGGATCATATGGTATATCACTAAGGAGAGATGTCACCTCGGTCTCGAGAGCTCTATCTTGTGTCATTGGTCCTCTTGGCACTTGGTGAGATGATGGTAGGTCCATGGGGATGACCATAGGATGCTCCGCATCACGTCGCCTGGGACTTGCAGACTTGTTCCTTTTGGACTCCTTCTCCTTCCTTGTGGATGTTCCTCGGTTCCCTTAATGTGGTCAACCTCAATGATGGTGTACATGTATTCTTGAGCTTGGACTCCTCCTCGATGAATGTGTATGTCAGGACCCCGACTCAATGCCACATCGATCTAGCATGTAACACCTCATATCACTTTGCGGCCTCATGCACGGTATTCCCACGGGTGTCGCCTTACCTTTGCCAAGGACCGTTTGCGCCTTTTGGCACACGTATATGATAGTGTCGCTAGCATCCATATGATAAGGAGCCCGGGCTGACATGGCTAGTCGTAAACCCAAAGTGGCACAGACTTACAGGGACAGGTATCCATGACCCAGCATCGAACGTGTCGGTCATCAGCGAGTGAATCCGGGCTGTAGCACTGGTGTCGGTGTCAAAACCGGCGGATCTCGGGTAGGGGGTCCCAAACTGTGTGTCTAGGCGGATGGTAACAGGAGACAAGGGACACGATGTTTTACCCAGGTTCAGGCCCTCTTGATGGAGGTAAAACCCTATGTCCTGCTTGATTAATATTGATGATGTGTATTACAAGAGTGGATCTACCACGAGATCAAGGAGGCTAAACCCTAGAAGCTAGCCTATGGTATGATTGTTGTAATGGAGGTTATGTCCTACGGACTAAAGCCCTCTGGTTTATATAGACACCGGAGAGGGCTAGGGTTACACAGAGTCGGTTACAATGGTAGGAGATCTACATATCCGTATTGCCAAGCTTGCCTTCCACGCCAAGGAAAGTCCCTTCCGGACACGGGACGGAGTCTTCAATCTTGTATCTTTGTAGTCTTGGAGTCCGGCGGACGATGATAGTCCGGCTGTCCGGACACCCCCTAGTCCAGGACTCCCTCAACTGGGCTAGCAGGACTCCGGTAAACTAGGCTGTAGCGGGCTAACAGGACTCCGGTACTCAACGCGTGACATTTCCCCGAAGGGACAGACACAGGAACGAAGAAGGACACATGCCGGCCAGCCTAAGTGTTCCGGAGCAGTAGCAAGCTACCATGGCTCAGTGGAAGCACTAGGAGACATTTCCCGGTAAGAGAGGCTACTAAAGATAAGTCCGGCGCGCATAATGTTCGGCATTGCAAGGCGGGTTCCTCCTTTGAATAATCCAGAGAAGATTGTGAACACCAGGATAGTTTCTGGCTCTGCAAAATAAATTCCACATTCCACCGTAGAGAGAATAATATATACACAAGTTCAATCTGCTGACGTTTTTTTGTGGCATGACGTCACACCACTACCAAGCCTTTACTTGAATCATTTTTTATTATACCACCTCAGCGCGTTTAGCGAAGCGGTTTTCTTGGCACGTCTTGTTGAAGCAGAGATCGTGTTCCTCCTTATTCTGGGATTCTCATCAATACAGGCATGGGTAACCCAACCGCGCCCGTCGCCACGCCTCCTCTATCGAAGGCGAATCCCGAACGGTCACGGGGACGGCTCTTGGTATTCCCCTTCTTTATAACAGGACCAAGGCTCGTTCTTTTCTTTAATCTTCCACCGAATCTTCTCCTTGCTCCAAGTTCCAACACCCAGAGCCCCAGATTCGAGTGCTTCGGACCTTCAACAATGTCCGGCTCCGACCTTCAGGGCCGGTGGGTGCCCTCCTTCGTCGCGGAGGAGGACGTGCTAAAGCTGCATGGGGCCAAGTACCTGTCTTACGAGGTTTCGCATAGGCTACCTGCCGAAGGGCAGGCCATCCCCACCCCCGAGCCCGGCGAGTATGTCGTCTTTGTATCCCACCTCCGTCGGGGTTTAGGCTTCCCAACGGATCCTTTTGTGAGAGGGCTCATGTTCTACTATGGGTTGGAATTCCATGACTTGACTCTGGAGTCCATCCTCCATATCTCCGCATTCATCGTTGTCTGCGAAGCCTTCCTCCGTCACCCCCACTTCGCCTGTGGTGAAGACCTTCAATGTGGAGCCAAGATGCTCGGGGGGCGTCAAGCTGAATGCGGCGGGGCGACCGTAAGCAAGAGGGCCGATGCCCCATGGCTTGAGGGCTCCTTCCAAGAGGAGCTCGGCTTATGGTAGCAGGAGTGGTTCTATATCACCGCTCCGAGGGGCAGCAGTGGCCGCCGCCTCCGTTCCGCTCGGGACCTCCACGACGGTTGATGTCGTGGGTCAACCGAGGGCTCAAGCGGGGGCCGTCAAAAGACGTGCCCCTATTGCAGGGCCGGATTCGAGACCTCCAAGCGAGGGAGATCGATCCGGTCGTGGTGATGCAGGTGATGCTAATTAGGCGTCTCCTGCCCTACAAACGCCGTCCTCTCCGGCTATGGGAGTTCAACTCGGAGGGACCATGGATTCTCCAACACTTCATGGGTACGACACCCGTGGAGATGTACAAATTGTTCTTCGGACCACAAGTGGCGTGTCCGGAATTGACCGAGGATGCCGGCCTAAGCTGCAATCGCCCGGATACCCAAGTAAGTAGCTCTGTGTTCGGACGTACCATTTGTTTGCTTTTCATAATTCGCTTTTTAACTCGATATCCTCCAACAGGAGTGGATTGCGCAAGCAAAGCTGATAAGGTGTCCGGCCCCACTCCCAGAGACCGCACCGGAGCCCGTGCTGGTCAGAATGTTGGAGGTTGCGCCTTCAGAAGAAGGTGAGGGGGAGAACAAAGGAGCTACATGTGGGGACCCCGACTCATAAGTCGAAATCACCGAATGCACGTGTACAGTGATCCCAGAGATCAATGCTCACTGAACACACAGAAGCTGAATATCAAGAGGCTTACATCCATACATACCGTATTACACAAGTAGGACCATTATGGTCAAGTCTTGAGTATAAAATTGCAGCGGAAATCTTCGACGATAACTTGGACCCATGCCATCTGCCTTAACCCTACAGGCATTCTGACTGGGAAGCGTCCTAGCTCGCATGTTCGTCACCGAAGTATTCGTCATCATATCCTGTTCTTTCAAGCCTGGCCAAGTAAATAGCGAGGACAAGCCGATGAGTACTTTTGAATGTACTGCAAGCAACCCATGTTTTGGTTCAAGATACAACAATGCATGATATAGGTAAATTTTTGCAGAAAGCTAGTTTTGAGTGCAATGACATGTTCAACAACTTGTAAGACATGCATCAAGAGAATTCAAGTAAACACGAGGACAGGTTATAGATATCAACATAAATAGAGTGGGCACCAACCCAACTCAATCATGTCAAGTCCCTTGACTTGACCCAAGTAGTTCATTCCACTCATCCATACATACTCACCAGGTTTCGTAAACATATGGATGTAGCCCAAGAGCGGTTACCCAACTGTCCTTGACCGTGGACACGACTATTCGAATAGTTTTACACTCTGCAGAGGTTGCACACTTTACCCACAAGATCCGGGGAACTTCCGTGTCATCCACGACCCGCGGTACCTCAAGTACCCGGGGTAAGCACCCGATCACTACCTTTCCCTAGACGACACTAACATGGAGTCCACTCGATTGGCAGTAACCCCCGTGCCCAACATTTCACATAACACTTTCTTGGAGCCTCGCTCCCATAATTATCACATACCACTGGCATGGGGTACCAACGGTGTGTCCGGTGCCCTGTGAAAACAGTCATGGCTGCCCTACCTGGCACGACCCCGTCCCGAGAGAGCGCACCAACGACTCTCCCATCACTAGTAATGCGGGCTCCAATGTAACGCCCTCGATGCGGCTATATCTCCCACATGTCGAAGCACGACTTAGAGGCATAACCGCATTGAAAGCAATGTCGCAAGTGAGGTAATCTTCACACAACCCAAGTAATACATAAGGGAAAGAGATACATAGTTGGCTTACAATCGCCACTTCACACAATTACATGAATAAAGCATTACATCATCCAGATACAAACAAGGTCCGACTACGGAACCAAAATAAAAGAAGAACCCCAAATGCGACAAAAGGTCCCCGATCGACCCCAACCGGGCTCCACTCTTGATCAACTAGAGCGAAACAACACAAAGGGCAAGATCTTCATCGAGCTCCTCCATGAGCTTGATTGCGCCACCGCTTTCGTAACAAAGGCACCGCAAACTGGTTTTGGAAGTATCTGGTGAGCCACGAGGACTCAGCAATCCCATTACCATGGGTATCAAGACTAGCAAAGCTTAATGGGAAAGGAAGGGGTAAAGTGGTGAGGTTGCAGCAGCGACTAAGCAAGTATGGTGGCTAACATACGCAAATAGGAGCGAGAAGAGAACAAGCGGAACGGTCGTGAAGCTAGTAATGATCAAGAGGTGATCCTGAACACCTACTTACGTCAAACATAACACAGAAACCGTGTTCACTTCCCGGACTCCGCCGAGAAGAGACCATCACGGCTACACACGTGGTTGATGCGTTTTAATTCGGATCAAGTGTCAAGTTATCTACAACCGGACATTAACAAATTCCCATCGCCACATAACATGGCACGGCTCTCGAAAGTTTAAAACCTGCAGGGTGTCCCAACTTAGCCCATGACAAGCTCTCGCGATCATCAAAGGAATAGACCTTCACCCGAGACACTCCGATCGACTCGGTATCCGGTACATCAAGACATTTCTACAATGGTAAAACAAGACCAGCAAAGCCGCCCGATGCACCGACAATCCCGATAGGAGCTGCACATATCTCGTTCTCGTGGCAACACCGGATAAGTCAAGCTCTGAGTAAAACCAGCCCTCGAGTTGCCAAGAGGTGGCCCATGAAGTTGCTCGGTTCGGACCAACACTTAGACAAGCACCGCCCGGGGGCTGTAATAAAGATGACCCTTGGGTTAATTACTCCCAAGGGAAATATAGGTGGTGGTGAGGCAAATGGTAAAAGTCAATGTTGGGCCTTCTTTGGACAAGTTTTATTCAAAGTGAACTGTCGGGGGGTCGATAAATCACCCGACCGTTAGGAGCATAAAATCCGGGAACATAACACCGGTATGATGAAACTAGGGCGGCAAAGTGGAACAAAACACGGGCATAAGGCCGAGCCTTCCACCCTTTACCAAGTATATAGATGCATTAATAATATAAGAGATATTGTGATATCCCAACATAACCCGCCCACCATGGAGAAATCTTCAACTTCACTGCAGCTAGCAACGCTATAAGAGGGCTGAGCAAAAGCGGAACATAGCCAAACAACGGTTTGCTAGGAATGGTGTCAAAGGTTAGAGGTTCATGGCAATTTGGGATGGCTGGACAAACAGGTAATAGGTAGCGCAGCATAGCGAAAGAACGAGGCAACTAGCATAGCAATGATAGTAGTGAGATCCAGGGTAGCGACCATCTTGCCTGAAATCCCGCAAGGAAGAAGAACAAGTCCATGAAGAAGACGAGTGGACATGGTCGAACGAATCCTCACAACTCCGGAACGAAACCGAAGCTAACAAGAGAAGCAAACCGGAAAGAAGCAAACAACATAGTAAACACACAAGCATAAGCATGTCATGATGCACAAACAAGTATGATGCATGTCCGGTTTAATGAGGCATGGCATGGCAAAATGCAACAAACAATACTACAAGTTAAGTGGAGCTCAATATGCAACAAGTTGCATATTGACGAAACACCACATGCAATTATTTAGTTTGATCTCGTTATAAGCTACTCAACAAAATTAAATGTTGTTAAACATGGCAAGGGGTGAAGCATAATGGAAACTAACTATTTAAGCAAGTTTAAATGAGGCCGGAAGAATAAACAACAATTCCGGAAAATCCTCATGTGCATATTTTAGATTCGGTACTGTTCTGCCTAAACCATATTTTAATGTTGTTAAACATGCAAGATGAGTGCACCATGTTAAACTAGGCATTTCTCCACCCCATTTACATATAAAGTTTATTAAATTGAGATTACGGTTAAATAGTTATGAAATAAAGCATTTTAACATGGCATTTAAGCAAATTTAAACAAACAGCATTTTAAACATATTAACATGGGATGAGAGTGGCATATTATTAAACTAGACAAAATTCTAAGCATCTTACATATAAAGTTTGTTTTAATCCGATGCACGGTTATTTAATTATTAAATGCATGAGGTCTAGGGGGTTTTCTGTAAAACAGTTAATCCTCGGATAAATAGACAAATTCATGAGCGGAAAAAAACTACTCTGGGCCGAATCTGGCTGGGCCAGCAGTGCACAGGAGGGGGATCTGGAGGGGGCTGCTCACCCTGGGCCTTGGGCCGGCTCGGTGGAGGAGGCTGGCAGGAGGGCGCGCTGGGCCTGGAGGGAGTTGGGCCGTGGCCCACGGGGCCGAGGTCCACACGCAGGGGAGCGAGCGGCTCCTCTGCTCGCTCCTGAGCTAGGTCATGGCGGCGATAGCGGTAGAAGACGACGGCGGCGAGGCGATGGCGAGGCCCGAAGGCGGCGGGGAGGCTGGGGAACGGACGGATCGGGGCGGCGCGGTGCCGGATCCGGCCGCGGAAGGAGCTTGGAGGGGCTCTGGCGCCGGTGACTCGTAGCGGCGGCGAGCTCCATGGAGGCCATGGCGGCGTTGCAGCAGAGGGAGAGGGAGGTCGGGGTCAGAGAGCACTCGGGGAAAAACGTGAGGAGGAAGGGAGCGGGACCGGCCTGGGGGTCGCTGGCGGGGACGGCCGCACCACTCCGGCGAGGCTGCCGGCGGGCGGGACAGCAGGAGGCGTGCGGGAGGAGCTTGGAGCGGGCGCCTGCGGCTGCTGGGCGGTGGCGCTGGTCGGGCCGACCGGGCCCAGATGGGCTTGGCGGGCTGGGGCCGGACTGGCAACAGCAGGGAGCGGGGAAGAGGCGGGGCGACGCAGGAGGCAGCGTGGAGGCCTCTGATTTGGGCTGGCGGTGGAGGAGGCGATCTGGCGGCCGTTGGTTGGTGGGAAGTGGTGGCGGCGCCAAGTGGCGGAAGGAGACTGGGGGCGGAAATGGAGGAGGAAGGCGGCTGGGAGGTAGGGGAAGGCTAGGGATGCCCAAAATGGAAGGAGGGGTGGTATTTATAGAAAGAGGGGTTAGGGTTGGGGGTTTTGCTCCGTTTCGGAGCCGTTCGATCTCGATCGGACGGTCCGGAGCGGAGGAGGGTTAGATAGGTGGGCTAGGAGGGGTTAGTGGGCTGTGAGAGAGAGGCTTGGGCTGATAGGAGAGAGAGAGGATAAATGCAGCCCGACACGAGTTTTCGAAGATTGAAAACATCCGACGAATATACCGACTATATTGCGGATATAAGTTAACGGAAGGGCTATTAAACGAGCTCCGAATGCGACGAAACTTGACAGGCGGCCTGTCTACACTATAATAAGACCGCACGACAAGTTGCAACCCATTCCGAGAACATTTTTATGCCACTTATAAAATAATATTTCGGAGGTGCCGCGGGCGCGTGCGAGTGTGGTCGGGCTCAGAACGGACAACGAAGAGAACCGGCGAAACACGAACAGATGCAAGTTTTGAAAAACATGCGGACGAAATGCAGATGATGACATGATGCAATGCAAATGATGCAATGAACAAAACAAATCACACGACAAAACTCGAAGTAGCTGGAAGTCTTCTGGAGCGTCGGTCTCGGGGCGTTACAACACTCCACCACTACGAGAGGATCTCGTCCCGAGATCTAGGATGGCACCGGAGGGAAAACGGAAGAGAAAAAGAAGAGGTAAAACTAAGTTGCTTCTTTGACGAACGTGTGAAACCACGAACCTTGAGAGGTTGAAAATTTTGAAAGAAAGAGTACAATAGAGATGAACAAGATTGCAAATAATCCGTTAGAAACGAGGAACAAGGAACATGATGAGAACCAAGAGGTTTAGTGATAAGATAGATATTGAAACCACTCCGGTTAGAACTAGATAGAGAAAGGATAAGATTGATATAATTTGGGCAGCACTCCAACTGTAAATGGAAGGAATTGAACATGAACTTGACAAGATGAGAGGATACATGATGAAATCAACAACACCCTGCCTCCGGAATTGAAAGAATGGCACAAGGGGTAAGAAACATTACAAACCGCACTCCGCTTGAGAAGGGAGGCAAAACTTGATAAGATGAGAGAACTCGAATGAAAACACGACACTCCGGCTAAACGGATAAGCAAGGGAAATTACATGATATTTACAAAATGAGATGATGGGTCGAAGAGAGTAACATCACAATGCCTCTGGAACAAAAGAATAGAAGATAGATCACTGGAATAACAGAATGGAGCAGAAAATGCCAACCTCTGCCACAAATGAGCTTGGAAAGCATCCTTGCAAATAAGAATTGAATGGAGTTGTTGGAAAATCAACAACTAGAAGCACAAGCTTGTTGTGGGCTTATGAAAACATCTCAAAATCATGAGGTGAGCTTCTGCCACCAACGGAAACAAATGATTGGATTGATATCAACAAGGAGACGAGAAACTTATTTCACCGGGAGGACAAATGAAGAACTTGGGTCATTTATAAGCACCATAAATAGCAACAATCCTTAGGGAAAGCTTTAGGTGAAATATAACCCAAGATAACTCTAATGAAGAGACTGATGGATTTAAACTACCTCATTCTTGACAACATATGAATCATGAAACATGAAGGAAATTGTCAAGAGTGACATAACACCATCTCAAAAGATAAGGTAGAAAGAATTGCACTTTGGAATGCATGATGAAGAATACTTGAACTCCCCAAAACAAAAGATGTGTTGAGCACCATGCTTATCTTAGAGTATAGCTTGGCGGATCATAACTTCAAGAGAAATCTTGAAGAACAATTGAAGAATGAAAAGAATCCTTGACAAAGCACCAAGTAGAGTCTCCATGAAGAACTCTGGTAATAAAAAGATGACAAGAAGAAAGAGATGTTGAAAACACATGGTGAAGCCTTGCAATGTTTTAGATGGAGCTTCGCGATGATATAACCGAAAGAACTTGGAACTCCGGAAAGAAAAGATGAACACTAGAACCGAGAATTACTTCATCATGAACAATCTCCGGAAGAAAAGAATTGAAGCACCTCAAGGAAATAAGAATAAGATTTACTGTATGCTTATCCTTCATCAAATTTAATTGATAACGAGCAACGGATTTGGCATACTACTTATTCCCGTAGAAAGGATTAAGAGAGATATGGCGCAAACTTGGGAAGGTCTTCAACGAACCACCGGTAGGATTGGAAAGAACGAATGAATTAAATGATAACGAAAGAGGTGAAATCTTGAATGAACCACCGTAAGAATTGAAAATGAACGTAGCAAAGCCACAATTCACCGGGAAGAATTGGAAAACGAATGAAGATACTTGAGGGGATTTAGATACATGAGAATGAAGAGAACATGAACTGATTAGAGGATATTTGAACGATGCACCGGTAAGATTTGGAGAACGATAGCTACACGCTGAGAATGAAGAATTATTGCATGAAGGCCTTCGGAGGTAAGAAATGGAAACAACTCATGAAATGCTCCGGATGGTAAGAAAAGAATTGTCACAATCAAAACAATTATGAGGATAGCATGAAGCTAGAGCCATGAATATTCAAGAGAATGGACCAAGATTTAAGAGAAATCCTTCTTCGGTCTTCACATGTTGAGAATGATGATGATAACCACCATGAATTGTTGAGATACTCCGGGAGAATTAAAAGAGGAAAAATTGAGCCAAAGATGAAAAGAATTTGAAAACGATCTTGAAGAAGACATCTGACTGATGAAAATTCATTCTTACGTCAAACTTGGAAATGAATAGAGAATAGCTACGGGAGAATTAGAAGAGTCAGGTAAGATCCTGGGAAAAGACCTGTGGGTTAGGGCCCACTCAAAAGAAAACACCGTTGGAAATGATTTTAAAGAGAAATTGCACCGGTTGAAATAAATGACTTGAATGAGATACCAATCTCGAAATATCTTGAAGGGATTGAGAATGGAAACACAAGTCTTGTGAGATATGTTCAACACTCCAGAACAAATGAATAAGAAGAAGTGAATGATTAAGAGGTGCATCGGTATCAGAAAGCATTAGAAACGAGGAAAAGAATATGATGAATATCGAAAGCTTGAATAGGATTCACCGGAGAAGAAACAACAATGAAGGATGATGAACTTGAAACTGTTGAGCATCTTCATGGGAAATCACCGGATAAGAACATTGATTGAAAAGAATGAAGAGACTTCACATGAATAAATGGATACTTGATTAAGAAATCTGTGTCCTTGAAGAAAAAGGGTGGGAGGGCGGGAAAAACAAAGGCAACTTGGGACGGATGAAACAAACACCGTTGAGAAAACTTAGAAATGATCTTGCGGATGGGGAGAATGATCGGATCCACATGAAGAGAAGCACGCTGGTTGGAAAAGGATTAACATGACAACCTCAATGATAAAAAAGGATTAGTATTCACATAGCAATATGAGAACACCGTTTAGGAAAGGTATGGATTCAACATTTGACTTCGAAGCAACTCGAATACCACAAATAAAACAAAACAAAGGATTTGGCTTGCAGAATAAGCCGGAATAAACACATATGATAGAGATTTACCCAATCCCATATCATGCATCTGTCGAAAAGATATTCTAGGAGCTACTTGAATTCCCACCTATAAAACTCCCGAAACTTTCTGGTTATGCAATCTGGTGTTGGGGATACAGGGGAAGCAATATATCTCACCCAAACTAACAATACCTACATCCAAGCTGTATCCATCCGTCAACACATAACCAAGAAACCTCCGGAAATCGTGTACCTCAACCTTCGAAAAGCATCCGTTATACGAGTCATGGCAATACTCCCGTACTCACCTCGATCTTTGGGTTAGCGGGTTATCTCACCAACAAGCGCATAAAAGAGATTTTCGATGTCGGTACTAAACTCGGGTATTCGAATCTGCAACGATAAAATTATGACGACAACACCTCGAGCTCAACTCCCGGGACACCTCCGGTAAAAAAACCCCCCCACGACGGGAGGCACCAAGACAATGTTGTCATCATAAAACCATCGGAACGATTCCAAGATACCCGCGTGATCCTAAAAAAAAAATTTAGTGAAATTTGGAAGAGAAAAGTCAAAACTCTACGTCAGGATACCTCACCAGAGCGACGAAGGGACTGAGGAGTAAAAGAATTCCTAACTCTCCGATATATATAATCCTAAATGACTCAAAACATTTTCTAGACACAACTCGGCCGCTAAAAGCGATCAAGCGGTGGGGCTCCTAAGGTCGGGAAGGCTCGATTACCAACTTGTAGCCCTCGATGCGGCTATATCTCCCACGTGTCGAAGCACGACTTAGAGGCATAACCGCATTGAGAGCAATGTCGCAAGTGAGGTAATCTTCACACAACCCAAGTAATACATAAGGGAAAGAGATACATAGTTGGCTTACAATCGCCACTTCACACAATTACATGAATAAAGCATTACATCATCCAGATACAAACAAGGTCCGACTACGGAACCAAAATAAAAGAAGAACCCCAAATGTGACAAAAGGTCCCCGATCGACCCCAACTGGGCTCCACTACTGATCAACTAGAACGAAACAACACAAAGGGCAAGATCTTCATCGAGCTCCTCCTTGAGCTTGATTTCGTCACCTGCTCGGTAACAAAGGCACCTGCAAACTGGTTTTGGAAGTATCTGGTGAGCCACGAGGACTCAGCAATCCCATTACCATGGGTATCAAGACTAGCAAATCTTAATGGGAAAGGAAGGGGTAAAGTGGTGAGGTTGCAGCAGCGACTAAGCAAGTATGGTGGCTAACATACGCAAATAAGAGCGAGAAGAGAACAAGCGGAACGGTCGTGAAGCTAGTAATGATCAAGAGGTGATCCTGAACACCTACTTACGTCAAACATAACACAGAAACCGTGTTCACTTCCCGGACTCCGCCGAGAAGAGACCATCACGGCTACACACGCGGTTGATGTGTTTTAATTCGGATCAAGTGTCAAGTTATCTACAACCGGACATTAACAAATTCCCATCTGACACATAACCGTGGGCACGGCTCTCGAAAGTTTAAAACCCTGCAGGGGTGTCCAAACTTAGCCCATGACAAGCTCTCGCGATCATCGAAGGAACAGACCTTCACCCGAGACACTCCGATCAGACTCGGTATCCCGGTACATCAAGACATTTCGACAATGGTAAAACAAGACCAGCAAAGCCGCCCGATGCGCCGACAATCCCGATAGGAGCTGCTGAAAGTGCAACTAATCCCCAGGTGGTTTTGGTAATTAATAACAACATATATATCATTGAACTAATCATTTCTTGAGAATATTTCAGAAAGTTCAGTGATATGGGTATGGCAATGACTGATGATGTGGACCCCTCAAAATGCTAAGGAAAACATTGGCAAAAGCTCAAGACTCCATTTTTGGTTTAGTGATCCAAGATCACATTGAGTCCATAGGAAAGCCAATACTATTAAAAGGGGGTGAGGTTATGATGATGATCTGGTTGCTCTAAAGTGCTTAGTGATTTATCTCTCAAACTATCAGCAATCTTTCACTCCAACATAAACCCATAAGTAATCTCGGTCCCACCGATTCCAAACTCACCACACCGAGATGAACCACCTCAGCCATATAGCCAAACCCTAAGAATCTCGGATTTTCCGATTCCAAACTCGGTCATTCGAAATTGGTGTTGCCAAGCTTCAGAACATACGTACTCAAATCGGTGTCACCGAGATGAGAAAGTCGGTCCCACCGAGATTGGCAAACCCTAGACTTTGGAAGAATCGGTCTAACCGAGATTGTATTTTCGGTCCCACGAAAATCCCAACGCTCACAAGATTTGAACTTTCGGTCGACCGAGTTGTCAACTTCGTCCGACCGAGATTGCTCAAATGTGTGTAACAGTTGGATTTTGTGTGGAGGCTATAAATACCCTCCACCTCCTCTTCATTCGTGGAGAGAGCCATCGAAAGAACTACCACTCCTACCTTACATTTCGAGAAGAAAACTACCTACCCTTGTGTTGAGATCAAGTTGCTCCACTCCCACCATATGACACTTGATTTCTAGTCTTTCCAAGTTGCTTTCCACTCAATCCCTTCCTCCACCACAGCCAAATCAGTGAGGAGAGTTGAGTGTTGGGGAGATTATCATTTGAAGCACAAGAGCAAGGAGTTCATCATCACCAACCCCATCTATTACCTTTTGGAGGGTGGTGCCTCCTAGATTGGTTAGGTGTCGCTTGGGAGCCTCCGTCATGATGTGGAGTTGAACCAAGGAGTTTGTAAGGGCAAGGAGATCGCCTACTTCGTGAAGATCTACCCCGAGTAAGGCTAGTCCTCCGTGGGCGTAAGCCATGATGGCATAGACAAGGTTGCTTCTTCGTGGACCCTTCGTGGGTGGAGCCCTCCGTGGACTCGCGCAGCCGTTACCCTCCGTGGGTTGAAGTCTCCATCAACGTGGATTGACGATAGCACCACCTATCGGAACCACGAGAAAAAACTCCGTGTCTCCATTGCGTTTGCTCTTCTCCACCTCTCATTTACTATACGTGCAATTTACTTTCCGCTGCCACAACTCTAGAATTGCATGTGTAGGGTGATACTTGACTTGGTTATCATTGTGAACTTGCTAAGAAACTACTCCAATCAAAAGGCAAAATTTTTAAGTTGTCAAGTAGTCTAATCACCCCCCCTCTAGACATACTTCCGATCCTACAAGTGGTATCAGAGCTTTGGTCTCCATTGGATTGGTTTCCATTGCATTGGACTCCATAAGCTTGGTTTCACAACCTAGGAGAGTATGGCGTCTAGTGAGGGTAATTTTCAGTAGAGGTCCTTACTTTGATGGTTCAAACTTTGCTAGTTGGAAGCATAAAATGAAAATGCATATTCTTGGACATAACCCGCCGCATGGGGCATTATTTGTGTTGGCTTGCAAGGTGAGTTCTTCAAGAAGGAAAAGTTCGGATCGCGAAGCTACTGCGGATGAGTTGCGGATGTTCTGAGAACAATGCTCAAGCTTGTGACATTCTCTTCAATGCTTTGTGTCCCGAGGAGTTCAACAAGATCAGCCGTCTTGAGAATGCAAAAGAGATTTGGGATACTTTGGTGAAATGCACGAAGGTACCGAGTCCGTGAAGGAATCAAAGCTAGATGTTCTTCAAGGTCAGCTTGACAAGTTCAAGATGAAGGAAGGTGAAGGAGTCGCTGAAATGTACTCTAGGCTTGCTCTCATCACCAATGAGATGGCAGGCTTAGGAAGCGAAGAAATGACCGACCGCTTCATCATCAAGAAGATTCTCAGAGCTTTGGATGGAAAGTATGACACCGTGTGCACTTTGATTCAAATGATGCCAAACTACAAAGATCTCAAGCCTACCAAGTCATTGGAAGGATTGTTGCTCATGAGATGACACTTAAAGATAAGGAAGAGCTTCACAACAAGTCAAGTGGTGCTTACAAAGCCGCAGCTTGAAGCTCCCACATCCTCAAGTGACAAGCTAGTTTCCAATGAAGAGATAAGCCTAATGGTGAAGAACTTCAACAAATTCTACAAGAGTAGAAGCAAGGAAAGAAGCTCAAAGTCTAGATCATATGATGAAAGGAGATCTTCTAGTCGTGATCGAAAGCTGCTACAATTGTGGAAGACCGGACACTACTCAAATGAGTGTTCGACTCCCCACAAGAGAAGAGAAGAATCTCCAAGAAGAAGAAGCTCAAGAGAAGAGTCGCCTCGAAAAGAGAGAAGGAGTAGAGATGATCGTTATGAACGAAGATCCTCTCGGAGAAGCAAGGATTCGGAAAGGAAAGACAAGTCATCAAGGAGCTACACAAGAAGAAAACATCAAGCTCATGTTGGTGAATGGGTTTCGGCCCGACTCGACAATCACTCCGAAAGAAGCTATCACTCCAACTCCGAATACATCAAGATGAAGGTGTTGCGGTCTTGCTCTAGTGTCCTCCAACTCCAACTCCTATGACATATTTGATTCACCAAATGAGGGAATTGGAAGATGCTTCATGGCAAAAGGCCCCAAGGTATCACATCCTGAGTTTATTGACTTTGATAGTGATGAGGATGACTTGCTTGGTGAAGATGAGCTCTTACATGATAAATCTAGTGAGCTTAGTAATGATGAACATGCTAGTAGTCTTTATAGTCGAGAAGAGTCGAATGACAATGCTATGAAGGAGATTGAGCGTCTAACTAAAGAACTAAACACTCTTAAGTTAGCTCATGAAACAACTCAAGAAGATCATAGAGAGCTCCTAAGATCTCATGAGAAGCTACGCTTCGAGAAGCTCAATCTAGAGCAAGAACATGAGTTTCTAAAAGCTATCAATGACGATCTTCAAAGAAGAGTTCTTCATATCTTGCCAAACGACTTCTCTTGTCTAATTTCTTGCCACCTATCAAAACTAAGCATGACAAGCATAAGAAAAATTCTTCATCTAGTAGTAACAATAATCATGCTAAATCAAATGTTGTTACTTCTAGTAATTCTCTTGATTCCACTAACAATGTTTCAAGCCAAGTTTCACTTGAGCAAGAAAATAGTCTATTGAAAGGAATTATAGAGAAAGGTGTCTACAAGAGTCTTGCCGGAAGCAAGAGCTTTGAGGAAATTGTTCGCAAACAAGGAAGACACCGGAAGAATCAAGGAATTGGTTTTGAGCGAAAGTTCAACGCCGAGGGTGTTGAATGGGAAGAAGGTCAATATCCCACTCCAAAGTTTGTCTCTCAAGAGAAGAAGTATGATCCTACGTCTTCCAATGAGGAACAAGCTCAAGATGACCTTCCACCACAAGACCACAAGCTAAAAGGCAAGGACAAGCTTCAAGAGGAGATTGATGCATTCATTGAAGCACCCGAGGCCATGGTCAAGTGGGTTCCCAAGGCAACTTCAAGTTCTACTTCAACAAGCTCAACTGCTACCCCAAGGATTCCCATCAAGATGATGTGGATCCCGAAGAAGAAGAACTAGAAGGTTCTTGAGGGTGACTCCGCCAATATACTTCACTCATATTCATTTTGGCGAGGACTTGTGCAATCAACTTCCACATCTTGCACTAGTTCATGGAGTCACAAACCCTCATGTTGGTAAGTCAAGGGACAAGGTAATCATTGCTTTCATGGACATCATCTATTGTGAACTTCAATCTATGTCCATGGATATTCTTGTTTGTTCCTTGTGGGACTAACCCATGTAGGTATTGAAAGTGCCGAATCCAAAGGATTGCTCCCAACTCTTGATGATCTTCATCAACTTTGAGCATCCACATCTTCAACATCTACATGAAGTCTTCAACGACAACCCAAGGTTAGTTTGACCCTTTAAAAGGGTTCTCACATCAAGGGGAGCTTTGCTCTAAAGAAATGAGCTAAAGCATCTTCTAATGATGTGAACACATTAATGCTTTATGGAAAAGTGGTAACCCCACTTGTGCTTAAACGATGAGTATGACCTATGATCAAATGTTCTCATTTGACTCCTAAGTCAATATACTCATATATAGATGACCTAGTCATCGCCAAATTGTGTGCTAGCTGTTAGTGTTTTGTTTGTGCATGTTTGACACATATTTCATTTGCTATCTTATTGTGTGAGCATGTTGGATGCATGATTTTATCCATTCGAGGACATCCATTTGTTGCTTTGGTCTTTTGGATATTTTCTTTTGACCAAATGGATGGACAAGAATGCCTAAGTTCCTCCCCTAGCTATCTATGCTTTCTTGTCTCAAACTCTATTCATGCTTATATCACAAACTTTGAACAAGACTTTTTGGACGAGACCGAGTGAGGAGCACTCGAGCCACCGATCCGTCAAAAGCCTAACTTCCAAAACCTTCTAAGTACTTTCGGTCAAACCGATATACTCAAATCGGATGATCAAATCACTTGGATTGATCTAGGTTTTCACCTCGGTGAAACCGAAGTTTCAAATTTCGGCGTGATCGGTGTGTAATCGCACGCAGCTAACCATCTCGGTCCCACCGAAGTTTTCAAACTCGGTCCCACCGACAACGAAGGGTATATATACTCGAGGACGAGCGCGTTGATTACTTCTTCAAACGCTTCGCCTCAAACCCTTAGCTGCCGTCGCCTTGGTCTCCGGATCGTCTCCGCCGTCGCAGGCGCCCTCGCGCCATGGTCTCCATCGCCGTCAACGGTCCTTCTCTCCGCACCGTTGTCGCCGTAGTGAAGCTCCACCGCTTTGGGTGAGTTTCATCCCTCTCGTGTTCCAATCGCTGATTCCATGCACGATAGGCGTTGCCATGTTTCTTGCCAAGATTGAGATCCTCCTATCCAGCCGTTTAGATCATAGAACAAATTTCGAGTGAAAATTTTAGGGTTAGGTTTCCGCGAACACATCTCGGTGTGACCGATTCTCGCATTTTGGATCGACCGATTTGGCCTCTGGCCATTGACTTTGCACTTTTCGGTGAAACCGAAGTTGTGCAAATCGGTAAGACCGAAATGAAGATTCAGTGAAACCCTAGCTGTCTCGGCTAGACCGAAACCCATTTCGGTCCAACCGAAAGTGGTGTATGTGGTCTGTTTAGGCATTTCGGTTTCACCGAATTGATAGACTCGGTCAGACCGACATGTATTCTGTGAAAACCTAAAACTAAAGTTTGAACTCATTTTTTTTTCAAAATCCTCTGCAGTTTGTGATAACTCTTCTCTTCTGCCTATACCTATTCTATTCACAAAGTTGTCGGTCATGTCTCAAGGAAGTGACAATGAACAGTCCGAGATGCCGTTGAGATTCCGAGGCAGCTACAAGTCCGAAGCAAGCAGTTTTTCAGATGATGGAGAGAAGCACTCCAAGTGGATCGCTCTGCACTGCCACCAGGCGAAGAAAGAGAAACTCTGATGAGGAAGATTCAGACTTCATTGCTGATGAGGAAATAACTTCAAAGCCTAAAAGGCAAGTGGTTGCCAAGAGCTATCAAGGGCAACATTCAAAGAAAGGCACAAGCAAGGTGAAGAAATCCTCTGTTGCACAGAAGCTCAGCATGGAAGAAACCTCCAGCAAGATCAAGAAGACTTCCAAGAGGAAGAGGAAAGTTCATGAAGAGACTGCTGATGATGATGATGATTCTGATGAGGAAGCACCTCAGCCTCCTCAGAAGCAGAAGTTGATGGGAGATGCCATCAGGGCAGGAGCACCTCCAAAAGCTAAGCCTTCAGCCCAAAGAAAGGCAGCCCAAGCCAAACCAGCTGCCAAGCCCAAAAAGACTGTGAGGAACATACTGCGTCGAAAAGAAGAAGGACAATGTGCCACTGCAGAATCGATGATGAGGCTCATGTTTTGCTCAAGCTCGCATGTAAACTGCCAGTTCATAATGAAGCTCATCCTCGAGCTGAAAATATGAAGGAGAGAAAGGATAAAGGTCTAAGGCTATGGAGGCAAACAGATCCATATGCCACCAGGAGAAGAACAGCAGATTGACTCAAGATTCCACACTAGAGAGCAACAAGACTTTTATGAGGCAGTGCTCATGGACAAGAAGCCAATTGTTCTTCGACACGAGATACGTTATTCGGGAATACATCGATAGTGAAGAACACAGAGACTACTTCCCACATGTGCATGAAAGCTTCACTGCTTGTGGGATTGCAGATTTCGTTGGTCAGAAATTGACTGCCTGGAACGATGAGATGATCATGCAGTTCTATGCCACCGCACACTTCTATCCAGATGGCAGGATTGTATGGATGACAGAAGGGCAGAGATTCCATTCTACTGTTGAAGAGTGGAGAGCGTTGCTGAACGCACCAGTTTCAAGGGAAGATGATATTGATGTCTATGGCATTCCGAAGAAGAATCACGAGTCAATGAAGAACATGTATAACGAGGTAGATGAGAAGGATGTAGAGATATGGAAGCTTGGATCAGTCTACTATCTTCAGGCAGGTCTCCCAACCACCAACACCATTCTGAGGCATACATTGATGCCTAAGTCAGGGGACCACCGCATGATAAGAGGGTACTCTATCAACATGCTGCACATTCTAGATCGAAGACACCTTTAAGGTGATGGACCCGATAGTTGAGACTATCAAGAGGACACGGTGACGTAAGAGATCGTGTGGGTTTGCTCCGCATATTCAGATGCTCATCAATGCCAAGTTTGGCACGGACACCTACCGTTGGATAGACCCCACTTGCCACCGCAGCCTGAACATGAGGACAACGAGGTTGTGATGACCGAGAATGCTCCCACATCCGTAGAAGGACATGCTAAGTCTGAAGTCGCTAAACAAGCTAAAGCCGAGAAGGAAGTAGCAGCAAAGCCCAAGAGCGTTGCAGAACAACTTCTTGAAGCCACTCGAGAATTGAGCTACGCCTGCCAAGATAGTGCGATCTCGGGAGAGCCTTGAGAGGATCGTTGAGGATAAGTTCCATGCTCGACGCTGTCGATCAAGTGCAGTCACCGTCAACAAGCTTGATGCGACATCGAGGAAGCTAAGAGGGAGAAGGCAGAACTCATGAAGGAGATGGAAGGTGACATGGTCCAGATGACTATGAGCAGCCCGCTGAAGTGCCCACAAAGCCCAGATCACCGCTATTCCAAAGGTCGATCCTGTGGCTACTACATCAAGACCTCCTACAGCTCCATCGGCCCAAAGACCAGCTCCAAGATTCACTCCTCCAGCTCCACAGACTTCAGCAGAAGCTTTGCAGATGCAGCTATCTCCACTCCATCGACGCAGACAGAGCCGCCAGCAGAGTCCCGAGTGACGATTAGTTCTATACCTTCGAACTTTTGGTAACTTGTTGCCAAAGGGGAGAAATTGTATAGATCATAGGGCTTCGAGAGAGAGTGCTCGTTTTGCTCTTTCGCTTATGGTTTTCCTTGAGATACTTTTGAGTTCTTTGAGATACTTCGTGTGCTTGATACTACGCTTGTTTCTATCTTGATGAGTGCTTGATCATACTGTGCTTAATGTGTGCTTGATGTCTATCATATTCCATTCATATCTTGTATGATCATTTACTCATGTCTTGGTGATTGGGTGCATGTTATTCATTCTTATCATTTTGTGCGCTCCACCAAGATGTATGTGACATGGAAGAGTAACCCATGATCCTAATCGATTGTGCATTTGCATTCAAACGCAAATCTTAAATAATGCACAAATTTAGGGGGAGCTCTTGCTTATCACATACTTCTCAAAGCGACGATGTTATTCATTGATTATATCATTTGTCGAAGCTTTGATCTATATGTTGTCATCAATTACCAAAAGGGGAGATTGAAAGTGCAACTAATCCCGTGTGGTTTTGGTAATTAATAACAACATATATATCATTGAACTAATCATTTCTTGAGAATATTTCAGAAAGTTCATTGATATGGGTATGGCAATGACTGATGATGTGGACCCTCAAAATGCTAAGGAAAACATTGGCAAAAGCTCAAGACTCCATTTTTGGTTTAGTGATCCAAGATCACATTGAGTCCATAGGAAAGCCAATACTATTAAAAGGGGGTGAGGTTATGATGATGATCTGGTTGCTCTAAAGTGCTTAGTGATTTATCTCTCAAACTATCAGCAATCTTTCACTCCAACATAAACCCATAAGTAATCTCGGTCCCACCGATTCCAAACTCACCACACCGAGATGAACCACCTCACCATATAGCCAAACCCTAAGAATCTCGGATTTTCCGATTCCAAACTCGGTCATTCGAAATTGGTGTTGCCAAGCTTCAGAACCTTCAGACTCAAATCGGTGTCACCGAGATGAGAAAGTCGGTCCCACCGAGATTGGCAAACCCTAGACTTTGGAAGAATCGGTCTAACCGAGATTGTATTTTCGGTCCCACGAAAATCCCAACGCTCACAAGATTTGAACTTTCGGTCCGACCGAGTTGTCAACTTCGGTCCGACCGAGATTGCTCAAATGTGTGTAACGGTTGGATTTTGTGTGGAGGCTATAAATACCCTCCACCTCCTCTTCATTCGTGGAGAGAGCCATCGAAAGAACTACCACTCCTACCTTACATTTCGAGAAGAAAACTACCTACCCTTGTGTTGAGATCAAGTTGCTCCACTCCCACCATATGACACTTGATTTCTAGTCTTTCCAAGTTGCTTTCCACTCAATCCTTCCTCCACCACAGCCAAATCAGTGAGGAGAGTTGAGTGTTGGGGAGATTATCATTTGAAGCACAAGAGCAAGGAGTTCATCATCACCAACCCCATCTATTACCTTTTGGAGGGTGGTGCCTCCTAGATTGGTTAGGTGTCGCTTGGGAGCCTCCGTCATGATGTGGAGTTGAACCAAGGAGTTTGTAAGGGCAAGGAGATCGCCTACTTCGTGAAGATCTACCCCGAGTAAGGCTAGTCCTCCGTGGGCGAAGCCATGATGGCATAGACAAGGTTGCTTCTTCGTGGACCCTTCGTGGGTGGAGCCTCCGTGGACTCATGGCAGCCGCTACCCTCCGTGGGTTGAAGTCTCCATCAACGTGGATTGACGATAGCACCACCTATCGGAACCACGAGAAAAAAACTCCGTGTCTCCATTGCGTTTGCTCTTCTCCACCTCTCATTTACTATACGTGCAATTTACTTTCCGCTGCCACAACTCTAGAATTGCATGTGTAGGGTGATACTTGACTTGGTTATCATTGTGAACTTGCTAAGAAACTACTCCAATCAAGAGGCAAAATTTTTAAGTTGTCAAGTAGTCTAATCACCCCCCTCTAGACATACTTCCGATCCTACAGCTGCACATATCTCGTTCTCAGGGCAACACCGGATAAGTCAAGCTACGAGTAAAACCAGCCCTCGAGTTGCTAAGAGGTGGCCCCGCAGGCTGCTCGGTTCGGACCAACACTTAGACAAGCACTGGCCCGGGGGGGGGGGCTATAATAAAGATGACCCTTGGGTTAATTACTCCCAAGGGAAATATAGGTGGTGGTGAGGCAAATGGTAAAAGTCAATGTTGGGCCTTGCTGGACAAGTTTTATTCAAAGTGAACTGTCAGGGGGGTCCCATAAATCACCCGACTGCATTAGGAACACAAAATCCGGGAACATAACACCGGTATGACGGAAACTAGGGCGGCAAGAGTGGAACAAAACACCATGCATAAGGCCGAGCCTTCCACCCTTTACCAAGTATATAGATGCATTAATAATATAAGAGATATTGTGATATCCCAACATAACCCCTCGCCCACCATGGAGAAATCTTCAACTTCACCTACAGCTAGCAACGCTATAAGAGGGGCTGAGCAAAAGCGGGAACATAGCCAAACAACGGTTTGCTAGGAATGGTGTCAAAGGTTAGAGGTTCATGGCAATTTGGGATGGCTGGACAAACAGTAATAGGTAGCGCAAAGATAGCGAAAGAACGAGGCAACTAGCATAGCAATGATAGTAGTGAGATCCAGGGTAGCGGTCATCTTGCCTGAAATCCCGCAAGGAAGAAGAACAAGTCCATGAAGAAGACGAGCGGACATGGTCGAACGAATCCTCACAACTCCGGAACGAAACCGAAGCTAACGAGAGAAGCAAACCGGAAAGAAGCAAACAACATAGTAAACACACAAGCATAAGCATGTCATGATGCACAAACAAGTATGATGCATGTCCGGTTTAATGAGGCATGGCATGGCAAAATGCAACAAACAATACTACAAGTTAAGTGGAGCTCAATATGCAACAAGTTGCATATTGACGAAACACCACATGCAATTATTTAGTTTGATCTCGTTATAAGCTACTCAACAAAATTAAATGTTGTTAAACATGGCAAGGGGTGAAGCATAATGGAAACTAACTATTTAAGCAAGTTTAAATGAGGCCGGAAGAATAAACAACAATTCCGGAAAATCCTCATGTGCATATTTTAGTTTCGGTACTGTTCTGCCCTAAACCATATTTTAATGTTGTTAAACATGCAAGATGAGTGCACCATGTTAAACTAGGCATTTCTCCACCCCATTTACATATAAAGTTTATTAAATTCGGAGTTACGGTTAAATAGTTATGAAATAAAGCATTTTAACATGGCATTTAAGCAAATTTAAACAAACAGCATTTTAAACATATTAACATGGGATGAGAGTGGCATATTATTAAACTAGACAAAATTCTAAGCATCTTACATATAAAGTTTGTTTTAATCCGATGCACGGTTAATTAATTATTAAATGCATGAGGTCTAGGGGGTTTTCTGTAAAACAGTTAATCCTCGGATAAATAGACAAATTCGCAGAACGAAAAAAAAACTACTCTGGGCCGAATCTGGCTGGGCCAAGAAGGCACAGAGGGGATCTGAGGGGCTGCTCACCCCGGCCTTGGGCTGGCTCGGTGGAGGAGGCTGGCGGGGAGGGCTACTGGCCTGGAGGAGTTGGGCCGTGGCCCACGGGCCGAGGTCCACGCGTTAGGGAGCGAAGCGGCTCCCGCTTCGCTCTGAGCTAGGTCATGGCGGCGGCAAATGTAGAAGACGACGGCGGCGAGGCGATGGCGAGGCCCGAAGGCGGCGGGGAGGCTGGGGAACGGACGGATCGGGGCGGCGCGGTGCCGGATCCGGCATCCATGACATGGCTAGTCGTAAACCCAAAGTGGCACAAACTTACAGGACAGCATCCATGACCCAAAGATCGAGCGTGTCGGTCATCGCCGAGTGAATCCAGCCGTAGCATCGGGCTAGCAGACTCGTGAACCGGGCAGTGGCGGCTAACAGACTCCGGTATTCATCGCGTGACATTTCCCCGAAGGGACAGACACAGAACGAAGGACACATGCCGGCCAGCCTAAGTGTTCCGGAGCAGTAGCAAGCTACCATGGCTCGGTGGATAACTCGGACAGCACAACGGCTGTAAATGCTCATAAAGTTTGGAGACATACTACAAAAGTGGTGGCATAAGCACTCAACATCACAATATCAAAATTCTGAGATCAATAGGTAGCATACGGAAGTAGTAGGAACTGAGCTGAGGCTTGAATCCAATAATCCTATAAGTCTATGGATTAGTAACACGTCATCCTGATAGATAGATGAGAAGGCCTAGTTCTTAATCCCCGTAGAAGAGAAGAGGTTGACTCAGATCAGAAGGCCATGAGGTATAAGGAGTAAAAAGAGCCTTACGTTCCATCCCACAATCAATTCCCCTACATATAACTAAAGCATTTCTAGACTCAACTTCGACCAGTTTGGCTTGGTAATCCTACAGCAATCAAGCTCGATACCAAAGCTGTCGGGACCCGACTCAATGCCACATCGATCTAGCATGTAACACCTCATATCACTTTGCGGCCTCACGCACGGTATTTCCACGGTGTCGCCTTACCTTTGCCCGGGACCGTTTAGCCTTTTGGCACACGATATGATGGTGTCGCTAGCATCCATATGATAAGGAGCTCGGCTGACATGGCTAGTCGTAAACCCAAAGTGGCACAAACTTACAGGACAGCATCCATGACCCAAAGATCGAATGTGTCGGTCATCACGAGTGAATCCAGCTGTAGCACTGGGCTAGCAGACTCGTGAACCGGGCAGAAGCGGCTAACAGACTCCGGTATTCATCGCGTGACATTTCCCCGAAGGGACAGACACAGGAACGAAGAAGGACACATGCCGGCCAGCCTAAGTGTTCCGGAGCAGTAGCAAGCTACCATGGCTCGGTGGAAACACTAGGAGACATTTCCCGGTAAGAGGGGCTACTAAGGATAAACAACTAGATAGTCAGATCCCACACATACCAAGCATTTCAATAACATACACACAATATGCTCGATATGTGCAAATACAACATGGCATCACAACATGACTCTACGACTCAAGTATTTATTCATTAGGCTCCGAGGAGCGAGATATTACAAACATGGGTCTCATGACCCAACATTCAGAGCATACAAGTCAAAGCACATGCGGAAGCTTAACATGTCTGAGTACAGACATCTATAAATGAAAAAGGCTTAGAAGCCTGACTAACTACCAGATCCTGCCGAGGGCACAAGATCGTAGCTGAGGTAACAAGCTAAACGTCGAAGTCCACGCGGAACTATTAGCGAGACTGAAGTCTCTCTGCAAAAACGTAAAATAGGCAAACGTGAGTACAAATGTACCCAGCAAGACTTACATCAGAACTATCTACATATGCATCATTATCAACAAAGGGGATGGTGGGGTTTAACTGCAGCAAGCCATCTTTGACTCGGTGGCTATCCTGAACTACGACTGCAATGTAACTCTTTGAGGTGGCGCACACGAGTCCACATATTCACCATATCAACACACCACTATGGATCCGCTCCCGTCTCCCTACGTGAACGCCATCCATAGCACTCACGCTTATCTTGCGCATTTTAGAGTGTCCACTTCAAGTTATCTATGAACTATGCAAGGGGTCCAAGTTTCCATATCCGAGGAATCCGGCTATTCGAATAGATAATGATAACCTCGCAGGGTGTACTTCTTCACACACGCCTCGCCACTTATCGCCTCAGACACGTCATGTACCTCGGCAACCTTCAAGCGGAAACAGGCGAGGGAGTCGGCCACGACCTACCTAAACACTCAAGTCTCTCGTCCGTGTTTATCGCCTATTCGAGTTCCATCCGCAAGGAGATCCGCCGGGTGTCGCCACGGCCCCAAACGATGTGAGCAGGGTTCCCAAGCCCACCATCCGGTGCCACTTGGTACACCGTACATCAGGCCTAGTCTGTCCCAAGCCCACTTGTACCGGTGCCACTTGGTAGACTACTAACACTACCTACAAACACCGTAAACTAGTTGCAACTCCCGGACAGAGAACAAGGGTGATTAAGAAGCCGAGAGGGTCGAGTTACGGAACCCAATGTGTGGTAGTAACTGTTCATGGATCACAAACACGTAACTCAGTTCGAGGACGGCTGCAATGAGACAACCCACCATGTACTCCTACATGGCCTCTCACCGCTACCTTTACCAAATCGTGTTCACACACTTAGCTCTCAACAAGAGGACATGTTAACACACCTCCGATTCATTCCCGATGAATCGGACCGACACAACTCTAAGCAATAGCAGGCATGACAAACAAGCATGAATGAGTAGGCACATCGTGGCTCAAACAACTCCTACTCATGCTAGTGGTTTCATCTATTTCTTGTGGAATGACAGTCATGCAGAGGATAAAGGGGTTCAACTACCGCAGCATGTAACAGTTGAAACGTTGTTGTCCTAATGCAGTAAAAGAGAGCAGGAGCAAGAGAGTGGGATTGTATCGGAATGAACAAGGGGGTTTTGCTTGCCTGGCACTTCTGAAGACGATATATCTCTTCATCGGTGTCATCGAACTCATCGTCGGAACGCGTCTATCGAGAGGGGGCAATTACCAGCAACTGAGAAAGAAACACAATTAATGCAAATGCACAATATGATGCATGATCATGACATGGCAATATGCTGTGGTTTGAGCTAATGCAACTAGCAACAGATTAAATGGAGTTGGTTTGAATACAAGATTCAAATTCAAACTCCATATGTGATTATTCAAATGCCATTTAAATGATTTGTGCTAAACAGCAGCTATAAGTTGTTCCAACATGCATGAAAATTGTACAGATGGATAGATTGGATTTTTCTGATCATTTTTCATATATAATTTATTTCATTCTGAGCTACGGTTGAATTTATATGAATTTTGGAAGTTTATACTATTTTCTGGAATTTTCTAAAAAGAATAAATCCAGAAAAGGGTTTATTGCGTCAGCCTGGCGTCAGCGTGACGTCAGCAAGTCAACGGGGCTGGTCCGGGTCAAACCTGACGGCTGGGACCCACATGTCAGTGTAACAACTAACTAACAGAGTTTATTAGTGTCGTTAAACACTAATCTAGGTTAATTAGAACCCGAGCCCGCACGCCGCTGACTCATTTAGTTAACCAGGGTAATTAGCACTAGATTTTATCCTAAACTAAAAACTGTCAGCGGCCGGGCCCACATGTCATCGACCCAGAGGAGGTCAAACCCGTGGTCAACCGAGCCTAATACGCCGGCGGCTCGACGCCGGCGACAGCGAGCACGGCGGAGGGCTCGGGTTTCGCTTCTTCGACGACCAAACAAGCGGCGGAGAGGCCCTATGTGGAGCTGGGACTCGCAAGCACCCATTGCAACAAGCGGCAATGGGGTGTGAGCTGAGCTCGGGGAACGAAGCGTGGCGGCGGCCGGAGTTCGGTCAAGCTCGGGGTCGGCGTTGCGTTGCACGGGAGGAGGATATGGTGGGTGTGTTCGACTCCTGGGAGTGTGATGAGCACGCTGATGGGCTCGTACGCAAGCTTGCACGGCCGTAGCCACGGTGGTGACATGGCCGGCGGCGGGGAGATCTCGACTTCGACGGTGGGCTAGTTAGAACGCGCTATCGAGGAAGGGGACAGGGGGAAAGCGATCAGGGGCTCACTGGGGGGCGGAGGAGAAGGTCAGCGGGCTCGGGGACGCGTCAGAGCGGAAGCACGGTCGCCGCCGATCTCGGTGACCCGACGAGGAAGAAGATGTCGGGGCGGCGCTCCGAGGCTCTTCTCATCACGTGGCTCGGTGGAGACGGCGTATGGTTCAACGGCGGAGCTCCAGGTCACGTCGGAGAGGCACGGGGGAGGCTGTGGACGCGGTGGTGCTCGTCGGCGCTCTCAGCTGCGCTCTGTTCTTGCGAGAGAGAGGGACAGAGGGGGATGAGGGGGTTGAGCAAGCGGCCGAGGGAGGCGAGGGGGAGTGCGTGGCGCTCATAGGCGCGTCGGGGTAGCGGCGGAAGCAGGAGGTGGCGCAAGACGTGGTGGCAAGCAAGCAGCACACGCCGCCCTTCCATCGAGGAGGAAGACGACATGGGTGTTTCGGTAGGGCTGGGCCGGTCAACTGGACCGCCAGGTAGATTTGGGCCAGGTAAGTGGCCCTGGTGGTTCACTCTCTCTCTCTCTATTTTAATTGTTTTTGTTTTTCTATTTCTCTGTAATATTTAGGGCTTTATTAAAAATACTAATGCTAACTGAAAAATCATGAAACTTCTAATGCCCGCTGCTGAAAATAAATACAACAGTAAACATTTCAGTTTATGATTATTTGGGTATTTAAAATATTTAATAGCATTTAAATGCCCAAATGCAAATACTATAAGATTTAATTCAGAGCCCAAATATGTCATGGAAAAATGTGCAACACCTCTGGTTATGGTTTCTAGCATTTTCCAGAAATGATGGACATTTTTGAAAGCTATTTGGATTGACTGAAAATATTTTAGGTGAACCTAATGAATTCCTTTAATGCTAGGGTTTGGACAATCCCCATTTCAACTTTCTGTAAAAGTAAACATGATGCATCACCAAAGACTAGTACTAGTGCATTGCCAGAAGCTAGGGATGTGACATAAGGTTGGAATAATGGTCGCAACTTCGACCAATCCGTTTTTGAAACCACACCCACATATCCTTCTCCGGCACACCACTTCTTTGTCAAGTGGTTACCCAGCTCAACATCTCCCTCGGGCATTAGTGGCACCCGACGGGGTTTTCAAAAGTCTTTGGGAACATACTGGCCTCCGTCACCATGCATATTCCCGTCCCTTTTTGCGTAGCACTACTTTAGCATCCTATCTACTCCCACCGGCATAACCCTCATAAGAAGGTAGGGCCATGCACAATGCAAGTATCAACGAGGAAGTAACAGAGGCAACCAACCCACGTGGTTCACCATCTCATCATGATTCCGATGCAACAATATTAAAGAGCTATATGACATGCATAAAAAGGGTTTCATAGACATGGTCAAAGGGCTGCTTGCCTGTTATAACAAAGTCTTCGAGGTCTTCAAATATCTCTGGTCCAACTCCGAGCATTGCGTCTACTTCGTCAACTATGCCGCGCCCTGAGCGCAGGATAGCGCCGCAGCGCACTGGGCCGGCCCAGCTGCACGGCCACGCGGCTAAGGAGGGCCACGCCGACGGCGTACTATGGGAGTACGCTTACCTGCAGGGAAGGCGGTTTCGAGGGGATCCCGCCTCCACTTAAACGCCGGGCCCGCCGGCTGAGTCGTGACCATGGGCCCACCCAGGTCGTCCCTTCCTCCAGCGCGCCATGGCTGAGGGATCGAGGCTGGGTGAGCACTGCCGCCGCTTGCCTGGCGGCACAGGCCACCCCCGGCCAAGCTCCGGCCACCGGAGGGGTCGCCGGGGAGAGGCGGTTCTTCTGGAGGGGAGAGGAGGTGGGGAGCACCTCGTCCTTGTCCGAATCGGAGCGGAGGCCAGCGGCGGCATTCCGGCCATGGGGAGCGACGGAGGGCATGAGAAGGGGTGTGGGTTGGTCCAGAGGGGCTCTAGAGGAGAGGGGGAGCAAACGGAGTGGAGAGGAGGTCCTGGGAGGCCTTTAAATAGCCGGTTCAGATCGCACGTGGGACGCGCCCTCTGGTGCTCATGAAATGGCGTGGTGGCCACGGAGGAGGCCAGGGGCTGTCTGCGGCGCTCGTGGGAGTCGTGTAGGGTGCCAGGAAGAGAGAGAGGGAGAGGGGAGAGGTCAGAGGCGCGCGCGTGTGAGCCGCACCATTGGCGCGCTTGAGCGGCCTCTATTTGCTAGCGCGGAGGCGCGGGGAGGAGGAGAGAGGAGGGGGCCGACCGCGTAGCATGTTGTGGACGTCGAGGCTCCTCGACTGGCCTGAGGGGGAGGCTCGAGGTGGTCGGGAGTGCCGTGTCAACGGTCGGGAGCACGCTGACGTGCTCCAGAGCGCGCAAATGGCTGGCACCCGCTGCTTTTCTTCGCGTCCTCACGCCCACTCTGCGCCCTGGAGGCTCTGGAGGAGTAAACAAAGTGGAAATGGCATTGGATGCCTTGGGGAACCAGTAGAGGAGAGGTGGGGTTGAGAGAGAGAGAGGGAAAACTGCTGTCCTGGGAAGAAAAATGGAGTTCCCCCCCCTCCATCATTGCTTCCTTGGGCAAGAAAGCGTCCAGGTACTAGAGGGGGACTAGGAGAGGTTGTGGTAAAAAGTAGAGGCCATGGATAAGAGTGGAAGAGATCAAAAATGGCATTTTGGTAAAGTGTCAGAAGGTGTTTGATGCTGGTTTGGGCAAGAAGATGAGTCCCATTTTTCATGAGACTCCACAGGATGAAATGGCAGATATAACTAGGGCCTTCCACCAATTTGGAGCTTATTTGGGCAAAGTAGATAATGTAACTTTGGTGAACCCTAGAAATCAGCAGAAATGGCTTTGCCAAGATTTAGCCATGCAAATCTATTCTCCTTGATGCACCACTTGGTGTAGTGTCATCATTTGATCATGTTATCATGCTCACAAAAGTTGGAATCAAGGAGAGAAAGTTTCCAATGTAGAGTTGTTCAAATTTGAACCTGGTCAGAGAGGGTTTTGGGGTACTTTGGTCAAGATAAAATTCTCTCCAACTTGTGCCATTTGGTCTAGATGCATTATTACACCATTTGAGAATGTGCACCAAGTTTGAGAGCATTTGGACATGTTTGATGAAGGCAAATCTGTTCAAACTTGAAAAGAATGTAGTGGTTTGAGGGGATTTGATGATGTTATCTTGTTCTCCAAGACATGAGACTTGGCAAGATCACCAAATATGTCATATGTGACATGATAGAATTTTCTTGGAATTTTTGGAGAATATTTCCTTTGTAAATATTTCAAAAGCTTGAAATATCCAGAAAGGGTTTTTGAGGTATTTGACCAATATTTTGAACATGACCATGTTTTGAAACTCTTATATATGGACAATATATGTCCTATGAGTTTTCCTAAATTTTGTCAAATATTTTTGAAGCAATAAAATAATTTTTCCCTATTAAAGACCATTTTTGGCCTTAAGAAAAAGCTTTTAAATAAAATAGGAAAATAACTTTTAAAATTATATTTTTGTGGTTTCGGGTATCCTATATCTAATAGGAGTCAAATATATTTTTGAAAGATTTTACTGCCCTTAACTAAGTACTTGCAAAGGCAATCCTCAATTCAGGGTTTTTGGAAAACTAATTTTTGAAAATACTTTTTGGCCAAATTATTTTGTAAGAAAATACCATATTGCTCTGTACACATGGCATGATCATTGGGAAAAGGTTTTGGATCAAGGAGATGAAGTATAGGAGTTGGAGGATTTATTTTATTTTTAGAGCACTTGCAAACAGCAGACAAGAATCAAATCAAGCAAGGACCAAAACACACAAAAGTTTTTGTCAAACCACATTTTATCATGATTTATCATCTTAAGTGTTGTGCCATGAAAATCAGGGTGTGACAGACCTACTCCCTTACAAGAATCTCGTCCCCGAGATTCCCAGACTAGGCGCGGAAAGGGATACAGAAACTTGGATCTGGGGTAGTCTTCAAGTCCTCATGTTGCTTCTACTTCCGTGTGGTATGTCCGGCGTGAGGTCGTCTGGACTATTGGTTTCGCCAGGATTGGATTGATTATCTGGTTCGCCCTGTTCGGACGGCTGCTTGGTTGCATGTTCGTCATCCACTGGTTTGCCCTGCTCTAACGCTGGGTCATTAGGAGTGCTGTCTTTGTCGAGGCGGGGCTTAGGGCGGCGTTTGCGTCGCCGCTTTGGTTGTTTATCGGCGGGATTGTCCTTAGACGCACCCCGTTGTTCCTCGTCGTCGCTTCCTTTTGGGGTATCCACCATATATACGTCATGTGTCCAGGTTGTCTTCCAGTGCCCTGTAGGTCTGGTTCTTGATTGTCTCCGTCATCGTCGTCCATACCGTCGATGTCTTCGGAGTCATAGTCTAGCATGTCTGTTAGATCGTCGACAGTGGCTACAAAGTGGGTGGTGGGAGGGCTTTGAATTTCTTCGTTGTCCGCATCCCAACCAACCTGGCCATAATCCGGCCAGGGCTCTCCGGATAGCGAGAGATGCTTTAGCGAATTTAGGATGTCGCCAAAGGGCGAGTGCTGAAAGATGTCCGCCGCGGTGAACTCCATGATCGGCGCCCAATCGGATTCGATTGGCAGGGGCGCAGGAGGTTCGGAGTCCGGCAGGAGTCCGGCACCTCGGAGTCACGAGCTTTACAAGGGACGAGGTTAGTGTTCGGCTCCATCGCCGTGGAAGGTGCAGCCCACGAGGCGGTGTCCAGCCACCGGTCCCCGATCTGGGCGATCGCCTTCGGACTGAGGGCCGGAGCGGATTTGTGTGCGGCCACCAAGGCACTGTCCGGCGGCAGAGCTAAATCATGCCCATCGTGACAGCGCGGCACGCTCGGCTGAGGCTCGAGTCCGTCAAAGATCAAGTCCCGACGGATGTCGGCCGTGAAGTTTAGGCTTCCGAACCTAACCTGATGGCCAGGGGCGTAGCTTTCGATCTGCTCCAGATGGCCAAGTGAGTTGGCCCGCAGTGCAAAGCCGCCGAATACGAAGATCTGTCCGGGGAGAAAAGTCTCACCCTGGACGGCATTGTTGGTTGAAGAAGCCATCGAGCCTATCGGTGACGACACAGAGGAACTCTCAATGAAAGCACCAATGTCGGTGTCAAAACCGGCGGATCTCGGGTAGGGGTCCCGAATGTGCGCCTAGGCGGATGGTAACAGGAGACAAGGGACATGATGTTTTACCCAGGTTGGGCCCTCTTGATGGAGGTAAAACCCACGCCCCGCTTGATTAATATTGATGATGTGTATTACAAGAGTGGATCTACCACGAGATCAAGGAGGCTAAACCCTAGAAGCTAGCCTATGGTAGGATTGTTGTAATGGAGGTTATGTCCTACGGACTAAAGCCCTCCGGTTTATATAGACACCGGAGAGGGCTAGGGTTACACAGAGTTGGTTACAATGGTAGGAGATCTACATATCCGTATTGCCAAGCTTGCCTTCCATGCCATGGAAAGTCCCATCCGGACACGGGACGGAGTCTTCAATCTTGTATCTTCGTAGTCTTGGAGTCCGGCGGACGATGATAGTCCGGCCGTCCGGACACCCCCTAGTCCAGACTCTCAATCGGGCTAGCAGGACTCGATAAACCAGTCAGAAGCGGGCTAACAGGACTCCGGTACTCAACGCGTGACATTTCCCCGAAGGGACAGACACATAAACAAAGAAGGACACATGCCGGCCAGCCTAAGTGTTCCGGAGCAGCAGCAAGCTACCGTGGCTCAGTGGAAGCACTAGGAGACATTTCCCGGTAAGAGAGGCTACTAAAGATAAACAACCAGATAGTCAGATCCCACACATACCAAGCATTTCAATCATACACACAATATGCTCGATATGTGCAAATACAACAAGGCATCACAACATGACTCTACAACACAAGTACTTTATTTAAAGGCTCAGAGAGCCATACATAGCATACACACAAGTACGGGTCACACGACCCACATTCAAGTCATACAAGCATACAAGCCAACAGCGGAAGTAATTTATCTGAGTACAGACAACTAGTAAAATAAAAGAGGCTTGGGTAAGCCTAGCTATACTACATGGTCCTTCACAAGCTCAGGGTCACCACCTGGGCCTCAGTCTACTCATCGATGTCAATGTCTATGAAGAACCCGTCAGAAGGGGTTGTAGCATCTTCTGTAAAAAGTAAATTAAAGCAACATGAGTACAAAGGTACTCAGCAAGACTTACATCAGATCCTACATACATGCACATTATCAAGAAGGGTTGGTGGGGTTATTGCAACAAGCCAGCTTTGACTCTTGGCTAAGCTATCCTACGAGACTCCAACTTGAAATGGTTTTATTTTCGAGTCCACTACTCATCACTTCAATACACTACCGAGGGTCCACCTTCGCCTTCCTACTGGAAGAGCCATCCTCGCACTCACGCTTATCTTGAGGCTTTTAGTTGTTTCCATTTACTTGTCTATGAACCGTATAGGCAACCAAGTAGTCCTTATCATGACGCCGCTATTCGAATAGATGATGTTAACCTGCAGGGTGTACTTCTTCATACACGCTCACCACTTACCGCCGTTTACACGACATGTACTCGGCAACCTTCAGCGGAAGCCCAACGTGGGTGTCGGCCATGACCTACCTAAACACCTAAGTCTCCATCCGGGTTTATCGCCTATTCGTGTTCCATCCGCAGTAGTCCGCCGAGGTTTCCACATCGCCCCGAACGATGTGAACAGGGTTCCCGAGATACCTAACGGGCATCCGGTATACCGTGCCACGTACCTACCGCATCACAGCCCACCCCATGGTCAGTGCTGTCCACGGCCTCCAGTAGGCTACAAACACCAGAAACTACTTACAACTCCCGGACAGAGAACTAGGGTGAATAAGAAGCCTAGAGGGTCCATTGTTTTCGGGCCCAATGCATGGTAGTAGCTGATTCTAAAATCACACGTACAGATCTCAGTTCTTAAGGACGGCTTCAATGAAACAACCCGAAATGTACTCCTACATGGACTCTCATTGATACCTTTACCAAATCGTGTTCAACACATCACTCTCATACTGACACGATCATTTCACTCTAGCCCATCACCCAGATGAACCAGACCTGACACGACTCTAAGCATAGCAGGCATAGCAAGGTAGGAACAACACATACACATGGCTCAATCAACTCCTACACATGCTAGTGGGTTTCATCTAGTTACTGTGGCAATGACAGGTCATGCAGAGGAAATGGGTTCAACTACCGCAACACACAGCAGTTTGAATCGCGTTGTCTTAATGCAGTAAAAGAGAGCAGAAGCGAGAACATGGGATTGTATCGATATGATCAAATGGTTGGTTGCTTGCCTGATGGGTCGGTGCACTGGTATTGTTCTTCGTTGGGGTAATCACGGTAGTCCTCAGGGGCAGAACCTGCCGCAGAGAGCACCGATACACAAACATCACCAAACAATATGCAACAATATGATGCAAGCACGAAACATGGCAAAATGAGTGTATTGGGCTAATGCAACTAAGACCAGATGGGTTTGAACTATTTTGAACCCAAGGTTCAAGTTTCAAACTCATAAGTAGCCCTTTTAAGTACTTAAACTTGTTCTGTACTAAACAGCAGGTTAGGTTGATTAAACATGCATGAAACCAGTACAGATGGATAGATTGGATTTTTCTGATCATTTTTCATATATAACACTTTGCATTTGGAGCTACAGATTAATTTCTATGATTTTTTGAAGTTTGTGGTATTTTCTAGAATTTCCTGTGTAGAAATAATTCCAGTAAATAACTTACTGCGTCAGCATTACGTCAGGCTGACGTAAGTGGTCAACGGAGCTGGTCCAGGTCAAACTGACCAGTGGGTCCCGCGTGTCAGTAGTTATTTAAACTAACTAAATTTAGTTAGTGCAATCTAAGTTAATTAGCAGAACGGGTCCCACTTGTCATAGACTCAGGGGAAGTCAACCTGGGCCCACCCAGTCAAGTCAACGGGGTCAAACCTGCCGGCGAGGCCAGACGCGGCGGTGGAAGTACATTAGTGCGTTCTGGCGACCAAATGAGCGGCGGAGGGCATCTACGCGTAGCTGGGAGCAAGCCGCAACGCTTGGTGGTGGTGGTTGAGCTCGGGGTGGCCGGAAACATCGCCAGCGGTGACCTTGGCGGTTGCCGGAGTTCGGGTGAGGTCGAACCCGAGGCTACGGGGCACGACGAGGCACATGGTGAGGTGCGTTGGGCTCCTGGGGATGCAGTGAGTGCGTTGGACACGGTGGTGTGGCCGGTGGTTGGCCGAAGACACGTCGGCGACAAGCTCGACAGCGGAGCGTGCGGTGAAGCTTCGTGTGCTCGCTGTGGTGCACGAGAGCGAGAAAGGAAAGGGGGAGAAGGTAGCTGGGCTCACGGCGGTCTCGATGAAGCAGACGGCGCGGTCGGGGACGAGCTGGTGCGGCGGCGACGGCGAAAGGGATCTCCGGCGGTGGCGGGGTCGGACGAGGTCGGTGCAGTGGCTTCGGGGCAAGCGAGCGCTTGGGGCTCGGCTAGCTTGAAGGAGAGGAGGGTGGCAAAGCTCCAGGACACGATGGCGCGGTGCAGGGACGACGGAGAGCGCGACTACGACGACGGTGCGGCTGCGGTGGCGTCGGCCATGGTACGGGAGAGCGAGGGAGAGGAGCTGGGGAGGAGAGGGCGTGTCTGTCAGCTCGGGGGAGGAGTGTGTGACCGACCCAGGGCGGCAGAACGACGAGGGGAGGAAGCAGAGCGGCGGGCAGCTGCATGGCATGCTCTGGTGCCGACGTTGAGCACCTGGCTGCCTGCCTGGCCAAGTAAAGCAGCTCGCTGGAGCGGTGGCTGGGCTGGGCCGGCAGGTGGGTTTGCCAGGTGGGCGCCAGGTAAGCCTCTGCTTTCTTTGATTTTCCTTTTCTATTTTTTTTGTAAGTTTGTGGACTTTCTAAAAATACCTAAGCAACTCCAAAAATCCCCAAACTGCTCATGCCCACTGTTTAGGATATAAACAACATGGAACATTTTAGTTTAGGATTATTTGGACATTTAAAATATTTTATAAATTTTAAATGTCCAAATTCAAATACTTATGATTTAATTCAAAGACCTTAGGATGACCTAGAAAATTGTGCACCACTTTTGGCAGAGGTTCTGAACCAAGACAAAAATGATGGACATTTTAGAAGGGCATTTCAGGTTCATTGAAAATATTTTTAGTAAACCCTAGTTGGATTCAGAGAGGGCTGGGGTTTCTGTCATCCCCATTTCAAGTTTCTGCTGAATGGAATAGACATGATGCAACACTCTAATGCATGAACTAGCTAGGGTGTGACAACTCACCCCCACTCAAAAGAATCTCGTCCCGAGATTTAGGATCCTCCGGGAAGAAGGCGGGATACTCGAGTCGAAGATGATCCTCTCTTTCCCAAGTTGCTTCTTTTTCAGAATGGTGTGACCATTGAACCTTGAGAAACTTGATATTATGTCGTCGAGTGGTACGCTCGGCTTGATCGAGTATACGAACGGGGTACTCTCGATACGTGAGATTATCTTGAAGATCAAGCGTTTCGTGGTCCACTCCACGGATAGGATCCGAGAAGCAACGCCTGAGTTGAGAGACGTGGCAGACATCGTGGACTCTGGAGAGATGCGGAGGTAGTTCCAATTGGTAGGTAACTTCTCCTCGCTTGGCAAGAATGCGGAAGGGTCCAATGTAGCGAGGATCCAATTTGCCTTTGATATCGAAACGATGGGTTCCTTTCAGAGGAGTAACCCGAAGATAAGCCTTCTCGTCAACCTTGAAAGTCAAAGCCTTATGTTTTCGGTCATGTTGACTCTTTTGACGAGATTGGGCGGTTTTCAACTTTTCACGAACGATGCGAACTTGCTCTTCTGCTTCCTGGATCATATCCAGGCCAAAGAATTGTCTTTCCCCGGTTTTTGACCAGTTAAGAGGCGTTCGACACCTTCGTCCATAGAGAACTTCAAAAGGGTCTTTACCCAAGCTAGATTGATAGCTGTTGTTATAAGCAAATTTGGCAAATGGAAGGCATTTCTCCCAATCCATTCCGAATGAGGTAACAGAAGCTCGAAGCATGTCTTCTAGAATCTGGTTGACGCGTTCTACTAGTCCGCTTGATTGAGGGTGAAAGGCAGTGCTAAAGGAAAGGCGGGTTCCCACAGCATTTTGGAAACTTTCCCAAAATCGAGAGGTGAAGAGAGTTCCTCGATCCGAGTTAATTTCCAGTGGAACACCATGGGAGGGACACTATTCGGGAGATGTACAAGTCTGCTAATTGACTAGCGGTTATACTCTCGCGAACAGGTAAGAAATGGGCCACTTTGGAAAGACGGTCGATAACGACGAAGATAGCATTATTCCCTCTCTTGGTCCTGGGAAAACCGGTAATGAAGTCCATACCAATTTTGTCCCATTTCCATTCAGGAATAGCTAGAGGTTGAAGGGTGCCAGCAGGCCATTGATGCTATGCTTTTACACGACGACAGACGTCACAGTTAGCAATATACTGAGCAATTTCTCTCTTCATCCTAGTCCACCAGAACCTCTAGCATAGGTCCTGATACATCTTAGTGCTACCGGGATGAATGGTGAGAGGAGGTTCATGAGCTTCCTTAAGGATCAATCGCCTCAGGTTTCGCACTTTGGGAACCACTAGACGGTTCCTGAAGTATACGACTCCTTGATCATCAATGGAGAAACAATTCACAACTCCTTTCTTGATGTTTCTTTTGATACGGGAAATCCCCGGATCTACCTTCTGAGCTTTGATGATCTGATCCGTAAGGGTAGGTTTCGCCACCAAGGTGGAAAGGAATCCTTGAGGAACGATGTGAAGGTTAAGTTTCCGAAATTCCTCATGGAGAAGTGGTTGACTTTGTTGCAACATCAGATTGTTGCAATAAGATTTACGACTTAGCGCATCAGCCATGACGTTGGCTTTTCCCGGGGTGTAAGTTATCCCTAAGTCGAAATCTGTGATCAACTCGCCCCAACGTCTTTGCCTGAGATTCAAATCCGGTTGGGTGAATATGTACTTCAGACTTTGGTGACCAGTGAAGATTTCGCAACGATTACCGAGGAGGTAATGTTGCCAGGTTTTGAGTGCATGGACTACAGCTGCAAGCTCTAGATCATGAGTAGGGTAGTTTTCCTCATGTGGGTGTTATTGCCGTGAAGCATAAGCAATTACATGTCGATCTTGCATGAGAATGCAACCTAGTCCTTGTCGCGAGGCGTCGCAATAGATAAGAAAGTCCTTGGAGAAGTTTGGTGGTACCAGTACAGGAGCAGAAGTCAGGCGTCTTTTCAGTTCCTGGAAACTGTGCCCACATTGTGGAGTCCACTCGAACTTTTTATCTTTCTTGAGGAGTTCAGTTAGAGGTTTAGCAACTTTGGAGAACTTCTCGACAAAGCGGAGACAATAGCTCGCTAAGCCAAGGAAACTCCGAACTTGCTTGACCGATTCAGGTGGAGTCCAATTAAGGACGACTTGAACTCGCTCGGGATTAACAGCAATACCTTTACCAGAGATTACATGTCCTAGTTAGGTCACTTCTGGCAACCAAAATTCACATTTAGAGAACTTGGCATAAAGGCGATGCTCTCGAAGTTTCATCAACACTAGTCTTAGATGCTCGGCATGTTCTTCCTCATTCTTGGAGTAGATGAGTATATCATCGAGGTAAACCACTTATTTAATTTATCCAAATACTCCATGAAGATTGAGTTCATTAACCGAGAGAAGGTGGCTGGAGCATTGGTTAACCCGAAGGACATGACGGTGTACTCGTATTGGCCGTAACGAGTGACAAAGGCCGTTTTGGGAATGTCCCCATTTCGGATTTTGATTTGATGGTAGTCCAACCTCAAATCCATCTTATAAAAGACTGAGGATCCAGCGAGCTGATCATACAGGTCGTTGATCCTGGGGAGCGGATACTTGTTCTTTATTGTGACCAAGTTGACGGGTCGATAATCTACAACCATCCGGTCCGTACCATCCTTCTTCTTAACGAAGAGGACGGGGCAAGCCCATGGAGATGAACTAGGACGGATGAAACCCTTTTTCAAGGATTCATCGAGTTGTTTCTTAAGCTCGGCTAGTTCTAGTGGTGCCATCTTATAGGGTCTTCTAGAAATTGGGACAGTTCCTGGAATGAGATCTATCACGAACTCGACATCTCTGTCAGGTGGGACACCTGGCAATTCTTCTGGAAAGACATCCGGAAAGTCACGGACTACCGAAACGTCTTTGAGGTCTGGCAAGGGACTGGCATTAAGAGAATATAGTTGTCGCTTGGCTACTCGGGTCAAGACATTGACTATCTTTCCCGAAGGGTGCGTAAGTTGAACAGTTCTAGAGAAGCAATCAATCTTGGCATGATGGGCTGACATCCAGTCCATACCCAAGATGATATTAATATCCGAAGATTTGAGAGCTATCAATGATGCAAGGAAGACAAGTCTGTTGACCTGAATTTGATTTCCACGGCTTACTCTAGAAGTTTGCCATTTGGATCCCGGGGTTTGAATTACCATGGAGGTGGGCATATCACAGAATGTGGCGTTATGCAGACGAGCATAGCTCTCAGATATGAAGGAATGAGATGCTCCAGTATCGAAAAGAACAGATGCCGGGTGGCAATTAACAAGGAGCGTACCGAGAACGACGTTGGGATCCTCTTGAGCCTCTTTAGCTGAGACACAATTCACATGGCCACGTGCCGTGGTGGCCGGCTTGGCATAGTACACCTTCCCTGCTGGCTTGCCACGGCCAACAGCCTTTCCAGACTGGTTGGGGTTGGTCTGGGGACACTCGCGCATGTAGTGGCCCGATTCCCCACACTTGAAGCATGTCACGGGGCTGGTGCATGGAGGAGCATTGTTGGTTGGCCCACCATAGGGCTTAGCTGGTGCATACTGCTGAGCTGGACGAGGCGCCTGATAGGATGGCCTTGGTGTGAACCTGGGTGGCAGGGCAGTGTTAGGCACCCACACCCGGCGCTTCTGTAGTCTAGCGCTGGATGAGGAGCCCATGTCACGGCCATGCTTGCGTGTTGCTTCAAATCACCGACCTGCCTCAAAGACTGATGGCTTTGTTCACAAGCTTCGAAAGAGGTGCACTCATGCAGACGGAGATCTCGGCGGCTCGGGCTAAGTCCCTTGTGGAACCTTGCACCGCTTTGCATCGGTGGAGACTTCTTCGTGGCATAGCGTGCTAGGTTACCAACTCCCTATGTAAGCGTCCACAGAGAGTCGACCTTGGGTGAAACTGTAGAACTCCTCACGTTTACGGTCCATAAGACCTTCCGGAATATGATGTTCACGGAAAGCCTCACTAAATTCTGCCCAAGTAGTGACATGTCCAGCTGGGCGCATGGCTTCATAGTTCTCCCACCAGAGACTGGCGGGGCCTTCGAGATGATATGCAGCAAAGGTGACCTTATCATCCTCAGCTACGAGTGCAGAATGTAGCTTGTGAGTAATGCTGCGAAGCCAGTCATAGGCGTCGAGAGGCTCGATGGAGTGGTGGAAGGTAGGTGGATGTAACTTGATGAAGTCGCTGAGCGACACCAAGTTATTCCTATGATGCTGTGCTATGTTCTGCTCGATGCGCTCCAACAAGCGGTTGGTCTCCCGCTTGTTTCTCTCAGCCTCCAGCATAACCTCGGCCAGAGAAGGAGGGTGAGGCAGGTTTGCTTCCCCAACTCTGCTGCCTTCGACCTGCTCTGGGGGTTGTTGCGGGTGTTGACCATCCTAGGAAAACAAGACAATAGTTTAGTCCAGGATGATAAGATTCTGACATAGAAATGTAGAATGTAATGGATAACTCGGAATGCAAGATGATCATCCGTATGACATGGTAGATATAGAAACTGCTTCTTTTATTCCATCGTCATACACACCATACAAGGTTTAGTACAGGACCAACAAAGTACTACTACGGTGAAAGGAAGATTACATCTCATCGGAGGCATTCCAAGCTCCTATACATTATTTTTCTACACCTCCGGAATTGATACATACTAAGTCATATTCCACAGGTCACGCAGGACGGTGGAAATACAACTATTACAATACTAGTGAAACTACTACTAACTCAGACATCTCCGTAGTAGTCCTCATAGAAGTCTCCTCCATAGCCTGGAAGTTCAACATGAGCATCCGGGAACAGACGGTCCTGAGGAGCCTGTGGACCATAGGGGCTAGGGTGAGGTCTTGGACCAACAAACGGTGGCCTGCGGGGACCACGAGGTGGGGTGATGCCTCCCACATCACGCCAATCCATCATGGCTGGTAGAGCAGATCTAACAGGATACAGATCTTTCATATCCATATATCCAGCTTGCACAGCCGGTGCAAACCGAGTCAAGGTGGCCCAATGATCAGCACGGGTGTTGAAAAGCTCCAGTCTCAAGGCCTGATTCTCTTGGTCCTTATCCTCGAGCATCTCGGAAGTGGTGCGAGTTAGTGAGTCCTCCTGTGTGGAGTCAGCATAGATAGCCTGGAGATACCCCTGCGCTCCAGGGAGTGAAGCTGGCATATACCGGAAGTCGGTGTTCCGAAGCAGGCCAGTCCTGACTCGCATGATGGTCATCATAGAATAGGCAGCATCTTGCACAGCCATCTCAATAGTAACCCCGAGTCCGTAGGAACAGTGGAGGGGCTCGGTAGATCGAGGATAAGAGGGAAATATCCTGACAGTGCAGAGATACTGGCTTTGATTAAAGTCTCGGAACTGCTCTTCGACCGTGTATTCGGGATACCAACGGTAACCCGTCTCGATCATTACCCGGACTAACATAGTCGTATGACCGGGCACATCGAGGAACCGGGTCAGGCGAACCACTTGGTTTTGAGCACGAGTGGCCATCTGAAAGCACAACCACAATGCAAAGGCATTAGAATTTCTAGCAGAATTTGGACAACATAACGGCTGTAAATGCTCAAAAAGGATTTTGAGACATTTTAAAAAGAATTGCATAGATACTCAACAATATCATATCAAGGTTCTGGGTCCAACTTAACAACATAACAAGGTAGTAGAACTCAACTAGGCTTGTAATCATCAAACCTATAAGGTACTACTAATTAGTAACACATGAACCTGATAGAGAGAAGAGATCATAATCCTTAACCCCCGGTGGAAGAATGGACTGACTCAGATCAGAATGCCATGAGGTAAAGGAGTAAAAAGAGCCTTACGTACCATCCCAAATGAATTCCCCTACATATAACTAAAGCATATCTAGACTCAACATCGACCAGTTTGGCTTGGAGAACCTACAGGCAGTCCGGCTCTGATGCCAACGCAGTCAGGACCCCGACTCAATGCCACATCGATCTAGCATGTAACACCTCATATCACTTTGCGGCCTCACGCACGGTATTCCCACGGGTGTCGCCTTACCTTTGCCCGGGACCGTTTGCGCCTTTTGGCACACATATATGATAGTGCCGCTAGCATCCATATGATAAGGAGCCTGGGCTGACATGGCTAGTCGTAAACCCAAAGTGGCACAGACTTACAGGACAGCATCCATGACCCAAAGATCGAACGTGTCGGTCATCACGAGTGAATCCGGATGTAGCACCGGGCTAGCAGGACTCCGTAAACCGGGCTGAAGGGCTAACAGACTCCGTACTCAATGCGTGACATTTCCTCAAGGGATGCATACAGAACGAAGAAGGACACATGCCGCCAGCCTAAGTGTTCCGGAGCAAGAGCAAGCTACCATGGCTCAAAGGAAGCACTAGGAGACATTTCCGTAAGAGAGGCTACTAAAGATAAACAACCAGATAGTCGATCCCACACATACCAAGCATTTCAATCATACACACAATATGCTCGATATGTGCAAATACAACAAGGCATCACAACATGACTCTACAACACAAGTACTTTATTTAAAGGCTCAGAGAGCCATACATAGCATACACACAAGTACGGGTCACACGACCCACATTCAAGTCATACAAGCATACAAGCCAACAGCGGAAGTAATTTGTTTGAGTACAGACAACTAGTAAAATAAAAGAGTCTTGGTAAGCCTAGCTATACTACATGGTCCTTCACAAGCTCAGGGTCACCACCTGGGCCTCAATCTACTCATTGATGTCAACGTCTATGAAGAACCCGCCAGAAGGGGTTGTAGCATCTTCTGTAAAAAGTAAATTAAAGCAACATGAGTACAAAGGTACTCAGCAAGACTTACATCAGATCCTACATACATGCACATTATCAAGAAGGGTTGGTGGGGTTATTGCAGCAAGCCAGCTTTGACTCTTGGCTAAGCTATCCTACGAGACTCCAACTTGAAATGGTTTTGCGCACTCGAGTCCACTACTCATCACTTCAATACACTACCGAGGGTCCACCTCCATCTTCCTACGGAAGACCCATCCTCGGCACTCACGCTTATCTTGAGGATTTTGGTAGTTTCCATTTACTTGTCTATGAACTGTATAGGCAACCAAGTAGTCCTTTACCGTGGACGCGGCTATTCGAATAGATGATGTTAACCCTGCAGGGGTGTACTTCTTCATACACGCTCTCACCACTTACCGCCGTTTACACGACATGTACTCGGCAACCTTCAAGCGGAAGCCCAACGTGGGTGTCGGCCACGACCTACCTAAACACCTAAGTCTCTAGTCCAGGTTTATCGCCTATTCAGGTTCCATCCGCAGGGAGTCCGGCCGAGGTTTCCACATACGGCCCCGAACGATGCGAACAGGGTTCCCGAGATACCTAACGGCATCCCAGACACCGTACACGTACCTACGTGATCATAGCCCACCCCACGGTCAGCGCTGTCCACGGCCTCCAGTAGGCTACAAACACCAAAAACTACTTGCAACTCCCAGACAAAGAACTAGGGTGAATAAGAAGCCGAGAGGGTCCATTGTTTTCGGGCCCAATGCATGGTAGTAGCTGATTCTTAAATCACACATACAGATCTCAGTGCTTAAGGACGGCTTCAATGAAACAACCCACCATGTACTCCTACATGGCCTCTCATCGATACCTTTACCAAATCGTGTTCAACACATCACTCTCATACTGACACGATCACTTCACTCTAGCCCATCACCCAGATGAACGGACACTGCACGACTCTAAGCATAGCGAGGCATAGCAAGGTAGGAACAACACATACACATGGCTCAATCAACTCCTACACATGCTAGTGTGTTTCATCTAGTTACTGTGGCAATGACAGGTCATGCAGAGGAAATGGGTTCAACTACTGCAGCACACAGTAGTTTGAATTGCGTTGTCTTAATGCAGTAAAAGAGAGCAGAAGCGAGAACATGGGATTGTATCGATATGATCAAATGGTTGGTTGCTTGCCTGATGGGTCGGTGCACTGGTATTGTTCTTCGTTGGGGTAATCACGGTACTCCTCAGGGACAGAACCTGCCGCAGAGAGCGCCGATATACAAACATCACCAAACAATATGCAACAATATGATGCATGCATGAAACATGGCAAAATGAGTGTATTGGGCTAATGCAACTAAGACCAGATGGGTTTGAACTGTTTTGAACCCAAGGTTCAAGTTTCAAACTCATAAGTGGCCCTTTTAAGTACTTAAACTTGTTCTGTACTAAACAGCAGGTTAGCTTTATTAAACATGCATGAAACTAGTACAGATGGATAGATTGGATTTTTCTGATCATTTTTCATATATAACACTTTGCATTTGGAGCTACAGATTAATTTCTATGATTTTTTGAAGTTTGTGGTATTTTCTGGAATTTCCTGTGTAGAAATAATTCCAGTAAATAACTTGCTGCGTCAGCATTACGTCAGGATGACGTCAGTGGTCAATGGAGCTGGTCCAGGTCAAACTGACCAGTGGGTCCCGCGTGTCAGTAGTTATTTAAACTAACTAAATTTAGTTAGTGCTAATCTAAGTTAATTAGCAGAACGGGCCCCACTTGTCATAGACTCAGGGGGAGTCAACCTGGGCCCACCCAGTCAAGTCAACGGGGTCAAACCCGCCGGCGTTTAGCCGCCGGCGAGGCCAGACGCGGCGGTGGAAGTGCATTAGTGCGTTCCGGCGACCAAATGAGCGGCGGAGGGCATCTACGCGTAGCTGGGAGCAAGCCGCAGCGCTTGGTGGTGGTGGTTGAGCTCGGGGTGGCTGGAAACGTCGCCGGCGATGACCTTGGCGGTCGCCGGAGTTCGGGTGAGGTCGAACCCGAGGCTACGGGGCACGGCGAGGCACGTGGTGAGGTGCGTTGGGCTCCTGGGGATGCGGTGAGTGCGTTGGACACGGTGGTGTGGCCGGTGGTTGGCCGGAGACACGTCGGCGACGAGCTCGGCGGCGGCGCGTGCAGTGAAGCTTCGTGTGCTTGCTGTGGTGCATGAGAGAGAGAAAGGAAAGGGGGAGAAGGTAGCTGGGCTCAGGGCGGTCTCGAGGAAGCAGACGGCGCGGTCGGGGATGAGCTGGCGCGGCGGCGATGGTGAAAGGGATCTCCGGTGGTGGCGGGGTCGGACGAGGTTGGTGCAGTGGCTTCTAGACACGGTGGTGCGGCGCAGGGACGACGGAGAGCGCGACTACGGCGACGGTGCAGCTGCGGTGGCGTCGGCCATGGTACGAGAGAGCGAGGGAGAGGAGCTGGGGAGGAGAGAGCGTGTCTGTGAGCTCGGGGGAGGAGTGGGTGACCGACCCAGGGCGGCAGAACGACAAGGGGAGGAAGCAGAGCGGCGGGCAGCTGCGTGGCACGCTCTGGTGCCGACGTCGAGCACCTGGCTGCCTGCCTGGCCAAGCCAAGCAGCTTGCTGGAGCGGTGGCTGGCTGGGCTGACAGGTGGGCTTGCCAGGTGGGCGCCAGGTAAGCCTATGCTTTCTTTGATTTTCCTTTTCTATTTTTTTGTAAGTTTGTGGACTTTCTAAAAATACCTAAGCAACTCCAAAAATCCCCAAACTGCTCATGCCCACTGTTTAGGATATAAACAACATGGAACATTTTAGTTTAGGATTATTTGGACATTTAAAATATTTTATAAATTTTAAATGTCCAAATTCAAATACTTATGATTTAATTCAAAGACCTTAGGATGACCTAGAAAATTGTGCACCACTTTTGTCAGAGGTTCTGAACCAAGACAAAAATGATGGACATTTTAGAAGGGCATTTCAGGTTCATTGAAAATATTTTTAGTAAACCCTAGTTGGATTCAGAGGGGCTGGGGTTTCTGTCATCCCCATTTCAAGTTTCTGCTGGATGGAATAGACATGATGCAACACTCTAATGCATGAACTAGCTAGGGTGTGACAGTGTAGCTTCGCTCACACCTATGTATGCACACGAGAGAGGGATCAAGTAGTATACCATCCTCGAAAGGTACAAATGGATACGTGTAAAGGAGATGATTCACCTTTATGTATGTGAAGAAGAAGTGGCACGTGTCACTTGGCAAATGGACTCTTGACATGGTGTTGTCCGTAGGATGCTCTGCATCACTTGCATTGCAAGCTTCTCTGATAGCTTGCGGAGGAAGACTGGGTGCTTACACCAGAAGCTTCTCTTTGTGATATTTATGTCGTTGATTACTTGCATGAAAAGAATTTGTCAGACTATCCTTCTTGCTCAGTACTGGATACATGGCACATTTCCACTTTCTTTTGGGCATAACATGTTTCAAATTTTACTCAAACGGAACCAAATTTCTTATATGATCCATACCTTTGACTGAAAATATACCGTTGGTCATGCGCACAACTTCTCTTTCGGTTGGCGTAATCATTGCTACTATGGAAATTGCACCACTGTTGTAAACTTGATGTTGATAATTACTGCAGGATATCATTTGCATTCAAACCAGATATTCCCAATATAATGCATGCGGCTCAGAATTCCATAATGTTTAACTGTGCTTCCAAATATTTCAACTCCTCACAGATTCTTCGAGTCCGGCGTCGGTTGATGAGAAATTTTCATAAGGGGAAATAAGGTGACACCGAGGGCCCAAAGAAAGATTACATACATGCAACATCACATTTTACTGCTATTCATAACAATAATATGCATGCATACTTAAGCACACAAATTGTTGGGGAACGTAGCATGCAATTTCAAAAAATTTCCTCTGATCACGCAAGATCTATATAGGAGATGCATAGCAACAAGAGGGGGAGAGTGTGTCCACATACCCTCGTAGACCGAAAGCGGAAGCGTTAGTTAACGCGGTTGATGTAGTCGAACGTCTTCACGATCCAACCAATCCAAGTACTGAACGTACGACACCTCCGTGTTCAGCACACGTTCAGCTCAATGACGTCCCTCGAACTCTTCATCCAGTAGAGGGTCGAGGGAGAGTTCTGTCAGCACGATGGCGTGGTGATGGTGTTGATGATGTGATCTGCGCAGGGCTTCGCTTAAGCACTACGATGCGATGACCGGAGGAGTAAACTGTGGAAGGGGGCACCGCACACGGTAAGAGAAATCTTGGTGTCCTTTGGGGTTCCCCTTGCCCCCGTATATAAAGGAGGACTGGGGGAGGCCAGTCGGCCCCTGTAGGGCGCGCCAAGAGAGAGGAGTCCTACTAGGACTCCAAGTCCTAGTAGGATTCCCTTTGGTGGAAGGGGGAAGAAGGAAGGGAGAGGGAGAGGGAGAGGGAAAGGGGGGCCGCGCCCCTCCCCTAGTCCTATTCGGACTCCCCATGGGTGGGACAGGGCTCCACCCCCTCGTGGGCTGTCCTCTCTCTCCCCTATGGCCCATGATGGCCCATTGCTTCCCCGGGGGGTTCCAGTAACCCCTCCGGCACTCCGTTTTTACCCGGTACCTCTCGGAACTCTTCCGGCGTCCGAATAACATTGTCCAATATATCATTCTTGATGTCTCGACCATTTTGAGACTCCTCGTCATGTACGTGATCTCATCCGGGACTCCGAACAAACTTCGGTCATCAAAAACACATAACTCATAATATAAATCGTCATCGAACGTTAAGCGTGTGGACCCTACGGGTTCGAGAACTATGTAGACATGATCGAGACACATCTCCGATCAATAGCCAATAGTGGAACCTGGATGCTCATATTGGCTCCTACATATTCTACGAAGATCTTTATCGGTCAAACCGCACAACAACATACGTTGTTCCCTTTGTCATCTGTATGTTACTTGCCGAGATTCGATCGTCGGTATCATCATACCTAGTTCAACCTTGTTACCGGCAAGTCTCTTTACTCGTTTTGTAATGCTTCATCCCGTGACTAACTCATTAGTCACATTGCTTGCAAGGCTTATAGTGATGAGTATTACCGAGAGGGCCCAGAGATACCTCTCTGATACACGGAGTGACAAATCCTGATCTTGATCTATGCCAACCCAACAAACACCTTCAAAGACACTTGTAGAGCATCTTTATAATCATCCAGTTACGTTGTGACGTTTGATAGCACACAAGGTGTTCGTCTGGTATTCGGGAGTTGCATAATCTCATAGTCAGAGGAACATGTATAAGTCATGAAGAAAGCAATAGCAATAAAACTGTTATGATCATAATGCTAAGCTAATGGATGGGTCTTGTCCATCACATCATTCTCCAATGATGTGATCCCATTCATCAAATGACAACACATGTCTATGGTTAGGAAACATAACCATCTTTGATTAACGAGCTAGTCAAGTAGAGGCATACTAGGGACACTATGTATTGTCTATGTATTCACACATGTACTAAGTTTCTGGCTAATACAATTCTAGCATGAATAGTAAACATTTATGATGATATAAGGAAATATAAATAACAACTTTATTATTGCCTCTAGGGCATATTTCCTTCACAAATCTCGTGGAAACTCTGGTAGTATGATCTAACATGATATGGTGGTGTGCATGAAGGTGAATCCACGTGTGGAGGGTTGGTGTAAACAGTGCTACACCAAGCACTGGCTTAACATCGGTTGCATCTGGGTGGTCTTAGGGGTGAGGACGTACCTGGTGCCCATGTAGCAAGACATAGATGTCATGGCCACATCATCATCAAGCGTATGAGGAAAAATCGTACTCGTCCATGGAATAGGTAATACGGTAGGATGGAGGTGAAAAACTAGGCTTGTTGACATTACCCTTTCCTAATAACAAAGATCAGTAAGGGTTGCCAAAGTAGGGAGTTGGATGGCACGATCCGGGCTAGAAACATGTCTACCATGGAAACGATAGGTGTGGCAGAAGAACATATATCGGCACGAAACCTGCAAGTGTTCGACACCACTTGGTACCTTGACATCACTCTGCTGGGATAGAGATGGCTCAAACACCTAAAAGTAGGTATTCAAACTGGAGGGTGCAGGTAGTGGATCGAAACCAATACCACCTACACTTACAAGATTTAGCGTTAGCAACAAGATATTAAGTCTATATGCATGCTATGCGAAAAACAAATGCAGCAACCGACTATGCGCTATACTACTGATTTCTAATGCTCGCGCTGACTAGGGCATCCTACAGCTAGACCTGCTCTTATACCGAACCCTGTGGCACCCCAGCTTAGAGGAACTGGAACACCCCGTATTCCAGCCCAGAGACCAAGTCTTCTGAAATATGTCTGTCACACACAGTATGCGATTGTATCCCACATGTGTTGAGGCACAGCTTAGGGGCCTAAGCACATATTAGACCCGTCGCAAGGATGGTTATATCTTCGCACAAACCATGTAATGAACAAGAGAGAATACTAGGTAAAGGCTTACACTCGCTACATGTCTATAGCATAATATTCAATCCTTCATACATTCATCCAAATAGAAGAGCATGGTACGACTACAGACGAAATCAAACGAGAAAAGACATAACCACCCATGCTACAATCCCGATCGACCCAACTAGAAGCGATTAGTGAGCGTTTGGAAACGAAACATACATACGTCCACGATCCTCATCATACTCCCACTGGAGCTCTGTACCATCACCTATATCTATACCGGTTCCTACAACTATTGTAGTAGTAATCTGTGAGCCATGAGGACTCAACAATCTCATTCCATGATATCAAGACTAACAAAGCTTATGGGTATGGCATGGTTAAGTGGTGAAGTTGCAGCAAGCACTAAGCATGTTTATGTGGCTAACTAGCGAGTACAACAACAGGATGAGAGATTTACGCATATCAGTCACAAATTAATCTGATCAAGAAGTGATCTTGAATACTACTTACGGTTCAATCATAACCCCGCCGTGTTCTCTTCCCGAACTTTGTCCAAAAGAGACGATCACGGTTACACACCCTGTTGGTGTATTTTAATTGAATTTACTGTCAAGTTTTCTACAACAGTATATTATAAATCTCCAAGTCACCCATAACCGCGGGCATGACTATCAAAAAGATTAAACCCTACAGGGGTGTACAAACTTAGTCCATCATAAACTCCCACGATCCACAGACGAAAAAACTCCATATCGGGATGACCCAATCAACCTTGGAATCCTGGTGCACAAGACATTTCGACAATGGTAAAACAAAACTAGCAAAACACCCCGATTAGAGTTGCGTATCTCGAAATCAGGCCACAATCGGATGAGCACATCGTACTCCAACTGAGCCCCGAGTTTCCCTGGTGGAAGCTGCAAACGACTCTGTTTTGGACCAACACTCATGAGGAGCGTTGACCCGACTTTTTGATTGAGAATCCTCAGGTTAGTTACTCCCTATGCAATTTTAGTTGTTATTAGACAAATGTTAAAACCAAAGTTGGGTCTTGCTGGAAGAGTTTTATTCAAAGCGAACTGTCAAGGGGGGCCTATAAACCCCGACCATGTAAGGAACACAAAACAAGGAACATAACATCGGCATGACAAAAACTAAGGCGGTATGAGTGGAACAAAACACCAAGTAAAAGGTCAAGCCTTCCACCCATTACCAAGTATATAGATGCATTAATTAAGTAAGATATATCATGATATCCCATGATATCCATGTCCCAACACGGAACAACCTGCGCTGCACCTGCAACTAGCTACACTATAAGAGGGGCTGAGCAAAGCGCTAACATAACCAAACAACGGTTTGCTAGGAAGGTGGGGTTAGAGGCTATTCATGGAAATATGGGAGGCTGACAGAAAATCAGTAGGTAGCACGACATAGCGGTAGCAACGAGACAAGTAGCAAAGTAAAGATAGTAGTGATATCAAGGAATGATCATCTTTCCTGATTGTTCCTCGGTGAGATCAAAACCTTGCTCCTCGTTAACGTACTCAATAGAGTCCTTGGACTCGAACTCGTCTCTCGGTACTACATAAAGAAGAACAAGCATCCAATAAACAACCATGGCCTGGCAATGAACATGTTCGACATACAATTCTATCATGAATGCATATGAAGAATGTTACGATCGGGGCTACGGTTCTACCGAAGTGAAGGGTTGCGATGTCGGGAAGGAAACAGTGAAGACAAGATAGATATGGGCAAATTCTTGTCAATCCAAGTATGCCACTAGAAATAATTGGAAGATTTGAGATGAAAAGGATATAAATATCATCGAAAACGGATGCATAGATCTCAAACGGTCAGCAAAAACAATATGCAATGCAAAATTGACAATAACATCATCATGACATCTTTAGGGCAAGATTAATACATGCTACAATAGTTTTACATGACAAAAAAAGCATGGCATGAAAGTACTGGTAACATATAACAAAACATGCTTAGTGGTCATGGTCAAAATAGTTGTGTATTAGTGGGAACCAACATGGAAACATAGCAAGTTTTAATATTGATAGATTCAGACTTTGCAGTTTTTGAACATATGAAAACATCAACAATATCATAGCATGTTTGCAAGCTTGTGGCAGTCACAACAGGGCATAACATGGCATGAAATAAATTCTAACAGTGAGGTGGCATGAAAATGCTATAATTCATGTACAAAGTTTATCCATATGATGCTTGCATTAAAACACATAAAAATAACAAAATAGCAAGTTATGCAAATATGACATGCATCAAAACTTGCTCAAATGAAAAAACTAATGCCACATATGGATTAGATAGATGTTTCTACCCCAGTTTCATATAAAGTTTATTTAAAACGGAGCAACGGTTATTTAGTTACGAAATAAACCATTTTAACATGTGATTTGAGCAAATTAATGCAAACGGAAGTTTTAAACAATTTTAACATGTTTGAAAGCTGCAAAATAATAATCTACGCAAAATTATAATCATTTTACATATATAAGTTGCTTATTCCGATGCAAGGTTTGTGAGATATTATACGCATGAACATGGAGGGTTTTTCTATAAAACTGGTTCTCTAGATAATTTGCAAAATTCGCTGGGCAGGAAAAACATGGGATGGGCTGAAAGAAGTGGGCGCGACATAGTGAAACATGCATGTGGACTACGGATAGGAAGAAGTGCTCACTTTGGGCCAAACGGGCCGGCTTGGTGGAGAAGCGGCCAGAGTTGGGCCTGACGCGGCCTGCATCTGTTGCATGAGGCAAGGGCGAGGTAGCTGCCCATGCACTGGCGTTTGTCCTCCTCGCAATGAGGACAAAGTAGGGGTCAATGCGAGGGCCTCGGTAAGAATGGTGTCATGGCCAGAGAGAGATACAGAGCAAAGACGGGACAACGAGACATCGTGACAGGGTACCGTGGACGATGACTTGGCGACGAGTGGCTTGACGAGGTCGACGATGGCGGGATGGGCATGGCATCCTATAGGTTGTGGCAGTCAACAAGCAAGAAGATCTGGTGAAAAAGAAAACAAGGAGAGGGAGGGATGCAACGGTGACCTCGCGACGTGTAGGTGGTCGTCGGAGTGGGAGAGGCTCGCTGGAGCAGCCCAGGGCAGCGGGCTTGAGGCCTGGAGCAGGCACACGGGAGTAGGGCTCTATATCGGGAGCTCTTCTCCGATGTGGACCTTGGGCGCGAGAGGTCCTGGTGATCGGTGGCGCGTCAACCAATGGTGGTGGGGCGGATCGAGGCTGGAGGAGGTGGCAGGCATGAGGAAGATCAAGAGCTCGGGCTCCTGCCGTGGGTGAGCTCGAGCAGGGCAGAGCACTGCGGGCGGCGGCGGCATACGGGCTTGGGCGGGCCGAATCTCGGCCACAGCAGGCTCGCGCGATGGGAGGATGGAAGTGCCGCCTGAGGGTTGGGGAGGCTGGCGACGGCATAGAAATCAAGGGAGGGGTTAGGGCTTCCAAAAATGGACGAGGGTAGGCTTCATTTTATAGCAGGGGTAATTGGGGTTGGTGTTTTTAGGGGCTTCGGAGCCCTCCGATCAGGATCAGACGCTTCCGGTGATGGCTAGGTCTTAGGTGGGTCTAGTGGGTTGTGTAGAGAGGCAATGGGCTAAGAGAGAGAAGATAAGAGAGGCCCGACAGCAAGTTTTATTTATGAAAAATGTGCGACAAATAAACCTGCTATAGTGCGTCTATAGATTAACCGTTGGGGTATCAAAGGGACTCTGAATGTGAGAAATTTGGCAGGCGGTCTACCTATAATAAGACAAGACCGCACGCCAACTTTAAACTCATTCCAAGAATGTTTTATTCCCACTTATGAAATAATTATCTAACGATGTTGCGGGCTCATGCAACTGTGGTTGGTCTCAAAACAGTTAATGAAGACAACGGGAGGACTGGCAACTATGAGTGGATGCAAGTTTTTAAAAAATGACAGCAATGGAGTGCCGATACAATGCAAATGATGCGATCATCAATGCCGCAAACAAATATAACACACAGTGACAACAAAAAACATGGGATGTGTCTAGAGAGTCGGTCTCGGGCTGATACAACTCTCCCCCACTTACAAGAGATCTCGCCTAGAGATCTTGGGACGAAAACAGAGAGAAGAGGAAATACTAAGTTGCTTCTTGACAAACAAGTGAAACCAAAGAACCTTGGCGGTTGAACAATTTGCGCCCCCGGGGCCTCCTAGTCCCACAACTATGAGCCCCCCTCTTGAAGCCTGGCGACCACAAGGGCGTCCCTCAACGAGGAGCGCTTCCGCGGCGTCGAAATTCATCATCTAGAACTCTAAGATAAGTTACCCCAACCGCACTAAATAGCAGCACAAGCCTCGTGAGGAAGCATAAAAATAATATCAAGCGCCATAGTCCATTACACGCCCCAAGTGGGCCCCCTACTTCTTCTTTTTTGCACCAAAAGAAAGAAAGAAAAACACGGGCGCACGTCGATGACAGCTCCTGAGGCCCTGCTCCGGCAGCACCCGGGCTCATTCAGATCCCTACTCCCGCTTCACTGAGTCATGGTGGCGATGCGACTCCTCTCCCTCCCAATCCGGGCCCGGCGATGCGGTGGCTCGTCGGAGTCGTCGCCACTGGAGCTTTCCACGGAGAAGTCACTGCCGCTGGAGGCGGTGCAACCGTCGCCAAGGGCGAGGTCATCACTGGCGACGATGCCGCCCATCCGACCACCATCATCATCGCCGTTGTCATCGCTGTCGCTCTCTGGGTAGCACCCTACACGCGGGCCATCTTCCTCAAAGATCCTCACGTAGAGGGTTGCGACGCCGTCATACCTGAAGTGGAGGGTGCACCTCCTGCACAGGTCCCACGCCCGGGTGAACAACTGCCATCTGCGGGTCAGGAACACATTGCCGGCGGCCGTGACCTCGGCCCCACCCATGAGGCCTTGCTGCAGCAGCCGTCGGCCTGGAGCCAAAAGCCACCAGCCCCCCCCGTCGGCAGCGCGTCCATGAAGAAGCGCGGGAGCTGGAGGCAGGCGGAGGCAGGCTTCTCCGCCCACACCACGAACTCCGGGGGAGAGTCAGCTGAGTGGGATCGCGGCCGTGGTGGCCGAATGGCCACCGCACGCCTCACCTCCTTGCGACAGCTTCCTTGGGCGGCCTCTCTTGGGCGAATGTGAGTCAGACCCCTCCTTAGGGGCCTTTCCCTTCTCCGCAGCCGAGAGCCTCCTCAACGGTGCCCTGGATGCTCTAGCAAGGCGGAGGCGCAAGGAGAAGGAGAAGGAAGGAGCAAGAAGACGGAGATGAGCAGGGGGCTCCACCCGCCCCCGCATTTATAACCAGGAGAAGGTAAATCGTCGGCCTCCCACAATCCCCAGTAATGATGATTCTCTCTGCATGCAGCATGCAGTTGTCAAGTCGAACGGTTGCCGAGGTGACATGGGGAAGCGGAGACGCCCACGTCCCATCAAGCGCCACGCATCGGCTTGGTCCGCAGGTGATTGGGGCATGCGGCGTTCTACACTTGCCCTTTGGCTTCGCCTCGAAGCCAAGTGCGAGCGCTCTATGGGCCCAAGGGCTTCTATCAGTGTTCTGGGAACCAGGGTACCCAGACCTGCCTACCTCCGGCACACAACGTGGCTTCATCGACGGCCTGGTATGGCCCAGCTGCGACTATGATAAGACAAGACCCTGGCGAGGCGGGCAACATCAAGACCTCTCGAGGGAGCGGCCTCCCTAGGCGGCCTCCTGAGCAGAGCGGAGATTTCTATGTAAGACCCAGCCTCAGAAGGCTGGAATGATATCAGCCATGACGAGCAAGGCCAGGCGCACACAGGCGGGCATAGAGCAACAGGTTTCCTCTTTGGTGCAAAGGAGGCAAACCCAGGTGTGCAGTCCCAAGGAACCAGCCAAAGGTTGCCATTTGCATGCAACGAGACCAAGACCGCCAGAACGGTAGGATGGATGTCATCGCCGAGCCCACCACGATGTCACACTCAGAGGCTTTGCAGGCGAAGACCACCTTTCGTCACAGTTAGTTGTACTTCTTCCCCTTAAAATTTGGCTGTTGTGGGATCCCTTCCCGCCTAAGTTTTGGAGGAAGAGGACCAATGCCACTATAAATAGAGCCTAGCCACCACCACAGAGAGGGGTCGGAAGGTCGGTCGATCGATCAACTCACCAGGTGATCAGCTCGTAGAACCACCAAGATCTCCCTGAGGCTGTTAATCAACTTGTACTAGTTCATCCTCAGCCCCTCACGAGGCCAATCCACCACAAAGCAGGAGTAGGGTATTACACCGCAAGGTGGCCGGAACCTGGGTAAACTACTGTGTCTTTCTCTGTCATGTTCATCAAGCTAGGTCATGAGAGCAGTGGATCGAGAGGCTTGGGAGGTTGAGTTCTTCGCACACGGGGTACGACTGCTTGGGCGCGCCATTAATGTGTAGTACTGGGAGAGAGACAGGCGGCGGTCAAACCGCTGGCTCGCCTCCCGGTGAGCCTGCACACCGGACGGCTGGCATGCCTACCGTTGTTTCACAAAGTTACTCGCACGCCTCCTGATGACACTGTGCAGTGAGCATGCCTCCCATCAATTCACACACCTGCACATATGCCTCCTGGTCTGCCTGCATGGCGGACTGCTCGCACATGTCCCGTCAACTCACGCCTACTCGCATGGCAAACGAGTCGCGTGGCGGCACATATATTGTTTTTCCATTTGGATGATTAATGCTGCCGCTTTATTGCTTAACCGAAGCATGTCACGTATCTATTGTTGGTCTAACACTCACGGTTCGAATAAATAAACCGTTTGCGATATTGGTTCCAAATTATTAATTATCTGCCGTTTGTAAGAGGATAAAAATTACATCAAAACTGGTCTCAAGTTTGACAAAAAGTACAATGCCACTTTGTATTGGTGTCCATACGACAACACGATAAGTTTCATGAATTTCAAATAAGTTCTGGATGTACTAGAATTTAAAAATCAAGATTCTCAATGGTTGAAATTTCTTGCACGAGGAGTAAACATGCGCCCAGTGAGACACATGTGTTTTTGCAATCCATTTAGGTGCACTGTCACATGTGCATGCAACTCAAATTTGATTTTTGCACATTATACCCCTAGAAAATCAATCAATTTACTAAAACATCTTAATGGTCTCTGTTTTGTTTCAAAATTAACACGTCACTCCTTTGGTAACATATTTTCAGCGTGGGATAATTTAACATGCATCCTAGTTGCAGTGGATTCACGGTGTGTGTGTGTGTGCGTGCGCATCTGGGGGGTGGGGGTGACTGGCAGTACACTATGAGTTGTGGGCCACTGTGTGGGTTGGCTGTTTTGTGAGGCAGGTGCCACATCAGAGTCGTGAATTTGTTATTTAAAACATTACACAACCCTTTCATACATACATGTAATGGCTACGTGTAGTTGATGGTTGTCCTACACGACACTTACTCACGTGTGACGCTTTCTATGGGCCCGCGAGGTCGTTGTCCATCACTTTGACCAACAGCCGATAGAGAAGTTAGTTTGACCAGCAAGGTAGAATCTTTTTTGTTTGTGTTATGGCGGGAGTATATAGTACGCGTCGAAGAGGTGGGAGGGGACTAGCATATATATTATACGTATGCGTCCGTGAACAAGTACGCCTCACTCAGTGTCGGGACTTTTCGGTTTCCGAGGCATGTGCCACATCAAAGTTCTAAAATTGGCTATTCAAACATCACATGAAACCTCTTTGGGCCACATGCATGCATGCGGTGGTTATTCTAGGACTCCCACGTGTGACACTTCCAGATGTGGGCCAGTGAGGCCATCGTCGATGCATGCATCACTTTGACCTACATCGGGAGAGGTTAATTAATTTCACCATCAAGGAGAATTCTTTTTGGGTTGTATTACGGTAGGAGCATATAGTATGGTGCGTCAAAGATGGGAAGCGGACAATCATATGTAGTATGCTTCATGAACCTCACTCTGTGTGGGGACTTTACGGTTTTCGAGGCATGTGCCACGTCAAAGTTGTGCATTTTGGGTATTCAACATATGTTTGGCCCACATGCAAAGCGATGGTGGTTGTCCTCTCGCACCCACTTAAGCGGTTATCAGCGATATCGATGCTTTCCATCTATGGGCCCGCTTGGTCCATCACTACTTTGCTTGACAATGAGAGAGGTTAATTTGACTTAGGAGGGGATTATTTTTTGCTTGCAATATAGTGTGTGTGTGTGTGTGTGTGTGTGTGTGTGTGTTTATATATAATGCATCATCAACTAACCCTCGCTCAGTGTTAGGATTTCTGGTTCGAAAGCACGGTGCGATATCAAAGTTGTTCCATTGTGTATTCAAACAAACCTCTCTATACATATGTTTGGGCGACACGCAGGCAGTGGTTGTTTTCGGGGACTAGCTACTTGCATGATTATTGGTGAGCTAGCCCATCTCCGGGGTCGCATGGACGACAATCACTTTGACCAACAACAAGATAGAGGTTGCATGACCAAAGTGGATTATTCTTGGTCCGTTTTACGATCCATCTTGGTGAGATGCCCTCTCCGGCCTGCTGACTGAGTGTGTGTGTGTGGGGGGGGGGGCAACTACTTCACACTTTGCTAGGTGAACCTCCATGAGGGGGCATGCATTCATAGCTTAGGATTCCCCTCCTGCTGACACGAGGGGGGGGGCAAGCAATACCGTGCGCTTTGCAATATAGGTGCCACCTTAAAGTTGCATTTGGTATTTGAACATCAAACCACCCTTTTCATACATATATTTGGTCCACAGGCAAGTCTGTTCATGTTCTGACCCTCTCCTGCGTCATTTTCGCCAAATTTATGAACATTAGACAAGTCGTATGACAAAACAGACATGGTTCACTCACACTAATCGTGTGCCACGCCGGTGCCTCAATCATGCACATTCGCGCAGTACATTGGGCTCCACGAGGCTTCCCCTCTCAAAAATATCTACCCGTCTGCAGGTTTTTTCTACTTGTTAACACACGGTTATTATGTTTAGACTGTGTGTGATGTTTCTTGTTCCCGCTCCCACCTGCATCCCTCGAAAATATCTGCCCGCTTCGAGGGTTTTTCTATTTCATAACACATGGTTGATATTTCTGGACCGTGTGCGATGCACCATCATCCAAATTTCAATAGCCCCGACATTTCACTCCCTCGTAATAAAATTTCCAGTAGCCGCGTCATTTCCTCAAACACACCCCCGCCCCCCCCACACACACCAAAACCTCCTCAGGCGCACGCACACACACACCCTCGCTCGAAACCCTAGCAAGGTCGCCACCGCCGCCGCCGCCGCCGCAAGGCCTCCATTGTCAATATCTGCCGGTTTGCCTATGCAGCTTACCCACCAATCTCCATATCCAGGCCACCCTGAGTTTCTTAGATGACGCCTGCCAACGCCCCGTTTCCCACAGATCCCCATCCCCCACTCCAGAGCATTGCAGCCTAAGCCCGACTACGTTTCCCGTGGAGCTCGAGGAGCGGCTGGCCCAATAGAGGTGTATCGCGGCCTCTTCACCTGATATGCCGAGGGGCCGCCGAGGAAGCTGACGACCATTACTGGCCGCAGGCACTCAATTAGCGGGATAGAGTATGCGAGTATGTCGCCGACACCAGCTACGGCATCAATGTCATCGACAGCGACGGCCTCACGTAGGCTATGTCACAGGTTAATTGGCCCACCCCCAACCCCTCGGGTTTTAACCGCCGTTGATCTCATCCATGGCCCCGCCACTGCTCCTCTGGCTCGCTGTCAAGAATTTGCCATCCTACATCGCCATCGAGCCCCATTTGTCATTTCTGAAGGAGATGTTCTGTGATGCTGGCTTGGGATCCACAGCTTCCAAGTTAGACCTCATCAACGGCGACCACGAGGAGGGTACCCTCTCCGACTCTTCCAAGGGGAAAAATCCCATCTGCTCTTCCAAGGGGAAAGAGCCCATTTGTGACATCTGGGAGGGCACCCTACAGCCGTGCTCTTCCAAGGGGAAGGAGCCGATTTACGACAACATGGAGCGCATCCAGGGCTCGTTCTCTTCCCACAGGATTGGGCCTATCTGTGACAAGTGAGGAAACCCATGATTTGTTTTGCCATGCCTCTTCACAGGGGGAACCCATGATTTGTTTTTTCGAGTCCCTTTTATAGTGTAGTGAGAATATGTCCAGTTTTAATTGCTATATTTGGTTGTTTGCGGTATGCCTTGTTTATTTCAGTTATTCACACTATGACGCTCTATATGTGAAACTATTTACTGTACAGTACATTTCATCAATCCAGTTTTAAACTTACCAATAGGAATGCATATATTTGCTTGTTGTTAAGCCTATTATAGCTAGCATATGCCTCTTATAAATTTTTTTGATTGTCCGGTTGTTTGTAGTTAGCATATGTCCAGTTTCAAATGCTATCTTTGGTTATTTGTAGTATGCCTTGTTTATTTCAGTTATTCACAGCGTGATGTTCTATATGTGCAAGTATGAACTATGCAGTTCAATTTCAGTAATACCAGTTTCAACAATACAACTATGAATGACTACATTTGATTGTTAAATCTTGTAGTTAACACGCCTTTCCATTTTTATTTAACAATAACCCATGTACTTAGACTGACACAATACCATTTTGAATGACTATGTTTGCTTGTTGTTAAATGTTAGGCCTCTTGCAGTTAACACACCTTTCCACTTGTTTTGCTTTACTAGCGTGCTTAAACCTGCACAATGAAGCTATCTTTTGGAGATTATTTTATCTGCCATGGATATATTTGATCGATGTTTAGCCTGTTGTGCTTAACATGCCTCTTGATGTACTTACATAGGACAATTCTGGGAACGGCTACTATTTTCCATTGAGGTTAGTTTCATCCCATGGCTTATATATACTCACTGTTTAGGATTAGGATATCGGTAGCTGGTAACATATAGGCCGGGGGATGATAAGGGACTAATCGGTGAATCGGACTTTTAACTGAATATATTTATAACCCATTTATTGTTAGGTTAACTAGGGCCATATGTAATATATCTGAGGCTACATAGCAACATGCACTGTACTTAATGTCAAAATATGCAATCCTAGGCTACATAGCAACAAGGAAGTGTGTTACCTTAATGTTCTGATGATGTCTAGATGTATGTAGAAGAGCAACAGCAACAACAACACAACCCTGTTTGTATACTCAACTTAGCTAGAGGTTAGAGTTAGTTTTTAGCTCATGACTAACCCCGAACTAGCTCCATCCAAATAGGTTAGATGACAGGGTTAGATTGACAATAAATGCACTAGGAGAGCTAGCTCCAATTAGCACCTCTTGGGTGGGATAGTTTTTTGGGTGGGTTAGATGCAATTAGCTCAAACTAGCCCTCATGTTTGGATATGCTTTAGGGCTATTTGAGCCCAACCTAGCTCAAACTAACTCTAACCCATGGATACAACAGTAGTTAATCAACCGATAATTTGTAAAAATGTGATAAACTCTTTCCGGCCCATAATATAAGATGTTAATTCATCTAATATGTGAGTATATTGGATGTTATAAGATATTGTAAAAGAGTGTTGTACTACATCATTGTGCCATTGTTGTTTAGCTTCTAATATTAACTCTGTGCTTTTAGGTACATATGTCATTGGTAAAGACCCGCGGTTCAACCCTTTCTGCGTATGGGGCAATGAGATATCGATAAACCAGCATCAAGTGAGGAAGCTGATAAAGATTGTTAGTAAAATGGGTCAAAAGAGGGCAATTAAACTAGTTTTTTACACTTTATCCAAGACAACAGTGAACTGCAGGATGGTAAGTAAGAACTCTGCAGCCTTGTTTTTACTGCCCATAATAAGTTGTGTTAGATGACAATGTCTGAATCTTTTTCCTTTGCAGTGGTTGCCAAAGCAGTTTACTCAAGATTACCTCTCAAACTACATGATTGGTGGGCATGCAAAGGTTAAAGTATTTCTAGCAGAACACGACGATTATCTAGATGTTTTCATGAACACTACAAATAAAAGACACACCCGTGACATTTTGGGTCGAACGAATTTTTTTCTGTCATACTTATGACACTTCTGTGACGATAATTGTGACAAAACCCAGATCATCATAGATGTGGTGGGCTCTACTTATGACAAAAAATCATGATGAAAATGGGCTTTTCGTCTCCGGCGGTCTAGAGACGCAGCACTGCATGACATTCTTTGGGCCGCCCATGACGGAAAAACCGTGGTAGAAGCGAGGACGAGGAAAATTTCGCAAGTTCTCGGTTACGGTGGGTGGTCGGGGCCGAAGCGATCGCTGCTTATCTCGTGATACGCACGCTGCGGTGTGTGAGGCGTGGTCTCTAATCGAACCCGAAGCGAGGCGTTGGGCTCTAATCAACTCGAGTGATTGCACCGCAGCTACACGTTATCGAACTCGAGCGATCGATCGATGGCTGTTAATCAACCCGACGAGCGTTCTTCGCCATCGCGCTAATCAAGCCGATCGATGCCGCCTCGATGAACAAAGGAGCGCTTGGGGGTGGATGAATAGTGAGCGGGGTGGATGAACAGACCCGTGGTGTTGCTCGATGATCAGACTCGATCGACGAGCCGGTTGGGGCTGGATGAACAGGACCTCGTGGAGGGCTGGATGAACAGGACGACCCCGTGGAGGGCTGGATGAACAGTAGACGGTGGATGGGTAGATGAACAGTAGCCCGTGGAGGGGTGGTTGAACAGGAGCCCGCGGAGAGGGGTGGTTGAACAGTAGCCGGTGGAGTAGCGTGTGGTGGAGGCTGGATTAACAGGAGCCCGTGGATGAACAGTCGCAGGTGGAGGCTGGAGGAGGTCGACGGTGGATGAACAGTAGCCCGTGGAGGCTAGTGGAGGTTGACGGTGGAGATGAACAGTATCCCGTGGAGTCCTGCTTATGGCACGCCACACCCTCCCGATGAACAGACCCCATTTCAACCGTAGCGCTCCAACACAAGTCCGTTTCCTCCGTTTTGCGGTACGCCGCCCCCCTCCCGATCAACAGGACCCCGTTTCGATCGTAGGAGGTCCAACACAAGTCCGTTTCCTCCGTTTTAGAGTAGGCCAGACCCCTCCCAATGAACAGGATCCTGTTTCAAACGTGGCCGGTCGAACACAAGGCCGTTTCCTCCGTTCTGCGGTACGCCAGACCTCGTTTCCATCGCATGTTCCGTCCAAGCCCTCCCGGTGAACATGATAACGCATTCCGTTCTGACCCAACTGGTTGGCTCCCTATGAGCACGACGGCGACATTGTTTCTCCATTCCGACCCAGCCATGTACACGAGCCCTGGCCATGCTTATGCGTGAGTAGGCGTTCGAGACCCCGCCCGTATGTACGTACATGGCCGTATTTTCTTTCTTGCACACTGTCCGCTGTACGTACATGTACATGCTACGTGCACGCCTCTACTACGACACGCGGCGCGTTTCTACATTGACCAAGATGTACGCATATCGTCGCGACCAGAATGACAACGCCACGCACGCTTCACCGTGGGTCCCGGTATCGTGCACTTCTTGCGGCGAAGATGTAGCTGGTGGGTCCCAGCGGTGGGCGAATCGCTTTTTTGCCCGCACACTACATTGCGCTCAAGATGTAGCTGGTGGGTCCCAGCAATGGGGGAAATGTTTTTGTGAAATACGGTGGCCCGTCCGTGGGTCCCCTCGCCGTGGAGGAATAAATATTTTGCGCTGTAATAAGGAGGCACTTCCTTGCGGCTACCATGGACCCAAATGTCGGCCTCTCCACGATAGTACTCTTCGATGGAAGTCGGTCGCCGACCACATTGACCATGCCGCGGAGAGCACCACGGCAAAGGGACGACGGCGAGGCCTAGGAAGGGATGACGCGGAGCCGGGAAGACGCGACAAAGGATGCCCACGCAAAGAGGAGTACGAGGGTTCACTAGTTCTGCCATGTGTCGCCATGCCGCGCAGAATAACAAGGGTGTGGGTGAGTGGAGGGATGGCCCGGCAAGCGGTGGGAGTAGTAGGGCGGTGAGGCCTCCGCTGCATCACAATGACCACGGAGGCAGGAGCATGCAAGACGACAGCGCCTGCTTGGGCGGCTGGAGCATGAAGACCAGAGGTTGAAGAAGCACTACGGCCGTTGGATGGACATCATACGGTCACTAGATCTAGAATCGTTCATATTGACTAAGTTAACAAAGCCCTCCATCCCCGTCAACTTAGTAGGCTCACAAGTTAGCGTCCCACCAAGGTGAGTCCCAACTAGCAGGGGGAGTATTCATTTTTTGTGCGTAATAAGGAGGCACTTCCGGTGGGTCCGAGCTGACAGCGGGGGGAATGTTTTTTTCGTGAAATACAGAGGCCCTTCTGGTGGGTCCCAGCTATCAGATGGAGGAATCATTATTTTGCACGTAATAAGGTGGCATTTCCCTGTGTGGGCCCCTACTGTCAGCCTCTTCCGATGGCTGTTGTTTGTTGACCATGTTGACCTCGCCGCGCCGAGAGCACTAACGTGGTGGACGAGGGCGAGGCACAGGAAGAGAACCACCCGGAGCCAGCGAAGCCACCGCAGTGGATGCCCATGCTGAGGGGAGTACGAGCACTGACTGGTCGGCTGCGGGGTGAGGCTGACGTCGCTGGAAAATAACAGGATGTGTGGGTGGTTAGAGGGATGGCCTGGCAGCCAGCCACGGGAGGAGGGAGCAGGCTGTCCCGCTGGCGCTGGTTTGGGCGGCTGGAGCGGGAAGATCAGAGATTGAAGAAGCACAGCGGCCATTGGATGGACATCCAACAGTCACTGCTGTGTTTTAACTAAGTTGACAAAGCCTTGCGTACGCGTCAAATTTTTTTAAGGACAGCGTCATCGTCAACCTAGTAGGCCCAGAAGATAGCCTCCAAATCTGTGGAAAACAGCATACAACCCATTAGTCATTATTTTCAATAATTTACAGCCCATTTGCTAATTATTAAGGATATTTGAAGCCCATATTCTTTTTATTAGCATTACGCACCATATATTTCGGCAATCGCTAAAAATTCAACGAAATTTTGCATATTTCGGTGGGGTCCGAACTCTTTTAATCACGAAATTTCGAGTCACGTTAAAAATAATTTTCAAAAAATCATATCCAAATAAAATTCAGAAAACAATTCTCCGCAAAAAGTAATGAAATTTAGAATCTTAACTAGCAAGATGCCCGTTCGTTGAACGGAACATGAAGATGCATTTGTATAAGTAGTTTATCTTGTGGGAGAAAAGATGATATTTTAATGTAATTGCTAGTTGACTTTGGTCTTTATAAGAGTGGAGAGTAGAGAAATCCTGAAAAAAATGATATTTTAATGCAATTGCCGGTTGGCTTTGGTTTAAAAACTTACAGCCCATTTCTAACAACTTGTAGCCCATTTTCTGGGGAAGCCCATTTCTTACTACTTACATCCCTCCTCGTCTTGAAATATTTGCAGCCCAGCAGGGCTGAGAAAAGTAAGTAGGCCTCGGTTTTGGTATTCTCCAAAAAAAAAGAACTGGGCTAGCCAATTTCAGAAAGAAAAAATATATCAACTGGGCTTGTGATGTGCTTAATAAAAGCGTAAGCCTGGGCTAGATGGGCCATAGCCCCTACACAGCACGCAGTTGAGCTCCGTCTCTGAAACTAAAAAACAACTGGGCAAGCTGCTGGGTCCCTGGTGTTATCCGCTCGTTGTGTAATTTTCTCGTTTATTGACTACATTGACAATGGCGTGGGACCTAGTTGTCAAACAATTAGGAGGAAGTATTTTTTTGGCTTGTAATAACGAGGCACCTGCTTGCGAAATGCAATGACCCTGGTGGGTCCCTACTATCAACCTCTCCATGTATAGTCATCTCCTGATTCCTCTTGGTTGTTGACCATGTTGACACCGCCAGACGGCGGTGGGCACAGCGAGCGAACCAAGGCGGAGAATGACAGCGAGGCCTCGGATGGGAACGAACAGCAGTCGTGGAAGATGCGACAGTGTAGTGGCAGGTGGAGGGGAGTACGAGGGCAACAACATGCAACTCAAGCATACAAATGATACGAAAAGCCCAAGGATTAATTGTTCATCAAATTTTTAGACAAAACCCAGATTGAACATGACAGTAACATCTAACCCAACCACTCTTTTTTGCAGTCACAAACGAATGGATCGGTCTGATCCATAAAATCAACATCCTGTGCAAAAAAATTTATTTCAGGATGACTACAACTTGTTGTAAATAGAGCACATTTAGCAGCCCATTTGTCCACTTGAAACTTCTTTTTTTCCTGTTCAACATGTCCATCCGTGAGAAATCTCTTGCGGTAAAAATTAAGCCTCATGGACAATAGTAACCTCGCATTCAACAGGAAGAATGTGACAAAGCTTCTGTTTGCCTAATTGGATGCATATCGTTCCATCGTTATTGTCCTCAAACGAATGTCATGAGAACTGAGAAAATCCTGGTGCTTATTACGCCATCGATTGGTTATATGTTTTTCTCCATGTGGTTCTGCCTAAGTAGACATGAAGATTGAAAACAGTTAAGGTCTGAAAAAAGAGTATGTCGAAAGAATGACAGCTGAACAGTTAATTCTAGTGCAATATATACGGATTTTCAATGTGCATGGAATCATCACCTCTATATATAAATTCTCTAGAGATCAAAAGCATCACAGCAAGCCAATAATTATGTCCAGATCAAAACTGAACATTCTGATATATATGATCTTGACAGAATCCAGCAGCATTGATAGGCTATCAATGGAGGAACTCTTCATTGGGCATATAACATAATATTAGTACCCAAAGTGTACTCCAAGATGATATAAAACTTATGCACACAAATGAAAAATGCAGCATATGATTACAAATGTGTAGATGATAATATACGGTTCCTGAAAAAGTGAGGAGCCAAACACCAACTCCTTGTGATTATTAAACGGGTCACAAATTACACCCAAGGTCTACAGTTTGGGCGCAGAGACGACAGTTATTTGTGAAGGTGTATAACAATTATCAAGGAGCAACCTTTGAAGTGAAGGGGCATCTTCGATGATGAGCTGTTGTCCTTTAAAACAAATTCCAATGCTTTTAAGGTGAGGCAACTTTATTTGGAGATAACTGATACGGATTTCTATTCCCAAAACAATCAGCAAGCGCTCTAGGGCAGGGCAACTGGAGTGGATGATGCTATGCAGTGAGGCCTCCGACAGATAAACCACCACAAGCAAAACTTTTTTTAGCAGTGGGAGTCGAAGCATTTGTACCAGATTGTTTGGTAGATGGCACCGAGCGAAGGTGGCGGTGTGGAGAGAGGAGGAAAACTGTGAGATGGACAAGGGTGGTGTGGGCATGAATTCTTGGTGTGTTCGTGGTATGAAACTTTTGTGGTAATGGTACAACTCAAACTGCTGGAGTTTTCCGAATTCAGGGGATGTCAGCCAAGCATTGAACTCAAACTGCAGGTAGCGTGTCAGGATGCAGAGGCATTGAACGGGGCCCTGCTGGTGAGAAGAGATGATGGCTCTGAGGAGATGAAATTCAGGAAGGACAGATATCTGACGACAGTCAAGATTGAGGGGCGTGGTGCGCCATAGAGGGCACCACCGAGTCGAGAGGACTTGTGTGCGGCAACAATCCTTGGTGGGGAGAAGCGAGATGATCTCCTCAAGGATGACGTCTGGGAGATCGCTGATGTGGTCCACCGAGATTCTACCAGCCTCGATCCGGGGTGGGGGCTCGCCGCTTCTCCTCGCCATCGGGTGGGATCTACAACCGCATCGCCGTGCCAAGGGAGCCTCATCTCTTTGGCATTGGGGCCAGCCGACCCATTTTCCTTGTGGGCTGGCCGAGCTCACGGGTTTGAGCAGAGTAGCCAAAGACGAGCCTAGTGGCACTGCGAGTGGGGAACAAGGAGGGCTGGGGATTTCTGTAGGAGTGGAAGAGGAGCAAAGGCTTCAGACGAGTGAGGAAGAAGGTGAGCGGGGTTTTCGACGAGTGAGGAAGATTGGGGAGCGGGGAATTGGGGGGAGACGAAGGAGAGCGAGCTGTTTGTGTTTATAAGGCCCGCTGCACTAACTACTTGCTTTTTCCCAAGAACCGCTCTCTTCTTTTGTGTTGTTGCATTGAGCCGGGCGCATGGACTTGTCTCGATCACACGCATGCAGATGCATGTGCCCACCGCCATCGTGATGCGCCTGGTTTGTTACTAGGCCTATTTAATAGGGTGGTTATAGAGTAAATTAAGGAGATTTATTTTCTCTGTGTGCATCCACCAAATTAGAGGATGCGGTACTAGATGCAGACACTCACATTAAACTAAGCTTCAGAAGATACGGTATGCATACTAACATTCAGAAGAACAACAGTTCATCATGTTTATGCATCTCAATGATTCACCATACTATAACCAATAAAAGGCTGTGAGAAGGTGTGGAAATAAAGAAAATCGGTCGATGCTTCTCTGAGCAAAGGCGCCCTCAAGATGCATTCCTCGGCATGCTTGTTTCTTCTCAATGTTAAGTAGCACTTTGAGCATGTTGGCAACTCCACAGCCTAGCTAGCTGCCTCATCTTGCAATTGATGTCGACACATTTGCAACAAACACATGAGGCAATAGAGATGACTCAACATGAGTCCATATTGTGCAGCTTCCCTAAAATCATATTCATTGTCCCGAATCAAAAAGATAGGAAAACAGAAGCTATACTTAAACGGTGTTGCAAAACAGTATCACATATCAATAGCTTGGCATGACAAAACACGATCATCTGGACGAAGGGGATACTGACCTGCCTGAGGAAGATTATATATAATTTCATAAGTCCTTGGTTGATTTCCACCTTCGGCTGCACTCTTGTTTGCTCCTCCACACATGACAGGATCGTTTCACACTGCATTCAACAAGTCAACGTACGAATAAGCTAATTTCATCTTGCGGTGGTCATTGTACCTAGTTATGAATGTAGGAATACCCGGAGCACCATGAGGTTAGATTACAATAGGTAGATGCAGCCATATAAATTTTGTGCGGTGCTACCAAAATTGAGGTTTGTATCCCTTCCCGTTATGAGAATTCTTCTTGAAGTTGGTAGAATGTGACGACTTGTTCTTTGCATCAAACTTGCCTTTCCCCTGAGATTTGTTCTTGTTGTTTTGGGGCTGGTTGGGCTTGAAGTTCTTCTCGTGTACCATGTGGGCACTAGAAGCTCCCTCAGCGACCCGAGCACGTGTGTCTTTTGCTCTTGCCTTCTCCTCAAAATCAAGAGTGCTAATGAGATCCAAAACAGAAAAATCATGTCTCTTGTTTTTCAGAGAAGTAGCAAAATCGTTCCACGAAGGTGGAAGCGGCAATGATGGTCCCAGCAACAAATTTGTCCGCAACACACACTTAAAGTACTCAAGTTCCTTAGAGAATGATCAGATCTCATGAGTCCGCTGAACAACAGTAGCCATTAGTCATCTTGTAGTCACAAAATTGCTCCATGACGCATAACTGCTGTCAAAGACCCGAGGGCCCAATCATGGCCTCGAGTGTAGCCCACATGTCTTGCCATTTGTCAAACGACATATATGAATCCACAATGGAATCGCAAGAACACTCAAAGTAGGCGGCTTTGAAGAGGGTATCCATGTTCAAAAGCTTGTCATTGTAGGATTAAGATCGCCTCAAGCTTACTCCTTAGTGGCGCCATAGCAAAGACATGATCTAAAACCAATATATCGCTCTTGTGCGCCACCTTTATATTGCACCCCTTAAAAGTAGGTCGCCTCAAAAGCGCAAAGAAACCGCCGGAGTAAATTGCCTATAATCAGGTTTTTGGATTGGATTGTTGAATATATGAGCAATTTAGTATGAGATTTAATCCAAATCAGCAAGAATAGATCATGACGACAATTGCAAACATCAAAGTAATGATGCGACTAAATCAGAGGACAAAATCACATACCGTGAGACAATGAGCAGTAACCGCTGTGGTTGATGTTATCACTCATGTCGTTGATGAAGAGGTTACTAAGGTCGGGGAAGAAGGCTGTCGTTGAGCAAGTCGTCAGCCGCACCGCATACGTAAGTGTGCTCCCCAAAACCTAATCGCCTCTCCCGCATGTGATCATGAAAGGTGGGGTTCGAGGATCGTTGTCCTTCTCGCGTGCACGCCGAAGGAGGGCTGGAGAAGAATTGCATGGCGGCGCTAAGCTCTGGAATGGTGCGAAACCATATGATACAGCGGCGGCTAGGGTAGGGCATGTCAGGTCGGTCGTTCGAGTATAATAGTAAGCCTTTGGCCCCCAAACCCCACGTCCAAGTCAATAATAGCCCCACCAAGGTTTGTCTAAAAAAATAGAGTAATTAAGGCATCCGTTAGTCCCTTTAGTATAAATACTATATCATTAATAATGGCCCCACCTTTTGTCTCACAAAGTATGTTGGAGTACAACCGACTACACGTTTTTACAATCCGCTTCTCTTCTCTCTCCTTCAACTAAGCACAAATACTATATTTAAATCCTTATAGCCTACTTATGTCATCTAATTGTAGTACTTGCTCTTAAGTTACTCTCCATTGTGTAGTCTGAAATGCCGGGTAATGGATACATACAGAGAGGTTAAAATCCCATCTCGGTGAGAGCGAGATCCCTATCGGTGAGATCGATTTGACTAGGGTTTGTGGCAGTGGCTATGACATCTGAACTCGGTGGCGCCGGATAGAAAGAATCGGTTGGGCCGAGTTGGACTTTTGGTTTGGGTTATATGTGGATATGAGAAAGTAGTTGATGGCTTTGGAGCATATCACTAAGCACTTCAAGCAAGCAAGCCATTAAGCAACACCTCATCTCCTCTTGATTGTATTGGCTTTTCCTATATACTCAATGTGACCTTGGATCACTAAAATAGAGTCTTATGCTTGGAGCTTGAGCCAATCCTTTGTCCTTAGCATCTTGAAGGGGTTCCACATCGTCTAGTCCATGCCACTTCATTGTTGAACTTATCTGAAACATACTAGGTAAAAGTGTTAGTCCAACAAGAGATATGTTGACATTAATTACCAAAACCACCCAGGGAGCACTTGTGCTTTCACATGTGCGTCCAAGGCCCGACTGAGTCCACCCGCGATCACTTAACTTGGTGGGGCAAGGCGCAACTCCTGCAAAGGGATGCACGAGGTGCAGGCCATAGAGTACTTCACAGCCAGGTGCCGAGAGGGCACCTTGCTCAAGCACAACCTCCTCTGCGACAAGCTAGCAACCCTTGACGAGCTACTGATCATAGCGGACAAGTATGCCACGGCCGACTCCTCCATTAAGTCGGAACTCCGAGTGGACGTGACCGGAAAGGTGCTCCCTCCAGCTTCCCAAACACTGGTTAGTGATGCCAACTGGCGCTAGCAGAACAACAACAAGCGCAAGGCCCAGCAGCCGGCTTCCAGTAGCCGGCAAGTAACAACAGTCGATGATTAGCAGCCGACTGGTCAGCCCAGCACCAAGCGGCAGAAAACTGGCAAGGGAGCGTGGCTACCCGCCCTCTCCTTTGAGCAAGCCCTTGACGCCCCATACAAGTTCCACAGTGGCGTGAAGCCGTCCAACCACACCACTCAGAAGTGCAACTAGCTAGCTCGGATCACCAAGGGTGAGGCCCTCCCGCCTCCCCCGCCAGCCGGCCCTCCAGCCCCAGCCGTTTAGCAACCGATAGCCCGACTAGTCGGCGCCATTCAAGACAAGTTCCCTGAAGAGCATGCCGCCTACGTCGTCTTCATGAGCCAAGCCGGCGACATGCACAGTAGGGGGCAACAACACAGAGAGGTCAATGCCGTCAGTACAGAGGCTCCCACCCGCATGCACTGGTCCAAGAAGCCCATCACCTGGAGCCAAGCTGACCACCCGGCTGTGATGCCCAACCTGAGTTCATATGCCCTGGTGCTCGAGGCGACCTTTGCAACAGAGAGGCGGAACTGACATTTTTCCGAGTGTTGATAGATGGCGGCAGTAGCATCAGTATCCTGTATAGAGCGACCATGGACCGACTGGGCATCAATGCCAAGCAACTTCAGCCAAGCCGGACTGTTTTTCATGACATAGTTCCAGGGTTGTGCTGCTCCTCAATTGGCAAGATAAAGATTGACGTTCTCTTCGGCAACGGAGATCACTTCCGCCGCGAGCCAATCTGGTTTGAGGTGGTTGACCTGGAAAGCCCCTATCATGCACTCTTCAGCTGCCCTGCGCTAGCCAAGTTCATGATGGTCCCTTACTATGCATACCTGAAGGCTAAGATGCCAGGCCTCAAGGGCATCATCACCGTTGTTGGAGATTACAAGAAGTCACAAGACTGTGCGGCTGCCAGCAGCCGGCTGGCCGAGTCCCTCGTCATAGCTCAAGAAAGACGGCTCCTCGATCGGATGGTAGCAATGGCTAGCGAGAAGCCGATCATGCCGACTGATCCCAAGGAAGCTGAAGCAGGGGCCTCATTCCAGCCGGCCAAAGAGACCAAGCGGATCCACTTGGACCCAGACCACCCGGAGAGGTTTGCTGTTGTGGGCACTGGCCTCGAGAGCAAATAGGAAGGCGAGCTCGTTGATTTCTTCCGTGAGAATCGAGACATCTTCGCATGGTCCCCCAAATACAAGTCGGGTGTCCCGAAGGATCTCTCCATGCATAAACTTCATGTAAGGTCAGATGCCAAGCCGGTCAAGCAACCCCTCCGCTGCCTGTCAGAAGAAAAAAGAAGGATTGTTGGAGAAGAAGTTGCCCAACTGCTAGCAGCCCGATTCATCATGGAAGTGTTCCACCCGGACTAGCTTGCCAATCCGGTCCTTGTGCTGAAGCAGAACAACAAATGGCGCATGTGCATTGATTACACCAGTCTCAACAAAGCCTGCCCCAAAGATCCATTCGTTCTGCCGTGAATAGACCAAGTATTCGACTCCACAGCCGGATGAGAGCTATTGTCCTTCCTTGATGCCTACTCCGACTACCACCAGATCAAGCTGGATCCGGCTGATCGACTGAAGACCGCCTTCATCACGCCATTCAGCGCCTTCTACTACATCACCATGACGTTCGGCTTGAGGAATGCCAGCGCCACCTTCCAAAACTATATGTGGAAGTGCTTGCTCAAGCAACTCAGACACAACGCCCACGTTTACATGGACGACATTGTGGTGAAGGCGGAAAAGCGTGGCACCCTGATGGAAGACTTGAAGGAAACTTTTGAAAATCTGCGCCGTTTCAACATCAAGCTTAACCCGGAGAAGTGTGTCTTCGGTGTGCCAGCCGGCCAGCTCCTGGGCTTCCTTGTCTCAGAACGCGACATTAAGTGCAACCCTGTGAAGATCAAGGCCATCGTGAGGATGGAGAAACCCACCAAGCTGCGTGATGTGTAGAAGTTCACCGGGTGCCTGGCATCCCTCAGCCGCTTCATCAGTCGGCGGGTGAAAAGGCACTCCCTATGTACCAGCACATGAACAAAACCAGTTGCTTCGAGTGGAATGACCAGGCGGACGTCGCCTTCCTGCAGCTCAAGCGAATGATTTCAATGCCGCCTATCCTGGCGGCTCCGGCTGCTAAAGAGCCTGTGCTTCTCTACGTCGCCGCTCCCAACAGAGTTATCAGCACGGTGATTGTTGTCGAGCGCCTAGAAGCCGGCGAGGGGCAGCCAGTCTAGAGGCCAGTATATTACCTGAGCGAGGTCCTGTCGGCCTCCAAGCAGAATTACCCCCACTACCAAAAGATGTGCTAGGTGTATACTTTGCCGCCAAGAAATTAAAGCAATACTTTCAAGATCACTGCATCACGATCGTCTGCACTGCTCCCCTTGCCGAGATCATAGGCAACAGAGATGCCTCGGGCCGGGTGGCCAAGTGGGCCATTGACCTGGCTCCTCACACCATCTTCTACTAGCCCCGCAATGTCATCAAGTCCCAAGCACCGGCCGACTTCCTCGTCGACTGGGCCGAGTCCCAGTACCCGCCGCCAGCTCCGGACTCCACGCATTGGCGGATGCACTTTGACAGCTCAAAGATGCTCACCAGTCTTGGAGCCGGCATCGTCCTCACCTCTCCCAAAGGTGACAAGCTGGAGTACACACTGCAAATCCACTTCGCCGCATCCAACAACGTAGCCGAATACGAAGCACTCATCTTCGGGCTCCGACTGGCAAAAGAAATTGGCATTCGCCACATCTTCTGCTATGGTGACTCGGACTTGGTGGTCTAGCATTCGTCTGGCGACTCGGAAGCCAAGGATGCGAACATGGCAAGCTACCGCTTCCTCGTCCAATAGATGAGCGGCCACTTCGACGGGTGCGGATTCATTCATGTGCCATGGGCCGATAACAATGCAGCAGATGCTCTCGCCCGCATCGGCTCCACCCGGCAAGCTATACCATCTGGCGTCTCCCTCGAGTGCCTTCGCAAGCCGTCCATGAAGCCATCACCAGAGTCCGACTCCATCTTTGTGCCGACTGCCCCAGGAGGAGCCGGATCCGGCTCGGAGACTTTAGCAGTCGGCGCGGGGACATCAGCGGCCGGCTTGGGGACTTCACCAAGCGGCCCAGGGGCTGTAGCACCAGCACCCAGCCGAGTGCTCCCAGCAGGCAGCCCGAGGGCTACTGCAGTCGGCCATGGGACTTCATCGGAGCCATCCAGAGCGGCCGGCTCTAGCCCACCGCATCCCAACCCGGCCCCGCTCGTACCAATCGCCGTGTTCATAGTGGTGGCGGCCCCATCTTGGGCGCAGCCTATCCGCGACTATTTGGTTAGCCGCGAGCTGCCAACCGACCAGGTGCTCACAAGGCGGAGTGTGACTGGCATCCACCAATGTTGCGTAGAACCATAAAAAGGCATGGAGATGCTCAAAAATATACATCAAGGCGAATGTGGCCACCACGCCGCCTCCAGATCCTTTGTGGCCAAAGCATTCCGCCATGGATTCTTCTGGCAACTTCTTTGGACGATGCCAAAGAGCTAGTCAAGAAGTGCAAGGGGTGCCAGGTGTTCAGCGCCAAGCAACACCTGCCGGCCTCCGCCCTCAATACCATCCCCATCACCTGGCCCTTTGTCGTGTGGGTTTGGATATGGTAGGCCCGTTCAAGACGGCACGCGGAGGCATGACCCATCTGTTGGTCGCCGTAGACAAGTTCACCAAATGGATAGAAGCAAAACCAATGAAGAAGCTGAATGGTCCAACTGCTGTCACATTCATTGCCGACATCACTATTAGATATGGCGTTCCTCACATCATCATCACCGACAACGTCACCAATTTTGCCAAAGGCGCCTTGGCATGTTTCTGCGCAAATTAGGGCATCTGACTGGACTTAGCGTCCGCTGCCCATCCGCAGTCAAACAGCCAGGTGGAGCAAGCAAACGACCTCATCTTGTCCGGCATCAAGCCCCGCCTAATCGAGCCGCTAGAGCGGTCGGCCGGCTGCTGAGTCGATGAGCTGCCTGCCGTCCTCTGGAGTCTTCGAACCACGCCGAACAAATCAACCAGTTTCACACCTTTCTTCCTCGTGTATGGTTCCTAGGCGATCATCCGTATGGATAGCAAGTTCGACTCGCCTCGGGTTACCATGTACACAGGGGTGGAGGCAAAAGAGGCGCGAGAAGACAACGTCGATCTGCTGGAAGAGGCCCGACTGCTAGCATGGAGCCGGTCCGTCATCTACCAGCAGAGCCTGCGCCGCTACCATAACAAGAAGGTCAGGCCGCGTTCTTTCCGTGAGAGCGACCTTGTGCTCCACCTGATCCAGCGATCAGCCAGACATCACAAGCTCACAACACCTTGGGAAGGCCCCTTCTTCATCAGCAAGGCCCTGGGCAATGACTCGTACCACCTCATCAATGCCCAAAAGCCCAGGGCGTGCAAGAGATGCACAACCGGTGAAGAGATGGAGCGACCAAGGAACGCGAATCTTCTACGCCAGTTTTACAGTTGATTTGAGCGTATGTACCACGACAACTTTTGTATTAAGTAAAAGACCGCAGGTCTCCCGAGGTGAACTCGGGGGCTACCTTTTTATCCATCTATGAGCTAATCTTATGTCGTGACTTGAGTTTTTCTATTTTTGCCCCGTTCGGGTTCCGGTCAGCCGGCCCGGGGGCTCGCCGCCTTGGCCTAAGTTCGCACCAGCCGGAGCTGACTAGTAATGTGCCGACACAAAAAAGCCCTCTCTCCGCCCTAAGTCACAACTCGCAGCACGGCTGTCTGACTGGCGGGAGCTAAAGCCGGAGCAGTCGCCCACATGAAATTCGGCTAAGGAAGAACGCTAACTTAGGCCCAGTCGGCCCTCCGCCTCCCTAGTCCGGCTGCCTAGCGGCTGGCAGGCCGACTTCTCGCTTAATCAAGCTACACTCTACATGGCCCAAGTAACTTGCCCGTTCCGAAGAGCGACCAAGTCCCTGACCCAGCCACAGACCGCAGAGCGGCTGTTCGGCTGGCAGGGAGGCAGCCGAGGAAACGCGGCACAACAGAAATCAAAAGAGGGAAAAGCAAAAATCGAACAAGAATTTATACTTATGTACATTGCAAAAGGCCCGAAGCTAGTATTCATAAAGTTTAAACTACACTCCCAGTGGGTGGAGTTGCGCGCACTTAACAAAATTGTTCCAGGAGATTACAAAATAGGACAAGACAAATACGGCCGCCTAGGCCAGAGGCGCAACAGTCGGATTCGAGGGATCGGCAGAGGTGGCAGTGCCGGATGGTGGAGCGGCCGGCTGGCTGGTCTCGCTTTGGTCGGCAGTGGCAGCAGCTGGCGTGGCCACCCGCGGCTTGCTGGTCGAAGCCTCATCAGGCTGAGATTGGCTGCCTGCTCTGGCCCCCAGTGCGTCGTCCTCATCGTCCTCTAATTCACCGTCATCATCGCCCTGATCGTTGCAGGCGATTTCTTCTGCCGAGTCCTCCTTGTGCAATTGGTCCAACTGAAACCATCTCGGCGGCACCACATTACCGTCAGCATCCAAGTCGGGAACAAAGACGACAGTGTTGGTGTAGTCGGCGAGCGCCACCGCACGCCAGGTGAGCTCAGGGCCCGCCTCCACCAGCTCGTCTGCAGCCTCAAGCCGGAAGGTGGACAGTTGGGTCAAGTCCAAGTTGGGATACCACGCCTTGGCGAACTCCAGGGCCGTCTGAGCACCCGCCCGAGCCGCGGCACCCTTCCAGGCCTCGAAGTGGCCGACCGCAGCCTCCAGCCACTCGGCGGTCCGTCCAGGGGTGCACGGGATCCGGGCACCTGGCCAGAGGGCAGCCAGCACCAGGGCGCCGTCGCGTTGCAGACGGTGGAGCATCCGATGGGCTGGCTGTAGGCGAGTCTTGACGGCCAGGAGCTGCTCGCCGAGATTCCGGGGCGCGTTGGGCGCAAGGTCTGCATCCCCCGCCCTTCGCGTCGCACACCGCGCCTCGATGGCCTGGGTGACGGCGATGGAGTAACCCGGGAAGTACTCTGAGAAAGAAAAAAGATTAAAAAAATGAAAAGATAGAAGCCGGCTCCCGTATCTGTCGGGAGCCACTCAAGAAGAAGAGAACAACTTACCGTTGATCAAGTCCTCGATCTCCCCATAGCAGGCATTCAGGAACTCCTCCTTCTTGGCCATGTTCGAGGGCTGAGTCTCGAACTCGGACTTGAAGAGGTCCTCGCCGTCCTTCAGCTGCTGGATCTCCGCCTTGTGGCACTCCGCCTGGTCGGCCAGCTCCTTGTTCAGGCCCTCGCACTCCTGCGCTGCCTGGCTGCGCTCGAGCTCCTTGGTGCAGAGCTCGGTCTCGACCTCGCCTAAGCGCTGCTGCAGTGCAGCAGCCGCCTATGCAAAGATAAAAAAGAAGACATCAGCATCAATAAGAAGAAGGTACTTGCCGGAAGATCCGCCCGATCGCCAGCCAGCCGCCCGAATCTCGGGGCTAGACTTCAGCTGGTACTGACGCTACTTCGAGGAGAAGAAAGGCGGAATGCTTACTTCGGCTCTCATTCAAGTCACCGGTCCGCTTGGCCAGCTCCTTGACGTGGGAGTTGTGGCGGCTACACGGAGGTTGTGGTAGTCCTGCAGCAAGGAGAAAAGAAGAAAAGTAAAACAAGGCTAGCACTCGGAACTCACCTTGAAGTTCCGAGCCGCATGCTCAGCAGCCGGCCCAGAACTCGGGGGCTACACCTAGTGGGTGCGCCAGCACGCCCCCATGGAAGATTGCGAGAAGACAAAGACAAAAAGCAAGTACGCACTGTAATCCACTCACCGCGACGCTAGGAACTCCCCGTGATGCACTCGAGGGCAGCGCTTGGGCCGCAAGCTTCGTCCGACGCCCCGCACCGACATCGCTCAGACGTGGCCACCACCGCCAGATGCCCAGTCCGTTGTGTTGGCACTGGTGGCCTCAACTTCGGGCATCTCCGAGCTGGAGGTTCGACTCCATCACTGCGGCGCCGAAGCTAGTTTTCCGGACGCCGGGCGCGCCGATATCGGTTGTGGAAGCGGCCCCACTGCCACCGCCGCTGGACGGCCCCGCCTGCGGCCTCTCGCTGGCCGACCCACGGTCGGGCGGTCGGGGACAGAATCACCTCTTCCCCATGCCCAAGGCCGCTTGCTTCCCTCTCCATGGTCGGCTGGACAACGCCGGCTCCACCAGCTGGCTCTGGGACCTCCGGCGCAGGCGGCTCCGGGTGCTGCGAGTCGGCAGGCCCGGAGGCCTGACCGCGGGATGCATCCACCTCCTGCGCCTTGGTGGCCGCGTTCTCCTGCTCCTTGTTCACCACCTCGGCCTGCGCCTTGGCCGCAGCATCAGCCTCCGCCTGCACCGCCCTGGCCGCCTCCTCCCGCTCCTCGCGCGCCACCCGCGCGTTCGTCTTCGTGGCCTCCTAGAGGTCGGCAAGCGGGTCCACACGGCGGGGGACAATAGAGCTGGCGGCCGCCCCAACCACCGAAGCAGCCGGGGCTCGCGAGAGGGACAGCGGGGCCCTGTTCAAGCAAGCAGGAAAGAGCATTGAAGAAAAAGCAGAGAAGAAACAAGCAAAAACCAACAAAAGGACAATCCAAAGCACTTACACAGACACCACCTGGCGCAGCTTTGGCACCCTCTAGTACTGGGTCGCCCGCGCGACAGCCTCCTGCCACTTGGTCGTGGCGGTCGAGGTCTACGGCTTCTTGGGACGGCTGCCGGACAGCCCGCCCTCAGTTCGACGCTTCGGCACGCCGGCTGCTGCAGTTGGCGCGGCCGAGGAGTTCGCACCCTATCGGTGTACAAAAGTATGGGTACTTTTGTACCCCTTGCCTGTGCACAGGCGGTCGCAGCCACGCCTATAGCAGGGCTTGGCAAAGTAGAGGAGGATGACAGGAAGCAAGACAAGTGCAAAGAATATCAAAATAGACGCTCAAAGTAACAAGCAGCAGCAGGCTGGCAGGACCACGCCCTGCAACAAGCCTTGCCGAGGCGACCTGTGAGGCCCTTGCCGGGGCAGCTTGCGAAGAGACCCGCAGGGCCACCACCCTTGGGGTTGAGAGCTCCGACACCATCGACAACATTAAGACCTAGATCTGGAGAGCACATGCCTGATAGCATGCAGCCCCTCATGAAGATTGGCGGCCCACGAATCCATGTAGGATTAGAAGATGAAGACCCCCGGCAAGACCCTTGCCGTGGACGACTCCAAGGCCCCCGGCAAGCCTAGCCGGGGACGATCACTCGGCTGCGGCCAGGCCCATGCCCGGCAAGGTTTCACCACCTCACCACCACTCCAGTGCGACGACAGGCGTGCCAACTAAGCAGGTGCCTACGTGGTGGCATGCCGATCTTTGTGCAAGCATTCCATTTTTGCCAACACAGCGGCTGGTTGGCTAGCATGGCGCTGCATGCCTCGTCGGCCTGGACGCGTGGCAAGGCGAGGAGGAGCGGCAAAGGATGGGATGGCCTTTGTTGCCGTCCCCAATAAAGCGAGAGGACACGTAGGTAACGCATTAAATGCACTTGTCCTACATTGATCGAGCGACAAGCTCGTACAACTGTAGCTTGCTACCTCCTGTTCGCCACTGCAACCCCTTTGTGTATAAAAGGAGTCCCAAGGTGCACAGAGAGAGGATTCGGACTTTTGGACAAAGCATGCATTATGGCTAGTTAAAAATCCCAAGAACACTCATATAACCAGACAATGTAGGACTAGGGTATTACGCATCTCTGCGGCCTGAACCTGGATAAAAATCCCCTGTGTGCTAGCGACCCGACCTGCTCTTCGTGCAACTACCCCCCGCCAAACATAGAAGGGATTCTTGTGACCCCATAGGTGATCGGTTTCCCCGACATCTTTGGCGCGCCAGGTAGGGGGGGCTTTAGTTGTGAGAATCTGGTATGTAGTTAGTAAAGTAATTCCTTCGTCGCCATGGCTCCGAAGAAGAAGACAACCGCAACGGTGAGCACGATCGAGGCCGTCCGTGCCATCCTGGTGCGAAGGGCCGGGCGAGCGGCGATGTCTACGGCCGCAAAAACGATTCGCACGGCAACAAAAAGCTAAGTTATCTCAACTTTGAGTAATCCTTCCTTTTTATAAGGTTATCCCCCTCAATGGTTTCAGTCCTTGTATGGAGAACCTGCACGCAAAAGGAACCCTACCTCTATTGGCAACGCCTGTTTCGCTTTTGAGTCCGCCAATGGGTTCAGTCTGCGCTCTGCTAAGAACGGTGGGGTACCTTGCCGTAATCACCAGCGCCCCTGTTCTGCCTCGAGTCCACTCGACAGTCCAAGTGATTGCGCCAAGAGCGGCAGGGTAGCCTGCTGGCATCGACGCCCTCCGCAGGCTGCTAAGAATCCGTCCTTCTAGCGCCTACGACAAGGGGTGCACATGCCGACAAGCCTATCCAACTAAGCGTAGGGTGCCGAAAATACATGGATGAACTAGAACGGGAAGATAACATGCAACCAGTTCAAAGTACAGCAAAAGTTATATTACATCAAAAGTTGCCGTGATTCTAACTTAAGATTATCTGTCTTGGGTACGAATTCACAGCAACTACAAGGGACGAAGCAGCTAATCCTGGTGCTGGACTTCCACCCTCGCGACTCCGCTGACACAGCTGATGATGGGCTTGATGCGCTCCTAGAGCGCCTGCCGGTCGACGTCCTACGGAAAGCTGTCGAGCGCCTGAGCAAAGTCGACGTTGGGGTTCCAGTGCGCCACCTTGGTGAGCACCTTGATCAAGGCGTCCCAGCAAAGTTGTCGGGACTCCTCGGCCAGGAAGGCCGCCCAGGTGAACTAGAGCAGCTTCAGGGCGTAAAGAACACGCTCGAAGAACTCAGACAACCTGGCGCTCCCGGCCACTCTCGCCTCGTGGGAGAACCTGAATTTTGGCATGCCCATGGCAGTCAGCTGCATGGTGATCTTCTCCGCGACGTCCACTAGGTGGCTGGTCCAAAGCTTCGTGCTCTCCACGAGCTTGTTGTGGGAAGAGGCGGCAGTCTGCAGCAGCAGCTGCTCGTCCGCGAGATCCTTGGCCAGGATCTGCTCACGAGCCTGGGACTCCAAGAGCATTTTCTCCTGGTTTTCCAGCTTCAGCTTCAGATCATCAATGGACTCGTTGGCCTTGGAGAGCAGCTTGGTTTTGTCAGATATGGTGGTCTGCATCTCTGCCAGGTCATAGAGAGTTTTCTCTCTGTCGTCCTTGAGCGTGGAGATCTCTTTGGTGAGCTCGGCTAGGTAAGCCTCCAGCTTTTCCACCTTGCCAGCCAGCTCAGTCCTGGTGGCCTCTGCCTCATCAGCACGGTCGATGGCCTCCTTCAGCTTGCCAGTGGTGTCAAGGGCCATAGCATCAAGCGCTTCCTGTGCATCAAGTCTTGAGTCTGCTGCGTGATGAGCTTCTCAATCTCCTCATCCTTGGTGCGAAGCGTGGCAGCAAACGCCTCTTCGCAAGCGACCAAGTCCTCCTCCTGGACATCGAGTGAGATGCGGCGCTGCGTCTGGTCAGAATCGTACTTGGCAGCCTTGGCCTTTGCCACCTCCCGCGCCTTGTCAAAATCAGCCTGCTTCAGAAGAAGGTCCTGCTGGCGCCCGCTCATTTGGATTTGGGAGGCCCTCAGATCCTCCTGATCCTCGTCAAACCAGGCTTTCATCTAGGCGACGCGCTCCTGGAAGTCCGCCTCTGCCTTGTCTACAGCCGCCATCCTGGAGCCACCTTCTCCTTGCGAGCCCGATTGAGAGCCTGGGGATTGTGGAAGTTAACACCTATAGACTGAAGGAGTTGGTCCACCTTGGAGACGCCGCTGCTAATGCTCGGTTCGTCAACAACCTGGAGCCCAGCAGCGGTGAGGATCCCCTCATCACAGACCTCCCCCTCGATTGGCGTTCTGGTGCCTGCCGCTCCTGGGATGCTGACAAAGAGATCGTCGCCAACCTTCAAGTACCTACTCGGGGCAGATGCTGACGAGGAGGAGGGTTGATCATTGACCACCTCCTCCCTGGCAGGATCCTTGGCGACCTCTCCAGTGGTGGCCTCGACGGGCTTCCTGGCAGGCCCCATGGCGGCCTCCTCGGTGGCAGCATTGCCGGCTTCTCCGGTAGGCTCCTCAGCCACCTCCTCCCCAGCAGGATCCTTGCCGGCCTCCCCGGCTAGCCCAGTGGAGGCATCCTTGGTGGGTCCCTTGGTAGACTCCTCGGCAACAATATTGGTGGCCTTGGCCTCGGCGTCCTTGGCGGTCTAGATGATCACGGCGTCGATGTCCGCCTGATTTGCCGAGGGAGGATCTGAAGCCAAAGAAGGGAGAAAGGTAAAGCCAAAATCAGGACAACTCAAGATAGAGGGAAGGAAAGAAGTCAAAGCAATAATGGCAAGAAGCAGAAGGCATGTACTCACCCGAGGCAGGAGGGGAGGATGCGTCCCCCTCCCCGGCAACATCTGTTGTCGGGACGGGGTCTCCAGCGCCTGTCCCCGCTCCTCCTCCTCCGAGCGCATGGGCTCGTCAGTAGGTGCCCTTGCCGGGGACGCCCCTCTGGTCGGTGTAGTTGATGGGGGCGGCGTGTCGGGGGCAGCCCTTAGGGGCTCCTCCTACTGATTCTCCCTTCCGGCATTCCCGGCAAGGTCACCAATAAGAGGACACGCTCCAACGCCCACTGCCAATGTACAAAAGTACGGGTACTTCTGTACCCCTTACTTGTGCACGGACGGTCGCATCCACGTCTTCAGCAGGGCTTGGCAAAACAAAGGAGGACGGAAGGAGGTAGGACAGGTATAGGGAATATCAAAATAGACGCTCCAAGTGACAAGCAGCAGAAGGCTGGCAGGGCCATTCCCGACAATGAGCCTTGCTGAGGCGACCTGCGAGCTCCCCGGCAAGCTCCTTGCCGGGGCAACTTGCGAAGATACCAGCAGGGCCACCACCCTTGGGGTCGAGAGCTCTAACACCATTGACAACGTTAAGACCAAGATCTGGAGAGCACATGCCCGGTAGCATGCAGCCCCTCATGAAGATTGGCAACCCACGAATCCACGTGGGATCAGAAGACAAAGACCACCAGCAAGACCCTTGTCGGGGACGACTCCAGAACCCCCGGCAAGCCTTGCCGGGGACGATTGCTGGGCCACAGCTAGACCCGTGCCCAGCAAGGTTTCGTCACTTCACCACCACTCCAATGCGACAATAGGCATGCCAGCTAAGCAGGCTCCTGCGTGGCGGCATACAAATCTTCGTGGAAGCCTACCATTTCGCCAATGCAGCAGCTGGTTGGCCAGCGTGGCGCTGCGTGCCTCGTCAGCCCGGACGCGTGGCGAGGCGAGGAGGAGCAGCGAAGGATGTGATGGCCCCTGTTGCCATCCCCAATAAAGCGAGATGACACGTAGGCAACACATTAAATGCGCTTGTCCTACATTGATCGAGCAATAAGCTCGTACCACTGTAGCTTGCCACCTCCCATGTACCACTGTGGCAACCCCTTCGTGTATAAAAGGATGCCCAATGCGCGCACAACGAGAGGATTCAGACTTTTGAACAAAGCAACCATCATAGCTAGTTCAAAAGCACAAGAACACACATATAACCATACAAAGCAGGACTAGGGTATTACGCATCTTTGCGGTCCGAACCTGGATAAAAATCCTCTGTGTGCTAATGGCTCGACCTGCTCTTCGTGTAACTAACCCCCCGCCGAATGTGGAAGGGATCCTTGTGACCCCATAGGTGATCGGTTTCCCTGACATCTTTGGCGCGCCAGGTAGGGGAGGTTAGTTGCGAGGATCTGATCTGTGGTTACTATAGTAACTCCTTCATCGCCATGGCTTCAAAGAAGAAGACGACCGCGGCGATCAGCCTGTCCGGGGCCACTCCGCCCGCACCTGCGCAAGCGGACAACGGGGCGGGCGCTAGTGGTGGAGGAGATCGAGATCGCCCAGACCATCCGAATACAAGAAGCCAGGCCGTCGACTTCCTCCGCAGCAGCGACGGAGGTAGGCGTGCCGCTGTGCCCAGGAATGGAACTGTGCCACCTGTAGGTGGTGCGGGGTCCTCCAAGGACAGAAGATCGACCTCACCAATGCGTGTGCCACGGTCCTCTCAGCTCGTGCACGACGAACCACACCACGATGTTGAGGACCTCGGGCGTCGCCACAGCAAGAGCCCTTGGCGTCACTCTCAAGACACGCACGGCGGACATGCATGCCATGATGCAAGCAAAAAGAGCGTGCGGCACGGAATCGTGATGGGACTCCTTCTAACATCGTTCGAAGTCGAGTTCCTCCCATTCCTCACGCCTGTCGCTACCACCCACACGAGCAGAAGCGCTGTCGCGAGCGCAGCTGCTCCTCAACTTTCCTCGTGCCTTGGAGAAGCAAGAAGAGTGGAGGGCTGCTAACAAAAGCCATATTGGCCATGCCAACGGGGATGGCCACCGAGGAGCAAGCCCCTCGCTTCGCTGAAATGATGAGCCAAAGCGTGCAGGCAGTGGAAGGATCGAGGGTGCCGCAACCACGGTGTACTCCCATCCGCCATGGTCAGACCGTCGGGGCGACGCCCGGGACAACATGTCCAAAGCGTCATCAGACCCATGGATGCGCCCTGACCAATGTCAAGTTCTTCAAGAGCGCCTCAAGGAGGACGCCCGGACTACTATCAAGCGGCGACGGGAAGTACGTCACCAATCTGATAGGCGTGGTGGACCCGCTGAGTACAGGCCCGCGCCGGGGGATGCTAGCGACTTGCCATATGCAATCACTTGTCCAGCATTCACCCGTGAGCTGCGTAGCCCAAAGGGCCCAACACTGCGACGCTCGCACTGTGAGGTCCCAGAGAAGTATGATGAGAAGACTCACCCGTTTGAGTTCCTGTGCGTTTACACTATCGCGATGCAAGCTACCCGAGCACGAGACGATAAGGTACTCGCCAATTATTTCCCGTTGGCACTTAAGCCCAACGTCAGGTCATGGTTGATGCATCTGCCGATAGATTCCTTTGCTTCCTGGTCCGACCTGTGCCACGAGTTTGTTGGTGCCTACATGGGCAGCCACGTAGATCCTGGGCAGGCAAGTGACTTGCACGTGATCCCTCAGAGAGACGGCGAATCCTTGCGCAAGTACATACAGAGGTTTAGCCGTGTGTAGTACAACATCCCCGATGTTCATCCCGCCGCCGTCATCAGCATATTCCACCAGAACATGCACAATCGAAAGATGCGTGAAGAGTTGGCCATGAACAAGGTCGCAGATGTTGCCGAGCTGTACGTTTTGGCTGACAGATGTGCCCAAGCAGAGGAAGGAAGGAATTACCCCGGCGAAGACGCCGATGTGGGAAGTGACTCTGAGGACGAAGACGTCATCACCCCAGCAAAGAAAGGCCGGCGGTGTAACAGGAAGCCCAAGGGCAAGACCGTGCTTACGGTCGAGGAATCCGGCGACCCCGACACTGCCAAGAAGGCCAAGGTTGAGGACCTCAGCAAGGAGATTGCCAGGTGCGACGCCTGCCGGGACTTGGCGGCTGCCGGCAAGCCAGAGGGCTCTGACAAGCAGTATTGCAAGATTCACTATACCAAGGGCCACAACCTCTAGAACTACCGCCAATTGAAGCTGCTGATGGAGAAGCAAAGGGATTAGTATGAGAGACGAGACAAGGAAAAAGGCCAAGGAGGTGCTGAAGTGTCTGGCAAGAAGCGCGGCGGCCAAGGAGGACGCGACAACTAGGGAAAGCAACAAGAGAGACATGCCCGAGGCTGTGACAAGAAAGAGGAGGATGATGATCATGATGACGATGATGAATCCACCGAGCATGAGTTCTAGAAGGCGACAGAAGCCATTTGTGTCGACGGAGGTGCTTCACTGCATTCTTCCCACCGCCAACTGAAACAGTGGGCGCGTGAGGTTAATGCAACGGAACCAATGGTAGACACCCAGAAGCCGTTGAGGTGGTCCCACACACCCATCATTTTCGATACCGAGGATCACCCTGATCGCACCCCTGCGGTCGGGTGTTTGCCGTTGTTGGTATCCCCAACAATATGCAACCTCAAGGTTACGAAGATGTTAGTTGACGGTGGGAACGGCCTTAACTTGATCTCACCCAACGTGGTCAAGAAGCTGCAGATCCCGATGAAGATCTCGAGGAGATGGGCACGTTCCAAGGGATCAATTGGTGGAGGAGTCAGCCCAACGGAAAGGTCATGATACTAGTTACATTTGGTGGCGACCTCAACTACATGATAGAGAGGATCATTTTCGATGTCGCTGAGATCCCGTTGCCATACAACGGGATCCTTGGCCGCTTTGCGCTGGCCAAGTTCATGGCGGCGTCACACCATGCATATAACAAGTTGAAGATGCCTGGACCGACGAGCATCATCACCGTCAGCTGCGATAGGAAGGATGCGCTCATCTTCGTCGATTAGCTCTATTGAGAGGCGGTTGCAGCATCTGCCTCCAAGGCACCTGCTCCTGCCACCGAGAAGAGGACAAGTAGAGCTTTGGCCGCCGACAAGACTCCTGGATCCGGCAAGGGCTCCTGCACCCTCTCCAGCAAACGCGCCTCCTCGGAGAGCTGTACCGACAAGAGCAACAAGTCCAAGGCGGTGCCGCCAGAAACCAAGAAGGTGTCCGTCAAGGAGGATGGCATGGGCGGAGCTTTTGTCATAAGCTCCACCCTTGACAGCAAATAGGAAAGCACGCTTGTTGCCTTCGTGCGGTTGAATGGCAAGCATCCGACATCCCCGATGTTCCCAGGGAGGTGATTGAGCACCATCTTGCTGTCTGCCCCCATGTAGGGCCCGTCAAGCAGAAGGTCAGAAAGCAAGCTTTGGAGCGACAAGAGTTTATAGTCGAGGAGATCAGGAAGTTGGAGGCGTTTGGTTTGGTCAAGGGAGTTCTCCACCCGATGTGGTTGGCCAATCTGGTCGTAGTACGTAAGGCAAATGGGAAGTGGAGGCTATGTATCGACTATACTTGTATCAATAAAGCCTGTCCAAAGGATCCTTTCCCATTGCCTCGTATCGATCAGATAGTGGACTCCACTGGTGTGTTCGACCTGCTATCGTTCCTTGATGCTTACTCAGGGTATCATCAGATCTTCATGACGAAGGAAGATGAAGAGAAGACCGCGTTCATCACCCCATGTGGTACGTACTGTTTTGTGTGGATGCCTTTCGGGTTGAAAAGCATTGGTTCAACGTTCGCTCGAGCAGTCCAAATTTGTTTTGAGCCCTAGATCCATAGAAATATGGAAGCTTACATGGATGATATAGTAGTCAAAACCAAGGACAAGGCCACGCTCGTGCAGGACCTAGAAGAAACTTTTGCAAACTTGCGCAGGATCAACCTAAAGCTCAGCCCAGAGAAATGTGTATTCGGCGTTCCATCTGGCAAGCTTCTTGGGTTCTTTGTGTCTCAACGTGGAATCAAAGCAAATCTTGACAAGATCAAAGCAATTGAACAAATTGAGGCGCCAAGACAGGTCAAAGATGTTCGAAGGCTTGCTGGCTGCGTTGCTGCCCTGAGTAGGTTCATCTCTAAATTTGCTGACCGTACCCTCCCCTTTTTCAAGATTCTGAAAAAGGCGTGTCCAATGAAATGGACCCCGGAGGCAGAGGCGGTGCTGCATGACTTGAAGAGATACCTCTTCTCTACAGCAATACTGGTCGTGCCAAAGCCACAAGAGCTGTTGCTGCTATATCTGGCGGCAACAAATCAAGTGGTCAGTGCTGTGTTGGTGGCACGGACAGAAGTTGAGGAAGAGGCGAGAGCAGCGGCAAGGCCCTTAGGAGAAGAGCTGGACCCGGCAGGATCTGATCCCGGCAAGGAAGAGCCCCCGGTAGGATTCGATCCCGGCAAGACAGCGTCTGCGCAAGCAAGCAAGGTAAAGCATAAGAAGAAGGTGATGCAGCACCCAGTCTACTTTGTCAGCTCCCTCTTCCAGGGGGCTAGGTCAAGGTATCCTGGGATGCAGAAATTGCTTTTCGGCCTCCTTATGGCCTCAAGAAAGTTGTGTCATTATTTCCAAGCACATGAAGTCACCGTCGTGACACGCCTCCCTTTGCAATGAATCTTGCATAACCCAGATGCAACTGGGAGGATTGTGGAGTGGGCATTGGAGCTGTCAAGCTTTGTTCTTAAGTTTGACAACACCTCAATGATCAAAGCAGAGCCTCGGCAGAATTCATAGCAGAATGGACATCCACGCCCGATGAAGAAGTTCAAGAAACCACCCTTCCCGGCAAAGAGGCAAGTAGTCATTGGATTATGTACTTTGATGGAGCCTTCTCGTTACAAGGTGCAGGTGCCGGCATGTTGCTTGTCGCGCCCACCGAAGAACGCCTCATGTACGTGATCTAGATGCACTTTCCCTGGGAGAGGTCGACCAACAACACTGCAGAATACGACGTGCTGCTTGCTGGTCTCAGGACCGTGGAAGACCTCGGGATCAAGAAGCTTATTATCAAAGGAGATTCACAACTTGTCGCCAGGCAAGCTAACAAGGATTATCAGAGCCCACTGATGGATGCTTACGTCGATGAAGTGAGGAAGTTGGAAGAGCGCTTTGACGGTCTACAAGAAGAGCATGTTCCTCAAGCAGAGAACATCATTGCAGATGACCTGTCAGAACGCACTGCCCTCAAGCTACCTGTGGAACCAAGTACCTTTGTGCTTCAATTAACTCAGCCATCCGTCGGGCCATCAGCAGAAAAGAACAAGCGAAGGAAAGTGGGCCCCAGCAAATACTTTCCCGCAAAGCTCCCAGGAGCCGCCGATAAGGAAGTTGCCGGGTACCCTAAGCTTGCTGGAGAGCAGCAGCCCCTGACAGGGGTCCAGGCCTTTGCTGTCGAGGCAACTGCCCCCACAGCAGAATGCATGCCTTTGGTCCTTGCCATCGAGCCCTGTGCTCCAAAGATGGGCACAACATCTGATCCGCTTCCTCCAAGCAGGGATCTCGAGGAAGCGAGGAAGAAGCAGAGAAAGTAGCCCGCCGGTCTAGCATGTACCAGTTTTTGGACGATGCCCTTTATAGAAGAAGGCCAAACAACATGAATTGAAGTGTATTCCTCGGGTGGACGGACTGGAGCTATTGGCAGAGATACGCGGAGGCATATGTGGCTCCCACATAGGGTCATGAGCCCTTGCCGGCAAAGCATTCTGGCAAGGTTTCTTTTGGCCCACTGTCCTCCAGGATGCAACGACACTAGTAACCAAGTGTGAAGCGTGCCAATTTCATTCAAAGAAGCTTCATCAACCAGCTCAAGACCTTCAAACAATCCCCCTCTCCTAGCCATTTTTGGTCTAGGGGCTCGACATACTGGGCCCCTTTCCCCGTACTGTCAGGGGCTTTGAGTACTTGTACGTCGCGATTGAGAAGTTCACAAAGTGACCGGAAGTGGAGTCGGTGAGGAAGGTGACAGCGCAGTCAGCCATCAAGTTCTTTAAGGGACACTTTTGCCGTTTTAGTGTGCCAAATAGAGTCATCACCGACAATGTCACATAGTTCACGGGCCGCACCTTCATGCAGTATATCCAGGACCTTGGTAGCAAGGTATGCTTTGCTTCTGTTGCCCATCCAAGGAGCAATGGCCAAGAGGAAAGGGTAATTGTTGAAGTGTTGCAAGGCCTCAAAATAAGAACCTTCGACAAGTTGTGCAAGTGTGGAAGGCGCTGGATTGACGAATTGCCAACAGTTCTTTGGTCAATCAGAACGACACCAAATTGAGCCACTGGTCAGACACCCTTTGCCCTGGTTTACGGGGCAGAAGCTGTTCTCCCCACTGAACTCATATACGGGTCACCTCGAGTGCTCGCTTATGATGAGCTTGAGCAAGAGTAGTTGCACCAAGATGATGCAACACTCCCCGAGGAAGATCGCCTTCGAGCTACCGTGCGAGCCGCTCGGTATCAGAAAGCCTTGCGCCGCTATCATAGCCGCAAGGTTCATGCTCGAAGCCTTGAGGAAGGCGACCTTGTTCTTCGGCGTGTTCAGTCCGCCAAGAATTCAAACAAGTTGATGCCGAAGTAGGAAGGCCCCTATCGGGTAATACGAGTCACCAGGCCCGACGCAGTCTGCCTGGAGACCGAAGATGGCATTCCAGTGAGCAACACCTGGAATATCGAACATCTTCTCAAGTTTTACCCATAGGGCGCGGTTGCCGGGAGCTCCGGCAACCCCCCTTTTGTACTAGCCTTTCCAGCAAGACATGTAACCCTATGTACAGAGCCAGGCGCAGACCCTGCGCGCAGCTAGATAGTTTTTAGCATGTGCAGTTTCCTGCTAGTTTCCATGTTTCTTTATTTATATGTATGCATGTGTACTTGTCCAGGATATTGTGCTACCTTAGATTCTAACAGGTGTTGGGAAACCGCCAAGGCTCCATGCCCCTGTCCTCTCTTCCCACTGACGCAGTAACAACTCCCCGACAAGAGATTGAGAAGACTGCTTGGTGCAGCGTCTCCATCAACAACTAAATCAAATAAAGTTCCTCCCCTGCCCATTCATGTTCGTAATTTGTGACTTGCACATAAGAAAACCTCGCCACTCTGTCTAGACTTGGGTGCTCTCATCCCTGACTCAAACGCTACTTCGGTCGGGGTAGTTGCAGTAATCTTGGGCAAAAGAAGAGTTTGGCAGGCGGCTGGACCCTGCGCCTGCAACCCAGTAGATGTGGTTCTCTGGCAGGCACTTGAGCGCCGGCAAGGTAGCTTGCCGGGGAGACTCATATATTTTCATTAAAGGGGCACTTTGGCTCTGCACGAACGTATATGTGCATGAGTTCTCGGCGAAAGCTCATCTTTTTCATTGATATGCTGATGCAAGTACCAATATTACAGAACATAAGCATGGGCTCGGTAGATTACATTCCCTACAAAACTAAGATTTGGCAAGTTCCTACAAATTGAGAAAAAGATAAGTAACCCGTAATCCCCGTTCTTTCCCAATTCCTCCCCAGGTACGGCATGCCGCGCAAGGTAACGGGCATGGGGAATTGGGCGATGGAGAACTTGGCGAGGAAGCCCGCCAAACCACCGTTGCTAGGGATAGCAGGACAAGGCCCCCGGCAAGGCGTGTTGCCCGGGGAGGGAGCGGGCTAGATGATGGTGCGGCCACTGGCGGTTAGTCGGAGTCGGAGTCATTGTCCTCCCACCCACTACCGTCGTCGTTGCTGGTGTTGTCCTCCTCGCCGCTGTCACTCGAGGAGAAGCTTTCATCGTCAGTGGAGCTCTCCACACAACATCCTAAGTGAATTCCGGAGTTCCCGAAGACCTTGACGGAGAGCATGCCGCTCTCCATTAACTTAAAATGGAGAACGTGCCCCTCCGTCAAGCAGTGGGCCCGTGCAAAAGTTTTCCACCCCTGATGAAGATACATGATGTGAGGGCGAAGAAAGTCAACGTCAGCCCATATGCTGTCGTTCCCGCAGCCCCTCATGTGAAGCCTCAAGGACCGCGGGGCCTCCTACTGCATCACCCGGGCGAACGGGGTCGGAAGCCGGAGGCGACTGTGCACAGGCCTATACAGCCTGATGAAAAACTCGTAGGGCTGGTCCCCGATGTGGCCGCCCATCAGAGGTGCAACCGCCTATGAGGGCGCGGATGGAGCTCCACCCCGTCCACCTCCTCCCCGGGCACCGTGACGACCTCGGCCCCATCCCGTTCCTCTCCCCCTCGCGCCAGGCTCCGCCGCAGGAGGCTCCGGGGGAGGAGGTACGCGTTGTCGAGCGGAGGCCCTCGTCGCCGCTGTCGAGGCGCCGACGCTCCCTTTCTCCATGGCAAATGAGAGGAAGATAGCAAGCGAGAGGAAGAGAAGAGGGCGAATGCGCACCATCCCTTCCCCTCCTTATAGAAGAGAAGGACCAGGGCCGGGCCACCTAGCCCAAAGGGCGGCCGCCCCGCGCGGCCAATGCGGCCTTCGGAGGCACATGGAACCGGAGCAGACCCGCTCCCCCAATCAGCAAACGCATGGGTTTCCGCCTCAGCGTTAATGCCCACGTCCTCCACGTCCACCGCCTGCCATTACCTAGGTTTTAAAGGATATGTGGCAAAGAGGAAGGGGGTGCGAGGACAGATGGTGGGCCGTTTTTTCTACCCTGTGATCATGGGGTGCGGCGCCTTGCAAGCTGCGACCCGAGTCCACTTAGTAAATGAGTAGCGACCCTGCAGATTCCTTCCTTTTTAATAAGGGAAGCACGGGCCGCCTCTTTGCTATGACTATGAGATGACGCAAGCATGCTGAGGCAATCCCACGCATGAACCCCACGTCACGTACTCGACGCTGGTCGTGGGGAAGCGCAAAATACAGAAAGATCATGGCGGTTCGCCTCTGCCACGCCCACCCGCGCACTGCTTTGGGCCTGGGCCAACTACGCCATGCGCTTATATGTGGCCCAGGCCCGGGGGCTCCTATCGGTGTACAAAAGTATGGGTATTGCACTCTTACTTGTGCATGGATGGTCGCATGCACGCCAGTGAGGCTTGGCAAAACAGAGGAGGACGGCTGGAGGCAGGACAGGTACAAGGAATTTCAAAACAGACGCTCCAAGTGACAAGCAGCAGAAGGCTCACAAGGCCACGCCCGGCAATGAGACTTGCCGACGCGACCTGCGAGGCCCCCGACAAGCTCCTTGATGGGGCAGCTGGTGAAGATACCAGCAGGGCCACCACCCTTGGGGTCGAGAGCTCTGACACCATCGACAATGTTAAGACCAAGATCTGGAGAGCACATGCCCGGTAGCATGCAGCCCCTCTTGAAGATTGGCAACCCACGAATCCAGGTGGGATCAAAAGACGAAGACCCCCGGCAAGACCCTTGCCGTGGACGACTCCAGGATTCCCGGCAAGCCTTGCCAGGGACGATCGCTGGGCCGCGGCCAGACCCGCGCTCGGCAAGGTTTCACCACTTCACCACCACTCTAATGCAATGATAGGCATGCCAGCTAACCAGGGGCCTGCGTGGCGGCATGCAGATCTTCGTGGAAGCCTGCCATTTCGCCCACACAGTAGCCGGTCGGCCAGCGTGGCGCTGCGTGCCTTGTCGGCCTGGACACGTGGCGAGGCGAGGAGGAGCAGCGAAGGATGTGATGGCCCCTCTTGCCATCCCCAATAAAGCGAGAGGACATGTAGGCAACACATTAAATGCGCTTGTCCTATGTTGATCGAGCGATAAGCTTGTATCACTGTAGCTTGCCACCTCCTGTGTGCCACTATGGCAACCCCTTTGTGTATAAAAGTAGGCCCAAGGCGCACAGAGAGAGGATTTGGACTTTTAGACAAAGAACACATCATAGCTAGTTCAAAAGCTCAATAACACACATATAACCAGACAAAGCAGGACTAGGGTATTACGCATCTTTGCGGCCCGAACCTGGATAAAAATCCTCTGTGTGCTAATGGCTTGACTTGCTCTTCATGCAACTAACCCCCCGCCGAACATAGTAGGGATCCTTGTGACCCCATAGGTGATCGGTTTCCCCGACACCCGCCGGCAAGAAATAAGTGGCAAACTTACACTGGGGGCTGGAGTGGGGCCGCACTGGGGGCTGGACTCCAGGCTGGTGAAGATCATCCCCGACGCACGAGGAGTGCTTGTCGGGGGCTCAACACTCATCGAGGCCCTGTCTCTTTTCACCCTCTGGGCCAGCATCTTCGTTTCGCTGCAATAATGAAGCCAAATCAAGATGAAGTAATTCAAGTGAAGAGTCAGAGAATGGATGGGGGAAGAAGAGTACATACTCGTCCTCCTCTTCTTCTACCCTCCTCTTCTTCCTCGGGCTGAATGACCCAAGGTCATATTTGGGCACTGGGACAGAGCCCGCCAGGGAAGGAGATGGAGTCCTTACACGCTCAACCGCGGGAGAAGCGGTGGCGCGTCTGCCCGAGAGGAAGAAGCGGCGGCACGTCTGGTCGAGGAGGAGGCAGCAGCTGCGGCCCTCTTTGCCGCGGCGGCCTCCTCCAGGGCCTCCGCGGCTGCGCGCCTTGTCTGGTGCATGGGCTCCGCCTGAGCCCCTTGCTGCTGCGTGGCCTTGCCGAGGCGGATTGGCTCTTTGGAGCGGGCCCGTCGCAAGACACGCCTCTTCTTTGGGGCCGAGGGCTCGTACGCCTCGGGCGCGTCCCTGGCCAGCTCTTCAGTCGCCTCCGCGGCAGGAGGAGCCCTGGCACTAGCGCCACTGGACTCCCTAGCGGGCCCCACCCACTTGAGGAATCTTTGCTCCTCTTCAGCCACTGCAGCCTCATCCCCATGGTGCCGCAGCTACCGGCCTCCACGGCAAGGTCTGCCTCCTTTGCCCTGGCAGCAATGTACGCCACCTCTTCATCGGTGGTGGGGAGCATGAGCTCTGGCTCATCTCGGATAGTGCCCTTTGACAACTTGTCAAAGAACTGCTGCACCAACTCCGCCTTTGGCTTGGCCCAGGTTGGATCTAGGCCATGGGCGTTGAAGGCAAGCATCATGGTAATAATCTTCGTCAGGCGGGAGTTATTGCTCATTGGATGCACCCCTGCGGCAACCTGAACGGGTGGCCGGTCTTGCCGACCTTTGTCTTGTCGGTCCGCTCTGCGTTGCCGTCCTCATCAATCTTGAGCTAAAAGAGCCTTTGGCAGAAGGAAGCATGCCGCATCACCGTGAAGTTGTGTTTCAAGCCAGGGGTGGAGCCTCCTGATATCTACTGCGTTCTTGAAATCCCAGGCCGACCTCCCCTTCTGGTGCAAGGGAGCAATGCGGCGACGGATGAAGTTGGCCCAAACCATCTCCAGCGTGAGGCCAGCAGTGACAAGGGGGACAATCCTGGTGGTGGCGACCGTGAGCTTCGCATTGTTAGGGTCAAAGTCACTCCAGTTGTCGCCATGGACCGGCGGACTCCAACGGACCTCGCAGAACGGTCATGGCTCCTTCTCTACAATCTAGCACCACTGGCCTCGCCATTCGTCCTACCGCTCCTTCTGGAAACCTTTCGGGTATGCACCCTTGCACAGAGGCCTCAAGATCCAAGCAACAGAGCCAGAGATGGCATCCCCTTGCTGGACCCAGGGGAAGAAACACTAGCAAAAGAGCGCCGTGCTAGGGTGGAATCCGGCAAAGCCCTCGCAGAGGTGGGAAAAAAGGGCCATGCACGCCACCGCGTTCGGCGTGAATTCCAGAACAAGGAAGCCGTAGGTGTGCATGATGTCATTGAAGAAATCTGAGAAAGGGGGGCAGAGCCCGCAAGAGAAGTAATCGATGAAGAAAGGATAAATATCCGGGCCGGGCTTGGCGAAGGGAGCGGGGATGACCTTCGTGGTGGGATGTCCCGTTGTCTTCTTCCCCCACAAGCAGAAGAACTGGTCCTTGAGCGTGAGCATGTCAATCGTCGAAGAGAAGAGGGCAAGCTCCTTCCGCATCTTCAACAGCTCACTCTCCGGCACCTCCTTCCCCTCGATAGCCTTGGCTGCCCTCTTGCCCTTGCTAGCTTTGGGCGCCATGGCGGCTAAAGGGAAGCATGGGATCAAGAGGCAATGGAGGAGTGGCGGTGGTGAGCAGAGGCGCAGAGCTTTGGTTCCAATTTGGGGAAGAAGAGGGGAATGGCGGTTCCGAGATTGGGAGAAGCAGAGAAGGTAAATGAGTAGTGCCCCTATGGTTTTTCCTTTTTATGGGGAAGGCGAGGGCCAGCTCTTTACCATTTACTGCAGGGTGATGCATGCATGACACACCCATCCCGCGCACAACCCCCACCGCACTCAACGTGGGTCGCGGGGAAGCACAACTGACAGAAAGATCGTGGCGGTTCGCCTCTGCCACACCCGCCTGCGCACTGCTTTGGGCCTGGCCCAACTACGCCTTGCGCTTATGTGTGGCCTATGCCCGGGGTCTCCTGTCGGTGTACAAAAGTATGGGTAGTTCTATGCCCCTCAGCTTTGCACGGACGGTCACGGCCACGCCTACAGCAGGGCTTAGCAAAGTAGAGGAGGACGGCATGAAGCAAGACAGGTACAAAGAATATGAAAACAGACGCTCAAAGTAACAAGCAGCAGATGGCTGGCAGGGCCACGCCCGGCAACAAGCCTTGCCGAGGCGACCTGTGAGGACCCTGGCAAGATCCTAGCCGGGGCAGTTTGCGAAGAGACCAGCAGGGCCACCTGAAGGAAATATGCCCTAGAGGCAATAATAAAGTTATTATTTATTTCCTTATTTCATGATAAATGTTTATCATTCATGCTAGAATTGTATTAACCGGAAACATGATACATGTGTGAATGCATAGACAAAACAATATGTCACTAGTATGCCTTTACTAGACTAGCTTGTTAATCAAAGATGGTTATGTTTCCTAACCATGAACAAAGAGTTGTTATTTGATTAACAAGGTCACATCATTAGTAGAATGATCGATTGACATGACCCATTCCATTAGCTTAGCACACGATCGTTTAGTATGTTGCTCTTGCTTTTATCCATGACTTATACATGTTCTGTAACTATGAGATTATGCAACTCCGTTTACGGAGGAACACTTTGGGTGCTACCAAGCGTCAAGCGTGGCGGGTGATTATAAAGGAGTACTACAGGTGTCTCCAAAGGTAGATGTTGGGTTGGCGTATTTGAGATTAGGTTTTGTCACTCCGATTCATCGGAGAGGTATCTCTGGGCCCTCTCGGTAATGCACATCTTTGAAGCCTTGCAAGCATTACAACTAATGAGTTAGTTGTGAGATGATGTATTACGGAGCGAGTAAAGAGACTTGCGATAAGAGATTGAACTAGGTATTGGATACCGACGATCGAATCTCGGGCAAGTAACATACCGATGACAAAGGAACAACGTATGTTGTTATGCGGTCGACCGATAAAGATCTTCGTAGAATATGTAGGAACCAATATGGGCATCCAGGTCCCGCTATTGGTTATTGACCGAGAACAGTTCTAGGTCATGTCTACATTGTTCTCGAACCGTAGGGTCCGCCGCTTAAGGTTTCGATGGCGGTTATTATGAGTTTATGTATTTTGATGTACCGAAGAAGTTGAGTCCGGATGTGATCACGGACATGACGAGGAGTCTCGAAATGGTCGAGACATAAAGATTGATATATTGAAGCCTATATTTGGAGTTGAATGGTTCGGGTGAAAGCGAAATTCTAGGAATCTGAGGAGGTTACCGGAACCCCGGGAGGTAAATGGGCCTTAGTGGGCCTCGAGGGAGAGAGGAGGGGCCGGCCGGGGGTGGCGTGGCCCCCCCCAGTCCGAATAGGACAGGAGGAGGCGGCCCCCTTCCTCTTCCCCCTCCCCAATCCTATTCCAACTAGGAAGGGGAGTCCTACTCCCGGTGGGAGTAGGACTCCTCCGTGGCAGCCTCCTCTGGGCGGCCGCCTCCCCCTCCTCCTTTATATCACAGGGGCAGGGGCACCCTAGAACACACAAGTTTGATCTACGGATCGTTCCTTAGCCGTGTGCGGTGCCCCCTCCACCATATTCCACCTCGGTCATACCGTCATGAAGCTTAAGCGAAGCCTGCGCAGTGAAACATCAAGATCGTCACCACGCCGTCGTCTTGTGAAACTCTCCCTCGACACTCGGCTGGATCGAGTCTGAGGGGCGTCATCGAGCTGTCGTGTGTCAAGAACTCGGGGCGCGCGAATATGGCGCCGGGATCGGTCGGATCGCGAGGAGAGCGTCGACTACTTCCTCTACGTTGTGATCGCTTCGCCCTTGGTCTCACGAGGGTGCGTGGACAACACTCTCCTCTCGTTGCTATTCATCACCATGATCTTGCGTGTGCGTAGGAATTTTTGAAATTACTCGTTCCCTAACTGATGGCATCGAGCCTAGGTTTTATGGTTTGATGTTTTGCGAGTAGAACACAAGTGAGTTGTGGGCGATACAAGTCATACTACCTACCAGCATGTCATACTTTGGTTCAGCGGTATTGTGAGATGAAGCGGCCGGACCGACATTACGCGTGCGCTTACGGCGAGACTGGTTTCACCGCTCGAGCACTCGTTGCTTAAAGGTGACTGGTGGGTGCTGTCTCTCTCACTTTAGTTGAACCGAGTGTGGCTCGCCCGGTCCTTGAGAAGGTTAAAAGCGGAGTCTATTTGACGAAATATCGTTGTGGTTTTGATGCGTGGGTGAGGCTGGTTCTTGCTTAAGCCCGTAGCAGCCACGTAAAATTTGCAACAACAAAGTAGAGGGCGTCTAACTTGTTTTTGCAGGGCATGTTGTGATGTGATATGGTCAAGGCGTGATGCTATATTTTATTGTATGAGATGATCATGTTTTGTAACGAAGTTATCGGCAATTGGCAGGAGCCATATGGTTGTCGCTTTATTGTATGCAATGCAATGCAGCCTGTAATGCTTTACTTTATCACTAAGCGGTAGCGATAGTCGTAGAAGCATAAGATTGGCGAGGCGACAACGATGCTACGATGGAGATCAAGGTGTCGGCCGGTGGCGATGGTGATCATGGTGGTCTTGCAAGATGGAGATCATGAAGCACAAGATGATGATGACCATATCATATCACTTATATTGATTTGCATGTGATGTTTATCCTTTTATGCATCTTATCTTGCTTTGATTGGCGGTAGCATTATAAGATGATCTCTCACTAAATTATCAAGAAGTGTTCTCCCAGTATGCACCGTTGCCAAAGTTAAATCGTGCCCGGACACCGCGTGATGATCGGGTGTGATAAGCTCTCGTCCATCTACAGGGTGCAAGCCAGTTTTGCACACGCAGAATACTCGGGTTATACTTGACGAGCCTAGCATATGCGAGATATGGCCTCGGAACACGGAGACCGAAAGGTCGGCGTGAATCATATAGTAGATATGATCAACATAAGATGTTCACCATTGAAAACTACTCCATTTCACGTGATGATCGGTTATGGTTTAGTTGATTTGGATCACGTGATCACTTAGATGACTAGAGAGATTTTTCTAAGTGGGAGTTCTTAAGTAATATGATTAATTGAACTTAAATTTATCATGAACTTAGTACTGATAGTATCTTGCTTGTTTATGTTTGATTGTAGATAGATGGCTCGTCTTTGTTGTTCGTTGAATTTTAATCGTTCCTTGAGAAAGCAAAGTTGAAAGATGATGGTAGCAATTACGGATTGGGTCCGTAACTGAGGATTATCCTCATTGCTGCCTGAAGAGTTCGTCCTGGATGCACCGCTGGGTGCGAACTTCTTGCGATGCTGGCGGCGGCGTTAAGAGCGTCTGGCGAGCAAAGCTGATGACTACTCTATAGTTCGAGTGTGCCATGCTACGGCTTAGAACCGGGACTTCAACGGCGTTTTGAGCGTCATGGAGCATATGAGATGTTCGAGTTGAAGTTGATATTCCAACAGAATGCGGATTGAGAGATATGAAGTCTCCAATAAGTTCTATAGCTGCAAGATGGAGGAGAATAGTTACATTAGTGAGCACATACTCGAGAATGTGCAGGTACTACAATCACTTGACACAATTGGGAGTTAATCTTCGGATGATTGTGTCATTGTGAATTCTTCAATCACTGCCACCAAGCTACAAAGGCTTCGTGATGAACTATAATATGCAAGGGTTAGTAAAGACTATACGAGCTCTTCGCAATGCTAAAGGCTGCGGAGGTAGAAATCAAGAAGGAGCATCAAGTGTTGATGGTCAATAAGACCACTAGTTTCAAGAAGAAAGGCAAAGGGAAGAAGAAGGGAACTTCAAGAAGAACAGCAAGCAAGTTCTGCTCGGGAGAAAAACCCAAGTTTGGACCTAAGCACTGGCCGAGTGCTTCTCTTGCAAGCGGTTGGTCCTTTGAAGCGGAACTGCCCCAAGTATTTGGCGGATAAGAAGGATGGCAAGGTGAACAAAGGTATATGTGATATACATGTTATTGATGTGTACCTTACTAGAGCTCATGATAGCACTGGGTATTTGATCTTGGTTTTGTTGCTAATATTTGCAACTCGAAGCAGGGACTACGGATTAGCGAACACTGGCAAAGGACGAGGTGACGATTGGCGTGGGAAATGGTTCCAAAGTCGATGTGATCGCGATCGCACGCTACCTCTACATCTACCTTCGGGATTAGTTTTAGACCTAAATAATTGTTATTTGGTGCTGCGTTGAGCATGAACATTATATCTGGATCTTGTTTGATGCGAGGCGGTTATTCATTTAAATCGAGAGAATAATGGTTGTTCTATTTATATGAGTAATATCTTTTATGGTCATGCACCCTTGAGGAGTGGTCTATTTTGATGAATCTCGATAGTAGTGATACACATATTCATAATGTTGAAACCAAAAGATCAGAGTTGATAATGATAGTGCAACTTATTTGTGGCTTGCCGTTTAGGTCATATCGATTATAAAGCGCATGAAGAAACTCCATCTTGATGGACTTTTGGAGTCACTTGATTATGAATCACTTGGCACTTGCGAACCGTGCCTCATGGGCAAGATGACTAGAACCCGTTCTCGGTACTATGGAGAGCAACAGATTTGTTGGAAATCATACATACGAGATGTATGTGGTCCTATGAATGTTGAGGCTCGTGGCGGATATCGTTATTTTCTCACCTTCACAGATGACTTAAGCGAGATATGGGTATATCTACTTAATGAAACATAAGTCTGAAACATTTGAAAAGTTCAAAGAATTTGAGTGAAGTTGAAAATCATCGTAACAAGAAAATTAAATTTCTCGATCGATCGTGGAGGTGAATATTTGAGTTCTGAGTTTGGTCTACATTTGAAACAATGCGGAATAGTTTAGCAACTCCGCCACCGGAACACCACACAGTAATGGTGTGTCGAGCGTCAATGTCGCACTTTACTAGATATGGTGCGATCTATGATGTCTCTTCTGATTTACCGCTATCGTTTTGGGGTTATGCTCTAGAGGCGGCGCATTCACCTGAATAGAACACCGTCGAAATCCGTTGAGGCGACACCTTATGAACTATGGTTTGGCAAGAAACCAAAGTTGTCGTTTCTTAAAGTTTGGGGATCACGATGCTTATGTGAAAAAGCTTCAACGTGATAAGCTCGAACCCAAATCGAATGTGTCTTCATAGGATACCCAAAGGAACAGTTGGGTACACCTTCTATCACAGATCCGAAGGCAAGACATTTGTTGCTAAAATGGATCCTTTCTAGAAGGAGTTTCTCTCGAAAGAAGTGAGTGGGAGGAAAGTGGAACTTGATGAGGTAATAGTACCTTCTCCCTTACTTGAAAGTAGTTAAATCGCGAAATCGGTTTACGAGACACCTACACCAAGTAGTGAGGAAGTTGATGATGTTGATCATGAAACTTGAGATCAAGTTACTCTGAACCTCGTAGATCAACGAGTAAGATCCGCACCAGTGGTATGGTAATCCTTACGGAAATCATGCTACTAGATCATGATGAACCCTCGAACTATGAAGAAGCGATGGTGAGCCCAGATTCCATAAAATGGCTTGAGGCCATGAAATCGAGATGGGATCCATGTATGAAAACAAAGTATGGACTTTGGTTGACTTGCCGAGGTCGGCAAGCAATAGAAAACAAGTGGATCTTCAAGAAGAAGACCGGCGACGGTAATATTCTTGTCTATAAAGCTCGACTTATGCAAAAGGTTTCGACAAGTTCAAGGGATTGACTACGATGAGACCTTCTCACCCGTAGCGATGCTTAAGTCCGTCCGAATCATGTTAGCAATTGCGCATTTTATGATTATGAAATTTGGCAAATGGATGTAAAACTGCATTCTGAATGGATTTACGGAAGAAGAGTTGTATATGATGCAACGAGAAGGTTTTATCGATCCAAAGGGAGCTAACAAAGTGTGCAAGCTCCAGCGATCCATTTATGGACTGGTGCAAGCATCTCGGAGTTGGAATAAGCGCTTTGATAGTGTGATCAAAGCATTTGGGTTTATCTGAGACTTTTGGAGAAGCTTTGTATTTACAAGAAAGTGAGTGGGAGCTCTGTAGCATTTTCGATATTATATGTAGATGACATATTGCTGATCGGAAATGATATAGAATTCTGGATAGCATAAAGGGATACTTGAATAAGAGTTTTTCAATGAAAGACCTCGGTGAAGCTGCTTACATATTGGGCATTAAGATCTATAGAGATAGATCAAGGCGCTTGATTGGACTTTCACAAAGCACATACCTTGACAAAATTTTGAAGAAGTTCAAAATGGATCAAGCAAAGAAAGGGTTCTTGCACGTGTTACAAGGTGTGAAGTTGAGTAAGACTCAATGCCCGACCACTGCGAAGATAGAGAGAAAATGAAAGATGTTCCTATGCTTCACCATAGGCTCTATCATGCAATCTTGTGTACAGACCTGATGTGTGCCTTGCTATAAGTTTAGCGAGGAGGTACCAAAGTAATCGAGTGGATCACTAGACAGCGGTCAAGAACATCTGAAATACGAAAAGGACTAAGGATATGTTTCTCGTATATGGAGGTGACAAAGAGCTCATAAATGGCAGTTACGTTGATGCAAGCTTTGACAACGATCCGGACGATTCTAAATCGCAGACGGATCGTATTTACACTAAGCGGAGGAGCTGTCGGTTGGTGCAGTTCTAAACAAAGCGTCGTGGCGGGATCTACATGTGAAGCGGAGTACATAGCAGCTTGAGCAGCTAATGAAGGAGTATGGATGAAGGAGTTCATATCCGATCTAGGTGTCATACCTAGTGCATCGGGTCAATGAAAATCTTCGTGACAATCTTGGAGCAATTGCCTTAGCGAAGGAATCCAGATTTCACAAGAGGACCAAGCACATCAAGAGGCGCTTCAATTCCATCCGGGACTTAGTCGGTGGGAGACATAGAGATTTGCAAGATACATACGGATCTGAATGTTGCGACCCATTGACTAAGCCTCTTCCACGAGCAAAACATGATCAGCACCAAGACTCCATGGGTGTTAGAATCATTACTATGTAATCTAGATTATTGACTCTAGTGCAAGTGGGAGGCTGAAGGAAATATGCCCTAGAGGCAATAATAAAGTTATTATTTATTTCCTTATTTCATGATAAATGTTTATCATTCATGCTAGAATTGTATTAACAGGAAACATGATACATGTGTGAATGCATAGACAAAACAATATGTCACTAGTATGCCTCTACTAGACTAGCTTGTTAATCAAAGATGGTTATGTTTCCTAACCATGAACAAAGAGTTGTTATTTGATTAACAAGGTCACATCATTAGTAGAATGATCGATTGACATGACCCATTCCATTAGCTTAGCACACGATCGTTTAGTATGTTGCTCTGCTTTTATCCATGACTTATACATGTTCTGTAACTATGAGATTATGCAACTCCGTTTACGGAGGAACACTTTGGGTGCTACCAAGCGTCTGGCGTAAGCGGGTGATTATAAAGGAGTACTACTGGTGTCTCCAAAGGTAGATGTTGGGTTGTGTATTTGAGATTAGGTTTTGTCACTCCGATTGTCGGAGAGGTATCTCTGGGCCCTCTCGGTAATGCACATCGAAGCCTTGCAAGCATTACAACTAATGAGTTAGTTGTGAGATGATGTATTACGGAGCGAGTAAAGAGACTTGCGTAGCGAGATTGAACTAGGTATTGAATACTGACGATCGAATCTCGGGCAAGTAACATACCGATGACAAAGGAACAACGTATGTTGTTATGCGGATCGACCGATAAAGATCTTCGTAGAATATGTAGGAACCAATATGGGCATCCAGGTCCGCTATTGGTTATTGACCGAGAATAGTTCTAGGTCATGTCTACATTGTTCTCGAACCGTAGGGTCCGCACGCAAGGTTTCGATGGCGGTTATTATGAGTTTATGTATTTTGATGTATTGAAGAAGTTGAGTCCGGATGTGATCACGGACATGACGAGGAGTCTCGAAATGGTCGAGACATAAAGATTGATATATTGGAAGCCTATATTTGGAGTTGGAATGGTTCGGTGAAAACAGAATTCTAGAGAGTAGGGAGGTTACTGGACCCCAGGAGGTAAATGGGCCTTAGTGGGCCTCGAGGAGAAGAGGAGGGGGCGGCCGGGGGTGGCCAGCGCCCCTCCCAGTCGAATAGGACAAGGAGGGGTGGCGCCCCCTTTCTTCTCCTCCCCCAATCCTATTCCAACTAGGAAGGGGAGGAGTCCTACTCGGTGGGAGTAGGACTCCTCAGCCCTCCTCTGGGCGGCCGCACCTCCCCCTCCTCCTTTATATCTGAGAGGCAGGGGGCACCCTAGAACACACAAGTTTGATCTCGGATCGTTCCTTAGCCGTGTGCGGTGCCCCTCCAACATATTCCACCTCGGTCATACCGTCCCATGAAGCTTAAGCGAAGCCTGCGCCGGTGAAACATCAAGATCGTCCACTGCGCCGTCGTCTTGTGAAACTCTCCCTCGACACTCGGCTGGATCGGATCTGAGGGCGTCATCGAGCTGTCGTGTGTTAAGAACTCGGGCGCCCGAATGCTGCGCCGGGATCGGTCGGATCGCGAGGAGAGCGTCGACTACTTCCTCTACGTTGTGATCGCTTCGCCGGGTCTCACGAGTGCGTGGACAACACTCTCCCCTCTCGTTGCTGTTCATCACCATGATCTTGCGTGTGCGTAGGAAATTTTTTGAAATTACTACGTTCCCTAACACCACCACCCTTGGGGTTGAGAGTCCGACACCATCGATAACGTTAAGACCAAGATCTGGAGAGCACATGCCTCATAGCATGCAGCCCCTCATGAATATTGGCGGCCCACGAATCCACGTAGGATCAGAAGATGAAGACCCCCGGTAAGACCCTTCTTTGGGGCGACTCAAGGCCCCGACAAGCGTTGCGAGGACAATCAACAGGCAGCGGCCAGGCCCAGCGCCAGCAGGTTCGCTACCTCACCACCACTCCAGTGCGATGATAGGCGTGCCAACTAAGCAGGCGCCTGCGTGCCGCCATGCAGATTTTCGTGGAAGCTTGCCATTTTTGCCAACACAATAGCTGGTTGGCCAGCGTGGCGCTGCATGCCTCGTCGGCCCGGACGCGTGGCAAGGCAAGGAGGAGTAGTGAAGGATGGGATGGCCTCTGTTGCCATCCTCAATAAAGCGAGATGACACATAAGTAACACATTAAATACGCTTGTCCTACGTTGATCAAGCGATAAGCTCATACAACTGTAGCTTGCCACCTCCTGTGTGCCACTGTGTCAATCCCTTTGTGTATAAAAGGAGGCCGAAGGAACAAAGAGAGAGGATTCAGACTTTTGGACAAAGCACACATTATAGCTAGTTCAAAAGCCCAAGAACACTCATATAACCAGACAAAGCAGGACTAGGGTATTAGGCATCTCTGCGGCCCGAACCTGGATAAAAATCCCCTGTGTGCTAGCGACCCAACCTGCTCTTCGTGCAACTAAGCCCTCGCCGAAAGTAGAAGGGATCCTTGTGACCCCATAGGTGATTGGTTTCCCTGACACGCCCGCTCTATCGGTGCGGTGGCCTCAGCGCGGTTTGTTGTCCTCTGCGTCGTTGTCCGGCCACTCCCCCAGGCCACCTCCGGAGAAGCCCCCTACTTCCCCTCCACCACCGCCTGTGGTGTCATCCTCCTCCATGGCGGCCGCCCCCAAGTCGGGGTCGCCCTCCTTGCTGATCGACCGAGCTGGCAGGAACTCCTCGCCGGGGGCCAGTTGGAGGGCTGTCTGGTCCGGGAAGTACTACACCAAGGCCGATTGCTCAGGTGGCAGGAAGAACTCGGACCCGATAAGAGAAAAATAAAGAAAAGTGAAGGACTTGCCATAGGCGGCGGGTTGGCCCGGATGTATGGTGGCTTGCCAAACTGCCACTCCGACTCCGACAACTTGCAGTTGGAGATGTGGTTCACCAGCCGGGCAATCTCCAAGATAGGCATCTCCTTGGTGGACATCCGGGATGGATCCCGGCGCCACTCATGGTGCTGATGATGTGTGGCCGAAGGCAGCACCTGACGCTCCATGAAGGCGGCCAGCATGTCGGAGGGCTTGAGGCACTCTGAGTCGATCATCACCTGAATCCGGGAAAGGGCACTCGCAGAGGGGATCGACATAGTCTTCGGTCGGAAGCTCCAGTTAGCGCGGGGTTCGGCAGGCGGGCCAGCTACATAAGCCGGCAAGTTGATGTAGTTCCGCTCTAAGTTGAGGTTCTCGACATAGAAGTACGATCGCTGCCACAGTTTGGCCGACTGCAGCAGAGCGATGGTCGGGAAGCAAGGCCCGTCCCTGGTCCCGTTGCGCCACACCAAGATGCAGGCTCCGCACTACGCCTCCTCGCCCTTGGTGGCGGTGCCGAGCTTGAGGTAGAAGAGCTGTGCCCACAACTCAAGTTTGGGCAGAGTGCCGAGGTAGCCTTCGCAGATCATGATGAAGGCGGAGAGCAGCACCGCCGTGTTCGACTTGAGGTGGTGGGGCTGCACTCCGTAGAAGTCCATTAACGAGCGGAGGAAGCCGCTCGCCGGAAGGCCGAAGCCGCGAAGATAATGTGACCAAAATATGACGTACTCGCCGTCCTTCGGTGCCGGAGAGATCTCCCTAGCAGGGGGAGATGCACCATGACGTCGGTGTGATGAGGAAGGCGCTGCGTCTCATGGAGGAACTCCATGTGATCCTCGTGGACGATGGAGCCGTCCCAGTCCCCGACACGGCCACTGAGCGCCATGGGCTCCAAGCTCGGCAGTGGCGCGAGGCGGCGGCGACGATGAGGGCTCGGTGACGACGAGCCGCAGCAGCGCTCCGGCAAGGGAAGAAAGCGCATCGGCGGTGAGGAAGAAGAAGCAAGGCAGAGGGAGAGGAGGGCGCGCGTGCATTCCGCTGCCCCCTCCTCCACCTACTTATAGCCCGCGGCGGGGGAGCCAAGGGGGCGAGACATGGGGGAGCGTGGGATTAACTGTGCCCCCCCCACGACCCCGCGAATTCCATGCCTTAAAGGTGTGTATTAAACCGCCCTGGAAGAGCAACCGTCCGCCCCAGCCGCAGCGGATCCGCGCGCGTGCCGAGGCCCTGTAGTGGCGGGCCCTTGCTTGCGGCGAAGTCCCATCGCGCACGTGGGTTGGCTGGCCGGCCTGGCCACCAGGCTCCGCTTGGCGGGCAGGCAGTGGGCGGGGAGCCTATCGCCCAGCCGGCACGCCACCTGGCCCCCACCACGATTATTCGAATTCCGCCAAGCGGCCGCGACCTCGTCCGGCTCCTGGCGCCTGATTCCTCTCAGGCGGACGGAGGATAAGGTGGAAGGCCACTCTGAGAGGGAAACTACTGAGGCTCTCTGGCTGCCCAAGCCGTAGAACCTCACAAGCTTCGGGGACTACTGACGGGGCTAGCCTTTATAGACCCTGGGTAGCCTCATCCACACCTTAGCGGATTTCAAGACATCGGGGCTAGCCTAGCCCCTCTGTCCGACTGGTCACCAGGCTGGCCTCCATGGCTGGCCGGAACCGACATGCCACCTCCTAAAAGGCGGCGCCCCTCAGAAGGCGGCGAGGGCTTGGGCCGACTCCTGGCAGGCGGCCCATCACCACCTCAAAGTCTACACCCACCTGCTATGACAAGACATGCTGTGGCAACAGTGCCACCTGCCACCCCCGAATCCCGGAAGGAACGTGGCCACAGTGCAGACGTACCAAGTGGACATCCCTGGCTTGGCACGAAACTGTAGCCACGCAGACTGTGACGACACCTATGTCAGGCACGACCATGCCCCCACGACAGGCGATCGGTATGGCCCGCAGGCGGCGGGCCCCACCAACCAGCGTGTACAAGAAGACGGCAAGGCTTGAGAATGCGTCCTCAAGGGGAGGCCGGCTCCTAGCAGGCAGCCGCCCCTTCCCTTGGAGTCTATGCACAATTAACTAGAGGTGATGGGGTGTGGCTACAGTGATCGCCCGCCAGGCGGCGGCACTGTAGCCATGTGCCCACCGACCAAGGCATCGTCATCAGGGGCAAGGCTACAATGTGGCCTGGTCCCCCTGGCCCGCAGGCGGCGGGCCCTACCTGTCGGTTGAGTTCACGACAGCCAGCGGGACCCATCAGGAGGCAGGCCCCAGCAGCCGGCGGAGAAGCCAGAGCCTAGTGACACTGACAGCAGGGTCCCAGGACAAGCCGGATTACCATTGTACCCCTAGGGGTAGGCCAATATAAACCCCCCAGGGTCACCCATGCAAAGGGTTCAACCCATTGTAGATCACACACCCCCATAGCTAAGGAGAAGAGAGCCAGCTGCCTTCTTCTTCCTCTAGCCGAACAGCTCAAGGAGCATCCTTGTACTTGCTATTGATCATAGTGATGCGGAGACACAGCAAAGCAGGATTAGGGGTGTTATCTCCACGGAGAGCCCCGAACCTGGGTAAGACCCAGCGTCGTTTGCAGTCTTGCCTACTCCCCCTTCTAGAGCCGAGCAACATTCTATTGACCCCCCTACATGATTAGCCACCTGTTGGCATATGTCAAGGAAATACCATGATAAGAGAGTTGCTCATGCAGCAGCAGCAACGCCCAAAGCAGCAGTGTGAGCAAGAGCTAAAGCAGTAACTCGTATAGCACCAGCAGCAGTGCGAGCGAGAGCAAGAGCAAAGGAGAGTAGCAACAAGATGTTGCGAAACGTAGCATGCAATTTCAAAAAAATTCCTATGCTTGCGCAAGGTCTATCTAGGAGATACATAGCAATGAGGGGGAGAGTGTGTCCATGTACCGTCGTAGACCGTAAGCGGAAGCGTTTGACAACACGCTTGATGTAGTCGAACTTCTTCTAGCTTCGACCGATCAAGTACCGAATGTACGACATCTTTATGACGTCCCTCATCCTCTTGATCCAGCAAGGTGTCGAGCAAGTAGCTGAGTTCCGTCAGCACGATGGCATGGAGACGGTGATGGTGATGTGATCTGCACAAGGATTCGCCGAAGCACCGCGCGAATATGACCGGGGGTGTAAACTATGGAGGGGGAGCACCGCACAAGGCTAACAATTGATCTTGTGTGTTCTAGGCGCCCCTCCCCACATATATATAGGTGGGTGGGGAGGGGAGGCATCCAGGGGCGCCCCCAATATGATCTGAATCCTACTTAGGTTTCCCCAAGTGGTGCCCCCTGCATTATTTTACCGGAGAAGAAAGGGAAGGGGGAAGAGAGAAAGGAAGGGGAAGGCTGGTGTGTTCCCCTCTTATGGCCCATATGGCCCATATCTTCTCTCTGGTGGTTACTCCGGTACTCTGATAAATACCCGATACACTCCGGAACTCTTCAGGTGTCCCAATGCTATCATCCTATATATCAATCTTTACCTCTCGACCATTTCGAGTCTCCTCGCCATATCTATGATCTCATCCGGGACTCCGAACAACATTCGGTCACCAAATCACATAACTCATATAATACAATATCATCATCGACTGTTAAGCGTGCGGACCCTACGGGTTCGAGAACTATGTAGACATGACCGAGACACCTCTCCGGTCAATAACCAATAGCAGAACCAGGATGCTCATATTGGCTCTGTCGGTGTACTAAAGTAGGGGGTACCTTAGTACCCCGAACTTGTGCTTTGTCATGATCGCAGCACCCAGCAGCAAGGCTTGCGGGGCCTTGACAAAGGCTCCCCACCATTCTTTATTACTGCCGTTCAAGAACAAAGTACTAGCCAAGAACACGAAGGCCCGGCAATAGGAGCTTGCGGGAAGGCCAACCAAGGCCTCACGGAAGACTTGCCTTGGCGCCCAGCGCCCGGCAAGGCCCGGCGGCAACAAGCTTGCCGGCACAACAAGAAGAAGGGCAGCGGCAAGGCACTTGCAGCGGCAAAACCACCCACACTCTAGCGCACCCAGTGGCGTGTTGTCACAAGAGCCATCCCAAGGGCACGTGGCGGGCGATACACATCCATGCGGGCGAGGTGGCAAAGGAGGCAGAGGCGCCATCGTGGCAACCGGTGGCTCATAGCAGTCCTCCTCCTGCCTTTGTTGGGGCGACAGACGGGCATTTAATGCCCTTGTCCCCCGCCGTCGAGTTAGGTAGGGGGCATTGCGCACTATTGTACCAACCTGTGTTTTACCTTTCTACCCCCTCTTCCTCTCGCTGCCACACTGTGGGTACCCCTTCGGACTATAAAGGGAGGCCCATGCGCATACGTAGAAGGGGTTGGTTCATCGAGACCCACAGCACTACCATACGCTTTCGCTTGCGCTCGAGCAAGATCAAATAACAAACACAAAGCAGCGGTGAGGGTGTTATCTCTCAGGAGAGCCCGAAGCTGGGTAAAGATCGCCCGTCTCCCGCGTGCGCTTCGACCTCGATCTGCTCTGCGCATGATCCCGCTCCTTGCCCGAACGAAGGGCCCCGATGCCCCATAGGTGCTCGAGGCCTGAGAGCCGCCCGACATCTTTAGCGCGCCCGGTAGGGGCGTCGAGGTCGTGAGCATCGATCCGATCTCCGCGACGCTACATCAATGTCATCGTCAACTTGCCACGAAGAAGAAGCCTTGAGGTGGCGCTCCGTCGTCGGTTACGCCACCACCGCCGGAGCAAGCGGGCGGCGGAGTGGACACCGGCGGAGGAGGAAGCGCCGCCGTGGGTCTCGTGTCGTCACTAGATCCAAAAACAAGGCCCGCAAGCGTCGGGCGCATCGAAAGCGACGCCGCACCCCTCCCGGGAGGTGCAAGGTCAGCAACGCCCGGTGCTCCTAGCACCGTTCTCGCGATGGAACAAGGCCAACCTGGTGGGTCGCGGGGCCTTCGAGGTCAGCATGCGCCCGCATCTTTGGCGCTTGGCGAGATCTGATCGCCCAGGCGGGTGTGGTACCTCCCAATCCGGTTGGGAGTCAAGCACCTCCGCTCTTCGCGCCGTTCATCACCACCGCCACCAAGACAGCGGAGGAAGCGCTGGCGAGCCCGGCTGCTTCTAGACTACCCTCGGCGCCGCACAAGATCGACGGCGGAGGATGACCATTACAACCTCATCGGCCGCTTAGCGGCAACAAACCCAGCGATCAAAGCGCGTCGAGGCCCGGCAAGCGCCAGCGCAAGCCGGCGCCGACAAGACCGCTGGGCGCCACCTCTGTGCACTCCCAGCCCGAAGGCCAAGATCGCCCGGCTCGCGGACCAACCCGGCGGCGGCTCCACCGCGTTAGCCGGACCAGCGAACTCGCGCGATCAATGCCACGTCCTCCAAGAAGCGGCAACACGAAGGCGCTCGTACCGCGCCGAGTCTTTGGAGAAAGCGGCGTCAATCGACCAGGTAGCGGCTGAGCCTCTTTGTCGGCAAGACGCACCGGAGAACCGGCGACTTGCTGCGCGGCAGGTTGCCTGCGTTCACCAGCGAGTTGCGGCAAGTCCGATGGCCCAAAACCAAGAACTTCAAGCGGGCGTGCGAGAAGTATGATGGCAGGATACACCGTCGGAGTTCCTCGGCATCTACACCATCGCGGTGCAGGCTGCGGAGGGGCGACGACGAAAATCTCGCCAACTACTTCCTACCGGTACTCAAGCCGCGTCGAGATCTTGGCTCATGCACTTGCCGGACGGCTCCATCTCTTCGTAGGCGGACTGTGTCACCGTTTGTCGGCGCCTTCACGGGTGGCCACAAACCTCATGGCGGAGAGTGACCTCCACTTGCTCGTCCGGAGGAGGGAGCCCCTAGCGCAAGTACATACAAAGATTCAGCCGGTGCGGCGCAACATCGAGACATCCACCCTGCGCGGTTATCGGCGCGTTTCATCGAAACGTCGTAACGCGCGGGATGAGGAGGAGATGGCGATGTGCAAGATCGAGAGATGTCGGCGAGCTTTACGCTCTGGCCGACAAGTGTGCGCGGGCTGAGGAGGAGGAAAATCCCGGAGAGGTTCTTTGGAAGCGAAGGATCGGCGGTGAGGATGCCGCCCGGCAAGGAAGAACCGGAGGCGGAACAATAGGAAGAGAAAGCTAAGGATGTGCTAGCTGTTGAGCATTAAACAGGAGGCGGCTCCGACAAGGCCAAGACCGGCGACTCGGCGAGGCTGTAGCAACCGCCGACAAGCGAGGATAGCTCCGGCAAGCATTATTGCAAGATCCACCGCACCAAAGTCCATGACCTCCAAACCTGCAAAAAGTAGAGCGGATGGCGGAGCTGCAAAGGCTGAGTATGGCGTCGCGATAAGGAGAGAGCCCGGGGAGGTGGTGGAGGATCCGGCAAAGCTTCCCGCCCGAGGAAGGCCCTGCAACAAGGCTAAGCAGCGGCAAGGAGACAGCCTCCCAGCGGCGCGACAAGGGCGAAGATGAAGATCACGGATGAAGAGATGGAGGAAGATGAGGCTGATGATCAAGAGTTTCAAAAAGCGACAAGTGTTGTGCATCAGCGGCGGCGCCTCCTGCACACCTCGCACCGCCAACTCAAGCGATGGAGTGCGAGAAGTGAATCTGTGAGCCGTCCGTCGAGGCACGCGAGCCTCTGAAATGGTCCAGCCGCCCATCGTCTTGATGTTGAGGACCACCACGACCGCATCACTACGGTCGGGTGCTTGCCAATGTTGGTCTCACCAACAATCCGCAACCTCAAGGTCCGCGAAGATCTTGGTTGTGGCGGGGCGGCCTGAACTTGATTTCCTCCACGGTGCTCAAGCTCCGGATCCCGACAATGAGCTCGAAAAGCTGGTGCCTTTCAAGGAATAAATCCGGAAAGGAGCAAGCGAAGGGAAGATCACATTGCGGTGGCGTTGAGCGAACCGAACTTCCGGGATCGAGAGGATCACGTTCGGCGTGGCTGATATTCCATTACCCTACAGCGGGATACTCGGCCGACCCTTTTCGCTAAGTTCATGGCGGCCTCTCACTCTGGCGTATAATGTGCTCAAGATGCCCGGCCCGATGAGTGTTATCTCTGTCCAAGGCGACAAGAAGGATGCTCTCATCTGCGCCGACAAGATCTCGGGAAGCGGCAGCCGCAGCGAGCGCGAGCCACTTGCCGAAGCTCCCGGGGAAGAAGAAGACCAAGTCCGGCAAGGATAGCTCGATGCCTACTCGCGGCGCACCTCCCAGTGCTTTGCGCTGCCGTCGAGGCCTTTCATCGAGCTCCACCGGCAAGTCGAGAAGGAAAAGGCAGACCGACCAAAGACTAAGCCCGGCAAGGGCGGCTCTGGCGCTCACTCCGGCAAGCCCGCCTCTCGGAGATGCCATGCTGCCGTCGAGGGCCAGCGCCATCGAGCTCTGTCGGCCGATGAGGCAAAAGCTGCCAAACTTGAACTTTTGAGATTGTGCTTCGGAAGTCCACACCTTGTATGAAGAACCGGCCTTGAGAGGGTCGAATCGTGGTTAGGATTCGCCCGTCGATCCGCTTGAGTCCGCTCGACGGTAAGCGCACCGCAACCAGCCCAACAAGTTCTTCCCCGGGGCAACACGCCAGCGGGCTGCTGATGCCCTACGCTCAGCAAGTGTGTTTGCGCCGAAAAAGCGTGAGGAAGAAAACATACAAGGGGGTGGCGGAAATCAGGGAAGAAGCACGACCCGTGGAGTTCTTGAAAGGCGGAAAAGCTAAGTCACCGAGCTTTTATGCAGAGCACTTTTAGTCCTATCGCCTTGTGTTATGCCCCTCAGTGTTTATCCTTTGTCACGAAAAACACTGGCGCAGAAGGAACCGACTCGGGGTTAAGTTGCGCCCTTGCTTTGTTTCGAGTCCGCTCAACAATACAAGTCTTGGCTGCAACGCCCGAGAAGGTTTCTTGCGGATAGAACACCGCCCGGTGAACTCTTGATGTCCGCTTTCAGCAAGTGTGTTAAGCGCCGGCAAGTTCCTAGAAGCGTGGGGTTAAAAGCGTCTGAGGATACAAGCAAGTAGAGGCGTAACATAACAAGCCTGCTGTGGGGCGACCTTCGTATGAGAAACTTGTCGCGGAGGAACTAACTTCATGGCTGAGTTAAATCCTTGATTTGTTTAAGTCGCTTTCGACAATTCAAGTCTTATTGCAAGCTGGCGAGAAGGTTTCTTGCGGAGACAACACCGCCCGGTGAACTCTTTGATGTTCGCTTTTCAGCAAGTGTGTTAGCCCGGCAAGTTCCTAGAAGCGTGGAAGTGTAAACATCTGAAGGGCAAAGCATGGCATCGCATTCAGATCGCACAAAAAAACATAACAAGCGTAGCTTATTACAGCCTTGTCTCAGCTATTTTTCGTGACTACAATCACAGCGACAAGAAGAAGCTAGAGCGCGGTGCACGGGCCCGACAAGACAACTTCACTGGGGGCTGCAAGTGCCAAAGTTTCCTTCGCGGCGGGCAGGGGCCCCCGGAGGCCGCAGCGTCGGCAGCGGGGAAAAAGAGGCGCACCGGCACAGGCCTTGCAGGGCCGAGTTGCCGGGGCTGCGAAGGCCAAGGTTCTTCCCGCAAGCTAAGGTCGCCGGAGACTCTGGTCGATAAGTTTTTATCCTCGTCATGCATCCTCTTGTGGACCGGGAAGGCGGGGCGCGTCCTTGAGCAGTGTGCTTTGTAAAAAAAGCTGTCTTGCGGAGGAGCAGTCGGCCACGTTGCCCCCTTGATTTGTTTCGAGTCCGCTCAACAACACAAGCGCGCTGCAAGCGGCGGCAAGGTTTCTTGCGGAAGCAACACCGCCCGTAGCTCTTGGCGTCCGGACTCAGCAAGTGTGTTCGCTCCGGCAAGTCCCCTAGAAGCGTAGGGTGGGAATATACAAAGCAAAAGATCAAGTAAAGGACTTAGTCCGGCCAGCGTTCCTCTCTTTTCATTAAAAACATCCCAGTTTAGTACAAGTCCATAAGAGGATGAAAAACATGATAGAGAGGATTACAGATTTTAAATGCAGCTAAGGCCCGAAGGCTTACAAATTAAAAAATAAGATGCCCGTAATCCCCCTCCTGTTTCTCTGTTCAGGAGGTAGGTCAAGGAGGCCCCGGCAAGAGAAGCTTGCCGGGGAGGGCAAAAGGGGCGCCTAGGAGAACTACAGGCGCCAGAAGACACCAAGAGAACTTCCCGGGGGCCGGCCAGGAGCATGGCGGAGATGGAGGCGCCGGAGGCAGAGCTTGAAGACGGGGCGGCGGGATGTCAGCACGCTGACGAGGGCTCCTCGCCCTCGTACTCCGACTTGACGGCCTTGCCGCCACCCCTCTTCCTCTTCCGCAGCCTCCCTATGCCAACCGCCCAAGGAGACGGCCCTGGGGAGTTCAGAAGGCCGGCGATCCGGATGATGGAGTCGCCGGTGGCCTGTGGCGGCGAGCGAGCGCCTAGTCGGACCCGCCATCCTCGTCGTCGTCGCTGTCGCTCCCTCCTCGTCCTCTCGCTCGAGGAGGGACCTTCGCATCTCGGAGCTGTCCACACAGCATCTCGCCCAGTGCGGAGTCCCGAAGACCTTGGCGGAGAAGGTCGCCCTCCATTAACTTAAAATGGAGGGTAAACCCCGCCGTCAAGCTGTGGATGCGGTGACGTCTTCCACCCTCGGTCGAAGTACATCACGCCGGGGCTGGGGATCGACACTCACTCGAGTGCCGCTGATCCCGCAGCCCCTCATGCTAACTCCAACATCTCGGGCGGATCCGGCTCCATCGCGCTTCATGAGCGGGCCGGCAGCGGAGGCGGCGACGAGTGCTCGGCGCAGCTTGATGAAGAACTCCCGAGGATCGTCTCCGGTGTTGACCGCCTCGAGAAAGGAGCCGCCCGGCGGAGGCGGGAGGGCGCTCGCCCGGCCGCCTATCCCCGGCGCCTCGACCACGTCCTCGACCTCGTCATGGCGCGCCCCTCCCTCTCCCCTCGTGGCCGGCTCCGCCACCACGAGTGTGAGATAGGGAGAGGCACGCTACTGGAGGAGACCCTCGCTGCCACCGTTGAAGGACCAGGGTTCCCTCCCTCCATGGCGAGATGGAAGGAGGAGAAGCGGAGATTGAAGACAAAGGGAGAAGAGGAAGTGCGAGACTATTTGTGCTCCCCTTCCGCCCCTTTTAAAGAGCGAGTGGGGGCTCAGCCGCCCGGCCAGCCAATCGAGGAGCGAGGAGGCGCAGAGGCGGGGCCGACTCACCGTCGTCGCCGTGACGGCTCGGTCTCCCACCTTCGCCGCCCGACCCCCACGCATAGGGCAGCGTGGCGCAGCGAGGCGAGGCGGCGGGTGAAATGACCTCTCCTTGCACCATGATCACGGGGTGGATGCCTTAAAGACCGCGAGCGCCACCCACGTCTCCCACGACGCCCGCAATCGGCGCGTGCCGCAGATTCTGGGGGCGCTTGTGACACGGAGCCCGTTGCTGTGCGGACCCAGGCCGCATGTGCCCGTGCACTATTTTGGGCCTGGCCCAACAATGCTCGGCACCGTGTATGGCCCAGGCCCGGGGGCTCCTGTCGGTGTACTAAAGTAGGGGGTACCTTAGTACCCGAACTTGTCTGCACGGCGATCGCAACACCGGCGCAAAGGCTTGCGGACGCCCGGCAAGTCTCCCCACCATTCTTTATTACTGCCGTTCAAGAACAAAGTACTAGCCAAGAACACGAAGGCCCGGCAAGAGGATCTTGCGGGAAAATAACCAAGGCCTCACGGAAGACTTCTGCCGCGCGCCGCGCGCCCGGCAGCAGCCCGGCGGCCGCAAGCTTGCCGGCACAACAAGAGAAGGGCGGCAAGGCACTTGCCGCAGCAAACTACCACCCACACTCCAGCACACCCAAAGTGGCGTGTCGTCACAAGGCCATCCCAAGGGCACGTGGCGGGCGAAGACGCATCCATGCGGGCGAGGTGGCAAAGCGGAGTCGCAGAGGTGCCATCGTGGCAACGGTGGCTCACTTAACAGTCCTCCTCCTGCCTTTGTTAGGGGCGACCGGGGCGGGCATTTAATGCCCTTGTCCCTGCCGTCGAGTTAGGTAGGGCACCATTGCGCACTATTGTACCAACCTGCGTTTTTACCTTTCTACCCCCTCTTCCTACGCTGCCACCTGTGGATACCCCCTTCGGACTATAAAAGGGAGGCCCATGCGCACGTAGAAGGGGTTCGGTTCATTCGAGACCCACAGCACCACCATACGCTCGCACGCTCGAGCAAGATCAAATAACAAACACAAAGTAGCAGTAGGGGTGTTATCTCTCCGGAGAGCCCTGAAGCTGGGTAAAGATCGCCCGTCTCCCCGCGTGCGCTCGACCTCGATCTGCTCTGCGCACGATCCCCGCTCCCTTGCCGAACCAGAAGGGGCCCCCAGTGCCCCATAGGTGCTCGAGGCCACAGAGAGCCGCCCCGACAGGCTCCCACATATTCTATCAAGATCTTTATTGGTCGAACCATTATGACAACATATGTTATTCCCTTTGTCATCGGTATATTAGTTGCCAAAGATTCGATCGTCAATATCTTCAGACCTAGTTCAATCTCATTACCGGCAAGTCTCTTTACTCATTCCGTAATACATCATCCTGCAACTAACTCATTATTCACTTTGCTTGCAAGGCTTCTTATGATGTGTATTACCGAGAGGGCCCAGAGATACCTATCCAATACTCGGAGTGACAATTCCTAATCTCGATCTATGCCAACCCAACAAACACCATTGGGGATACCTGTAGAGCATCTTTATAATCACCGAGTTATGTTGTGACGTTTGATAGGACACAAGGCATTCCTCCGGTATCTGGGAGTTGCATAATCTCATTGTCGAAGGAATATGTATTTGACATGAAGAAAGCAATAGCAACAAAACTAAACGATCATAATGCTAAGCTAACGAATGGGTCTTGTCCATCACATCATTCTCCTAATGATGTGATTCCGTTTATCAAATGACAACACATGTATATGGTTAGGAAACTTAGCCATCTTTGATTAACGAGCTAGTCTAGTAGAGGCTTACTAAGGACGCTGTATTTTGTCTATGTATCCACACATGTATCAAGTTTCCGGTTAATACAATTCTAGCATGAATAATAAACATTTATCCTGAAATAAGGAAATATAAAATAACAACTTTATTATTGCCTCTAGGGCATATTTCCTTCAGTCTCCCTCTTGACTAGATTCAATAATCTAGATTACATTGTAATAATTCTAAGACTCATGGAGTCTTGGTGCTGATCATGTTTTGCTCATGGAAGATGCTTAGTCAACGAGTCTGCTATATTCAGATCTGTATGTATTTTGCAAATCTATATGTCTTCCTCCTTGACTTGATCATGGATGGAGTTGAAGCATCTCTTGATGTGTTTCATTCTTTTTAGAAATATAGATTCCTTCGCTAAGGCAATTGCTCCAGTATTGTCACAAAAGATTTTCATTGGACCCGATGCATAGGTATTACACCTAGATCGGATATGAACTCCTTCATCCAGACTCCTTCATTGGCTGCTTCCGAAGCAGCTATGTACTCCGCTTCACACGTAGATCCCACCATGATGCTTTGCTTGGAACTGCAGCAGCTCACAGCTCCACCATTCAAAATAAATACGTATCCGGTTTGTGAATTAGAGTCATCCGGATCAGTGTCAATACTACCATCGACGTAACCATTTACGATGAGCTCTTTGTTACCTCTATAAACGAGAAACATATCCTTGGTCCTTTTCAGGTACTTCAGGATGTTCTTGACCGTTGTCCAGTGATCCACTACTGGATTACTTTGGTACCTCCCTGCCAGACTTATGGCAAGTCACACATCAGGTCTGGTGCACAGCATAGCATACATGATAGAACCGATGGCTGAGGCATAGGGAATGACTTTCATTTTCTCTCTATATTCTATAGTGGTCGGGAATTGAGTCTGACTCAATTTCACACCTTGCAACACAGGCAACAACCCTTTCTTTAACTGATCTATTTTGAACTTCCTCAAAACTTTTTCAAGGTATGTGCTTTGTGAAAGTCCTATTAAGTGTCGTGGTTTATCTCTACAAATCTTGATGCCCAATATATAAGAGGCCTCACCGAGGTGTTTCATTGAAATCCGTTGAGACGACACCGTATGAACTGTGGTTTGGCAATAAACCTAAGCTGTCGTTCCCTAAAGTTTGGGGTTGTGACACTTATGTCAAAAGGTTTTAGCCTGATAAGCTTGAACCCAGAGCGGAGAAGTGCATCTTCATTGGATATCCTAAGGAAACAATGGGGTACACCTTCTACCACAGGTCCAAAGGGAAGATCTTTGTTGCCAAGAATGGAACCTTTCTAGAGAAGGAGTTTCTCTCGAAAGAAGTGAGTGGGAGGAAAGTAGAACTTGATGAGGTAAATATACCTTCTCCCAATTTGGAATGTAGCTCATCAGAGAAATCCATTCCCGTGATGCCTACACCAACTAGAGAGGAAGCTAATGATGATCATGAAACTTCAGATCAAGTTACTACCAAACCTCGTAGGTCAACCAGAACATGATCAATACTAGACTGGCACAGTAATCTTGTTCTGGAAGTCATGTTACTAGACCATGGCGAACATACGAACTATGAAGAAGCTATGCTGAGCCCAGATTCCAATAAATGGCTTGAGGCCATGATATCTGAGATAGGATCCATGTGTGAGAACAAAGTGTGGACTTTGGTGGATTTGCCCGATGATCGGCGAGCCATAGAAAATAAATGGATCTTCAAGAAGAAGACTGACGCTGATGGTAATGTTACTGTCTATAAAGCGACTTGTTGCAAAATGTTTTCGATAAGTTCAATGAGTTGACTACGATGAGACTTTCTCGCCCATAGCGATGCTTAAGTCTGTCCGAATCATGTTAGCAATTGCCGCATTTTATGATTATTTAATCTGGCAAATGGACATTGAAACTGCATTCCTCAATGGATTTCTTAAAAAAGAGATGTATATTATTTCTAATAAGTCATTGGCTCGCTCCATTGTTCCGGAGAATGGAGACTTAGTCATCTTGTCCATGAGGCATGGTTTGCAAGTATAAAATGATTCATCATCAAGTGATTCCAAAAGTCCATCTGCATCGAGTTTCTTCATGCGCTTTACACCAATATGACCTAAATGGCAGTGCCACAATTGCACTATCATTATCAACTTTGCATCTTTTGGCAGCAATATTATGAATATGTGTATCACCACAATCGAGATTCAATAAAAATAGACCACTCTTCAAGGATGCATGACCATTAAAGATATTACTCATATAAATGGAACCACCATTATTCTCTGATTTAAATGAATAACCGTCTCGCACTAAACAAGATCCAGATATAATTTTCAAGCTCAACACTGGCACCAAATAACAGTTATTCAGGTATAAAACTAATCTCGAATGTAGATGTAGAGGTAGCGTGCCAACACCGATCACATCGACCTTGGAACCATTTCCGACGCACATCGTCACCTTGTCCTTAGCTAACCTTCGTTTAATCTGTAGCTCCTATTTCGAGTTACAAATATGAGCAACCGTACCAGTATCAAATACCCAAGCGCTACTATGAGTGTAGCGACCACGATCCCAATCGATCGAAGTCTCTGTGCTTAAGTGTCATCCCTGGATCGATATGCTGACACACACAGTACTCGAGGAATTATAGTAGAGTTCAATCGCACACTTATTACATCGAGGTCCTCATAAAGAGTATCTGTTACACAAATAATATGGCTGAAGGCCATCTAAACTAAATAACTACGGAAGCTTCAAAGGTAAATGAGTATAAACTCCAACGGCATAGTTGAGTGCATGACAACGACCTATCGCACCTTAATCTTCGTCAGTAAAGTCTGCAACATGAGACGTTGCAATTGTGTAGGTCAGCACATTGAATATGCTGGTAGAATTACACTCTAAATCAATGAATGCAAGAAACTATATCTACATGCATATTTGGCTGGTGTAGGCTCTAAGTTTAAATGTTTTACATAAAGCTAATTTTTTCCTACAATAAAGGGATAAATTTTATTTACTACCAAGTTAAACAAATATTTGAGAAGGTTCCTCCAACTCAAATCCCATCATTAAACAAGTATCATCATTAAACCCAATTCATTAATTAAAGAGTGATGAGATCAACAATAATATCCACTTCTAGATATTCAAGATGTCCATAACCGAGGACACAACTAACCATGATTAGTTTATACACTCTGCAGAGGTTGCACACTTTTCCCCACAAGATTCGACCGCATCCATGATCGGAAGATCGAGACATAGTCTTTCTGAAGCACTAACTCTCTACTCTGGTTAGACCGGTGCACCTACTTTCCCCTACATCTGCTAGTCCACCTCTTCAAGAGCTCAATCAACTTACTCAACTGTGCCAGAGCCCATAATGGCTTGTGGCTGCACACAGAAGTTTTCTAGGCATGAAATATCATATGATCCCTTTGAGCCTGGGTGGCGAACCGAGGAAAAATCACACGGGTACTCCGGGATTTCCCAAACAGGCTAGGACAGGATTCTCCAGGTGCCCCAACCAATCCACCCAGATGTGTATTAAAGTTGCCACCTTAATGTTATCCAAAACGAATATCTGTCACAACTTCCATGTGTATCACGATCCAATCCCCGTCTACGAGCATGGCTAAGCAATAAATGATCATAACATATATTCCCAAGGTGACCAAAGGTATTAGGTTCCTACCTTAGTTACTACAAACAAACCACAATGTTCCCAATCCTACTCATGAAAATATTTGAGGGGCAATACTAATGCATAGTAAAACCTGGGCATAGAAGAGTATAATCAAAGTGTACCTTGCATTGCTGACGATCAGAAAACTCTAGAGATTCGTAGTAACAAGCTTCGTACTCCGGAAATTCTAGTGTAGACAAACAGTAGCATACCAAAGCAATCAATCAAACGATGCAAAAAGAAATCGAGAAAAGATCCAAATAAAACTCGAAACAAACAAACCACTAAACCAAACAGAAAACGAATCCTAACAACATTATTTGTAGGTGGATTAGATCTAAACAGTAGGCATATGTGATTTGCTATGATTTGCAAAAAGAGACAACTCAAACGGCGCTACGAAACTCAAGATACAAACAAAACAAGATCGAATACTAATCTGAACGAAACTCAAATTTTAATTTACCAAAATCATGTTCAAATTCGTTTAATGGAAACAGGGGATCGTTATGAAGAATTAAGCGCTGGTTTCATCTAATTTGGATAAACGAGCTAAAAGTTACGCTAGTTTGAAGATCTGGGGCTAAATCGCAATAAAAGTATTTGCGGATAGGTCCCTATCCGAAAAAAAACGGAAAAAGAAAAATGTATCGGACGAACGTCCGCTAACAGATACTGACAAACGAATTCGTTTGTTAACAGATTCTAACGGCTGGACATTCACTATTTATTCGATCTAATAAAAATAAAACTGATTTATACTATTAAATTAAGAAAACAGAAGAAAACCGATCGGACCGAAAAAACCAAAAATAGAGCAATCTAGGGTTTACCGATTTTTCCGACGAGAACTGGCGGCGGGATCGGCGGCTTCCGGCGAGGTCATCGGTGGGGCGAGGCGGCGTCTTGGCACGCTGGCATCAAGAATGCAGCGGCGGCGGGTGTAGCGGCGGCGGCGGCAAGCGATGAAGCATAAGTCTTGGCGTGGCGTGGTGTGGTGGCTGAAGGCGGTGGCAGCTTGCGGGTTTGGGTGGAGAGTGGACGGCGGTTGCGGCGGCTTATAAGGAGGGGGTTGTGCTGACTTGGGGAAGGGGGTGCCCGGCGGCGGCGGCCCGGACTCGGACTCCACCAGAGTCCGGCGGCGACACGGGACGATGGAGGCGGTTGGTGAGCTAGGTCGTGGCCTGGCTTCAGCTGGGCCGGCCTAGTTGAACTTTTTTTAGAACAGCGCCACGAAGAAAAATCCTAAAGAAATAAAATAAAAGCCCTAAAAATTCCAGAAACAATTTTCGCCATCCCTGCCTTATATTTGGGACAAAGTGAACATTTTCTGGACTAAATGCATTTTTTATAAATGCATGTTTTTCTCTAATTCAACCGAATAAAATTGCAAATAAAATTCAAATAAAATAATTTTACTTCCAAATTTCTTTTCCAACATTTCTCCTCCGTTTTGAAGAAGTCCTTTTATCTTATCTCTTTTATTTTTATTGTTTTGATATAATTGGAAAGAATTTGTTGAAATCAAATTTATCCTGTTTTCAAATTTGAATAAATTCAAAAATGAAAATTATATGAAACCTCCAACTCTCTCCTTTGGTCCTTGAGTTGCTTAAGATTTCTTGGATCTCAACCAAATAAAAACCAAAATGCAATAAAAAACGAAATGCATATGAATGATCTACGTATAACATTCAAATTAAAAATTGGGATGTTACAACGAGCATTAGTAAGGTACACATCAATAACATGAATATCAAATATACCTTTGTTCACTTTGCCATCCTTCTTATTCGCCAAATACTTGGGGCAGTTCGGCTTCCAGTGACCCGTCCCTTTGTAGTAGAAGCACTCAGTTTCAGGCTTGGGTCCAGCTTTGGGTTTCTTCCCGGGAGTGGCAACTTGCTTGCCATTCTTCTTGAAGTTCCATCTCTTTCCCTTGCCCGTTTTCTTGAAACCAGTGGTCTTGTTAACCATCAACACTTGATGCTCCTTGATTTCTACCTCCTCAGCTTTGAGCATTGCGAAGAGCTCGGGAATAGACTTTTCCATCCCTTGCATATTATAGTTCATCACGAAGCCTTTGTATCTTGGTGGCAGTGATTGGAGAACTCTGTCAATAACACTATCATCTGGAAGATTAACTCCCAGTTGAGTCAAGTGATTATGATGTCCAGACAATCTGAGAATGTGTTCACTGTCAAAACTGTTCTCCTCCATCTTGCAGCTATAGAACTTGTTGGAGCCTTCATATGTCTCAACTCGGGCATTTGCTTGAAATATTAACTTCAACTCTTAGAACGTCTCATTTGCTCCATGACATTCAAAATGTCTTTGATGTCCCGATTCTTAGCCGTAAAGCATGGCACACTGAACTATCGAGTAGTCATCCAATCGAGCTTGCTAGACATTCAAAACATCAGCATCTTCTCCTAGAGCAGGCCTTTCACCTAGCGGTGCATCAAGGACATAATTCTTCTGTGCAGCAATGAGGATAATCCTCAAGTTACGGACCCAGTCTGTGTAGTTGCTACCATCATCTTTCAACTTAGCTTTCTCCAGGAACACATTAAAATTCAGGGGAATGGTAGCACAGGCCATTGATCAACAATATAGATATAAAAATACTATCAGGATTAAGTTTATGATAAATTAAGTTCAATTAATCAAATTACTTAAGAACTCCCACCTAGATAGACATCCCTGAAGTCATCTAAATGATACATGATCCAAATCAGTTAAATCACGTGAGATGGAGTAGTCATCGATGGTGAACATCTCTATGTTGATCATATCTACTATATGATTCGTGTTCGACATTTCGGTCTCCAGTGTTCCCAGTCCATGTCTATACATGCTAGGCTCATCAAGTTTAACCCAAGTATTCGGCATGTGTAAAACTGTCTTGCACCCGTTGTATGTGAACGTAGAGCTTATCACACCCGACCATCATGTGGTGTCTCAGCATGACGACCTGTCGCAACGGTGCATACTCAGGGAGAACATTTATACCTTGAAATCTTAGTTAAGGGGTCATCTTATAATGCTACCGTTGTACTAAGCAAAATAAGATGCATAAAAGACAAACATCACATGCAATCAAAATATGTGACATGATATGGCCATCATCATCTTGTGCTTTTGATCTCCATCTCCAAAGCATTGTCATGATCTCCATTATCACCGGCTCGACATCTTAATCTCCATCGTTGCGTCGTGGTCGTCTCGCCAACTATTGCTTCCACAACTATCGCTTCCGCTTAGTGATAAAGTAAAGCAATTACATGGCGTTTGCATTTCATACAATAAAGAGACAATCATAAGGCTCCTGCCGGTTGCCAATAGATTACAAAATATGATCATCTCATACAATAACGTATATCTCATCATGTCTTGATCATATCACATCACAACATTCCCTGCAAAGACAAGTTAGACGTCCTCTACTTTGTTGTTGCAAGTTTTACGTGGCTGCTACGGGCTTCTAGCAAGAACTGTTATTACCTATGGCACAAAAACCACAACAGTGATTTATCAAGTTTGCTGTTTTAACCTTCAATAAGGACCGGCCATAGTCAAATTCGACTCAACCAAACTACGAGAAACACACATCCATTCGGCAGCCTTCTTCAGCAGCCGTCGACTTAGTATCAGTCGGCTCCGATGACATCTTCCCTCCTCGCTGTTTGCCACCGCAAGTGATCCGGTCGGTCGCGGCTTCAGCGGTGGGTGAAGCATGTGGTGGCTCGGCGTTCGGCCACCCATCAAGTCGCGGCAATCTAGCCCGACGAAACTCTCCACGGCCTATTCGATCTGTTGACTGGCTCCATGGAAACTGCATCCGAGTGCGATAGTAGCGATCCTGCAGCTGAAGTCTTGATGGTCGATGGTCCGCGTGGCCCACCTGGCTTTCGCCGCGAAGACGGCGAAGATGCTGGCGGCGATCCTTCACGGGTCCACGAGGAGTATCGTCGAACCTCTCTTCGCAGCAGAGAGGAGGAACCGTCGTCATAACATGGACGCCTCCACCGCCCATCGTTGAGAGACCCCGAGGCTCGGGCCTTGGAGGAGGCAGCTAATTAATTTGGTGGCGCACTAGACTGGAGAATTTGCAGCATGCTCTCGACGAGCGAGCTCGGGAGCGAGTCCCTGAGTCCAGTCGACGGCAACTTTTCCCGCCTCCACCTAAGGTATACCGTACTCCGATTCAGAACCTCACAGCTGCAGCCCGAATTGCAGAGTCAATTCAACCTTACCAGTCAGAGTCTAGCCGAGGGTTGGAGCAGATCCGGGCCTTGCTCCGAGCAGCAGGAGAGCAGAATTCTGCAGTGTCTCAGTCGCGGAATAGCATACACAGCAGATCTGTGGTGGCGGATACAGTTCAGTCGGCTCATAGCCCAAGATCGCCCCCGCGGCAAGAAGGCCGTGGACAGTATGATCGTCAGTTCTACCGCAACAATCATCGTCGAGTGCCAACACCTCCTCCGAGGAGTGCGTCGTACATGCCTCGGCAGAACGATGACATACGCCATCACAGGGACGAATGCAGAGCACCAGTCGACCCAAGAGAGCCGGGCTTCGACACGAGATCCATTCTCGTCCAAGGCCTGGTCGACCAGAATAGAGCACATAGAGAAGACCTTGGCAGAGATCGTCCAGGTGGCGGCAGGTTACATGTTTCAGGCCCAGAATGTTTTAGCAGGGCCATCAGGGCAGCAGTGATTCCTCCCAACTTCAGATTGGCAACAGGAGTCAGTAAGTTCACTGGAGAGTCCAAACCTGAAACCTGGCTTGAAGATTACCGAGTGGCTGTGCAAATTAGTGGCGGGAACGATGAAATAGCAATGAAACATCTCCCCCTTATGCTGGAAGGGTCGGCCCGAGCGTGGTTGACTGAACTGGCTCCAGGCAGTATACACAGTTGGGAAGAACTATCTCGAGTGTTCGTAAGAACTTTTGAGGGCACGTGCAAGCGGCCAGCAGGGTTGCCCGAGTTGTAGCATTGTATGGAGAAGCCGAATGAAACTTTGAGGGAATTCATTCAGAGGTGGACCACTTTGCATCACACCGTTGAGAATGTATCAGAGCATCAGGCAGTGTGCGCTTTCAAGGAAGGCATCAAGTATCGAGAGTTTGGTCGGACTGGGGATATGACTTTGACCCGGATGATGGAGATAGCCACCGGTACACTAACGGAGAAGAAGAGGATCGACTACGTTGCGGGAAAAGTAAACCAGTCGGTCAAGAGGCTGGCGGGGGTGGCTCCAGTCGGAAACAAAAGCGTAAAGCCGAGCCAATGACACCTGGTGAGATTGCGGCAGTGGCTCAAGGAAAGTTTAAGGGAAAACCTAAGGGGCCCTGGCCTCCTAACAAGGTAAAGGATCAAGCAGGAAATGATGTGCTGGATTTACAATGTCACATCCACACAAAGAAAGATGAGGAAGGTAATATGATTTACCCAAAGCATACCACTCGACAATGTCGACTCCTGATCCAATAGTTCCGGGAGAAACATCCCAATTAGAAGGACAATGGGTCGGACAGAGATGAAGAGGAAGAGGAAGATGACGGTTACCCCAAGGTCAATTCCACTCTCATGATTTTTGCTGATGTTGAGAGCAAGAGTCAGTTGAAGGTCATCAATAGAGAGGTGAATATGGTTGCTCCGGCAACGACGACCACGTACCTGAAATGGTCCCAGACAACCATCACATTCGACCATTCAGACCATCCTGCTCGCGTAGTCACCCCCGGGGGACAAGCGCTGGTGGTCAACCCAGTGGTCGGTGGCACTCGACTGACTAAAGTGCTGATGGATGGTGGTAGCGGCCTGAATATCCTGTATGCTGAAACCATGAAGGGGATGGGCATCCCGATGTCCAAGCTTAGCGAGAGCAATATGAGCTTTCACGGCATTATCCCCGGAAAGAAAGCCGAGTCACTCGGCCAAATCACTCTCGACGTGGTTTTCGGTGACTCCAAGCATTACGGGAAAGAAAAGTTGACATTTGAAGTCGTGGATTTCCAGAGTGCTTATCACGCCATCCTGGGGAGGCCGGCATATGCACGTTTCATGGCTCGGCCGTGTTATGTGTACCTCAAGCTGAAGAACCTGGCCCCAAAGGTGTGATCACTGTCATTGGCAATCGGCAGAAAGCAGAAGAATGTTTCCAGAAAGGTTCCAAATCGCCGATGCATGGATGGCGGCGGTTGAATTCCAAGAGTATCATAAGAGTGCAGATCCGAGTGATTTGCTCCGAGCCAAGAAGCCTGCTACAGACTCTGCATTTCAGTCGACTGGTGAAATGAAGCCGATTCATATTCACCCGACTGATCCCAATGCTGCACCGACTCATATATCAACAATGCTCGACAGCAAATAGGAAGAAGCGCTCATCCAGTTCCTCCATGAGAACTGGGACATTGTCGCATGGAAACCCTCTGACATGCCAGGTGTACCCAGAGAACTGGTTGAGCACCGTTTTCGTGTCGACCCCAAGGTAAAACCCATCAAAGAGCACCTTTGGCGGTCCGTCATTCAGAAGAGAAAAGCAATCGGCGAAGAAGTGGCTCAACTGTTGGTAGTAGAGTTCATCTATGAAATCTACCACTCCGAGTGGCTTGCCAATGCCGTCATGGTCCCCAAGAAGGACGATTCACTTCGCATGTGCATTGATTTCAAGCATATCAATCGGGCCTGCCCGAAAGATCACTTCCCTCTCCCCCCTATCGATCAGATTGTTGACTCTACTGCGGGGTGTGATCGCTTGTCTTTTTTAGATGCGTATTCCGGGTATCATCAGATCCGACTGTATGGCCCCGATGAAATAAAAACAGCCTTCATCACCCCATTCGGGTGCTTTTGCTATGTCACCACGCCATTCGGTCTTAAAAATGCCGGAGCCACGTTCATGAGAATGATCCAGAAGTGCCTGCTCACCCAAATCAGTCGGAATGTGGAGGCGTACATGGACGACATCGTGGTCATTTCTCGCAAAGGTTCCGACCTATTGGCTGACCTCGCAGAAACCTTTGCTAACCTAAGAAGGTACGATATCAAGCTTAATCCGTCAAAGTGCACATTCGGAGTTCTAGGAGGAAAGTTGCTTGGTTTTCTCGTTTCCGAACGAGGGATTGACGCCAATCCAGAAAAAGTTGATACCATTCTCCGAATGAAATGTCCCGTGCGAGTGCATGACATTCAGAAGCTGACTGGTTGTTTGGCCGCCTTGAGTCAGTTCATTTCTTGTCTCGGTGAAAAGGCCTTGCCTCTTTACCGACTGATGAAGAAATCCTATAAGTTCGAGTGGACTGAAGAAGCTGATGCAGCATTTGCAGAGCTCAAAGCCCAGCTTTGCACCTAGCCGGTGCTTGCTGCGCCAATCAGCAAAGAGTCTTTACTGCTTTACATTGCGGCCACTGGACAAGTTGTCAGTACAGTACTCATGGTCGAGCGAGAAGAGGAAGGAAAAGCTTACAAGGTTCAACGCCCAGTTTATTATCTCTCTGAAGTTTTGACTCCATCCAAGCAACGATATCCTCATTATCAGAAGCTTGTCTATGGAATATACATGACCATGAATAAGGTTGCACATTACTTCTCGGATCACTCTATTATGGTCGTTAGCGACGCACTGTTGTCCGAAATCCAGAACAACAGGGATGCAAGTGGTCGAGTGGCAAAATGGGAGATTGAACTCCTTCCACTAGACATCAAGTTTGAAGCAAAGAAAGCTATCAAGTCCCAAGGAATCGCGGATTTCCTTGCCGAGTGGATTGAGCAGCAACTACCGACTCAAGTTCACTCGGAACATTGGACTATGTTCTTCGATGGCTCCAAGATGCTGAATGGATCAGGTGCTGGAGTAGTATTGGTGTCCCCCCGTGGAGGTAAGCTTAACTATGTTCTCCAGATCCATTTTGATTCCTCCAATAATCAAGCGGAATATGAAGCACTTATATACGGGTTACGTATGGCCATTTCACTCGGCGTCTGTCGCCTCATGGTATACGGCGACTCAGATTTGGTGGTTAATCAGGTGATGAAGGAATGGGATGTTAGAAGTCCAGCCATGACTGGTTACTGCAATGCTGTTAGGAAGCTGGAAAAGAAGTTTGAAGGGTTGGAGTTTCACCATGTCCCCCGATTAAAAAATCAAGCTGCATATGAGTTGGCGAAGATAGGTTCAAAGAGAGAGGCCATTCCCCGCAATGTGTTCCTGGAACATATTCATTCACCTTCAGTTCAAGAGCATCCCTTCACTGAAGAGTCGCCACAGCCCAAGAGTGCCACAGATCCGACCGAAGTCGAAATCCCAGCCGTAGTCGACTTGATCATGGAGGTTTTGGTCATTACTCCTGACTGGACAGTGCCATACATTGCATACATTCTTAGGAAAGAACTTTAGGAGGATGAAGTAGAGGCTCGGTAGATCGTCCAGCGATCTAAGGCCTTTACGGTGATAAAGGGGCAGCTATTCAGAGAAAGTGCAACTGGAGTCTGCCAGAAGTGCATCACACCGGAAGAAGGTCGAGTGATCCTCAATGATATTCACTTGGGAACCTGCGGTCACCACGCGTCCTCTTGGACCATCATGGACAAAGCATACCGAGCCGGGTTTTACTGGCCTCGTGCCAACAAGATGGCTAAGGAGATAGTGGACAAGTGTGAAGGCTGTCAGTTTTACTCGAACATGTCTCATAAACCTGCGTCAGCTCTGAAAACAATTCCACTCGTCTGGCCTTTCGTTGTCTGGGGGCTGGACATGGTTGGACTTCTGAGGACGGGCAGGAGTGGATTTACTCACATGTTGGTAGCAGTCGACAAGTTCACCAAATGGATCGAAGCCAAGCCCATCAAAAGCCTTGAAGCAAGTACAACTGTGAGTTTCATCAGAGAACTTATATTCAGATATGGCGTCCCGCACAGCATCATCACGGATAACGGCTCGAACTTCGATTCTAAAGAATTCAAAGCCTTTTGTGCCTCCCAAGGCACTAGAGTCGACTACGCTTCGGTCGCTCATCCTCAATCGAATGGGCACGCCGAGCGGGCAAATGTATTGATTCTCAAAGGATTGAAGCCTCGGTTGATGCGTGGCCTGAAACATGCATCAGGAGCTTGGGTCGACGAGATCCCATCCGTACTGTGGGGGTTGAGGACAACTCCTAACCGGTCGACTGGAAGGACTCCATTCTTCTTAGTATACGGAGCTGAAGCCATGCTCCCCAATGATTTACTCCACAATGCACCTCGAGTCGAACTCTTCTCAGAAGAAGAAGCAGAACAAGCTCGGCAAGATGCAGTCGATCTCCTAGAAGATGAAAGAGAGATGGCCTTGATCCAATCGACCATTTATCAGCAAGACTTGCATCGATTTCATGCTAGAAACGCGAGGGGTCAGGCATTTCAAGAAGGAGACCTGGTTCTTCGAGTGGACCAGCAGAGACCTCACAAGCTCGCTCCTACTTGGGAAGGCCCTTTCGTCATCACCAAGGCGCTCCACAACGAAGCATACCGTCTCTTCAACGTCGAACATAATAAAGATGAGCCATGCACCTAGAATTCTTAAATATCTAGACTGATGAGATGTAATAAGAAATACCTTTTAGTTTGGCTATCAAAAGACATAATATACTTCTTCTGAATGATTGTCGTTTATTTCTTTTGTACGTATTACCTTAGCTGCGAATCTAGTTCGCCTAAGACAAAGTGATAAAAATCCTACCGAGTGATGAGTCTGCCTCTCACTCGGGGGCTTAGCTACAGCCCACTGCTCGCCTAAGTGATAAAAATCCTACCGAGTGATGAGTCTGCCTCTCACTCGGGGGCTTAGCTGCAGCCCAGTGCTCGCCTAAGTGATAAAAATCCTACCGAGTGATGAGTCTACCTATCACTCGGGGGCTTAGCTGCAGCCCACTGCTCGCCTAAGTGATAAAAATCCTACCGAGTGGTGAGTCCGCTTCCCACTCGGGGGCTTAGCTGCAGCCCAGTGCTTGCCTAAGTGATAAAAATCCTACCGAGTGGTGAGTCCGCCTCCCACTCGGGGGCTTAGCTGTGGCCTAGTGCTCGCCTAAGTGATAAAAATCCTACCGAGTGGTGAGTCCGCCTCCCACTCGGGGGCTTAGCTGTAGCCCAGTGCTCGCCTAGGTGATAAAAATCCTACCGAGTGATGAATCCGCTTCCCACTCGGGGGCTCAGTTGCAGCCCAGGGCTCGCCTAAGTGATAAAAATACTACTAAGTAGTGAATCCGCCTCCCACTCTGGGGCTTAGCTGCAGCCCGGTGCTCGCCTAAGTTTGAAAAATCCTACCGAGTGGTGAGTCCGCCTCCCACTCGGAGACTTAGCTGCAGCCCAATGCTCGCCTAAGTTTGAAAAATCCTACCGAGAGGTGAGTCCGCTTCCCACGCGGGGCTTAGCTGCAGTCCCGTACTCACCTAAGCTTGAAAAATCGTACCGAGCGGTGAGCAATCCTCCCACCCGGAGGCTTAGCTGCAGCCCAGTGCTCGCCTAAGTTTGAAAAATCCTACCGAGTGGTGAGCGACCCTCCCACTCGGGGGCTTAGCTGCAGTCCCGTACTCGCCTATGTTTGAAAAATCCTACCGAGTGGTGAGTCCGCTTCCCACTCGGGGGCTTAGCTGCAGCCCAGTGCTCGCCTAAGTGATAAAAATCCTATCGAGTGGTGAGTCCGCTTCCCACTCGGGGGCTTAGCTGCAGCCCAGTGCTCGCCTAAGTGATAAAAATCCTGCAGTGGTGAGTCCGCTTCCCACTCGGGGCTTAGCTGCAGCCCAGTGCTCGCCTAAGTGATAAAAGTCCTACCGAGTGGTGAGTCCACTTCCCACTCGGGGGCTTAGTTGCAGCCCAGTGCTCGCCTAAGTGATAACAATCCTACCGAGTGGTTAGTCCGCCTCCCACTCGGGGGCTTAGCTGCAGCCCGGTGCTCGCCTAAGTTTGAAAATCCTACCGAGTGGTGAGTCCACCTCCCACTCGGAGGCTTAGCTGCAGCCCAGTGCTCGCCTAAGTTTGAAAAATCCTACCGAGTGGTGAGTCCGCTTCGCACGCGGGGGCTTAGCTGCAGTCCCGTACTCGCCTAAGTTTGAAAATCCCTACAGAGCGGTGAGCAATCCTCCCACCCGAAGGCTTAGCTGCAGCCGAGTGCTCGCCTAAGTTTGCAAAATCCTTCTGAGTGGCGAGCGACCCTCCCACTCGGGGGCTTAGCTGCAGTCCCGTACTTGTCTAAGTTTGAAAAATCCTACCGAGTGGTGAGCAACCATCCCACTCGGGGGCTTAGCTGCAGCAGCTAAGCCCTCGAGTGGGATGGTTGCCGCCACTCAGAGGACTTTTCAAACTTAGGCGCAGCACTGGCTGCAGCTAAGCCTCCGGTGGGATGATTGCTCACCACTGTAGGATTTTTCAAACTTAGGCGAGCACGGACTGCAGCTAAGCCTCAGTGGGAAGCGGACTCACCACTGACAGGATTTTTCAAACTTAGGCGCAGCACTGGCTGCATCTAAGCCCCGAGTGAAGGCGGACTCACCACTCGGTAGGATTTTTCAAACTTAGGCGCAGCACCTGCTACAGCTAAGCCCCTGAGTGGGAGGCGGACTCACCACTGTAGGATTTTTATCACTTAGGCGCAGCACTGGCTGCAACTAAGCCCCGAGTGGGAAGGACTCACCACTGTAGGATTTTTATCACTTAGGCGCAGCACTGGCTGAGCTAAGGCCCCGAGTGGGAAGCGGACTCACCACTCGGTAGGATTTTTATCACTTACGCGAGCACTGGGCTGCAGCTAAGCCCCCGAGTGTGAAGCGGATTCACCACTCGGTAGGATTTTTCAAACTTAGACGAGTACGGGACTGCAGCTAAGCCCTCGAGTGGGAGGGTCGCTCGCCAGTCAGTAGGATTTTTCAAACTTAGGTGAGCACTCGTGTAACGCCCCGGACACACCCGCCAGTGGTCATTACTCCTGGCGGGATCTAGACTGGCCCCACAGATCAATACTAGTCTTTTTCAAGACTTTGTCCTCACTCATGCGCAGGGAGCAACTTCGGTCGGTCACCCATCTGAAACTACTCCAAGCTGAGCACGCTTAACTTTGGAGTTCTCGTCCGAATGGGATCCCGGAAAGAAGAATTCCTTATTTATATGAGTAATCTATCATCCCTAATAAGCCAGGCTATTACATACACCCCCACTCGGAGGAACCGACATCCTCGTTGGGCCACGAGGCGTTCCCTCTTGGCACAACCGTCGTGCATCGATCTGGTACATGTGCCATGCCGTGTGCCACGACGGGTCACAAACGTCATGAACAACATGACCGCGCACCTGTCCGCAACCATCCGTGTAACCGCGAGGGTCGGCTCTGATACCAACTTGTAACGCCCCGGACACACCCGCCGGTGGTCATTACTCCTGGCGGGATCTAGACTGGCCCCACAAATCAATACCGCGTGGAAGGCGGACTCACCACTCGGTAGGATATTTCAAACTTAGGCAAGCACCGGGCTGCAGCTAAGCCCCCGAGTGGGAGGCGGACTCACCACTCGGTAGGATTTTTATCACTTAGGCGAGCACTGGGCTGCAACTAAGCCCCCGAGTGGGAAGCGGACTCACCACTCGGTAGGATTTTTATCACTTAGGCGAGCACTGGGCTGCAGCTAAGCCCCCGAGTGGGAAGCGGACTCACCACTCGGTAGGATTTTTATCACTTACGCGAGCACTAGGCTGCAGCTAAGCCCCCGAGTGTGAAGCAGACTCACGACTCGGTAGGATTTTTCAAACTTAGACGAGTACGGGACTGCAGCTAAGCCCTCGAGTGGGAAGGACGCTCGCCAGTCAGTAGGATTTTTCAAACTTAGGCGAGCACTCGTGTAACGCCCCGGACACACCCGCCGGTGGTCGTTACTCCTGGCGGGATCTAGACTGGCCCCACAGATCAATACTAGTCTTTTCTGCGCACTTTGTCCTCACTCATGCGCACCCGGGAGCAACTTCGGTCGGTCACCCATCTGAAACTACTCCAAGCTGAGCACGCTTAACTTTGGAGTTCGTCGAATGGGATCCGGAAAAGAAGGAATTCCTTATTTATATGAGTAGTCTATCATCCCTAATAAGCCGGGCTATTACATACACCCCCACTCGGAGGAACCGGCGTCCTCGTCGGGCCACGAGAACGTTCCCTCTTGGCACAACCGTCATGCATCCGGGCCTGGTACATGTGCCATGCCGTGTGCCACGACGGGTCACAAGCGTCATGAACAACATGACCGCAAGACCTGTCCGCAACCATCCGTGTAACCGCGAGGGTCAGCTCTCGATACCAACTTGTAACGCCGGACACACCGCCGGTGGTCATTACTCTGGCGGGATCTAGACTGGCCCCACAAATCAATACTAGTCTTTTCTGCGACTTTGTCCTCACTCGTGCGCACCGGAGCAACTTCGATTCGGTCACCCATCTGAAACTACTCCAAGCTGAGCACGCTTAACTTTGGAGTTCTGTCCGAATGGGATCCCGGAAAAGAAGGAATTCCTTATTGATATGAGTAGTCTATCATCCCTAATGAGCCAGGCTATTACAACTCGGCTGCTGCTAAGCCTCCGGGTGGGAGGATTGCTCACCATTCGGTAGGATTTTTCAAACTTAGGCGAGTACGGGACTGTAGCTAAGCCCCGCGTGGGAAGCGGACTCACCACTCGGTAGGATTTTTCAAACTTAGGCGAGCACTGGGCTGCAGCTAAGCCTCCGAGTGGGAGGCGGACTCAACACTCGGTAGGATTTTTCAAACTTAGGCGAGCACCGGGCTGCAGCTAAGCCTCCGAGTGGGAGGCGGACTCACCACTCGGTAGGATTTTTATCACTTAGGCGAGCACGGGGCTGCAACTAAGCCCCCGAGTGTGAAGCGGACTCACCACTCGGTAGGATTTTTATTACTTAGGCGAGCACTGGGCTGCAGCTAAGCCCCCGAGTGGGAAGCGGACTCACCACTCGGTAGGATTTTTATGACTTAGGCGAGCACTGGGCTGCAGTTAAGCCCCCGAGTGGGAAGCGGACTCACCACTCGGTAGGATTTTTATCACTTAGGCGAGCACTGGACTGCAGCTAAGCCCCCGAGTGGGAAGCGGACTCACCACTCAGTAGGATTTTTATGACTTAGGCGAGCACTGGGCTGCAGCTAAGCCCCCGAGTGGGAAGCGGACTCACCACTCGGTAGGATTTTTATCACTTAGGCGAGCTGTGGGCTGCAGCTAAGCCCCCGAGTGAGAGGCAGACTCATCACTCGGTAGGATTTTTATTACTTAGGCGAGCACTGGGCTGTAGCTAAGCCCCCGGGTGAGAGGCAGACTCATCACTCGGTAGGATTTTTATCACTTAGGCAAGCACTTGGCTGCAGCTAAGCCCCCGAGTGGGAAGCGGACTCACCACTCAGTAGGATTTTAATCACTTAGGCGAGCACTGGGGTGCAGCTAAGCCCCCCGAGTGGGAAGCGGACTCTCCACTCGGTAGGATTTTTATCACTTAGGCGAGCAGTGGGCTGCAGCTAAGCCCCCGAGTGAGAGGCAGACTCATCACTCGGTAGGATTTTTATTACTTAGGCGAGCACTGGGCTGTAGCTAAGCCCCGAGTGAGAGGCAAACTCATCACTTGGTAGGATTTTTATCACTTAGGTGAGCACTGGGCTGCAGCTAAGCCCCCGAGTGAGAGGTAGACTCATCACTCGGTAGGATTTTTATCACTTCGTCTTAGGCGAAATAGATTCGCAGCTAAGGTAATACATACAAAAGAAATAAACGACAACCATTCGGAAGAAGTGAATTATGTCTTTTGATAGCCAAACTAAAAGGTATTTCTTATTACATCTCATCAGTCTAGATGTTTAAGAATAGAAAGGGTGGAGCAAATCCGCATTCCAGGTGTGTGGCTCATCTTTATTATGTTCGACGTTGAAGAGACGGTATGCTCTGTTGTGGAGCACCTTGGTGATGAGGAAAGGGCCTTCCCAAGCAGGAGCGAGCTTGTGAGGTCTCTGTTGGTCCACTCGAAGAACCAGGTCTCCTTCTTGAAATGCCCGACCCCTCACGTTTCTAGCATGAAATCAACGCAAGTCTTGCTGATAAATGGTCGATCGGATCAAGGCCATCTCTCTTTCTTCTTCTAGGAGATCGACTGCATCTTGCCGAGCTTGTTCTGCTTCTTCTTCTGAGAAGAGTTCGACTCGAGGTGCATTGTGGAGTAAATCACTGGGGAGCACGGCTTCAGCTCCGTAGACTAAGAGCAGTTAGGGGTTGTCCTCAACCCCCACAGTACGGATGGGAGCTCGTCGACCCAAGCTCCTGTTGCGTGTTTCAGGTCACGCATCAACTGAGGCTTCAATCCTTTGAGAATCAATCCATTTGCCCGCTCGGCCTGCCCATTCGACTGAGGATGAGCGACCAAAGCGTAGTCGACTCTCGTGCCTTGGGAGGCACAAAAGGCTTTGAATTCTTCAGAATCAAAGTTCGAGCCGTTATCCGTGATGATGCTATGCGGGACGCCATATCTGAATATAAGTTTTCTGATGAAACTCACAGCTGTACTTGCTTCAAGGCTTTTGATGGGCTTGGCTTCGATCCATTTGGTGAACTTGTCGACTGCTACCAACACATGAGTAAATTCACTCCTGCCCGTCCTCAGAGGTCCAACCATGTCCATCCCCCACACGGCGAAAGGCCAGACGAGTGGAATTGTTTTCAGAGCTGATGCAGGTTTATGAGACATGTTCGAGTAAAACTGACAGCCTTCACACTTGTCCACTATCTCCTAAGCCATCTCGTTGGCCCGAGGCCAGTAAAACGCGGCTCGGTATGCTTTGGACATGATGGTCCGACAGGACGTGTGGTGACCGCAGGTTCCCGAGTGAATATCATTGAGGATCACTCGACCTTCTTTCTGTGTGATGCACTTCTGGCAGACTCCAGTTGCACTTTCTCTGAACAACTGCCCCTTTATCACCGTAAAGGACTTAGATCGCCGGACGATCTACTGAGCCTCTTCTTCATCCTCCGGAAGTTATTTGCTAAGAATGTATGCAATGTATGGCACTGTCCAGTCGGGAGTAATGACGAAAACCTCCATGATCAAGTCGACTACGGCTGGGATTTCGACTTTGGTCGGATCTGTGGCACTCTTGGGCTGTGGAGACTCTTCAGTGAAGGGATCCTCTTGAACTGAAGGTGAATGAATATGTTCCAGGAACACATTGCGGGGAATGGCCTCTCTCTTTGAACCTATCTTCGCCAACTCATATGCAGCTTGATTTTTCAATCGGGGGACATGGTGAAGCTCCAACCCTTCAAACTTCTTTTTCAGCTTCCTAACAGCATTGCAGTAACCAGTCATGGCTGGACTTCTGACATCCCATTCCTTCATCACCTGATTAACCACCAAATCTGAGTCGCCGTATACCATGAGGCGACGGACGCCGAGTGAAATTGCCATACGCAACCCGTATAAAAGTGCTTCATATTCCGCTTCATTATTAGAGGAATCAAAATGGATCTGGAGAACATAGTTAAGCTTATCTCCACGGGGGACACCAATACTACTCCAGCACATGATTTGTTCAGCATCTTGGAGCCATCGAAGAACATAGTCCAATGTTCCGAGTGAACTTGAGTCGATAGTTGCTGCTCAATCCTCTCGGCAAAGAAATCCGCGATTGCTTGGGACTTGATAGCTTTATTTGCTTCAAACTTGATGTCCAGTGGAAGGAGTTCAATTGCCCATTTTGCCACTCGACCAGTTGCATCCCTTTTGTTCAGGATGTCGGCCAACGGTGCGTCGCTAATGACCGTAATAGAGTGATCCGAGAAGTAATGTGCAACCTTCTTCATGGTCATGTATATTCCATAGAAAAGCTTCTGATAATGAGGATATCGTTGCTTGGATGGAGTCAAAACTTTAGAGAGATAATAAACTGGTGGTTGAACCTTGTAAGCTTTTCCTTCCTCTTCTCGCTCGGCCGTGAGTACTATACTGACAACTTGTCCAGTGGCTGCAATGTAAAGCAGTAAAGGCTCTTTGCTGATTGGCGCAGCGACCACCGGCTAGGTGGAAAGCAGGGCTTTACGCTCTGCAAACGCTACATCAGCTTCTTTAGTCCACTCGAACTTACTGGATTTCTTCATCAGTCGGTAAAGAGGCAAGGCCTTTTCACCGAGACGAGAAATGAACTGACTAAAGGCGGCCAAACAACCAGTCAGCTTCCGAACGTCATGCACTCGCACGGGACGTTTCATTCGATGAATGGTGTCAACTTTTTCTGGATTGGCGCCGATCCCTAATTTGGAAACGAGAAAACCGAGCAACTTTCCTCCTCGAACTCCGAATGTGCACTTTGAGGGAACCGGTCTCATGAACGTGGTCATGTAAGGTTGGTCCGGGTCGCTTCATCCCACAATGCTGCCAAATGAAAATAAGACGTTGGTGGTAAGTAGTATGATGATCACCTGGCTCATGATGCCACTCTTGGGGAATGTAGCATGCAATTTTAATAAAATTCCTATGCTCACACAAGATCTATCTAGGAGATGCATAGCAACGAGGGGGAGAGTGTATCCATGTACCCTCGTAGACCAAAAGCGGAAGCGTTTGACAACGCGGTTGGTGTAGTCGAACTTCTTCTAGCTTCGACCGATCATGTACTGAACGTACGACACCTCCGAGTTCTCCACATGTTCAAATCGATGACACCCCTCGTCCTATTGATCCAGTAGGGTGTCGAGGAAGTAGATGAGTTCCGTCAGGATGACGGTTGTCGGTGTCAAAACCAGCGGATCTCTGGTAGGGGGTCCCGAACTATGCGTCTAAGGCTAATGGTAACAGGAGGCAGGGGACACGATGTTTTAGCCAGGTTTGGGCCCTCTCGATGGAGGTAATACCCTACTTCCTGCATGGTTGTTCTTGATGATATGAGTATTACAAGAGTAGATGTCACACCCTGATTTTCATGGCACAGCACTTAAGCTCTTAATCATGCTAAAATGTGGTTTGACAAAAACTTTTGAGTGTTTTGTCTTTGCTTGATTGATTTTTGTCTGCTGGTTGCAAGTGCTCTAAAAATAAAATAAATCCTCCAACTCCTATACTTCATCTCCTTGCTCCAAACCCTTGAGCCAATGATCATGCCATGTGTATAGGACATAAAAATATTTTCTTACAAAAATAATTTGGCCAAATAGTATTTTCAAAAATTAGTTTTTCAAAAACCCTGAATTGAGGTTTGCTTTGCAAGTACTTAATTAAGGGCAGTAAAAATCTTTCTAAAAATATATTTGACTCCTATTAGATATAGTATTCCCAGAAACCACAAAAATATAATTTTAAAGGTTATTTTCCTATTTTATTTATAAGCTTTTTCTTAAGTCCAGAAATGGTCTTTAATAGGAAAAATTATTTTATTGCTTCGAAATATTTGCCAAAATTTAGGGAGACTCATAGGACATATATAGTCCATATAAAAGAGTTTCAACACATGGTTATGATCAAAATATTGGTCAAACCCCTCATAGACCCTTTCTGGATATTTCAAGCTTTTGAAATATTTACAAAGGAAATATTCTCCAAATATTCCAACAAAATTCTACCATGTCACATATGACATATTTGGTGATCTTGCCAAGTCTCATGACTTGGAGAACAAGATAGCATCATCAAAACCTCTCAAAACCATTTCTGCCCATTTTGAAGTTTGAGCAACTTTACATTGCCAAACATGTCCAAATGATCTCAAACCTTGTGAACCTGCTCAAATGGTCTAATAATTCATCTAGACCAAATGGCACAAGTTGGAGAGCAAGTTAACTTGATCAAAGTGCCCCAAAACCCTTTCTGTCCAGAACCATATTTGAACAACTTTGCATTACCAACTTTCTCTCCTTGACACCAACTTTTGTGAGCATGATCACATGACCAAAAGAGGCCACCACACCAAGTGGTGCATCAAGGAGAAGTGAATTGCTCAACTAAATCTACACAAGTTCATTTCTGCTAATTTCTAGGGTTTACCAAAGTTGCATTGTCCACTTTCTTCAAATGATCTCCAAATTGGTGGAAGGCCCTAAATATATGTGTCATATCACCCTATGGAGTCTCATGGCTTATGGAGATCATCTACTTTCCCAAACCAACATCAAACACCTTCTGGCATTTTGCAAAAACCACTATTTGGACCTCTTCCACTAATCTCCATGACTTCTCCTTTTACCACAGCCCTCCTAGTTCCCTCTACCTCTGTGTGCTTCCCTGCCCGAGAGGCAATGATTAAGGGGAAGGGCTCCATTTTCTTCTCTGGACATCCACTTTTCCTCCCTTTGTCATCTCTCTCTCACCCCGACATGTTGCAGAGCATCCAAAGCTTCTTTCACCTTTGTTTATCCCCCAGCTACCAGACACAAGTGGACGCTGGTGCAAAAAAGCTGCGGGTGCCGGCCATTCAGCAGGCTCGAGCACGTCAACGTGCTCCCGACCGTTGACACGGCACACCTGACCACCTCGAGCCTCCCCCTCGCGCCAGTCGATGCTCCTCGACGTCCGCAACACGACACCGAGCCGCCCCCCTCCTCCTTCTCCCTCCTGCTGCCTCCTTTCGCACGCGCGCCGGCCGCCCGAGAGCTCCAATGGGCATGCTCACACGCGCGGCGCCCTGACACTCCCCCGCTCCTTCTCTTCCCTCCTCTGGCCCTGGACCAACCCCACGAACACCCCGGACATACTCACACGAGCCCCGTGGCCTCTAGCAACGGCTACAGACCTCGCCCGGCAAGACGGTCCCGTGGTGCACCTCGCCTCCTATTTAATCCAGCCCGAGCTCTATAGCCTCCTTTCGCCTCTCTCACTCCCAGAACCTCCCGGACAAGCTCTCTATTCCCTCGTGCTCTCCTTGCCTCTCCATCGCCGCCATGGTCGCCGTCGGCCTCCTCTCGCTCCGCAAACCAGGCCTCCCCGCCTCCTTTGGCCACCAGTGGAACTGCAGATGATCGTCGAGCTTCCCGCTCCTCTCGCCTCGTCCGTGCCTCGTTGTGCGGTGCCGCCATCGCTCGATGGGGCCGCCCGCCATGATTGTCGCCAGATGCGCCCGCCATCCCTGCCGTCTCCGAGGGATTCCTCGACGCGAATCTCCCGGCGACCCCTCCGGTGGTCGCGGCTTGGCAGAGGCAGCTGTGTCGTCGGGGAAGGCGCGCCGGCCAGCAGACGGGCTCGATCCCTCCGTCGCGAGCACGGGAGGAGGAAGAAGACCCTGCGGCTGGGCCCGCAGGTCAGTGACCCCGCCGGCCGGCCACGTCATTTAAGTGGAGACGGGCCAGCTGGTTTGCGCTTTCCTTCGGCGAAAGCGTAACCCGAGAATACGCCTTCGGCGTGGCCTCCCATCAGGTGTCCGCGAGGAGCTGGGCCAGGCCCAGTGTGCTGGCCGTCTAAATTACGCTCAGCCCGTGAGATTAGGTATAAAACCCTTTTTCTCATTTTCCTTATCCAAAGGAACTTCAAAATCTCTAAACAACTCAAATAGTGTCCAAATTTGATGATTCAAATTTCTAGTGACTCCATAAATCATGCTCTACCTGTTGGTGCAACATGCACATTTTTCCAGAGAATTCTATTCACAAATATTCATCAAAATCTCATTTTTCCATTTCTGTAGTGAACTTTAGAAAATCACAGAGAGCCCATTTTTGATCCAAATTCCATGATTCAAATTCCTAGATGTTTATAAGTTCAAAACTTAGTTTTTGAACATTTTTAATAATACTTTCTATACCACACAAATTATTGAGCCATTTCTTCATATTTATCAGCTTTGCAAATTCTTAGGAAATTCATTTGAACTCCGAATCCAGTGAAACAAATTCCTAGATGCTTCTAAAATCATCCTTTGTTAAATGGGTGCCTTTGCTCATTTTTCAAAATAATATTTCTGTACACTTCTAGCAAATCCATAAACCCCTTGAATCCATCATATTGAAATGTTCGGGGATGTCCATTGATCCACTCCCAATGAAACCACTTTGGTCATCCCTCATATGACCAGAGGTATCCCAGAAAAGTCCAACTCACATTTTTAGAGCACTTTTATTTCCTGCCTTGTTGTATTGCTTATTATGCTTGCTTTCGACGATAGTTGACGAAGTAGACGGGATGCTCGGAGTTGGACCAGGGATATTTGAAGACCTCAAGACTTTGTTACAACAGCAAGCAGCCCTTTGACCATGTCTATGGAACCCTTTCTATGCATGTCATTTAGCTCTTTATTATTGTTGCATCGGAATCATGATGAGATGGTGAACCACGTGGGTTGGTTGCCACTGTTACTTCCTCGTTGATACTTGCATTGTGCATGGCCCTACCTTCTTATGAGGGTTATGCCGGTGGGAGTAGATAGGATGCTAAAGTAGATGCTATGCAAAAGGGATGGGAATATGCATGGTGAAGGAGGCAAAGTGATTTCAAAAGTCTTTTGAAAACCCGTCGGGTGCCACTTATGCCCGAGGGAGATGATGAGATGGGTAACCACTTGATGACGAAGTGGTGTACCGAGGCAAATGTGTGTGTTGTTTTCAAAACGGATTGGTCGGAGTTGCGACCGTTATTCCAACCTTACATGCGCGACCACTCTACCCTTATATGGGAAAGGGCATTATCGAGTACCTAGACCGATACTAGCTTGGAGCCCATTACATTAGTGACGGGGAGAGTTGGTGCTCTCTCTTGGGACGGGTCGTGCTGTAGGGCGGCCATGACCATCTTTATGGGGCACCGGACACACCGCTGGTACCCGTGCGGTGGTATGTGATGAATATGGGAGCAAGGCTCCACGAAAATGTTATGTGAAATGTTGGGCACGGGGTTACCGCCAATCGAGTGGACTCCATGTTAGTGTCGACTAGGGAAAGGTAGTGATCGGTGCTTACCCCGGTACTTGAGGTACCGCTGGTCGTGGATGACACGGAAGTTCCCGGATCTAGTGGGTAAAGTGTGCAACCTCTGCAGAGTGTAAAACTATTGAATAGCCGTGTCCACGGTCAAGGACAGTTGGGTAACGCTCTTGGGCTACGCCCACTTGTTTACAAACCGGTGTGTGTGATGATGGAATGACTTGGGTCAAGTCAAAGGACTTGATACGATCGAGATGGGTTGGTGCCCACTGCTTATAATAAATGGGTTGGTGCCCACTGCTTATAATAAATGGGTTGGTGCCCACTGCTTCTAATAAATGGGTTGGTGCCCACTCTACTTATGATGATATCTCGTAACCTGTCCTCATGGTTACTTGAATTCTCTTGATGCATGCTTTATAGGATGTTGAACATGTCATTGCACTCAAAACTAGCTTTATGCAAAATTGCCCATGTCATGCATTGTTGTACCTTGAACCAAAACATGGGTTGCTTGTAGTACATTCAAAGTACTCATTGGCTTGCCACTTGGTTATTTTATTGACCGGGCATGAAAGAACAGGATGTGATGAAGAACTCTTGGTGATTTAACACGCGAGCTAGGACGCTTCCGGTGTAATGCCTGTAGGGTTAAGGCAGATGGCATGGGTCCAAGTTATCGATTTAAGATTTCGCTGCGATGTTATACTCAAGACTCGACCATAATGGTCCTACTTGTGTAATACGGCATGTATGGATGTAAGACTCTTGTTATTCAGCTTCGTGTGTTCAAGTGAGCATTGATCTCGGGATCATCAGACACGTGCATTCGTGACCACGACTTATGAGTCGGGTCCCCACAGAGCTGGTATCGAGCCATCCCGATTGTAGGAAGCCTTAGTTAGCATGGTCGTTAGTTAGGTAAAAATATTTCCAAAACTACTACTAGTTTTCAAAACAATCTATACTTCTCTTCTCTTCTCAGTTTTTCAAAAACTAAGATATACTTTCCTTATTGGTCTCTTCCCCTTCAAAACCTTTGGTCGCTAGAACCCTTATGCCCCTGACCACAGGATTCCTTGTAATCCTCGTGGATAATCTGGAAGGATGATGCCTTGCCCGACATTCACCCACATGTCCTGAACACAAGATTGGCGACATCACAACAAGACGATACCAACAGAAGATACATCCTCGAGGAATGATGACCTGAAGACCCAGGAGATGATGACAACCTTGACACTGCCCCAAGATGATGCAACCTTAGCCTACGATGATCAGGGCATAGGATATGCAAGATCATGATATACATCGCTAATAGAGTAACCATGTCACTACCGTTGTTGTATCGGCAACCACCGATGGATGAGAACCTAGCCATTTGGTCCGCCTCACCATAGTGAGCAGGAAAACGGTTCTCCTCATCCCCCGCTCTTGGTGTCGAAGTTTTCATCAACGTAACCGACATGATGGACCTCTATTACGCCTTGATAATGTCATTGCATAAAGGATTACCTACCGGTACCATCGCGACTTAGAAGACAAAAGGGATCGTCATGATTAAGAAGACAATAGAAGACCAAGTCAATGCCGGTTATGAGGAGCCACCTTCACCCCATCACTTCAACAGCAAGAAGTTGTTGAAGAATCTTGAGCTCAACCGGATTGTTTCATCGAACAACTACAAGAGACGAGCAACACCGAGGGAAACCCGGAAGATCTGCATGAGGCACAAGGCACGATCGCTAAGTCCGAGAACCCCTAGGGTAGGATGAGTCGTGTACCCCTATGCGCAATGAGTCCGTATGATAGTTCGAATAGAACCATGATTGTGTGTTGCTTGTTTTATTTGTTTGTGTTTTGATATAGGTCGACTTTTGCCCTAGGCGACAAGCATGCGACTATATCACCTTCCTCACCTTGTTTCTTTTGCTTGGCCCTCTCTCGCACTGTTTGTTTGCACTAGCACTATAGAACCCCTTTAGGCATTCCCTTCTCTATGCTACTTTTCCTCTCGCTCTCTCTCCTCAATCAAGACCAGCAAGACAAGATGCACCAAGGAATCTGCTTCGCAACCAACTAGCAATGAAGACTTTTGTTGCAGCCTCCTCGACCAAGTGAAACCTCAGAGAATTATGTTTAACCCTCAAGACTAGAAACCCATTCCTAGGCCCTTCGAGACTTCACGAGATACCCCAGCTTGAAACCTTAACCACGAGCTTAACCTACGGAATTGCAAGAGAACTGTTAAGCCTCCGTAACCTTGCACAACTTTGGGTTCATTATGGAACTAGTGGACATGGTGAACGAGCACATTATCATCCTAATATAGCACCGTAACCCAGCGATGCCATAGGAAGACCAGTTTGAGGATATAGGATTTGAGGACGATGACTTGGTGAGTTTATGTCAATAACTTTGAAGGATCGTCCGAGACTATTTGGTGGATTATGAGGCTACCATGTTTGTGATGAACTTGGTGGGATCATGATTATAGAGTAGCATAGCTTCGTTACCCCGAGTAAATTGGATTTATATGACAATCATGATCGCAGTGGAATTCTTGGAAGTATTTGGATTTAACTTAGCCATGGGATATTGTTAGGAGACAGTTGATATTACGTAAATGACTTGGGGGAACATGTAGGAATTCTCGTTGGACAAAGATTTGGATTTAAGTAGGTGGTTCTAGTTGAATATAGATGCTGAGTATGTCTACATGGTTCGGAGTAAATTGGATTTAGACTGATGATCTTGATCGTGATACCACGTTTCTCGCGGACAATAAATTAGGAGATTGGATTAATTGTCGGAGTTTATTTAGGCATCCTTGTGAACTTGACCTTGGAGGTTACTTGACCATGATAATGAAAATTGGTGGACTGACTATAGTAGAGATAGCCTTTTCAAGTGTTGGGGATTATAAGGACTTTAGGAGATCATATGGAACACCAAAGATAGGCGTTGGATTGGTAGAAATAAATGGATTATGTAATGATTAATGGAAGTTAATGGGCTGTTGGAGTTGATTCATAGGAAGGAAACAAGATCTTGGAGTAGCTTTTACGTGTTTCCTTATGATAGAGATGCACTACCTTGGACCTTGGAAGAATGGGCTGAGCACTTGGATCATCATGTTTAATTGAGGCTTAGTAGCTTGTATGTTCTACCCATGGATTTTTAGGGGTAGACACACATATGAGTTTGGGGATTGTAGACATATATGATTTTGTTAGACCTCCTCTTGGGAGTCATGAGGATATGAATAGCATGAGTGATGATTGGAGTTGGCCTATACGAAATGATGCTATCAGTGATATGATGTGATTTGTTTAAAGGACTAGATAGACTATTGGCATCTCAGAAACCGTGCTTAAGGGTAGGATGATAAATGTCCATTCGCACGCTAGAATCCTTGAAACCCTTATGCCCTACCAAGCCACAACACGGTTGGATCATGACCACAGGCTTTGGTCCTAGATCATAAGATCTTGACCAATGCTCAACCGGGACCCTCACCAATGCCTCAGCCCACTCTACTTACCCCAAATACTTCATAGAGTACTTGGGCAGGTAGAATATCATCCTTACTTGAGGACATGAATGTCCACATGAAGACGGAAGAAGAGTTGATCAGCTGGTTAGGGAACATCCGAAGACCGCCATGTCAAGGAGGGAGAACTATACCAACCACCGTCGTCAAGGAGTGAGCTTCCGCGTTGAAGACCGTGCATATCTGCAAGCCACTCCTCTCAAAGGCGATTACGGCCTCATGAAGAGAACTATGCTACTCATGACCTTGAGCTAACAAAGAGTGGTTCATGCCACAAGACATGGCGACATTACCTCTTCATCAAGGGATGTGAGATATACACGGATCACAAAGGTCTGAAGTATATTTTCACTCAAAGGGATTGAACACGAGGCAAAGAAGATGACTAGACTTGATCTAGATTATGACCTCAGTGTTCAATACCACCCTGGGAAGGCTAATGTGGTAGCAGATGCATTAAGCAGAAAGGCTTGTTCCTTGGATGCTATGCTTAAGGACAAGCTGCCCGCCTTGTATGAAGAACTTGAAAGCTTCGGGAGGGAACTGGTTGCACCAGGATTCTTAGCTAACCTCAAGTCAAGCCTTCAGTGGCACCATTTGAAGTGTTATCTGGCGGAAGTGCCGCACACCCCTCAATTGGTCAGAGACCGGAGAAGGACTTGTCTTTGGGCCCGACATCCCCCGTGAAGCCGAAGAGCAAGTCCAGCTTGTCGGAGAGCGTTTGAAGACTGCCAAGCCAAGACCAAAGAGCTACGCTGACCCACATCGTCAAGACATGACCTTCCGGGTTGGAAACCATGTTTATCTCCGGGTCACCCCTCTCAAAGGAACCCAGCACTTCCATGTCAAAGGAAGGCTCGCCCCAAGATTCATCGGCCTTCTTCGAGATCACTCCAAGATTTAACAACCCCCTCCGAGGTCGCTACGAGATGAAGAGAAGACAGTTACCAGCTGGAGTCGCAACCTGACTCACCGTGTGCACAATGTTTTTCCACATCGGCACAACCCCGAAGTGTTTCCAACTTCCTAACTTGCCCGATCTCTATAAGGCGTTGACCACCGAGCCACCGCCCCTAGACCAACCCGACCTAACGCAAAAGACCCTCAAAGAACCTGGATCAACCGAGAGTGTCATACACGAAGCCACACCATCAAGTACTTCAATCTCAAGGAGCACTACACGGAAGGCAACATGAAGACTTGAAGACTACCCCTGATACAAGTTTTCAGATCCCTTTCGCGCTTAGTCTAGGAATCTCGGGACGAGATTCTTGTAAGGGGTAGGTCTGTCACACCCTGATTTTCATGGCACAGCACTTAAGCTCTTAATCATGCTAAATGTGGTTTGACAAAAACTTTTGAGTGTTTTGTCTTTGCTTGATTGATTTTTGTCTGCTGGTTGCAAGTGCTCTAAAAATAAAATAAATCCTCCAACTCCTATACTTCATCTCCTTGCTCCAAACCCTTGAGCCAATGATCATGCCATGTGTATAGGACATAAAAATATTTTCTTACAAAAATAATTTGGCCAAATAGTATTTTCAAAAATTAGTTTTTCAAAAACCCTGAATTGAGGTTTGCTTTGCAAGTACTTAATTAAGGGCAGTAAAAATCTTTCTAAAAATATATTTGACTCCTATTAGATATAGTATTCCCGAAACCACAAAATATAATTTTAAAGGTTATTTTCCTATTTTATTTATAAGCTTTTTCTTAAGTCCAGAAATGGTCTTTAATAGGAAAAAATTATTTTATTGCTTCAGAAATATTTGCCAAAATTTAGGGAGACTCATAGGACATATATAGTCCATATAAAAGAGTTTCAACACATGGTTATGATCAAAATATTGGTCAAACCCCTCATAGACCCTTTCTGGATATTTCAAGCTTTTGAAATATTTACAAAGGAAATATTCTCCAAATATTCCAACAAAATTCTACCATGTCACATATGACATATTTGGTGATCTTGCCAAGTCTCATGACTTGGAGAACAAGATAGCATCATCAAAACCTCTCAAAACCATTTCTGCCCATTTTGAAGTTTGAGCAACTTTACATTGCCAAACATGTCCAAATGATCTCAAACCTTGTGAACCTGCTCAAATGGTCTAATAATTCATCTAGACCAAATGGCACAAGTTGGAGAGCAAGTTAACTTGATCAAAGTGCCCCAAAACCCTTTCTCGTCCGTAACCATATTTGAACAACTTTGCATTACCAACTTTCTCTCCTTGACACCAACTTTTGTGAGCATGATCACATGACCAAAGAGGCCACCACACCAAGTGGTGCATCAAGGAGAAGTGAATTGCTCAACTAAATCTACACAAGTTCATTTCGCTAATTTCTAGGGTTTACCAAAGTTGCATTGTCCACTTTCTTCAAATGATCTCCAAATTGGTGGAAGGCCCTAAATATATGTGTCATATCACCCTATGGAGTCTCATGGCTTATGGAGATCATCTACTTTCCCAAACCAACATCAAACACCTTCGGCATTTTGCAAAAACCACTATTTGGACCTCTTCCACTAATCTCCATGACTTCTCCTTTTACCACAGCCCTCCTAGTTCCCCTACCTCTGGTGTGCTTCCCGCCCGAGAGGCAATGATTAAGGGGAAGGGCTCCATTTTCTTCTCTGGACATCCACTTTTTCCTCCTTTGTCATCTCTCTCACCCCGACATGTTGCAGAGCATCCAAAGCTTCTTTCACCTTTGTTTATCCCCAGTGCTACTACAGACACAAGTGGGCCGCTGGTGCGTATAAAAAGCTGCTGGGTGCCGCCATTCAAGCTCTGGAGCACGTCAACGTGCTCCCGACCGCTGACACGGCACACTGACCACCTCGAGCCTCCCCTCGCGCCAGTCGATGCTCCTCGACGTCCGCAACACGACACCGAGCCGGCCCCCTCCTCCTTCTCCCTCCTGCTGCCTCCTTTCGCACGCGCGCCGGCCGCCCGAGAGCTCCAAGGGGCATGCTCACACGCGCGGCGCCCTGACACTCCCCCGCTCCTTCTCTTCCCTCCTCTGGCCCTGGACCAGCCCCACGAACACCCCGGACATACTCACACGAGCCCCGTGGCCTCTAGCAACGGCTGACCTCGCCCGGCCAAGACGGTCCCGTGGTGCACCTCGCCTCCTATTTAATCCAGCCCCGAGCTCTCTATAGCCTCCTTTCGCCCTCTCTCACTCCCCAGAACCTCCCGGACAAGCTCTCTATTCCCTCGTGCTCTCCTTGCCTCTCCATCGCCGCCATGGTCGCCGTCGGCCTCCTCTCGGCTCCGCAAACCAGGGCCTCCCGCCTCCTTTGGCCACCAGGAACTGCAGATGATCGTCGAGCTTCCCGCTCCTCTCTGCCTCGTCCCGTGCCTCGTTGTGCCGGTGCCGCCACTGCCTGATGGGGCCGTCCGCCATGACTGTCGCCAGATGCGCTCCGGCCATCCCCTGCCGTCTCCGAGGGATTCCCCTGACGCGAATCTCCCCGGCGACCCCTCCGGTGGCCGCGGCTTGGCCAGAGGCAGCCTGTGTCGTCGGGGGAAGGCGCCGGCCGGCGCGCAGACGGGGCTCGATCCCCTCCTGTCGCGAGCGCGGGAGGAGGAAGAAGACCCTGCGGCTGGGCCCGCAGGTCAGTGACCCCGCCGGCCGGCCACGTCATTTAAGTGGAGACGGGCCAGCTGGTTTGCGCTTTCCTTCGGCGAAAGCGTAACCCGGGAATACGCCTTCGGCGTGGCCTCCCATCAGGTGTCCGCGAGGAGCTGGGCCAGCCAGTGTCTGGCCGCCTAAATTACGCTCAGCCCGTGAGATTAGGTATAAAACCCGTTTTCTCATTTTCCTTATCCAGTGAACTTCAAAAATCTCTAAACAACTCAAATAGTGTCCAAATTTGATGATTCAAATTTCTAGTGACTCCATAAATCATGCTCTACCTGTTGGTGCAACATGCACATTTTTCCAGAGAATTCTATTCACAAATATTCATCAAAATCTCATTTTTCCATTTCTGTAGTGAACTTTAGAAAATCACAGAGAGCCCATTTTTGATCCAAATTCCATGATTCAAATTCCTAGATGTTTATAAGTTCAAAACTTAGTTTTTGAACATTTTTAATAATACTTTCTATACCACACAAATTATTGAGCCATTTCTTCATATTTATCAGCTTTGCAAATTCTTAGGAAATTCATTTGAACTCCGAATCCAGTGAAACAAATTCCTAGATGCTTCTAAAATCATCCTTTGTTAAATGGGTGCCTTTGCTCATTTTTCAAAATAATATTTCTGTACACTTCTAGCAAATCCATAAACCCCTTGAATCCATCATATTGAAATGTTCGGGGATGTCCATTGATCCACTCCCAATGAAACCACTTTGGTCATCCCTCATATGACCAGAGGTATCCCAGAAAAGTCCAACTCACATTTTTAGAGCACTTTTATTTCCTGCCTTGTTGTATTGCTTATTATGCTTGCTTTCGGCGATAGTTGACGAAGTAGACGGATGCTCGGAGTTGGACCAGGATATTTGAAGACCTCAAGACTTTGTTACAACAGCAAGCAGCCCTTTGACCATGTCTATGGAACCCTTTCTATGCATGTCATTTAGCTCTTTATTATTGTTGCATCGGAATCATGATGAGATGGTGAACCACGTGGGTTGGTTGCCATTACTTCCTCGTTGATACTTGCATTGTGCATGGCCCTACCTTCTTATGAGGGTTATGCGGTGGGAGTAGATAGGATGCTAAAGTAGATGCTATGCAAAAGGGATGGGAATATGCATGGTGAAGGAGGCAAAGTGATTTCAAAAGTCTTTTGAAAACCCGTCGGGTGCCACTTATGCCCGAGGGAGATGATGAGATGGGTAACCACTTGATGACGAAGTGGTGTACCGAGGCAAATGTGTGTGTTGTTTTCAAAACGGATTGGTCGGAGTTGCGACCGTTATTCCAACCTTACATGCGCGACCACTCTACCCTTATATGGGAAAGGGCATTATCGAGTACCTAGACCGATACTAGCTTGGAGCCCGCATTACTAGTGACGGGGAGAGTTGGTGCTCTCTCTTGGGACGGGTCGTGCTGTAGGGCGGCCATGACCATCTTTATGGGGCACCGGACACACCGCTGGTACCCGTGCTGTGGTATGTGATGAATATGGGAGCAAGGCTCCACGAAAATGTTATGTGAAATGTTGGGCACGGGGTTCTTGCCAATCGAGTGGACTCCATGTTAGTGTCGACTAGGGAAAGGTAGTGATCGGGTGCTTACCCCGGGTACTTGAGGTACCGCGGGTCGTGGATGACACGGAAGTTCCCCGGATCTAGTGGGTAAAGTGTGCAACCTCTGCAGAGTGTAAAACTATTCGAATAGCCGTGTCCACGGTCAAGGACAGTTGGGTAACCGCTCTTGGGCTACGTCCACTTGTTTACAAACCCGGTGTGTGTGATGATGGAAATGACTTGGGTCAAGTCAAAGGACTTGATACGATCGAGATGGGTTGGTGCCCACTCTGTTTATAATAAATGGGTTGGTGCCCACTCTGTTTATAATAAATGGGTTGGTGCCCACTCTGTTTCTAATAAATGGGTTGGTGCCCACTCTACTTATGATGATATCTGTAACCTGTCCTCATGGTTACTTGAATTCTCTTGATGCATGCTTTATAGGATGTTGAACATGTCATTGCACTCAAAACTAGCTTTATGCAAAATTGCCCATGTCATGCATTGTTGTACCTTGAACCAAAACATGGGTTGCTTAAGTAGTACATTCAAAGTACTCATTGGCTTGCCACTTGGTTATTTTATTGACCGGGCATGAAAGAACAGGATGTGATGAAGAACTCTTGGTGATTGAACACGCGAGCTAGGACGCTTCCCAGTCAGAATGCCTGTAGGGTTAAGGCAGATGGCATGGGTCCAAGTTATCGAACGAAGATTTCCGCTGCGATGTTATACTCAAGACTCGACCATAATGGTCCTACTTGCGTAATCGGCATGTATGGATGTAAGACTCTTGTTATTCAGCTTACGTGTTCGGTGAGCATTGATCTCGGGATCATCAGACACGCGTGCATTCGTGACCACGACTTATGAGTCGGGGTCCCCACAGAGCTGGTATCAGAGCCATCCTGACTGTAGGAAGCCTTAGTTAGCATGGTCGTTAGTTAGGGTAAAAATATTTCCAAAACTACTACTAGTTTTCAAAACAATCTATACTTCTCTTCTCTTCTCAGTTTTTCAAAAACTAAGATATACTTTCCTTATTGGTCTCTTCCCCTTCAAAACCTTTGGTCGCTAGAACCCTTATGCCCCTGACCACCGGATTCCTTGTAATCCTCGTGGATAATCTGGAAGGATGATGCCTTGCCCGACATTCACCCACATGTCCTGAACACAAGATTGGCGACATCACAACAAGACGATACCAACAGAAGATACATCCTCGAGGAATGATGACCTGAAGACCCAGGAGATGATGACAACCTTGACACTGCCCCAAGATGATGCAACCTTAGCCTACGATGATCAGGGCATAGGATATGCAAGATCATGATATACATCGCTAATAGAGTAACCATGTCACTACCGTTGTTGTATCGGCAACCACCGATGGATGAGAACCTAGCCATTTGGTCCGCCTCACCATAGTGAGCAGGAAAACGGTTCTCCTCATCCCCCGCTCTTGGTGTCGAAGTTTTCATCAACGTAACCGACATGATGGACCTCTATTACGCCTTGATAATGTCATTGCATAAAGGATTACCTACCTGGTACCATCGATGGCTTAGAAGACAAAAGGATCGTCATGATTAAGAAGACAATAGAAGACCAAGTCAATGCCAGTTATGAGGAGCCACCTTCACCCCATCACTTCAACAGGCAAGAAGTTGTTGAAGAATCTTCAGGCTCAACCCGTAACTCTAGGCTTGCTCTCATCACAAATGAGATTGCCGGCTTAGGAAGCGAAGAAATGACCGACCGATTCATCATCAAGAAGATTCTCAGAGCTTTGGATGGAAAGTATGACACCGTGTGCACTTTGATCCAAATGATGCCAAACTATAAGAATCTCAAGCCAACCGAAGTCATTGGAAGAATTGTTGCTCATGAGATGACACTTAACGATAAGGAAGAGCTTCACAACAAGTCAAGTGGTGCTTACAAAGCTACAAGTGATGCTCCCACAACCTCAAGTGACAAGCTAGTTTCCAATGAAGAGATAAGCCTAATGGTGAAGAACTTCAACAAATTCTACAAGAGTAGAAGCAAAGAGAGAAGCTCAAAGTCTAGATCATATGATGAAAAGAGATCTTCTAGTCGTGATCGAAACTGCTACAATTGTGGAAGACCCGGACACTACTCAAATGAGTGTTCGGCTCCCCACAAGAGAAGAGAAGAATCTCCAAGAAGAAGAAGCTCAAGAGAAGAGTCACCTCGAAAGAGAGAAGGAGTAGAGATGATCGTTATGAACGAAGACCCTCTCGGAGAAGCAAGGATTAGGAGAGGAAAGACAAGTCATCAAGGAGCTACACAAGAAGAAAACATCAAGCTCATGTAGGTGAATGGGTCTCCGGCCCGACTCAGACAATCATTCCGAAAGAAGCTATCACTCCAACTCCGACTACTGATCAAGATGAAGGTGTTGCGGTCTTGCTCTCGTATCCTCCAACTCCAACTCCTATGACTTGTTTGATTCACCAAATGAGGGAATTGGAAGATGCTTCATGGCTAAAGGCCCCAAGGTATCACACCCTGAATTTATTGACTTTGATAGTGATGAGGATGACTTGCTTGGTGAAGATGAGCTTTTACATGACAAATCTAGTGAGCCTAGTAATGATGAACATGCTAGTAGTCTTTATAGTCGAGAAGAGTCGAATGACAATGCTATGAAGGAGATTGAGCGTCTAACTAAAGAACTAAACACTCTTAAGTTAGCTCATGAAACAATTCAAGAAGATCATAGAGAGCTCCTAAGATCTCATGAGAAGCTACGCTTCGAGAAGCTCAATCTAGATCAAGAACATGAGTTTCTAAAAGCAATCAATGACGATCTTCGAAAGAAGAGTTCTTCATATCTTGCCAAACGACTTCTCTTGTCTAATTTCTTGCCACCTATTAAAACTAAGCATGAAAAGCATAAGAAAAATTCTTCATCTAGTAGTAACAATAACCATGCTAAATCCAATATTGTTGCTTCTAGTAGTTCTCTTGATTCCACTAACAATGTTTCAAGCCAAGTTACACTTGAGCAAGAAAATAGTTTATTGAAAGGGATTATAGAGAAAGGTGTCTACAAGAGCCTTGCCGGAAGCAAGAACTTTGAGGAAATTGTTCGCAAGCAAGGAAGACAGGAAGAATCAAGGAATTGGTTTTGAGCGAAAGTTCAACGCCGAGGGTGTTGAATGGGAAGAAGGTCAATATCCCACTCCAAAGTTTGTTTCTCAAAAGGAGAAGTACGATCCTACTTCTTCCAATGTGGAACAAGCTCAAGATGATCTTCCACCACAAGACCACAAGCTAAAAGGCAAGGACAAGCTTCAAGAGGAGATTGATGCATTTATTGAAGCACCTAAAGCAATGGTCAAGTGGGTTCCCAAGGAAACGTCAAGTTCTACTTCGTCAAGCTCAACTACAACCCCAAGGATTCCCATCAAGATGATGTGGATCCCGAAGAAGAAGAACTAGAGAGATCTTGAGGGTGACTCCGCCAACATACTTCACTCACATTCATTTTGGCAAGAACTTGTGCAATCAACTTCCACATCTTGCACTAGTTCATGGAGTCACAAACCCTCTTGTTGGTAAGTCAAGGGACAAGGTAATCATTGCTTTCATGGACATCATCTATTGTGAACTTCAATCTATGTCCATGGATATCCTTGTTTGTTCCTTGTGGGACTAACCCATGTAGGTATTGAAAGTGCCCGAATCCAAAGGATTGCTCCCAACTCTTGATGATCTTCATCAACATTGAGCATCCACATCTTCAACATCTACATGAAGTCTTCTACGACAACCCAAGGTTAGTTTGACCCTTTAAAAGGGGTTCTCACATCTAGGGGGAGCTTTGCTCTAAGAAATTGAGCTAAAGCATCTTCAAATGATGTGAACACATCAATGCTTTATGTAAAAGTGGTAACCCCACTTGTGCTTAAACGATGAGTATGACCTATGATCAAATGTTCTCATTTGGCTCCTAAGTCAATATACTCATATATAGATGACCTAGTCATCGACAAATTGTGTGATAGTAGCTAGAGTTTTGATTGTGCATGTTTGACACATATTTCATTTGCTATCTTATTGTGTGAGCATGTTGGATGCATGATTTTATCCATTCGAGGACATCCATTTGTTGTTTTGGTCTTTTTGATTTTTCTGACCAAATGGATGGACAAGAATGCCTAAGTACATCCCCTAGCTATCTATGCTTTCTTGTCTCAAATTCTATTCATGCTTACATCACAAACTTTGAACAAGTCATTTTCGGACCCTCCGAGTGAGGAGCACTCGGAGCCACCGATCCGTCAAAGGCTAACTTCCAAAACCTTCTAAGTGATTTCGGTCAGACCAACCCACTCAAACTCGGTCAAACCGAAAGCATTTGGATTGATCTAGGTTTTCACCTCGGTGAAACCGAGTTGTAATTTTCGGCGTGACCGAAGTGTATAACTGCCCTGCAGTTGTCCATCTCAGTGCCACCGAGTTTTACAACTCGGTCCCACCGACAGCAAAGGGGTATATATACTCCGAGGGCCGCGCGCGTTGATTTCTACTTCAAAACGCCTCGCCCCCACACCCCTTGCTGCCGTCGCCTTGGTCTCCCGATCGTCGCCGTCGTCGCATGTGCGCCCTCGCCGCAGGTCTCCGTCGCCGTCAACGGACATCTTCTCCGCGCCGTTGCGCAGAGAGAACTCCACCAAGTTAGGGTGAGTTTCGATCCCACTCGTGCTCTCATCTCCGATTCAATGCACGTTTGGTTTGCCTATAATCTTGCCACGTTTGAAATCTTCCGAACACAAGATTAGTTCCTTTGAACGAAATTGAGTAAAAGTTTTAGGTTAGGTTTCCGCCGAACACATCTCGGTGAGACCGATTTACATTCTCGGTATGACCGATTTGGCCTCTAGCCATTCAGACCGCACCTTCGGTCCAACCGAGTTGTGCAAATTGGTGTGACGAAATGAGGATTTAGTGAAACCCTAGTGTTTTCGACAGACGAAACCCACTTCGGTCCAACCGAAAGTGGTGTGAATGCTTTGTTTGAACACTTCGGATTCACGAATTTTAAACTCGGTGTCGACCGAAATGTCTTTTGTGAAAACCTAATACTAGAATTTGAACTCATTTTTTTGCAAAATCTTCGCAGTTTGTGATAACTCGTCTACTCGCCTACACCTTATCTATTCACAGGTTGTCGGCCATGTCGATGCCGGATGACAGCGAACAGGTCCGAGTCACCTATTGCTGATATTCCGAGGCGGGCACTAGTCCCGAACCCAAAGAGCTCATCGATGATGGTGAGAGGAGCACACCAAGTGGTTTGCCTCCTGCAGCCACCAGGGCCAGAAAGAAGAGGAACTCTGATGAAGAAGATTCTGATTTCATTGTTGAGGAAGAGGTCTCCTCCAAGCCAAAGAGAAAGGTTGTTGCCAAAGAGCCTCAAGGGCAGCAAACCAAGAAAGGCACCAGAAAAGTGAAGCAGTCCACTGTTGCCAAGAAGCTGAGTATGGAAGAGGAAACTACAAGCAAGGTGAAGAAAACTTCCAAGAGGAAGAGGATTGTGCATGATGATGTAGTAGAGGAAGATGAGGATGAGGAAGCACCCCAGCCTCCTCAGAAGCCTAAGCTCATGGGTGATGCCATCAGGGCTGGAGCCACTTCAAAGTCCAAGCCATCTGCTCCAGTCAAGGCAGCTCCAGCAAAGCCTGCTGCCAAGCCAAAGAAGACTGTCAGGAACATCCCAGCATCAGAGAAGAAGAAAGATGATGTGCCACAGGTGTGTCGATGATGAGGCACCAGCTTTTCTTGAAACTTGGTGTAAACTGCCACTTCACAATGATGCTCATCCTCAAGCTGAAAACATGAAGGAAAGGAAGGATAGAGGTCTCGGGCTATGGAGACAAGCTGATCCATATGTTTGTGAGGAGAAGAACTGCTGTTGATCCAAGATTCCACACCGGAGAGCAGCAGGACTTCTATGAGGCTGTGGCTGATGGACAAGAAGCCCATAGTGGCGAGACACCAGATTTGTTGATTGGAAATACATTGTGATGAAGAGCACAGAGACTTCTTTCCACATGTGCATGAGAGCTTCACCGCATGTGGTGTTGCAGATTTTGTTGGTCAAAATTGACAAGTTGGAATGATGAAATGATTATGCAATTCTATGCCACAACTCATTTCTATCCGGATGGAAAGATCACATGGATGGTGAAGGCCAAAGATTCTCTTCTCAGAGAAGAATGGGCAGAACTGCTGAATGCTCCAAAGTCAGAGAGAGGATGATGTTGATGTCTATGGCATTCCCAAGAAGAACCATGAATCTATGAAGAATATGTACAAAGAGGTTCCGGCTAAGGATTTGGCAACTGAAGCTCGGCTTAGTGTACTATCTCCGTGCAGGTCTACATACCACAAACACTATTACGAGGCATACCTTGATGCCCAAGTCCGAGATCATCGCATGATCGAGGGTACTCTATCAACATGCTGCATATACTTGATGAGAAGGCACCTTTCAAGGTGATGGACTTGATAGTTGAGACCATCAAGAGGACTGCGGTGACGTAAGAGGTCGTGTGGATTTGCCCGCATATTCAGATGCTTATCAATGCCAAGTTTGGCACGGGCACATACTTGTTGGATAGACCACACCTACCACCGCAGCCCTGAGCATGAGGACAATGATGTTGTGATGGATGAGGAGGACCCAACGTCGGTTGAAGGTCAAGCTAAGATTGAAGCTGCCAAGAAAGCCAAAGTGAGAAGGAAGCAGCAGAAGCAGCAGCTAAACGAAGAGTGTTGGAGAACAGCTCCTTGAAGCTACCAGAGGATTGAACAACGCCTGGCCAGCATTATGCAGCCTCGGGAGAGCCTTGAGAGGATTGTTGAAGACAAGATCCATGCTCTGGATGTAAAGCCGATCAAGTGCAAGTAATCACAACAAGCTTGAGGCAGATATAGAGGAAGCAAAGAGGAGAAGGAAGAGCTTATGCGTGAGATGCAGGATGACCTAGTCCAGATGCTTATGAACAGATCTGCTCCGGTTCCCACAGACCCGATCACTGCTATTCCGATGGATCGACACGGGACTACAGCCTCAAAGACCTCCCACAGCTCCATCGGTTGCTCCAGCTCCAGCTCCAAGTGTCCACTCCTCCAAAGACAGACATCAGTGAAGTCTTCGCCGATCTGCCATATCAACTCCAACATCAACCTGCACAGAGCCGCCAAGCAGAGTCCCCAGTGACGCTTAGCTCTATACTTTTCGAACTTTTTGGTAACTTGTTGCCAAAGGGGGAGAAATTGTATAGATCATAGGACTTCGAGAGAGAGAGAGTGCTTTGTCTTTGTGCTTTTGCTCTTTCGTTCATTTGCGGTCTTTTTGAGATACTTTTGGTTTTCGAGACATTCTGTGTGTTTGATACTACGTTTGATGCTCATTAATGAGTGCTTGGTCGTACTATGCCTTAATGTGTGCTTAATGCTTATCATATGCTATTCATATCTTGTATGACCATTTACTCATGTCTTGGTGATTGGGTGCATGCTATTCATTCTTATCATTTTGTGCGCTCCACCAAGATGTATGTGACATGGAAGAGTGACCCATGATCCTAATCGATTGTGCATTTGCATTCAAACGCAAATCTTAAATAATGCACAAATTTAGGGGAGCTCTTGCTTATCACATACTTCTCAAAGCGATTTATATTATTCATTGATTATATCCTTTGTCGAAGCTTTGATCTATATGTTGTCATCAATTACCAAAAGGGGAGATTGAAAGTGCAACTAATCCCCGGGTGGTTTTGGTAATTAATAACAACATATATATCATTGAACTAATAGTTTCTTGAGAATCATTTCAGAAAGTTCAGTGATATGGGTATGGCAAGGACTGAAGAAGTGGACCCCTCAAAATGCTAAGGCAAGCATTGGCAAAAGCTCAAGACTCCATTTTTGGTTTAGTGATCCAAGATCACAATTAGTCTATAGGAAGGCCAATACTATTAAAAGGGGATGAGGTTATGATAATGATCTGGTTGCTCAAAGTGCTTAGTGATACATCTCCTAAACTATCAGCAACTCTCACTTCCATAATACACTCATAAGTAATCTCGGTCCCACCGATTTCCTAAACTCAGTCACACCGAGATGAACCACCTCAGCCATATAGCCAAACCCTAGAAATCTCGGATTTTCCGATTCTGAACTCGGTCGCACCGAAACTTGAGTTGCCAAGCTTCTGTAACCTTCTGTCATCAAATCGGTGTCACCGAGATGATGAAGTCGGTCCCACCGAGATTGGCAAGCCCTAGTCTTTACACGAATCGGACTCACCGAGATTGTATTTTCGGTCCCACCGAAAATCCCAACGTTCACATGATTTGAACTTTCGGTCTCACCGAGTTTTCAACTTCGGTCTGACCGAGATTGGTCAAATGTGTGTAACGGTTGGATTTTGTGTGGAGGCTATAAATACCCCTCCACTCCCTCTTCACTCGTGGAGAGAGCCATCAAAAAGTACTACCACTCCTACCTTACATTTCTGAGAAGAGAACTACCTACCCTTGTGTTGAGATCAAGTTGCTCCACTCCCACCATATGAAGCTTGATCTCTAGCCTTCCCAAGTTGCTTTCCACTCAATCCTTTCTTCCACCACAGCCAAATCAGTGAGGAGAGTTGAGTGTTGGGGAGATTATCATTTGAAGCACAAGAGCAAGGAGTTCATCATCATCAACACCATCTATTACCTTTTGGAGGGTGGTGCCTCCTAGATTGGTTAGGTGTCGCTTGGGAGCCTCCGTCGAGATGTGGAGTTGAACCAAGAAGTTTGTAAGGGCAAGGAGATCGCCTACTCGTGAAGATCTACCCCAGTAAGGCTAGCCCTCCGTGGGCGTATGCCTTGATGGCATAGACAAGGTTGCTTCTTCGTGGACCCTTCGTGGGTGGAGCCCTCCATGGACTCTCGCAGCCGTTACCCTCCGTGGGTTGAAGTCTCCATCAACGTGGATTGACGATAGCACCACCTATCGGAACCACGAGAAAAAATCTCCGTGTCTCCAAATTGCGTTTGCTCTTCTCCACCTCTCTTTACTACATGTGCAATTTACTTTCCGCTGCCTATACTCTAGAATTGCATGTGTAGGGTGATACTTGACTTGATCATCATTGTGAACTTGCCAAAAACTTGTCTTTATCAAAAGGCTGAATTTTTATATTGTCAAGTAGTCTAATCACCCCCCCTCTAGACATACTTTCGATCCTACATCCGGCCAAAGTATATAGTCCGGCTGTCCGGATACACCCTAATCTAGGACTCCCTCAGTAGCCCCTGAACCAGGCTTCAATGACGACGAGTCCAGCGCGCAGATTGTCTTTGGCATTGCAAGGCGGGTTCCATCTCTGAATACTCCAAAGTAGATTAAGGATCGTGTCCGGCTCTGTAAGATAATTTCCGCACACCATCGTAGAGAGCATAACACTTTGCAAATCTAATCTGCCGACGATTTTTCATGGTGTGCCCCTACGCTGCGGCCTAGCTTAATACAAACCGGTTTTTCTCGGCCTGCCATGACACGTACTGCAAGGCGGTTTTATTGGCACGCCTCGTCGAAGCAGAGATAGTGTTCCCCTTATTGTGGGATTCCCATCAATACGGGCGCGGGCAACCCCACTACGCCCGTTGGTATGACTCCGTGTTTTTAGGCAAGTCCCAGATGGTCACGCTGGGGACGCTTGATATTCATCCCCTTTATAGAGGGGCCGAGGCCTATCCCTCTTTCCTACCACGCTTGCGCCTTTCCGCATCTCGAGTTCCAACACCCGAAGCCCAAGCTTAGGCACTTTGGATCCTCAATCATGTCCGGGTCCAACCTTCAAGGCCGGTGAATGGCCTCTTCTGTCACAGAGGAGGACATTGCGAAGCTTAGGGAGGTCAGATATCTGACCGCCGACATCAAGCACAGGCTTCCTGCTCCAGGGCAGGTCATCCCTACTCCCGAGCCCAACGAGAGCGTCGTATTTGTTTCTCACTTCCTATGTGGCTTAGGTTTCACCCTCGATCCCTTTGTGAGGGGGCTTATGTTCTATTACGGGCTAGATTTTCATGATCTGGCCCCGTACTCCATCCTTCACATCTCGTCGTTTATCGTCGTGTGCGAAGCCTTCCTCCACATTACCCCGCACTTCGGCTTATGGCTCAAGACCTTCAATGTAAAGCCAAAGGTGATTGTGGGGCGACACACGGAGTGCGGAGGCGTTGCAATAAGCAGAAACGTTGATGCACCATGGCCGGAGGGCTTCCTCCCGGAGGTGTCTGATCTATGGCAGCGGAGGTGGTTTTACATCACGGCTCCCATAGGCACAAAGCGGGTGGCTGACCCCGACTTCCGCTCAGGCCCTCTGCTTCAACTAGCATCGTGTGCCAACGTGGGACTGGATTGGGGGCCTGCTAATGACGTACCGACATTGCAGAGCCGCATTCGGGAGCTTCTTGTGAGGGACATCAGTCTTGTCAGCATAATTCAGGTAATGCTAGTCCGACAGGTCTTGCCGTGTAAACGTCGGCCTCTCCGGATGTGGGAGTTCAACACGGAGGGTCCGCGAACTATTCAGCACTTCTTTGGCATGACGCTCGAAGGGATGTGTAAGTTATTCTTTGGACCACAAGTAAAGTGTCCGGACATCACCGAGGATGCGGGCCTTGTCGTGGTTCTAAGACTGATAGTAGAATGGGGGTAGGTATGGAGAGGCAAGATCTCAGCTATGGCGAACGTGTACACACGGGTTTTACGAGTTCAGGCCCTTCTCAGAGGAAGTAACAACCCTACGTCTCGGTGGTCGATTGGATTAGATGTGTGATATTACAGGGGGTGCCACCCCTGTGCCAGAGGAGGAGGGTGGCTTATATAGAGTTCGCCAAGACCTCTCCCGCCCTCCATTACAAGGGAGTTAATGTACATAAAGTGGTGGTGTTACTGGTAAAGCCAGCCTTAAGTGATGTTAATGACCTTAAAGACTACAGAGTGAATGTGTGTCCGGTGCACGCTGAGCGACTCCTTGTGTTTGGGAGGTCGAGTGATTCTCTTGTTGGTCGAGTGACAGTAGGTAGGGAGACTCCCAAGTGACATGATGTCAAGTGGATTGCACTCGACACCTTCGACCGGGGGTCTCATGGCGTCTCTTGACCTTCTTGCCTTCTCGGGTAGTGACCTTGGTAGGACGTATAGGTCAGGCCTATGACCCTACCCCAGGTCTGTATCCTCATCAGGCCTGAGCTGCAACCGCCCAGATACCCAAGTAAGCGACCTAGAAACCGAACACTTTGTTTATATTTATCACAACATTATTCTGAGAACCATCCGCGGCCAGGATTGGCTCAGCAAGGCGGAGAGAATCAGGTGTCCGGCACCACTTCCCGAAGGCTCGCCTAGTCCTGCAATAGCCAGGATGCTTAGTCATGTGCTAAGTCAAGTGCCCTCGGGGGAAGACGAAGGGAAGAACAGGGAAGCAGAGCTTCACACATTGCATATCCAAACCGGGGGAAATACTATTTCAATGAAGGAGGATAGTCAGGGAGGGGAATCTAAGGCCTCCTCCCCCCGCGGGAAGAAGAGGGCCGCCTCCGAAGACTTGGAGACGGAGGTGCCTAGACAAGGGAAGAAAACTTCACCAGGGGGCCCTGCCCCGGAGGGCGTCCTCACCGCGCCACGCCCGCAAACAGGCAAGCCCTCCACCGAGCTGTAAGTTAATTGTAAATACAAAGCTACTGCTTCCTCCTCTGAGAAGCATAACCAGGATACATTCTTTGCAGTTCAGCTAGTAGCTCTTCTGGATAGAGTTCGTCTTCGGGGGATCTTATTCCGGAGATGATGGAGAGTGAAACCCCACCTACCTCTCCGCCTCACGGGGCGGGTGACCCCGAGGTGTCGTCACGGAGGAGTCCAGATTCGCTGAGGCCAGAAGCTAATACTCCGGCCGCCCTGAGCCCGGAGCGTTCGGCTCCCACGAGGGGCAATAAGAAGGGTCCGGCACAGTTCAGCGATCGCCGGACATGCTGACCCTTCTGGAGCAAGCTGCTCTTTCGGAGGATCACCGTTCATTAATGGGCACGGTGCTTGAGAAAATTTCATGCGCCACAAGCGGGTTGAATGAAGCTTTTACGAGCCTGCTCAAAGGCTTTGAGGTACGTAATGAAATACATAATTTTTTGGTTTGTAGCGCACGTGCTAGGTGTGCTCTGTATAGATAGTAGCCCCTGAGACTCTGGTTGCCAGCCATAGGCGGCAAACGGAGGATCACACTCTTAAGTAATTATCGCACTGCATTCATGCGCAGGTGGCGAAGGGTCCTGCGGCAGGCCGGACCGCTGAAGTCGCCGAGCTGAGGTGACAGATTGAAGTTGTGGACGCCGAGATTACGCTTGTGAACGAACGGCTTAACGAGTCACAGAGTATGTGCTCTGTTTTCCTTATTTGTTGTAGGAAATATTAAGAAGAGCATAATGTTAATGTGATATGCTTCGGCTGTAGGCGGAGCTGCTGCCGTGGAGGCCCTGAGGGCGGAGCTTGCCGTAGCCAAGGAGCAAGCCCGGGCTAGCAATGAGGCTGCCCTAAAGGCGGCCGAAGATTTGAGAGCCGAATAGGCTGCTCATCGCCGAAGCGAAGATAAAATAGCCGAGATGGCTGTGGAGCTGAAAAACGCCGCCGGCCGGTATGAACTCCTTCAAAAGGAGAATCAGGCAAAGTCGGATGACCTGAAGAGGGCCCTTGATGCGGCCAAGGAGACGTGTTCCGAAATTAGGGATGCGTGGGAGGAGCTTCGACAGGCCGGAGAAATCGCGGCTGGAAGCCCCTATTTGTTGCGGATGAAGTTCTTAGATCCAAAGTACGCTCCTCTGGATCGGTGCTGGAGCCCTGCAGACGCGTAAGCGGATCTGGCAAAGAGTACGGCAGATGCGGCCAAGTTTTTCGAGGATCAAAAAGATAGTGAAGTAGAAAGGCTGTTCTGGTCACAATTCAGAGCTCCAACGCGCTCGTTGCCATTGAGTGAAAGGATGGCCGCTGTGGCCGAGCTCCATAGGTTGTCCGGTCTTGCAATGAGGTCTGTAATAGACCATCTATGGCCGAAGGGGCCGAAGCCCGACAGTTTATTTGGTTTAGTGCAACAATTCCTTGGTGCCGTATCACGAATCGATGCCATGAAGAGGCCGGTGTGCATAGAGGGTGCGCAGATGGCTCTTGCCCGTGTTAAAACATATTGGGCACATATGGAGCCACCATCATTGCAACCTAGAATCCGGCGGGAAGTAGGGATCCAGCCGAGCACGACTTGGAGCAGGTAACAGAAGGTGCTCGTTTAATAGAGGCTCAGTGCTTGAAGAGTGTCATGTTCGAGTGAAAAATCGTTCCATTGTAAAAACTATTGTATTTTAATTATAGAGGCTATGTTTATACTTCTGTCCGAAAGTGTTATTGTGCCTCCTGTGCGGCCGTTTGATGTATATATAACCTAAAAGTTAGCAGTCGTTGGCTTCAGCACCCACGCTTACAATGCGGGGGTGTTAGCAAAAATATGTGTAATCACACTTGATCCAACGTCTTGGTCCATTAAGGAGGTGATCGCATGTCGAACTAGGCAACCGGACTATATTGCTTTAACACTTTCACTTAGCCATAGGAATTTGACAGTGGGGCTACTATGTAGCCCCTGGTACCTTCGTGTGCATCCGGATACGGGCGCGTGTGTACATGACCGGGAAACGGCCCTTTGTTAATGCGGAGGAATCCTAAAGATTCCGATGAGTCCTCGAGTGGTAGACCAGTCTGTCGCTATATCATGATAGTCAGTTTTCGGCTTTCTCTACTGAGGTGCTCATTCGGAATAACCATGGCACAATCACAGTAGTTCTCCTTTGGCCGCCTTAGCCGATAGAAGCGGAACATAAGGCAGCAAACCCAGGAGCCGGGCAAACCCAACATTTGACCAAAGACATGATTTAGAGCTGATGCATATAAGGCCAAACTCGCGACGCCGAACACTGCCAAGGGTATTCGGACTTTATAACATATGCTGGGCTGAGTAGCGCCCTTGATTATGAACCCTGTATTTCTAGGTACGTGTGGTAGTCTGTCGTGGCGAAATGCCAATCATGCCAGTATCCCCTATGGGTGTATAGAATACCCATGGGATGTCAAGCAACAAGAGACAATAAAGAAGGTTTACACAGGGGCTTAATCTAAAGAGAAACCTTTGAGCAGGGCCCTGCTACACGTCTGCGCCTTTATCTCCATTGTGCCGTGTCCTGGTAGGGTGTCGCACGAATGGTGTCTGCAAAGAAGAAAACTCATGTAAAAGAGTACGGCGTAATCATGCGAAGAGTTGATTATTATCAATGGATAGTAGAGGTGTAAGACATTGGCCTGTTAGTAAGGTCAACCAAGAAGGTGGGTTTTATTGCATGTTTGCAGCCCCTGGTGCCCTCTATGGGGTTACATGTATAGCACCCAGCTCAGGTTTATCTAGGCTGTTGCCGAGGGTGGTGTGCCGGACTCGTCTAACCGTGTCCATGGTCTTAACGACCGATCATGCATTCTGATAGGAGAGGCCGCTTAGTGTCCGGCTGCCAGGGCCGCCGCGTACTCTTCTGCACATAAGTAACACTCTGTATTTCCGCTGATGGTGATGACGCCACGTGGACATGGCATCTTGAGTTTAAGGTAGGCGTAGTGCGGTACTGCATTGAAGCGAGCGAAGGCATGATAACCACTTTGGATGGGAGCGATGGTGAAGAGTAATTCTTTGCTTCTGAAGTTGTCTGGAGAACTAAATATCACCTCTAATACGAGGGAGCCCCTGCAGTGGGCCTCAATGCCTGGTATCACCCCTTTAAAGGTGGTGTTACTTTGGATGATTCTGGATGGGTCTATCCCCATCCTGCGGACAGTGTCCTGATATATTAGATTGAGACTACTGCCGCCATCCATGGGGACACAAGTGAGATGGTATCCGCCGATTATTGGGTTGAGCACCAAGGCAGCCGATCCTCCGTGCCGCATACTAGTCAGGTAGTCCCTGTGATCAAAGGTGATCGGGCAGGCCGACCAGGGGTTGAGTTTGGGGGCGACGAGCTCTATAGCGTATGCGTCTCTGAGCGCGCGCTTATTGTCAGGACCCCGACTCAATGTCACATCGATCTAGCCTGTAACACCTCATATCACTTTGCGGCCTCACGCACGGTATCCCCACGGGTGTCGCCTTACCTTTGCCCGGGACCGTTTGCGCCTTTTGGCACACGTATATGATAGTGTCGCTAGCATCCATATGAAAAGGAGCCCGGGCTGACATGGCTAGTCGTAAACCCAAAGTGGCACAGACTTACAGGACAGCATCCATGACCCAAAGATCGAACGTGTCGGTCATCAGCGAGTAAGTTCGGGCTGTAGCACTGGCTAGCAGGACTCCGATGGCAAGGGGCATGGAAGGGCTAACAGGACTCCGGTACTCAACGCGTGACATTTCCCCGAAGGGACAGACACAGGAACGAAGAAGGACACATGCCGGCCAGCCTAAGTGTTCCGGAGCAGTAGCAAGCTACCATGGCTCAGTGGAAACACTAGGAGACATTTCCCGGTAAGAGAGGCTACTAAAGATAAACAACTAGATAGTCGATCCACACATACCAAGCATTTCAATAACATACACACAATATGCCCGATATGTGCAAATACAACATGGCATCACAACATGACTCTACGACTCAAGTATTTATTCATTAGGCTCCGAGGAGCGAGATATTACAAACAGGGGTCTCATGACCCAACATTCAGAGCATACAAATCAAGCACAAGCGGAAGCACAACATGTCTGAGTACAGACATCTACAAATGAAAAAGGCTTAGAAGCCTGACTAACTACCGAGATCTGCCGAGGGCACAAGATCGTGAGCTGAGGTATCAAGCTAAACGTCAAGTCCACGTGGTACTACTAGCGAGACCGAGGTCTCTGCAAAAACATAAAATAGGCAAACGTGAGTACAAATGTACCCAGCAAGACTTACATCGTAACTAACTACATATGCATCATTTTCAACAAAGGGATGGTGGAGTTTAACAATGACAAGCCAGCTTTGACTCGGTGGCTATCTGAACTACAACGCAAGTAACTCTTTTGAGGTGGCGCACGAGTCCACATATTCACCATATCAATACACCACTATGGATCCGCTCCGTCTCCCCACGAGAACGCCATCCATAGCACTCACGCTTATCTTGCGTATTTTAAAGTATCCACTTTCACTTGTCTATGAACTGTTATAGGCAACCCGAAGTCCTTTTCATGACACGGCTATTCAATAGATGATGTTAACCTGCAGGGTGTACTTCTTCACACACGCTCTCACGCCACCGCCGTTTACGACATGTACTCGGCAACCTTCAAGCGGAAGCCCAACGTGGGTGTCGGCCACGCCTACCTAAACACTCAAGTCCCTAGTCCGGGTTTATCGCCTATTTGGGTTCCATCTATGAGGAGTTCCGCCAAGTTTCGCGCCACAGCCCCAAACGATGTGAGCAGGGTTCCCGAGACACCAAACAGGCGCCGGTGACACCGTACACGTGCCTACCGCATCACAGCCCACCCCTACGGTCAGCGCAAGCATGGCCTCCAAAGATACTACAAACACGTAAACTACTTGCAACTCCTGGACAGAGGACAAGGATGAATAAGAAGCCGAGAGGGTCCATTGGTTTCGGGCCCAATGCGTGGTAGTAGCTGAATCATGGATCACAAACACGTAACTCAGTTCACGAGGACGGCGGCAATGAGACAACCCACCATGTACTCCTACATGGCCTCTCACCGCTACCTTTACCAAATCGTGTTCACACACTTAGCTCACACACAGTGGGTCATGTTCACACACCTCGATTCATCCTCGATGAATCGGACCGACTCAACTCTAAGCGAAGCAGTGCATGACAAACAAGCATGTATGAGTAGGCACAACAGGCTCAAACAACTCCTACTCATGCTAGTGGGTTTCATCTATTTCTTGTGGAATGACAGGTCATGCAATGGATAAGGGGTTCAGCTACCGCAGCAAGTAACAAATGATTCGTTGTTGTCCTAATGCAGTAAAAGAGAGCAGGAGCGAGAGAGTGGAATTTTATCGGAATGAACAAGGGGGTTTTGCTTGCCTGGCACTTCTGAAGATAGCATTGAGTCTTCATCGGTGTCAACGATCACAACGTCAGTACAACGTCTATCGAGAGGGGACAAATACTGGCAACAGAGAAGAAATACAATCAATGCAATGCTCAATATGATGCATGATCATGACATGGCAATATGCTGTGGTTTGAGCTAATGCACCTAGCTATGATTTAAATGAAGTTGGTTCGAATACAAGATTCAAATTCAAACTCCATATATGATTATTTAAATGCCATTTAATTGATTTGTGCTATACAGCAGCTATAAGTTGTTCTAACATGCATGAAAATGGTACAGATGGATTCCTTGAATTTTTCTGATAATTTTTCATATATAAATTATTTAGTTTGGAGTTACGGTTGAATTACTATGAATTTTTGAAGTTTTGAACATTTTCTGGAATTTCCTGAATATTTAGAATTAAAATAATTCCAAAAATGATTTAATCTGCGTCGACCGACGCCTTGATGACGTCAGCGAGTCAGCGCCAGGTCCAGTCAAACCCGACGTCACGGGGTCCACACGTCGCTGACACGTAAACTAATCCCGCGTTGACTCGGGCTTTGACCCGCTACGGGGCCCGCTGTCAGTGTCTGTTAGTGTGCTAATTGGGGGGGATTAGCCGCTAACGGCAACGCCACGTCAGATTCGCCGGCGATTAGACGACGGCGACGACCCAGAGCGGCGGTGGCTCGCCGGAGTTGCGCTATGGGCTGCGGTTGGACGCGCGAAGAGCACCAGGAGGTAGCCCGCGCCCGTGCGCATCTAGGGGGACCAACGGGAGGTGCGGGGGTGGCCGGGGGTCGCCGGAGTGGAGCCCGAGGCGGCGGCCGGAGCTCGGGGGTTCGCGGGACCGGCGCTGCGGTGCACGGGAGGACAAATGGTTAAATGCTTTGGGTTCCGAGGTTGCGGTGAGCACGCTGGTGGGCTCGGGAGCGAGCTGCGGTGGCTGTGTACGGCCACGCCATGGCCGGGCGGCGAGGAGCAATTGGCTCCGTGAAAGGGCGGCTAGAGTACGGAACGAGCACGAGGAGGAGGGGAATGGAAGAGTAGCTCACAGCGGATCTGGTGGAGGCAACGGCGAGGCCGGGAGGGGCTGGAGCTCATGAATCCTCGAAAGTTCGCCGTGGCGAAGGTTGGGGCGAGCTTGAGGGCGACGTATGAGGGCTTCCGGAGGGCCGTGGATCGGTGGGGAGGAAGAGGGGGTCGGGGCGGAGCTTCCTGGGGCGTCGGTGAGGCGAGGCAATGGTTGTGGCCACGGCGGTGCTCGTCGGTGGCGACGGCTGCGCTCGGGTTCGTGAGAGAGAGGGAGAGAGGCGGAGCAGGGAGAGAGGGGAACGGTGCAGCGAGTGAGGGAGAGGAGCGAGGGGACACGGGGCATCTCCGTGGCGTCGCTAGAGGGGCCGGGGAGGAAGCAGGAGGTGGCCAGGGGCGAGCGCGCGCGCGGCGACACGCCTCTGCCTACTGGCAGAGGTTGAAGGCGACCGCTTCGCCCTGGTGGGCTGGGCCTCAGCTACAGAGCTGGGCCAGCTGGGCTGCCAGGTGAGCGCTAGGTAAGCTTCTGCTCTTTTTTTAATTTCCTTCTGTTTTGTTTAATTTACTTCCTTTTGCCACTGTTTCTAAATAAAACAAATTCAAGATCAGTGACAAAATTCCCCTGAACATTTTATTTAGCACAATGGAGTTATACCAAAGCACATAAAATTGTTTCAGTTATTTGAACATATATTCAGTATATATTTGAATATAAACTCAAATTCAAAATAGTATTGATTTAAATTCAAAGTCCAAAAATAATTCCTTCAAAATGTTCCTAAATTTTGGTTTGATATATAGCTCTTGCCAAAATTTCTAACATTGCAAAAGGACATCTTGGAACAAAGAATGAGATTTCTAGGGTTCTTTGCCCTACTTTTAATTAAGTTTTTGAGGCTTTCAAAATTCCTCAATTCAAGTTTCAGAAATCTAGACATGATGCATGGGTGGCAAGGCCACTATTTACAAACATTATTCTAGGGCTGTGACAACTCACCCCCACTAAACAAGAATCTCGTCCCGAGATTCAAGACGTGAGGTAAGAAGACAGAGGGACACAAGCTATTACAATTTTCACCATCCAACTGTCTTTCTCGAGGATGCTGATTCAGTGCTCCAATTGATCTTGACGTCTTTGCTTTTGAGATTTTCATCCAACACGAGGACAAAGACACTCTACAAGGATGGATCATCTTAATGATCACAAGATCAACTCACGGAATGAGATGTAGAACATCTCTTGAGCTGAGAGGTAAATCACACATCATGAAGGACGGAGGAAACAATTTGATGAGGTTTCAAAGTAGCGAGGAAAATGGTTGTCATGATACCACAACGAGAGACCTTAGGAAAGGTAACTCATAGATATATCCCCTTAGGTGGCAAAAGAATTACCTTTGATTAGAGATCATTGAAACTCTTTATACCAGCCTAAGGCAAATCACAATCAATTATTTGAAAGAGTCCAAAGAGTGACATTCTCGGGTCAGGTTGGATGATGTGGATTACCTTGTTGAAGACAACACAAAGGATGATTTTTAGTAACTGGGGAGAAGCTCAACAGTAGAGAGTGATTCCACTATTGGAGTGGTTATAGCATAACCCAAAAGACTAGGAACAATTCCAGTTAGTGCCGGTGATAATACATAGTGCTTGTGCGTGCTCTCAAGAACTTGAGCATTTCCATATTCATCAAGGTTTTACCAACATCCGTGTCAAGGATCCTGGCAACACAACATACCACCATGATGAATAGTGATGGACAATGCAGATGCAAAGGAAGACAACACCTTCTCAGATTTCACCTTAGTGCGGCCAAGGGGAACAAAATCTGGAAGATCGACCGAGAGACATTTAGCACTCCGCTTTAATGTTCTCCTTGATGTGCTAGCATATCCCATTCATAGATATGGTGCCTGTATCTAGAACATCAAGTAAAGGTTGGACTTGAACACAAAAATCATAAGGCACAACTAGGAGTAAACCCTACGAAGTCCTTATGGGGAGGTGGCCAACTTTCTCAATCAAGATACTACAATAGCAGGTCTTCCGGTGGGTGTGTTAGCCACGACATCCGCTTTACGGTTATCGCGAGACCAATATTATAGTTCTTGGGAAATGTTCCAACCATCATATCTGCCGAGATTCAGATCTGGTTGGTGTCGAATAATCCGGACTTATCGAGTCTAGAAAGAAAATGAAAGTTTGCAACACAAATCGGCGAGATGACGCTGCGAGATTCTCGGGAAATGAACTACGATAGCAAGCTCCAAAACATGAGCTGGTTCTGCTACGAACCTGTGAACACGCTGTCCAAGACAAGCATGACCACATAGTAGTCTTATAATAAAACACTAGCGAGTTCAGGAGGGAAACCATCATCGAGGATATCGAAGTCCTTGCATAGGGTATACTCTTAAGAAGGAGCTTCTTCTCCTTGAACAAATCAATCAGTGGCTTGGTGTGCTACAGAATACATATGGAGTGGAGGTAATTAATCTACCAAACCATGGTATACTTTGCACATGTGTGACTAACTTGGGATGATTCCAAGGAAGCAACATTGACTTTATCGAATTCACGGTGGCAACTTGCATCAAATGCACATGAATTAGAGGAAGTCACTTCTTTCATCCGAACATATGCTTCATGAGCTAGCATGAGCAAATGCTTTAGAAAGTTTCCAATACTAGCTTGATGTTCAACAGATTATGGAGAGGGTAAGGATGTTGTCGATGGGCTCAACAACGATTCATCCGATTCCCATAGGGATGGAATTCCATAATTATGTGAACAAGGTGATAGTATTGGTCGGACCAAAAGATATAATGGTGTATGCTCGAGGAATATCCACGAGTAAGACAACATTACGTACATCGTTGGTTCCGATTTGATTTGAGAATAGCCCACACCCAAATCAAAGCCTTCTGCCGTCGCCTTGGTCTCCGGATCGTCGCCGTAAATGCGTATCGCCCTACAGAGGTCTCCGTCGCCGTCAGCGGACATCTTCTCGCCGTTGCCGCCGTGAGAGAACTCCACCAAGTTAGGGTGAGTTTCGATCCTCGTGCTCTCATCTCGATTCAATGCCGTTTGGTTTGCCTATAATCTTGCCACGTTTGAAATCTTCCTGAACACAAGATTAGTTCCTTTGAGCAGAAATTGAGTAAAAGTTTTAGGGTTAGGTTTCCGCCGAACACATCTCGGTGAGACCGATTTTACATTCTCGGTATGACCGATTTGGCCTCTAGCCATTGCTTTGCACCTTCGGTCCAACGAGTTGTGCAAATTGGTGTGACGAAATGAGGATTTAGTGAAACCCTAGTGTTTTCGACAGGACGAAACCCACTTGGTCCAACCGAAAATGGTGAATGCTTCATTTGAACACTTGGATTCACGAATTTTAAACTTCAGTCGACGAAATGTCTTTTGTGAAAACCTAATACTAAATTTGAACTCATTTTTTTGCAAAATCTTCGCAGTTTGTGATAACTCTTCTACTGCCTACACCTTATCTATTCACAGTTTATCGGCCATGTCGGATGCGATGTGACCGAACAGTCTGAGTCACCTATTGCTGATATTCGAGGCGAGGCACTAGTCCACAACCGGCTCATCGAGATGATGGTGAGAGAACACACCAAGTGGTTTGCCTCCTGCAGTACAGGGCGGAAAGAAGAACTCGATGAAGAAGATTCTGATTTCATTGTTGAGAAGAGTCTCCTCCAAGCCAAGAGAAAGGTTGTTGCAAAGAGCCTCAAGGGCAGCAAACCAAGAAGGCACCAAGTGAAGCGGTCCACATTGCCAAGAAGATATGGAAGAGGAAACTACAAGCAAGGTGAAAAAAACTTCCAAGAGGAAGAGGATTGTGCATGATGATGTAGTAGGAAGATGAGGATGAGGAAGCACGACCTCCTCGAAGCCTAAGCTCATGGGTGATGCCATCGAGTGGAGCCACTTCAATCAAGCCATCTGCTCGGTCAAGGCAGCTCCGGCAAAACTGCCTTAAGCCAAGAAAGGCCATGAGAACATCCAGCATCGGAGAAGAAGAAAGATGATGTGCCACAGGTATGTCGGATGATGAACACGATTTTCTTGAAACTTGACGAAACTGCCACTTCACAATGATGCTCATCCTCAAGTGAAAAATGAAGGAAAGGAAGGATAGAGGTCTCGAGGCTATGGAGACAAGCTGATCCATATCTTGTGAGGAGAAAAGCACTGTTGATCAAGATTCCACACGGAGAGCGGCGGGACTTCTATGAGGCTGGCGATGGACAAGAAGCCCATAGTGGCGACACCAGATTTGTTGATTGGAAATACATTGTGATGAAACCACGAGACTTCTTTCCACATGTGCATGAGAGCTTCCGCATGTGGTGTTGCAGATTTTGTTGGTCGAAAATTGACAAGTTGGAATGATGAAATGATTATGCAATTCTATGCCACAACTCATTTCTATCGGATGGATCACATGGGATGGTGAAGGCCAAAGATTCTCTTCTCTTGTAGAAGAATGGGCAAAAGCTGAATGCTCCGGTCTGAGAGAGGATGATGTTGATGTCTATGGCATTCCCAAGAAGAACCATGAATCTATGAAGAATGTACAAGAGGTTCCAGCTAAGGATTTGTGCATAAGGCTCGGCAGTGTACTATCTCGGGCAGTCTACATACCACAAACACTATTACGAGGCATACCTTGATGCCCAAGTGCAGAATCATCATGATCGAGAGGTACTCTATCAACATGCTGCATATACTTGATGAAGGCACCTTTCAAGGTGATGGACTTGATAGTTGAGACCATCAAGAGGATGCGGTGACGAAGAGGTCGTGTGGATTTGCCCCATATTGAGATGCTTATCAATGCCAAGTTTGGCGGGCACATACTTGTTGGATAGACCACACCTACCACTGCAGCGAGCATGAGGACAATGATGTTGTGATGGATGAGGAGGACCAACGTCGGTTGAAGGTCAACTAAGATTGAACCAAGAAAGCCAAAGGCGAGAAGGAAGCGGCGGCTGACGGCAGCTAAACGAAGAGTGTTGGAGAACAGCTCCTTGAAGCTACCGAGGATTGAACAGCGCGGCGGCATTATGCAGTCTCAGGAGAGCCTTGAGAGGATTGAAGACAAGATCCATGCTCTGGATGTAAAGCCATTGAAGTGCAAGTAGCATCAACAAGCAGGCGGATATAGAGGAAGCAAAGAGGGAGAAGGAAGAGCTTATCGTGAGATGAGGATGACCTAGTCCGGGATGCTTATGAGCAATTGCTCCGGTTCACAGGACCCGATCATTTGCTATTCGATGGTGACACGGGACTACAGCTCGGCACCTCCACAGCTCCATCGGTTGCTCGGCTCCAGCTCCGATGTCCCTCCTCGGCGAGACATCAATTTGAAGTCTTGTGAAATCTGCCATATCAACTCAACATCAACCCGAGCGGAGCCGCGGCGAGTCCCGGTGGCGCTTAGCTATACTTTTGAACTTTTGGTAACTTGTTGCCAAAGGGAAAGTGTATAGATCATAGGACTTCGAGAGAGAGAGTGCTTTGTCTTGTGCTTTTGCTCTTTCGATCATTTCTGGTCTTTTGAGATACTTTTGGTTTTCGAGACATTACGTGTGTTTGATACTCGTTTGATGCTCATTAATGAGTGCTTGGTGCATACTATGCCTTAATGTGTGCTTAATGTTTATCATATGCTATTCATATCTTGTATGACCATTTACTCATGTCTTGGTGATTGGGTGCATGCTATTCATTCTTATCATTTATGCGCTCCACCAAGATGTATGTGACATGGAAGAGTGACCCATGATCCTAATCGATTGTGCATTTGCATTCATGCATAAATCTTAAATAATGCACAAATTTAGGGAGCTCTTGCTTATCACATACTTCTCAATGCGATGATATTATTCATTGATTATATCCTTTATCCGAGCTTTGATCTATATATTTGTCATCAATTACCAAGGGGAGATTGAAAGTGACTAATCCCGGGTGGTTTAGTAATTAATAACAACATATATATCATTGAACTAATAGTTTCTTGAGAATCATTTCAGAATGTTCAGTGATATGGGTATGGCAATTCTCGAAGATGTGGACCCCTCAAAATGCTAAAACAAGCATTGGCAAAAGCTCAAGACTCCATTTTTGGTTTAGTGATCCAAGATCACATTGAGTCTATAGGAAAGCCAATACTATTAAAGGGGATGAGGTTATGATAATGATCTGGTTGCTCAAAGTGCTGAGTGATATCTCTCCTAAACTATCAGCAACTTTCACTTCCATAATACACTCATAAAGTAATCTCGATCCCGATTTCCTAAACTTCAGTCACTTTCCGAGATGAACCACCTCGATATATGGCAAACACTAGAAAATCTCGGATTTTCCGATTCCGAACTTCGGTCTCACGAAACTAGTGTTACCAAACACGTAACATACATCGTCAAATCAGTCTCACCGAGATGGTGAAAGTCGATCCAAAGTTGGCAAGCCCTGGTCTTTGGGCGAATCGGACTCACGATTGTATTTTTAGTCCCACCAAGAAATCCCAACGTTCACATGATTTGAACTTTAGGTCTCACGGGTTTATTATTTCAGTGCGACGAGATTGGTCGAATGTGTGTGCAGGTTGGTTTTGTGTGGAGGCTATAAATACCCTCCACCCCCTCTTCATTAGTGGAGAGCCATCGAGAAAGAACTACCCTCTACCTTACATTTAGGAAAGAAAACTACCTACCCTGTGAGATCAAGTTGCTCCACTCCCACCATATGAAGCTTGATCTCTACCTTCAAGTTGCTTTCCACTCAATCCTTTCTTCCACCACAGTGAATCGGTGAGGAGAGTTGAGTGTTGGGAGATTATCATTTGAAGCACAAGGCAGGAGTTCATCATCATCAACACCATCTATTACCTTTTGGAGGTGGTGCCTCCTAGATTGGTTAGGTGTCGCTTGGGAGCCTCCGTCGAGATGTGGAGTTGAACCAAGAAGTTTGTGAGGCAAGGAGATGCGCCTACTGTGAAGATCTACCAGTAAGGCTAGCCCTCCGTGGGCGTGAGCCATGATAGCATAGACAAGGTTGCTTCTTCGTGGACCCTTAGGTGGTGGAGCCCTCAAGAGTGGACTCTCATGGCCGTTACCCTCAAGAGTGGGTTAGAGTCTCCATCAGCGTGGATTGTGATACTTCCACCCTATCGGAACCACGAGAAAAAATCTCCGTGTCTCCAAATTAGATTTGCTCTTCTCCACTCTCTTTACTACATGTGCAATTTACTTTAGCTGCCTATACTCTAGAATTGCATGTGTGGGTGATACTTGACTTGATCATCATTGTGAACTTGCCAAAAACTTGTCTTTATCAAAGGCTGAATTTTTTATTGTCAAGTAGTCTAATCACCCACACTCCCCAGACATACTTTCGATCCTACATCCGGCCAAAGTATAGTCATTTCAATAGGATACACCCTAATCTAGGACTCCCTCAGTGGCCTGAACCAGGCTTGGTAGCCAACGAGTCCATTGTGAGATGTCTTTGGCATTGCAAAGCGGGTTCCATCTCTGAATACTCAAAAGTAGATTAAGGATGGGTAGTAATAAACTCGTAAGATAATTCCGCACCCATCGTAGAGAGCATAACTTTGCAAATCTAATCTGCCAAGCGATTTTTCATGGTGTGCCCCTACAGCTCTTGACTAACTTAATACAAACCGGTTTTTCGGCCTGCCATGACCGCATCTTTGGCGGTTTATTAGCATATAAATCGGCGGAGATAGTGTTCCCCTTATTGTGGGATTCCCAATCAATACTGGTAGCGACAACCCTCTTGCTTAGTTGGTATGACTCGTGTTTTTAGGCAAGTCCCGGATGGTCACTTGTTGGGGCGCTTGATATTCATCCCTTTATGGGGGCGAGGCCTATCCTCTTTCCTACCAGCGCTTGCCTTTCCGCATCTCGAGTTCAACACACACGACCCAAGCTTGGAACTTTGGATCCTCAATCATGTCGGTCCAACCTTAAGGCAGTGAATGGCCTCTTACATCGAGAGGACATTCTGAAGCAAAGTCGAGGATATCGACCTTGACATCAACCACAGGCTTCTGCTCCGAGGCGAGTCATCCCTACTCGAGCCCTTGAGAAGCGTCGTATTGTTTCTCACTTCCTATGTGGCAGGTTTCACCTCGATCCCTTTGTGAGGGGCTTATGTTCTATTCGGGCTGAATTTCATGATGCGGCGTGCTCCATCCTTCATCTAGGCGTTTATCGTGCATTGTGCGAAGCCTTCCTCATTACCCGCCGACATGGCTCAAGACCTTCAATGTAAAGCCAAAGGTGATTGTGAGGCGACACCGAGTCACGGAGGCGTTGCAATAAGCGAAGCGTTGATGCACCATGGCGGGGAGGCTTCCTCCAGTGTCGATCTATGCGGCGGAGGTGGTTTTATCGCTCCCATAGGCACGCGGGTGGCTGACCCGACTTCCGCTCGGGCCCTCTGCTTCAACATCGTGTGCCAATGGGGGCTGGATTGGGGCTCTTGCTAATGTCTGGACATTGCGAGCCGCATTGGGAGCTTCTTGTGAGGACATCGGTCTTGTCGGCATAATTGAGGTGTCTAGTCAAGCCCAGGTCTTGCCGGTATAGCGTCGGCCTCTCCGGATGTGGGAGTTCAACACGGAGGTCATGAACTATTCAGACACTTCTTTGGCATGAGCTCGAAGGGATGTAAGTTATTCTTTGGACCACAAGTAAAGTGTCCGGACATCACGAGGATCACGAGGCCTTGTCGTAGTTCTAAGGCCGATAGTAGAATGGGGGTAGGTATGGAGGCAAGATCTAAGCTGACGTGAAGTGCTTTGGGTTTTCGAGTTGGGCCTTCTCGGGAGGAAGTAACAACCCTACGTCTCGGTGGTCGATTGGATTAGATGTGATACGAGTGCCACCCCTGTGCGGAAGGAGAGGAGGGTGGCTTATATAGGTTGCCAAGACCTCTCCGCCCTCCATTACAAGGGAGTTAATGTACATAAAGTGGTGGTATTCTTGGTAAAGCCAGCCTTAGTGATGTTAATGACCTTAAAGACCTGAGTGAATGTGTGTCCGGTGCCTTGTTGGCTCCTTGTGTTGGGAGGTCGAGTGATTCTCTTGTTGGTGGTGGCGGTGGGTAGGAGACTCCCAAGTGACATGATGTCAAGTGGATTGCTTTCGACACCTTATTAAAGGGTCTCATGGCGTCTCTTGTGCCTTCTCGGGTAGTGACCTTGGTAGGGCGTATAGGTAGGCCCTATGACCCTACCAGTGTATCCTCATCGAGCTGGCGCAACATGAGATACCCAAGTAGCGACCTAAGCCAAGACACTTTGTTTATATTTATCACAACATTATTAAAGAACCATCCATGGCGAGATTGGCTCGTGGCGGAGAAGAATCGGTGTCCCGGCACACTTCGACTCGCCTAAAGTCACGCAATAGCCGGGATGCTTAGTCATGTGCTAAGTCAAGTGCCCTCGGGGAAGGCGAAGGGAAGAACAGGGCAGAGCTTCACATTGCATATCAACGGAAATACTATTTCAATGAAGGAGGATAGTGGGAGGGAATCAAGGCCTCCTCCCTTGAGGAAGAAGAAGGCACGTCTCAAGAAGACTTGGAGGCGGAGGTGCCTAGACAAGGAAGAAAGAAAACTTCACCGGGGGAATTTTCTGGGAGAAGCGATCCTCACAGCGCCACGCCCATAAGCAGGCAAGCCCTCCACGGGCTGTAGTTAATTGTAAATACAAAGCTCTGCTTCCTCCTCGAGAAGCATAACGAGGATACATTCTTTGCAGTTCAGCTAGTAGCTCTTGGATAGAGTTAGTCTTGAGGATCTTATTCGGAGATGATGGAAGTGAAACCCACCTACCTCTCCGCCTCACGGCGGGTGACCCCGGTGTGCGTCACGGAGTCAGTTCGGCGAGCGGAAGCTAATACTCCGGCCGCCGAGCCGGGCGTTAGCTCCGACGATAGAGGTCAAACCCAGTTCAGCGATCGCGGACATGTGACCTCTGAAGCAAGCTGCTCTTGGAATCACCGTTCATTAATGGGCACGGTGCTTGAGAAAATTTCATCGCCTACAAGCGGGTTGAATGAAGCTTTTACGAGCACTGCTCAAAGGCTTTGAGTGCGTAATGAAATACATAATTTTTGGTTTGTAGCGCGTGCTAAATTGTGCTCTGTATAGATAGTAGCCCGAGACTACAGTTTGCCACCATAGGCGACAAGCGGAGATCACCTCTTAAGTAATTATCGCCTTGCATTCATCTTGCGGTGGCGAAAGTCTGCTGGCCATAGGACAGCTGAAATCGTAGAAATGAGGTAACAATTGAAGTTGTGAATGGCAAGATTGCGGCGAGCAGGCGACGAGTCCCGAGTATGTGCTCTGTTTTCCTTATTTGTTGTAGGAAATATTAAGAAGAGCATAATGTTAATGTGATATGCCGGTGTGGCGAATTCTTTGCCGTGGAGGCCACGAGTGGAGCTTACCCGTAGCAAAGGAGCAAGCCAGACTAGCAATGAGGCTGCCCTAAAAGTAGAAGATTTGAAACGAATAGGCTGCTCATGCAAAGCGAAGATAAAATAGCGAGATGGCTGTGGAGCTGGCACCGCTTGGCCGTTGAACTCCTTCAAAAGAGAATCGGGCAAAAGTCGGATGATGACTGAAGGGCCTTGATCTGACCAAGGAGGCGTGTTCGAAATTAGGGATCGTGGGAGGAGCTTGACAGTAGGAGAATACGGGAAGCCCTATTGTTGGATGAAGTTCTTAGATCCAAAATCGCTCCTCTCTGGATCGTCTTTGAGCCTATGAATAGCGTAAGCGGATCGGCAAAAGAATCGGCGGAATCAAGCCATTTCGAGGATCAAAAGATAGTGAAGTAGAAGGCTGTTACGGTCACAATTGGCGGAGCTCCAACAGCGCTCGTTGCCATTGAGTGAAAGGATGGCGGCGTGGCCGGGCTCCATAGGTTGTCCGGTCTTGCAATGAGGTCTGTAATAGACCATCTATGGCGAAGGGGCGAGCTTAAACGGTTTATTTGGTTTAGTCAACAATTCCTTGGTGCCGTATCACGAATCGATGCCATGAAGAGCGGTGTATTGCATAGAGGTCTGTGAGATGGCTCTTGCCGCGTGTTAAAACATATTGGGCACATATGAGCCACCATCATTGCAACCTAGAATCCGTGAAGTAGGGATCAGCCGGTGCGACTTGGGCGAGTAGGAAGGTGCTTTCGTTTAATAGGGCCGGTGCTTGAAGAGTGTCATGTTCGGTGAAAATCGTTCCATTGTAAAAACTATTGTATTTTAATTATAGAGGCTATGTTTATACTTACGTAGAAAGTGTTATTGTGCCTCACCGTAAACCGTTTGATGTATATATAACCTAAAGTTAGCGATGGTTGGCTTGTGCTTAATGCAAGGGGTGTTAGCAAATATGTGTAATCACTTGATCCAACGTCTTGGTCCATTAAGGTGATGCGCAATCGAACTAAATGGGACTATATTGCTTTAACTTTCCTTAGCCATAGAATTTGGCGATGGGGCTACTATGGCCTGAATACCTCGTGTGCATCCGGGATCTGCGAGGCGTGTGTACATGATTAGGAAGCGGCCCTTTGTTATCGGAGAATCTAAAGATTGATGAGTCCTCAGTGGTAGACCAGTCGCCGCTATATCATGATAGTCGATTTGGCTTTCTCTCTTTGAGGTGCTCATTGAATAACCATGGCACAATCCGATGATTCTCCTTTGGCCGCCTTAGCGATAGAAGAACATAAAATGACAAACCGAGGAAAAGACAAACCAACATTTGACCAAAGACATGATTTAGAGTGATGCATATAAAAATGAAACTCATGACCTTGAACAACGCCAAGGTATTAGGACTTTATAACATATCTTTGGGCTGGTAAGCCTTGATTATGAACCACCGTATTTCTAGAGTGCGTGTGGTGATGCAGCATTGGCGAAAAATGCCAATCATGCAGTATCTATGGGTGTATAGAATACCATGGGATGTCAAGCAACAAGAGACAATAAAGAGGTTTACGGGGCTTAATCTAAAGAGAAACCTTTGAGCAGGGCCACGCTGCGTGCAACCTTTATCTCCATTGTCGCGTGTCACGGTAGGGTGTCGCACGAATGAATTAATGCAAGAAAACTCATGTAAAGAGTGCAGGCGTAATCATAAGTTGATTATTATCAATGGATAGTAGAGGTGTGTAAGACATTGGCACATTAGTAAGGTCTGACCAAGAAGGTGGGTTTTATTGCATGTTTGCATTACGGTGCCCTCTATGGGGTTACATGTAGCACCATTTCGGTTTATCTAGGCTGTTTTGGGGTAGTGCGGACTCGTCTAACAGGTAATCATGGTCTTAGGACCGATCATGCATTACGATGGAGGCCGCTTAGTGTCGGCTGCCGGGGCCGCTGGCGTACTCTTACGCACATAAGTAACACTCTGCTTTCGGCGATGGTGATGGCGCCCGTGGACATGGCATCTTGAGTTTAAGGTAGGCGTGTCTTGATCTGCATTAAGCGGCGAAGGCATGATAACCACTTTGGATGGGAAGCGATGGTGAAGAGAGTAATTCTTTAGCCACGAAGTTATGCGGAGACTAAATATCACCTCTATCGAGGGCCCTGCGGTGGGCCTCAATGCTGGTATCACCTTTAAAGGTGGTGTTACTTTGGATGATTCTGGATGGGTCTATCCCATCCTGCGAACGATCACGATATATTAGATTGAGACTACTGCCGCCATCCATGGGACTAAGTGAGATGGTATCGCCCGATTATTGGGTTGAGCACCAAAGCCCGATCCTCCGTGCATATACTAGTCGGGTAGTCCACAGTGATCAAAAGGTGATCAGGCGGGCCGACCCGAGGTTGAGTTTGGGGAAATGACAGCTCTATAGCGTGTCACGTCTCTGGCCTTGGCGCTTATTATCGAGACCCGACTCAATGTCACATCGATCTAGCTGTAACACCTCATATCACTTTGCGCCTCATGCGGTATCCCCGAATTGTCGCCTTACCTTTGCGGGACCGTTTGCCTTTTGCTGCGTATATGATAGTGTCGCTAGCATCCATATGAAAAGGAGCCGGGCTGACATGGCTGATCGTAAACCCAAAGTAGCACAGACTTACGAGGGCGAGCATCCATGACCCGACATCGAGCGTGTCGGTCATGCGCGAGTAAGTTCGGGCTGTAACCTTTGAGCTAGCGGGACTCCGATGGCAAGGGCTGTGGCGGGCTAACGAGGACTCGGTACTCAAGCGTGACATTTCCCGAAGAACGAGACACGAGAGCGAAGAAGGACACATGCCGGCCAGCCTAAGTGTTAGGGCGGTAGAAGCTACCATGGCTCGATGGAAACACTAGGAGACATTTCCGATGAGGCTACTAAGATAAACAACTAGATAGTCGGATCCCACATACCAAGCATTTCAATAACATACACACAATATGCCCGATATGTGCAAATACAACATGGCATCACAACATGACTCTCTGACTCAAGTATTTATTCATTAGGCTCAGGAAGCGAGATAGCCTAGCAGGGGTCTCATGACCCAACATTGAAACATACAAATCAAGCACAAGCGGAAGCACAACATGTGAAATGGAACATCTACAAATGAAAAAACTTAGAAGCGACTAACTACAGATCTGGGGGCACAAGATCGTGGCTGAGGTATCAAGCTAAGCGTCGAAGTCCACGTGGTACTACTAAGCGAGGCCGAGGTCTCTCTGCAAAAACATAAAATAGGCAAGCGTGAGTACAAATGTACCCACAAGACTTACATCGAACTAACTACATATGCATCATTTTCAACAAAGGGATGGTGGAGTTTAACAGCAACAAGCCAGCTCCCTCATGAGACTTGCTGAGGAAAACCAAAGCAGGTGAGAAAAAAGGAGAAAAAAGGGGGGCTTGAGCCAGAGGCAGGGACAGTTTCGATAAAACTTCAAATAAGAAAGAACAAGCCAACTGCAGAAAGCAAATGAAAAGGCCGCATCCGACACCTAATCTAGTCTTTGACGTCTTCTCACCAGCGCAGAGCGAAGTGCTGCCTCTAGGTGTGGGCGGGAGACCCCGAGGCCCAAGGGCGGCACTCCGAAGACTCTGGGGCGTGTACAGCCCCACTCAATATTACGTGAGAATGTCACGGGCGGCAAGCTTCATAGGCATTGGCCTTCTTCACAGGCACCGGGCCTTCCCCAAAACGCGGTAGCTTCACAGGCGTTGGCCTTCCTCACAGGCACCAGGCCTTCTCCAAAATGCGGTAGCTTCACAGGCGTTGGCCTTCTTCACAGGCACCGGGCCTTCTCCAAAATGCGGAAGCTTCATAGGCGTTGGCCTTCTTCACAGGCACCGGGCCTTCTCCAAAATGTGGTAGCTTCACAGGCGTTGGCCTTCTTCACAGGCACCGGGCCTTGCTCAGCGGTAGAATCTCCGGAGATGTTGGATGTTCCATGCGTCCTGGATGGGTACTCCCTCCTGGGTCTCCAAGCGCGCGGAGCCGGGCCTGGAAACATGAACAACCTTGAACGGGCCCTCCCACATGGGAGACAGCTTGTGTAGCCCTTCCCTGGAGAGGACCCGCGTGAGCACGAGGTCCCCTACCTAAAGAGTCTTGGGTCGGATGTTGTGGCAGTGGTATCGGCGCAGCGCCTGTTCATACCTTGCCGCTCGAAGTGCGGCCTCTCGACGGTGTTCCTCCCCCCGCATGACGTCCTGCTATGCCTCGTCAAACGCCAGGACCCGTGCGGATCAACGCCTGACCTCGTGAGGGAGGACTGCCTTAGCTCCGTAGACGAGGAAGAACGGAGTCTCGCCGGTTGGTTTGGCCGCGGTCGTGCGGATAGACCATAGCACGGACTGGAGCTCGTCGTACCATCCCCTGCCGTAGGCCTCCAGCTTCTTCTTCAAGGTCCTGGTTTTGAGGCCCCTCAGGACCTCTGCGTTAGCTTCGCTTCGCCGGCCGTTGCTCGAAGTGCGCTAACGGCGTAGCATATCTGCGTTCAAGGTTATACAGGTGTTTGAAGATTCTTGGTGATGCGGTTAGGCACCCCAATCGGCTCACGAGGCCCTTGATGAACTTGACCGCGGAGCCTGCAGGGATGGTGCGGACAGCTTCCAGCTCAGCCCAGTTGGTGAACTTGTCCACGGTGACGTAGAGGTAGCGATAGCCCCCTGGCGCCCGAGGGAACGGGCCCAGGATATCAAGCCCCTAGAGAGCGAATGGCCATGAGAGGGGTATAGTTCGAGACCTCCCGCCGGCCGGTGGATCTGCTTGGCATGGAATTGGCAGGCCTCACAAGCCTTCACCAGCTCCACGGCGTCATTGAGTGCCGTGGGCCAATAGAACCCGCTACAAAACGCCTTGCCAACGAGGGTCCGTGATGATGAGTGATGCCCACAGTCTCCACCGTGTATGTCTGCCAGCAGCTCCTTCCCTTGCTCTTTGGAAATGCAACATAGGGACACGTCATTTGGTCGCCTTCAGTAGAGCTCTCCATCTTTGATGCAGTAGGCTGTGGCCTGCCGCGCCACATGCTCCGCTTCCTCCTCCTTCTCCGGCAAGGTCCCTTGTGTCAGGTAGTTCCTGAGTTCTGCGATCCAGCATCCTTCGTGAGGCTCCAACACGGGAGGCAGGCGTGCCCCGAGGCCGACGCCCAGACGGGGCTCCCGAAGCGAGCAAGCCGAGGAGCTCTTCCCAAGGCTGCGCCGTGCTTGATAGTGATGGTGCCGCCGAAGGCTTGAAGAGTCGCTCTTCGAAAATGCTAGGCTCCTGAGGCAGCCGCTTGGATGCCCTCTTGGCGATGTCATCAGCCTCTTGATTGGTGCCGCGAGGCACATGTTGCAACTCCACCCCCCAGAACTGCTTCTCCATCCTGCGGACCTCCACGACGTAGGCTTCCATGTCCTCGTCCTTCGGCTCGTATACTTTGTTGGAGAAGTTGACGAGGAGTTGTGAATCGCCCTTGATGGTGAGGCGTTTTACCCCCAAGGCGACTGCGGCTTTCAGGCCTGCTATCAGGCCTTCGTACTCTGCTATATTGTTGGATACCTTTTCTCTGTGCTGGAAGCAGAGTTGTACGGCGTAGTTGAGTGGGAGACACGAGTACCACGCCAGCCCCCACGCCGTGTTGGGAGAACGCCCCGTCGAAGTACATGACCCAGCCGTCCGGTGCCTCGCTTCCCAGGGAAAGTGATCGATCCTTTCTAGCCTCGAGGCCTGGCGCCTCTGCCCATTCCACCATGAAGTCCGCAAGCGCAGCCCCCTTGATGACTCTGGTCGTGCTGAATTCTAGCTGAAATGCTTGCAGCTCGATGTTCCACTCAACGACTCTTCCAGCTTAGTTGGGGCTCCTGAGTACACTTTCCAAGGGGTATGCTGAGACGACCTTGATGGGATGGCCTTGGAAGTTGTGCTGCAGCTTGCGTGAGGCCCCCAACAGCGCGAGGAGGAGTTTTTGAGGCATGGGGTACCGCGCCCTTGCGTCCCGTAGCACCGTGCTGACGAAATACACGGGGTGCTCGACGAGGTTGAGAGTGCTGGCGCTGCTTGCGTCCTCCGGAGGTCGGGGCGCCTTCTGAGACAATGGAGCCCCCAACGATTGGTCGCATGGGGGGCCTCTTCTATTCCGGGGGCGCTTCCTTGCGGCGGCTGATCCCTTTCCGCTGCGGTCGCGGTCTCCGTGAGGCCCTCTTGGTTCTGCTTTGCTTCGACCCGGACGGTTGCTGCGCCCTTGGTCCGACGCTCCTCCCTAACCGCCACCAGGGCTGCGCTGGCGGAGTAGGGGGTGGCTGCAAGGTAGAGCACCAGGGGCTCTCGAGGACGCGGAGCTACCATCACCGGAGGGCTGGTTAATTACCTCTTGAGATCCTGGAATGCCTTGTCGGCCTCTTCAGTCCATTCAAAGGGGCCCTTCTTCTTCATTAGCTTGAAGAAGGGCAGTGCTCGTTCCCCTAGCTTGGAGATGAAGCGTCCTAGCGCGGTCACACGCCCGGTGAGCTTCTGCATCTCTCTGAGGGTCTTTGGTGGGCTCATGTCCTCGACTGCTTTGACCTTCTCCGGGTTGGCCTCGATGCCCCTGTGGGATAACAGGAAGCCGAGGAGCTTGCCCGAGGGGACTTCAAACACACACTTCTCCGGATTGAGCCGCAGGTCCACCTCATTGAGGCTCGCGAAGGTTTCCTCCAAATCCTGTATCAGGGTTTTCGCCTCTCGAGACTTCACCACAATGTCATCAACATAAGCCTCAGCATTCCTCCCGAGCTGCCGACCCAAGGCGATGTGCATCAGCCGCTGAAAGGTCGCACCTGCGTTGCGCAGCCCAAACGGCATGCATGTATAGCAGTACACTCCACACGGGGTCAGGAAAACCTTTTTTCCACATCTTCTACCGCCATCTTGATCTGGTGATAGCCCGAGAAGGCATCCAGGGAGCATAACAAGTCACACTCAGCGGTGGAGTCGACTATCTGGTCAATGCGAGGAAGCGGGAATGGATCCTGCAGGCAGGCCTTATTGAGGTTGGTGAAGTCGACACACATGTGTTCCTTTCCTCCCTTCTTTGGCACAACAACCGGGTTAGCCAACCAATCTGGGTAGCGGACCTCGCGAATAACCCCTGTCGCCTCTAGCTTGCGGGTCTCTTGGACGATGAAAGCTTGCTTCTCAGTGGACTGCCGCCTCGCTTTCTGCTTCACGGGGCGCACGTTGGGGCACACATTGAGGTGATGCTCAATTACGCCCCTCGGGACCCCTGCTAGCTGATCAGGTTCCCATGCGAACACCTTCTTGTTCGCGCGCAGGAACTTCACCAAGGCCTCTTCCCGGTCGGGTTCGAGGTTGGCGCCTATGGTGAAGGTGGCAATAGCAAACCCGTCCTCGTCGACCAGTACCTGCTTGGTTTCCGCCTTGTCTTGGGTGAACAGCTGCTTCTTCTTGGCCGGCGCAGCCCCCTTAGGCTCAGGGGCGTCGGAGCTGGCGGGCTGTGCCGCCGCGGCTGTCTTGTAGGCAAGCTTGAGTGCCTGCAGCGCATCTCTTGTGTTTCCCGACACGGTGAGGACGCCGCTGCTCCCGGGCATCTTCATGAGGTTGTACGCCGGGTGAGTTGCTGCCATGAACCGGGCCAAGGCCGGGTAGCCGAGGATGGTGTTGTAGGGGAGGCCGATGGGGGCAATGTCGAACTCGATCAGCTCTGTGCGGAAGTTTTCATAGGCGCCGAAGGTCACCGGGAGGCGGATTTGCCCTAAGGAGACGGTGGAACCGGCCCGACGCCGAGAAGAGCATCTTTGGGCTAAACGCTCGAGTGTACGTGGAGGCGAAGGCCCCCCGAGAATGCGTTGAGGCCTGCCCGCCCGTCGATGAGGTCTGGTGGCGCCACTGGTAGATGGTGGGGGTGCACAGCATCGGGAGCGGACCCGAACCGGCGGGGTTGGTGGGGTGATCATCCGAGTTGAAGGTCAGATCGGCCTCGGGCGCCACCCAACCTGGGGGAGCTTCTCGGCGCTTTGAGGCGACACCGATCTGGCGGGTGAATGGCTTGACGTGGCGACTCGCGGGGGGCGCCTGCGAGCCGCCTAGGTGAGCCGCGACGACCGGGGGTGCTGGCGCAACGTAACGGGCGAGGAAGAGGTCGCGCAGCTCCCCCCAGGAGGTCTCCGAAGCCATCGGTAGGTGGAGCAGCCACATGCGCGGAACGCCGGTGAGGGCCATGGGAAACCACTTGGCCATCACCCTGTCGTCTCCCCCAACCTTGAGGACAGCCTCCTGTTATGCCAGTAGGAAATCCAGCGGGTCGCTGTGCCGTTGTAGCGTGGTGGCATCTCGGGCTTGAACCCGACGACATTGCCGCCAGCGAGGTCAAGCGGAGCCCTGGTCCCCACACGGCCGGTTGTTGGAGTGGGTGGCGCGTCCGTGGGGGCGCGACGGGTGCGAGACGATGAACCGGCTGGAGCCAGCGACGGGGTGGCGGTGCGGCCATCGTGCCGCACCGAGGGATGCAGGGACGAGGCCTGCTACTCGTTCCACGCCGGGCCGGTGGCGGCGTTGGCAGCAGGGGACGAAGAACGACATGGGCATCCACCGACGGGCACCGTCTAAGCGGCTTGGTGGCGAAGCAGCCTAGCGATCGGCGGGCTCGGCGAGCATCAGCCATAGTCCGGCGGAAGCTTCGAACCGACCAGCGGAAGAAAGATTCAGCGCACCTACAGCGCGCCAAATGTTGGATTTCGGGTTCCGGCAGACCCTTGAGGTTCGAACACTGGGCTGTGCATGGAGATCTCTCCCCTACCAGCTCACGTCTCTAAGTCTCGCAGAGATCTAACCGAGAAAGATGAACACACAAGGGACACGAGATTTATACTGGTTCAGGCCACCATTGTGGTGTAATACCGTAATCCAGTGTGTGCTGTGGTGGATTGCCTCACGGGCTGATAGTGAACAGTACAAAGGGAGAACAGCCTCGTGAGGGGCTGTTCTTGAGCTGGTGTGGTGAACTGCTTGGGTGAGCTCACTTGCTTCTGTCTCTCTCTCTGGTTGATCTCCAGATGCCTGTAGATGCCCTACCCTGTGGGTGGTTAGTCCTATCTATAGAGCGAGGCCCTGGGCCTCTTCCCAAGTAATGAGCGGCAATGGTGCCAACAATTGGCCATTTTGAAGGGGAACATCCAGTACACTTATCCTGACTAAAGTTGGTCTTCGGCTGCCAAAGGTTCTGATGGTGACGCCGCCCTGGGCTCCACGATGACCTCCATCTTGCTGTTCTGCCGGTCTTGGACTTGTTGCACCGAAATGGTAACCTTTGCCTGATGCCTTGGCCTATGCTTGCCCCCTTAGCACCGAAAGGGAAACAAGGACACTACGCAGGCCGGCGCCCGCCTGGTCCTCGATCGTCATGGCTTGCGTCACGGGCCCCTCGGGAGGTGCCCTGCCTTGATCTCTCCGCCTCCTCGCGAGCCTGCCTAAGGAGGCTGCTCCTGAGGATGCTTCCCGTCGTCCGCCCCGCGAGGCTTGGCCCCTCGCGAGGGTCCTGAGCTTGAGCTGATGAAGCTGGGCTGCATTGGGCCCCCACTTGAGCCTCGCCGCAGGCCGCGGGTAGGCAAGTCTGGGGACCGCCGTTCCCAGAACGCCGATAGTCACCAAATCACATAACTCATATAATACAATATCATCATCGAAGGTTAACCGTGCGGACCCTACGGGTTCGAGAACTATGTAGACATGACCGAGAGACCTCTTCGGTCAATAACCAATAGCGGAACCTGGATGCTCATATTGGCTCCCACATATTCTATGAAGATCTTAATTGTTCGAACTATTATGACAACATACATTATTCCCTTTGTCATCGGTATGTTACTTGCTTGAGATTCGATCGTCGGTATCTTCATACCTAGTTCAATCTCATTACCGGCAAGTCTCTTTACTCGGTTTGTAATACATCATCTTGCAACTAACTCATTAGTCACTTTGCTTGCATGGCTTCATATGATGTGTATTACCGAGAGGGCCCAGAGATACCTCTCCGATACTCAGAGTGACAAATCCTCATTTTGATCTATGCCAACCCAACAATCACCTTTGGAGATACCTGTAGAGCATATTTATAATCACCCAGTTATGTTGTGACACTTGATAGCACACAAGGCATTCCTCCGGTATTCGGGAGTTGTATAATCTCATAGTCGAAGGAATATCTATTTGACATGAAGAAAGCAATACCAATAAAATTGAACGGTCATAATGCTAAGGTAACGAATGGGTCTTGTCCATCACATCATTCCCCTAACGATGTGATCTCATTCATCAAATGACAACACATGTCTATGGTTAGGAAACTTAAGCATCTTTGATTAACAAGCTAGTCTAGTAGACGCTTACTAGGGACACTGTATTTTGTCTATGTATCCACACATGTATCAAGTTTCCGGTTAATACAATTCTAGCATGAATAATAAACATTTATCATAAAATAAGGAAATATAAAATAACAACTTTATTATTGCCTCTAGGGAATATTTCCTTCACAGGAACGAGAGGAAGAGGAGAGCAGCAACGCGACCGATAGCAAGAGTAAAGCGATAAGCGGCGAGCCGAACAACGCGACCGATATGTAAAGTAAAGCGATGGCGGCGAAACCTCCTTCGTGGCGCCAAGTAGGCCTCAACTTCATAAAAGTAATTGGTGAGGGTACTACGGTTTTGATGCAGCAGGTGAGAAGGTGCTGTGGGAATCGAGGTGGCACGGTAGACGAGGCAAAAATTGGCGCAACTTCTTGTAGGTGGTGGACGGGGCGGCTAAACCGACTCGACGACAGATCCTCATCCAGTGTGGTGGATGAGGGATGTTGAGCTGTTGCTGTGGATGATGTTGTTGAGGAGGAGGCTCCGACTGGGTGGTGGTCGGGTGGCGGACGAAGCAGGGAGGGGTTTCACGGGTTTTGGCAGCATCGATGTACGAATGGGGGGAACACATGGGAAGGGAGGGAGAGCCATGGCTGAGGGATGCGCTTGTCCAAAATGTGGGGTATGTTACAAAAGTACCCCCATCCGCTTTGAGCATGGGACGTCGAGGCAGTATTTCTGGCTGAGGGATAGAAGGGGGATTTTGTGTGTCTGGGCAACACAACTGAGTTCGGAGGAGGAGGGAGTTTTTGCGCGTGTTGAAATTTCAGGATAACAAGGAGCAAGTTGAAGAGGCGGGAGTTTCATTCCACACGAGACAAAGAGATATTTTGGCTTCAAAATTCTGGGATTACAAGGCGTGGCTTCAAATTTTGGGAAAACAAGCTTAACGTGTTAAAAAACAAAATAAAAGACAATTTGTATAGGACAAGAGAGAGTCATGTCCTCTTTTACTATATTACTACAAATGCCGTTAAAAACAACAACAAAAACTAAATTTGGGAGAACAAGCTTAGCATGTACAGTAGCAAATCAATTCGCACTTCCCTGAACAACAACAAAAACAAACCAATTCGAACCACAAGAAAGAGCCATGTCCCATTTTGTATGATTACAAATGCCATGATCTCGAATATGAAATTTTGAATCCATGTTACGTTAAATTCGAATATATCGTTAGGTGATTTTCTACTGTATAATGGAAGCAGTCCTACACTTGGATCTTTCATCTTATATGAACATTTACTTCATCCAATGTATATATAGTGCCGTCTACCATATGGACTAAATTTGAGTCAATTTTCCCTATTTGAATACAATTGTTGTCAAGTTATACCATTATTTAAATATTATCTTGATAACACAAGATATGCATATAGTAGTAATCCTATTTAAATATGAACTAGATTTACCATACGATCTCCAGTTCAAATATTTGTATTCATTTTATGTTGAATTCGAATCACAGTACATTTCTTGATCTAGCCAGACGTTAGTAATATCTAAACCCTGTTTTCATACGTATAACATGTTTAACACACACAATGCATGCCCCCCCACACACACAACATTTAGACGTTAGCTGCGAAAGCCACACATTATCTCAAATTTGAATTGTTATGTCCATCCAAGGATGCAATGTGGTCAAACGATGCCTGCCATTGGTATATAAAATTCAAATCAAACTGAGCTTGGTCGATGTGTATAGAGTGTTCGATTCAAAGCCACACCATGCATATCTCCATTTTGGGTTGCCGGGAGGGTGAGCTGTATCCCCCAGTAGAACCCCAAGTTCTCACTGTTGATGCTAGCGCTCCCACAACAGAGGAGATGCCTTTAGTCCTTGTCGTCGAGCCACAAGCTCCGGCATGGGCACATCATATAGTTCAATTCATGCAAATAGGAGAACTTCCCGATGACCCAGAGGGATCTAAAAATGTGGCCCGCCAATCGAATATGTATCAGTTTGTGGATGACACTCTTTACAGAAAGAGGACGAACATTGCAAATTGAAATGTATTAGCCAGGAATATGAACTATCGCCGTTGGCAGCGATACACGGACGAGTATGTGGCTCACACCTAGGATCAAGAGTAATTATCGAGAAGGCTTCCTAGCAAGAATTCTATTGGTTGACCGCCCTCCGGGATGCACTTGATGTCTTCACTAAATGGGAAGCATGCTAGTTCCATTCCAAGACCATTCATCAACCTACTTAGGCCCATCAAACAATCCCTTTACCATGGTCTTTCGCGGTCTGGGGGCTCAACAGCTTGGGCCCCTTTCCCTGTGCTACCGGAGGCTTGGAATTCTTGTATGTAGCAATCGACACATTTACAAAGTGGCTCGAATGGAGTCAGTGAGAAGGTGACTGCACAATCGGCTATCAAGTTCTTTAAAGTATTGGTGTGTCGTTTTGGAGTACCCAACAGGGTGATCCCCGACAGTGGCACTCAATTAACAAGCTGCGCCTTCATGCAGTACATCCAGAGCCTTGGAAGCAAGGTCTCCCGCACATTTGTTACCAATCCTAGGAGCAACGAACAGGCTGAAAGGATGAATGTTGAAGTGTAGTTTGGGCTCCAGACAAGAACTTTTGATAAGTTGAAAAATGCGGCAAGCGCTAGCTTGATGAGTTGCCGGTGGTTCTGTGGTCAATCAGAACGACGCCAAATCGAGCTACTGGCTAGACTCCCTCCTCCCTAGTATATGGTGCAGAACCAGTACTCGCCACGAAACTCACATATGGGTCACCTTGAGTACTTGCCTACGATGAAGTAGCACAAGAGCAGTTGTAGCATGAGGTTGCCACGCTCCTCGAGGAGGATCGTCTCTGGGCAGCTGTGCGTGTTGCGCGCTACCAGCAAGCCCTGCGCTGCTACCACATCCGCCGGGTTCAAGCCCGGAGCCTTGAGGAAGGCCACCTTGTCCATAGGCGCGTTCAGTCCGCCAACGGTACAAACAAGTTGACACAAAAATGGGAAGGCCCTTACCGGTTAGTACGTGTCACCAGACCTGGCGCAGTCCGTCTAAAGACCGAGGATGGCATCCCAATGTAAAACTCATGGATTATTGAGCATCTTAGCAAGTTCTACCTGTAAGGCGCGGCTGCCGGGCCTTGCCCTGGCAACCTATTTTTTATAAGCATAGTCCCCGGGACTTGTAATCCTTTGTACAAAGCTAGGTGCAAACCTTGTGCATAGCTGAATAAAACAAAGTGTTTTCACAAAACTTGCATAAATGATTTATTGTTTGCTTGAGTATGATCTTATTGTGATTACACTAGTCTTTAGATAATGTCGGATGTGGGGTTTCGGCAAAACCCTTAAGGTTCGGACTCTAGGGTGCGCGCGAAGATCTTCCCCCTACCGATCCTCGTCCGAACACCTCGCTGAGAATCTAAACAAACCGGTGAACAGCACAAGGGACACAAGATTTATACTGGTTCGGGCCATTGTTGTGGTGTAATACTCTACTCAAATGTATGGTGTGGTGGTTTGCCTCAGGGGCTGATGATGAACAGTACAAGGGGAAGAACAACCTCGCGAGAGGTGTCCTTGGGCTGGTGCGGTGAACTACTTGGGTGAGTTCGATCGCCTCTGGATCTAATGAGAACTCTCCGATAGATCCTCCCCTACTATGGTGGCTATCCCTATTTATAGAGGCCCTGTCCCTCTTCCCAAATATTGAGCGGGAAGGGCGCCAACAACGGCCATTTTGAAGGGGAACATCTAGTACAAGTTATCCTAACTAAACTCGGTCTTTGGCTGCCAAGGCACTGGCGATGACGCCATCTTGGGCTCCACAGTGACCTCCATCCTGCCGCTCTGCTGGTCTTGGTCTTGTTGCATTTAAATGGTAACCTTTGCCTGATTCCTCGGTACTCCGAGCCTGTGCTTGCCCCCTTTGCACCAAAGAGGAAACAAGGACACTGCACAGGCCGGCTTCTGCCTGGCACCCGCCTGGTCTCGATCATCATGGCTTGCGTCACGAGCACCTCGCGAGGTACCCTTGCCTTGATCTCTCTGCCTCCTCGCGAGCCTGCCTGGTGAGGCCGGTCCTGAGGAAGCCTTGCATCATCCGCCCCACGAGGCTTGGCCCCACGCGAGGGTCTTGAGCTTGAGTTGATGAAAGATGGGTCATACTGGGCCACCACTTGAGCCACGTCGCAGGCCACAGGCAGGCAAGTCTGGGGACCTCCGTTCGCAGAACGCCAAGAGTAGCCCCGGGTCCAAGGCGCGCTCGGACTTGGCTTAGCAGAGAAGCAAAGGGGCAATTGCGAAGTGCCGCGGGCCCCAACAGCCTGCGGCCTTGGGCGCTGCGTGGCAGTTGATTGGACGTGGGCATCTCCGCTTGCCCTCGCCGCCTCGGCAACTACCCGACTTGACAAGTCCCTGCATGCAAAAATGAGTATTGATTAGTTGCAATTGTGGAGGCCGACGGTTGGCCTCCTCTGGACTATAAGTACGGAGGGGCGTGAGCCCCCGCAGTCCATCTCTTCTTGCTTCGCTTCTCATTCCTCGCTCCTCCTCCATCTTGACGCCAATGGCGCCGTCCCGCCCGTTCTCAGCCAAGGAGAAAGGGAAGGCCCCGAGAGGGCCCGACCCTTCCGCGCGCTGGAAGAAGCGGCGGTCCCGACGCCGTGTGAGGTTGCTCGGCGAGAGGCGTCGAGCCTTGAGTGCAGTGGCCACCACAGGTTTCCACTACCCTTATGCGCCGGGCTGAGGGAAGAAGGCAGCCGAGCCTTGCCCGCGCCGCCCGGCGACTGCCGACGAATCACTGGCGGTGCGCGTCGCCGCCCACAGGTCAAGCCACAGGCTCCTCTCGCGAGCTCGTGCTTCACACCGCCATGCCTCCAAGCTCTTGGATTCGCCTTCCTCCTTCTTTTGCCTTCAAGATGCCGCCGAGGGGGCCTCTCGAGCTCTGGCTACAGCACGCCGACTGCGGTACCCCTGCGACCCGAGCGGAAGTCGAGGTTGTCACTCCGGGCAAGGTCTACATGACCCGAGGCTGGGGCAAGATCGCCCGGGTCTGCCGAACAGGGGGCGCCTTCTTGATTCATTTCGAATACGATGGCGCCTCCTTGATGTTCTTCAAGGTCTTCGACGCGTAAGGACGCAGGCTGGAGTGCTGCCCCAGGAAAGGCGGCCGGGGCATCAAAGTGGCAAGGGCTAGGCCCGCCACCCACTTCCTTAGCAGCTCCTCTGGTAGCAGCGGAGATGCCAGAGGGTCCAGCGACTCTCTCGAGCTTCTCGTGACTCAGGAGACAAGCAACGACAGCTACGAGCCCCCAAGCTTGCATCGTGCTCGGAGCGGAGCAGTCGCATTAGGCCGCCGGCGCGGCTGATCTGGATGGGGTTGGCGCCGGCGCTTGGTGGCCCACTGTTGATGATGGCGTCGACTATGGAGGCACATGTAGTTAGCGTCCCTTAGGATTAGCACCTTTTGTTCCCTGTGAGGAATCAAGGAAATACCCCGTGGGGGCATGTAAAGCACCTGCTATGTCTTTTGTTAATATCATCCTTATCGCGAAGTGGTGCAAGATGCTTGTCCTGTCCCAGCTTGGTTCCCCCTTTCTAACCTCGTGACGGCTTGGTGCTCTACGCTGACAGGTCCCAGTCCCTACGCAGTCTTCAGCCATCACTGGTATGCCAGGTCGCGATGCCGTGGTCAAGGCCAGGAGGTGAGTGGTGCAAGGTCCAGTTAGAGCCCTTGAGGCGCGATTCTTAGGAGGTCCCCTTGAGTGCTCAAGCAGCCGCCGCTGGGCGAGAAAGGAAGGCAACGTCGCCGTCACAGAGCCGCATTAAGTGAGGGTTTGGTGTTTCATTGATTAGCTATTCTAGGAGCGTGATTTATCTCTGGAGCTTGATGTCGTTCCTTAGTGAGGTGCCGGACCTGCGTGTCAGCAGCTGGGATGTTGCTGGGTCAGGCCCTCTTGAGCTTCTCCTCTCTTCCCCGCACTCTCCTTCGTGCTCTACGTCCTCAGGTCGCGGCCCTCGAGCGAGCTCAGCCGCCACTGGTATGCCAGGTCGCGATGCCGTGGACAAGGCCAGGGGATGAGGGCTGGAGAGCCGATGAAACTCTGACTCGTGATGCTCGGCGCCCCCCTTTAACGGCCGGCGAAGGATGAAGAGAGAGAGAGAGAGAGAGAGAGAGAGAGAGAGAGAGAGAGCTCGCAACGGCTTCCCCCGCGCTATTCCTCAGGTAGGCCCTGCAAAACCAATGTGAGGGAAGCAAATATTGCCGTTACGATTGCCGGCCAGCCATTGGTTGCTCCGAGGGAGTGATTGAGGCACTGAGGGCCTGGTGAGGTAGCGGTTTGCGAGGCTGCCGCGGCCAAAGCTCGACCACTCAGATTTGTCGACGTTGCAGGGACGGACCCATGCGCAAGCACCGTGCCAGAGCGAGTGGCTCCAAGGGTAGGTGTCAATCGAGCAGGCGATTATTGCAGGCAGGTTAGGCATGAAAAGGCAAACCAACTTAGATAGATGCAGGAAAGACACATGCCACCGGGTCAGGCCCGAGCGGCATGGGGATGATGGAGCCCGAGGGGCGCCCCCAACAAGGTAAGCTAAAGACACAAGCAAAACGGATACATGCCGCAGGGACGGACCCACGCGACCTGGGAATGATGCAACCCTGAGGGCGCTCCCAACTGAAATGAAACTCGGAAGATGTCACCTGATATCATTGCAGAGTGATTGTTGGAGTAGCTGATGATGAGCGGTGAAGAAGCCAATCCTCACGAGCCTTCGAGACTCTGAGCCTCGGGAAGCTCTGGATGTCCTGGCGGCTCGGCAAGGTCCATCTCCATCTCCTCCGAGGCAGCGGTGCACAGCCACGAGCCTCAGAATGCTCCTCATCGGTATTTGGTGAGCAGCGGCCGCGTTGGCGAGCGAAAGGCATGCGAGCGTAGCTGTGAGTGGACCCTCTGGCGTCCCGTCACGAAGGCGAAGCGCTCTGAGCGCGACTCGATTGAGCCCTGGGTAATCGATGCAGATGCGCAGCCCGCCATCTTCGCCTGGATGGGGGGCTATGCCGGGTAGGCGGCGGTCGCCGCGCATGACTCTCGACTCCTGCAGCTCCTGAGTGACCTTGGTGATGAACTCCCGAGGGTTGGGCCCTCTCTGCTTCATGCCTTCCTGGGGGAACCGTGCCACGAAGCACGCCTCCAAGTGGTGACCGAGCGCCTCCCTCGTGATCCTGGCAAAGTCAGTGGCCCTCCAGGGGAGAGCCCCCGAGCCTTGCCTGAGGAGGGCGCCGGCCGTGCCTTCCTATGCGATGGAGGGAGGCGCCCCTTGGATGGGCGCAGATCCTGGTGCGGTGCCTCTGGAGGTGCCTGCCTCCTGAGGCCTTGAGCTTGGTGATGTCTTCTTCTTCTTGGGAGCTGCCTCGGGAAGGTTTCCACTCTTGCTGTCTCGGTCCTCAATCGATGCGTCTTGGATGGCACGCTCGAGAGAGCACACCACATCCTTCTCTTCACAGGGGACTGTGATGACTCCGCCGCTTCCTGGCATCTTGAGGACATTGTAACCATGGTGAGTCACCGCCATGAACTTGGCCAGGGCTGGATACCCAAGGATGGCATTGTACGGCAGGTGAATGTGGGCAGCATCAAAGTCGATGAGCTCAGTACGATAGTGTCACATCCCAGCTAGTCCATGCATTAGAGTGTTGCATCATGACTACTTTCCATCAGAAACTTGAAATGGGGATGACAGAACCCCCAGCACCCCCTAATATCAACCAGGGTTTACTAAAAATATTTTCAATGAACCTGATATGCCCTTCTAAAATGTTCATCACCTCTAGCCTGGTCTTAAACCACTGTCAAAAGTGATGCACAAATTTCTAGGTCACTCTAAGGTCACTGGATTAAATCTTTAGCTATTTGAGTTTGGGCATTTAAATTATATAAAATATTTCAAATGCTCAAATAACTCCAAACTAAAATATTCCATGTTGGATATATTCCAAATAGTGGCTATGTGCAGTTTGGTGATTTTTGGAGTTACCTAAGTATTTTTAGAAATGCAACAAACCTACAGAAATAATTATAAAACAAAAACAAATGAAAACCCTCTTACAGCCAAACCGTTATAAAGCCCGCTGGCGGCCAGACCAACATCTTTGGCCGTGCCAACCATTTGCCGTCCCTGCCCAGTGTGCGAGGGAGGTAGCCGACAGCCTTGAGCTTCGCCACGGTGTCGACTGCTTACCGCCTGTTGGTGTACTAAAGTAGGGGTACCTTAGTACCCGAACTTGTCTGCCAGACGATCGCTTGCGCCATGACAAGGCTTCGGGCATCAGCCAAGATCCTCCACCATTCCTACTTACTGCCATTCAAGAACAAAGTATTAATTGAGAAAACAAGGCCCCGGCAAGAGGAGCTTGCCGGGAAGGACAAGACCCCGGCAAGAGGAGCTTGCGGCAAAATAACAAAGCGCCTCGGAAGACTTGCCGCGGCGCGCAGCGTCCGGCAAAGGCAGCTGGCGGCAAGCTTCATTGGTGCGACAAGACAACGGCCGCGGCAAGGCGCTTGCCGCGGCAAGGCTGCCACTCTGCACCCAAGCTCCAGCACATCCGACGACGTGTCTCCACAGGATCGCTCTTGGTGCACGTGGCGGGTAGCTATGCAGCCATGCGGTGCAAGGTGGCAAGCGAAGCTGACAAGGAGGCCATCGTGGCGATCGGTGGCGCCTCTAACGGTCCTTTCCTACACTGTTGGGGCGACCGGACGGGCATTAAATGCCCTTGTCCCCTGCCGTCAGAGTTAGGTAGAGGACACTGTTGATAGTGGTTGTACCAACCCACGTTTTTACCCTTTTACCCCTCTTTCTCACTGCCACTGTCGGTGACCCCTTTAGACTATAAAGGGAGGCCCATGCGCACGTAGAAGGGGTTCCATGATTAGTTCGGTTCATCCGGCGCATTCAACACCACAACGCTCCGCTCTTGAGCAAGAACATAATAGCACCACAAAGCAGCGGTAGGAGTTTTATCTCTCGAAGAGCTCCAGTGGGTAAAATCCCAGCGTGCTCTCGCCTCGATCACGCTCTGCGTCGCCCTCTGCTCCCTTGCGGACCGAAGGGCCCCCCTGCCCCATAGGTGCTCGTGCTCCCCATCTCCCACGACATCTTTGGCGCGCCCGGTAGAGGCGTCGAGTCGTCTTGTATCGATCCGGCGTCTGTGCGCGCTACACCAACATCTTCATCGACATGCCGAAGAAGAAGACTTGGAGGTGGCGCTCCGTCTGCGACTATCCTACCACCACCGAGCAAGCAGGCGGTGGTGTGGACACCGGCGAGGAGGCGGGCGCCGTGGGGACTCACATCGTCACCCGGCCCAGGACAAGGCCCGCAAGGTTCAAAGCATCTGCACATCCACGCACCCCTCCTGGGAGGTGCAGGATCGACTCGCCACGGTGCTCCTAGCACCGTACTCGCGATGGAACAAGGCCAAGCTGGTGGGTCGCGGGGCGCTCAAGGCCAACATGCACGCCTTGACCTGGCGCGAAGCCTTGCTCTGATCGCTGGGCGGGATGCTGCTCCTTCTAACACTGTTAGAAGTTTGAGCATGTCTCGCACCTCGCGTCGCTCACCACCACCACCCAAGACTCGGAGGAAGCGCCGGCGAGCCCAGCTGCTTCTAGATTACCCTCGGCGCTGAGACAAGATCGGCGGCGGAGGCTGCCGTAATAGCCTCATTGGCCGCCAGCTGCGACAAGCCCGACAGCGAGCACGCCGAAGCCTTGGCAAGGCGCCAGCGCAAGCCGAGCGCCGACAAGACCGTTGGGGTGCCACCACGTGCACTCCCGCACGAAAACCAAGATCGCCGACTCGCCGGGCCAACCTCGGCGCCCGACTCCATCGCGTCGTCCGGACCTGAGCTTCGCCGCGATCAACGCCAAGTTCTCCAAACAGCGACACAAAGCCTTCCTTTTCGCGCCAGCGTCGAAGAAAGCGACGTCAATCTAACCAGCGGCTGGGCCCACTGTCGATATGCATGCGCCGGAGAACCAGGCGACTTGCCGTCTGTGATAGGTTGCCTGCGTTCACCGTGAGCTGCGGCAAGTCCGATGGCCCGATACCAGAACTTCAAGCGGACATGCCGAGAAATGCGATGGCAGGATACATCCGTCGGAGTTCCTCGGCGTCTACACCATCGCGGTGCAGCTCGGGGGCGCAACGAGAAGATCCTCGCCAACTACTTCCCGCTGGTGCTCAAGCTCAACGTCAGATCTTGGCTCATGCACTTGCGGACAACTCCATCTCTTCGCTGGCGGACTGTGCCATCGGTTTGTCGGCGCCTTCACGGGTGGCCACAAGCCCCATGGCCAGAAGCGACCTTCATCTGCTCACCCGAAGGAAGGAGAACCCTGCGCAAGTATACACAGAGATTCAGCAGGTGCAGCGCAACATCCCGAGACGTCCACCCCGCGCGGTTATTAGCGCGTTCCATCGAAGCGTCGTAACGCAGGATGAGGAGGAGATGGAGATGTGCAAGATCGAGATGTCAGCGAGCTATCGCTCTGGCCGACAAGTGTGCACGGGCTGAGGAGGAGGAGACTCCGGAGAACACAGAAGCGAAGGATCGGCGGTGAGGATGCCCTCCGGCAAAGAAGAACCGGGGCGGAATAACAGAAGAAGAAAGGCTAAGGATGTGCTAGTTGTCGAGTAGTCCGCAGTGAGGCGGCTCCGACAAGGCCAAAGCTGGTGACTCGGCGAGGCTGTGGTGGCCGCCGACAAGCGAGGATGGCTCCGCAAGCGATTGCAAGATCCACCGCACCAAGGGCCATGACCTCCAATCATGCAAGAAGGTTGAGCGGATGGCGAGCTACTGAAAGCTGAATATGGCGTCGCGACAAGGAGAAGGCCGGGAAGGTGGCGGAGGATTCGCAAGAAGCTTCCCGCCGGGGAGGGCGCGCCCAGCAAGGCCAAGCAGCGGCAGGAGATAGACCTCCCAGCGGCGCGACAAGGGCGAAGATGAAGATGAGGATGATGAGATGGAGGAAGATGAGACCAACGACCAAGAGTTTTGAGGCGGCGGAGGTTTTGTGCGTTGACGGCGGTGCTTCTCTGCACACCTCGCCGTCAACTCAAGCGATGGGTGCGGGAAGTGAGCGCAGCAGAACCGTCCGTCGAATCGCGCAAGCCCTGAAGTGGTCAGCCGCCCATCGTTTTTGATGTTGAGGATCACCCGATCGCATCACTGCGGTCGGGTGCTTGCCGATGTTGGTTTCGCCAACCATCCGCAACCTCAAGGTCACAAAGATGTTGGTTGTGGCGGGGCGGCCTGAATCTGATCTCTTGGCGGTGCTCAAGCTCCGGATCCCCAACAATGAGCTCGAAGAAGCTGGTACCTTTCAAGGAATCAACCGGGAAGGAGCAAGCCAAAGGGAAGATCTGCTTGCCGATGGCGTTTGGCGTGAGCTGAATTTCAGTGACGAGAGAGTCACATTTGATGTTGCTGATTTCCCATTGCCCTACAATGGGATACTAGGCAAATCGTAGCTTGCCAAGTTCTTGGCAGCCTCTCGCTATGCCTACAATGTGCTCAAGATGCCCGGTCCGATAAGTGTCATTTCTGTCCAAGGCGACAAGAAGGATGCACTTATCTATACCGACAAGATCTACTGGGAAGCAGCAGCCGCAGCAGAACACAAGCCACTTGCCGCTGAAGCTCCCGGGGGGAAGAAGAAGACCAAGTCCGGCAAGAGCAGCTCTGATGCCCACTCCGGCAAGCGCACCTCTTCGGAGTGCTGCGCTACCGCCGAGGACGCACCATTGAGCTCCACCAGCAAGTGCAAGAAGGCGAAGACAGCTTCACCTGAGACCAAGAAAGTGGCCGCCAAGGAGGACGGCACTGGTAGTACCTTCACCATTAGTGCCACGCTTGATCCTAAGTAGGAAAGCGCGCTCGTTGCTTTCCTGCGGGCGAATGTCGATGTGTTCTCATGGCAACCATCTGACATCCCCGGTGTTCCCAGGAAAGTAATTGAGCACCACCTTGCCGTCTGTCCTCACGCGCGGCCCGTCAAGCGGAGAGTTAGGAAACAAGCAATGGAGCGTCAAGAGTTCATTGCAGAAGAAATCAAGAAATTGGAAGCAGCAGGCCTGGTCCGAGGAGTACTCCGTCCAACATGGTTAGCCAATCCAGTAGTCGTGCGCAAAGCAAACAGGAAGTGGAGGCTTTGTATTGACTTCACTGATGTTAATAAAGCTTGTCCCAGGATCCATTTCCTTGCGGCGCATTGACCAGATTATCGACTCCACGGCGAGGATGTGATCTGCTTTCATTCCTTGATGCATACTCGGGATATCATCGAGATCTTCATGGCGTAAGAGGATGAAGAAAACCGCATTCATTACTCCATGTGGCACGTCTTTGCTTTATACGGATGCCTTCGGACTAAGAATGCGGTTCAACATTTGCAAGAGTAGTCGGTCATGCTTTTGAGCCATAGTTGCACGAAATGTAGAAGCTTACATGGATGACATAGTGGTCAAGAGCGAGACAGAGCAACTTTGATCCAAGATTTGGGACGAGACCTTCACAAATCTGCGCAAGGTCAATCTCAAGTTGAATCCGAGAAGTGCGTGTTTGGAGTTCCTTCCGGCAAGCTTCTCGGATTCTTTGTATCGTGGGGATTGAAGCCAACCCTGACAAGATCAGAGCCATTGAACAGATCGAAGCACGAAGCGCGTCAAGGATGTGCGAAGACTTGCCGGCTGTGTTGCTGCTCTCGATAGGTTCATCTCGATCTGCTAAGCGGCGCCTGCCGTTTTCAAAGTTTTGAAAAGGCAGCTCAATGAAATGGACTCGGGAGGCGGAAGGCTGCGGCTGCGAGACTGAAGAGATACCTATCCTCTACTCCAACACTTGTCGCACCTAAGCCATAAGAGAAGTTGTTGCTATATCTAGCGGCAACCAATCAAGTGGTTAGTGCTGCGTTAGTTGCGGAGAGGGAAGCGGATGATGAGCGAAAGAACCGCTGACAAGCGAGTCCAGCGACAAGCGAGGGCTTCCCGACAAGTTCAGCTCGGCAAGGATGCATCTGTCAGATTCTTAGGAAGAAAGCGAAGAAGGTGGTGCGGCGCCAGTTTACTTTGTCGGTTCCCTTCTGCGGGGGCTAGATCAAGGTATTACGGTGTCGAAGTTGCTTTCGGCCTACTCATGGCCTCGAGGAAGCTGCGCCATTACTTTCAAGCACATGAGATCATAGTTGTCACTCGCTTTCGTTGAAGAGGATATTGCGTAATCCGAAGCAACAGCGGGATCGTCAGTGGGCACTAGAATTGTCAAGCTTTGGCCTCAAGTTTGAAAGTACTTCAACTATTGAGCCGAGCATTGGCAGAATTCATAGCAGAATGGGCGTACGCGCGATGAAGAAACTCAGGAGAGGAGCATCCCGTAAAGGAAGCGAGCAAAGAATGGATCATGTACTTTGATGGTGCCTTCTCGCGCAAAGCGCCGGTCTTGCGGGCGTACTACTTGTCGCACCCACCAAGAGCACCTCAATCGTGACCAGATGCTTATCCCAAGGAACAAGCAACAAACAATACTACAGAGTCTGAAGGCTTGCTTGCGGACTCAGGATCATGGCGAACTTGGGATCAAGAAGCTTATTGTCAGGGGTGATTCACAGCTTGTCGTCCGCCAAGTTAACAAAGATTATCAGAGTCCATTGATGGAAGCCTACATTGATGAAGTGAGAAATCTAGAAGAACATTTTGACGGCCTACAAATGGAACATGTTCCAAGGGCTCAGAATGACATTGCAGACGGCCTGTCAAAATGCGCCGCACTTAAGTTGCTGTGGAACCGTGGATTTTGTGCTCAAGTGACTCAGCCATCTGTAACACCATCAACTGGACAGAGTAAGAAGAGAAAGTTGGTTACTGGCGACTACTTTCCGGCAGAGCTCCCCGAAGCCGCCGCCAAGAAGGTCCCCAAGATCGACCACGAAAGTCTTTGAGGAGCGATCTGCTCCGACAAGCCCTAGGGTTTGTTTCGTTGAAGCAGACGCTCACGACAAGCTGTGTCCCGACACACTTGCCGGGGAGCATCACGCTCCGGCATGATCCCAGATTCTTGCCGTAGAAGCAGATGTTCCCGCAGCAGCATTTGCGCCTTTAGTCCTTGTCGTCGAGCCACAAGCTCCAACATGGGCACAGCAGATAGTCCATTTCCTTCAGACAGGAGAACTTCCCGAGGAGCAAGAAGCAGCGGAGAAAGTAGCCCGGCAATCAAGTATTTACCAGTTTGTCGATGACATCTTGTATGAGAAGAAGATTCAATGGAGTGAAATTGAAGTGCATTTCCGGGAAGATGGATGAAGCTGTTGGCGGAGATACATGGAGGCATATGTGGTCACCCCATTGGCGCAAAGAGCGCTTAAGCAAAGCCTTCGGGAAGGTTTCTTCCGCCGACATGACCCTCCGAGGATGCAAGCGCACGAGTAACCAAGTGTGAAGCATGCAGTTCCACTCCAAACAGATTCATCAACCAGCTCAAGCTCTCCAAACAATCCCTTTATCCTGGCCATTTTCGGTCTGGGGGCACGACATCCTCGGCCCCTTACCCCGAGCTATCGGGGGCTTTGAGTACTTGTACGTTGCAATCGACAAGTTTACAAAGTGGCACGAAGTGGAACCGGTGAGGAAGGTGACAAGACGATCGTGATCAAGTTCTTCAGTCAATTGTTTGCCGTTTGAGTCCCTAACGGGATCATCACCGACATCGGCACACAATTCACGAGCCGCACCTTCATGCGATCGTCCAAGATCTTGGCGCCAAGATCGCCGCTTCATTGCTCACCCGAGAAGCAACGGTCAAGCGGAGAGGGCAAACGCTGAAGTGTTGCGCGGGCTCAAGACCAGAACTTTTGACAGGCTGCACAAGTGCGGAAGAAATTGGATCGAGGAGCTGCCGGTGGTTCTTTGGTCGATCAGAACAACGCCAAATCGAGCCACTGGCCAGACACCTTTTGCTCTTGTCTATGGAGCAGAAGCAGTTCTCCCCACGGAACTCGTATACGGATCACCTCGAGTGCTCGCTTACGATGAGCTTGAGCAAGAGCAGCTGCGGCAAGATGACGCGCTGCTCCTCGAGGAAGATCGATCTTGAGCTGCTGACGAGCTGCTCGTTACCGACAAGCTTTTGCGTCGCTACCATAGCCGCAAAGTTAATGCCAGAAGCTTCGAGGAAGGCGACCTTGTTCTTCGGCGCATTCAATCCGCCAAGAATTCCAACAAGTTGACGCCAAAGTGGGAAGGCCCTTATCGGGTAAAGCAAGTCACTAGGCCCGGCACTGTCCGCCTTGAGATCAAAGATGGCTTTCCGGTGAGTAACTCCTGGAACATAGAGCATCTTCGCAAATTTTACCCATAAGGCGCGATTGCCGGACCCGTTCTGGCAACCACCTTTTGTACAAGCCTTGCCGCTGTTGCATGTAACCCTTTGTACAAAGCCGGGCGCAGATCCCGTGAATAAATATAGATTGTATGCTATGCCAAAAGTTGTCAAATTTCATGCCTTTTTCTTTTTAGCATGTATACACTGACACTTTGTGCAGCACTTGCCCCCGTTAAGCAATAGCGAACCTTAAGGTTCCATATCATTATTTTCTCTTCTTTCTTCTCAAAAAGAAGGTTCCTCCACCCACAAGTTCACCGCGGGGGGGGGGGGAGGAGAAGATAAGGATGTGGGCCAGGCGTCGTTCAAAGGAATCTAGCCTTGCCGGGACACAGACGACAGAAAAGCTAAGTTGACAAAGTTTGAGCATAGTCAATTTTAAATCTTTTTAAGTTATATTCCTTGAACGACCGTGCCTTGTATGGAAAACCTGTGCGCGGAGGAACCGGCTCATGGCTAAGTTGCTCCCTTACTTTGTTTCGAGTCCGCTCAACAGTGAAAGTCTTGTTGCAACTAGCCCCGACAAGGTTTCTTCTTTGGAGGCAACACCGCCAAAGAAGTTTTGATGTTCCGCACTCAAGAAGCGTGTTTCTTGCCGCAAGTTCACTCAAAGCATAGGGTGAAAACATGCAAGGGATGGAATTAAGTAAAGGAAGTAACATAGCAGACAGTACCCAGGATAAAGTTATATTACAATAAATAACTTGCCGCGCTCTAATGGATTGTTCCTATGACATATCTAGCAGCGGCAAGAAGAAGGAAGGGAGAAGAAGAAGGGCCGCCTAATCCACGCGCTCGCCGTTGATCCTCCTGACCTCATTCACCTTGTCCACAATGGGTGCGACGATGGCTTTGAGTTCTTCAAGGTCAGCACCCGCCGGCAGCTTCTTGAGGATGCGGGTGAGGTCGACGCCAGGGTTGCAAAAGAGTATCTTCACCAACACCTTCTCCAAGACCTTGGCACAGATCGCGCGCGACTCGTCGGCCAGCTTCTTTGGGATCCTTTCCCGGATCTGCTGGAGAGCCGTCACCACACCCTTGAAGAAAAGCGTAAGCTTGGCGCTGGGCTGGAGGTTTTCTTCAGTGGAGTACCCGAAGCCCGCCAAGTCCAGCTCCGCCAGCTCCTCGTCGATGGATGCAGCAATGTTGACGAGGCCCTCCGTCCAGAGCTCCACCGTGGCCTTGAAGGTGTTCTGGGTCTCAGCGGCCCTCGTCAGCAACTCCTCGTTGCCCTTGAGCTCCTTCCTCAAGTCATCTTCTCGCTTCTTGGCGGCGTCCAGCATCCCCGCCAAGGTGGCCAGTTTCAGCTCCAGATCAGCCCTCGAGTCCTTGGCGGCGTTCAGCTCCTTGACTTCTCGGCGAGCTGAACTTGTAGATCACCATGGGGGCGTGCATCCTTCTCGCGTTCGCGCTGGAGTGCGGCAACCTCTTCGTTCTTCCTTTTCATGTCCGCCTCCAGCTGCGTCACCTTCACCTCTAACTCCTTCTTGGCGGCCTCGGCAGCCGCGGCGGCATCCTTCGCCTCCTTGAGTGCCCCGCCAAGTGATTGCTCCCGGGCGGCAAGCTCCTCTTCGTGGCTGTCCAAGTTCACCTTCTTCTGTATCAGCTCACCATCCCGCTTGGACAGCTCCTCGGCGGCGAGCCTCTGCTGCTCTTCGGCTTCAGCCTTTTCCAGGATGAACGCCTTCTTTGCCTCGTCGAGCTGCGCCCTCTCCTCAGCAATGGACCGGAGGGCCTCCTGGTTGCGGTTCTGGAGCTCCTCCGCGTGTTTCTCCATGTCAACTCCCGCCCGCGTGACAAGCGCCTCCCGGGACTCCAACTTCGCTTGCCGGGCGCGGTAGAGTGACACTAACTTCCGGAGCAACTGCTCCTCCTCGGAGTCGCTGCTGCTACTGCTTGGCTTGTCAACCACTGCCAACCCAGCAGAGGCGAGTACCTCCCCGTCAAACTCCTCTCCTTCCACCGGCGCCCTGGAGCTCGACGCCCAGGGAAGCTTGATGTATACGCCCTCGCTGGCCTTCAAGTATCTTTGGTGGGGCTCCTCGGAGCCAGTCTTTATCAGCGGCGGAGGGGTCGGTGGACGGTGCAGCGCCTTGCGCTCCTGCGTCCTCCGGGTCGTCAGTGCGATCACCGGACCCCTCTCCGGCTCCTGCGCCAGCAGCCTTGGCGGCTTCCTCGTCGGCGGGCTCATCATCGCCGGCCTCTTCCTCGCCAGCAGCGACATCTTCAGTGTTGCCACGTGCGCCTTCCTCGGCGGTGGCCTCGGTCTCCATCGGGTCTGCGAGAGGGGGATCTGAGGATAGGAAGAGGAAGGAAAAGTCAAGCAAATATCCAAAAAAGAAGAAAGAAGATCAGAAAAAGAACCCAAGGGAAGATTTCCGACAAAGAAGGTTACCTGTGCTGGGCTCAGTGACTATGGGCTCCTCCACCGAGGGCTCGCTGGTTCCGCCCCTTTCCGGGGACCTCTCCCTTGTCGGGCAGCGCTCCCTTGTCGGGGAATCGCCCCTTGGCGGTGCAGTCGAAGCAGACAACACCTCCGGGGCGGTCTCTGATTGCTCCTGGTGGGCCTGCTCTGCTCCTACACGAATGAATCAGCAACCAAAAATGTCAGCAAAAGAAGAAGCACCCATGCGCGCCCCACAACAGGAAGTGAACCAAACACTTACGCTAGGGGCTGTGCTGGGGGCTGCTGCGAGGGGAAGGAACCGGGTCCGTCAAGGTAGTCTCGGATGTGTCCTCTGCCATCACGGCAGGATCGTCCTCAATGACAACCACAGGGACCTTGGCCCTCTTCGCCGCTCTCTCGGCTAGAGTCCTGAAACAGAACAAGATTCAGGGAGAAGCAGATCAGATGCAAGACAAGAAAGAACAAGGATCAAAGAAAATCAAGGACAGTGAGAAGAAAGTCTTACTCCTCCTCCTCCTCCTCCTCCTCTTCATCGTCATTGGAGCTCAGCGCGGAGAGGCCGAAGTCCGGTACCCTCTCTGCGCGGTGTGGCGGAGGAGTAGGCTCCCTTCGGCGTTTGCCGGGGGCTGTGGCAGGATCGGGCGTGGCGGCCCGGGAAGACCCCGCCTCAGTTGCCGGCACAGCCTGGGACCCTCCCGCGGCAACGGTACTTGCCGCGGTGGAGCGTGTCCCACGGCGCCGCGGCTGCTGGTCGGCCTGCTCCCTTGCCGTATCTCCGACTCGACGGAGGCGCCTTCTCGGTTGGAATTGGGGCTGCGCTGGGGGCTCCGCCTGCGGCAAGCTGCTTGAAGACGACTGGCCGCTCACGCCCTCGGCGGGCTCGCTCGCTTCGGCCTCGGGCTCCCCCTCGCCAGCGACCTCTCCGGCGAGGTCTTCCCGATCGGCAAGGCTTGCCGCCTCAGCCGCCTCCGCCTCCTCCAACGTGAAGCCAAACTCGCCCGCGGTAGCGGCTGCTGCCGCCTCTTCGGCCCTGGTGGCGATGTACAGCATCTCGTTGTCGGTGGTGGCGCGGGTGAGGAGCTCGCTTTCGTCGAGTTGATCGCTACCTCCGTCAAGTTATCAAAGAATTGCTGCACGACCTCGACGGCGGGCTCTATCAAGTTGCACTTATCCCGTGCGAAGTCGACTCTGGCATCATTGTGCAAATGCGATCGCTACCGGAGTTGTTGCACAAGGGACGACACCTGCGCAACCTGAACAACTCGATGGTTGGCGCCATGCTTGAACAGCTCCCAAAGCATCCCGCCAAGCTCGAACGGTGAAGTTGAAGTTGAGGCCCGGACGCAGCCTCATGATATCCGCTGGCCGCCAAACAGCCAGCGGGCCTCTCTTCGCAGAGGGGCGGCGCGACGGCGGCGAAATCCGCGCCAACCGCCTCGCTGTGAGCCGGCATGCCTGAGCCGGAGGATTCGGGTGGTGGCAATCTTCAGCTTGGCGTCGTCCGGCGAGAGAGCGCTCCAGTCGCCGCCACGCACCACCCGGGTCTGGCGCAGGTTGGTGAATGGCTGGGGATTGGCATCACAGATCCAGCACCACTCCGCCCTCCACTCATCCCACTTGCGGCAGAGCTCGCCCGTCAAGTACACCTCCTTCTTGCCAATCCGGGAGGTCCAGGCGATTCCGCCAGCCAGTGGCTCCCCTTTCTCGGCCCGGGGGGTGAAATAATGACGAAAAAGGGCGACATTCGGGAGGATGCCAACGAAGTTCTCGCAGAGGTGTGCGAAAACCGCCATTGTTAGAACGGCGTTGGGGGTGAAATCAAGAAGATGAAACCCGTAGGTTTTCATGATGTCGCAAAAGAAATCAGAAAAAGGTGGGCAGAGCCCGCAATAGAAGAACACAGGGAAGAAATAGTACCCCTTTTGGCACCGCTTCAATTTGGAAGCCTCAGCGGAAAGCGCCTGCGTGCGCGGATGCACCCGCGTCTCCGTCGACCAGAAGAGGTAGAACTCCTCCCGCAGCGCCTTTGGGGTGAGCTCAGGAAGGAAAAGCACTCGCTTCTTGCGCAGCGCCTCGAGCTGTAACGCCTCGGCCGACTTGGTGCTCGACTTTGAGCCCTTGCCGGTCTTCGGAGCCATGGCGGAAGCGGGCGGGAGGCGCTTGAGGTGTTGAGGGCGACGGCGGCGGCGGGCAGGCGGAGCGCTGCTCTCTTCGGCTTGGGAAGCGGAGGGAGCGGCGGAGCTTTGGAGGAAGGAGGCGCAAGTGGCGAAGGTGGGGAACGGCCCTATTTCCTCTCGCTTATAAATAGGGAGGCGAACGTTACGCATTTCCTGGATTAAAGTATAGCCCACGATCTCTCCCACGATGCCGCGATCGACGCGTGCGCTGCTGTGGGGGAGCGCATGGTACGGAGTCGATTTTGTGTGGACCCAGTCACGCGTGTGCCCGCTGCATTTGTTTTGGGCCCGCCCAACAGCGCTTCGGCACTGTATGGCCCAGCCCGGGGCTCTGCCGGTGTACTAAAGTAGGGTACCTTAGTACCCCGAACTTGTGCACGGGCCATTCCTACTTACTGCCATTCAAGAACAAAGTATTAATTGAGAAAACAAGGCCCCGGCAAGAGGAGCTTGCCAGGAAGGACAAGACCCGGCAAGAGGAGCTTGCCGAAGGCCAACCAAGGCGCCGAAGGAAGACTTGCCATGACGCCTCAAGCGTCCGGCAAGCCCGGCAAGCGACAAGCTCTCGGCTGGTGCGACAAGACAACGGGTGACATGAAGGCGCTTGCCGCGGCAAGGTGTAGGATCGAAAGTATGTCTAGAGGGGGGGTGATTAGACTACTTGACAATATAAAAATTCAGCCTTTTGATTAAGACAAGTTTTGGCAGATTTCAAGATGATGATCAAGTCAAGTATCACCCTACACATGCAACTCTAGAGTATTTGCAGCGCAAAGTAAATTGCACATGTAGTAAAGAGAGGTGGAGAAGAGCAAACGCAATTTGGAGACACGGAGATTTTTCTTGTGGTTCCGATAGGTGGTGCTATCGTCAATCCACGTTGATGGAGACTTCAACCCACGGAGGGTAACGGCTGCGAGAGTCCACGGAGGGCTCCACCCACGAAGGGTCCACGAAGAAGCAACCGTGTCTATGCCATCATGGCATACGCCCACGGAGGACTAGCCTTACTCGGGGTAGATCTTCACGAAGTAGGCGATCTCCTTGCCCTTACAAACTTCTTGGTTCAACTCCACATCTTGACGGAGGCTCCCAAGCGACACCTAACCAATCTAGGAGGCACCACCTCCAAAAGGTAATAGATGGTGTTGGTGATGATGAACTCCTTGCTCTTGTGCTTCAAATGATAATCTCCCCAACACTCAACTCTCCTCACTGATTTGGCTGTGGTGGAAGAAAGGATTGAGTGGAAAGCAACTTGGGAAGGCTAGAAATCAAGTTTCATATGGTGGGAGTGGAGCAACTTGATCTCAACACAAGGGTAGGTAGTTTTCTTCTCGAAATGTAAGGTAGGAGTGGTAGTTCTTTCGATGGCTCTCTCCACGAATGAAGAGGGGGTGGAGGGTATTTATAGCCTCCACACAAAATCCAACCGTTACACACATTTGACCAATCTCGGTCGGACCGAAGTTGACAACTCGGTGAGACCAAAGTTCAAATCTTGTGAACGTTGGGATTTTCGTGGGACCGAAAATACAATCTCGGTGAGTCCGATTCTTCCAAATACTAGGGTTTGCCAATCTCGGTGGGACCGACTTTATCATCTCGGTGACACCGATTTGATGATGTAGGTTCTGAAGCTTGGCAACACTAGTTTCGTGAGACCGAGTTGGAATCGGAAAATCCGAAATTTCTAGGGTTTGGGTATATGGGTGAGGTGGTTCATCTCGGTGTGGTGAGTTTATGGAATCGGTGGGACCGAGATTACTTATGAGTGTATGTTGGAATGAAAGATTGCGATAGTTTGGGAGATAGATCACTAAGCACTTTGAGCAACCAGATCATTATCATAACCTCATCCCCTTTTAATAGTATTGGCTTTCCTATAGACTCAATGTGATCTTGGATCACTAAACCAAAAATGGAGTCTTGAGCTTTTGCCAATGCTTTCCTTAGCATTTTGAGGGGTCCACTTCTTGGTCATTGCCATACCCATATCACTTGAACTTTCGAAATGATACTCAAGAAACTATTAGTTCAATGATATATATGTTGTTATTAATTACCAAAACCACCCGGGGATTAGTTGCACTTTCAATCTCCCCCTTTTTGGTAATTGATGACAACATATAGATCAAAGCTTCGACAAATGATATAATCAATGAATAATATAAATCGCTTTGAGAAGTATGTGATAAGCAAGAGCTCCCCCTAAATTTGTGCATTATTTAAGATTTGCGTTTGAATGCAAATGCACAATCGATTAGGATCATGGGTCACTCTTCCATGTCACATACATCTTGGTGGAGCGCACAAAATGATAAGAATGAATAGCATGCACCCAATCACCAAGACATGAGTAAATGATCATACAAGATATGAATAGCATATGATAAGCATTAAGCACACATTAAGGCATAGTATGATCAAGCACTCATCAAAGTAGAGCAAACGTAGTATCAAACACACGGAATGTCTCGAAAATCTCAAAAGTATCTCAAAGAAACCGCAAACGAAACGAAAGAGCAAAAGCGAGCACTCTCTCTCGAAGTCCTATGATCTATACAATTTCTCCCCCTTTGGCAACAAGTTACCAAAAAGTTCGAAAGGTATAGAGCTAAACGTCACTAGGGACTCTGCTGGCGGCTCCTGTCTGGGTTGATGGAGTTGAGATGGCTGCATCTGCAAAGGCTTTAGCTGATGTCTGTGGAGCTGGAGGAGTGGTCACCGAGCCGAGCTGGAACTGGTGGAGCTGTGGGAGGGCCGAGGTGTAGTCTGGTGTCATCCATCGAATAGCAGCTGATCTGGGTCTTGTGGGAACCGGAGCAGGCTGTTCATAATCATCTGGACTAGGTCATCCTGCATCTCCTTCATGAGCTCTTCCTTCTCCTCTTGGTTTCCTCGATATTCGCCTCAAGCTTGTTGTGGTGACTTGCACTTCATCGACTTGACATCCAGAGCATGGAACTTGTCTTCAACAATCCTCTCAAGACTCTCCCGAGATCGCATAATGCTGGCAGGCGTTGTTCAATCCTCTGGGTAGCTTCAAGGAGCTGCTCTCCAACACTCTTGGTTTAGCTCTGCTGCTGCTTCCTTCTCAGCTTTAGCTTGTTTGGCAGCTTCAGACTTTGCTTGTCCTTCAACAGACGTGGGATCATCCTCATCATCACAACTTCATTGTCCTCATGCTCAGGCTGCAGTGGCAAGTGTGGTCGCTCCAACAAGTAGGTGCCGTGCCAAACTTGGCATTGATAAGCATCTGAATGTGCGGGCAAATCCACATGACCTCTTCAGTCTGCTGCAGTCCTCTTGATAGTCTCAACTATCGTGTCCATCACCTTGAAAGGTGCCTTCGATCAAGTATATGCAGCATGTTGATAGAATAACCTCTTATCATGCGATGATCTCGGACTTGGGCATCAAGGTATGCCTCGTAATTGTGTTCGTGGTAGGAGACCTGCCTCGAGATGATACATCGAGCCGAGCTTCAGATCTCTACATCCTTAGCTGGTACCTCATTGTACATGTTCTTCATAGACTCATGGTTTTTCTTGGGAATTCCATAGACATCAACATCATCTTCTCTTGACACTGGAGCATTCAGCAGTGCTGCCCATTCTTCAACAGTTGAAGAGAATCTCGACCTTCACCATCCACACAATCTCGCCATCCGGATAGAAATGAGTGTGGCATAGAATTGCATGATCATCTCATCATTCCAATCACAACTTCGACCAACGAAATCAGCAACACCACATGCAAGTGAAGCTCTCATGCACATGTGGAAAGTAATCTCTGTGTCTTCATCAATATATGCCCACCAACATAGCGAGTGTCCGCAATAATGGGCTTCTTGTCCATAAGCACAGCCTCATAGAAATCTTTTTGCTCTCGGTGTGGAACCTTGGGTCAATCAAAGCAGTCCTTCTCCTCACAAAGATATGGATCAACTTGTCTCCATAGCCTGAGTCCTTTGTCCTTTCTTTCCTTCATGTTTTCAGCTCGAGGATGAGCATCATTGTGAATAGGCAATTTCTGACGGAGTTTCAGCAACACAGGTGCCTCATCATCTGACTCAGCTGGTGGCACATTGTCTTTCTTCTTCTCTGAAGCTGGGATGTTTCTCACAGTTTTCTTGGGCTTGGCAGCATGCTTGGCTTGAGATGCCTTTGCTGGAGCAGAAGGCTTAGACTTAGAAGGTGCTCCTGCCCTGATTGCATCACCCATCAACTTAGGCTTCTGAGGAGGCTGGGGTGCTTCCTCATCAGAATCATCAGAATTTGCTGCTTCATCATGCACAATTCTCTTCCTATTGGAAGTTTTCTTCACTTTGCTCGAAGTTTCCTCTTCCATGCTTAGCTTCTTAGCAACTGTGGACTTCTTCACCTTGCTGGTGCCTTTTTTGGTTTGTTGCCCTTGATGCTCTTTGGCAACAACTTTCCTCTTTGGCTTAGATGAAATCTCTTCCTCAGCTATGAAATCAGAATCTTCTTCATCAGAATTTCTCTTCTTCCTGGCCCTGGTGGCTGCAGGAGGCAAACCACTTGGTGTGCTCCTCTCACCATCATCGGAAAAGCTGCTGGCCTCGGGACTAGTGCTCGCCTCGGGAATCTCAGCAATTGGTGATTCAGCACTGTTCGGCTGTCTTGGCATCGATATGGCTAACAACTTGTGAAAAGATTAGGTGTAGGCGAGAATAGAAGAGTTATCACAAACCGCGAGAAGATTTTGCAAAAAAATGAGTTCAAATTTCAGTTTTAGGTTTTCACAGAATGCATTTCGGTCGACCGAGGCTAAAATTCGTGAATCCGAAGTGTCAAACAGAACCATTCACACCACTTTCGGTTGGACGAAATGGGTTTCGGTCTAGCCGAGAACACTAGGGTTTCACTAAATCCTCATTTCGGTCACACCGATTTGCACAACTCGGTTGGACCGAAAAGTGCAAAGGTAATGGCCGAGGCCAAATCGGTCATACCGAGAATGTAGAATCGGTCTCACCGAGATGTGTTCGCGGAAACCTAACCCTAAAACTTTTACTCAATTTCGTTCTAAGAACTAATCTGCTGGATAGGAAGATCTCAAACGTGGCAAGAAGCTAGGCTAACCAATCGTGCATAGAATCGGAGGTTGAAGACGAGAGGATCAAACTCACCCTAACTTGGTGGAGTTTTCACGGCGGCAACGGCGCGGAGAGAATGTCCGCTGACGGCGACGGAGACCAGCGGCGAGGCGCACAAAGGACGACGAGACGATCCGGAGACCACGGCGACGGCAAAGAAAGGGTTTGGGGCGAGGCGTTTTGAAGAAGGAATCAACGCGCGCTGCCCTCAGGTATATATACCCTTTAGCTGTCGGTGGGACCGAGTTGTAATACTCGGTGGCACTGAGATGGTTAACTGCAAGCAGTTACACATTTCGGTCACGCCGAAAATTGCAACTCGGTTTCACCGAGGTGAAAACCTAGATCAATCTAAGTGCTTTCGGTCTGTCCGATTTTGAGTGGGTTGGTCTGACCGAAAATACTTAGAAGGTTTTGGAAATTAAGCTTTTGACGGATCGGTGGCTCCGAGTGCTCCTCACTTGGTGGGTCCAAAAAAGACTTGATCAAAGTTTGTGATATAAGCATGAATAGAGTTTGAGACAAGAAAGCATAGATAGCTAGGGGAGGAACTTAGGCATCCTTGTCCATCCATTTGGTCAAAAAGAATCCAAAAGACCAAAGCAACAAATGGATGTCCTCGAATGGATAAAATCATGCATCCAACATGCTCACACAATAAGATAGCAAATGAAATATGTGTCAAACATGCACAACCAAAACACTAGCTACTATCACACAATTTGTCGATGACTAGGTCATCTATATATGAGTATATTGACTTAGGAGTCAAATGAAAACATTTGATCATAGGTCATACTCATCGCTTAAGCACAAGTGGGGTTACCACTTTTACATAAAGCATTAATGTGTTCACATCATTTGAAGATGCTTTAGCTCAAATCTTTAGAGCAAAGCTCCCCTTGATGTGAGAACCCCTTTAAAGGGTCAAACTAACCTTGGGTTGTCGAGAAGACTTCATGTAGATGTTGAAGATGTGGATGCTCAATGTTGATGAAGATCATCAAGAGTTGGGAGCAATCCTTTGGATTGGGCACTTTCAATACCTACATGGGTTAGTCCCACAAGGAACAAACAAGGATATCCATGGACATAGATTGAAGTATACAATAGGTGATGTCCACGAAAGCAATGATTACCTTGTCCCTTGACTTACCAACAAGAGGGTTTGTGACTCCATGAACTAGTGCAAGATGTGGAAGTTGATTGCACAAGTTCTTGCCAAAATGAATGTGAGTGAAGTATGTTGGCGGAGTCACCCTCAAGAACTCTCTAGTTCTTCTTCTTCGAGATCCACATCATCTTGATGGGAATCCTTGGGGTTGTAGTTGAGCTTGTGAAGTAGAACTTGACGCTTCCTTGGGAACCCACTTGACCATGGCTTTAGGTGCTTCAATGAATGCATCAATCTCCTCTTGAAGCTTGTCCTTGCCTTTTAGCTTGTGGTCTTGTGGTGGAAGGTCATCTTGAGCTTGTTCCACATTGGAAGAAGTAGGATCATACTTCTCCTTTTGAGAAACAACCTTTGGAGTGGGATATTGACCTTCTTCCCATTCAACACCCTCGGCGTTGAACTTTCGCTCAAAACCAATTCCTTGATTCTTCGGTGCCTTCCTTGCTTGCGTAACAATTTCTCAAAGTTCTTGCTTCCGCAAGGCTCTTGTAGACACCTTTCTCTATAATCCCTTTCAATAAACTATTTTCTTGCTCAAGTGTAACTTGGCTTGAAACATTGTTAGTGGAATCAAGAGAATTACTAGAAGTAACAACATTGGATTTAGCATGGTTATTGTTACTACTAGATGAAGAATTTTTCTTGTGCTTGTCATGCTTAGTTTTAATAGGTGGCAAGAAATTAGACAAGAGAAGTCGTTTGGCAAGATATGAAGAACTCTTCTTTCGAAGATCGTCATTGATTGCTTTTAGGAACTCATGTTCTTGCTCTAGATTGAGCTTCTCGAAGCGTAGCTTCTTGAGTTATTTCATGAGCTAACTTAAGAGTGTTTAGTTCTTTAGTTAGACGCTCAATCTCCTTCATAGCATTGTCATTCGACTCTTCTCGACTATAAAGACTACTAGCATGTTCATCATTACTAGGCTCACTAGATTTATCATGTAAAAGCTCATCTTCACCAAGCAAGTCATCCTCATCACTATCAAAGTCAATGAATTCAGGGTGTGATACCTTGGGGCCTTTAGCCATGAAGCATCTTCCAATTCCCTCATTTGGTGAATCAAATAAGTCATAGGAGTTGGAGTTGGAGGACACAAGAGCAAGACCGGCAACACCTTCATCTTGACTGTATTCGGAGTTGGAGTGATAGCTTCTTTCGGAGTGATTGTCCGAGTCGGAGCCGGAGACCCATCCACCTACATGAGCTTGATGTTTTCTTCTTGTGTAGCTCCTTGATGACTTGTCTTTCCTTTCCGAATCCTTGCTTCTCCGAGAGGATCTTCGTTCATAACGATCATCTCTACTCCTTCTCTCTTTCCGAGGTGACTCTTCTCTTGAGCTTCTTCTTCTTGGAGATTCTTCTCTTCTCTTGGGGAGTCGAACACTCATTTGAGTAGTGTCCGGTCTTCCACAATTGTAGCAGATTCGATCACGACTAGAAGATCTCTTTTCATCATATGATCTAGACTTTGAGCTTCTTTCCTTGCTTCTACTCTTGTAGAATTTGTTGAAGTTCTTCACCATTAGGCTTATCTCTTCATTGGAAACTAGCTTGTCACTTGAGATTGTGGGAGCATCACTAGTAGCTTTGTAAGCACCACTTGACTTGTTGTGAAGCTCTTCCTTATCTTTAAGTGTCATCTCATGAGCAACAATTCTTCCAATGACTTCGGTAGGCTTGAGATTCTTGTAGTTTGGCATCATTTCGATCAAAGTGCACACGGTGTCATACTTTCCATCCAAAGCTCTGAGAATCTTCTTGATGATGAATCGGTCGGTCATTTCTTCGCTTCCTAAGCCAGCAATCTCATTTGTGATGAGAGCAAGCCTAGAGTACATTTCAGCGACTCCTTCACCTTCCTTCATCTTGAACTTGTCAAGTTGACCTTGAAGAACATCTAGCTTTGATTCCTTCACGGACTCGGTACCTTCGTCCATTTCGACCAAAGTATCCCAAATCTCTTTTGCATTCTCAAGACGGCTGATTTTGTTGAACTCCTCGAGACACAAAGCATTGAAGAGAATGTCACAAGCTTGAGCATTGTTTTGCAACATTCGCAATTCATCCGCTGTAGCTTCACGATCCGGAACTTTTCCTTCCTCGAAGAACTCACCTTGCAAGCCAACACAAATAATGCCCCATGCGGCAGGGTTATGTCCAAGAATATGCATTTTCATTTTATGCTTCCAACTAGCAAAATTTGAACCATCAAGTAAGGACCTCTACGAAAATTACCCTCACTAGACGCCATACTCTCCTAGGTTGTGAAACCAAGCTTATGGAGTCCAATGCAATGGAAACCAATCCAATGGAGACCAAAGCTCTGATACCACTTGTAGGATCGAAAGTATGTCTAGAAGGGGGGTGATTAGACTACTTGAAAATATAAAAATTCAGCCTTTTGATTAAGACAAGTTTTGGCAGATTTCAAGATGATGATCAAGTCAAGTATCACCCTACACATGCAACTCTAGAGTATTTGCAGCGGAAAGTAAATTGCACATGTAGTAAAGAGAGGTGGAGAAGAGCAAACGCAATTTGGAGACACGGAGATTTTTCTCGTGGTTCCGATAGGTGGTGCTATCGTCAATCCACGTTGATGGAGACTTCAACCCACGGAGGGTAACGGCTGCGAGAGTCCACGGAGGGCTCCACCCACGAAGGGTCACGAAGAAGCAACCGTGTCTATGCCATCATGGCATACGCCCACGGAGGACTAGCCTTACTCGGGGTAGATCTTCACGAAGTAGGCGATCTCCTTGCCCTTACAAACTTCTTGGTTCAACTCCACATCTTGACGGAGGCTCCCAAGCGACACCTAACCAATCTAGGAGGCACCACCCTCCAAAAGGTAATAGATGGTGTTGGTGATGATGAACTCCTTGCTCTTGTGCTTCAAATGATAATCTCCCCAACACTCAACTCTCCTCACCGATTTGGCTGTGGTGGAAGAAAGGATTGAGTGGAAAGCAACTTGGGAAGGCTAGAAATCAAGTTTCATATGGTGGGAGTGGAGCAACTTGATCTCAACACAAGGGTAGGTAGTTTTCTTCTCGTAAATGTAAGGTAGGAGTGGTAGTTCTTTCGATGGCTCTCTCCACGAATGAAGAGGGGGTGGAGGGTATTTATAGACTCCACACAAAATCCAACTGTTACACACATTTGACCAATCTCGGTCGGACGAAGTTGACAACTCGGTGAGACCGAAAGTTCAAATCTTGTGAGCGTTGGGATTTTCGTGGGACCGAAAATACAATCTCGGTGAGTCCGATTCTTCCAAATACTAGGGTTTGCCAATCTCTCGGGACCGACTTTATCATCTCGGTGACACCGATTTGATGTGAAGGATTCTGAAGCTTGGCAACACTAGTTTCGTGAGACCGAGTTCGAATCGGAAAATCCGAAATTTCTAGGGTTTGGGTATATGGTGAGGTGGTTCATCTCGGTGACTGAGTTTATGGAATCGGTGGGACCGAGATTACTTATGAGTGTATGTTGGAATGAAAGATTGCTGATAGTTTGGGAGATAGATCACTAAGCACTTTGAGCAACCAGATCATTATCATAACCTCATCCCCTTTTAATAGTATTGGCTTTCCTACAGACTCAATGTGATCTTGGATCACTAAACCAAAAATGGAGTCTTGAGCTTTTGCCAATGCTTTCCTTAGCATTTTGAGGGGTCCACTTCTTCAGTCATTGCCATACCCATATCACTGAACTTTCTGAAATGATACTCAAGAAACTATTAGTTCAATGATATATATGTTGTTATTAATTACCAAAACCACCCGGGGATTAGTTGCACTTTCACAAGGCTGCCACTCTGCACCCAAGCTCCAGCACATCCGACGACGTGTCGCCACAGGATCGCTCCTGGTGCACGTGGCGGGTAGCTGTGCAGCCATGCGGTGCGAGGTGGCAAGCGAAGCTGACAAGGAGGCCATTGTGGCGATCGGTGGCGCCTCTGACGGTCGTTTCCTACACTGTTGGGGCGACCGGACGGGCATTAAATGCCCTTGTCCCCTGCCGTCAGAGTTAGGTAGAGGACACTGTTGATAGTGGTTGTACCAACCCGCGTTTTTACCTTTTTACCCCTCTTTCTACGCTGCCACCGCCGGTGACCCCTTGAGACTATAAAAGGGAGGCCCATGCGCGACGTAGAAGGGGTTCCTGATTGGTTCGGTTCATCCGACGCATTCAACACCACAACACGCTCACGCTCTTGAGCAAGAACATAATACCACCACAAAGCAGCAGTAGGAGTTTTATCTCTCCGGAGAGCTCCGAAGCTGGGTAAAACTCCCCCGCGTGCTCTCGCCTCAATCTGCTCTGCGTGCGCCCTCCGCTCCCTTGCCGGACCAGAAGGGGCCCCCTGCCCCATAGGTGCTCGTGCTCCCCCATCTCCCACGACACCGCCCACGCCCCTGGACACCTGGGCGAGCTCCATGTTGCCTCCCCGACCCCATGGACATCTCGCATTTCCCCTGCCTCTCTCTCTGGCTCTCCCTCCGCCATGGCCGACGCTGGTGCGCCCACGCCACCGTGAAACCGCGTCCACCGTCGTCCCCGTACCGAGCCACCGTGTCCAACAAACCCGCCGTCGTCGAGTCCGTCGAGCAGCCCGAGCCTCGAGCGCTCGCGTGCCCTGCTTCGTCTTCTTCGAGCTCATCTTCACCGAGCACCGCCGCAGATCCCCTTCGCCGTCGCCGCCGCATTAGCTCATCCCCGACCACGCTGTCTGCTCCTATGTGACCGCCGTGAGCTCAGGTACCTCTCCATCCCTCCCGTTCTCGCTCTCGAGCCTTGCATCGACTGCATGAAGCTCACCCGCACGCGCCACCGCGGAGCTCGTCGCCAACGTGACTCCGGCCACCCACAGGCCTCACCACCTTGTCCACTAACTCCACCGCACCCCCTCGAGTCCAACGCACCACTTCTCGTGCCTTGTCGTGCCCCGCAGCCTCGGGTTCGACCTCACCCGACTCCGGCGACCGCGAAGGTCGTCGCCGGTGATGTTCCCGGCCACCCCGAGCCCAACCACTGCCACCAAACGCCATGGCTTGCTCCCAGTTACGCATAGATGCCCTCCGCCGCTCATTTGGTCGCCGGAACGCGTTAATGCACTCTCACCGCCGCGTCTGGCCTCGCCAACGGCTAAACGCCAGCGAGTTTGACCCGTTGACCTTGACTGGGTGGGCCCAGGTTGACTCCCCTGAGTCTATGACAAGTGGGACCCCCCTCTGCTAATTAACTTAGATTAGAACTAACGAAATTTAGTTAGTTTAAATAACTACTGACACGCGGGACCCACTGGTCAGGTTCACCTAGACGTCCCCTTTGACCACTGACGTCACCCTGACGCACTGCTGATGCAATACCTAATTCCTGGAATTATTTTTATATAGAAAATTCCATAAAATAGCCAAAACTTCTAAAAATCATAGAAAATCAACCGCAACTCAGAATGAAATAATTTATATATGACAAATGATCAAAAAAATCCAATCTATCCATCTGTACCGTTTTCATGCATGTTAGAACAACTTATGGCTGCTGTTTAGGCCAAATCTTATAAATGGCATTTAAACTCTCACATATGGAGTTTGAATTTGAACCTAGTGTTAAAACCAACCCCATTTAACTTGTTGCTAGTTGCATTAGGCCAATCAACAGCATATTGCCATGTCACCTTCATGCATCATATTGTTGCCTGGCATTGATTGTGTTTCTCCTTTGTTTGTCGGTGGTTGTTCCCTCTCGATAGACGTGTTCCGACGATGTGATCAATGACACCGATGAAGAACTATATTATCTTCAGAAGTGCCAGGCAAGCAAAACCCCCTTGTTCATTCCGATACAATCCCACTCTCTCGCTCCTGCTCTCTTTTACTGCATTAGGACAACAATGATTCATCTGTTTCTTGCTACGGTAGCTGAACCCCTTTATCCTCTGCATGACCTGTCATTGCCACAGTAAATAGATGAAACCCACTAGCATGACTAGGAGTTGTTTGAGCCCTGTTGTACCTACTCATTCATGCTTGTTTGTCATGCCTGCTACTGCTTAGAGTTGAGTCAGGTCTGATTCATCAGGGATGAATCAGAGGTGTGTGAACATGTTGTACTGTGTGTGAGCTAAGTGTGTGAACACGATTTGGTAAAGGTAGCGTTGAGAGGCCATGTAGGAGTACATGGTGGGTTGTCTCATTGGAACCGTCCTCAGGAACTGAGTTTTGTGTTTGTGATCCATGAAACAGCTACTACCACGCATTAGGCCCGAAACCAATGGACCCTCTCGACTTATTAAATGCCCTTGCCCTCTGTCCAGGAGTTGCAACTAGTTTCTGGTGTTTGTAGGATATCTGTTGGAGGCCGTGCGTAGCACTGACCCTAGGGGTGGGCTATGATGTGGTAGATACACCATGGCATGGTGTACCGGGCGCCCGTTTGGTGTCTAGGGAACCCTGCACACATCGTTTGGGGCTGTGAGCGAAACTCCGGCCGGATCTCCTCGCGGATGGAACCCGAATAGGCGATAAACCTGGACTAGAGACTTGTGTGGTTAGTAAGGTCGTGGCCGACACCCTCGCTGGGCTTCCGCTTGAAGGTTGCCGAGTACATGTCGTGTAAACGGCGGTAAGTGGTGAGAGCGTGTGTGAATAAGTACACCCCTGCAGGGTTAACCCCATCTATTCGAATAGCCGTGTCTGCGGTAATGGACTTCTGGGTTGCCTATATCAGTTCATAGATAAGTGAAAGTGGATACTCTAAAATGCGCAAGATAAGTGTGAGTGCTATGGATGGCCTTCTCGTAGGGAGACGGGAGCGGATCTGTAGTGGTGTATTGATATGGTGAATATGTGGACTCGTGTGCGCCACCTCAAAAGAGTTACTTGCAGTAGTAGTTCAGGATAGCCACCGAGTCAAAGCTAGCTTGCTACTGTTAAACTCCACCACCCCTTTGTTGATACCGATGCATATGTAGTTAGTTCTGATGTAAGTCTTGCTGGGTACATTTGTACTCACGTTTGCCTATTTTATGTTTTTGCAGAGAGACTTCGGTCTCGCTAGTAGTTCCGCGTGGACTTCGATGTTTAGCTTGTTACCTCAGCTACGATCTTGTGCCCTCGGCAGGATCTGGTGGATAGTCAGGCTTCTAAGCCTTTTTCATTTGTAGATGTCTGTACTCAGACATGATAAGCTTCCACTTGTGCTTAACTTGTATGCTCTGAATGTTGGGTCGTGAGACCCATGTTTGTAATATATCGCTCCTCGGAGCCTAATGAATAAATATTTGAGTCATAGAGTCATGTTGTGATGCCATGTTGTATTTGCACATATCGAGCATATTGTGTGTATGTTATTGAAATGCTTGGTATGTGTGGGATCTGACTATCTAGTTGTTTATCCTTAGTAGCCTCTCTTACCGGGAAATGTCTCCTATTGTTTCCACCGAGCCATGGTAGCTTGCTACTACTCCGGAACACTTAGGCTGGCCGACATGTGTCCTTCTTCGTTCCTGTGTCTGTCCCCTCGGGGAAATGTCACGCGATGAATACCGGAGTCTGTTAGCCCTTCTGACCGGTTCACGGAGTCTGCTAGCCAGTGCTACTACTGGATTCACTTTCGTGATGACCGACACGTTCGATCTTTGGGTCATGGATGCTGTCCTGTAAGTTTGTGCCACTTTGGGTTTATGACTAGCCATGTCGGCCGGGCTCCTTATCATATGGATGCTAGCGACACTATCATATCGTGTGCCAAAAGGCTAAACGGTCCCGCAAAGGTAAGGCGACACCGTGGGAATACCGTGCGTGAGGCCGCAAAGTGATATGAGATGTTACATGCTAGATCGATGTGGCATTGAGTCGGGGTCCTAACAGCTTTGGTATCAGAGCCTGACTGCCTGTAGGATTACCAAGCCAAACTAGTCGAAGTTGTGTCTAGAAATGCTTTAATTATGTAAGGGAATTGATTGTGGAAGGGAACGTAAGGCTCTTTTTACTCCTTATACCTCATGGCCTTCTAATCCGAGTCATCCTATTCTCTTCTACGGGGTTTAGGAACTAGGCTTCTCATCTATCTACTAGGATGACGAGTTGCTATTTTAGAGACTTATAGGATTGATAGTTTCAAGCCTCAATTCACTTTCTACTACTTTTAGTATGTTCTCCGTTGAACCAGAACCTTGATATGATGTTGTTAAGTGACTATGCAAATCCTTGTGAATGTCTCAAATCTTTTCTGAGCATTTACAGCCGTTATGCTGTCCGAGTCATCCCAGGTTTCTAAATAGTCTGATGCATTTGCAAATCCTTTCTTTCCATTCCTGATGTCCTTTATGGTCAGAATAAGCACACTAACCGGTGCGTTGAGGTAATTTATTACCTTGACATATATGTTGGAGCTATTATTATGACCCTAGGTGTTTTAGGGAGTCACCTAGTAATCTAGCAATGTTTTGTGTTCCCAGTGTGAAGATTCTGGACATCATTCTCGAAAGCATCCCATGATGCTACTTAGGAGTAGGTATTCTATTCCTGGGTTTTGAACCCGAGATTCACCCTACTTACTTCATGTTCATAGTGTTTGCTCGTTCCTTTAGGTTATTAGTAACCTTTGCATTAGTCCTCGAGGTCCGTGGTATTTCCTTTTTCCAAATACTATGAACCACTTATGGCAGAAGTTTGTTGGATCAAAAGATCACAATAGGAGTGCCCTCGATGAGTTCTCCATTCATAATTGTGATTCTGCCAGTTCTACCTTTCTGCATGGGTTATCTGGAAGAAACCTATTGAACTTGGTTCGACATATTAATCTATGCATCCACAACTCAAAAAGATATATGTCCCCTTGAGTTGTCCCTCTTCATTTGTATTCCGACCATCGTCTATCAACTGATAGTCAGGAGTAATTGTGCATCCGTGTTATCGACGCTTATTATTCTTGTGGTCCGTTAAGCCATTCTATTTCAAAATGACTAGGAAAAAACAAACTCCAGTACCTTATCCATATCCAGGATTGGGTCAAAGAAATTATATTCCGCAAATCAAGTGCCAAACCAGCTTTTGTTATGTTCTACCTTGGAGTATTACTCTATTTATGCCAAGAATATCATAGGAATTGCACCATCTCTTATGAATTTTTAACGCAGTGATACTTCTTGCCATCATTGTTCATTCCTCGGCTCCCGTGTTATTGTAACCGGAATGCTGACAAGTGAGTCGTGATGTGTGAAATCAATACTCCTAGAAACTCCGTTGCTTGGTAGTTAATGGACAATATTCTCGTTCTTAGCGTGTTGGTTATTAAATCATCATCCTAAGATTGATCGTGCTATCTAGTCCTTATTTCCTGGTGCACTTTCCGATCAATGAGATAGGATTGTGTCAATCCCTCACTATTTTGATCATATCATCTTGCCCTTAAAAGCAAGGTTGTTCTCAAGCTTAGTAACATACCGGTGGTTCGTGATTTTCTGAATATCTTCTCGGAAGTATTACCAGGTTGTCCCCTGACTGTTATGTTGAGCTTGTGATCAAGTTGGTTTTCCAATAAACCACTTTTCTCCAAGAATCTATGTTGGATACCCCTGAGCTAGTTGGTTAAGCAAAACAACAACTTGGAGAGTTGGGAGATAAAAGCTTGTCTAACTTAGTTCACTTCCAAAGGGATATCTTTGTGTGTGTGTGTGTGTGTTGAAGAAAGATGATATCTTCACCAATTGGTCCTCGTGATCAGTTGTTGGATCTATTGCCTTGTCAAAACTTTGACTCGAGTATGGGCTATCGTCAAGTCAAATCAGAACCAATGATGTTCGTAATGTTGTCTTACTCGTGGGTGATCCCTCGAGCATATACCATTTCATCTTTTGGTCTGACCAATGCTATCACCGTGTTCACATGATGGTGGAAGTCCAGTGATATGGAAATTCGAATGAGTTGCTGTTGAGCTCATTAGCAGCATCTTGTCTCCACCATGATTCGTGTTAAACATTAAGCTAGTGTTGGAAACTTTGTAAACGATGCCTTCATGTTCCGTTCATGAAGCATATGTTTGGATGAAGGTAGCGACTTCCTCTAAATTCACGTGCAATCGATGTAAGTTGCCGCCATGAATTCAAGAAAGTTTGTTTTTGCTTCCCCGGAATCATCCCAAGTCATTCATGCATATGTGCGAAGTATCCTGTGGTTTGGAGACTTGCAACCTTCATTCCATATGTTCCCTAGCACTTCAAGCCACTTGTTGACTTGTTCAAGGAAAAGAAGTCTAGCGCGCATAAAGACTTCGAAATCCTTGATGATGGATCCTAACCTGAACTCGATAGTGTTTCATTATAAGACTACTACGTGGTCATGCTTGCCTTGGACAGTGTGTTCACAGGTTTGTAGCAGAACCAGCTCATGTTTTGGAGCTTGCTATCGTAGTTCATTCCCGAGAATCTCGCAACTCCGTCCCGTCTGTTTGTGTTTCAAGCTTTCTTTTCTGGACATGCTGTCTGAAACATCATGTTACCAACCAGATCTGAATCTCAAGCAGATATGATGGTTGGAACTTCTCCAAGATCTATGATGTATGTCCCGACAAGGTTGATGTTCTGGCCGACACACTTAGACGGGGGGATCTATCACTATAATATCTTGAATGGGCAATTTGTCCATCTTCTCCACGAGGATTTCATGCGGCTTATTTTATAAGTTGTTCCCTAGGGATTATTGTGCTCTTGGTTTCCTCGATTAAGCTATAACCATTTAAACGGTGGAATCACTCTCGTTGAGTTATTTCCAGATACCAGAATCATTCCCAGCATTTGCATTTTGTTCCCAGCTTGCACCTTAGTAATTACTGTTTAGGATCATCTTCAAAAATGGTTCTACTATGGGTCCCATCCATCCCCATGAAGCAAAATCATCCATGGTGTTGTCTTCAACAAGGTAGTCCACATCATCTATTCTGGTATGAGTATGCCATTCTTTCGAATTCGTTCACACGATCGTTTGTGATTGCCTTAGGCTCGTATAAAGAATTTCAATGATCTTTGTATCAAAAGTAATTCTTTTTTCCACTTAAGGGAATAGTTCTTCGAGTCACCTTCCCTGAGGTGCCCCGTTTTGGAATCATGGCAATTTCCCTCGCTACTTTGAAACCCTTGTCAAATTGTTTCTTCTATCACTCCTGATGCATGTTTTGCCTCTCAGCTCCAGAGATGTTTCCATGTCTTATTCCGTGAGTTGATCTTGTGATCATTAAGATGATCCTAAGTTGCTCGAACCTCAAGAATATCGATTCTTCTAAAATTCTTCCTTCTACTCGTTGTCATGTTGGATGTAGTTCTCAAAGCAAGACGCCAAGGTAAATTTGAAGCAATGAATCAACATCCTCGAGAAGGGCAATTGGATCATGAAGATCGTGTTAGCTTCATGTCCCCTCTGTCTTCTTACCTCACGTCTTGAATCTCGGGACGAGATTCTTGTTTAGTGGGGGTGAGTTGTCACATCCCAGCTAGTCCATGCATTAGAGTGTTGCATCATGACTACTTTCCATCAGAAACTTGAAATGGGGATGACAGAACCCCCAGCACCCCCTAATATCAACCAGGGTTTACTAAAAATATTTTCAATGAACCTGATATGCCCTTCTAAAATGTTCATCACCTCTGGCCTGGTCTTAAACCACTGTCAAAAGTGATGCACAAATTTCTAGGTCACTCTAAGGTCACTGGATTAAATCTTTAGCTATTTGAGTTTGGGCATTTAAATTATACAAAATATTTCAAATGCTCAAATAACTCCAAACTAAGATGTTCCATGCTGGATATATTCCAAATAGTGGCTATGTGCAGTTTGGTGATTTTTGGAGTTGCCTAAGTATTTTTAGAAACGCAACAAACCTACAAAATAATTATAAAACAAAAACAAATGAAAACCCTCTTACCGGCGGACCGTGCTCCGGCCCACTGGCGGGCCACCAAAGATTTGTGCCGTGCGTGCAACCATTGCCGTCCCCTCGCCAGGCGAGGAGGTGACGCCGACGAAGCTTGAGCTTCGCCAGCGTCACCGCTTGCCGCCCACGCCCCTGGACACTTGGGCGAGCTCCACGTCGCCGCCCCGACCCTGTGGACATCTCGCATTTCCCCTGCCTCTCTCTCTCGCTCTCCCTCCGCCATGGCCGATGCTGCTGCGCCCGCGCCACCGTGAAACCATGTCCACCGTCGTCCCCGTACCGAGCCACCGTGTCCAACAACTCCGCCGTCGTCGACTCCGTCGAGCAGCCCGAGCCCCGAGCGCTCGCGTGCCTTGCTTCGTCTTCTTTGAGCTCATCTTCACTGAGCACCGCCGCAGATCCCCTTCGCCGTCGCCGCCGCATTAGCTCGTCGCCGACCGCGCTGTCTGCTCCTACGTGACCGCCGTGAGCTCAGCTACCTCTCCATCCCTCCCGTTCTCGCTCTCGAGCCCTGCATCGACTGCATGAAGCTCACCCACACGCGCCGCCGCGGAGCTCATCGCCGACGTGACTCCGGCCACCCACAGGCCTCACCACCTTGTCCACAAACTCCACCGCACCCCCTCGAGGTCAACACACCACTTCCCATGCCTCGCCGTGCCCCGCAGCCTCGGGTTCGACCTCACCCGAGTCCCGGGACCGCCAAGGTCGTCGCCGGTGATGTTCCCGGCCACCCCGAGCCCAACCACTGCCACCAAACGCCAGGGCTTGCTCCCAGCTACACGTAGATGCCCTCCGCCGCTCATTTGGTCGGCGGAACGCGTTAATGCACTCTCACCGCCACGTCTGGCCTCGCCGGCGGCTAAACGCCGGCGAGTTTGACCCGTTGACCTTGACTAGGTGGGCCCAGGTTGACTCCCCTGAGTCTATGACAAGTGGGACCCCCCCCTCTGCTAATTAACTTAGATTAGAACTAACTAAATTTAGTTAGTTTAAATAACTGCTGACACGCGGGACCCACTGGTCAGGTTGACCTGGACGTCCCCTTTGACCACTGACGTCACCCTGACGCACTGCTGATGCAATAACTAATTCCTGGAATTATTTTTATATAGAAAATTCTAGAAAATAGCCAAAACTTCTAAAAATCATAGAAAATCAACCGCAGCTCAGAATGAAATAATTTATATATGACAAATGATCAGAAAAATCCAATCTATCCATCTGTACCATTTTCATGCATGTTAGAACAACTTATGGCTGCTATTTAGGCGAAATCTTATAAATGGCATTTAAACTCTCATATATAGCGTTTGAATTTGAACCTAGTGTTCAAACCAACCCCATTTAACTTGTTGCTAGTTGCATTAGGCCAATCAACAGCATATTGCCATGTCACCTGCATGCATCATATTGTTGCCTGGCATTGATTGTGTTTCTCCTTTGTTTGTCGGTGGTTGTTCCCTCTCGATAGACGTGTTCCGACGACGTGATCAATGACACCGATGAAGAACTATATTATCTTCAGAAGTGCCAGGCAAGCAAAACCCCCTTGTTCATTCCGATACAATCCCACTCTCTCGCTCCTGCTCTCTTTTACTGCATTAGGACAACAACGATTCATCTATTTCTTGCTGCGGTAGCTGAACCCCTTTATCCTCTGCATGACCTGTCATTGCCACAGTAAATTGATGAAACCCACTAGCATGAGTAGGAGTTGTTTGAGCCCTGTTGTGCCTACTCATTCAAGCTTGTTTGTCATGCCTGCTACTGCTTAGAGTTGAGTCAGGTCTGATTCATCGGGGATGAATCAGAGGTGTGTGAACATGTTGTACTGTGTGTGAGCTAAGTGTGTGAACACGATTTGGTAAAGGTAGCGGTGAGAGGCCATGTAGGAGTACATGGTGGGTTGTCTCATTGAAACCGTCCTCAGGAACTGAGTTCTGTGTTTGTGATCCATGAAACAGCTACTACCATGCATTGGGCCCGAAACCAATGGACCCTCTCGACTTATTAACTGCCCTTGCCCTCTGTCCAGGAGTTGCAACTAGTTTCTGGTGTTTGTAGGATATGTGTTGGAGGCCATGCATAGCGCTGACCCTAGGGGTGGGCTATGATGCGGTAGATACACCGTGGCACGGTGTACCGGGCGCCCGTTTGGTGTCTCAGGAACCCTGCACACATCGTTTGGGGCTGTGAGCGAAACTCCGGCCGGATCTCCTCGCGGATGGAACCCGAATAGGTGATAAACCTGGACTAGAGACTTGTGTGGTTAGTCAGGTCGTGGCCCACACCCTCGCTGGGCTTCCGTTTGAAGGTTGCCGAGTACATGTCGTGTAAACGGCGGTAAGTGGTGAGAGCGTGTGTGAAGAAGTACACCCCTGCAGGGTTAACACCATCTATTCGAATAGCCGTGTCCGCGGTAATGGACTTCTAGGTTGCCTATATCAGTTCATAGATAAGTGAAAGTGGATACTCTAAAATGCGCAAGATAAGTGTGAGTGCTATGGATGGCCTTCTCGTAGGGAGACGGGAGTGGATCCGTAGTGGTGTATTCATATGGTGAATATGTGGACTCGTGTGCACCACCTCAAAAGAGTTACTTGCAGTAGTAGTTCAGGATAGCCACCGAGTCAAAGCTGGCTTGCTGCTGTTAAACTCCACCACCCCCTTTGTTGATACCGATGCATATGTAGTTAGTTCTGATGTAAGTCTTGCTAGGTACATTTGTACTCACGTTTGCCTATTTTATGTTTTTGTAGAGAGACTTCAGTCTCGCTAGTAGTTCCGCGTGGACTTCGATGTTTAGCTTGTTACCTCAGCTACGATCTTGTGCCCTCGGCAGGATCTGGTGGATAGTCAGGCTTCTAAGCCTTTTTCATTTGTAGATGTCTGTACTCAGACATGATAAGCTTCCGCTTGTGCTTGACTTGTATGCTCTGAATGTTGGTTCGTGAGACCCATGTTTGTTATATCTCGCTCCTCGGAGCCTAATGAATAAATACTTGAGTCGTAGAGTCATGTTGTGGTGCCATGTTGTATTTGCACATATCGAGCATATTGTGTGTATGTTATTGAAATGCTTGGTATGTCCGGGATCTGACTATCTAGTTGTTTATCCTTAGTAGCCTCTCTTACCGGGAAATGTCTCCTAGTGTTTCCACCGAGTCGTGGTAGCTTGCTACTGCTCCGGAACACTGAGGCTGGCCACCATGTGTCCTTCATTCCTGTGTCTGTCCCATCGGGGAAATGTCACGTGATGAATACCGGAGTCCTGTTAGCCGCCATGCCCGGTTCACCGAGTCCTCGCTAGCCCCGTACTACTGACACCGATTCACTCGTGATGGCCCGACACGTTCGATCTTCGGGTCATGGATGCTGTCCTGTAAGTTTGTGCCACTTTGGGTTTACGACTAGCCATGTCAGCCCGGCTCCTTATCATATGGATGCTAGCGACACTATCATATACGTGTGCCAAAAGGCTAAACGGTCCCGGCAAAGGTAAGGCGACACCGTGGGAATACCGTGCGTGAGGCCGCAAAGTGATATGAGATGTTACATGCTAGATCGATGTGGCATTGAGTCGGAGTCCTGATAGATAGTTCTTGCACTGTCAAAGGTGACAGGGAGGCGGACCTGCCCAATCGGAATGGTGGAACCATCAGTTACTCCTGACAAAGGCTTGGTTGGCTGAAGCTGATCATATGTCACTTGGAGATTTTTGAACGTCTCTACGGACAAAATGTTGAGTCCCGTGCCGCCGTCGATGAGGGTCCTGGTAACTTGCACATTGCTGATGACTGGGGAACAGAGCATTGGGAGGACAACGGCTGTTGCCGCACACTTGAGCTGATCCGCTGAGCTGAACATGATTGCGCACGCGGACCACCTTAGAGGGCGCGTGGCCTCGAGCTTGGGGAGGACTGCATTCACCTCGCGAGCAAACTGCTTGAAGATGTGCTGAGAGGTTGGGGACTGGGCACCGCCGAAGATGCAAGCGATAGCACGCGGCTCCTGGAAGCCCCCAGCCCCCTCGTCCTGATGATGGTCGTCATTCCTTCTTGGCGGTGGTGGTAGAGGAGGAAGGCCTGCGTTGCCTTGCGGGCGATCCTCACAAGGCTGATCCCTCCAAGCCCCCTCGCGAGGCTGGTCCTGCCAGCGGTCCTCGCGAGGCCGGTCACGCCACCCTTGGCGAGGGCCACGGTCGTCCCATCGTCCTCCACCTCTTCCTCCGCCTCGGCCGTAGCCCCGATCGTTGCGCTTGGGGCGTTGACCGACACGTCCTTCTCGCACGGCTCTGAGCTCTTGGCATTCGTTCATGTTGTGGGTGTGGAGGTCGTGGTACACGCAGTACCGGCTACCCTTGGACGACTCCGGCTGGTCCCTACCGCGCTTCGTATCTGGCTCTGCTGCAAGCACACCTGCTCCTTTGCGCTTCACGTCCTTGGCCTTGGCTTTCTTCTCTTCTGGGTCAGCAGCTAGGAGCTCGAGAAGGGAGAGGCGTCCCTCCACAGCCCTTGCGCACTTGGTTGCCAGGTTGAACAGCTCTAGAGACGTGCACAGATCTTCGTGGATCACCAGTTCCTCCTTCATCTTGACGTCGCGGATGCCATCAGAGAACGCTAAGATGATGGCCTCCTCGGTCACCTTGGGAATCTTGAGGCGAGCGCTGTTGAAGCGCTGGATGTACTTTTGCAGGGTCTCCCCGGGTTGCTACTTGATGCAGCGTTGGTCACCCACGGCCGGAGGGCAGTCACGAGTGCCCTGGAAGTTGGCGATGAAGCGGGTGCACATCTCGTCCCAGGAGGAGATCGTGCCGAGAGGCAGGTTCAGGAGCCAGGTGCGGGCACCGTCCTTGAGCGCCATGGGAAACCATTTCGCCATGACCTTTTCGTCTCCGTTGGCCGCTTCGATGCCCAGCTCATAGAGCTTCAGGAACTCCGCGGGGTCGGCAGTGCCGTCGTAGCGAGGGGGCAGGTCCGGTTTGAACTTGCTCGGCCAGGCAACACTGCATAGCTTGGTGGTGAAGGTGCGGCAGCCTGCGGTGGCCACCAGAGCTTTTTGCTTATGTGGGGCTTGCTCCTGGGGATTCCCGCGCGCCACCGCCAGGGGCAACGTGGTGTCCTGATGCGCTGGCGGAGGGATGCGGTCATGACGTGCCGGTGCAAGAAGCATGCGAGCACCTTCTTGAGGATGAGGGATTTTTTGGTAGCTCCTTTCTTATCGCTCGGGCGCTGGATGCGGTTGGTCTCATCCAGGGGCCGCGCGCCTTGGAGCTAGGGCGCCTTCTTGGGGAGGAGGTGGCGGAGGCACTTCCTGAGCTGCATCACCCGCGCATGACGGGGGGTGAGGCAGCGAGAGGGACGGTGCAAGGGAGACCCCTGCGGCGTTGACGAGCTCGGTGATGCAAGCGAGCCACTCCTCATAGATGTCGTCGACGGGGCGGTAGTGCAGGAGATCACGCACCAGGAGCAGCGCGGCGTGCGCGTCCGTGGGAGCGCGACGGGCGTGCAACGACGAACCAGCTGGAGTCAGCGATGGAGTGGCGGTGCAGCCTTCCCGCAGCACCGAGAGATGCAGCAACGACACCTGCTGCTCGTTCCCTACTGGGCCGGTGGCGGCTTGGGCGGTAGGCGACGGGGAACGATGGGGAGGCCCACCGACGGGAGCCGTCTGGGCGACATGGGCGGCGAGAGCAGCCCGACGCTCGGTGCGAGCCCGGCGAGCGTTAGCCATGGACACGACAAACGATCGAACGCGGAACAGTGGAAGAAAGATTCCGGTGCACCCCTACCTAGCGCGCCAAATGTCAGATGTGGGGTTCCGGCAAAACCCTTAAGGTTCGGACTCTGGGGTGTGCGCAAAGATCTTCCCCCTACCGATCCACTTCTGAACGCCTCACTGAGAATCTAAACTAAAGGATGAACAGCACAAGGCACACGAGATTTATACTGGTTCGGGCCACCGTTGTGGTGTAATACCTTACTCCAGTGTGTGGTGGTGTGGATTGCCTCAGGGGCTGATGATGAACAGTACAAGGGGAAGAACAACCTCGCGAGAGGTGTTCTTCGACTGGTGCGGTGAACTACTTGGGTGAGTTCGATCGCCTCTGGATCTGATGAGAAATCTCCGATAGATCCTCCCCTACTGTGGTGGCTATCCCTATTTATAGAGTCCCTAGCCCTCTTCCCAAATCTTGAGCGGGAAGGGCGCCAACAATGGCCATTTTGAAGGGGAACATCTTGTACAAGTTATCCGGACTAAAGTCGGTCTTCGGCTGCCAATGGCACTGGCGATGACATCGTCTTGGGCTCCACGGTGACCTCTATCCTGCCGCTCTGCTGGTCTTGGTCTTGTTGCTCCGAAATGGTAACCTTTGCCTAATGCCTCGGTACTCCGTGCCTGTGCTTGCCCCCTTTGCACCAAATAGGAAACAAGGACACTACGCAGGCCGACGCCCGCCTGGTCTCAATCGTCATGGCTTGCGTCACGAGCACCTCGCGAGGTACCCCTACCTTGATCTCACCGCCTCCTCGCGAGCCTGCCTAGTGAGGCCGTTCATGAGGAAGCCTTGCATCGTCCGCCCCGCGAGGCTTGGCCCCTCGCGAGGGTCTTGAGCTTGAGTTGATGAAGATGGGTCGTACTGGGCCACCACTTTAGCCACGCCGCAGGCCGCAGGCAGGCAAGTCTGGGGACCCCCATTCCCTGAACGCCAACAGATAAGATGACTGGCATGCAGTAAAGGGTCGTGTGATATCCCCTTTCCCTTTTCTTTTGATGAAAGTAGAAGGATTTCCTCACGAGCAATTTCCCCGGGAGGAGGATAGAAGCAAGCAAGCCCGTGCATTTGGTTCCCGATGACCCTTCCTTATCTAAGACGATAAGAAGAACATCAAAGAGAGATAAGTTCACTTTGTCACACCCCATCATTCCATGTTATACCTATGTATGAGGAACTTGCACATGAGGAAACCTCACCGCATCTATCATTTGCGCTCATATCCTCGACTCGAGTCCATTTGACAAGGTTGGTTGTAGCTGCGTTTGGGGAGATTGGCAAAGGACCAACCTTTGGTCGTGCTCCTAACCCATTTTTGAGCTCACTAAACGAGGTTTGATAGGAGATGCGTTAAAGGCCGGCAAAAGGCTATGCCGGAAACTTTGCTTACAAAATAGTACTAAAGGCTCGTCCTTTAGTATGTCTAAAGTACATGTAAAAGTATCAGGCAAGCTCTTTTTTCAAAATTACGTGGACAAACAATCACTACTACAGGATGCTGCTAATGCGACAATACGGTCAGAGACCCTTTGATGAAACTATGTGCGATGCATTAATCGCAAACGTTGATGTAGAAAAACTATCAAAAAAGATGTGAACCATTTGCGATGAATGGTACATCAGACATGGTTCAAAGCTTAGTTGCGTGTGTGAAGAGGGGCATATAGTTGATCTGTACGAACTGTTTGTGATGAGACAGAAACAGGCAGCCAGATCAAGGTGTGTGCGATACACGGCATACAGTTCGCTCAGGTGGACCGTTCGCGATGATTGAGGTGAACACAAATGATTCAGCGTAACAAGATGTGTGTGATACCCGGCAAACAGGTCGGTAATCAGAATTGTGTGTGATCATTATAGATAGCCCATACGGTCTTTTTTGTGAATTGTGTGCTCGTCAGGGCACACAGTTCAACAAACCAACCTATGGGCGATAATATAGAAGATCACTATCGAATACATATTACTAACCGTTTGTGATGAGATTGACAGGATAAACAAAGATATATACATTCTGCTTAATTTAGTCCTTGTTGTTGTTGTTGTTGTTGTTCTTGGATGGCCCCGCGACATCGTCTTGGCGAGGACGCTTCTTGCCACTAACCGTTGGCTTTTCATCGCAGCCTGTGTCATCATCGTCATTGCTGTCGTCATCCTCCTCCTCCTTGTTCAACCATTCATCCTCATCATCATCGTCACCCTCTTCTTCGTCCTCCAATGGCTCCTCATCCGTCTGGTTGTCATCTAACAACTCCGGAGGTGGCGTCCCTTCCATGAACCCGATATAATCAAGGACTAGGCTCGACGCCGGACTCATGGAAGACGAGCGGGATGATTCTGATGTTGACCTATCATCAGGCGCCAGACTACTGGCCGAACTGTCGTCCTCGCTGTCGCTTGACATGGCTAGAAAGTGTGTGCTAGTGTGTAGCGCGGCCTACCGGGGGCGATGAAGATGGTGGACACTTAAGTGGGGTATGCAGAGAAGAGGAACTGCCAATTGAAGCGAGGTTTTTTTTGCGTGGGGGTGGGGGAGGAATTGAAAGTGGGGTTGATGTATTATCTAACCGCTGATATAATCAACCACAATTATTTCTACCTAGTGGCTCCAAATTCCCGGGGTTGCGTAGGACTCCTATTGGCTATTTGGCTGGTTTCCTTTTTCAGGACAAAAACAAGGAACGAGTTTTGGGATTATGCACCGGTAACGGTACGAACGGAGTAGGACAGTTGGCAAGAAATACATTGAGCCCTTCTTATTGATAAAGCTAGTAATAATCAAAATAGAAAGGAAATGAAAAAAGACAAAGAAAAATATCTCCATGAATCTTCGCGTAACGTCAATGGCATAGGACCTAGATGTGCATTACTTAGAGCACATCTAGATGTGCTTTAGCAATACTGTCAAACAAAACCCCTAATCATCATTGCAAACAGCGCATAGAACATGGCTAATGCGACAGCCACAACTACACATGCTAGTTCCTTCTTGTCTCTTGCTTTCAACTATTTCCTGTGATTGATTCTTTCTTGCTTCATCGTACCGATTGTACATTCCAGATCTGCCAGTTTCTTCTTCAATTTTACGTTATCTTCTGCGAGCTTGGTGATAACACTCCGAGCCCTGCCATGTCATTCTTCATCCAGCCAGTTAACAAAGGCACACGCCTCATATCCCCGCTAATGTTAAATAGTATTCAGGATGAGCGATGGCATTAACTCAAGTAAAATGATGAACTTAGCACAAACCTCTAAGGGGCAACTGAGAAACCACCTGCCAATGTCGAATCCCTGCGTGCATACACGTCAAGCGGGAGTGTGCCCATGCACACAACTCAGCTTTTGGTACTTATCGGTGGCGCAAAACTAAGAGTCGAACTCGTTTTGCGGGAGTCTGGAGTCATGCTCCGGATCCAGCGGCAGATCGCTTTCCTGGGCGCGCGGGGGGGGGGGGGGTCATTCACGACAGATTTAGCAAGGAGCTACTTTGGACATGCTAAAAAAGATCAGGATAGATTGCCACCTGACAAGATGATTCGGATCCGTGGTACGCCTACCTTCTAATGACCTTAGGCAAGTGCTCGGCGGCGACTGCCGTCGTGGTGGCGATACGAGCAGGAGCAGCTGCACAGAAACCATCAACACCACTTGTCCACATTCCCCAACGTCAGCTCCACATGAGGGAATTTGGAGGCTATGTAGGGATTGGGGGGAAATGGGGAAACTATGGGGATAAGCTGATGGTCGGGAACTACTTATGGCACTATATGTTGGAGTATACGGGACACTATTTATACATGTCGTTTGTGTTAGATATTACAACATCACACACAATTTCTGCACCAAACCGTGTGAAAAGACAAAGTAGGTGAGACACGGGTGCCGTTGCAGAACCATATGTGATGTACAGCCCTGTGCATATAATTGAGTTACAGTGATACCGTATAAACAGCCGCACTTCCGTGGATATCCATAAAATAAAGAGCCAGTCTGCATATAGAGATGGCGGCAGTGGCCTATGCAGTGCCTACTAGAGAAGAGGTCAATCCTCGGTCGGTGGGCGGTGGCGGCGTCATAGGAGGTCGATCCTTGGTCTGCGGTGCGATATAGGAGGATCTCAACCGTCGAGGTTGTCGGCAGCATGATTCGAGCACATCCATCACAGACGAAGGCAGGATAGTTGAGGTCGAACTTCACACGGTAGCCAGACTAAGCTTTGCTCCTCGACCCTGCTGTCTCGGCGTGCCACCCATCGTGCTTCTCTGTCTATTGGGTGGAGGTCACCGCGCGGCTAATTAATTAAGGTATTATTTTCATGAGTGGCTTAATTAAGGTATTCAATTCCTAAGGGTAGTGTTGTAGTAGTACTCTGCGTGTAAATTAACTGGACATTAATTTTTGTCATTGCACGTCTGGATAACAATATGGAGGGCCCTCAGTAATTATGAAAATAAAGCCTTGTGATTTATGCACGCATCATTGGGCAGCAGTTAATCCATGTATTAATGATGTTGTTTTGTTTTTAATTACCATTCATGTGGTGCAAATGGACCGATCTCAATGGATGAAGGATCGAAAAACCGTAGATTTTATCAATGGCATGACAGAGTTCATGAATTTGGCTGAAAGTACAAAGAGGAGAATTGGTGATGCAGATTACATCCTGTGTCCATGTACTAATTGTGCCAATACAGAGTCGCATGAAGTTGCAGATGTCCAGTGGCACTTGGTCTCTCGGGTATTCATGGATGGATATAAACGTTGGACCAGACACGATGAAGAGGAGGTCATGACTAAAGATACCCAGGGCTGCGAGATGCCAAACCCCGATCAGTGTCACATGGATGTTGAATCTAACATCGGGGTAGAGGCGTCAAGCTACCAATGGAACACCGGAAAGTCGAAACGCCCACTGGAAAACAAAGACGTCGACGTAGATGACGATGATCTTGATATGCTAGATTTTGCTGCTATGATTGCATGTTTCCAGGGCCCCCAAAAGGATATGATTGGGTACAAGGATCTACCAAAAATTGATGCAGACTCCAAGAAGGAATTGTATCCATGTTGCAAAAAGAAATATTCCAGGTTGAGTGCCACCCTGGCGCTTCTCAGATTTAAAGTAGCAAATAGTCTATCAAACAAGGGATTCACAGAGATGTTAGGTCTTTTCCAAGAAATTCTTCCGGAAGATAATGTGCTCCCTGGAAGCATGAATGAAGCGAACAAAATTGTTTGCCCATTCGAACTTGAAGTACAGAAGTCACACGCTTGTGTGAATGATACTATATTGTACCGTGGTGAGTACAAAGATTTGCGTGCATGTCCCGAATGCAAGCATGCACGATACAAGCGCATGAGAGCAAAGGACAAGTACAAATTGGGCGACGAGATCAAGACACAAATCTCGTTCAAGGTTGTTTAGTACTTGCCTTTAATTACAAGGTTGAGGCGTTTGTTTGCAAACCCTAGAGAGGCAAAGAGGTTGCGGTGGCATCATGATGAGCAAATTGTGGATAAGTATATGAGGCACCCGAAAGATGGGGCTCAGTGGGAATTAATCGACAACAAGTTTCAAGACTTTGCCAAGGATCCTAGAAGTATAAGGGTTGGTGAGTGTACTAACAGGATGAATCCTTTTGGCGATATGAGCACCAATCACAACACATGGCCGGTGCTTATGTGCATATATAACCTAGCTCCTTGGTTGTGTATGAAGAAAAAAATACATTATGATGTCAATGATTATCCAAGGCCCAAAGCAACTTGGAAATGACATCGGCATTTACTTTCAGCTACTGGTAGAAGAACTGCTGACAGTGTGGATAGATGCACCAGCTGTAAAATGTTATGATGCTTACAGAAAGGAGATTTTCGATCTACATGCGATGATGGTGCACACCATTCAAGATATGCCGGCATTAGGCAACACATCAGGGCAGAAAACAAAGGGAGATGTAGGGTGTGTCACACGCATGGACAGGACAGCTAGCAGAAGACTTCCCAAACTGCACAAAACCGTTTATTTGTGTCATTGTAGGTTCTTATGAAAAAATCACACACACGGAAAGAAGAAAGCTGAATTTGATGGTACGGCAGTGGTGTTGGGGAACGTAGCAGAAACTCAAAATTTTCCTACGTGTCACCAAGATCTATCTATGGAGGAACCAGCAACGAGGGGAAGGAGAGTGCATCTACATACCCTTGTAGATCGCTAAGCGGAAGCGTTCAAGAGAACGGGGTTGAAGGAGTCGTAATCGTCGTGATCCAAATCACCGGAGATCCTAGTGCCGAACGGACGGCACCTCCGCGCTCAACACACGACAGCCGGTGATGTCTCCCATGCCTTGATCCAGCAAGGAGAGAGGAGAGATTGATAGGAAGACTCCATCCAGCAGAAGAAAGACGACGGCGTGGTGGTGGTGGAGGAGCGTGGCATCTGCAGGCTTCGCCAAGCACCGCGGAGAGGAGGAGGACTTGGGAGAGGGGAGGCTGCGCCCTGAACTCGTGTGAAGCTCCCATCGCCTCCCCACTAATAGGGGTTGAGGGGCTGGTTTCTTGCCCTCCAAGTCCATTGGGGCATTGGCCAAGGTGGGAGGAAAGAAATCCCATCATTTCCTTCCCCATCGATTGTTATCCCCCTTTAGGGATCTTGATCTTATCCCTTGGGATATGATCTTATTCCTTCTAAGGGGGATCTTGCGCGCTGATGACCCGGGGTGTGGGCCTTGCCCCCACTACCACGCTCATGTGGGTCCCCCATGCAGGTGGGCCCCACTCCGAACCTTCTAGAACCTTCCCGGACAATACCGAAAAACCCGAACATTTTCCGGTGCCAAAATAGGACTTCCCATATATAAATCTTTACCTCCGGACCATTAGGAACTCCTCATGACGTCCGGATCTCATCCGGACTCAACAACATTCGGTAACCACATACAAACTTCCTTTATAACCCTAGCGCCATCGAACCTAAGTGTGTAGACCCTACGGGTTCGGGAGACATGTAGACATGACCGAGACGTTTCCCATCAATAACCAACAGCGGGATCTGGATACCCATGTTGGCTCTCTACATGTTCCACGATGATCTCATCGATGAACCATGATGTCAAGGACTCAACGATCCCGTATACAATTCCCTTTGTCTAGCGGTATTATACTTGCCCGAGATTCGATCGTCGGTATGCCGATACCTTGTTCAATCTCGTTACCGGCAAGTCTCTTTACTCGTTCCATAACACATCATCCCGTGATCAACCCCTTGGTCACATTGTGCACATTATGATGATGTCCTACCAAGTGGGCCCAGAGATACCTCTCCATTTACCGGAGTGACAAATCCCATTCTCGATCCGTGTCAACCCAACAGACACTTTCGGAGATACCTGTAGTGCACCTTTATAGTCACCCAGTTACGTTGTGACATTTGATACACCCAAAGCACTCCTACGGTATCCGGGAGTTACATGATCTCATGGTCTAAGGAAGAGATACTTGACATTGGAAAAGCTCTAGCAAACGAACTACACGATCTTTGTGCTATGCTTAGGATTGTGTCTTGTCCATCACATCATTCTCCTAATGATGTGATCCCGTTATCAACGACATCCAATGTCCAGAGCCAAGAAACCATGACTATCTGTTGGTCACAACGAGCTAGTCAAGTAGAGGCTCACTAGGGACATATTGTGGTCTATGTATTCACACGTGTATTACAATTTCCGGATAATACGCTTATAGCATGAATAAAAGACAATTATCATGAACAAGGAAATATAATAATACTTTTATTATTGCCTCTAGGGCATATTTCCAACATCTCCCACTTGCACTAGAGTCAATAATCTAGTTCACATCGCCATGTGATTAACACTCACAGTCACATCGCCATGTGACCAACATCCAAAGAGTTTACTAGTGTCATCGAACTAGTTCACATCATCATGTGATTAAGATTCAATGAGTTACGAGGTTTGATCATGTTTTGCTTGTGAGAGAGGTTTTAGTCAATCGGTTCGCAACATTCGTGATCCGTATGTACTTTGCAAATCTCTAGGTCATATTGTAAATGCTTGTGACGCCCCCGATTTAATCGTACACTAGTCATGCACGCAAACGTGTACGATCAAGATCAGGGACTCACGGGAAGATATCACAACACAACTCTAAAAGTAAAATAAGTCATACAAGCATCATAATACAAGCCGGGGCCTCGAGGGCTCGAATACAAGTGCTCGATCATAGACGAAGTCGTGGAAGCAACAATATCCGAGTACGACATAAGTTAAACAAGTTTGCCTTAAGAAGGCTAGCACAAACCGGGATACAGACGAAGAGGCGCAGCCTCCCGCAGGATCCTCCTAAACTACTCTCGGTCGTTGCCGCCACCGCACGTAGTAGCGTGCACCTCCGATGTAGTAGTCGCCGCCGACGGTGGCGTCGCTCTGGGCTCCAACATCTGGTTGCGACAACCGTAAAGAAAGGAAAGGGGAAAAGGGGAGAAAGCAACCGTGAGTACTCATCCAAAGTACTCGCAAGCAAGGAGCTACACTACATATGCATGGGTATATGTGTAAAGGCCATATCAAGGACCGAATGCAGAATGCCGTAATAAGAGGGGATAGCTAATCCGTCAAGACTACGCTCAGCGACCTCCGTCTTGCAAACATGTAGAAGAGAGTAGATCAAGTCCTCCAAGTAGCATCTCCAAGTAGCATCTCCAAGTAGCATCTCCAGAGCATCGCATAGCATAATCCTACCCGCGATCCTCTCCTCATCGCCGTGGAAAAGCGATCACCGGGTCAGTTCGTGGAACTTGGAAGGGTGTGTTTTATTAAGTATCTGGTTCTAGTTGTCATAAGGTCAAGGTACAACTCCGGTCGTCCTTTTACCGAGGGACACGGCTATTCGAATAGATTAACTTCCTGCAGGGTGCACCACATAACCCAACACGCCGATCCCATTTGGCGGACACACTTTCTGGGTCATGCCCGCCTCGGAAGATCAACACGCCGCAGCCCCACCTAGGCACAACAGAGAGGTCAAGACACCGGTCTAAACCTGTTGCGCAGGGTGCGGGCCCATCGCCCGAGCACACTCAAGACGTTGCGTGGGCGGCCGGAAGCGTAACCAGCCCCTAATACAAGTGCAAAGCTTACGTTCCAATCCGTAGCGCGCTTCGATTCTTGACGCCAAGAAGGCTTTACCGATACCACGACGTAGGGATACCCATAACTACTCCCACGAGATGGTTAGTGCGTATAGACCAAATGGCCGGACTCAGATCAAATACCAAGATCTCGTTAAGCGTGTTATTATGAAGCAACAGCGGGACGCCGACCGAGGCAGCCCACCTCTCACCTAGGCGGTCTCAACTCGCCTGTCGCTCCGCCACAAAGATCCACACAGAGGGTTGGGACAAAGGTCCTTCAAATTTAAACTGCGTGAATCACTCGGGTACTCTTCGAGCGGACCCGACTTTAGTCACCATCGTAGTATGTATGTATGTATAGTATATACCGTGATCACCTCCCGAGTGATCACGCCCAATAGTATAGCAAGGCGATCGACAAGAATGTAGGGCCAATGATGATAAACTAGCATCCTATACTAAGCATTTAGGATTGCGGGTAAGGTATCAGCAGATGTAGCAACAATGTCGGGCTATGCATAAGAATAGGATTAACTAAAGCAAGAACATGCTACACTACTCTAATGCAAGCGATTATAGAGGAGAATAGGCGATATCGGTGATCAAGGGGGGGCTTGCCTGGTTGCTCTGGCAAGAAGGAGAGGTCGTCGATGTAGTCGATCACGAAGGGTACCAAGCATCGGTCTCGTGGTCTACCGGAAAGAAGTAGCGGAGGAACACAATAAATAATGAGCAATCAAATGTAACAAGAAGCAAGAAGCGTAATACGTTGAGCTAGAGGTGACCTAACGTAGGATAGGTGATACTGGGTGGGGAAACATCAGGAAAGTATCCCGGTGTTTAGCGATTCGGCAAAGGAGCGGAGGGGAAAGTTGCGAGTTCGATAGGTTAGGTATGCGTGGCGGACAAACAGGCTGCGTATCCGGGTTCGTCTCATCATTCTGAGCAACTTTCGTGTACATAACATTTTCATCTGACTTACGATTTAATTTCTAAGAATTTTCAAATGTTTTAGACGTATTCTAATATTTTTGGAAATGATTTAAAACGGGCTGACCAAGTCAAGTTGACTGGTCAAAAAGGGAGGGGGTGGCCCTTATGTCATAGGCTGTACCTAAATGAGTACAAAAAACTAACCTAATTGAATAGGACCCACATGTCATCTCCACATAGACTAATCTACACTAATTAACCTAGTAGTACTAATTTAAGCAAGGGCCGGCCACTACTCCGGCCACATGCACGCAAGCACACACAAACACACACAAGTTAGTAGGCTAGGAGTTATTAACAAAAGATGTCATTTTATGATTTTTGTAGGATTTAATTTATTCATCAAAAGGATTTGACCGATGGGATAAAATGGAGTTTGTCATGTGTACTCCTTCAAAAATTATTTTTACCTATATTAGCACTTGACTATCATTGTTTAGGGACCGCCATCGAGAGCTAAATGGTGTAGTAGCACTGAAAGCTAGCCCGCTACTCTGATGGCGAATGTTATTATAGCAGAGCAAAGAAGCAGAGTGCAGCGATGCGATGCGTGCTTGATCTTGAAGAAGCAGCAGCAAGCAAGCAGAGGAGTCGCGACCACGAAAGCAAGAGCAAGGGGGAGAGGCTGGATGCAAGCGAAGCGGGGAGCAATGGGCAAACACGCTGGTGCGCTGCACGAGTGGCGTGGCTAAGGAAAAGGCGGCGCGCGCCGGTCGGGCTGGGGGCTTGGCGAAGCGCAGATGCAGGCAATGGCTGTGAGCGGCGAAGCGCCGCACCGGCGAAAGTGTCGGCAGTGGAAGGAGCCCAACGCCGGACGGCGGGTCGCGGCTATGACCATGGCGAGGCGCGCATGGGAGCGGCTCGCAGCGTGGCGCGCCAAGGGCTGCAGCCGCGGGCGTGGGCAAGCGTCGCGGTGGAGACGTCTGGCGAGGCCACAGCGAGCGGGCAGCGTGGAGGCGTAGGTCGCGAGCGGCAGAGGCGGTGCCGGCTCCGTGGGCTTGTGCTACGGCTCGAGAACGAGGGGAGCAGCAAAGCGTGTTGAACCAGAGTCAACATGAGACTAGTGACACTCGCGGCGGACCATATGGTCACCGGAGGAGTAACGGCGAGTGAGGCCTGAGCGGCTACTCTGGCGATACGGGAACCCGTAGAGGATGCACACAAGAAAAATAGGAAAGGGTGGAGGTGCGTGAGCTCACCAAGGAGGCGTGGGCGTGCTCGACGCCGCGCCGGGAAGGTCGGGAGCAAAGCGAATCGAAGAAGGGAGCGGGGACGGTGGTGTTGACGAGGTCGATCCAGACGAGGCAAAGCTCATCACCGATCCGCGGCTTTGGTTCGATGAGGGCGACGATGGCGGAGCTCGGTGCGATCCTAGGTGACAGAGGCGGCGATGGGCGCGAGGCTTGCGGCGACCATGGCGGCGGAGCTCGCTTGTCACGGGAAGGAAGAAAAAACGGGCGAGGAAGGGAATGGCAAGCTAGGGTTGACGAGGGGGCTCGGGGTGTCAAGTAGGCGCGTGGGGAGGACAGATGGCCGACGCGTGGCAATCGGCGGCATGGACGCTTGCAGCGCGGCCCACCACCTCGATGAATGTAACAAGATGAAGATGGGGAAGGTGGGTTGGGCGGTACTATAGCCAATGGGCTCAAGTGCACATCTGATTTTAGTCTTTCTCCTATTTGTTATTTTTGTTTTACTTTTCTTTTATTATTTCTTTTACGCTTTAATTCATTTAAAAGTATTTAGGCATTTTATAAAAATGTGTTTACTTCACCATAATTACCGATGCAAAAATTGACATAGCCTAACATTTTATTTTAATATTTTGAAAACTTTGATTTGTTTGTTAAATTTAAATTTGAATTTAGAGTGTTTTGAACTAACACGAATACCAACAAAGAAGCGAGATGACGTGGCATCATTAGCTAAGTTTTCTTGTAGCTTAATTATCCCAAGGTCACAATTCTCCTCCACTACAAGAAATCTCGTCCCGAGATTTAAGAGGTAGTGAAAGGGGGGAAGGTTTGGTAACGAATCTAGCGGGTCTTCTCATCCTGGCTTGCTCTTCTCGAAGAGGCCGGTCCAATACATTGATGTCTTCATTTCTCTGCTCCAGGTCATCATGATGAAGTCGGCGTCCTTTCTTCAGGAACCCCATCGTACTTACGAAAGAATAAAGGGTGGGCATACCGGGAGAACAGTCCTCTACAAGGTCGACTATCTGGTCGATAACATCGGGGAGGGTGGCGGATAGCAACTCTCGAATTGAAACTTAAGAAAATATCGTGTGCAAAGTAAGAAGGTGCAAAATAGAAGTTTCAAGCGCATAGGCAATCGTTCGTTGCCTGAAACAAAGTGTGAAAGGGGTTCTGAGCAATGGGAATAAGTATTGCGTCGATAGCGAAGCGATGATCTCTCGGAAGGTGGCTCAGAATTACTTATGAGGCCACGCGAGAGAACAACCTTGGCAACGGGGGTTTCTGGGAGAGTCAGGTTTCGATCCTGTGGAATTGTGGGTTATGGGCCCACCATGTGGGTTGAAAGTAGGAAGGGAGGCATGTCAGTGAATAGCTTGCTAGCTATGCCGGCAACAATTCCGGTACCAAGCACGGGGAACAAGGAGAACAATTTTCCTGCTTGTTGAACGAGGCGAACCAATTGGCAAAGTTATCATCCATCGGTGGTTACCGTAATGTCATCAACAATAGTAACAGGATCTTACAGACAGAGTGGTACAACAAGGTGTTTACATAAGCAAAAAAAACATTACTGCTTAGATCAAATAGATCACGAGAAGGGTTAAACAAAACAATGGAAAGGAAAAGGTGATCTTCATACTAAACAGAACAATGGAAAGGAAAATGTGTTTAAACACAAATTTCAGGGGGTATATCCTTCTGAAGGACAAACAGAGCATGATATCCATGACAGGATATAACGCAGAAAACCCTTTAGGAAAGGGGAGAGAAATCTCATGACATTACCCATACAACGGTGTTTGGATAATTGATAAAGAAAAATTAGCATGGTGCTTCAAATGTTCTTATTGAAGATCGGAGTACCACAGACATGCTTCGAGATAACATTGACATGGTCTTCAAGCAAAGGTCAGACTTTGGATACAGGAAGGATCCATCAGGAACAACTTGTAGAATAAGTCTTACAATTTCCTCATGGAAGAATGGATAACCTTGCTAATAAGGAAACTATAATAGCAGGTCATCCGGCCAGGTGTGTTGGGCATGCCATCACCTTACCGGGTCATAAAAGACCAATGTTATGACTCTTGGAAAATATCCGAACCATCATATCTGACCGAGTTTCAGATCTGATTGGTGTCAGGATACCTCAGACTCAGGATGTCTGAGAAGAAAGGTACAACACAAATTGATGGAATGACATTGTAAGATTCTCGGGAATGAACTATGGAAGCGAGTTCCGAAACAAGAGTTCATCAGTAAACCAAGGAGAGGATGAGGAGGTGGCTGATGGACTCAGCAACAATTCATCGAGAATTGCAAAGGATGGATTTCTACAATTATGTGAACAAGGAGATAGCATTTGTCAGATCAAATGATATAGTGAGATATGCTCGAGGAAAACATTCACAATTAAACATTGGTTGAAAGGTGTACCCAAAATATAAATTTGGGTTGCATGACCAACGTCGGAATTGCGATTGAGCAACCAACACACTAAATTGGAATTATTGTCCATTAACTCTGAAGCAATAGGGTAGCTAGAGATAATAAATTCGCACAATAGAGTTCACTCAACACGGGGACTAAGAAAAGAATGGTGATGGCGAGAAGCATCACTGTACCAAGAATTTTTAAGAGGTGGTGAAATTCTCACCACATTCTTGACATAAAAGATGGTAATACTCCAAGGTAATTAATAACAAAGGCTGGATAGCAAGGAACTCAAGGTATAACACAGAACACGAACAAGTTTGTGTTGGAGGGGAGGCATTAAAGTGGTCGATGACAACACAAATCATCGAGGGCAAGGATGGTATTTCTTATCATGAATTCAATTGATATCCTGGACGAATGTTGATGATGATCACGACACAATTGTCAAAAGATTTCATGAAGATGTAATCGATCGGTGATGACATCAAGTCAAAATGATGAAGCGAAAGGTTATTGGAACCACGGGTACGACACAAACTCAAAATCTAGCTTGGTGTTCAAGGCGAAATGATATGACGAGAAGGATCGACTAAAACTTAGCTCATCATCGAAAATTGTGCTCCGGGATTAAGGACCGGGTAGTATAGTTAAAATCGGCACAATAATGATATAGCCGAGTAGGCTAGGAATGACGTGATCGAGTTCAAACTCATAAGTAATGAAGGTAACCAAGAGTTGTTTAATCGCGGTGTAGACTCGATTCAGTTGCCGGTGTCTTTGAGGGCTTAATAACTCAGAGCCCGTGAAAAATATGAACCAGTGAGGATGTTATACTTGATGAAGAACTCATAAGAAGTTATGCAGTTCGTGATAATCTCGAGATACCAAGGGGTAATACTCGACTTACGATCAAAGTAGAGGTTGGACTGCGGTATTGCTCTGCAAAAGACAAGTGCTTAAACTTGCACGAGAAATGGTATTTAAAGGATAACATGGTCGGAACCACGATTGTATAAGACCAGATCCCAGATATAAGATGAACTTATACCAAAGGAATAATTAATTTAAGAGAAACTTTAATGATACGATCTACATCGTGTCCATGGGCATAAACACAAAGTTCAAGGTCGACTCCCACTTCTCCAATGCATAATCTTTCATTCCCTTCTCACTTTCAAAGAAGTTGTAGTGTTGACATTTTTATCTAGCAAAATACCAGAAGAGTATGACTCGTGAAAACTTTCGAGTTCACACATATTAAGGAAGGTATAGGTTCAACCCGTCAGGGTATCGTGGAAACATATACCACAAGCTTCAATAGTAAATACCCCAAGCTCGAAAGCAGAGCATGGTTGGCCAAGCAGATGATACAATTTACCAAAGGCACTATGTATCAGGGGAAGAACTCACAAGGTGATTGAGTATGAAGGACACTGTCGGATAACAATCCAACAATGGACTTGACGATCCACAAAGGATCTGATGTGAGTATCGCTACTCAACCAGAAAAGGAAAGAATGCAAAGGCATCAGGTTATAGAATCATCTGACTAATTCGAAGCATAAATGCAAAGGAATTATGAATCCAAATCGAAGGATTAGAAGTAGTGCTCTGATTAAAGATGGATAAGTTGGATAGACCAGAGGCACAATTGACGACAAATAGTTTGGTCGAGAACCAGCTCATGTTCGAAATGACGTCGGTAGAAAGATAATTTAGAAGGGTTGATAGATGATTGTGTGCATTCGCACACATATTGAATCAACGGACTTAAAATGATAATGACAAGGGATGCCATTAAGATTACGAGACTTATGGGATTAACCATAATGCAAGTAAGCAAGAATTCCAAGAGCAATAGGTCGCCGGGATTTTCTAAGATCGGGTAGTATTTGAATGTATTTTTGTGAAACACATGAACAACTTTGTATTAAACGGATACTCGGCAAGCGCGAGTAATTATCCGTAGGGGTATTCATCTGACAAGGAACCGCAGGCGATAAGCATAAAGAATTCTTGGAATATCGAAGAGTACTTCAAGACATCTTGTAATAACAAGAGCAACTGGGGACGACAATATGAACGATAGGTGTAAGTAGTTATCCAGAGGGATTTGTCGATGGAAGTGAATTGCAAAAGCGATGGCACATAGTCTCGAGAGCACATCGTAGAGTATCTTCGAATCTTCAGTGCAAAGAACGATCATCGGTAACAAGGGCTCTCCGGAGAAAGTACTTGCGAGAACCTAAAGTTAGTTTTGTTTTTAGCAAAATCATTTAACCCGAATAGAAGAGATGTCGAGTCGAGTAAAGGTCGAGAAGTAAAAGATCCTAATACCACCCAATGGCGGCGTGGGCGTAAGGCACACGACCATGTTAGTAAAAGTTTTGTAGTGACTAGACTCGACTTCGCCAAGGAGTGTGGAAGGGGATTCCTACAGCAATGGCTCGATACCAACTTAGACGCCCGATTTAATCGACACTAGTCATGCACGCAAACGTGTACGATCAAGATCGAGGACTCACGGAAGATATCACAACACAACTCTAAAAGTAAAATAAGTCATACAAGCATCATAATACAAGCCAGGGCCTCGAGGGCTCGAATACAAGTGCTCGATCATAGACGAAGTCGCCGAAGCAACAATATCTCGAGTAGACATAAGTTAAACAAGTTTGCCTTAAGAAGGCTAGCACAAACCGATACAGATCGAAGAGGCGCAGCCTCCCGCCTCGATCCTCCTAAACTACTCCCGGTCGCCGTCGCCACACTCGCACGTAGTAGTAGGCACCTCCAGTAGTAGTCGCCGCCGACGGTGGCGTCGCTCTGGTTTCCAACATCCGTTGCATGACAACCGTAAAGAAAGGAAAGGGGAAAGGGGAGAAAGCAACCGTGAGTACTCATCCAAAGTACTCGCAAGCAAGGAGCTACACTACATATGCATGGGTATATGTGTAAAAGGCCATATCGAGGACCGAGCTGCAGAATGCCGTAATAAGAGGGGATAGCTAATCACGTCAAGACTACGCTCGCGACCTCCGTCTTGCAAAGATGTAGAAGAGAGTAGATCAAGTCCTCCAAGTAGCATCTCCAAGTAGCATCTCCAAGTAGCATCTCCAAGAGCATCGCATAGCATAATCCTACCCGCGATCCTCTCCTCATTGCCACTGGAAAAGCGATCAAGGGTCAGTTCGTGGAACTTGGAAGGGTGTGTTTTATTAAGTATCCGGTTCTAGTTGTCATAAGGTCAAGGTACAACTCCGGTCGCCCTTTACCGAGGGACACGGCTATTCAATAGATTAACTTCGCAGGGTGCACCACATAACCCAACACGCCGATCCCATTTGGCGGACACACTTTCTCGGTCATGCCGGCCTCGGAAGATCAACATGTCGCAGCCCGCACCTAGGCACAACAGAGGTCGACGACGGTCTAAACCTAAGCGCGCAGTGCAGGCCCATCGCCTCGAAAGCACACCAAGACGTTGCGTGGGCGGCCGGAAGCGTAACCAGCCCCTAATACAAGTGCGAAGCTTACGTTCCAATCCGTGCGCCTTCGATTGCCGACGCCAAGAAGGCTTGGTACCGATACCACGACGTAGGGATACCCATAACTACTCCCACGTAGATGGTTAGTGCGTATAGACCAAATGGCGGACTCGGATCAAATACCAAGATCTCGTTAAGCGTGTTATTATGAAGCAACCATGACGCCGACCAGGCAGAGCCCAGCCCTCTCACCTAGGCGGTCTCAACTCGCCTGTCGCTCCGCCACAAAGATCCACACAGAGGGCCGTTGGGACAAAGGTCCTTTCATTTCTAATCAAGTGAATCACTCATGGGTACTCTTCGAGCGGACCGACTTTAGTCACCATCTGTAGTATGTATGTATGTATAGTATATACCGTGATCACCTCCCGAGTGATCACGGCCCAATAGTATAGCAAGGCGATCGACAAGAATGTAGGGCCAATGATGATAAACTAGCATCCTATACTAAGCATTTAGGATCATGTAAGGTATCAACAGATGTAGCAACAATGTCGGGCTATGCATCGTAATAGGATTAACGGAAAGCAAGAATATGCTACACTACTCTAATGCAAGCAAGATAGAGGAGAATAGGCGATATCTGGTGATCAAGGAGTGGGCTTGCTGGTTGCTTTGGCAAGAAGGAGAGGTCGTCGATGTAGTCGATCACAGGGTACCCAGATCGGTCTCGTGGTCTAGGAAAGAAGTAACGGAGGAACACAATAAATAACAGAGCAATCAAATGTAACAAGAAGCAAGAAGCGGTATCGTTGTGCTAGAGGTGACCTAACGTAGGATAGGTGATACTGGGTATGGGAAACATCAGGAAAGTATCCCGGTGTTTAGCGATTTGAGCAAAGGAGCCGGAGAGGAAAGTTGCGAGTTCGATAGGTTAGGTATGCGTGTATGACGAACAGTCACAGATCCGGGTTCGTCTCATCATTTCGAGCAACTTTCGTGTACATAACATTTTCATCGACTTACGATTTAATTTCTAAGAATTTTCAAATGTTTTAGACGTATTCTAATATTTTTGGAAATGATTTAAAACGGGCTGACCAAGTCAAGTTGACTGGTCAAAAAGGGAGGGGGTGGCCCTTATGTCATAGGCTGTACCTAAATGAGTACAAAAAACTAACCTAATTGAATAGGACCCACATGTCATCTCCACATAGACTAATCTACACTAATTAACCTAGTAGTACTAATTTAAGCAAGGGCCGGCCACTACTCCGGCCACATGCACGGCGCGCACACACAGCACACACAAGTTAGTAGGCTAGGAGTTATTAACATAAGATGTCATTTTATGATTTTTGTAGGATTTAATTTATTCATCAAAAGGATTTGACCCAGTGGGATAAAATGGAGTTTGTCATGTGTACTCCCTTCAAAAATTATTTTTACCTATATTAGCACTTGACTATCTGTTGTTTAGGGACTGTCCAGAGAGCCAAATGGTGTAGTAGCACCGAAGCTAGCTACTGCTACAGTAACTGAATGTTATTGTAGCAGAGCAGCAGCAGAGTGCAGCGATGCGATGCGGTGCGGGCGGAGCAGCAGCAAGCAGCAGAGGAGTCGCGACGGCGAGCAGTAGCAAGGCAGGGGAGAGGCTGCGGGCGCGCGCGAGCGGGGAGCAGCGGGGGCAAACACGCGGGTGCGCGTGCACGAGCGGGGCGCGGCCAAGGAACAGGCGGCGCCCGGCCGGTCGCGGCCAGGGGGCTTGGCGAGCGCAGGACAGGGGGCTGGCGCGCGCGTGAGCAGAAGGCGGGCGCCGCACCGGCGAGTGTCAGCAGTGGACGGAGCCCAACGCCGGGACGGCGGGGTCGCGGCCATGAGCAGGAGGGCGCGCGCGGGGAGCGGCCTCGCGCAGGCGGGCGCGGCCAAGGCTGCAGCCGGCGGGCGTGGACGGGCGTCGCAGCTGGAGACGTACAGGGGCGAGGCCACGAGCAGACGGCCGCGCGTGGAGGCGAGGTCGCGGGCGGGCAGAGGCGGTGCTTCGGCTCCGGCGGGGCTTGTGCTACGGCTCGAGAACGAGGGGAGCAGCAAGGCGTGTTCGAACCAGGAGTCCAGCGCGAGACTAGCGACACTCGCGGCCAGACCATATGGTCACCGGAGGAGTAACGGCGGTGAGGCACAGCGGAGCGGCTACGGCGGCGATACGGGGAACCCACGTAGAGGATGCACACAAGAAAAATAGGAAAGGGAGGAGGTGCGTGAGCTCACCAAGGAGCTGTGGGCGTGCTCAGACGCGTCGGGGAAGGTCGGGAGCAGGCGAATCGAAGAAGGGGAGCTTTGGGGACCGGTGGTGTTGACGAGGTCGATCCAGACGAGGCAAAGCTCATCAGCCCGATCCGCGGCTTTGGTTCGATGAGGACGACGATGGCGGAGCTCCCGGTGCAGTCCTAGGTGACAGAGACGATGATGGGCGCGAGGCTTGCGACGACCATGGCGACGGAGCTTCGGCTTGTCACGGGAAGGAAGAAAAACGGCGCAAGGGAAGGGGAATGGCAAGCTAGGGTTCGACGAGGGGGGCTCGGGGGTGTCAAGTAGGCGCCGTGGGGGAGGACAGATGGCCGACGCGTGGCGATCGGCGGCATGGACGCCGCAGGCGCGTCCAGCCAGCCCCTGATGAACAGAACAAGATGAAGATGGGGAAGGTGGGTTGGGCCGATACTATAGCCAATGGGCTCAAGTGCACACTGTACTTTAGTCTTTCTCCTATTTGTTATTTTTGTTTTACTTTTCTTTTATTATTTCTTTTCTGCTTTAATTCATTTAAAAGTATTTAGGCATTTTATAAAAATGTGTTTACTTCACCATAATTACCGATGCAAAAATTGACATAGCCCGAACATTTTTATTTTAATATTTTGAAAACTTTGACTGTTTGTTAAATTTAAATTTGAATTTAGAGTGTTTTGAACTAACACGCGAATACCAACAGTAAACGGGATGACGTGGCATCATTAGCAAAGTTTTACTGTAGCTTAATTATCCGGGCGTCACAATGCTGCTTCCACGCTCCACTGGGAGCTATTCCAAATGGTTGCTCCACTATACGTATCCGGTTTGCTACTCGAGTCATTGGATAGGTGTTAAAGCTTGCATCGACGTAACCCTTTACGCGAACTCTTTATCACCTCCATAATCGAGAAACATGTCCTTATTTACTCCAAGGACAATTTTGATCGCTGTCCAATGATCCATTCTGGATCATTCTTGTACCCTAGTCGACTCATGGCAAGGCACACTTCCCGGCAAAGACACAAAGATAGCATACTATAGAGCCTACGTCTGAAGTATAGGGGACGACCTTCGTCCTTTCTCTCTATTCTGCAATGGTCAAGCTTTTAAGTCTTAACTTCATACCTTACATCTCAGGAAAGAACTCCTTCTTCGACTGATCCATCTTGAACACCTTCAAGATCATGTCAAGGTACGTGCTCATTTGAAAGTACTATTAAGCATTTTGATCTATCTTATAGATCTTGATGCTTATTGTTTCAAGTAGCCTAATCCAGGTTTTCCATTGAAAAACACTTTTCAAATAACCCTATACGCTTTCTAGAAATTCTACATCATTTCTGATCAACAATATGTCAATAACATATACTCATCAGAAATTCTATAGTGCTCCCACTCACTTCATTGGAAATAGAAGTTTCTCATAAACTTTGTATAAGCCCAAAATCTTTGATCATCTCATCAAAGAGCACATTCCAACTCCGAGATGCTTACTCCGGTCCTTAGAAGGATCATCGAGCCAAGATACCTTTTAGCATCCTTAGGATCGACAAAACCTTTCGGATTGTATCACATACAACCTTTCCTTACGAAGACTGGTAAGGAAACTCGTTTTGACATCCATCTGCCAGATTTCATAAATGCAGCCAATGCTAACATGATTGCGACGGACTTAAGCATCGCTACGGATGAGAAAATCTCATCGTAGTCAACTCCTTGAACTTGTGAAAAACTCTTCGCCACAAGTCGAGCTTCATAGACGGTGACATCACCGTCCACGTCCGTCTTCTTCTTAAAGATCCATTTATCTTAATGGCTTGCCGATCATCGGGCAAGTCCACCAAAGTCCATGCTTTGTTCTGATACATGGATCCTATCTCGGATTTCATGGCTTCTAACCATTCGTCGGAATTTGGGCTCACCATTGCTTCTCCATAGCTCGTAGGTTCATTGTTGTCTGGCAACATGACCTTCAAGAGAAGATTACTGTACCACTCTGAAGCAGTACGCATCCTTGTCACCGTACGAGGTACGGTAGTGACTTGATCCGAAGTTTCATGATCACTATCATAAGCTTCTACTTCAATTGGTGTAGGTGCCACAGAACAACTTCCGTGCCTCGCTACACACTAGTTGTAGTGACGGTTCAATAACCATATCAAGTCTCCACCATCCTCCCACTCAACTTTTCGAGACAAACTTTTCCTCGAGAAAGGACCCGATTCAAGAAACAATCCCTATTGCTTTCGGATCTGAATTAGGAGGTATACCCAACTGTTTTGGGTGTCCTATGAAGATGCATTTTATCCGCTTTGGGTTCGAGCTTATCAACTGAAACTTTTCACATAAGCGCCGCAGCCCCAAACCTTTAAGAAATGACAGACTTAGGTTTCTCTAAACCATAGTTCATCTTGTGTCATCTCAACGGAATTACGTGGTGCCCTATTTAAAGTGAATGTGGTTGTCTCTAATGCCTAAACCATAAATGATAGTGGTAATTCGATAAGAGACATCATGGTACGCACCATATCCAATAGGGTGCAACTATGATGTTCGGACACACCATCAAACTATGGTGTTCCAAGGCGGTATTAATTGTGAAACAATTTCCACAATGTCTTAATTGCGTACAAAGCTCAGAACTCAGATACTCATCTCTATGATCATATCATAGACATTTCATCCTCTTGTCACGATGATCTTCAACTTCACTCTGAAATTACTTGAACCATTCAATAATTCAGACTTGTGTTTCATCAAGTAAATATACTCTATATCTACTCGAATCATCGTGAAGTAAGAACATAAAGATATTCATCGCATGCCTCAAAGACTCATTGGATCGCACACATCAAAATGGGTTACTTCCAACAAGTTGCTATCTTGTTCCATTTTACTGAAAAACGAGGCTTTTTATTCATCTTGCCCATGTGGTATGATTTGCATATCTCAAGTGATTCAAAATCAAGTGAGTCCAAACGATCCATCTGCATGAAGTTTCTTCATGCTTATACACCAATAGACATGGTTCGCATGTCTCAAACTTTTCAAAACGAGTGAGTCCAAAGATCCATCAACATGGAGCTTCTTCATGCGTTTTACACCAATATGACTTACATGGCAGTGCCACAAGTAAGTGGTACTATCAATACTATCTTATATCCTTTTTGGCATGAAAATGTGTATCACTATGATCAAGATTCAATAAACCATTCCTTTAGGTGCCACACCATTGAAGGTATTATTCAAATAAATAGAGTAACCATTATTCTCCTTAAATGAATAACCGTATTGCGATAGACATAATCCAATCATGTCTATGCTCAACGCAAACACCAAATCTCGATGGTAGAGGGCGCGCGATGCTTGATCACATCAACCTTGGAAACACTTCCAACACATATCGTCACCACCTTTAGCTAGTCTCCGCTTATTCCGTAGCTTTTATTTCGAAGTTACTAACACTTAGCAACCGAACCGGTATCTAATACCCCGGTGCTACTAGAAGTACTAGTAAAGTACACATTAACATAATGTATATCCAACATACTTCTATCGACCTTGCCACCTTCTCATCTACCAAGTATCTAGGGTAATTCCGCTCCAAATGGCTATTCCCTTATCACGAAGCACTTAGTCTCGGGTTTGGGTTCAACCTTGGGTTTCTTCACTAGAGCAAGCGGTGATTTGCCGCTTCATGAAGTATCCTTCTTGCCCTTGCCCTTCTTGAAACTAGTGGTTTCACCAACCATCAACAATTGATGCTCCTTCTTGATTTCTACTTTCATGTGTCAAACATCGCGAATACCTCAAGGATCATCATATTTATCCCACGATATGTTATAGCTCATCACGAAGCTCTAGCGACTTGGTGGCAATGACTTTGGAGAAACATCACTATCTCATCTGGAAGATCAACTCCCACTTGATTCAAGTGATTGTTGCACTCAGACAATCTGAGCACAAGCTCAACAATTGAACTTTTCTCCCTTAGTTTGTAGGCTAAGAAAATCGTCGGAGGTCTCATACCTCTCGACGTGGGCACGAGCCTGAAATCTCAATTCCATCCCTCGAAACATCTCATATGTTCCGCGATGTTTCGAAAATGTCTTTGGTGCCTCAACTCTAAATCTTTTAACCGAACTATCACGTAGTTATCAAAACGTGTATGTTCGATGTTTGCAACATCCACAAACGACGTTTGGGGTTCAGCACACTGAGCGGTGCATTAAGGACATAAGCTTTCTACTGTCAGCATAATCGCTACTATCAACTTTCAACTATATTTTCTCTAGGAACATATCTAAAGCGCGAGCTTACGACATAATTTGCAAAGATCTTTTGACTATGTTCACAATAATTAAGTTCATCTTATGAACTCCCACTCAGATAGACATCCCTCTGGTCATCTAAGTGATCACATGATCCGAGTCAACTAGGCCGTGTCCGATCATCACGTGAGACGGACTAGTCATCATCGGTGAACATCTTCATGTTGATTGTATCTACTATACGACTCATGCTCGACCTTTCGGTCTCTGTGTTCCGAGGCCATGTCTGTACATGCTAGGCTCGTCAAGTTAACCCTAAGTGTTTTGCGTGTGTAAATCTGCCTTACACCCGTTGTATGTGAACGTAAGAATCCATCACACCCGATCATCACGTGGTGCTTAGAAGCCATTTAACTTTAGCAACGGTGCACGTTAGGGAGAACACTTCTTGAAAATTTTGTAAGGATCATCTTATTTACTACCGTCGTTCTAAGTAAACAAGATGCATAAACATGATAAACATCACATGCAATCAAATAGTGACATGATATGGCCAATATCATTTTGCTCCTTTGATCTCCATCTTCGGGCTCCATGATCATCATCGTCACCAAAGATGACACCATGATCTCCATCATCATGATCTCCATCATTGTGTCTTCATGAAGTTGTCTCACCAACTATTACTTCTACTACTATGGCTACCGGTTAGCAATAAACTAAAGTAATTACATGGCGTTGTTCAATGACACGCAGGTCATACAATAAATAAAGACAACTCCTATGGCTCCTGCCGGTTGTCATACTCATTGACATGCAAGTCGTGATTCCTATTACAAGAACATGATCAATCTCATACATCACATATCATTCATCACATTATTCTTGGCCATATCACATCACATAGCATACCCTGCAAAAACAAGTTAGACGTCCTCTAATTGTTGTTGCATGTTTTACGTGGCTGCTATGGGTTTCTAGCAAGAACGTTTCTTACCTACGCAACACCACAACGTGATATGCCAATTGCTATTTACCCTTCATAAGGACCCTTTTCATCGAATCCGTTCCGACTAAAATGGGAGAGGCGGCACCGCTAGCCACCTTATGCACCAAGTGCATGTCAATCGGTGGAACCTGTCTCACGTAAGTGTACGTGTAAGGTCGGTCCGGGCCGCTTCATCCCACAATACCGTCGAAACAAGATTGGACTAGTAACGGTAAGCATATTGAACAAAATCAACGCCCACAACTACTTTGTGTTCTACTCGTGCAAAGAATCTACACAATAAACCTGGCTCTGATACCACTGTTGGGGAACGTAGCAGAAACTCAAAATTTTCCTACGTGTCACCAAGATCTATCTATGGAGAAACCAGCAACGAGGGGAAGGAGAGTGCATCTACATACCCTTGTAGATCGCTAAGCGGAAGCGCTCAAGAGAACGGGGTTGAAGGAGTCAGACTGTCGTGATCCAAATCACCGGAGATCCTAGTGCGAACGGACGGCACCTCGCGCTCAACACACGTGACAGCCCGGTGACGTCTCCCATGCCTTGATCCAGCAAGGAGAGAGGGAGAAGTTGAGGAAGACTCCATCCAGCAGCAAAGACGACGGCGTGGTGGTGGTGGAGGGCGTGGCAATCTGCCGCAGGCTTCGGCAAGCACCGCAGAGAGGAGGAGGACTTGGGAGAGGGAGGGCTGCGCCTGAACTCGTGTGAAGCTCCCATGCGCCACCCCACTATATATAGGGGTTGAGGGGCTGGTTTCTTGCCCTCCAAGTCCATTGGGCGTTGGCCAAGGTGGGAGGAAAGAAATCCCATCATTTCCTTCCCCATCGATTGTTATCCCCCTTTAGGGATCTTGATCCTATCCCTTGGGATATGATCTTATTCCTTCTAAGGGGGATCTTGGTGCGCTGACCAGGGGTGTGGGGCCTTTCCCCACTACCCACGTTCATATGGGTCCCCCATGCAGGTGGGCCCCACTCCGAACCTTCTAGAACCTTCCGGTACAATACCGAAAAAACCCGAACATTTTCCGGTGGCCAAAATAGGACTTCCCATATATAAATCTTTACCTCCGGACCATTCTGGAACTCCTCATGACGTCCGGGATCTCATCCGGTACTCCGAACAACATTCGGTAACCACATACAAACTTCCTTTATAACCCTAGCGTCATCGAACCTTAAGTGTGTAGACCCTACGCGTTCGGGAGACATGTAGACATGACCGAGACGTTCTCCGGTCAATAACCAACAGCGGGATCTGGATACCCATGTTGGCTCCCACATGTTCCACGATGATCTCATCGGATGAACCATGATGTCAAGGACTCAGTCGATCCCGTATACAATTCCCTTTGTCTAGCGGTATTATACTTGCCCGAGATTCGATCATCGGTATGCCGATACCTTGTTCAATCTCGTTACCGGCAAGTCTCTTTACTCGTTCCGTAACACATCATCCCGTGATCAACCCCTTGGTCACATTGTGCACACTATGATGATGTCCTACCGAGTGGGCCCAGAGATACCTCTCCGTTTACCGGAGTGACAAATCCGATCTCGATCCGTGTCAACCCAATGACACTTTCGGAGATACCAGAGTGCACCTTTATAGTCACCCGATTACGTTGTGACGTTTGATACAGCCAAAGCACTCCTACGGTATCCGGGAGTTACACGATCTCATGGTCTAAGGAAGAGATACTTGACATTGGAAAAGCTCTAGCAAACGAACTACACGATCTTTGTGCTATGCTTAGGATTGGGTCGTGTCCATCACATCGTTCTCCTAATGATGTGATCCCGTTATGAACGACATCCAATGTCCATAGCCAGGAAACCATGACTATCTGTTGATCACAACGAGCTAGTCAACTAGAGGCTCACTAGGGACATATTGTGGTCTATGTATTCACACGTGTATTACAATTTCCGGATAATACAGTTATAGCATGAATAAAAGACAATTATCATGAACAAGGAAATATAATAATACTTTTATTATTGCCTCTAGGGCATATTTCCAACAAGAGGTAGGTGTGGGCCCAAGACCCTATGATGGGGAGGTGGTCCACAACATGGCTAAACAAATTAATGTTGTGCTTGGCAAGAATCACACTTTGACAGTGAAAAAACACTCAAGGGTCAAGTGTCTAAGAAGAAATCGGTGTTCTGGAAACTACCTTACTGGGAGGTTCTACGTGTACGTCACTGCATTGATGTCATGCACGTAGAGAAGAACATATGCGAAAGCATCCTTGGTACTTTGCTCAAGATAAAAGGTAAAAAGAAAGGATGGTGAGGGTTCACGGCTCGATATGCTTGCTGATCCATCAAAAGGCAAGAGTGAAGCAGAAGATGATGAAAAATTCATCAAAGCTCGCCAGAGTTACAATTTTAGTAGAAAAGAAGCAACACAGTTCTTCACCTATTTGTTGTCAGTTAAGGCACCCTCTTCCTACTCTGCAAACATCAGAAGTCTCGTGGATATGAGCTCGGGTAAAATGAAGTTGGGACGCATGAAGTCAGATGATTGCCATGTAATATTGACACAAATCCTGTCGGTGGCCATCAGGAATCTGATGGACAAATATATAAGGAACACATTCATTGAACTCTATTATTTCTTCAGCCAACTGTGGCAGAAAGCTATAGATCCTGAAGAGCCGGATCATATGCAAGATGATATTGCAAGAATGTTGTCCAACCTAGAGATGTTTTTCCAAACGTCATTCTTTGATGTCATGGTCCATCTCACTCTGCACCTTGTCGATGAGATAAAGTATTGTGGTCCTATGTTTCTTCGCAACATGTATTCCTTCGAGCGGTTCATGGGAATACTGAAGCACTTTTGTCAGAACCAAAACCATCCAGAGGCAAGCATCCTACAAGGTTATACCGTGGAGGAGGTGGTTGAGTTTTCCACAGAATACATGAGCCAACGACCTATAGGCTTGCCCCTCTCTCGCCACGAGGGAAGGCTCAAAGGTAAGCCGGTCTTTGCTGGCACACAAATTGCTGCTCCCGGAGAAATGGCAGAGAAAGCCCATTTGACGGTACTGCTTAACAACCTAGTTCTGGCGCTTAGGCCAAAGAACACTTGGTGGAGATACGCCAAAGCTTCTTACCAGTGGTGCCTTCATCAAATGGGGAGATTAAGGAGCACACTAAGAACTACGCCGGATGGCTGAAGAAGCGTTTGGCACAAGGATCCATCGATGACATTTCTACATGGTTGGCACAAAAGCCATCACCTACGCTGTTGATGTACCAAGCATATGACATAAATGGATACACATTCTACACTGAGCAACGTGATGAGAAGACCTCATATCAGAACAACTCTGTTCGAATAGAATGCATGACCGTAGTTGAAGCTGATAAAAGGGTATACTATGGAACCATCAGAGCTGTTCTACTATGTGTAGTTGAAGCTGTTCAACATAATGATCCCAGTTCCCCCATGAACATGGGAATTAAGCCGTAAGACTAGTCTTTATGCCTACCCCACAACTTAATTCGTTCAATTTAGAACTATCACATGTATTGGATTTGTGAGTTATGCCCGGTTTTCTGTTGATGCAAGAACCGTTAATATGTTGACCTTGATATGCTGTCAGCTGAGCCAATGAATATGAACTGTTTTTTGTTATTATAGTTATTATATCATAGAGGTAGCACGCTCAATTGATCTCACTACAGTATGTGTGAACAAAAATATGCAATCTGGTTTGCGAATAGCACACGGTTCGTTGACGAAAGCCGTGTGCCGATCAAACCCCGCCCATGATCTGAGTCATGCTTTCTAATTGTCCAGAACCAAAACCCCACGGATCGTATGTCTGCACCATTGGATGCTCCCTGATCGAACGACAATGCTCATCCCTTTTCACAACACATGCAGTTCCGTTTGTAATTTTATTTTTATGCACAAAATGCACGTTAAACTCAAGAAATACATTAAATATATCTGACGATACCCGGAATGCGCCAAAAAATAAAACCCATGGTATAATGGTGATTGCGTACCATGGAAATTTTTATGAGGCCAAATGATGAAGTCACCGGCCACATGAGTTTGAATTGACATGTCTCCTTTCGAAAACCATCATCCTCCATGTGAGATGCTACAGTTTGGAAGGAGCGGTCATCAAAACTTGTGGCAAACTTTACCAAATTTTTTCCAAGGGGTCATGATAGCACGCCACAGGCACACATCGATTTTGATGATGTTCGGACTCCATGTGAATTTCCTGTAATTAAAATACCAACTAGGCCTACACCAGTGCCCGCACCTCACGGCCGACAAGTTTGAAACTTCTCCCCGCTTCTCGAGCAAACGGATGAAAACTAACAAATCGCCGCACAAATGATCTGTACATCTTCTTTGCTAGGCTGGTCGTAATGGGATATCATAGCTAGTATCATGCATGCCAACTAGGCAATTTTGATGAGCTGTCATAAATTAAATGAAGAAAGAGAGGGTTAAGTATCATATCATGAAACCTTATCATAATAGATGCTATGCTACTATGTGTCATGCATGACAATAAATAAAGTACTACATGATACTAGTTGTAACGCCCACAATGCGGCTATATCTCCCATGTGTCGAGGCACGACTCATAGGCATAACTGCATTGTGGTTGTTTTGCAAGAAGGGTCATCTTTACACAATCCCATGTAATGAGCAAGAAAGGGATAAAGAGTTGGCTTACAATCGCCACTTCACACAAGTACTTAAATAAATCATACACCAATCAGAGTACACACATAGGTCCGTCTATAGACAACTCCAAAAGAAAGAAGACAACCCCAAATGCTAGATCCCTGATCGTCCCAACTGGGCTCCACTACTGATCATTAGGAAAAGACACGTAGTAACGGCCAAGGACCTCGTCGAACTCCCATCTGAGCTCGGTTGCATCGCCTGCACGAGTATCATAGGGACTTGCAACTGTTTGTAGTATCTTGTGAGTCATGAGGACTCAGGAATCTCAAAACCCACGAGATCAAGACTATTTAAGCTTATGGGTAGGATGTGGTGATGAGGTGGAGTTGCAGCAATTGATAAGCAAAAAATATGGTGGCTAATGGCGAGTACAAGAGTAAGGAGAGAAACTACGCAATGGTCGTCATCTAGAAGTGATCAAGAAGTGGTCCTGAAGACTACTTACGTTCAAACATAACCCAAACCGTGTTCACTTCCAGCACTCCGCCGAAAAGAGACCATCACGGCTACACACGCGGTTGGCGCATTTTAATTAAGTAAAGTGTCAAGTTCTCTACAATCGGATATTAACAAATTCCCAACTGCCACATAACCGCGGGCACGGCTCTTGAAAGTTTATACCCTACAGGGGTGCCCCAACTTAGCCCATCACAAGCTCTCACAATCAGCGAAGGATATTCCTTCTCCCGGGAAGACCCGATCAGTCTCGGAATCCCGGTTACAAGACATTTCGACAATGGTAAAGAAGACCAGCAAGACCGCCCGGATGTGCCGACAAATCCCGATAGGAGTTGCACATATCTCGTCTCAGGGCACACCAGATGAACACTATGTACAGTTAAAACCAGCCCTCAAGTTTCCCCGACGTGGCGCTGCAAGTGGCTCTAGTTCAGACCAACACTTAGAGAAACACCGCCCGGGGTTAAAATAAAGATGACCCTCGGTGCTGCAGACCCCAAGGGAGGGTTATAGGTTGTTAGGCAAATGGAAAACCAATGTTGGGCCTTGCTGCAGGAGTTTTATTCTAATTGAACTGTCAAGGGGTTCCCATAAACACGACCGCGTGAGGAACGCAAAGTCAAGGAACATAACACCGGTATGATAGAAACTAAGGCGGCAAGAGTGGAACAAAACACCAGGCATAAGGCCGAGCCTTCCACCCTTTACCAAATATATAGATGCATTAATTAAAATAAGAGATATTGTGATATCCCAACATAAACATGTTCCAACATGGAGCAATCTTAAACTTCACCTGCAACTAACAATGCTATAAGAGGGGATGAGCAAAAGTGGTAACTTAGCCAAACAACGGTTTGCTAGGAAAGGTGGGTTAGAGGCTTGATATGGCAATATGGGAGGCATGGTAAACAAGTGGTAGGTAGCACGACATAGCGATAGAACAAACAACTAGCAAGCAAAGATAGAAGTGATATCGAGGGTAATGGTCATCTTGCCTGAAATCCTGCTAGGAAGAAGATCGAAACCATGAAATAGACGAACAAATGTAGTCGAACGAATCCTCACAACTCCAAAACGAAACCAAAGCTAACGAGAGAAGCAAACCGGAAAGAAGCAAACAACATGGTAAACCAACAAGCATAAGCATGGCACGATGCACAGACAAGTATGATGCATGTCCGGTTTAAAGAGGCAAGGCATGGCAAAGTGCAACAAACAATACTACAAGTTAAGTGGAGCTCAATATGCAACAAGTTGCATATTGACGAAACACCACATTCCATTATTTAGTTCTCTCTCGTTATACTACTCATCAATATTAAATGTTGGTTAACATGGCAAGAGGTGAAGCATAAGTAAACTAACTATTTTAGGCAATTTAAATGATGCCGGAAACATCAAACAACAACTCCGGTAAATCCTCATGTCATTTAGCAATTTAATGCAAACACAATTTTAAAAATTTTAAATGTTGTTATCATGATGCGTATGACATATGCAAGTTTTAGGCAATTTTTACGAAGATGTTGACATGAGCAAGATATGAAACATTTGTCACCGTGGTGGAAAGAAAGGGTGCCACGACAACGAATTCGAAAATGATGCCACGGCAACACATCGATGATCCGATAACTCATTGAGATACCGTTGCAAAAGAGCAAGTGTGTGGATGTGCGGAACATGCAAAAGATGGCGGGGTGATCTCGGTTACCGGGTTCCCACGTGTCGACGGCATGGAAACGAGGAGGAACGTGCAATGACAAATCGGACACGGAGCAAAAATAGGGTGCATCTCATACAACACATGCATTTGTCCACAGGCATCGTCTCAAGGTTATACCTTCGAAGCATGCATTTTCAGAAAGGATAAAGTTTGGTGCGGTAGTGGAAGTAGACGTTCTCGGGACGGTCATAGTGGAATTAGTGTTACACGAGTCGTAATGGAAGTAGTGGTACACGGCGACAGTAGTGGAAGTAGTGGTTCACGTTTTTGTAGTTGTTTCCACTCCATAGATGATTGGGGTCACGACGAGGAACTTGATGTCCATGGGGTCGACGGTAGAGGAGGTAGTGGTACTATTCGTCGGTCGTTTTGGTACTTGAGGTCTTCGGGCTTGTCGGTCTTGATTCTTGCGATGGTAGTGGTACACGTGGTAGATTAACTTGGCGATCCGAAGGGGTACTTGGCGGGTCATCGAGGTACGCGTTCTTGGTGATCCCGTAGACACGGTAGAGGTACTTGACGCGTCACCGTGTAGTAGAACTTGGCGGTCTTGATGAACCGTAGTGGTACTGGGCGAGATACACGGCCACGGTAGCCTTCGTACTTGGTTTTCCCATGCATGACTCCATGGGTCCTGGGGTAACTCAGTGATGGCCTTGGCAAAGAGGCGGCAGCATCAGTCGAAGGAAGCGACAGCGGCAGCTTGGCCCGAAGACGACGGGCGATGGGGGCATCGGCCCCTGGTTCGAAACAAAGGCGAGGCGCTGGCCTCGACCGACGCTCATCAGCGGGAACAGTGACAGGGTCGCAGCACCATGGAGATGGAGGTTCTCGTGAGCAACTGATGAAGGAGGACGTCGGCGCAGGATCTCAAGGCCATGGGGATGGCCGTTAGAAGGAGGCGTGGGCGAGGCGAAGCAGGAGAGGTAGTCGTGGCGCTGGTGTATGGTGGAGACAAGACGAGGCGAAGAGGAAGGACGACGGGGAGGCAGCGACCTTGGTCGCGGTGGAAGGAGTTGCGCAGGGGAAGGACGTCATGCGCGGGCGCTGGACAGCAACGAGGCTCTCCAGCCAGTGCGTCGAACGGCGAGGCAGGCGGGGCTTGAGCGGCTTGCGTGAGGGCGGAGATCGACCGAGGCGCTGCAGAAGCGACGCCAGGGGACGAGTACGGCGGCGATCGGGCGCGATCGCACCGTCTCTCTTCTTTGCGGCACGGGAGGGCACGAGAGGTTGAGAGCGAGGGGTCAGTGAGAGATGGCGGCGCTACGGGGAAGTGAGAGGGAGAGATCGAGAGGAGGGGGTCAGGGCTCGGGTTAACTAGGTTTAGGTGGGGCGGCTGGGCTCAAGTGGTCGGCTGGGCCTGAGGATGGGCCTTGGAGGCCGGGCCTAGGAGGTTAGGCAGGCTGGTTGCAGCTTCGGAGCAAAAAGGCCAACCTTCTCGCTATTTCCCAACTACAGAAAATAGGCAGAAGGAAAAGAGAAGGAAAGAAATAGCTAGGGGGTTTGGAAAATGCTGAAACTTCTCCTACAGAGTCTAAGAATTATACTTAGCCCAAGAAAGGAAGTTTCACGCGATATGGAAGAGTTGAATTCAAACTCATTTGAATTTAATTCAATTGGTTTGAACTAGGACTAGGTTATAGGAGTGTCCAAAAATGCCGAGAATTTAGGTGTAGCTTGGAAAAGTGATGAAAGAATTTATGGAAAAAGTTTGAGGTCAAGATGTGAGATAACAAAGGCATGGGGAATTATTTTGCAAGTGTGTTATGGTTAATTCGAAGCTAATGGAATATGTTATAGTAGCTCCCTAAATATTGGGAGGATATGTTATAAAGAGAAATCACCACGTGAATTCCCTCGATTTAAATAGATCAATGATCTATGCAATTTATTTAGCGGAGTTTTAAAAAGTGTTGCAAGAAGACATGATGCAATGCACATGAAGCAATGAGATGAAAATCCTGACATGAACAAAACGCAAAACGAATACAAAAACCCAACCACGAAGGAAATATCATATCACATAGCCGGAAATGGCAAGATTTGGAGTTACAATTATGGAAAGTTACATCTGGGGCGTTACAACTCTCCACCACTACAAGAGGATCTCGTCCCGAGATCTAGGATGGCACCGGAGAGAAGCCGAAAAGGAAGAGGAGAGGCAAAACAAAGTTGCTTCTTGTAAAAACAAGTGAAATGAATGAACCTTGAGAGGTTAAACAATTTTGAGATAATAATACAACAGAGATGATTGAAGTTGAAAACACTCCGTTACGAAAGAGGAACAAGGAACATTGCGAAAAACGTCGGGGTTGCAAAGATGTGAATGAAGAGCTCCAGCGACAAAGAAGGACATGTAACCACTCCGTTGAAAAGGAATAAGCAAGGAATGAGAACGAAAGAATGCAGGTAGCACTCCGATAGAAAAGAGAAACAAAACTTGACAAAATGGGAAGAACTTGAAAAGAGGACACGACACTCCGGTTGGATGGATAAGCAAAGTAAGGAACACGATCTTGACAAAACGAGATGATGTGTCAACGAGAGCAACCTCACAATACCTCCGGAACAAAAGAATAAAAGTTAGATCATTGGAATAAAAGAATGGAGGAGAAAATGCCAACTTCTGCCATAAATAAGCTTTGAAAGCACCCTCCCAAGAAAGGTTATAACAGGGTTGTTGGAAAAGCAACAACAAATCGAATAAGCTTGTAGCGGGCTTATGGAAAACTTCTCAAAATTGAGGCAACATTTTGCCACTACGGAAACAAATAATATAATTGATAACACCAATGAGATGAAAAACTTCTTCCACCAAGATGATAGAGAGATAACTTGGACCATTGATAATCACCACAATGGCCACATTCCTTAGGGAAGGCTTTAAGTGAAATCTATACCAAGATAACTCCAACGAAGAGATTGATGGATTTGAAATACCTCATTCTTGACATGTGAATTGCGAAACATGAATGAAAATTGTCAAGAATGATATAACACCAACTCAAAAGATAAGGTAGAAATAATTGCACTTCGAAATGCAAGAAGAAGAATACTTGAACTCCTCAAAAAAAACATGTGTTGGGCACCATCTTTATTTTTCAGTATAGCTTGGCGGATATTATCTTTGAGAGAAATCTTGAAGAACAATTGAAGAATGAAAGGAATCCTTGACGAACCACCATGTAGAGCCTCCATGAAGAACTCCGATAATAAAAGGATGAAAAAACAGAAAGAGAAGTTGAGAACACAAGGTGAAGCCTCGCGATGATTTAGATGAAGCTTCGCGACGATATAACCGAGAAAACTTGGAACTCTAAAAAAGGAAAAGATGAAGCACTAGAACCGAGAATTACTTCATCATGAACAATCTCCAAAAGAAAAGAATTGAATCACCTCGAGGAATAAGAATAAGATTTACTGTATGCTTATCCTTCATCAAATTAAATTGATGACAAGCAATGGATTTGGCATACTAGTTATTCCCGTAGAAAGGATTAAGAGAGATATAGCGCAAACTTGAGAAGGTATAGATGGAACCACCGGTAAGATTTGGAAACAACCACTAGTAGAAAACAGGGCTTTGGGTCCAGGCTGGGTTAGCCCATTAGTCCCGGTTCAGTCATGAACCGGGACTAATGTGAGCATTGGTCCCGGTTCAAGCGGCAAAGGAATTAGTCCCGGTTCAAATGGGACCTTTAGTCCCAGTTGGTGCCACGAACCAGTACTAATGGGTGCGATGCCCATTAGTACCGGTTCGTGGCACGAACCGGTACTAAAGGTTAGACCTTTAGATCGGTTCGTTCCACGAACCGGTGCTAATGGGGTTTGAGGCATTAGTACCGGTTCGTGGCACGAACCGGTACTAAAGGTCCCATTTTCAAACTGTACCCCCCCCCCTCGTGGATCTCCTTTTCAGTTTTGCAAAAAGCAAAAGAAAATGATAAAAACTTCAAAAATTAAAATCCTTCGAGATGTAGTTATGTTACTACATCTACTAGTCAGGAAAATTTAAAAACTTAAATTTGGACATGTTTTGCAAAAAATGTAGGGAAAATGTAAAACGGCTATAATTTTTGCATACTACGTCAGAAAAAACCTATAATATATCAAAATGTGCAGCACGAAAATCCGCATCCGATTTTGACTGCCTACGGCCTATTTGAAAATTTTTAGAATCCTCAAATTCTAAAAGAAAAAAAAGTTATGCTCAAATTTCAGTTTTTTTTAATTTTTTTTTAATTTTGTTAAATCTGGTCAAACTATGGTCAAACTACTTATTCAAGAAGTTTTAGTGTTACTAAATAATTATTCAAGAATATTAGTGTTACTAAATAATTATTTCATTTTTTTGAATTTTGGTCAAATCTGGTCAAACTGTGGTCAAACTATGGTCAAACTGTGGTCAAACTACTTATTCAAGAAATATTAGTGTTACTAAATAATTATGGTTTTTTAGAACAATAATTTCAAACTCAAACAGTGAAATGTGTGACTTCATGTTCAAGCTAAATTCCTGAGGGTTAATAGGATTGACATCTTACTATTGTCGGGAAAACAACAAGTGCAGACTTGGAAACGAGGGAGAATAGAACCCGAAAGTTAAGCGTGCTCAGGCTGGAGTAGTGAGATGGGTGATCGTCCGAGAAGTTAGATGATTTGGAATGATGAGGGGTGATTAGAGATTAGAGGTTAAATTGAGCAGTGATGAGGGTGATTAGAGATTAGAGGTTAAAATAATTCAGAAATTTGAAAATAAAAAAAATAAAAAGAAAATTTTCAAAAAAAAATCATGAAATTTCCTTTAGTACCGGTTGGTGTTACCATCCGGGACTAAAGGTGGACCTGCACGCAGCGGCCACGTGGACGGCCTTTAGTCCCGGTTCGTGTAAGAACCGAGACTAAAGGGGGAGGCTTTAGTAACGACCCTTTAGTCCCGATTCCAGAACCAGGACTAAAGGCCCTTATGAACCGGGACAAATACCCCTTTTTCTACTAGTGAACGAATGAATTGATATGGTAACGAAGGAACTGAAATCTTGAACGAACCACCGAAAGAATTGAAAATCAAAGTAGGAAAGGCACAATACACCGGGAAGAGTTGAAAAATGAATGAAAATACTTGAGGGGATTTAGACACATGAGAACAAAGAGATCATGAACTGATTAGAGGGTATTTGAACGATACACCAGTAAGATTTGGAGAACGATAGCTACACGCTGAGAATGAAGAATAATGACATGATGGCCTTCGAAGGAAAGAAATGAAACAACTCATGAAATGCTCCGGATGGGTGAAAAGAATTCTCACAATCGAAAGCAATTATGAGAGGATGGCATCAAGCTTGAACTACGCATCTTTGGAAGAACGGGTAAGGATTTAAGAGGAACTCTTCTTTGGTCTTCAAAATCCGAGAATGATGACGAGAAACACCACCATGAATTGTAGAGATACTACAGAAGAATAAAAAGAGTAAAGGTTGGACCAACAATGAAAAGAATTTGAAAGCGATCTTGGAGATGGCATCTGACTGATGGAATCCATTCTTATGTCACACTTTGAAAGATTTTGAGAATCGCTCCGGATAAATTAGAAGAGTCAGGTAAGATCCTGGGAAAAGACATGTGGGTTATGGGCCTACTCAAAAGGAAACAACTTTGAACGATTGATTGAAATAGGGATTGCACCGGCAGAATTAAATAGCTTCGATGAGAGAAAAACCTCGAAATAACTCAAACGGATTAAGAATGGAAACATAAATGTTCTGAGATATCTTGAGCACTCTGGATAAGAATAGAGAGAGGTGAACAATTAAGAGGTGCATCGACATGGAAAAACATTTGAAACGAGGAAAGGGATATGATCAACAGCAACAGATTGAATTAAATCCACCGGAAAAGAATACGAGAATGAAGAATGATAAACTTGAAGCTCCATTAGTATCTTCCTGAGAATCACCGGATAAGAACATTGACAGAAAAGAATGGAGAGACTTCCCATCAATAAAAGGATACTTTATTAATAAATCTGAGTCCTTGAAGAAAACGGGTGGGAGGGCGGGAAAACAAAGACAACTTGGGACGAATGAAACAAACACCTTTGAGAAAACTTAGAGTTGGTCAAAAAAATGTTGAAATGATCGGATCCACTTGAAGAGAAGCACGCTCATTGGAAAAGAATTAACATGGCAACATCAGTGATGAAGAAGGATTAGCACTCCGATAGAAATATGAGAACACCATTTAGGGAAGGTATGGAATCAACACTTGACATCGAAGCAACTAGAATACCACAAATAAAATAGAACAAAGGATTTGGCTTACAGAATAAGCCGGAAACAAACATATGATAGAGATTTTGTCCGAAGTTTTCATGGTGGGACCCACACGGGCTCGATCGTACAACACCATCATGTACAAGGCAGTGCACATGACATACAAAGTGTCCTCGAGTCAGCATAGCCAAGGACTCTTTAAGACACAACGAGACCACTGTAAAAACGACCGTGGATAGGCGGACCACTAGATGTCAAACCCCAATCTCATATCATGCATCTGTCGGAAAGAAAAAAAATAGATCTACTTGATTCCCACCTATAAAACTCCCGAAACTTTCTGGTTATGCAATCTGGTGTTGGGGATATAGGGGAAGTAATATATCTCACGCATACTAACAATCCCTACATCCAGCTGTATCCATCCGTCAACACATAACCAAGAAAACTCCGGAAATCGTGTACCTCATCCTTCAAAAAGCATCCGTTATATGAGCTATGGCAATACTCCCGAACTCCCACCCGAGTACTGGGTGGCGTCGAGGTTATCTCAGCAACAACTGCATAAAAGAGATTTTCGATGTCGACGGAACTCAGGAATTCCAGAACGGCAACAATAAAATTGTGACGACAACACCTTGGAGCTCAACTTCCCGGGACACTGCCACAACCCCTAAATGTCCGGAGGCACCAAGAACAATGTTCTCATCACAAAACTATCGGAAAGATTCCAAGATACTCGCGTGATCCTTAAAAAATTTAGTGAAATTTGAGGAGAGGGCAGGCAAAACATCTACGTTAGGGGACCTCACCAGAGTGACGAAGGGACTGAGGAGTAAAAAGAATCCTACTCTCCGATATATATATAATCCTAAGACTCAAAACATTTTTGTTCTAGACTCAACAACGTCAGCGATTCGGTCAAGCAGGGGGCTCCTAAGTCGGGGATGGCTCTGATTACTATCGGTGTACAAAAGTAGGGGCTCTCCTTTTGACCCCTCTACTTGTGCACGGGCAGTCAGAACCTCCCGCCATAGCCACACATAACAGAGCCGGAAAGGAAAGCCGGAGAGAAGCCGAGGCCACAAGGCAAGCAGAGCAATGACAAGGACCAAGGCCACGAAGATCAGATGGACGAAGCAGGTTTTCCCTGCAAGGGTCCTTGCCGGGGCAGCCTCAGCGGCCCCGGCAAGACCCTTGCCGGGGCAGCTCTGTAACGCCCCGGATTCGATGCGTCAGGTGTCTGCTAGTTATTCGTTGTTGTTGCCATGTCATTTTCTGGCGTGTTGCATTTTATCATGTCATCATGTGCATTTCATTTCGCATACGAGCTCGTCTCATGCATCCGAGCATTTTCCCCGTTGTCCGTTTTGCAATCCGGCACTCCTATGTCCTCAGGCGTCCCCCTTTTGTCTCTTGTTGCGAGTGGGTGTTAAACTTTCTCGGAATGGCCCGAGGTTTGCCAATCGGCCTTGGTATAGCACAGCTAGACCGCCTGTCAAGTTTCGTGCCATTTGGAGGTCGTTTGGTACTCCAAATCTAATGAACTTTATATGCCATGTTTAACTTGTTTTGCTCATATCTTCTAGGTCGTAGCTCCAAATCTAATGAACTTTATATGTAACTTGACTAGAATTTCGTGTAGATCCTATTGGTGCATCTTAACTTGCTATTTAACAACTTGAACATAAGGTTTATTCAGTTCTAGACCAATTTCGAAATTTGCATATGAGGACTTACCGGAATTGTTATATGTTGTTTCCGGCCTCATTTAAACTTGCCTTGATGTGTTGTTCTTGTTTGCATCATCTTTTGCCATGAGTAGCTTCATGTAGCCTTGTTACGCATCATGCTTGGTTGTGCATCATGTCATGTATATGTGTGGTGTGTTTACTATGTTGTGTGCTTCTTCTCGATAGTTCCCGTTTCGTTGCGATCGTGAGGATTCGTTCGTCTACGCTTGGTTCGTCTTCGTGGCTTCATCTTCTTCATGGACTCGTTCTTCTTCCTAGCGTGATTTCAGGAAAGATTACCGCTACCCTAGATCTCACTACTATCATTGCTATGCTAGTTGCTTCGTTCTATCGCTATGCTACGCTTCCTATCACTTGTTCTTCAAGCCTCCCAAATTGCCATGAACCTCTAACCTTTGACACCCTTCCTAGCAAACCGTTGTTTGTCTATGTTACCGCTTTGCTCAGCCCCTCTTATAGCATTGTTAGTTGCAGGTGAAGCTGAAGATTGCTCCATGGTGGACAGGGTTATGTTTGGGATATCACAATATCTCTTATATTATTAATGCATCTATATATTTGGTAAAGGGTGGAAGGCTCGGCCTTATGCCTGGTGTTTTGTTCCACTCTTGCCGCCCTAGTTTCCGTCATACCGGTGTTATGTTCCCGGATTTTCGTAACGCGGTCGGGTGATTTATGGGACCCCGTTGACAGTTCGCTTTGAATAAAACTCCTCCGGCAAGGCCCAACCTTGGTTTTACCATTTGCCTCACCACCACCTACTTTTCCCTTGGGAGTAATTAACCCAAGGTTCATCTTTATTTTAGCCCCCCCGGGCCAGTGCTTGTCCAAGTGTTGGTCCGAACCGAGCAGCCTGCGGGGCCACCTCGGGGCAACTCGAGGTCTGGTTTTACTCGTAGCTTGACTTATCCGGTGTTGCCCTGAGAACAAGATATGTGCAGCTCCTATCGGGATTGTCGGCGCATCGGGCGGCTTTGCTGGTCTTGTTTTACCATTGTCGAAATGTCTTGTAAACCGGGATTCCGAGACTGATCGGGTCTTCCTGGGAGAAGGTATATCCTTCGTTGATCGTGAGAGCTTATCATGGGCTAAGTTGGGACACCCCTGCAGGGTATAAACTTTCGAGAGCCGTGTCCGCGGTTATGTGGCAGACGGGAATTTGTTAATGTTCGGTTGTAGATAACTTGACACCAGATCCGAATTAAAACGCATCAACCGCTTGTGTAGCCGTGATGGTCTCTTCTCGGCGGAGTCCGGGAAGGGAACACGATTTCTGTGTTATGATTGACGTAAGTAGGAGCTCAGGATCACTTCTTGATCATTACTAGTTGACGACCGTTTCGCTTGTTTCTCTTCTCGCTCTCATTTGCGTATGTTAGCCACCATACTTGCTTAGTCGCTGCTGCAACCTCACCACTTTACCCCTTCCTTTCCCATTAAGCTTTGCTAGTCTTGATACCCATGGTAATGGGATTGTTGAGTCCTCGTGGCTCACAGATTACTACAACAACGATTCTTGGTACAGGTTATGCGATGATCATGGCGAGAGCGATGTTTTCTTGATTTGGAGTTCTTCTTCCGCTTCTCCTTGATCGGGGATAGGTTCCGTGTCGGCAGCCTTGGCTAAAGGTGGTGGATGTCGTTTGAGTTTTGTTTGTGTTTCATCCGTAGTCGGATGGTGCTCTTATGTAAGATGATGTTGTATTAGTGTGGCATTGTATGCCTTATGTATGTATCCCCATCTATTATGTAATGTTGATGTAATGATATCCACCTTGCAAAAGCGTTTCAATATGCGGGTCTATCCTTGGTGGGACCTTCGAGTTCCTTTTGGATAGGGTCGCATATTGGGCGTGACAATTTGGTATCAGAGCCTCGACCGACCCTAGGAGCCCCCTTGTTTGATCATGTAGTTTGGCCGTTGTTGAGTCTAGAAGAAAACTGTTTTCGGAGTCTAGTTATATCGGAGAGTACGAATTCTTTTTACTCCTTAGCCCCTTTGTCGCTCTGGTGAGGATTCTTGACGTAGGTGTTTTGAATTACTCCTCTTCCCCTTCAAATTTTTCTTTAGGATCACGCGGTTAGTTTTTGTTCGTTGTCCATCCTCTTTTGTCCGGTGCATTCCTCGTCAAGCTGATTCGAACCTCTCTCTCTTTGGGAGATCAATCCTCAGCTCTTTTCGATCGATGTTGTTTCCTTGTCCGAATTTGTCCTTGTTTTTCCCACCCGCCCACCCTTCTTCTTCTTCAAACGGGAGTCCGTTCTCGAGTATGCTTTCTACTTGTGCGAAGTCTTTGCTTTCTTTCCTCCATGATTTCAACCGGTGTTTTTTTTCTCTTCAAGATATTCGTCGGTTTCCCCCCTTCTAAGTTGCCTTCGTTTTCCCGCCCTCCCACCCCTTGTCTTCCCGAAGCCTGAGTCTCTTTCGAGCATCAATTTCATTCATGTGGAGCCTCTTCAGTCTTCCCTCAATCATTTCAACCGATGAATTCTCGTCTCGTTCGTCATTCTTCATCTCTTTTTCTTCTCCGGTGAACTCAATTCAAGTTTTTTCGGGTTGATCATATTCTTTTTCCTCGGCTCAAGTGTTCTCCTTGCTCATTTGCCTCTCGCCAGTTTATCCTTCCGGGGTTCGGAAGACATCTCAGGAGATTTGTCTGTGTTCCAATTAATTCGAGGTTGTCACCTCATTCAAATATCTCAATTGTTCCAGTGTATCATCTATCTGTTCAACAATCCTTTTCAACGGTGTTCTCTTTTTAGTGGGCCCTAACCCACAGGTCTTTTCCCAGGATCTTACCTGACTCTTCTAATTATTTCGGGGTTCTTCTCAAATTCTTTTCAAGTGTGATGTAAGAATGGATCACATCAGTCAGATGCCTTTCCAAGATCGATTTCAAATTCTTTTCATTGTTGACTTAACCTCTTCACTTTTCGTTCTCTCGGAGTATCTCAGTAATTTTGGTGGTGTTTCTCGTCATCATTTGAAGTTCGAAGAAGACTTCCTCGTAAATCTTGTCCGTTCCCCCGGAGATTCGCGGTCCTAGCTCGATGTTATGCTATCAAATTGTTTCTAGTCATGCAAATTCTTTTCATCCATCCGGAGCATTTCAGGAGTTGCTTTCTCTCTCGATCATCCGGATGCCATCTTTTCGGAAGATTTCTTCATTCTAAGTTTTCAGATTCGTTCTCCAATTATTCTATATCCGTGCCCCTTCATTCGTCTCAATATTCTTCCGGTGCTTCGCTCAAGTGTTCTTTAATCAGCTCATGATCTCTTTGTTCTTTTGCATCTAAATCCCCATCAAGCATATTTGTTCTTCTAATTCTTCCTGGTGATTCATTCTCTTTCACCAGTCTTTTCTGAATTCTAACGGTGGTTCTTTAAGATTCTTTTCCTTCATTATCATATCAATTCATTCGCTCTTTCTATCCTAACGGTGATTCATGAAGACCTTTCTCAAAGTTTGCGATATGCCACTTCTTAATCCTTTTCAAGAAGAATAAGTAGTATGAAAAATCCATTGCTTGTCATCAATTTAATTTGATGAAGGATAAGAATACAATAAATATTATTCTTATTTCCTCAAAGTGATTAATCCTTTTCTTCCTTGGTCTAAGTGTTTTCATCTTTTCTTTTCCGGAGTTCAAATTTCCTCAGCCATTTCGCCGGAACCTCCATCTAAATCATCGCAAGGCTTTTATCTTATTTCTTTTTCATCCTTCATTTTATCTCGTCATCTTTTGTCACCGGAGTTCTTCATGGTGGTTCTTCATGATTTAATTCATTCTTCAAGAGCTCATCAAGATTTTGTTGGTGGAGTTCAAGTATCTTTTCTTGTTGCATCTCGAAGTGCAATTAAATCTCCGTATTCTTTTGAAGTGGAGTTTTGCATTTCTTCGTTCTTCTCTGCTATCAAATCATTTCTGTTTGTGGTCGGTTATCACCTTATGATTTTGAGATGTTATCCATAAGACCACAACAAGCTTATTCTTTCGTTGTTGATCTTCTCAACAACTCCATTCAATCCTTCCTTCTAAGTTCTTTTCATTCTATTTCAATTCTTTCCGGAGGTTTTGTGTCATGTCTTCATCAAGTGTCTTCCCATCTTGCGTAGCTCGTGTTTTATTCTTTCTATTTTCAACCGGAGTGCTGCCTAAATCCTTTCAGTCTTATTCGTTTCTTATCTCGTTCTAACCGGAGTGGTTTCATAGTCTATCTGATTCCGTGAGCTTTCGATTCTCGTCATTCTCATCGTTCCTCTCTTCTTCTCGAGGGCTCTCGATTCTTTGCTTCTTCTCTTCAGTTCTTGTTTCACCTCATCCCTTTTTCCCCCGTCTCGGTCCTAAGATCTCGGGACGAGATGTCTTGTTAGTAGAGGAGTGTTGTAACGCCCCGGATTCGATGCGTCAGGTGTCTGCCAGTTATTCATTGTTGTTGCCATGTCATTTGCTTGCGTGTTGCATTTTATCATGTCATCACGTGCATTTCATTTCACATACGAGTTCGTCTCATGCATCCGAGCATTTTCCCCATTGTCCGTTTTGCAATTCGGCACTCCTATGTCCTCCGGCGTCCCCCTTTTGTCTCTTGTTGCGAGTGGGTGTTAAACTTTCTCGGAATGGCCCGAGGTTTGCCAAGCGGCCTTGGTATAGCACAGCTAGACCGCCTGTCAAGTTTCATGCCATTTGGAGGTCGTTTGGTACTCCAACGGTTAACCGGGTAACCGCAAAAGCCTCTTTTGTCTTGCAGCCCAACACCCCTCCAAAGTGACCCAAAACGCAGCAAACTCCCCTCCATGCTCTCGGTCGTTCGATCACGATCGCGTGGCCGAAAACCGCTCCCCATTTGGACTCTCCTAGCTCCTTCTACCTATAAATATGTGCCCCTCCCAGAATTTTCCCGCAGATAAAACCCTAGCCAAACTCCTCCCCGCCGCCGGACATGTCCGCCTCCGCGCCGGACGCGTCCACCGACCACCGCCACCTCATCCCAGCCAATCAAATGCCTCCACATCAGTGCTGCCGCCTCCGTGTTAACGGAGCGCCACACGGCGCCGCGCCTCCGTGCCGCTGCCCGCTTCGCCCGTGGCCGCACCAGCTGCCAGATCTCGCGCCCCGCCGCCTCGCCCGACCGCCGTCCGCCCGCCGGGCGTCGTGCCGCCGTCCGCCAAGCGCCGCCATCCGCCGGCCGTCGCCCCTCGGCCTCTGCCGCGCCCGGCGGCCCGCCCATCGATCGCGCCCGCCGCCGCCGGAGCTGCCGTCCTCCGTCGCCGCCGCCTTGCCTCCACGCTGCCTTGCCTTCCGCGCCCTGCCGGCGACCAACTCCGGCGAGGCTAGGCTAGCTCCATCGCGGGCCCTCCTCCCCGCGCCCCTCGCCGTCCCTTGCCAGGATCCGGCCGGATCCGGCGAGATCCGGCCCGGATCCGTCCTCTCCTGGCCTCCCCGACTTCTCCCTCGACTCCGGCCACCGTCTCCTTCGTCTCCGGCGAACTCCGGCCAGATCTGCCACTGCCTCGATATCCGTGCAAGCTAGAGGTTGACCCCAAAATTCCTAAGTCCCCTAAATATTTTACATAATATTGCCATGTTCATCGCATCATAACTCTGCATCCGTAGCTCCGTTTCATGTGTGTAATATGTCAAATTGTTCTCCTCGATGAGTACTTAATTTCATTCCATTGCATCATGTTCATTTGAGTCCATCTTGATGCCTGAATCATCGTTCGAAGAGTGCAATATGATGTTAACCTGCTGAAACTATTATATCATGCTCATTTTTCATTTTTTTCCATGTTTGATGTGTACATCCGATGAGGTTGATGTCTACATGTGTTTTGATCTATGCCATGCCATCTTTCCAGGGGTGCCATCCATGTATTTTTCTGAGTTGTGTACTGAGTGCATCAAGCTTGTTAAGTAGGGTACTTGCTGTTGCTGTTTTCCTGACTGATTCTGTTATATTTTGTTGCTATGTAAACCTGCTGCTACTAGTCATTCTGTGCATATTCTGGAGATGTTCACTACGAATGTTTTGTTGTACATGTCTTGCTCTATCTAATCATGCCCCCGGTTTCATTTATAGCTTGCTGTAGCTTGTTGTTATCTTGCTCCAAAGTTGCTAAATAATGTTGCTGTCAGCCTGTTAACATTAAGTTCAATTTTGGCCAGGTGTTTTGCTAGTGATCCATGCATACTATGAAATTGTTCTTACCATGCTTAGCTTCATAAACTTGTCTCCTTGCTGTTGGTTGCCTTGCCATGCCATGTATTGCTCTGTGGTGAGTGGTTCAAGCTCACCAACATGCCTACTTATTGTTATTCCTGCCATGTATGAATCTGTCATATCTTTTGCCATGTTTACATGGGTGCCATCATATTTTCTGTGCCCTTTTGGCTCATGGTCAGTAAGGGACTTTTGTTCTATGCAATTAGTAGATTCATTCCATGCCTTTGTTTCCCATGTTAAGCTCCTGTATCATGTTGTTTGATAGCTATAAACATTGCAACCTGATGTTATTTTCTGCTAAGCCTGGAACTGTTATAATTTGCAATTTTCCCATGTCCTTTTGAGCATGTTCTATTCCTTTCTGGAGATAGCTCAGTGTTCATGTTTTGTCGTGCTTTGCCTGGACTTCATTCCCATGCCTTTTGTTCTTACATTGAGATTCTGTAGCTTATTGTTTTCATGCTTGCAATATGCCTAGTTGCTGTTTTGGGCAGATTGTTGTCATATCTTGTATAGTGTATGTGTGTGTTGCACCGTTGCTCCGTTTTGAGTGTGCTTTATATGAAACTTGCTTGATTTTGCATGTAGTTTCATATTATCATGTTGCATCCTTGTTTTGAGGTGTTTGCTTGATGTTTGTATGCATTTTGCATCAATGCCATGTTTAACTTGTTTTGCTCATATCTTCTAGGCCGTAGCTCCAAATATAATGAACTTTATATGTAACTTGACTAGAATTTCGTGTAGATCCTCTTGGTGCATCTTAACTTGCTGTTTAACAACTTGAACATAAGGTTTATTCAGTTCTTGACCAATTTCGAAATTTGCATATGAGGACTTACCGGAATTGTTATATGTTGTTTCCAGCCTCATTTAAACTTGCCTTGATGTGTTGTTCTTGTTTGCATCATCTTTTGCCATGAGTAGCTTCATGTAGCCTTGTTACGCATCATGCTTGGTTGTGCATCATGTCATGTATATGTGTGGTGTGTTTACTATGTTGTGTGCTTCTTCTCGATAGTTCCCGTTTTGTTGCGATCGTGAGGATTCGTTCGTCTACGCTTGGTTCGTCTTCGTGGCTTCATCTTCTTCATGGACTCGTTCTTCTTCCAAGCGGGATTTCAGGCAAGATGACCGCTACCCTGGATCTCACTACTATCATTGCTATGCTAGTTGCTTCGTTCTATCGCTATGCTACGCTTCCTATAACTTGTTCTTCAAGCCTCCCAAATTGCCATGAACCTCTAACCTTTGACACCCTTCCTAGCAAACCGTTGTTTGGCTATGTTACCGCTTTGCTCAGCCCCTCTTATAGCGTTGTTAGTTGCAGGTGAAGCTGAAGATTGCTCCATGGTGGACAGGGTTATGTTTGGGATATCACAATATCTCTTATATTATTAATGCATCTATATATTTTGTAAAGGGTGTAAGGCTCGGCCTTATGCCTGGTGTTTTGTTCCACTCTTGCCGCCCTAGTTTCCGTCATACCGGTGTTATGTTCCCGGATTTTGCGTTCCTAACATGGTCGGGTGATTTATGGGACCCCTTAACGATTCGCTTTGAATAAAACTTCTCCAAAGAAGGCCCAACCTTGGTTTTACCATTTGCCTCACCACCACCTACTTTTTCCTTGGGAGTAATTAACCCAAGGGTCATCTTTATTTTAGCCCCCCTCCCCGGGCGTTGCTTGTCTAAGTGTTGGTCCAAACCGAAGCAACTCATGGGGCCACCTCGGGCAGCTCGAGGTCTGGTTTTACTCATAGCTTGACTTATCCGGTGTTGCCTCGAGAACAAGATATGTGCAGCTCCTATCGGGATTGTCGGCGCATCGGGCGGCTTTGCTGGTCTTGTTTTACCATTGTCGAAATGTCTTGTAAACCGGATTACGAGACTGATCCGGTCTTCCGGGAGAAGGTATATCCTTCATTGATCGCGAGAGCTTATCATGGGCTAAGTTGGGACACCCTGCAGGTATAAACTTTCGAGAGCCGTGCCCGCGGTTATGTGGCGATGGGAATTTGTTAATGTCCGGTTGTAGATAACTTGACACCAGATCCGAATTAAAACGCATCAACCGCGTGTGTAGCCGTGATGGTCTCTTCTCGGCGGAGTCCGGGAAGTGAACACGGTTTATGTGTTATGACTGACGTAAGTAGGAGCTCAGGATCACTTCTTGATCATTACTAGTTGACCATCATTCCGCTTGTTTCTCTTCTCGCTCTCATTTGCGTATGTTAGCCACCATACTTGCTTAGTCGCTGCTGCAACCTCACCACTTTACCTCTTCCTTTCACATTAAGCTTTGCTAGTCTTGATACCCATGGTAATGGGATTGCTGAGTCCTCATGGCTCACAGATTACTACAACAACAGTTGCAGGTATAGGTTATGCGATGATCATGACGCGAGATCGATGTTTGCTTGTTTGGAGTTCTTCTTCTGCTTCTCCTTCGATCAGGGGATAGGTTCCAGGTCGGCAGCCTGGGCTAGCAGGGTGGATGTCGTTTGAGTTTCTGTTTGTGTTTTATCCGTAGTCGGATTTTGCTCTTATGTAAGATGATGTTGTATTCGTGTGGCATTGTATACCTTATGTATGTATCCCCATCTATTATGTAATGTTGATGTAATGATATACACCTTGCAAAAGCGTTTCAATATGCGGGTCTATCCTTGGTGGGACCTTCAAGTTCCTTTTGTATAGGGTCGCATATTGTGCGTGACAAGCTCGCCCACGCCAACCAAAGTGAGCCACCCTTGAGCCCACCAGCGTTCGACAAAAGCGTTGGGATAGGGCTCGGGAGGCACCTCCGTGGTGGCATGCAGATCTTTGTGAAGACATAGAATAATCAAGATCAAGTGAGGATAGAAAGGCAACCATCCTCACCGAAGAAACCCACAAAGCCCCCGGCAAGGTCCTTGCCGGGGAAGCCAGCGTGCCATGGCAAGACCTTTGCCAGGCCACCCGGCAAGACCCTTGTCGGGCCACCTGGCAAGGCCCTTGCCAAGTGCACCGGCAGGGCCACTGCCAGGCCCGCGCCAGCCAAGTCTTCACCGCCGTTCACATGCAGCTGCCGACACAGCCAGCTGGGCAGGCACCTGCGTGGCAACATGTGACCCTTCGTGGAGGCTCCACCACCGCGCCACCTCAGCTGCCTACCTGCCTACATGGTGCCGCATGCATCACTGGCTAGGGCTCATGTCGAAGCAAGGAGGAGCGGCAACGGACGGGACGGGTCTCGCTGCCGTCCCCAATAAAGCGAGAGGACACCTAAGCCACACATTAAATGCGTCTTGTCCTGTAATACCAGCGATAAGCTCGCGACGCTGTAGCACTTTCCACCTCCTGTGTGCCACTGTGGCAGCCCTTTTCGTCTATAAAAGGAGGCCCATGGCACATGGAGGAGGGATTCGGCTTTTTGGAACCACACAGCACCCAGACCTAGTTCAAGAGCTCAAGAACACTAAATACATCCACCAAAGCAGGATTGTAGGGTTTTACGCATCTTTGCGACCTGAACCTGGGTAAATCCTTTTGTGTCGTCTGCTGGTCCTGCTCTCCTCACGATCCCCGCGCCCCGCAACCGTAGAAGGGATTCCAGTGATCCCATAGGTGTCGTTTCCCACCGACATCTTTAGTGCGCCAGGTAGGGGGGCACTATCGTGAGGATCTGGTCTAGCAGTTGACCTAGCTATCCTTCATCGCCATGGCTCCTAAGAAGAAGAGGACCACATCGATCGGTTCGTCCGGGACTGGGTTGGTAGTGGCGGACCGGTAGCGGGCCAGTCGCGGAGAGAACCCGTGGCGCGGCCCGCGAAAATCTACATCACCCCGATGGTCCCGCCCGGCAAGTGGCGTCATTCGCATGCTAGGAGGCGGGCCGCCAGTCGCGGGCTCCGGAGGTGGAGTCGGCCCCCCGCAGGTGGCACGGGGCCCTCCAGTGGTGCCGCCGTCCCGCCAGGCGGCGGCACGTCGCCCTCCAAGATGCCAACACCGGTGCCCATGGCACTGTTCTTAGGTTGTGCGTGATGAGCAGCGTCACCCTGCCGGTGGCCCTGCGCGCCGCCCTGGGAAGAGTCCCGTGCATCCATCACATGAAGAAGAGGGCCCGCATGCATGCCGAGGTGCTGATGGAGGTGGCGAACGGCTGCGGAGCCATGATGCAGATCCTTCTAACACGGTTAGAAGTCGAGGCGCATCGCGGTCCACCAAGCTCTCGCTGTCACCCACGCCAGCAGAAGCCCTAGCGCGCGCGCAGCTGCTCCTCGGTTTTCCTCCCGCCGCGGAGAAGCTCGACGAGGGGAGGTCCACCATGTGGAGCCTCGCCGGCATCGCCAACAACGATGAGTTGCGGCCGGCGGGACCCGTAGGGCGTCACTCCATCGGGCCACCGTGTGCCAGCGGAGACCATGCTAGAGGGGATGCAGCCACGGTGTACTCCCCTCCTCCGTCCCGGCCACCCCGGGCGTCGTTCGTCGCGACAACGCTCGAGATGATATCTCCATCGCATCGTCTGACCCTTGAACAAACCGCGATCAGTGTCAAGTCCTTCGAGAGCGGGCTCAGGAGGACGCTCGAACTACGATCGAGCGCCGATGTCACGCGTGCCACCAGTCTGACAGGCGGGGAGGGCCTGCTACGGACCACCCAGCACCGGGAGGCTACGGTGGCCTACCTTACGAGGTGGGTTGTCCGGCTTTCACCCATGAGTTGCGGCAGTTCCAGTGGACCTCCCAGCATATGTTCAAGCCTGACGTTGGCGAGAAGTACAATGGCAAGACTCACCCGTCAGAGTTCCTCGGCATCTACACCATCGTGATGCAAGCTACTGGGGCCCACGATGATAAGGTGCTTGCCAACTACTTCTCGTTGGCCCTCAAGCCTATTGCTATGTCATGGTTGATGCACTTGCCTGTGGATTCCATCTCTTCTTGGGCGGATCTGTGCCATGAGTTTGTTGGCGCCTTTACCGGAGGTCACCAAGCTCATGGCCAGGCAAGTGATTTACACATCATCCCCCAAAAGGAAGGAAAAAACCTGCGCAAGTACATCCAAAGGTTCAGCCGAGTGCAGTACAACATCCCCGACGTTCATCCTGCCACCGTGATCAGTGAGTTTCATCAGAATGTGCGCAATCACAAGATGCGTGCTGGTGATGAACAAGGTTAAGGATGTGGCCGAGCTCTATGTTTTGGCCGATCGATGCGCCCGTGCTGAGGAGGGAAGGAAGTACCCCAGCGAAGACGCCAGTGCGGAAACCGACTCCACGGATAACACCGCCACCCCTACAATGAAGGGCGGCGCCATAACAGGACGCACAGGAGCAAGACCGTGCTTGCCGTCGAGGGATTCGACGATACCGGCGCCACCAAGAAACCCAAGGCAAGCCACCCCGGGAAGGAGGCTACCGGGTGTGCCGCTTGTCGGGCCTTGGCGGCCGCCGATAAGCCAGGAGGCTCCGACAAGCACTATTGCAAGATCCAGCGCACCAAGCGCCATGATCTCCAAAACTGCCGGCAGGTAGAGCTGCTCGCCGAGAAGCAGAAAGCCGAGTATGAGTGGCGGGACAAGGAGAAAGGCCCAGATGGCGCCGAGGGATCCGGCAAGAAACGTGGCAGCCAAGGAGGCCTCCGCGGCAAGGATAATCAGCAAGAGAGGCCTGCGCGAGGCCGCGACAAGAAGCAGGAAGACGATGATCATGACGAGGACGACAAGTCTAGCGACCACGAGTTTCAGAAAGCCATAGAGGCCATGTGCGTCGATGGTGGCACCTCACTGCATACATCCCATCGCCAACTCAAGCAGTGGGCACGTGAGATCACAGTGGTGGAGCCGTCGTTTGACGCACGGAAGCCGCTGAAATGGTCCAGCACACCCATCATCTTCGACACCGAGGACCACCCAGACCGCACCACTACGGTCGGGTGCTTGCCGTTGTTGGTTTCACCAACAATCCGCAACCTCAAGGTGACAAAGATGTTGTTTGACGGCGGGGCTGGCCTGAACTTAATCTCGCCCATTGTGGTTAGAAGGCTGCAGATCCCAGATGGAGACCTCGAGGAGACGGGTACGTTCCAAGGGGTTAACCCGGGGAGGAGCCAGCCAAAGGGAAAGATCATGCTGCTCGTGACATTCGGAGGCGAGCAGAACCATAGGACGGAGAGGATTGTTTTCGATGTAGCCGAGATCCCCTTGCCTTACAACGGGATCCTCGGCCACTCGACGCTAGCCAAGTTCATGGCGGCCTCACACTACACCTACAACATGCTGAAGATGCCCGGGCCGATGAAGATCATCACCGTCCCCTCTGACAAGAAAGATGCGCTGATCTGCGCCGACTAACTCTACCAAGAAGCAGTTGCAGCAACTGCCGCTAAGGCACCTGCTCCTGCCGACAGAGCCCCGGAAGAGAAGAAGACCGGCGAGACCCCTCGCACCCACTTCGGAAAGCGCACCTCTTCGGGGTGTTGTGCTTCCGTTGAGAACGTGCCAAAGAGCTCCACCGGCAAGAACAAGAAGTCCAAAGCCAGGCCACCAGAGACACAGAGGGTGCCCGTCAATGAGGACGGCACGGGGGGAGCGTTCACCATAAGCTCCACCCTTGACGGCAAATAGGAAAGCGAGCTTGTCGCCTTCCTGCGGGTGAATGTCGATGTGTTTGCATGGCAAGCCTTCGACATCCCCGGCGTTCCCAGGGAGGTGATTGAGCACCACATTGCTGTCTGTCCCCATGCGCGACCCATCAAGCAGAAGGTCTGGAAGCAAGCTCTGGAGAGGCAAGAGTTCATCACGGAGGAAATCAGAAAGCTAGAGGCGGCAGGCTTGGTGAGAGGAGTACTCCATCCAACGTGGTTGGCCAATCCGGTAGTGGTGCGCAAGGCAAATGGGAAATGGAGGCTGTGTATTGACTACACAGACATCAATAAGGCCTGTCCAAAGGATCCTTTCCCATTACAACGCATTGACCAGATTGTTGACTCCACGGCTGGGTGTGACCTCCTATCATTCCTTGACGCCTACTCAGGATACCACCAGATCTTCATGACGAAGGAAGACGAGGAAAAGGCAGCATTCATCACCCCATGTGGTACGTATAGCTTTTTACGGATGCCTTTCGGGTTGAAGAGTGCTGGCTCGACCTTTGCAAGAGCAGTCTAAATTGGTTTTGAGCCCCAGCTACATAGAAATATGGAGGCTTATATGGATGACATAGTGGTCAAAACGAAGGACAAAGCAACCCTTGTGCAAGATCTGGAGGAAACGTTCGGGAATCTGCGGAAGATCAACCTCAAATTGAACCCTGAGAAGTGTATCTTCGGCGTCCCATCCGGCAAGCTTCTCGGGTTCTTTGTGTCCCAGTGCGGGATTGAAGCAAACCCAGATAAGATCAAGGCCATCGAGTATATTGAGGCACCCAAGCAGATCATGGATGTGCGTCGGCTCACTGGTTGCATTGCCGCGATGAGCCGGTTCATCTCCAAGTCCGCGGAGCATGCCCTTCCTTTTTTCAAGATCTTGAAAAAGGCAGGGCCAGTGGAGTGGATCCCGGAGGCCAAGGCAGTGCTGCAAGATTTGAAGAAATACCTCTCGTCTACCCAAGTGCTGGTTGCGCCCAAACCATAAGAACCATTGCTGCTTTACCTCGCGGCAACAAATCAAGTGGTTAGCTCCGCACTAGTGGCGCAGAGAGAGGTCGACGAGAAGGCAGCGGCAGAGCCAACAGATAGCAAGCCGGAACCCTCTCCAGCAGGGCTCAGTCCTGGCGAGATTGAGTCCCCGGTAGGGGTTGACGCCAGTGCGACCGGACCCACGCGACCGGGTGAAGAGGCACATAAGAAGAAGATGGTGCAGCACCCAGTGTACTTCGTCAGCTCCCTCTTGCAGGGGCTAGGTCAAGGTACTCAGGTGTGCAAAAGCTGCTCTTCGGCCTCCTTATGGCTTCGAGGAAGCTGCGCCACTACTTCCAAGCGCACGAGATCACGGTGGTCGCCCACCTCCCGCTGCAACGAATACTACACAACCCAGATGCAACGGGGAGGATCGTGGAATGGGCCCTAGAGCTGTCGAGTTTCGGTTTGATGTTTGAAAGTATCTCGACAATTCAAAGCAGAGTCTTGGCGGAGTTTGTTGCGGAATGGATGTCACACCCTAGCTAGTTCATGCATTAGAGTGTTGCATCATGTTCTTTTCTTTCAACAGAAACCTGAAATGGGATTTCCAGAACTCCCAGCCCCCTCTGAAACAACTAGGGTTTACTAAAAATATCTTCGATGAACCTGAAATGCCCTTCTAAAATGTCCATCATTTTTGTCTTGGTCCAGAAGCTTTGCCAAAAGTGATGCACAATTTCCTAGGTCATCCCAGGGTCTTTGAATTAAATCATATCTATTTGAATTTGGGCATTTTAAATTTATAAAATATTTCAAATGTCCAAATATCTCCAAACTAAAATGTTTCATGTTGGAAATATTCCAACAATGGACCAGAGTAGTTTGGTGAATTTTAGAACCTTTCGGTATTTTAAATAACTCAACAAAGTTGCGGGAAAATAGAAAAAGAAAAACAGAAAGAAAAGAAAGTAACTGGCGCTCGCCCATCAAGCCAGCCCACCTGGCCGCCCAGCCCAAAGACACGGCCAATGAAGCTGCTTGTCGCCAGCAGCGAGCAGTGCTCGACGGCGAGCACCGCATGGGTGCCCGCGACCTGCCGCCCTCGCCGCTTCCCTCGCCTTGCCACGCCGGGATCGACCCCTCGCTCTCTCCGCACACCCCAGACGCCTGTTCCTCTCGATTCGTCTCCCTCGCTTCCCCACGCCATGGCCGACGCCACCGCCGCCGACCACCGTCGTAGCTGCTGCGTTCTCCGTCAACTCCACGCGCGCCACCGTGTCTCAGAGCTCCGCCGCCGTCTACTACTTCGAGCTAGCCGAGCCCGAAGCGCCGCGTGCCCAGCCGCCGCACCAAGCTTCGCCCAAGCGCCACCGCCGGAGATCCTTCGCCGCCGCCGCCGCCGCAGCTCGTCCCGACCACGCCGGTGGCCTCTACGTGAGCTCGTGAGCTCAGCTACCTTCCCTACCCTCTCCCTCTCGCTCCGTGCACCACAGCGACCGCGACGGCTCACGTGCACTCGCCATCGCGAACCTCGTCGCCGACGTGCTCCCGCCACACTCCGCCTTCTCACCGTGTCCAACGCGTTCACCACATCGCGCTGGTGCTAACCAAGCACTCCACGCACCTCACGCGACACCCCAGACGAGCTCGTTTTCACCCGAGCTCGGTGGCCGCCAAAATCGCCGCGCGCTAACTCCGCCACCCCGAGCCCAACAGACTCCGCCAGAGCTGCGGCTAAATCCTCGGCTCCACTCCGGTGGTCGCGCGTTCTTTTGGTGGCCAAACGGCCAAAAACACTATCGCCACGCGTTGGCTCACCGGCGGTTAAACGCCGGTGGGTTTGACCCTGGCTTTGACCACGGGTGGGCCCAGGTTGACCCCCCTGGGTCCATGACATGTGGGCCCAGCCCTGCTAATTAACCTAGTTTAGTTTTAATTAAATTCTAATTAAACTAACCCCACTGACATGCGGGACCCACTGGTCAGTTTGACCTGACCAGCCCGTTGACCCCTGACGTCATCATGACGCAATCTTGATCTGATATTTAAATTATCGAATTATTTTTACACGTGAAATTCCGAAATTGTTTCAAACTTCAAAAATTCATATAAAATCAACCATAGCTCCAAATGAAACAAATTATATATGAAAAATGATCAGAAAAATCCAATCTATCCATCTGTACTGGTTTCATGCATGTTTACAGAAGCTAACCCACTGTTTATCACAGAACAAGTTTAAGCACTTTAAATGATCATATATGAGTTTGAATTTTGAATCTTTGGTTCAAATTGGTTCAAACCCATCTGATCTTAGTTGCATTAGCCCAAAGCACTCATTTTGCCATGTCTCATTGCATGCATCATGTTGTTGCATATTGTTTGGTAATGCTTGTGTATCGGTGTTCTCTGCGGCAGGTTCTGCCCCTGAGGAGTACCGTGATAACCCCGACGAAGAGCAATACCCGTGCACCGATCCATCAGGCAAGCAACCAACCATTTGATCATATCAATAAAATCCCATGTTCTTGCTCCTGCTCTCGTTTACTGCATTAAGACAACGCGATTCAAACTGCTGTGTGCTGCGGTAGTTGAACCCATTTCCTCCTGCATGACTGTCATTGCCACAAGAATTAGATGAAACCCACTAGCATGTGTAGGAGTTGATTGAGCCATGTGATTGTGTTGTTCCTACCTTGCTATGCTCGCTATGCTTAGAGTCGTGTCGTCCGGTTCATCGGGTGATGGCTAGAGTGAAATGATCGAGTCGGACGAGAGTAAGGTGTTGAACACGATTTGGTAAAGGTATCAATGAAAGGCCATGTAGGAGTACATGGTGGGTTGTTTCATTGAGGCCGTCCCTAACATCGAGATCTTTATGTGTGATTTAAGATTCAGCTACTACCATGCATTGGGCCCAAACCAATGGACCCTCTCGACTTCTTATTCACCCTAGTCTTGGTCCAGAGTTGCAAGTAGTTTCGTGTTTGTAGCCTCATGGAGGCCGTGGACAGCGCTGACCGTAGGGGTGGGCTGTGATGCGGTAGGTACGTGGCACGGTGTCTGGGATGCCCGCTTGGTATCTCGGGAACCCTGTTCACATCGTTTGGGGCTGTGAGCGAGACTTCGCCGAACTCCTCATAGATGGAACCCAAATAGGCGATAAACCGGACTAGAGACTTAGGTGTCTAGGTAGGTCGTGGCCGACACCCACGTTGGGCTTCCGCTTGAAGGTTGCCGAGTACATGTCGTGACGCGGCGATAAGTGGTGAGAGTGTATGAAGAAGTACACCCCGCAGGTTAACATCATCTATTCAATAGCCGCGTCCACGGTAAAGGACTACTTGGTTACCTATACGGTTCATAGACAAGTAAATGGATACTACTAAAAGCCTCAAGATAAGCGTGAGTGCCGAGGATGGCTCCTCCAGGAAGACGGGGTTGGATCCTCGGTGGTGTATTGAAATGATGAGTAGTGGACTCGAAAAGCAAAACCATATCAAGTTGGTGTCCGTGAGGATAGCCTAGCCATGAGTCAAAGTCGGCTTGTCTGCAATAACCCCACCAACCCTTCTTGATAATATGCATGTATGTAGGGTCGATGTAAGTCTTCTTTGAGTACCTTTGTACTCATGTTGCTTTAATTTACATTTTTGAGAAGATGCCTCAAACCCTTCCGACGGGTTCTTCGAGACGCGTTGACATCGATGAGTAGACTAAGGCCCGGTGGTGATCCTGAGCAAGTGAAGGACCATGTAGTATAGCTAGGCTTGCCCAAGCCTCTTTTATTTTACTAGTTGTGCGTACTCGGACAAAACACTTCATTGTTGGCTTGTATGCTTGTATGACTTGTATGTGGGTCGTGTGACCCGTACTTGTGTGTATGTTATGAATGGCTCTCGAGCCTTTAAATAAAGTACTTGTGTCGAGAGTCATGTTGTGATGCCTTGTTGTATTTGCACATATCGAGCATATTGTGTGTATGATTGAAATGCTTGGTATGTGTGGGATCCGACTATCTAGTTGTTTATCTTTAGTAGCCTCTCTTACGGAAATGTCTCCTAGTGTCTCCATCGAGCCATGGTAGCTTGCTCTCGCTCCGGAACACTTAGGCTGGCCGCATATGTCCTTCTTCGTTCTCGTGTATCTGTCCCTTCGGGAAATGTCACGCATTGAGTACGGAGTCCTGTTAGCCGCTTCTGCCCGGTTTATCGGAGTCTGCTAGCCCAGCGCTACAGCCCGAACTTACTTGCTGTTGACCGACACGCTCGATGTCGGGTCATGGATGCTGTCCTCGTAGGTCTGTGCCACTTTGGGTTTACGACTAGTCATGTCAGCCCGGGCTCCTTTTCATATGGATGCTAGCGACACTATCATATACGTGTGCCAAAAGGCGCAAACGGTCCCGGGCCAAGGTAAGGTGGCACCCGTTGGGATACCGTGCGTGAGGCCGCAAAGTGATATGATGTGTTCTGAGCTAGATCGATGTGACATCGAGTCGGGTCTGACAGCGTTAGCATCGAGCCGGACTGCTCAGAGGTTCTCCAAGCCAAACCGGTCGATGTTGAGTCTAGAAATGCTTTAGTTATATGTAGGGGAATTGATTGTGGGATGGTACGTAAGGCTCTTTTTACTCCTTTATCTCATGATATTCTGATCTGAGTCAGTCCATTCTTCCACCGGGGGTTAAGGATTAGGACCTCTTCTCTCTGTTAGGCTCACGTGTTACTAATCAAGAGTACCTTGTAGGTTTGATGGTTACAAGCCTGGTTCAGCTTTTACTATCTGTTATGCTACTATTTGGACCCGAACCTTGATATGAAATTGTTGAGTGGTTATGCAATTCCTTGTGAAATGTCTCAAACCCTTTTGAGCATTTCTGATCGTTATGCTGTCCAAATTCGCTAGAAATACTAATGTCTTTGCATTGTGGTTATGCTTCAGATGGCCACTCGTGACCAAAATCAAGTGGTTAAATCGACCGGATGCATTGCGGTGACCGTCATACAACCATGCTAGTTCGGGTTATGATCGAAGCGGGATACCGTTGGTACCCGAGTACGATTGAAGAGCGAGATCGAGACTTTAATCAAAGTCAGTATCTTTGCACTGTCCGGGTGTTTCCCTCTTATCCTGGTTCCACCGAGGCCCTTCACAGCTCCTATGGGCTTGGTGTTACTATTGATATGGCGGTTCAAGATGCTGCATATTCTATGATGACCATTATACGAGCCAGGACTGGGCTGCTCCGCAACACCGACTTCCGGTATATGCCGAGTTCACTTCCTGGAGCGTTTGGTTATCTTCGAGCCATCTATGCTGATTCCAGTCAGGAGGACTCCCTAACCCGTACTACCGCTGAGTTGCTCGAGGACAAGGACCGAGAGAGTCGGGCCTTGAGGATGGAGCTCTTCAATGCCCGTGCTTGATCCTTTGGGCTACCTTGACTCGCTTTGCACCGGCTGTTCAAGCTGGTTATATGGATATGAGAGATTTGTATCCTGTCAGGGCTGCTCTGCCGGACATGATGGACTGGCGTGATGTGGGGGGCATCACCCCACCCCGTGGTCCTCGCTTGCCGCCGTTCGTAGGTCCAAGACCTCACCCTTGTCCTTACGGTCCACAGGCTCCTCAGGACCGTCTGTTCCCGGACGATCATGTTGAACTTCCAGGCTACGGAGGGGACTTCTATGAGAACTACTACGGAGACGTCTGAGTTAGTAGTAGCCTCGCTAGTATTGTAACAGTTGTATTTCCACCGTCCTGCGTGACTCGTGGAATACGACTTAGTGTGTACTAATTCCGGAGGTGTAAGAAAAATAATGTATAGGAGCTTGTTATGCCTCCGATGAGATGTAATCTTCCTTTCACCGTAGTAGTACTTTGTTTGGTCTTGTATTAAACCTTGTATGGTGTGTATGACGATGGAATAAAGAAGCAGTTTCTGTATCTGCCATGTCATACGGATGATCATCTTGCATTCCAAGTTATCCATTACATCTTACAACTCTATGTCGAATCTTGCCATCTGGACTAAATCCTTGTCTTGTTTTCCCTAGGATGGTTAACACCAGAACAACCCTGCCCGCCAGAGCAGCCAAGATGGAGTTGGAGAAGCAACCTGCCTCACCCTCCTTCTCGGCCGGTTATGCCGAGGCCGAGAGAAACAAACGGAGACCAACCGTTTGCTGGAGCGTATCGAACAGAACACAGCCCACCATCCGAGAAACAACTTGGTGTCGCTCAGTGACTTCATCAAGTTACACCCTCCTACCTTCCACCACTCCGTCGAGCCTCTCGACGCCGATGACTGGCTTCGCAGCATTACTCACAAGCTGCGTTCTGCACTAGTAGCTGAGGCTGATAAGGTCACCTTTGCTGCATATCATCTCGAAGGCCCCGCCAGTCTCTGGTGGGAGAATTATATGGCTATGCGCCCAGTTGGCCATGTCACTACTTGGGCAGAATTCAGTGAGGCTTTCCGTGAACATCACATTCCGGAGGGTCTCATGGATCGTAAACGTGAGGAGTTCTGCAGTTTCACCCAAGGCCGTCTCTCCGTGGACGCCTATAGTAGAGAGTTCGGTAATCTCGCACGCTATGCAACTGAAGAGGTCTCCACTGACGCCAAGAAACAGGCAAGGTTCCGCAAGGGACTTAGCCCCGAACTTCGCCGAGATCTCCGCCTGCATGAGTGCACTTCTTTCCAGAAGCTTGTTAACAAAGCCATCAGTCTTTTGAAACCGGTCGACCGATTTGAAGCAACACACAAGCATGGCCGTGACATGGGTTCCTCATCCGTTTGGACCACGAAGCGCCGTGTGTGGGTGCCTAACACGCCTCGCCACCCAGATTCACACCGAGGCCATCCTTCCAGCGCCTCCCGGTTCAGAAGATGCATCAGCTAGGCCCTATGGTGGACCAACCAACAACGCTCCTCTACGCGCCAGCCCCGTGACGTGCTTCAAATGTGGTGAATCAGGCCACTACATGCGCGATTGTCCCCAGATCGACCCCAACCGGCCTGCAAAAGCTGTTGGCCGTGGCAAGCCAGCAGGAAAGGTGTTCTATGCTAAGCCGGCCACCACTGCACGTGGCCATGTTAATTGTGTCTCAGCTGAAGAGGCCCAAGAGGATCCCAACGTCGTGCTCAGTACGCTTCTTGTTAATTGCCACCCGACATCTATTCTTTTCGATACTGGAGCATCTCATTCATTCATATCCGAAAGCTATGCTCGCTTGCACAACACTGCATTCAGTGATATGCCCACCTCCATGGTAATTCAAACCCCGGGATCCAAATGGCAAACTTCTAGAGTAAGCCATGGAAATGAAATTCAGGTCGACAGACTTGTTTTCCTTGCGTCGTTGATAGCTCTCAAATCTTCGGATATAAATATCATCTTGGGTATGGACTGGATGTCAGCCCATCATGCCAAGATTGATTGTTTCTCTAGGACTGTTCAACTTACGCACCCATCGGGAAAGATAGTCAATGTCTTGACCCGAATATCCAAGCGCCAACTATATTCTCTTAATGCTAGTCCATTGCCAGACCTCGAAGACGTTCCGGTAGTCCGTGACTTTCCGGATGTCTTTCCAGAAGAATTGCCAGGTGTTCCACCTGACAGAGATGTTGAATTCGTGATAGACCTCATTCCAGGAACTGTCCCAATTTCTAGAAGACCCTATAAGATGGCACCCCTAGAACTAGCCGAACTTAAGAAACAACTCGATGAGGCCTTGAATAAGGGTTTCATCCGTCCTAGTTCATCTCCTTGGGCTTGCCCCGTTCTCTTCGTCAAGAAGAAGGATGGTACGGACCGGATGGTTGTAGATTATCGACCCGTCAACCTGGTCACAATTAAGAACAAGTATCCGCTTCCCAGGATCAACGATCTGTATGATCAGCTCGCGGGATCCTCGGCCTTTTCTAAGATGGATTTGAGGTTGGGCTACCATCAAATCAAAATCCAAACGGGACATTCCCAAACGGCCTTTGTTACTCGTTACGCCAATACGAGTACACCGTCATGTCCTTCGGTCTAACCAACGCATGACCACCTTCTCCGGTTAATGAACTCAATCTTCATGGAATATTTGGATAAATTAGTCGTGGTTTACCTCGATGACATACTCATCTATTCCAAGAACGAGGAAGAACATGCCGAACATCTAAGGCTAGTGTTGATGAAACTTCGAGAGCATCGCCTTTATGCCAAGTTTTCTAAATGCGAATTTTGGCTGCCGTAAGTGATCTATCTAGGACATGTAATTTCGGTAAAGGTATTGCTGTCAACCCCGAAGCGAAGTTCAAGCCGTCCTTAATTGGACTCCACCGGAATCGGTCAAGCAAGTTCGGAGTTTCCTTGGCTTAGCGAGCTATTGTCGCCGCTTCGTCGAGAACTTCTCCAAAGTTGCTAAACCTCTAACTGAACTCCTCAAGAAAGACAAAAAGTTCAAGTGGACTCCACAATGTGAGCACAGTTTCGAGAACCGAAAAGACATTTAACTTCGCTCCCGTCTTTGGTACCACCAGATTTCTAAGGACTTTGTTATCTATTGCGACGTCGCGACAAGGGCTAGGCTGTATTCTCATGCAAGATCGACACGTAATTGCTTATGGTTCACGGCAATTACACCCACATGAGGAAAACTACCCTACTCATGATCTAGAGCTTGCAACTGTAGTCTATGCACTCAAAACCTGGCGACATTACCTTCTTGGTAATCGTTATAAATCTACACCGATCACCAAAGTCTAAAGTACATATTCACCCAACCAGATTTGAATCTCAGGCAAAGACGTTGGGTTGAGTTGATCTCAGATTTCGATTTAGGGATAACCTATACCCCAGGTAAAGCCAACGTCATGGCTGATGCGCTAAGCCGTAAATCTTATTGCAACAACTTGATGTTGCAACAAATTCAACCACTTCTCCACGAGGAATTTCGGAAGCTTAACCTTCACATTGTTCCTCGAGGGTTCCTTTCCACTTTGGTGGCGAAACCTTCCCTTACGGATCAGATCATCAAAGCCCAAAAGGTAGATCCGGGAATTTCCCGCATCAAAAGAAACATCAAGAAAGGAGTTGCGGATTGTTTCTCCATTGATGATCAAGGAATCGTATACTTCGGAAGCCGCCTAGTGGTTCCTAAGGTACGAAACTTGCGGCGATTGATCCTTAAGGAAGCTCATGAATCTCCTCTCACCATTCATCCCGGTAGCACTAAAATGTATCAGGACCTACGCCAGAGGTTCTGGTGGACTAGGATGAAGAGAGACATTGCTCAATATGTTGCTAACTACGACGTCTGTCGTCGCGTAAAAGCAGAGCATCAACGGCCTGCTGGCACCCTTCAACCTTTAGCTATTCCTGAATGGAAATGGGATAAAATTAGTATGGATTTCATCACTGGTTTTCCCAGGACCAAGAGAGGGAATAATGCTATCTTTGTTGTTATCGACCGCCTCCCTAAAGTAGCCCATTTCTTACCTGTTCGCGAGAGTATAACCGCTAGTCAGCTAGCAGACTTGTACATCTCCCGAATAGTGTCTCTTCATGGTGTTCCATTGGAAATAAACTCGGATCGAGGAAGTCTTTTCACCTCTCGATTTTGGGAAAGTTTCCAAAACGCTATGGGAACCCATCTTTCCTTTAGCACTGCTTTTCACCCTCAATCAAGTGGTCAAGTAGAACGCGTCAACCAAATCCTAGAAGACATGCTTCGAGCTTCTGTTATCTCGTTCGGAATGGATTGGGAGAAATGCCTTCCATTTGCCGAGTTTGCTTATAACAACAGCTATCAATCTAGCTTGGGCAAAGCACCTTTTGAAGTTCTCTATGGACGAAGGTGTCGAACACCTCTTAACTGGTCAGAAACCGGGAAAGATAATTCTTTGCCCGGATATGATCCAGAAGCGTAAGAGCAAGTTCGATCGCTCGTGAAAAGTTGAAAACAGCCCAATCTCGTCAAAAGAGTCAATATGACCGAAAACATAAGGCTATGACTTACGAGGTTGACGAGAAGGCTTACCTTCGGGTTACTCCTCAAGGGAACCCATCGCTTCGTATCAAAGGCAAATTGGCTCCTCGCTACATTGGACCCTTTCGCATTCTTGCCAAACGAGGGAAGTTGCCTACCAATTGAACTACCTCCGATCTCTCCAAAGTCCACGACGCCTTCCACGCTTTCAACTCAGCGTTGCTTCTCGGATCCTATCCGTGGAGTGGACCACTAAACGCTTGATCTTCAAGATAATCTCACGATCGAGAATATCCCGCTCAGATTCTCGATCAAGCCGAGCGTACCACTCGACGGCATAATATCAAGTTTCTCAAGGTTCAATGGTCGCACCATTCTGAGAAGGAAGCTACTTGGGAAAGGGAGGATCGTCTTCGACTTGAGTACCCCGCCCTCTTTCCGGAGGAACCAAAATCTCGGGACGAGATTCTTTTGAGTGGGGGTGAGTTGTCACACCCTAGCTAGTTCATGCATTAGAGTGTTGCATCATGTTCTTTTCTTTCAACAGAAACCTGAAATGGGATTGCCGTAACTCCCCATTCTCTGAAACAACTAGGGTTTACTAAAAATATTCGATGAACCTGAATGCCCTTCTAAAATGTCCATCATTTTGTCTTGGTCGAAGCTTTGCCAAAAGTGATGCACAATTTCCTAGGTCATCCTGTGGTCTTTGAATTAAATCATAGCTATTTGAATTTGGGCATTTTAAATTTATAAAATATTTCAAATGTCCAAATATCTCCAAACTAAAATGTTTCATGTTGGAAATATTCCAACAATGGACCAGGAGTAGTTTGGTGAATTTTAGAACCTTTCTGGTATTTTAAATAACTCAACAAAGTTGCAGGAAAATAGAAAAAGAAAACAGAAAGAAAAGAAACTAACTCCGGGCGCCTCGCCCATGGCCAGCCCACTGGCCGCCCAGCCCAAAGACTGCGCCAATGAAGCTGCTTGTCGCCAGCAGTAGCAGTGCTCGACGGCGAGCACCGCATGGGTGCCACGCACCTGCTCGCCGTCTCGCCGCTTCCCTCGCCTTGCCACGCCGGGATCGACCCTCGCTCTCTCCCGCACCCCAGACGCCTTCCTCTCGATTCGTCTCCCTCGCTCCCCACACCATGGCCGACGCCACCGCCGCAAGACCACCGTCAGTAGCTGCGTTCTCCGTCAACTCCACGCCGCGCCACCGTGTCCAGAGCTCCGCCGCCGTCTACTACTTCGAGCTAGCCGAGCCCCGAAGCGCCGCGTGCCAAAGCCGCCGCACCAAGCTCGCCCAAGCGCCACCGCCGAGATCCCTTCGCCGTTGCCGCCTGCCGCAGCTCGCCCCGACCATGCCGGTGTTTCTACGTGAGCTCGTGAGCTCAGCTACCTTCCCTACCCTCTCCTCTCGCCCCGTGCACCACAGCGACCGCGACGAAGCTCACGTGCACTCGCCGTCGCAGACTCGCCGCCGACGTGCTCCCGCCACACTCGGCCTTCTCACCGTGTCCAACGCGTTCACCACATCGCTGGTGCTAACCAAGCACTCCACGCACTCACCGCGACACCCAAAGACGAGCTCGTTTCACCCGAGCTCCGGTGGCCGCCAAAGTCGCCGCCGGCGCCAACTCCGGCCACCCCGAGCCCAACGGACTCCGCCAGGAGCTGCGGCTCGTCCTCAGCTCCACTCCGGTGGTCGCCGCGTCCCTTTTGGTGGCCGAAACGGCCAAAAACACTATCGCCGCCGCGTCGGGCTCGCCGGCGGTTAAACGCCGGTGGGTTTGACCCTGGCTTTGACCACGGGTGGGCCCAGTTGACTTCGGTCCATGACATGTGGGCCCAGCCACGCTAATTAACCTAGTTTAGTTTTAATTAAATTCTAATTAAACTAACCCCATCGACATCACGGGACCCACTGGTCAGTTTGACTGACCAGCCTGTTGACCTCGACGTCATCATGACGCAGGTCGACGTGAGATTTAAATTATCGAATTATTTTTACACAGAAATTCCGTAAATTGTTTCAAACTTCAAAAATTCATATAAAATCAACCATAGCTCCAAATGAAACAAATTATATATGAAAATGATCAGAAAAATCCAATCTATCCATCTGTACTGGTTTCATGCATGTTTACAGAAGCTAACCCACTGTTTATCACAGAACAAGTTTAAGCACTTTAAATGATCATATATGAGTTTGAATTTTGAATCTTTGGTTCAAATTGGTTCAAACCCATCTGATCTTAGTTGCATTAGCCCAAAGCACTCATTTTGCCATGTCTCATTGCATGCATCATGTTGTTGCATATTGTTTGGTAATGCTTGTGTATCGGTGTTCTCTGCGCGAGTTACGCTTCGAGGAGTACCGTGATAACCCCGACGAAGAGCAATACCCGTGCACCGATCCATCAGGCAAGCAACCAACCATTTGATCATATCGATAAAATCCCATGTTCTTGCTCCTGCTCTCGCCATCGCATTAAGACAACGCGATTCAAACTGCTTTGTGTCTGCGGTAGTTGAACCCATTTCTCTGCATGACTGTCATTGCCACAAGAATTAGATGAAACCCACTAGCATGTGTAGGAGTTGATTGAGCCATGTGATTGTGTTGTTCCTACCTTGCTATGCCTGCTATGCTTAGAGTCGTGTCGTCCGGTTCATCGGGTGATGGCTAGAGTGAAATGATCGAGTCGATACGAGAGTAAGGTGTTGAACACGATTTGGTAAAGGTATCGATGAAAGGCCATGTAGGAGTACATGGTGGGTTGTTTCATTGAGGCCGCCCTAAATCGAGATCTGTATGTGTGATTTAAGATTCAGCTACTACCATGCATTGGGCCCAAACCAATGGACCCTCTCGACTTCTTATTCACCCTAGTCTTGGTCCAGAGTTGCAAGTAGTTTCGGTGTTTGTACCCTCTTTCGAGGCCGTGGACAGTGCTGACCGTAGGGGTGGGCTGTGATGCGGTAGGTACGTGGCACGGTGTGTACGGATGCCCGCTTGGTATCTCGGGAACCATGTTCACATCGCTTGGGGCTGGAGCGAGACTTGGCCGAACACCTCATAGATGGAACCCAAATAGGCGATAAACTGGACTAGAGACTTAGGTGTCTAGGTAGGTCGTGGCCGACACCCACGCTGGGCTTCCGCTGAAGGTTGCCGAGTACATGTCGTGTAGACGCGGCGATAAGTGGTGAGCGTGTATGAAGAAGTACACCCTGCAGGTTAACATCATCTATTGAATAGCGCGTCATGATAAAGGACTACTTGGTTACCTATACGGTTCATAGACAAGTAAATGGATACTACTAAAAGCCTCAAGATAAGCGTGAGTGCCGAGGATGGCTCCTCCGTAGGGAAGACGGGTTGGATCCTTGGTGGTGTATTGAAATGATGAGTAGTGGACTCGAGTCATAAAACCATTTCAAGTTGGTGTCCCGAGGATAGCCTAGCCATGAGTCAAAGCGGCTTGCTGCAATAATCCCACCAACCCTTCTTGATAATATGCATGTATGTAGGGTCGATGTAAGTCTTCTTGAGTACCTTTGTACTCATGTTGCTTTAATTTACATTTTTAGAAGATGCCTCAAACCCTTCCGACGGGTTCTTCGAGACGTTGACATCGATGAGTAGACTAAGGCCCTGTGGTGATCCTGAGCAAGTGAAGGACCATGTAGTATAGCTAGGCTTGCCCAAGCCTCTTTTATTTTACTGAGTTGTGCGTACTCGGACAAAACACTTCCGCTGTTGGCTTGTATGCTTGTATGACTTGTATGTGGGTCGATGACCCGTACTTGTGTGTATGTTATGAATGGCTCTCTGAGCCTTTAAATAAAGTACTTGTGTCGAGAGTCATGTTGTGATGCCTTGTTGTATTTGCACATATCGAGCATATTGTGTGTATGATTGAAATGCTTGGTATGTGTGGGATCCGACTATCTAGTTGTTTATCTTTAGTAGCCTCTCTTACCGGAAATGTCTCCTAGTGTCTCCACCGAGCCATGGTAGCTTGCTCCGCTCCGAACACTTAGGCTGGCCGGCATATGTCCTCCTTCGTTCTCGTGTCGTCCTTCGGGAAATGTCACGCATTGAGTACCGGAGTCTGTTAGCCCGCCTGACCGGTTTATCGAGTCTGCTAGCCCAGCCGCTACAGCCCGAACTTACTTGTTGTTGACCGACACGCTCGATGTCGGGTCATGGATGCTGTCCTCGTAAGTCTGTGCCACTTTGGGTTTACGACTAGTCATGTCAGCCCGGGCTCCTTTTCATATGGATGCTAGCGACACTATCATATACGTGTGCCAAAAGGCGCAAACGGTCCCGGGCCAAGGTAAGGTGGCACCCGTTGGGATACCGTGCGTGAGGCCGCAAAGTGATATGATGTGTTACAGGCTAGATCGATGTGACATCGAGTCGGGGTCCTGACAATGGACCTCGACGCCTGGCGAAGAGGTACCGGAGACCGCTCTCTCCGGCGAGGAAACGAGCCGCAACTGGATCACGTACTTTGATGGTGCCTTCTGATACGTCTCCAACGTATCTATAATTTTTGATTGTTCCATGCTACTTTATCTATTGTTTTTGGACTATAATGGGATTTATTTTCCAGTTTTATATTATTTTTGGGACTAACCTATTAACCGGAGGCCCAAATTTTTAATTGTTTTTGCCTTTTTCAGTATTTCGAAGAAACGGAATATCAAACGGAGTCCAAAGGGAATGAAACCTTCGGGAACGTGATTTTCTCATTAGATAAGACCCAGGAGACATGGACACTCCGTCAAGAAAGCCACGAGGCAGTCACGAGGGTGGAGGGCGCGCCCTCCCCCTGGGCGCGCCCCCTGCCTCGTGGGCCCCTCGAAGTTCCACCGACGTACTCCTTCCTCCTATATATACCTACGTACCCCCAATAGACCAGAGGAGGAGCCAAAAAACCTAATTCCACCGCCGCAACCTTCTGTATCCACGAGATCCCATCTTGGGGCCTGTTCCGGAGCTCTGCCGGAGGGGGCATCCACCACGGAGGGCTTCTACATCATCACCATAGCCCCTCCGATGAAGTGTGAGTAGTTTACTTCAGACCTTCGGGTCCATAGCTGGTAGCTAGATGGCTTCTTCTCTCTTTTTGGATCTCAATATAATGTCCCCCCCTCTCTCCTGGAGATCTATTCGATGTAATCTTCTTTTTGCGGTGTGTGTGTTGAGACCGATGAATTGTGGGTTTATGATCCAGCTTATCTATGGAAAATATTTGATTCTTCTCTGAATTCTTTTATGTATGATTGAGTTATCTTTGCAAGTCTCTTCGAATTATCTTTTTGGTTTGGCCAACTAGATTGGTAGTTCTTGCAATGGGAGAAGTGCTTAGCTTTGGGTTCAACTTGAGGTGTCCTTACCCAGTGACAGAAAGGGTTGCAAGGCACATATTGTATTATTGCCATCGAGGATAACAAGATGGGGTATTTATCATATTGCATGAATTTATTCGTCTACATCATGTCATCTTGCTTAAGGTGTTACTCTGTTTTTAGCTTAATACTCTAGATGCATGCTGGATAGCGGTCGATGAGTGGAGTAATAGTAGTACATGCAGAATCGTTTCGGTCTACTTGTCTCGGACGTGATGCCTATATACATGATCATAACTAGATAACCTCATAACTATGCTCAATTCTGTCAATTGCTCAACAGTAATTTGTTCACCCACCGTAGAATACTTATGCTCTTGAGAGAAGTCACTAGTGAAACCTATGGCCCCCGGGTCTATTCTCATCATATTAATCTCCATCACTTTATTTACTTGCTTTGCCTTCACTTTCTACTTTGCATCTTTATACCAAAAATACCAAAAATATTATCTCTATCTGATCTCACTCTCGTAAGTGACCGTGAAGGGATTGACAACCCCTAATCGCGTTGGTTGCGAGTAGCTATCGTTTTGTGCAGGTATGAGGGACTTGCGCGTGACCTCCTACTGGATTGATACCTTGGTTCTCAAAAACTGAGGGAAATACTTACACTACTGTGCTGCATCATCCGCTCCTCTTCGGGGAAAACCAACGCAAGCTCGAGACATAGCAAGAAGGATTTCTGGCGCCGTTGCCGGGGAGGCTAACGCAAAAGTCAACATACCAAGTGCCCATCACAATCCCTGTCTCTCGCATTACATTATTTGCCATTTGCCTCTCGTTTTCCTCTCCCCCACTTCACCCTTGCCGTTTTATTCGCCTTCTCTTTCACAATCTCCTCCTCTCTTTCCATTGCCTTTTCCTCATCCTTTTGTTTGCTCGTGTGTTAGTTTGCCTATTTGTTGCGATGGCTCTACCTAGATTTGGTGACCTTCACCTTAAAAGGCTAGAGGAGATCGAAAGCAATGTTAAAAGTTTATGGTTTTGCAATTTGAGCACAATAATTTCTTTAGAAACTATCTTAAGGAACAAAAAAGTTTTATGATCTTTATGAATAAAGAACTCGATGATATGTGTAAATAATTTGATGGTATAAGGGCCCAAATTGCTCGTCTTGAAAAGATGACCGCTGGAATTTCGGATATGCAAGCTACCTTAGTCAATAAGATGGCCGCTAAACCGAATTCCTATGAATATCAAGATGAAGATCTAAAAGTTATTGATGTGTCCCACATTAAATCTTTGTTTTGCAATATGAATCTTGATGAATCTGAAGATTATCTTCCTTTACCTAGAAGGCGTTCTAAGAATTCGGAGTTTCTAGATCTTGATGATGAAATTGATGAAAGTGGGATTGAAATAAATAGAAACCGTGATGTTGCTAAACCCACTATTTTGGATCTCAAGGAATTTAATTATGGAAATTGCTCTTTGATTGGTTGTATTTCCTTGTTGCAATCCGTGCTTGAATCTCCTCATGCTTATAGTCAGAATAAGGCCTTTACCGAACATATTGTTGATGCCTTGATGCAATCTTATGAAGAAAAACTTGAGATGAAAGTTTCTATCCCTAGAAAACTCTATGATGAGTGGGAACCTACTACTAAAATTAAAATTAAAGACTTTGAGTTTCATGCTTTATGTGATTTGGGTGCTAGTGTCTCTACTATTCCCAAAACTTTATGTGATTTGCTAGATTTCCGTGATTTCGATGATTGCTCTCTAAACTTGCATCTTGTGGATTCCACTATTAAAAAACCTATGGGAAGAATTAATGATGTGCTCATTGTTGCAAATAGGAATTACGTGCCCGTAGATTTTATCGTTCTTGATATAGATTGCAATCCCTCATGTCCTATTATTCTTGGTAGACCTTTCCTTAGAACGATTAGTGCAATTATTGATATGAAGGAAGGGAATATTAGATTCCAATTTCCCTTAAAGAAGGGTATGGAACACTACCCTAGAAAGAAAATAAATTTACCATATGAATCTATTATGAGAGCCACTTATGGATTGCCCACCAAAGATGGCAATACCTAAATCTATCCTTGCTTTTATGCCTAGCTAGGGGCGTTAAACGATAGCGCTTGTTGGGAGGCAACCCAATTTTATTTTGTGTTTTTTGTTTTTGCTTATGTTTAGGAATAAATAATCCATATATCTTCTGTTTGGATGTGGTTTTATGTTTTAATTAGTATTTGTGCCAAGTAGGACCTATAGGATAACCTACGATGATAGTTGATTTGATTCTGCTGAAAAACAGAAAGTTTGCACGCACAGATTTAGTTATGATAAATCACAAGAACGTGATTTTGCGTTGACTCTTTTTGCTTCTGATCAATAAACAAATTGTCCAGGACTTCCTATTTTGTTAGAATTTTTAGAGTTCCAGAAGTTTGCATTAGTTACAGATTTCTACAGACTGTTCTGTTTTTGACAGATTCTGTTTTTCGTGTGTTGTTTGCTTATTTTGATGAATCTATGGCTAGTAAAATAGTTTATGATCCATAGAGAAGTTGGAATACAGTAGGTTTAACACCAATATAAATAAATAATGAGTTCATTACAGTACCTTGAAGTAGTTTTTTGTTTTCTTTCTCTAACGGAGCTCACGAGATTTCGGTTGAGTTTTTTGTTGTGAAGTTTTCATGTTTTGGGTGAATTCTTTTGATGGATTATGGAACAAGGAGTGGCAAGAGCCTAAGCTTGGGGATGCCCACGGAACCCCCAAGATAATCCAAGGACACCAAAAAGTCAAAGCTTGGGGATGCCCCGGAAGGCATCCCCTCTTTCGTCCACTTCCATCGGTAATTTACTTGGAGCTATATTTTTATTCACCAACATGATATGTGTTTTGCTTGGAGCGTCTTGTATTATTTGTGTCCTTGCTTGTGAGTCTACCACAATCATCCTTGCTTTACACACCTTTTGAGAGAGCCATACATGAATTGAAATTTGTAGAATACTCTATGTTCTTCACTTATATCTTTTGAGCTTGATAGTTTTGCTCATAGCGCTTCACTTATATGTTTTGAGCGTGATAATTTTTGCTCTAGTGCTTCACTTAGATTTTTTTGAGCACGGTGGTGGATTTGTTTTGAAGAAACTTGATCTCTCATGCTTCACTTAGATTATTTTGAGAGTGGTTAATAGCATGGTAATTTGCTTAATGTTAATATACTTGGTATTCAAGATATGTGAAACTTTCTTTTGAGTGTGTTGAATACTAAGATAAGTTTGATGCTTGATAATTGTTTTGAGATATGGAGGTGATAATATCAAAGTAGTGCTAGTTGGGTGATTATGAATTTGAGAAATAGTTGTGTTGAAGTTAGCAAATCCTATAGCATGCACGTATGGTTAAAGTTGTGTAACAAATTTGAAACATGAAGTGTACCTGGCTTGTGCATCCTTATGAGTGGCGGTCGGGGACGAGCGATAGTCTTTTCCTACCAATCTATCCCCCTAGGAGCATGCGCGTAGTACTTGATTTTTGATGAATTCTAAATTTTTGTAATAAGTATATGAGTTCTTTTGACTAATTTTGATTCCATGGATTATATGCACTCTCACCTTTCCACCTTTGCTAGCCTCTTCGGTACCGTGCATTGTCCTTTCTCACCTTGAGAGTTGGTGAAAACTTCACTGGAGCATCCAAACCCCGTGATACGATACGCTCTATCACACATAAACCTCCTATTATCTTCCTCAAAACAGCCACCATACCTACCTATCATGGCATTTCCATAGCCATTCCGAGATATATTGCCATGCAACTTCCACCATCATCATCGTGACATGCATTACTTTTGTCATATTGCCATTGCATGATCTTGTAGTTGACATCGTATTTGTGGCAAAGCCACCATGCATTATTTTCCATACATGTCACTCTTGATTCATTGCACCATCCCGGTACACCGCCGGAGGCATTCATATAGAGTCATATCTTGTTCTAAGCTTCGAGTTGTAATCCTTATGTTGTAATCAATGGAAGTGTGATGATCATGATTATTAGAGCATTGCCCCAAAAAAGAGAAAGGCCGAAAAAAGGCCAAAAAAAGAAAAGGGCAATGCTACTATCTCTTTTTCCACACTTGTGCTTCAAAGTAGCACCTTGTTCTTCATGTAGTGAGTCTCATATATTGTGCTTCAAAGTAGCACCTTGTTCTTCATGTAGTGAGTCTCATATATTGTGCTTCAAAGTAGCACCATGTTTTTCATATAGTGAGTTGTCTTGTTCATACTAGTGGGAATTTTTTATAGAACTTGGCTTGTATATTCCTACGATGGGCTTCCTCAAAATGCCCTAGGTCTTTATGAGCAAGCAAGTTGGATGCACACCCACTAGTTTTCTTTTGTTGAGCATTCATAGCTCTAGTGCATCTGTTGCATGGCAATCCCTACTCCTTGCATTAACATCAATCGATGGGCATCTCCATAGCTCATTGATTAGCCTCGTTGATGTGAGACTTTCTCCTTTTTTGTCTTCTCCACAAAATCCCCCTCATCATATTCTATTCCACCCATAGTGCTATATCCATGACTCACGCTCATGTATTGCGTGAAGGTTGAGAAAGTTTGAGATTATTTAAGTATGAAACAATTGCTTGGCTTGTCATCGGGGGTATATAAGTTGGGAACATCTTGGTGTGACGAAAATGAAGCATAGCCTAACTATATGATTTTGTAGGGATGAACTTTCTTTTGCCATGCTATTTTGAGAAGACATGATTACTTTGATTAGTATGCTTGAAGTATTATTATTCTTATGTCAATATGAACTTTTGTCTTGAATCTTTCGGATCTGAATATTCATACCATGATTAAGAAGATTTACATTGAAATTATGCCAAAGTATCACTCCGCATCAAAAATTCTCTTTTTATCATTTACCTACTCGAGGACGAGCAGGAATTAAGCTTGGGGATGCATGATACGTCTCCAACGTATCTATAATTTTTGATTGCTCCATGCTACTTTATATATTCTTTTTGGACTATAATGGGATTTATTTCCCACCTTTATATTATTTTTGGGACTAACCTATTAACCGGAGGCCCAGCCCAGAATTGCTGTTTTTTGCCTTTTTCAGTATTTCGAAGAAACAGAATATCAAACGGAGTCCAAACAGAATGAAACCTTCGGGAACGTGATTTTCTCATCAGATAAGACCCAGGAGACTTGGACCCTCCGTGAAGAAAGCCACGAGGTGGTCACGAGGGTGGGGGGCGCACCGTCCCCCTGGGCGCGCCCCCCTCCCTCGTGGGCCCTTCGAAGCTCCACCGACGTACTCCTTCCTCCTATATATACCTACGTACCCCCAATAGACCAGAGGAGGAGCCAAAAAACCTAATTCCACCGCCGCAACCTTCTGTATCCACGAGATCCCATCTTGGGGCCTTTTCCGGAGCTCCGCCGGAGGGGGCATCCACCATGGAGGGCTTCTACATCATCACCATAGCCCTTCCGATTAAGTGTGAGTAGTTTACTTCAGACCTTCGGGTCCATAGCTAGTAGCTAGATGGCTTCTTCTATCTTTTTGGATCTCAATACAATGTTCTCCCCCTCTCTCGTGGAGATCTATTCGATGTAATCTTCTTTTTGCGGTGTGTTTGTTGAGACCGATGAATTGTGGGTTTATGATCCAACTTATCTATGGAAAATATTTGATTCTTCTTTGAATTCTTTTATGTATGATTGAGTTATCTTTGCAAGTCTCTTCGAATTGTCTTGTTGGTTTGGCCAACTAGATTGGTAGTTCTTGCAATGGGAGAAGTGCTTAGCTTTGGGTTCAATCTTGCGGTGTCCTTACCCAGTGACAAAAAGGGTTGCAAGGCACGTATTGTATTGTTTCCATCGAGGATAACAAGATGGGGTATTTATCATATTGCATGAATTTTTTCCTCTACATCATGTCATCTTGCTTAAGGCGTTACTCTGTTTTTAACTTAATACTCTAGATGCATGCTGGATAGCGGTCGATGAGTGGAGTAATAGTAGTAGATGCAGAATCGTTTCGGTCTACTTGTCTCGGACATGATGCCTATATACATGATCATACCTAGATAACCTCATAACTATGCTCAATTCTGTCAATTGCTCAAAAGTAATTTGTTCACCCACCGTAGAATACTTATGCTCTTGAGAGAAGTCACTAGTGAAACCTATGGCCCCCGGGTCTATTCTCATCATATTAATCTCCATCACTTTATTTACTTGCTTTGCCTTTACTTTCTACTTTGCATCTTTATACCAAAAATACCAAAAATATTATCTCTATTAGATCTCACTCTCATAAGTGACCGTGAAGGGATTGACAACCCCTAATCGCGTTGGTTGCGAGCAGCTATCGTTTTGTGCAGGTACGATGGACTTGCGCGTGACCTCCTACTGGATTGATACCTTGGTTCTCAAAAACTGAGGGAAATACTTATGCTATTGTGCTGCATCATCCTCTCCTCTTCGGGGAAAACCAACGCAAGCTCGAGATGAAGCACCTTCTCGCTGCAAGGCACCGGTGCTGGTGTGCTGCTCGTCGCACCCACCGGAGAGCACCTCAAGTATGTCATCCAGATGCACTTCCCTCGGGAGATGTCAACCAACAACACCGCCGAGTACGAGGGGTTATTTGCCGGTCTCAGGATCGCGGCAGACCTTGGAGTTAAGAAGCTCATCGTTAGGGGTGACTCACAGATTGTCATCAGGCAGATCAACAAAGATTATCAAAGCCCGCTGATGGAAGCTTATGTAGATGAGGTGAGGAAACTGGAGGAGCGCTTTGACGGTATACAAGCGGAGCATGTCCCTCGGGCGGAGAACGACATCGCAGACTACATGTCAAAGCGCGCTACCCTCAAGCTACCTGTGGAACCAGGTACCTTTGTGCTTTAGTTAACTGAACCATCCGTTGAGCCATCGACTGGGCAGAACAAGCGAAGGAGGCTAGGCCCCGGCAAGTACTTCCCCACCGAGCTCCCCGGAGCCGCTGGTGAAGATGTTACCGAGGATGCCGATCCTGCCAGAGGGCAACCGACTCCGGCAGGACCTCAAGTCATGGCCGTGGAGGCGGCCGCTCCCGTGGCAGAAGAGATGCCTTTGGTCCTTGCAGTCGAGCCATAGGCTCCGGCATGGGCGCAGCACACCGTCCGATTCCTTCAAAAAGGAGAGCTTCCTGTGGAGCAGGAAGAGGCAGAAAGAGTAGCCCGCCGGTCTGCTCTGTACCAATTCGTTGATAACGTATTGTACTGAAGAAGGCCGAATGGGGTCAAATTTATGTGCATCTCCCGGGAGGAGGGACTAGAGCTGTTGGCAGAGATACACTGAGGCATATGTGGCTCCCACATAGGGTCGAGGGCCCTTGACGGCAGGGCTTTCCGGCAAGGTTTCTTCTGGCCCACCGCCCTCCAGGATGCGACGACACTAGTAACCACGTGTGAAGCGTGCCAGTTCCATTCGAAAAAGCTTCATCAACCAGCTCAAGCCCTTCAAACTATCCCTCTCTCATGGCCCTTCTCTGTCTGGGGGCTCGACATATTGGGCCCTTTACCCCATGCTGTCGGGGGCTTTGAGTACTTGTACGTCGCAGTTGACAAGTTCACAAAGTGGCCAGAGGTGGGGGCAGTGAGGAACGTGACAGTCCAGTCAGCCGTCAAGTTCTTCAAGGGACTAGTGTGCCGTTTCGGGGTGCCCAACAGGATCATCACTGACAACGGCACACAGTTCACAAGCCATGCCTTCATGCAATACATTGAGGATCTCGGCAACGGGGTTTGTTTTGCTTCCGTGGCACATCCACGGAGCAACGGCCAAGCAGAGAGAGCAAATGCTGAAGTCATGCGAGGCTTAAGGACGAAGACTTTTGACAGGCTGCGCAAGAGTGGAAGGCGCTGGATTGATGAGTTGCCGGCGTTTCCCTGGTCGATCAGAACGACGCCAAATCGAGCCACCGGCCAGACACCCTTTGCCCTGATATACGGGCAGAAGCAGTTCTCCCCACAGAACTCATATACGGGTCACCTCGAGTGCTCGCATATGCTGAGCTTGAGCAAGAGCAATTGCGGCAAGATGACGCGACGCTCCTTGAGGAAGATCGTCTCCGGGCAGCTGTGAGAGCAGCATGCTACCAGCAAGCCTTGCGTCGCTACCATAGCCACAAGGTTCATGCCCGGAGCTTTGAGGAAGGCGACCTTGTTCTTCGGCACGTTCAGTCGGCCAAGAATTCCAGCAAGTTGATGCCAAAGTGGTAAGGCCCTTATCGGGTGACACGAGTCACCAGGCCCGGTGCAGTCCGGCTGGAGACCAAAGATGCCATTCCAGTGAGCAATTCCCGGAACATCGAGCATCTTCGCAAGTTTTACCCATAAGGTGCGACTGCCGGGCCTCCCGGCAAGCCACCCTTTTGTACAAGCCTTGCCGGTAAGGCATGTAACCCTTTGTACAAAGCCAGGCACAGACCCTGAGCATAAATAAATGAAGCGCTGGCACCCTAAATTATAGCATGCATGCTAGGTTGAGTCTCTTCCTTGGTTAGGGTTGATAGACCTTAGCGGCGGCTAACCCCTAGCTTAGAGGTCGAGTGCGCATCTCTCTGTTCTTCTCTGTCTTCTTTGGTTCGCAGGGCACGTAAGTTTTCCTGCCGAGCCGTTTCGGAAGAAAGGAAATGGACTGGCGCCCAGACCCTGGCAAGCCAGAGTTGCCGGGGGCTGCAAAGACAAAGATCCATCCGCGGCAAGCTAAGGTTGCCGGGGGCTGCAGATCCAGATAAGTTCTCTATCCTCTATCATGCATTCCGTTATGGACTGGGATAAGTGAAACCACATTCTATCTCTAAGCTACCATGCTCCCCCTTTTCGGCACCCAAGGATTATACCCTGGGTCTGGATTTAGTCGTAGCCACGGCAGGAAAGAAGAGGAACGAGGGGCCTAAGCCCACCTCATCCCTGCCTCCGCCAAAGGCGTGAGAAGGGCCGAGCGAAGTGGGGGAATGACAAGGCCTGTTGCCGGGCAAGAAAACATTTGTCTTAAAGATAATAAGGATTCACTCCTTGCCATGGGTTCCTCCCATGAACGAAAATCCCGGCAAACATCCCTTTTTCATTAAAAAACAGCCTATACAGGTACAGTCCATGCGAAATGAAAAACATGAACAAGGGGATTACAAGTTCTAATGCTAACAAAGGCCCGCAGGCTTACAAGACTAAAAAGATATAAGGTGCCCATAATCCCTTTCTTGTCCCTCTCCGCAGGAAATGGAACAAGAAAGCAGAAGGGAAAAAGGGGCGCCTAGGCGAGCTACGAGTGGCAGAAGACACCAAGAGAAAATCTTGGTAGCCGTCCAAGTGCTGGATGGTGATGGCAGCGCTGGAGGCAGAGCTCGAAGACGAGGCAGCAGGACGTCAACACGCGACAAAGGTGTCTGTGCCCGCGTACTCTGACTTGACGGCCTTGCCTCCCACCGTCTTCCTCTTCTGCAGCCTCCCTACGCGAGCCGCCCAAGGAGACGACCCCGAGAAGTTCAAGGAGCCGGCGACACGGATGATGGGGTCGCCGGTGCCGCTCGGAGCGGCGCCCGACACCTAGTCGGACCCTTCATCCTGCCGCCCGCTGCCCTCATCGTTGCTGTCGTTGTCTTCCTCGCCACTCTTGCTTAAGGAGGAGTCTTTATCGTTGGAGGAGCTCTCCACGCAGCACCTCACGTGGGTCCCAAAGTGCCCGAAGATCTTGAAGGAGAGGAGGCCACCCTCCATTACTTTGAAATGGAGAGCGAGCCCATCCGTCAAGCTATGGAGGCGAGCGAAGGTCTTCCACCCTCGGTGAAGATACATCAAGTGAGGGGCGGGGAACTCGACGTCGACCCATGTGCCACTGTTCCCACAACCCCTCATGTGCAGCCGCAGCGCCTACAGCGGATCCAGCTCCATCTCCCGCGCAAATGGAGTCGGGAGGCGAAGGCGACGATGCGGTGGATGGCGCAGCCTGACGAAGAATTCGTAGGGGTTGTCCCTGGCGTGGCCCTCCATCGGAGGAGGGGCTACTGGAGGAGGCGATGCTGATCTGCCGTCCCGTCCTCCTCTCCCTCGGGCACCACGACGGCCTCGACCACGCCCCCTCCCCCTTCCTCTAGTGGCCGGCTCCGCCGCTACGAGCTCTTGGGGAGGAGCGATGCGCTCTCTAGCCGAAACCCTCGCCGCCACCAATGAAGCGTCGCCGCGCCCCCTTGCCATGGCAGAAGAAGAAAGAAAGCAGGAATGGGGAGAGGCAGATGGCGAAAGGCTGAGGGGCACCGTTCCTCCCGCTCCCCTCTTTATAAAGGGGCGGGGGCGAGGCTCGACCGCCCCCTTTCGGCCAATCCGTCTTCTTGTAGTGACAGCAAGCGGGGCCGTCGACCGCCCTCCCTGCTCGATTGAAGGCTCATGGGAATCGACCCACACGCGCGTAACTACCCACGTCCCGCGCGCCTGCCATTCGCTCTGTGTCATGCATGCAGCAAACATGGTGCAAGGGGCGGGCGCAGTGGGGCACGTGGAATGACGGTTTGTGGGGACCGCGACTCATAAGTCGTGATCACCGAATGCACGTGTACAGTGATCCCAGAGATCAATGCTCACTGAACACACAGAAGCTGAATAACAAGAGTCCTACATCCATACATACCGTTCTACACAAGTAGGATCATTATGGTCAAGTCTTGAGTATATCATCGCAGCGCAAATCTTCGTCGATAACTTGGACCCATGCCATCTGCCTTAACCCTACAGGCATTCTAACTGGGAAGCGTCCTAGCTCGCGTGTTCGTCACCGAAGTGTTCTTCATCACATCCTGTTCTTTCATGCCTGGCCAATAAAATAACCAGTGGCAAGCCAATGAGTACTTTGAATGTACTCGCAAGCAACCCATGTTTGGTCCAAGATGTAACAATACATGATATAGGCAAATTTTTCCAGATAGCTAGTTTTGAGTGCAATGACATGTTCAACAACTTGTAAGACATGCATCAGGAGAATTCAAGTAACCATGAGGACAGGTTACAGATATCAACATAAATAGAGTGGGCACCAACCCAACTCAATCATGTCAAGTCCTTTGACTTGACCCAAGTAGTTATCCAAACACACACACACACACTAGTTTGTAAACTCTGGACATAGTTTAAGAAGCACCGCCCAACTGTCCTTCACCGTGTACACGGCTATTCGAATAGTTTTACACTCTGTAGAGGTTGCACATTGTACCCACAAGATCCGGGGAACTTCCGTGTCATCCACGACCTGCGATACCTCAAGTACCCAGGGTAAGCACCCGATCACTACCTTTCCCTAGACGACAATAACAAGGAGTCCACTCGTTATTCCGTATCCTCATGATGTACATCATACGAGACTCACTCGAGATCGTAACATCCGAGAGGGGACACAACGGTGTATTCGGTGCCCTGTAAAAATAGTCATGGCCGCCCTACCTGGCACGACCCCGTCCCGAGAGAGCGCACCAACAACTCTCCCGTTACTAGTAATGCGGGCTCCAAGCTAGTATCGGTCTAGGTAATCAATAATGCCCTTTCCCATATAAGGGTAGAGTGGTTGCGCATGTAAGGTTGGGACAGTCGACAAATCGTAAAACTAATCCGTTTTCGAAAAAAACACACACTTTCCCGGTACACCACTTCGTCATCAAGTGGTTACCCATCTCATCATCTCCCTCGGGCATAAGTGGCACTCGGCAGGGTTTTCGAAAAGTTCTTTGAAAACACTTTGTCTCCTTCATCATGCATATACCCGTCCCTTTTTGCGTAGCATCTACTTTAGCATCCTATCTACTCCCACCAGCATAACCCTCATAAGAAGGTAGGGTCATGCACAATGCAAGTATCAACGAGGAAGTACGGTGACAAACCATCAAAGTGGTTACCACCCCATCATGATTCCGTGCAACAACAATATGGTGCTATATGACATGCATAAAAAGGGTTTCAAAGACATGGTCAAAGGGCTGCTTGCCTGTTTTAACAAAGTCTTCGAGGTCTTCAAATATCTCTGGTCCAACTCCGAGCATTTCGTCTACTTCATCAACTATCATCGAAAGCAACCATAATAAGCAACACAACAAGGCAGGAAATAAAAGTGCTCTAAAATTGCAAGTTGGACTTTTCTAGGATACCTTTGGTCATATGAGGTATGACCAAAGTGGTTTCAATGGGATTTGATCAATGGATATCTCTGAATATTTCAATATGATGGAATCAAGGGATTTGTGGATTTGCAAGAAGTGTACAGAAATATATTTTTGAAAAATGAGCAGAGGCACCCATTTAGCAAACCATGATTTTAGAAGCATCTAGGAGTTGGTTTCACTGGATTTGGAGTTCAAAGGAATTTCCTATGAATTTGCAAAGTTGACAAATATGAAGAAATGGCTCAGTATATTGTGTTGCACAGAAAGTATTAATAAAAATATTCATAACCTAAGTTATGAACTTATAAGCATCTAGGAATTTGAATCATGGCATTTGGATCAACTTTGAGCTCTCTGTGATTTTCTAAAGTTCATCACAGAAATAGGAAAAATAGGATTTGATAAATATTTGTGAAGAAAAGGTCTCTGGAAAAATGTGCATGTTGCACCACCAGGTAGATCATGATTTATAGAGTCACTAGAAATTTGAATCATCTAATTTGGAGTCCATTTGAATTGTTTATGGATTTTTGAAGTTGACTGGAAAAAGAATAAGGAAAAGGCTATACCACTTATTCTCTAGTTGGGCGAGGATAGCTAACGGCCGCCCAATGGCTCACCTGCTGGAAGGGCCACGTCGAAGGCGTACTCTGGGGAAATACGCCTTCCCCGAGCGAAGGCGTCAACGGGCAGAGCCCGTGTCCACTTAACTCATGGGCCCGCCCCACTGTGCCGCTGACACGCGGGGCCCACATGTCGGGTTCGTCCGCCACCTCCCGCTCGAGCAGATGCGAGGCGGGGAGGCAGGGCGAATGCTTGTGGGCGTGGGCTCGGCAGCAAGACAGTCACCTCCGCGATGCCGCACACCGCGACCAGAGAGTGTGACGCACCCGCCAAGGTGCGCCACGACTGCTAGGGCGGTCGGATGCGGCCGGTGCATCACCCGCGGCGGATGGAGGCGGCGGCAAGATTGGGGCATGGCGTTGCAGCCGCGGAGAGGAAGAAATGGAGCGGGGGGGATATGAATGATGGCGGAGGCGGTGTTATGAGGCGACGAGGTGGAGAGGAGGGGCTCGGGTTGGCACGAATTTAAGCAAAGTCCGGCGGCTCGGCTTCGGCCGTGGGGAGCGATGGAGGGATCGGAAAGAGGGTTGGATGGGTCAAGGGGCTTCTAGGAGGAAGAGGGGGAGAAGAGGATCCAGATGGAGGCCTGGGGCGGCTTTATATGGCGAAGGCCTCGGCTCACCGTGGGCTCATGCGCCGGCGAGCTCGTGCTCGTCGCTACGGGCCTCAGAATGGTGATGCGCCGTGTCTAAGGCGTTTGTGGGGGTGGACTACACCCAGGGGGAGAAGAGAGGGAGCGGGGAACGCGGGAAGCGGGTCCCTTGCACCAGCGACCATGCCTTCGGCGGCGCTCTGTCCGCATGCGAGGAGAGCCGGAGAGGGAGAGAGGAGGGGGACGATAGCGTGCCGTGTACTGGACGTCAAGGCGACCTCGGGGGACACGAGGGGAGGCCCTAGGTGGCCGGTGGCTCGGGCAGAGAGCGGCTACAGTGCTAGGGCACATTGTAGCGCGCTCCAGAGCGCGTCTTTGGCTGGGATGGCCATTTTTTTGGCAAAGTGGGCGCGGCCACTAATGTCTAGTAGTGCTAGGGGGTAGTAAAGAAGTGTGGAGAGGCATTGGATGCCCTAGAGAGCCAGTAGGAGAGGAGTGGGGTTGAGAGAAAGAGGGAAAGGGGTTGTCTAGAGGGGTAAATGAGGATGTTTCACCCTTCAATCATTGATTTGAGGCCAGAGAAGAGTTATTGGAGGTGCAAGGGGACTCTAAGGGGCTGTGGTAAAAAGTTGAGGCCATGGAGACGAGTGGAAGTGGCCAAAACAGGGGTTTTAGTAAAATAGCAGAAGGTGTTTGTTGCTGGATTGGGCAAGAATATGAACTCCTCTTGTCATGAGGCTTTACAGGGTCAAATGGTATGATAAAATAATAGGTTCCACCAATATTGAGTCCATTTGGGCAAAGTTGCCAATGCAACTTCTGTAAACCCTAGAAATCAACAGAAATGGACTTCCCAAGATTTAGTCATGCAAACCTATTCTCCTTGATGCACCACTTGGTGTAGTGTCATCATTTGTGGTTCTGAACATGTCCTCAAAATTTGATATCAAAAGGAGAAAGTTTCCAATGTAGAGTTGCTCAAATTTGGTTCTGGACAGGAAGGGTTTTGGGGCACTTTGATCAATATAACTTTTTCTCCAACTTGTGCCATTTGGTCTAGATGAATTATTAGATCATTTGAGTATTTTCACAAGATTTGAGAGCATTTGGATATGTTTGGCAATGTAAAGTTGCTCAAACTTCAAAATTGACAGAAATGGTTTTGAGGGGATTTCATGGGGTTATACTATTCTCCATGACATGATACTTACCAAGATCATCCAAAATGTCATATGTGACATTCTAGAAGTTTCTTGGAATTTTTGGAGAATATTTCCTTTGTAAATATTTCAAAAGCTTGAAATATCCGGAAAGGGTTTTTGAGGAGTTTGACCAATGTTTTGAACATGACCATGTGTTGAAACTCTTATATATGGATAATATATGTCCACTGAGTTTCCCTAAATTTTTAAAAATATTTTAAAGCATTAAAAATAATTTTCCCTATTAAAGACCATTTCTGGCCTTAAGAAAAAGCTTTTAAATAAAATAGGAAAATAACTTTTAAAATTATATTTTTGTGGTTTCTCGGTATCCTATATCTAATAGGAGTCAAATATATTTTTGAAATATTTTTCGCCCTTAATTAAGTACTTGCGGTGCAAACCTCAATTCAGGGTTTTTGAAAACAAATTTTGAAAATACTATTTGGCCAAATTATTTTTGTAAGAAATTATTTTTATGTCCTATACACATGGCATGATCATTGGTTCAAGAGTTTGGAGCAAGGAGATGAAGTATAGGAGTTGGAGGATTTATTTGATTTTTAGAGCACTTGCAAACAACAGACAAGATCCAATCAAGGCAAAGTCCAAAACACTCAAAAGTTTTTGTCAAACCACATTTTATCATGATTTATCATCTTAAGTGTTGTGCCACGAAAATCAGGTTTGACAGACCTACCCCCCTTACAAGAATCTCGTCCCCGAGATTCCTAAACTAGGCGTGGAAAGGAATATGAAAACTAGATCCGGGGTAGTCTTCAAGTCCTCATGTTGCTTCTACTTCCGTGTAGTGCTCCATTGAGCTTGAAGTACTTGATGGTGTGGCTTCGTGTATGACGCTCATCTTAATCCTGGTTGCTAATGGGTAGCTCACAGTAGGTTAAATTGGGCTAGGGGTCGATGGCTCGGTGGTTAATGCCCTCGTAGAGATCGGGCAAGTTAGGAAGTTGGAAACATTTTTGGGGTTGTGATGCATGGAAAGCATTGTGCACATCAGGTAACAGGTGGCAGCTCCAGCTGGTAACTGTCTTCTCTTCGTCTTGTAGTGATCTCAGAGGGGGTTGTTAAATCTTGGAGTGATCTCAAAGGGGGGCGATAAATCTTGGTGTGGGTCTCCTTATCATGGAAATGCTTGGTTCCTTAGAGAGAAGTGGCTTGCAGATACACCTGGTCTTCGACGCGGAGGTTTACTTCTTGATGATGGTGGTAGTTCTTCCTCCTTGGCATGGCAGTCTTCGAATGTTCCTGGACTAGCTGAACGGCTCTTCTTCTGTCTTCAGGTGGACAAGTAGGTCACCAAGTGATGATGACAACTATATTGTCTAAGCACTCCATGAAGACTTTGTTCGCGGGGTACATAAAGTAGGCCGGGGAATTAGTGGTGGTCACGGTTGAGTATTGGCCAAGGTCTTATCAATCTAGAGCCAAAACCCAAGGTCAGGATCCGACCATGTTGTGGCTTGGTAGGGCTTAAGGGTTTCAAGGATTCTAGTGTGCGAGTGAACATTTATCATCTTATCTTTAAGCACGGTTTCTGAGATGCCATTAGTCTATCTAGTCCTCACCTCATGTTACCAAAAGAATCATCTCGTATAGGTCAACTCCAATCATCACTCATGTGATTCATATCCTCATGGCTCCCAAGAGGAGGTCTAAAATCATATATGTCTACAATCCCCAAACTCATATGTATGTCTACCCCTAAAAATCCATGGGTAGAACATATAAGCTGCTAAGCTTGAACGTGACATTCCAAGTGCTCAGCATGTTCTTCCAAGGTCTAAGATAAAGCACCTCTATCCTAAGGAAACACGTCGTAAGCCACTCCAAGATCTTGTTTCCTTCCTATGAATCAACTCCAGTGGCCCATTAACTACCATTAATCACTACACAATCCATTAATTCCACAAATCCAATGTCTATGGTGTTCCACATGATCTCCTAATGTTCTTATAATCCCCAGATACTTGAAAGGGCTATTTTTGCTATAGTAAGTCCACCAATTCCCATTATCAGGGTCAAGTAACTCCAAGGTCAAGCATATATAGATCCCTAAATAAACTCCGACAATTAGTCCAATCTCCTGCTTTAAGGTCCACCGAGAAACATGGTATCATGATCAAGATCATCAGTCTAAATCCAATTTACTCCGAACCATGTAAAATTATTCTGCATCCATACTCCACTAGGGTAACCTATTTAATCCACCTACATGTTCCCCAAGTCATTTACGTAATATCAACTATCTCCAATCAATATTATCTGATCAAGTCAAATCCTTGCACTTCCTGGAGTTTCAGCTTGCGATCATAATTGTCCTATAAATCCAATTTACTCAGGGGTAATGAAAGCTATGCTACTCTATAATCATGATCCCACCAAGTTCATCTACCAACATGGTAGCCTTGCAATCCACCAAAGAGTCTCAGATAATTCCTCAAAGTCATTGATATAAACTCATCAAGTCATTTGTCCTCTATTCCTATATCCTCAGATTTGTCCTCCCTATGGCATCGTCAGTTCTGGTGCTATCTTAGGAAGATAATGTGCTCGTTCACTATGTCCACTAGTTCCATAATGAACCCAGTGATAAGCAAGGCTTACTGCAGCTTAACTTGTTCTCTTGTGATTCCGTAGGTTAAGCTCATGGTTAAGGATTCGAGCTAGGGTATCTCGTGAAGTCCTGTAGGGTCTAGGGATAGGGTTCTAGTCTTGAGGTGTAAACATACGGGGTTGTACTTGGTCGAGGAGGTTGTAGCAAAAGTCTTCAGTGCTTGTTGGTCGCTGAGGTGGAATCCTTGGTGCATATTGTCTTGCTTGTCTTCGGTTGAGGAGAGAGATGAGAGGAAAAAGTAGCATAGAGGAGGGGAATGCCTAAAGGGGGTTCTATAGTGCAAGTGCAAACAAACAGGTGCAAAAAGGGCAAAACATAAGAAGCAAGGTAAGGAAGGTGATAGTCGCATACTTGTCGCCTAGGGCAAAAGTGCGACCTATATCAAAACACAAACAAGTAAAAACAAGCAACACCCAGTCATGGTTCTATTCGAACTATCATACGGACTCGACTGCGCTTAGGGGGTACACTACTCATCCTACCCTAGGGGTTCTCGGACTCAGTAGTCGTGCCTTGTGCCTCATGCAGTCTTCTGAGTTTTCCTCAGGTGTTGCTACGTCTCTTGTAGTTGTTCGATGAAACAACTGGTTGAGCTCAAGAATCTTCAACAACTTCTCTTTGTTGGAGTGATGGGGTGAAGGTGGCTCCTTGTAGCTGGCATTGTCTTGGTCTCCTCTTGTCTTCTTAATCATGATGATCCCTTTTGCCTTCTAAGGCGTCGAGTGTACCAGGTAGGCAATCCTTTATGTAATGACACTAACAAGGCATAGTAGAGGTCCAATCTGCCGGATACGCTATTGCCAGTATCGTCACCGAGAGCGGGGGATGAAGAGAACCGTTTTCCTGCTCACTATAGTGAGGCGGACCAAATGGCTAGGTTCTCATCCACCGGTGGTTGCCGACACAACAATGGTAATGACAGGGTTGCTCTACTAGGGATGTATACCATGATCTTGCATATCCTATGCCCTAATCATCGTAGGCTAAGGTTGCATCATCTTGGGGCAGTGTCAAGGGTGTCACCATCTCCTGGGTCTTCAGGTCCTCATTCCTTGAGGATGTATCTTCTGTTGGTATCGTCTTGTTGTGATGTCGCCAATCTTGTGTTCGGGAGATGTGGGTGAATGTCTAGCAAGGCATCTTCCTTCTAGATTATCTGCGAGGATTACAAGGAATCCAGTGGTCAGGGGCATAAGGGTTCTAGCGACCAAAGGTTTTTAAGGTGAAGAGATCAATAAGGAAAGTATACCTTAGTTTTTGAAAAACTGAGAAGCGAAGAGAAGTATAGATAGTTTTGAAAACTTGTAGTAGTTTTGGAAACAGTTTTACCCTAACTAACGACCATGCTAACTAAGGCTTCCTACAGTCAGGATGGCTCTGATACCAGCTCTGTGGGGACCCCGACTCATAAGTCATGATCATCGAATGCACGTGTACAGTGATCCCAGAGATCAATGCTCACTGAACACACAGAAGCTGAATAACAAGAGTCCTACATCCATACATACCGTTCTACACAAGTAGGATCATTATGGTCAAGTCTTGAGTATATCATCGCAGCAGAAATCTTTGTCGATAACTTGGACCCATGCCATCTGCCTTAACCCTACAGGCATTCTGACTGGGAAGCGTCCTAGCTCGCGTGTTCGTCACCGAAGTGTTCTTCATCACATCCTGTTCTTTCATGCCTGGCCAATAAAATAACCAGTGGCAAGCCAATGAGTACTTTGAATGTACTCGCAAGCAACCCATGTTTGGTCCAAGATGTGACAATACATGATATAGGTAAATTTTTGAAGATAGCTAGTTTTGAGTGCAATGACATGTTCAACAACTTGTAAGACATGCATCAGGAGAATTCAAGTAACCATGAGGACAGGTTACAGATATCAACATAAATAGAGTGGGCACCAACCCAACTCAATCATGTCAAGTCCTTTGACTTGACCCAAGTAGTTATCCAAACACACACACTGGTTTGTAAACTCGACATAGTTTAAGCAAGACCGCCTAACTGTCCTTGACCATGGACACGGCTATTCAATAGTTTTACACTCAGAGAGGTTGCACACTGCACCCACAAGATCCGGGAACTTCATGTCATCCACGACCCGCGATACCTCAAGTACCCGGGTAAGCACCGATCAAGACCTTTCCTAGACGACAATAACAAGGAGTCCACTTGTTGTTCCGTATCCTCACGATGTACATCATACGAGACTCACTCGAGATCGTAACATCCGATTGGGGACACAACGGTGTATTCGGTGCCCTGTAAAAACAGTCATGGCCGCCCTACCTGGCACGACCCCGTCCTGAGAGAGTGCTCCAACAACTCTCCCGTTACTAGTAATGCGGGCTCCAAGCTAGTATCGGTCTAGGTAATCAATAATGCCCTTTCCCATATAAGGGTAGAGTGGTTGCGCATGTAAGGTTGGGACAGTCGACAAATCTTAAATCTAATCTGTTTTCGAAAACAACACACACTTTCCTCGGTACACCACTTCATCATCAAGTGGTTCCCGATCTCATCATCTCCCTCGGGCATAAGTGGCACCCGACGGGGTTTTCGAAAAGTCCTTTGAAAACACTTTGTCTCCTTCATCATGCATATACCCGTCCCTTTTTGCGTAGCATCTACTTTAGCATCCTATCTACTACCACCGGCATAACCCCCATAAGAAGGTAGGGTCATGCACAATGCAAGTATAAACGAGGAAGTACGGTGGCAAACCATCAAAGTGGTTACCACCCCATCATGATTCAAGGCAACAACAATATGGTGCTATATGACATGCATAAAAAGGGTTTCATAGACATGGTCAAAGGGCTGCTTGCCTGTTTTAACAAAGTCTTCGAGGTCTTCAAATATCTCTGGTCCAACTCCGAGCATTTCGTCTACTTTGTCAACTATCGTCGAAAGCAACCATAATAAGCAACAAAACAAGGCAGGAAATAAAAGTGCTCTAAAATTGCAAGTCGGACTTTTCTAGGATACCTTTGGTCATATGAGGTATGACCAAAGTGGTTTCAATGGGATTTGATCAATGGATATCTCTGAATATTTCAATATGATGGAATCAAGGGATTTGTGGATTTGCAAGAAGTGTACAGAAATATATTTTTGAAAAATGAGCAGAGGCACCCATTTAGCAAACCATGATTTTAGAAGCATCTAGGAGTTGCTTTCACTGGATTTGGAGTTCAAAGGAATTTCCTATGAATTTGCAAAGTTGACAAATATGAAGAAATGGCTCAGTATATTGTGTTGCACAGAAAGTATTAATAAAAATGTTCATAACCTAAGTTATGAACTTATAAGCATCTAGGAATTTGAATCATGGCATTTGGATAAACTTTGAGCTCTCTGTGATTTTCTAAAGTTCATCACAGAAATAGAAAAAATAGGATTTGATAAATATTTGTGAAGAAAAGTTCTCTGGAAAAATGTGCATGTTGCACCACCAGGTAGATCATGATTTATAGAGTCACTAGAAATTTGAATCATCAAATTTGGAGCCCATTTTAATTGTTTATGGATTTTTGAAGTTGACTGGAAAAAGAATAAGGAAAAGGCTATACCACTTATTTTGCGCGCTGGGCGAGGGATAGCTGACGGGCCGGCCTAGTGGCTCAGCTGCGCGCGGGAAGGGCCACGTCGAAGGCGTACTCTGGGGAAATACGCCTTCCCCGAGCAAAGGCGTCAGCGGGCAGAGCCCGTGTCCACTTAACTCATGGGCCCACCCCACTGTGCCGCTGTCACGCGGGGCCCACATGTCGGGTTCGTCCCCCACCTCCCGCTCGAACAGATGCGAGGCAGGGGAGGCAGGGCCGAATGCTTGTGGGCGTGGGCTCCGGCAGCACAGGTCACCTCCGGCGATGCCCGGCACACCGGCGGCTTCAGGAGAGCGTGACGCACCCGCCAAGGTGCGCCACGACTGCTAGTGCGGTTGGATGCGGCCGGTGCATCACCCGCGGCGGATGGAGGCGGCGGCAAGATTGGGGCATGGCGCTGCAGCCGCGGAGAGGAAGAAATGGAGCGGGGGGGATATGAATGATGGCGGAGGCGATGTTTTGAGACGACAAGGTGGAGAGGAGGGGCTCGGGTTGGCACGAATTTAAGCGAAGTCCGGCGGCTCGGCTTCGGCCGTGGGGAGCGACGGAGGGATCAGAAAGAGGGTTGGATGGGTCAAGGGGCTTCTAGGAGGAAGAGGGGGCGAAGAGGATCCAGATGGATGCCTGGGGCGGCTTTATATGGCGAAGGCCTCGGCTCACTGTGAGCTCATGCACCGGCGAGCTCGTGCTCGTCGCTACGGGCCGCGGAATGGTGATGCGCCGTGTCTAAGGCGTTCGTGGGGGTGAACTACGCCCAGGGGGAAAAGAGAGGTAGCGGGGAATGCGGCAAAGCGGGTCCCCGCCGTGGCCAGCGACTGGCGCGCTCGGGCGGCGCTCTGTCCGCACGCGTGGAGAGCCGGAGAGGGAGAGAGAGGAGGGGGACGACAGCGTGCCATGTACTGGACGTCGAGGCGACCTCGGGGGACACGAGGAGGAGGCCCTAGGTGGTCCGGTGGCTCGGCAGAGAGCGGCTACAGTGCAAGGGCGCACTGTAGCGCGCTCCAGAGCGCGTCTTTGGCCGGCATGGCCATTGTTTTGGCAAAGTGGGCGCAGCCACTAATGTCTGGTAGTGCTAGGGGGTAGTAAAGAAGTGTGGAGAGGCATTGGATGCCCTGGAGAGCCAGTAGGAGAGGAGTGGGGTTGAGAGAAAGAGGGAAAGGGGCTGTCCAGAGGGGTAAATGAAGATGTTTCACCCTTCAATCATTGATTTGAGGTCAGAGAAGAGTTACTGGAGGTGCAAGGGGACTCTGAGGGGCTGTGGTAAAAAGTTGAGGGCATGGAGAAGAGTGGAAGTGGCCAAAACAGGGGTTTTAGTAAAATAGCAGAAGGTGTTTGTTGCTGGATTGGGCAAGAATATGAACTCCTCTTGTCATGAGGCTTTACAGGGTCAAATGGTATGATAAAATAATAGGTTCCACCAATATTGAGTCCATTTGGGCAAAGTTGCCAATGCAACTTTTGTAAACCCTAGAAATCAACAGAAATGGACTTCCCAAGATTTAGTCATGCAAACCTATTCTCCTTGATGCACCACTTGGTGTAGTGTCATCATTTGTGGTTCTGAACATGTCCTCAAAATTTGAGATCAAAAGGAGAAAGTTTCCAATGTAGAGTTGCTCAAATTTGGTTCTGGATAGGAAGGGTTTTGGGGCACTTTGATCAATATAACTTTTTCTCCAACTTGTGCCATTTGGTCTTGATGAATTATTAGACCATTTGAGCATGTTCACAAGATTTGAGAGCATTTGGATATGTTTGGCAACGTAAAGTTGCTCAAACTTCAAAATGGACAGAAATGGTTTTGAGGCAATTTCATGGGGTTGTACTATTCTCCATGACATGATACTTACCAAGCTCATCCAAAATGTCATATGTGACATTCTAGAAGTTTCTTGGAATTTTTGGAGAATATTTCCTTTGTAAATATTTCAAAAGCTTGAAATATCCAGAAAGGGTTTTCGAGGAGTTTGACCAATATTTTGAACATGACCATGTGTTGAAACTCTTATATATGGATAATATATGTCCACTGAGTTTCCCTAAATTTTCAAAAATATTTTAAAGCATTAAAAATAATTTTTCCCTATTAAAGACCATTTCTGGCCTTAAGAAAAAGCTTTTAAATAAAATAGGAAAATAACTTTTAAAATTATATTTTTGTGGTTTCTGGGTATCCTATATCTAATAGGAGTCAAATATATTTTTGAAAGATTTTTCTGCCCTTAATTAAGTACTTGCAAGTGCAAACCTCAATTCAGGGTTTTTGAAAAACTAATTTTGAAAATACTATTTGGCCAAATTATTTTGTAAGAAATTATTTTTATGTCCTATACACATGGCATGATCATTGGTTCAAGAGTTTGGAGCAAGGAGATGAAGTATAGGAGTTGGAGGATTTATTTGATTTTTAGAGCACTTGCAAACAACAGACAAGATCCAATCAAGGCAAAGTCCAAAACACTCAAAAGTTTTTGTCAAACCACATTTTATCATGATTTATCATCTTAAGTGTTGTGCCACGAAAATCAGGGTGTGAGAGACCTACCACCCTTACAAGAATCTCGTCCCCGAGATTCCTAAACTAGGCGTGGAAAGGAATATGAAAACTGGATCCGGGGTAGTCTTCAAGTCCTCATGTTGCTTCTGCTTCCGTGTAGTGCTCCATTGAGCTTCCGTGTAGTCCTAAGCCGCGCATTAAATTCGTCTTGTCCTGTAATACCAGCGATAAGCTCGTGATGTTGTAGCACTTTCCACGTCCTGTGTGCCACTGTGGCAGCCCCTTTCGTCTATAAAAGGAGGCCCATGGCACACGGAGGAGGGATTCAGCTTTTTGGAACCACACAGCACCCAGAGCTAGTTCAAGAGCTCAAGAACACTAAATACATCCACCAAAGCAGGATCCTAGGGTTTTACGCATATTTGCGGCCCAAACCTGGGTAAATCCTTTTGCGTCGTCTGCTGGTCCCGCTCTCCTCACGATCCCTGCGCCCCGCAACCGTAGAAGGGATTCCAGTGATCCCATAGGTGTCGTTTCCCACTGACAATTACCAACTTGTAATGCCCACGATGCGGCTATATCTCCCACGTGTCGAGGCACGACTTAGAGGCATAACCGCATTGTGGTTGTTCCGCAAGAAGGGTCATCTTTACGCAATCCCATGTACTGAACAAGAAAGGGATAAAGAGTTGGCTTACACTCGCCACTTCACACAATTTAACATCCCAAAATTCTAAATTTTGGAATGTTATAAACAAATAGATAGTTTTGATTGATTGTTTGATTGATTGAGTGAGTGAAATTCAAAACTTTTTGAAAGTTAAATGAGAGGGAATAAAAGGACTTTCCCAAACTTTCATTTTGCATTCGTGATCTCCATGAATTCAAATTCTTTTCACCACAAAACCCTGGAGAGAAGATGACATGACTTCTTCCATTTATTTAAATGACAAGGGGTGTTGAAAATATTTGAATTTCATTTGGAAAATATTTCCAATTCTGAAACTTTATGCAACTCAATGATTTTCACGAGAGAAGATAAAATGACTTCTTCAAAACATATGAAATATGAGCTGGGAGTTTCAAAGAATTAAATTCAAAGTTCTTTTGAATTTATTTTCAATTTGGAGTTATTTGAGTTTTATTCAAATTATTTTTCTCCAAAAATAAAATATACGGAAAATAGGGTAATATGATTCCCTACATCAGAAAATTGGAGAGAAATAAATTTGAATTCATTTTGGTATTTTTAAAATAATTTTTGTTGGATTTTGTTAGACCAGTAGCACTCTTTGAGTTATCTGAATTTGCGTAAATTTTATTTAAGGTTAAAAAAATGTCCATCTCGTAGAAAATCTTTTTCTGAAAATTTTGATATATTATATGGCTATATAATATTTCTGTTTATTTTGTTTTATTTTGGTTTGTGCGGATAAATGTTTTTTTTAAATCTTTTCTCCTCATGGTTAACGGGCCGCCCAACAGTCACGGCCAAAGCCCACCAAATACATTGTCTCCCTCAGAAGCAGACGGGACTCACGCCGAGTCCGCACCGACCCGCCGCCTTGGCCCCTCCTCCACGCCTCCCCTTGCCCCCTCGCCCAAGGAAGGCCTCGGCCCGTGCCCTTATAAGGCCAGCCCCGACGCCGCCGCCCCTCTTTTCCCCTCCCCTCCATCATCACGCGCCGCCACAGATCTCGCTTGCCCGCTTGCTGTCTTCATCACTGCCGCCTCGCAGCCACCGCCGCCATGCAGCAGCCGTCCCCCTTCTTTGTTGCCATCGCCGGAGCTCGCCGGAGCCGATCCAAACCGCCGCCGCCACCGGTTTTGTCGCCAAAACCACCGAACCGATGCGAACCGGTATAACCGCCGCCCGATCCGGTTTTCGTCGGTTTTTCTTTTTAAACGCGGTTTTCTTTTAGTTAGTTTTAATTAGTGAACGCTCGTCAGATTAGATCTGGAGAGAACAATTTTTCGTTTGTTAGCGTTCTGCAACGAACGTCCGCTTTTTAGTCTTTTTCTTTTTCTTTTTAATTTTCGGCCAGGGACCCCTTTGTGAGTATTTTAATTACAGATTAGCCCCTGGACTTCAAACCTCCACAACTTTTTACTCGTTAGTCCAAATCCAACGAAACCAACGCCCACTTCTTCGTTATGATCTCCTCTGTCCAGTAATCCAACTTAAACATGTTTTTGAAAGTTTAAAATTTGAATTAGATCAGATTTGTATTTGAACTTAGTTTGATCATAACTTGAGTTTTATAGCTCCGTTTGAGTTGATTCTTTTTGCAAATCGAAGCTCTTGAACCAAACTTTCTGATAATGCCAAATTCACTTAATTTTGGTACTGTTAGAAATTGTTTTATGTTTCAAGAGTTATTCGCTTGGTTTTGATGTTTTCCGAATCGTACTCTTTGTTCTTTCCGATCTTTTGAGTGATTGCTTATGTATGGTTACCATTGCTTGATCACGATAGATTGACCGGAGTGTGACGAGTAGAACTATCAGGAGTTGAGTGCGAATCATCTTCATCAACATTGCAGGCAAGTAACATTTGATCATACCTTTTCTACTACCCAGTTTTTGTGCATTAGATCAACACTCACACATTGCATGTTTAGGATCAAACTAAATTGTGGGGACGAGAAGTAGATGAGGTAGTACCTATTACCTGTTTTACTTATCAAACCTTTGGGAGTTACTTCCGCGTTTGCTTATTATGCCATGCTATGCTAGTAGACGTGGATTGGGTGAGTGAATATCCATGACAGATGTGAGATTGTTAATTAATGGTTTATCTAAGGTGGCAACTTAAATACACATCTGGGTGGATTGAGGCACATGGGGTTACCAGGACTTGCCTGTTTTTTTGGAAATCCCGGGGGTACCGTGTGATTTTCCTATGGACCGCCACCCAGGCTCAAAGGGGTCATAAGATAATTCGTGCTAGTAACTTACGTGTGCAGCCACAAGCCATTATGGGCTCTGGCATAGTTGACTAAGTTGTGCGAACCCTTATAGTGGTGGACTAGCAGATGTAGGGGATGTAGGTGTACGGGTCTACCCATCGTAAGGTGCTAGCGCTTCTGAAAGACTGAGTCTCGGTCATCCATTTCTCAAACACCATGTAGTGCGAGAAACCAAACGGAGGCGATCGAGTCTTGTGGGGAAAATTGCGCAAACCTCTGCAGAGTGTACAAACTAATCATGATTAGTCGTGTCCTCGGTTATGGACATCTTGAGTATCTAGTACTTGAATATTCTGTTGAATCTCATCATGTTACTTTAATTAATTTTGTTGGGATTGTTAATGAGTACTTTTTAATTGGGATTGAGGATGCTGTCAACCATTCTCAATGTTTAGCAACCACCTTGATAGTTAAATAAATTTATTCCTTTGTAGTAGGGAAAAATTGGCTTTATGCAAAAACTGTAACCATAGAGCTTTTCCACCAGCCATATATGCATGTAGTATAGGCTTATCATTCATTATTCTCTATGTGTTACATTGCCAGTACATTCAATGTACTGACCTGTTTTCGGGCTGCAACGTTTCATGTTGCAGACTTTTCAGACGACGAGTAAGTGATACGTTTGGGTTACGATTTCCTATACTCAACTTTGCCATTGGTGTTGATGGGAATCCACAACCTTGTTGCTTCCGCTATTTTGGATTGAGGTAATGGTATTTACGTTATTTTATACATGTGATTTACCTCTGTTATAAACCTCGAGTACTGTGTGTGTCAGCATACCGATCCAGGGATGACACGTAAGCACAGAGACTTGACCGTTTGAGGTCGGGTCGCTACAAGATGGTATCAGAGCACATGTTGACTGTAGGACGTGACCCTAGAAACTGGCAAGCCCATAGGAAAGATTTTTCTCTACAACTTTCTTTTCAAAAGATCCTTACCTCTCTTCTCTTCTAAGCTTATTCAAAAATTCCTTTTAGTGAGATTATACCCTTTCCCCTTTTGACCACTCGAAGATTCGACTGATGAGACCACTCCAAGGAGTACAAGATATCGGAAAACTAAGACCACTTCGGAATGAAGAGGATTTTACCATACATTATGATAATGGAAACTACAACTGTTGAAGACTCTGAAGACTAGGAGAATTTGAAGGCTCTGAAGAATTCCCATATTTTTATTACCAAGGAAGGCTACACTTATGAAACTTTGCAGACTATGGAAGTTGTCAATACCCGAGATCAAGGTGTATCGGAGGAAGACCAGAACATGGAGCATTAGAACTCAAAGTTTTGTCAGGAGAACCCGAAGACAGGAGATATCAATTATGGAATAAAAGCTCATGGCAGTAACATGGGCATAGACACGGCTGACCATGGTGTTATTGCCATTTACGCTATTGTCACTGTGCGAAGTTAAGCATATAGATGCAAGGAAGGATTGGATGGTAGAAAAATGACGGATCATCTGTCAGCAAAGGATGCAGTTTTTACCTTAGCTGGTGTATCGCCAGGATCTGGAGTATTACATGAAGAAGTTTAAGGTGGATCTGCAGGAAGCCGTATTTACAAGGAGCATTTCGTGAAGAATTCAGGATCCAGAAAACTGAAAGTAGCCAAGCTGGAGGAGCAAAACCTTGAGATACCGGAGATTCATCAGGAACTGAAGGACAGTAGGACCATGGATCATGTCAAGGATGTTGGAACCCAGAAGTTTGGAACGCAATTGCTAAATGTTAAAGGACGTCATGATAGACTATGCGATAATAGAGATGATCTGGCAAAAGAACTTGAGAAGGACAAGCATGATCGTAAGAAGCCATCGGAGACATGAACAAGACTTGAAGAGTTTGATGACGTTGAGATCTATAGACCATTAGAATACCCAACCCCGTTATACCTACGTTAGATGCGACGTGTGTGAGCTGTCATTTGCTTGATGTTTTTTTTCGACAGCCACAATAAAATTTGTCTTTTCAAAACTTTTGTTTGTATTGTGTGCATCCCTCTCTATCTCTCCTATCCCACCCCCAAAACCCATGGACCCAATGGAGGATGAATGGAGATGAGCTTATATTTTATGGGCCGATGAGTCAGTTGGAGATGGACAAATGGATTCAGAACATGGAGGATCACATGGAGAATAACCATATAGTCGGAAAGGATATGACCCAGCATACTCTATAGTGCTTTGAAAAGAGTTACTGCTACTTGGTGGAGGATGTACCAAACCATCAATGGATGGAAAAGAGTAAACCACTGGGAAGAATTTAAGTTGACTCTGCTAAAGTCTCGGCTTGTGTCCCAGAAGTTGAAGCCTTATGGAAGTGATATGAAGAAACCCAGGGCATACAAGCTTTATGGAGCAATATGACACAACCATAAAGAAAACAAGGACGAATACCCTCATAAGCGGAGGATTACCAAAGGAGTTAGTCGAGGATTTTCAGGGAACTTCGGTTGGAGATTGTTCCCAAAGGTTTTGTTGCATCAATGGAAGTTCAGTCTACATTATTGGAAAAGATCCGTAAAGCTTGGAAGGATGACAAAGAGATTGCTGAGATAAAGAGAGGATGAATAAAGGAAAGGCCAAAGGTTTTCGTAAGGACGAGCATGAAATCTTATGGTTCGAGGACCGTGTATATGTACCCAGTAATGCAAAGATCAGGAAGTAAATACTTCAGGAGGCTCATGACCCACCATACTCGATTCGCCCTGGAAACACCAAGATGAATTTGGATTGAAGGAGTGTTTCTGGTAGACTGGTATGAAGAAGGATATTGCGGAGTATGAAGTCGTAGACTCAAAAACGCAAGGAGGTAGTCTATGAAATTGGAGATAGAGCGTGTCTTCGTGTGTCCCCTCTGCGAGGAGTTAAATGATTTGGAGTTAAGGGAAAGTTAGCACCAAGATTTGTAGGACCATATCGAGTTTTGGAGCGTATGGGAGAAGTGGCCAACAAGTTGGGGTCACCCGAAGGACTGTCAGGAGTTCATGATGTGTTTCACGTTTCCAGTTGAAGAAGTGCCATGCAGAGATGGCCAATATTCCCCTGTAAGGACGCTTGACCCTGGAAAGGATAATGATGTTCCATGAATTGGAGTATGGACTTCATAAGTATAAGTTTTTATCTTGGTATGTGGGACATCCCACGAGGATGAAGAGATGTATTGCTATTGGATATAAAGGAGATATGATGTTGGAAATATGGATCAATGGAAATTCCATGATGAGTCCGAGTAATCATGTCCTAGTTTGGTGCCAACAGAAGGAAGCTGGAGACAGTACAATTGGATGGATTTAAGAATGCTAGGAAGATGGAAGTTGAATGTTGGAATAACGAACAGTTGCCCGCGATGATGAGTTCAAGGTTTACAAGTGATGAGATGGGCCATAACCCACAGGCCCCAGGACTTGCCAAGAAGCAAGCACACTCTTGCTGAAGGAAAACCCTTGGAAGAGGATATGCCATTACCCACAGACGATTTTATAGGAGTAACGCTAAACCTGAGAGTTGTTAAGGAATGATAGATGTTTGTTGGCTTGCAGAATCCATGGATTTATCCGAACTTTGTTCGTCGACAAGAGAAATTCTGCAATGCTTGTGAGGATGACCGAGTGTTAGAATGCGAGATTCGCTAAACCATATACAAGATAATGATTTGGGTGCGGGATGGATTGATCACCATACCGACTTACTCTTATCATTCGCCTTGCTATAAGGGATGGTAAATCTGAGTGACTTACCTATAGTAGAGAGACGACGATCAAAACCATGTTTAAACCTTAGAATGGTATAAGTACTTTTCCCTTGTACACGGCAGTTGTTGCCAACCGTAGGTTATACGGTGAGGTTCAACCCAGACCCGTTTTCTGCAGGAGAAACCATAAATTGTTGACCACCATGAGATATCGATAGCTAATTAGTATTGGCGCCAGACCCGTCAGCTAAGAAGACCCGGTCTTAGAATAACCTTACCAGATGAAATGGATACGAGAATTGAGAAAAGGGGTATGCCACTACCGGAAGAGCCCCGAGAATCTGAGAAGACCAACACTACCAACAATAAGGATGGAGTATATGAGTTTTGATGGAACCATAACCATGCTTCTAAGGGTGGTAGCACCCCAGACCCTGGAGATGATCGATGGATTTTGAAGACCCCAAACCCTAACTTATTTCTTGCTAGCCTCTCCGAATCTCGAGGGCGAGATTCATTTTAAGGGTGGTAGGTTTGTAACATCCCAAAATTCTAAATTTTGGAATGTTATAACAAATAGATAGTTTTGATTGATTGTTTGATTGATTGATTGATTGAGTGAAATTCGAAACTTTTTGAAAGTTAAATGAGAGGGAATAAAAGGACTTTCCCAAACTTTCATTTTGCATTCGTGATCTCCGTGAATTCAAATTCTTTTCACCACAAAACCCTGGAGAGAAGATGACATGACTTCTTCCATTTATTTAAATGACAAGGGGTGTTGAAAATATTTGAATTTCATTTCGAAAATATTTCCAATTCTGAAACTTTATGCAACTCAATGATTTTCACGAGAGAAGATAAAATGACTTCTTCAAAACATATGAAATATGAGTTGGGAGTTTCAAAGAATTAAATTCAAAGTTCTTTTGAATTTATTTTCAATTTGGAGTTATTTGAGTTTTATTCAAATTATTTTTCTCCAAAAATAAAATATACGGAAAATAGGGTAACATGATTCCCTACATCAGAAAATTGGAGAGAAATAAATTTGAATTTATTTTGGTATTTTTAAAATAATTTTTGTTGGATTTTGTTAGACCAGTAGCACTCTTTGAATTATCTGAATTTGTGTAAATTTTATTTAAGGTTAAAAAAAATGTCCATCTTGTAGAAAATCTTTTTCTGAAAATTTTGATATGTTATATGCCTATATAATATTTCTGTTTATTTTGTTTTATTTTGGTTTGTGCGGATAAATGTTTTTTTTAAAAAAAATCTTTTCTCCTCCATGTCAACTGGGCTGGCCTAACAGCCACGGCCCAGCCAGCCAGTAGCGTCGTCTCCTCACAGAAAGCGTGAGCGGGACTCCACGAGTCCCAAGACCGACCCCCCGCCTTGGCCCCTCCTCCACGCCTCCCCTTGCCCCCTCGCCCAAGGAAGGCCTCGGCCCGTGCCCTTATAAGGCCGGCCCCGACGCCGCCGCCCCTCTTTTCCCCCTCCCCCTCCCGCATCACCGCGCCGCCGCCAGATCTCGCCGACGCCGCCATTGTTGTTCGCACTGTCGCCCTCGCAGCCACCGCCGCCCATAGCGCCGTCCCCGCCGCCGTTGCCATCGCGGAGCCGATCCAAACGCCGCCGCCGCGGTTTTGTCGCTAAAACCGCCGAACATGGCCATGAACCCAGTATAACCGCCGCCCGATCCGGTTTTCGTCGGTTTTTCTTTTTAAACGCGGTTTTCTTTTAGTTAGTTTTAATTAGTGAACGCTCATCAGATTAGATCTGGAGCGAACGATTTTTCGTTCATTAGCGTTCTGCAACGAACGTCCGCTTTTTAGTCTTTTTCTTTTTCTTTATAATTTTCGGCCAGGGACCCGTCTGTGAGTATTTTAATTACAGATTAGCCCCTGGACTTCAAACCTCCACAACTTTTTACTCGTTAGTGCAAATCCAACGAAACCAACGCCCACTTCTTCGTTATGATCTCCTCTATCCAGTAATCCAACTTAAACATGTTTTTGAAAGTTTAAAATTTGAATTAGATCAGATTTGTATTTGAACTTAGTTTGATCATAACTTGAGTTTTATAGCTCCGTTTGAGTTGATCCTTTTTGCAAATCGAAGCTCTTGAACCAAACTTTCTGATAAGGCCAAATTCACTTAATTTTGGTACTGTTAGAAATTGTTTTATGTTGCAAGAGTTATTCCCTTGGTTTTGATGTTTTCCGAATCGTACTCTTCGTTCTTTCCGATCTTTTGAGTGATTTCTTATGTATGGTTACCATTGCTTGATCACGATAGATTGACCGGAGTGTGACGAGTAGAACTATCAGGAGTTGAGTGTGAATCATCTTCATCAACATTAGAGGCAAGTAACACTTGATCATACCTTTTCTACTACCCAGTTTTCGTGCATTAGATCAACCCTCACACATTGCATGTTTAGGATCAAACTAAATTGTGGGGATGGGAAGTAGATGAGGTAGTACCTATTACCTGTTTTACTTATCAAACCTTTGGGAGTTACTTCCGCGTTTGCTTATTATGCCATGCTATGCTAGTAGACGTGGATTGGGTGAGTGAATATCCATGACAGATGTGAGATTGTTAATTAATGGTTTATCTAAGGTGGCAACTTAAATACACATCTGGGTGGATTGAGGCACCTGGGGTTACCAGGACTTGCCTGTTTTTTTGGAAATCCCGGGGGTACCGTGTGATTTTCCTATGGACCGCCACCCAGGCTCAAAGGGATCATAAGATAATTCATGCTAGTAACTTACGTGTGCAGCCATAAGCCATTATGGGCTCTGGCATAGTTGACTAAGTTGTGCGAACCCTTATAGTGGTGGACTAGCAGATGTAGGGGATGTAGGTGTATGGGTCTACCCATCGTAAGGTGCTAGCGCTTCTGAAAAACTGGTCTCGGTCATCCGTTTCTCAAACACCATGTAGTGCGAGAAACCAAACGGAGGCGATCGAGTCTTGTGGGGAAAAGTACGCAAATCTCTGCAGAGTGTACAAACTAATCATGATTAGCCGTGTCCCCGGTTATGGACATCTTGAGTATCTAGTACTTGAATATTCTGTTGAATCTCATCATGTTACTTTACTTAATTTTGTTGGGATTGTTAATGAATACTTTTTAATTGGGATTGAGGATGCTGTCAACCATTCTCAATGTCTAACAACCACCATGATAGTTAAATAAATTTATTCCTTTGTAGTAGGGAAAAATTGGCTTTATGCAAAAACTGTAACCATAGAGCTTTTCCACCAGCCATATATGCATGTAGTATAGGCTTATCATTCATTATTCTCTATGTGTTACATTGCCAGTACATTCAATGTACTGACCCGTTTTCGGGCTGCAACGTTTCATGTTGCAGACTTTTCAGACGACGAGTAAGTGATACGTTTGGGTTACGATTTCCTATACTCAACTTTGCCGTTGGTGTTGATGGGAATCCACAACCTTGTTGCTTCCGCTATTTTGGATTGAGGTAATGGTATTTACGTTATTTTATACATGTGATTTACCTCTGTTATAAATCCTCGAGTACTGTGTGTGTCAGCATACCGATCCAGGGATGACACGTAAGCACAGAGACTTGACCGTTTGAGGTCGGGTCGCTACACACAAGTGCTTAAATAAATCATACATCAATCAGAGTACACACATAGGCCCGTCTATGGACAAATCCAGAAGAAAGAAGACAACCCCAAATGCTAGATCCCTGATCATCCCAACTTGGCTCCACTACTGATCATTAGGAAAAGACACATAGTAACAGCTAAGGACCTCATCGAACTCCCATCTGAGCTCGGTTGCATCGCCTACACTGGTATCATTGGGACCTGCAACTATTTGTAGTATATTGTGAGTCACGAGGACTCAGCAATGTCAAAACCTGCGAGATCAAGACTATTTAAGCTTATGGGTAGGATGTAGTGACGAGGAGGAGTTGCAGCAATTGATAACCATAAAATATGGTGGCTAAAGGCGAGTACAAGAGTAAGGAGAGAAACTACGCAACGGTCGTAATCTAGAAGTGATCAAGAAGTGATCCTGAAGACTACTTACATTCAAACATAACCCAAACCGCGTTCACTTCCCGGACTCCGCCAAAAAGAGACCATCACGGCTACACACGCGGTTGGCACATTTTAATTAAGTCAAGTGTCAAGTTCTCTACAACCGGATATTAACAAATTCCCATCGGAAACATAACTGCAGGCTTGACTCTCGAAAGTTTATACCCTGCAGGGGTGCCCCAACTTAGCCCATCACAAGCTCTCATGATCAGCGCAGGATATTCCTTCCCCCGAGAAGAACCGATCAGTCTCGGAATCCCGGTTACAAGACATTTTGACAATGGTAAAACAAGACTAGAAAGACCGCCCGGATGTGCCGACAAATCCTGATAGGAGCTGCACATATCTCATTCTCAGGGCACACTAGATGAACACTATGTACAGCTAAAACCAGCCCTCAAGTTTCCCCGAGGTGGCGCCGCAAGTGGCTCTAGTATGGACCAACATTTAGAGAAGCACTGGCCCGGGGGGGTTAAAATAAAGATGACCCTCGGGGATGCAGACCCCAAGGGAGGGTTATAGGTTGTTAGGCAAATGGAAAACCAATGTTGGGCCTTGCTGGAGGAGTTTTATTCAAAGCGAACTGTCAAGGGGTTCCCATAAACCCGACCGCGTGAGGAACGCAAAATCAACGAACATAACACCGGTATGACGGAAACTAAGGTGGCAAGAGTGGAAGAAAACACGAGGCATTAGGCCGAGCCTTCTACCCTTTACCAAATATATAGATGCATTAATTTAAGTAAGACATATTGTGATATCCCAATATAAACATGTTCCAACATGGAGCAATCCTCAACTTCACCTGCACCTAACAACGCTATAAGAGGGGCTGAGCAAAAGCGGTAACTTAGCCTAACAACGGTTTGCTAGGAAAGGTGGGTTAGAGGCTTGACATGGCAATGTGGGAGGCATGGTAAACAAGTGGTAGGCAGCGTGACGTAGCGATAGAACGAACAACTAGTAAGCAAAGATAGAAGTGATATCGAGGGTAATGGTCATCTTGCCGGAAATCCCGCTAGGAAGAAGATCAAAACCATGAAGTAGACGAACCAACGTAGTCGAACGAATCCTCACAACTCCAGAATGTAACTGAAGCTAATGAGGGAAGCAAACCAGAAAGAAGCAAACAACATGGTAAACCAACAAGCATAAGCATGGCATGATGCACAAACAAGTATCATGCATGTCCGGTTTAAAGAGGCAAGGCATGGCAAAGTGCAACAAACAATACTACAAGTTAAGTGGAGCTCAATATGCAACAAGTTGCATATTGACGAAACACCACATTTCATTATTTAGTTCTCTCTCATTATGCTGCTCATCAATATTAAATGTTGGTTACCATGGCAAGAGGTGAAGCATAAGTAAACTAACTATTTTAGGCAATTTAAATGAGGCCGGAAACATAAAACAACAATTCCGGTAAACTCTCGTGTCATTTAGCAATTTAATGCAAACACAATTTTAAACATTTTAAATGTTGTTATCATGATGCGGATGATATATGCAAGTTTTAGGCAATTTTTATGAAGATGTTGACATGAGCAAGATATGAAACATTTGTCACTGTGGTGGAAAGAAAGGTGCCACGACAATGAATTCGAAAATAATGCCACAGCAACATATCGCTGATCCGATAACTCACTGAGATACCGGTGCAAAATAGTAAGTGTGCGGATGTGTGGAACATGCAAAAGATGGTTGGGCGATCCCGGTTACCGAGTTCCCAGGGGCGACGACATGGAAACGAGGAGGAACGTGCAATGACAAATCGGACACGGAGCAAAATAGGGTGCATCTCATACAACACAACATTTGTCCGTGGGCATCATCTCGAGGTTATACCTTTGAAGCATGCATTTTCGGATAGGATCAAGTTCGGTGCGGTAGCGGAAGTAGACGTTCTCGGGACGGTCATAGTGGAGGTAGTGGTACACGGGTTGTAGTGGAAGTAGTGGTACACGGCGATAGTAGTGGAAGTAGTGTTTCACATTTTCGTAGTTGTACGCACTCCATAGATGATCGGGGTCACGACGAGGAACTTGATGTCCACGGGGTCGACGGTAGAGGAGGTAGTGGTACTATTCGCCAGTCGTCATGGTACTTGGGGTCTTCGGGCTTGTCGGTCTCGATTCTTGCGACGGTAGTGGTACACATGGTAGATGAACTTGGCGATCCGAAGGGGCACTTGGCAGGTCGTTGAGGTACGCCTTCTTAGCGATCCCATAGACGAGATAGAGGTACTTGACGCGTCACCGTGTAGTCGAACTTGGCGGTCTTGATGAACCATAGTGGTACTGGGCGAGATACACGGCCATGGTAGTCTTCGAACTTGGTTTTCAAATGCATGACTCCACGGGTACTGGGGTTACTCAGCAATGGCCGTGGCAAAGAGGCGGTAGCATCAGTCAAAGGAAGCGACAGCGGCAGCTTGGCCCGAAGACGACGGGCGATGGGGGCGTCGGCCCCTAGTTTGAAGCAAAGGCGAGGCGCTGGCCTCGAGCGACGCTCATCTGCGGGAATAGTGACGGGGTCATAGCACCATGGGGATGGAGGTGCTGGTGAGCAGCTGATGAAGGAGGACATCAGCGCAGGATCTCGAGGCCATGGGGATGGCCGGTAGAAGGAGGCACGAGCGAGGCGAAGCAGGAGAGGTAGTTGTGGCGCTGGACGGCGACGAGGCTCTCTAGCCGGTGCGTCAAATAGCGAGGCAGGCGGGGCTTGAGCGGCTTGCACAAGGGCGGAGATCGACCGAGGCGCTGCAGAAGCGGCGCTAGGGGACGAGCACAGCGGCGATCAGGCGCGAGCGCTCCGTCTCTCTTCTTGGCGGCATGGGAAGGCACGAGAGGGTGAGAGTGAGGGGTCAGGGAGAGATGGCGGCGCTGCGGGGAAGCAAGAGGGAGAGATCGAGAGCAGGGGGTCGGGGCTAGGGTTAACTAGGTTTAGGTGGGGCGGTTGGGCTCAAGTGCCCGGCTGGGCCTGAGGATTGTCCTTGGAGGCTGGGCCTAGGAGGTTAGGCGGCCTGGTTGCAGCTTTTGAGCAAAAAGGACAACCTTCTCGCTATTTCCCAACTACAGAAATAGATAGACGGAAAAGAGAAGGAAAGAAATAGCTAGGGAGTTTTGGAAAATGCTGAAATTTCACCTATAGAGTCTAAGAATTATACTTAGCCCAAGAAAGGAAGTTTCACGCGATATGGAAGAGTTGAATTCAAACTCATTTGAATTTAATTCAAATGGTTTGAACTAGGGCTAGGTTATAGGAGTGCCCAAAAATGCCAACAATTTAGGTGTAGCTTAGAAAAGTGATGAAAGAATTTATGGACAAAGTTTGAGGTCAAGAAGTGAGATAACAAAGGCATGGGGAATTATTTTGCAAGTGTGTTACGGTTAATTCCAAGCTAATGGAATATTTTATAGTAGCTCCCTAAATATTGGGAGGATATGTTATAAATAGAAATCACCATGTGAATTCCCTCGATTTAAATAGATCAACGATCTATGCAATTTATTTAGCTGAGTTTTAAAAATGGTTGCAAGAAGACATGATGCAATGCACATGAAGCAATCAGATGAAAATCTTGACATGAACAAAAGGCAAAACGAAGACAAAAACCCAACCACGAAGGAAATATCATATCACATAGCCGGAAATGGCAAGAGTTGGAGTTACAATTATGGAAAGTTACATCCGGCGTGTTACACTGCTCTATGATACTAAGCATTAGTGAGGTAGCTAGTATATCATTGACTAGCTAGTACCATATATATATATATATGCATTATACTAGTATATATATGATCGATACTACCACTGTAATGCGCGCATAGTATCATAAGTTAGTATCTTAGGTTGCCTTATTAATTACCATGCGTGACAGAAAGTAGTACAACATTTAATATGATACGGTATCATGATATGATACCCACCTCACTTTCCTCATTTAACTGTGGTAGCTCTCTTTCTCATTTAACTATGTGCCACATCGTCCAAAAAGTCTAGTTGGCATGCATGATACTGCTTGATGCTCCCACTATGACATGCCTTAGGGTGGCCATAGTGGAGGTATCATAGCCGGTATCATGCACTCAGGAATAGCAAATATGATGATGTGGCAAAGAAGAAGTAACATAGATACCGTAACATATATATAATGTAAATGCTATACTACTCTGTGTCATGCATGGCCATAAATATGGTCATCTATGATATATATATATATATATATATACTACTCTATGATACTATATATATGCACTATGAAGGTACATACGTAGTATCATATGCATGATACTATAGTATATGATACTTCCCCAATACAGGGCTGGCCATAGTGGTGGTATCATAGCTGACGATATCATGCACTCGGAAAATAGCAAGTATGGTGATGTGGCAAAGAATTAAATATAGTGAGGGTTAGAGTAACATATAGGTAGATACCCCATGTTAAATGCGATGCTAATTTGTGTCATGCATGGCAATAAATATGATCTATGATACTATATATACTCTATGTATTATACTATGCGCTATAATTAAAGGTAGTATCATACACTAGTATCATATATATATGCATGATACTAGTATATGACACTCTCCACTATGAGTAGCCTAAGGATAGCCTAACTAAAACACCCACATGTAGTTGTAGTAGGGTTTTTGACTTTATATGCACTAAAATGCAAGGCAAGTGCAAAGAATTCCTTAAACATAGCAGACGACCTGAAATGGGCCAGAAAATCAAACCAAAGGTATATCCGCGATTGTTTACCATGATTTTTTTCGAGGCGGAACGATGTAGCTAGTAACTGATGATTTGTTATCCGAAGTGTCGCGTCTCCTTTTGGAAACTATGATCCTTCTAGTGAGATGCTCCGGTATGGAAGGTGAAAGCACCAAAACTTGTGCCAAACATTACCAAATTTTTTCCATGCGATCGTGAGATTTTCGTTATTTTCCGGACTCTATGTGCATTTCCTGATATGAAAATTCCAACAAGGCCTACGCCTCTGGCTGCACCCTGCGGCCGAACTATTTGAAGTTTTTCCCGTTTGTCGCACAATGAACGAAAACTAGCAAAGCGACACACAAATGATCTTGCTAACATGCACGTGTAGTTGCGACTGTATATATATACATTAAACGAAATCTCTTTTCTTTTTGCATATTTAAAGTTTCAGATTGCTAGCAAGGTCTGCCGCCTAGTAAAATGTACCAGAAAATTGAACCATAGGGTACAATCATGATTTCCTATCGTGGAAAAAATATTGGAGGTGAAACGATGAGCTCATGTTTTCGTTCAAACAAAAATATGTTGTTAGTCAATGTAAATGTTTTCAAATAGCCCGTGGTTCACACAAGAAAGCTTGTGTCCAGTAAACCGTGGCCAAGGACCCCCTTTGCCATGCGCGCAATCTGAGTCGTGTGTTCTGAATGGCCAGAACCCAAACCCAATGGATCATACATCTGCATCATTAGATTCTCCTTGATCGAACAGCGATCCTCATTCCTTTCGACAACACATGCAGTTCCGGTTGTGATTTTATTTATATCCACAAATTGCATCTTATATTCAAAAAATGTCTTAAATATAGCAAACGATACCGAAAATGCGTTAGAAAATCAAACACATGGTATAATGGTGAATGCGTACCATGGAAATTTTTATGAGGCCAAACGATGAAGTCACCGACGACTGGAGTTTGAATTGACACATATCCTTTTGGAAACCATGGTCCTTCGTGTGAGATGCTCTGGTTTGGAAGGAGCGATCATCAAAACCTATGCCAAACTTTACCAAAAAATTTCCCCAGGGTCGTGAGAGCACGCCACGGGCACACGCCGATTTTGATGAAGTCTGGACTCCATCTGAATTCCCAGTAATTAAAATACCAACTAGGCCTACGTCGGTGACCACACTTCACGGCCGAAATGTTTGAAACTTCTCCCTGTTTCTCAAACAATGTATGAAAACTCGCAAAGCAACACATAAATGATTTGTACACCTTCTTTGCTAACTAACACCCAGATGTGTATTCATAGAACAGTTTCAATTTAATTATATGCACTAAATGGAAGATAAGTGCAAAAACATGACTTGAATATAGCAATGAGACCTTAAATGGGCCAGAAAATCAAACCTAGGATATATACGTGATTGTTTACCATGAAAATAATTCAAAGCGGAATGATGTTATCAGTGATGATTGGAGTCTGAAGTGCCGCGTCTCCTTTTGGAAACTATGATCCTTCTTGTGAGAGGCTCCGATTTGGAAGGCGTGAGCATCAAAACTCGTGCCATCTTTACCAAAAAAAATTCCATGTGATCCTGAGAACACGGCACGGTGACACACCAATTTTTGTTATTTCCGGACTCTATATGCAGTTCCTGTAATTTAGAATACCAACATGGCATAGGCCTCTAGCCGCACCCTGCGACCGAACTGTTTGAATTTTTTCCCGTTTCTCGAACAATGAATGAAAACTCCCAAATAGACACACAAATAATCTTGCTAGCTAGCTAGCACCGACGTGTAGTTGCGACTATATAGCGAACAACTCAAATATAGAAAACTATACCTCAAATGCACGAGAAAATTGAACCATAGGGTACAATGGTGATTTCTTACCGTGGAAAACAATTTGAGGCGAAACGATGAACTCTTGTTCTCATTTAAACGAAAATATGTTGTTAGTTCATGTAAATGTTTTCAAATAGCACACGGTTCACTCATGAAAGCCGTGTGCCTACCAAACTATGGCCGAAGCCCGCTGAAAGCACAAGTGCTCCCTGGGTGATTTTGGTAATTAATGTCAATATATCTCTTGTTGGACTAATACTTTTATCTAGTGTATTTCAGATAAGTCCAACAGTGGAGTGGCATGGACAAGAGGATGTGGAACCCCTGCAAGATTCTAAGGACAAAGGTCTGGCTCAAGCTCAAAGCTCAGGACTTTACATTTTCTATTTTCAGTGATCCAAGATCACATTGAGTTCATAGGAAAGCCAATACTATTAAAAGGGCATGTGGTGTTGCTTAATGGCTTGCTTGCTCAAAGTGCTTAGTGATATGCTCGAAAGCCCTCAATCACTTTCTCACTTCCACATATGTCCCAAACCTAAAGTCAAACTCGGCCCCACCGATTTGATCCATCCAGCACCATCGAGTTCAGTTGACATAGCCACTGCCAGAAACCCTAGTCACTTTGGTCTAACCGATGGGATCTCGGTCTCATCGAGATGGGCTTGCAAACTCCCTGTTGTCTATTGCAATATTTTTGGTCTCACCGAGAATATGTAATCGGTCACAACGAGTTTGCCTGACCAACTCTCTATTTTGCTTATTACAAAATCGGTCCCACTGAGTTGTGTAATCGGTCAAACCGAGATGAGGTTTTACCCTAACCCTTGCACATCGGTTCCACCGAGTTGATCATATCGGTCCCACCGAAATGCCTAACTGTCACATTTAGAACTAAATCGGTCCGACCGATTTTTCTGATTCAGTCCCACCAAGTTTGGTGAATGTATGTAACGGTTAGATTTGGTGTGGAGGCTATATATACCTCTCCACCCTCTCCTCATTCGTGAGGGAAGCCATCAGAACGTGCCTACACTTCCAACATTCATTTTCTAAGGGAGAACCACCTACTCATGTGTTGAGGCCAAGATATTCCAATCCAATTATATGAATCTTGATCTCTAGCCTTCCCCAAGTTTCTTTCCACTCAAATCATCTTTCCACCAAATCCAATCCTATGAGAGAGAGTTAAGTGTCGGGGAGACTATCATTTGAAGCACAAGAGCAAGGTGTTCATCAACAACACACCATCTATTACCTTTTGGAGAGAGGTGTCACCTAGATTGGTTAGGTGTCACTTGGGAGCCTCAGTCAAGATTGTGGAGTTGAACCAAGTAGTTTGTAAGGGAAGGAGATCACCTTCTTCATGAAGATCTACCCTATTGAAGCAAGTCCTTCATGGGCGATGGCCATGGTGGGATAGACAAGGTTGCTTCTTCGTGGACCCTTCGTGGGTGGAGCCCTCCGTGGACTTGCGCAATCGTTACCCTTCATGGGTTGAAATCTCCGTCAACGTGGATGTAAGATAACACCACCTATCGTAACCACGCCAAAAACATCCGTGTCTCCAATTGCGTTTGCACACTCCAATCCCATCCCCTTACCTTCTTGCAAGTTGCATGCTTTACTTTCCTCTGCCCATATACTCTTTGCATGCATGCTTGATATGTATTGTGAATGGTTAAACTTGTGCTTAAACTTCACCTCAACTTGAAAAACTTAAAAACTGCCAACTTTGTGTGTTGAGGGTCTATTCACCCCCCTCTAGACACCTCTTCTTGACCCTTTCAATTGGTATCAGAGCTTGCTCCATGGCTTTGGTTTAAACACCATTGGAGGAAGATGGATGAGTCTACGTTGGGGAGTCTTAGACATAGAGTGCCTATACTTGATGGAGAGTACTTTAACGAGTGGAAAAATGAGATGCTTGTGATTTTCAATTAATATCATTTGAACAATTACATTACTAGCCCTTGTGCACCTCATGTTGATCCTATGCATCCTACCCTTGAGGAGTTGATGACCCACAAGTGTAGCAGATCTATCGTAGTCCTTTCGATAAGTAAGAGTGTCGAACCCAACGAGGAGCAGAAGGAAATGATAAGCGGTTTCCGGTAAGGTTTTCTCTGCAAGCACTGAAATAGTAGGTGATAGATAGTTTTGTGATAAGATAAATAGTAATGAGCAACAAGTAAATAAAATACATAAAGTGCAGCAAGGTGGCCCAATCCTTTAGGTAGCAAAGGATAAGCCTAGACAAATTCTAATAATGATAAAGGAGCTCGCGAGGACACATTGGGAATTATCGTCAAGCTAGTTTTCATCACGTTCATATGATTCGCGTTCGGTACTTTTATAATTTGATATGTTGGTGGACCGGTACTTGGGTACTGCCCTAACTTGGACAAATATCCCACTTACGATTAACCCCTATTGCAAGCATCCCCAACTACAAAAAGGAGTATTCAGGTGAACCTAACCACACCATTAAACATATGGATCCATATCAGCCCCTAACGAAGCAACGCACAAACTAGGGTTTAAGCTTCTGTCACTCTAGAAACCCATCATCTACTTATTACTTCCCCATGCCTTCCTCTAGGCCCAAATAATGGTGAAGTGTCATGTAGTCGACATTCAGATAACACCACTAGAGGAAAAGACAACATACATCTCATCAAAATATCGAACGAATACCAAATTCACATGACTACTAATAGCAAGACTTCACCCATGTCCTCAGGAACGAACGTCACTACTAACAAAGCATATTCATGTTCATAATCAGAGGAGTAATAATATGCATAAAGGATCTGAACATATGATCTTCCACCAAGTGAACCAATTAGCATCTACTACAAGAATCAACACTACTAGCAACCCATAGGTACCAATTTGTGGTTTTGATACAAGATTGGATACAAGAGATGAAATAGGGTTTTGAGAGGAGATGGTGCTGGTGAAGATGTTGATGGAGATTGACCCCCTCCCGATGAGAGGATCGTTGGTGATGATTTCCCTCTCCTAGAGGGAAGTGTCCCTGGCAGAACAGTTCTGCCAGAGCCCTAGATTGATTCCGCCAAGGTTCTGCCTCGTGGCGGCAGAGTTTCGTCCCGTAAGCTCGCCCACGATTTTTTCTAGGGTAAAAGTGATGATATAGCAGAAGATTGTCGCCAGAGACCCACCAGGGGGCCCAGGAGATAGGAGGGCGCGCCCTATAGGGGGGCGCCCCCTGTCTCCTGGACAGGCTGTGGCCCCCTGGCCAATTTCTTTCGCTCATAAATTCGTATTAAATCGAAAAAGTTGTTTCGTGGAGTCTCAGGACTTTTGGAGGTGTGCAGAATAGGTGTCCAACGTTTGCTCCTTTTCCAGCCAGAATTCCAGCTGCCGGCATTCCCCCTCTTCATGGTAAACCTTGTAAAATAAGAGAGAATAGCCATAAGTATTGAGATATAATGTGTAATAACAGCCCGTAATGCAATAAATATTGATATAAAAGCATGATGCAAAATGGACGTATCAACTCCGCCAAACTTAGACCTCGCTTGTCCTCAAGCGGATTCCGAAATTGAAAAATATGTCCACATGTTTAGAGATAGAGGTGTTGATAAAAATAAAATACGGACATGAGGGCATCATGATCATTCTAATAACAGCAACATATATAGATTTTTGTCATATTGTTTCTCATGCTCAAGTAATAAGCAATTCACAATGTCAACTATGGTTCAAAAACTTCATTGGGAACTAACAAACTATAATCTCAGTCATTGAAGCAATTGCAATTTATCGCAACATCAGAAAGAGTCAATAATAGAGCTTCTTAGCAAGCTCACATACTCAACTATCTCGTAGTCTCCTACAACTGTTAACACTCACGCAATACTTGTGGTTATGGAGTTTCAGATGGACACTGAGAAAGATAGGGGCTTATTGTGTTGCCTCCCAACGTATTCACCTTTAGGTGATGTCAACAATAATAGCCTATGCCAACTTACATCCAATTGGATATATATATCATGATCTTTCAAACACGAGGAGCTTGCCAAAGGATAAAGTGAAAAAGGGAAAAGTGAAGATCACCTTGACTCAAGCATAAAGTAAAAACATAAAGTAAAAGATAGGCCCTTTGCAGAGGGAAGCAAAGGTTGTCATGCGCGTTTAGGGTTGATGTACAAAATCTTAATGCAAAAGAACGTCACTTTATATTGCCCCTTGTATGTGGACCTTTATTATACAGTCCGTCGCTTTTATTACTTCCACCAAAAGTTCGTACAAAGCTTATTTTCTCTGCACTAATAAGTCATACATATTTAGAGAGCAATTTTTATTGCTTGCACCGATGACAACTTACTTGAAGGATCTTACTCAATCCATAGGTAGGTATGGTGGACTCTCATGGCAAAACTGGGTTTAAGGATATTTAGAAGCACAAGTAGTATCTCTACTTAGTGCAAGGAATTTGGCTAGCATGAGGGGGAAAGGCAAGCTCAACATGTTTGGAAGGTCAATGACAATATACTTTAACTGAGATGTCGGAAAACATAAACCATTACGTTGTCTTCCTTGTCCAATGTCAACTCTTTTAGCATTTCATACTTAATGAGTGCTTCACAATCATAAAAGATGTCCAAGATAATTTATTTATATGTGAACCCCTCTTTCCTTATCACTTCCTATTAATTGCAACGATGGCCAAGGCTACGTTCATCAACTATCAACAATTTTTATGCCTCATACTTTCTATGTGTGAAGTTATCACTATCCATAAGATCAATATGAACTCTTTTATTCTTTCTACTTTCTCAAGATCATAGCAATCATAGCAAAGCCCTTGAATCAACACTAATCTTTATTATAGATAGCACACGGACTCGATTACATAAAGAGATCACAATGCAAAACTCAAAACTACTTGATATCAAAACGTCAAACTACTAGATCAAGATACTACTAACCAGGATCGAACTAAATAAAGCGGTAAAGATAGAAGTGTGATGGTAATATGATACCGGGGCATCTCCCCAAGCTTGGCAGTTGCCAAGGGGAGTGCCCATACCCATATGATTATGTCCTCGGAGGTGGTGAAGTAGGAGTTGTTGATGATGTAGGCTTGTCGTCTGTCTTCCATGGCATAGGTTCTCCATCATAAAAGGATGATCGAGTCTCCGGGATCCTAAAATCTGTAGCCAAACTCATTTGCTTGAATCTATATTCATACTCACAGTTCTGGTTTTGCAGGTCATATATCTGGGCTTGGAGGTGCTCGATTTTCTCTTGAAGCTTGAAGATGGTCTCCCCAATGATTTTAGCATCTAGCTTGTGGTTGTTGGTGAACTCCGTGATCATCATCTGGTTGGCATTGATTCCACGCTCCACCATCCCTTGGCACTTGAAAACTTCTTGTTCCACAGCTTCAAGCTTTGTCTCCATGCTCCTGGTACGCCTTGGTCCCTCCACATCGTGGATGTGCAGCACCTCCTCACGCATCTCAATGGTTTGAGGATGTTGCAGCACTTCGGCGAGATAGGGGTTGATAACCCTCTCGAAGAACTTGTCCTTGGGAGCGCTTGGAGACGACATGATGCTCTAGATCTGAAACAGAAACAGCTCGAAACGAAAATAGAGGATATTTGCATGATACGATGGTCAAAACCTTCGAGAGTATATATAATGAATTTTTACCGACCAAAATACGTAACATACAAGAAAACGGAGTCCGGGAGGCACATGAGGTGCCCACGAGACAGGGGGCACGCCCTACAGGGGGGGGCGCCCTCCACTCTCATGGGGGCCTCGTGTCCCTTTCGGACTACTTCTTTCTTCCTAAAATTCTTAAATAATCCAAAACTGATAAAAATTGCCTTTGGAGTTGTTTTGAAGTTGGTTTACTTACCGTACCACATACCTATGCCTTTCGGGAGTCTGGAACGCTCAGGAAGGTGTCCCTTATGTATTCCTCAGGGGTTACGGTTTCAATAATATTAGTTTCAACATTGATAGGATTACCTGAAATATAATGTTTAATTCTTTGACCGTTAACCACCCTCAGATTTGTGCCTTCAAAGTTGTTGATTTTTATAGCACCAGAACGATAGACCTCCTCGATAACGTAGGAACCTTCCCATTTTGAGAGAAGTTTTCCTGCAAAAAATCTTAAACGAGAGTTGAATAATAACACATAATCTCCTACATTAAACTCACGCTTTTGTATCCTCTTATCATGCCAGCATTTGACTTTTTCTTTGAAAAGCTTGGCATTCTCATACGCTTGGGTTCTCCATTCATCAAGGGAGCTAATATCAAATAACCTTTTCTCACCGGCAAGTTTGAAGTCATAATTGAGCTCTTTGATGGCCCAATATGCCTTATGTTCAAGTTCAAGATGTAAATGACATGTTTTTCCATAAACCATCTTATAAGGAGACATACCCATGGGATTTTTGTATGCAGTTCTATAGGCCCATAATGCATCATCATGTTTTTTGGACCAATTCTTTCTAGATCTATTCACAGTCTTTTGCAAAATTAATTTGAGCTCTCTATTGCTCAGCTCTACTTGACCACTAGACTGCGGATGATAAGGAGGTTCTATTCTATGATTGACATCATACTTAGCAAGCATCTTACGGAAAGCACCATGAATAAAATGTGAACCACCATCAGTAATAAGATATCTAGGGACTCCAAACCTCGGAAAAATAACTTCTTTAAGCATTTTAATAGAAGTGTTATGATCAGCACTACTAGTTGGAATAGCTTCTACCCACTTAGTAACGTAATCAACGGCAACTAAAATATGTGTATAACCATTAGAGGCAAGAAAAGGCCCCATATAATCAAAGCCCCAAACATCAAACGGTTCAATAACAAGAGAATAATTCATAGGCATTTCTTGACGTCTACTAATGTTACCTATTCTTTGACATTCATCACAGGATAAGACAAACTTACGAGCATCTTTGAAGAGAGTAGGCCAATAAAAACCAGATTGTAGTACCTGGTGTGCAGTTCTATCTCCAGCGTGGTGCCCTCCATAAGATTCAGAGTGACACTTACGTAGAATCTGTTCCTGTTCATGCTCAGGCACACAACGTCTAATAACACCATCTACTCCTTTATAAAGGTGTGGGTCATCCCAGAAGTAATGTCTTAAATCATAAAAGAACTTTTTCTTTTGCTGGTATGTGAAACTAGGCGGTATATATTTAGCAACAATGTAATTAGCATAATTAGCATAACAAGGAGCAGTACGAGAAGCATTGTTCATCAAGAAAGCTATCATTAATAGGCAGTGGGTCATCAAGAACATTATCTAACCTAGACAAGTTATCAGCAACGGGGTTCTCAGCTCCCTTTCTATCAATAATATGCAAGTCAAATTCCTGGAGTAGGAGAACCCATCTAATGAGTCTAGGCTTAGCATCTTTCTTTTCCATAAGATATTTAATAGCAGCATGATCAGTGTGAATAGTAACTTTGGAATCAACAATATAAGGTCTAAACTTATCACATGCAAACACAACCGCTAAGAATTCTTTTTCAATAGTAGCATATTTTCTCTAGGCAGTATCAAGAGTCTAACTAGCATACTGGATAACATTCAATTTCTTATCGACTCTTTGCCCTAAAACAGCACCTACAGCATAATCGCTAGCATCGCACATAATTTCAAAAGGTAAATTCAATCGGTAATTTGAACAATAGGTGCAGTGATCAAAGCTTTCTTAAGTGTTTCAAATGCTTCTACACAATCATCATCCAAGACAAAAGGAATATCTTTTTGTTATAAATTAGTCAGAGGCCTAGAGATTTTAGAAAAGTCCTTAATGAACCTCCTATAAAAACCGACGTGACCAAGGAAACTTCTTATACCTTTTATGTCCTTGGGACATGGCAACTTTTCAATAGCATCAACTTTGGCTTTATCAACTTCAATACCTCTCGGAGATCTTGTGCCCCAAGACAATGCCTTCAATAACCATAAGTGACACTTTTCACAAAAATCGATCAAGGTTGCTCAAACAATCATCAAAGGAGGATCCATAGACGGAGAAGTCATCCATGATTACCTCACAAATCTTTTCACAAAAATCAGAGAATATAGCCATCATGCATCTTTGAAAGGTAGTAGGTGCATTACATAAACCAAAAGGCATACGTCTATAAGCAAAAGTACCATAAGGGCAAGTAAAAGTAGTTTTAGATTGATCCTTCGCTGACACAGGTATCTGAGAGAAGCCAGAATAACCATCTAGAAAGCAAAAATGTGTTTGTTTGGATAGCCTTTCTAGAATTTGATCAATAAAAGGTAAAGGGTAATGATCTTTCTTAGTAGCTTTATTTAACTTACGGAAATCAGTTACCATCCTATAACCTGTAATAATTCTTTGCGGGATCAATTCATCTTTATCATTAGGAACAATGGTAATACCTCCCTTTTTAGGGATACAATGGACAGGGCTTACCCATTCACTATCAGCAATGGGATAAATAATACCTGCCTCAAGGAGCTTTAGTATCTCTTTTCTTACCACTTCCTTCATTTTGGGATTTAATCGTCTTTGAGGATCTCTAACTGGTTTGGCATCTTTCTCCACAGAAATTTTGTGCTGACATAATGTGGGACTAATGCCCTTAAGATCATCCAGAGTATATCCAATAGCAGCTCGGTGCTTCTTCAGAGTTTTCAATAATCTTTCTTCTTCTTTCTCTGAAAGGTTAGCACTAATAATAACAGGATATATTTCTTTTTCATCAAGATAAGCATACTTAAGATTATCAGGTAATGGTTTGAGTTCAAACACGGGATCACCCTTGGGTGGAGGGGGATCCCCAAGAATTTCAATGGGAGGATTATGTTTCAGCATAGGTTCCTGTTTAAGGAACACTTCATCTATTTCTTCCCTTTCCTTCATAAACATATCGTTTTCATGGTCTAACAAATATTGTTCTAATGGATCAGTTGGAGGAATAGCAATGGAAGCAAGACCAATAATCTCATCCTTACTAGGTGGTTCCCTTTCACGAGGTTGTCTACTAAACTTAGCAAAATTAAACTCATGAGACATACCATCTATGCCAACAGTGATGACATTCCTTTCACAATTAATCTTAGCACTAGCAGTATTCAAGAAGGGTCTACCAAAAATAATGGGACAAAAATCATCTTGTGGGGAAGCAAGAACAAGAAAATCAGCAGGGTATTTAACCTTCCCACACAAAACTTCAACATCTCTAACAATCCCAATAGTAACATCAATGTCTTCTAATTCAACGAGTGCAATGTCGTGCATAATTTCTTTATAAAGATCATATGGTATCGCACTAGCACTAGCACCCATATCACATAAGTCGTGATAACAATGATCTCCTATTTTAACAGAAATAACAGGCATGCCTACACCAGGTCTACGTGTCTTAGTATCGGGTCTAGCAATATTAGCAGTTTCACCCAAGAAAGAAATAACATGCCCATCTAAGTCCTCATCCAATAGATCTTTAATCGTAGCAATACCAGGTTCAACATTAATTTGCTTAGGACGTGTATAAGTCCTAGTATTACTCTTACGAACAACAGTCGAAGCTTTAGCATGATCTTTTATCATAACAGGAAAAGGAGGTTTTTCAACATAAGCAGTAGGAACAATAGGATCACTATAGGTAATAGTCTTTTCTTCGACTGTAATAGGTGCGACTACTATATATTTTAATAAAAATTGCAATGGGGTTTTACCCTACTGTTCATAGTCAAAAATAGGTGCGACTACTTCAACTTCAACAGGAGAATTATATTTAAACCACTTCTCTTTAGGGAGATCAACGTGAGTAGAAGAAGTTTCACAAAAAGTAGCTACTATCTCAGAGTCAAGTCCATACTTAGCGCTAAATCCAAGAAAAGCATCGGTATCCATAAAAGATTTAACACAATCGAACTTAGGTGTCATACCTGACTCCTTACCATCCTCGGAACCCCAATCTTCAGAGTTGCGTTTAATTCTTTCCAATAAGTCCCATTTGAAATCACTAGTCTTCAGCATATAAGAACCAGCATAGGAAGTATCGAGCAGGTTGCGATTATCAAGAGAAAGCCGAGCATAAAAATTCTGAATAATCATTTCCCGAGAGAGCTCATGATTGGGGCATGAATATAACATTGACTTAAGCCTCCCCCAAGCTTGAGCGATGCTTTCTCCTTCGCGAGGCCATAAATTATATATGTAATTACGATCACGATGAACAAGATGCATAGGATAGAACTTTCTGGTGAAATTCCAACTTCAATCGCTTATAATTCCAAGATCTCGTATCATCACATAGCCTATACCATGTCAATGCATCTCCCTTCAAAGATAAAGGGCAGACCTTCCTTTTGACAACATCATCGGGAATACCTGCAAGCTTAAATAATCCACAAACTTCTTCCACAAAGATAAGGTGTAAATCGGGATGCAATGTTCCGTCTCCTGCAAATGATTAGCTAGCATTTTTTCTATCAAACCCGAAGGAATCTCAAAGTGAATATTTTCATAAAGTTCAGTAGGTTGAGGAGCAACTCCTTGCTCTTCTGGTTGGGGTGCAGATACCCCAAACAAGCCCCTCAAAGGATTAGTTTCCATAGTGACAAGTAACAGAAAATTTCAGCACACTATATAAATGTTTCCTTACCAAGTTCCACTCACCAAGAGCACTACACTCCCCGGCAACGGCGCCAGAAAAGAGTCTTGATGACCCACAAGTGTACAGGATCTATCGTAGTCCTTTTGATAAGTAAGAGTGTCGAACCCAACGAAGAGTAGAAGGAAATGATAAGCGGTTTTCGGTAAGTTTTTCTCTGCAAGCACTGAAATAGTAGGTGATAGATAGTTTTGTGATAAGATAAATAGTAACGAGCAACAAGTAAATAAATTAAATAAAGTGCAGCAAGGTGGCCCAATCCTTTAGGTAGCAAAGGATAAGCCTGGACAAATTCTAATAATGATAAAGGAGCTCCCGAGGACACATTGGGAATTATCGTCAAGCTAGTTTTCATCACTTTCATATGATTCGCGTTCGGTACTTTGATAATTTGATATGTGGGTGGACCGGTACTTGGGTACTCCCCTAACTTGGACAAATATCCCACTTATGATTAACCCCTATTGCAAGCATCCGCAACTACAAAAAGGAGAATTAAGGTGAACCTAACCACATCATTAAACATATGGATCCATATCAGCCCCTAACGAAGCAACACATATAGTAGGGTTTAAGCTTCTGTCACTCTAGCAACCCATCATCTACTTATTACTTCCCCATGCCTTCCTCTAGGCCCAAATAATGGTGAAGTGACATGTAGTCGACGTTCACATAACACCACTAGAGGAAAAGACAACATACATCTCATCAAAATATCGAACGAATACCAAATTCACATGACTACTAATAGCTAGACTTCACCCATGTCCTCAGGAACAAACGTAACTACTCACAAAGCATATTCATGTTCATAATCAGAGGAGTAATAATATGCATAAAGGATCTGAATATATGATCTTCCACCAAGTAAATCAATTAGCATCAACTACAAGGAGTAATCAACACTACTAGCAACCTACATGTACCAATTTGTGGTTTTGATACAAGATTGGATACTAGAGATGAACTAGGGTTTTGAGAGGAGATGGTGCTGGTGAAGATATTGATGGAGATTGACCCCCTCCCGATGAGAGGATCGTTGGTGATGATTTCCCCCTCCCGGAGGGAAGTGTCCCAATGAGCAGCTCTGCAAGTGCCTAGATTGATTCCGCCAAGGTTCCGCCTCGTGGCGGCGGAGTTTTGTCCCGTAAGCTTGCCCACGATTTTTTCCAGGGTAGAAGTGATGATATAGCAGAAGATGGTCGCCGGAGGCCCACCAGGGGGCCAAGGAGATAGGAGGGCGCGCCCTATAGGGGGGGCGCCCCCTGTCTCCCGGGCAGGCTGTGGGCCCCCTGGCCTATTTCTTTCCCTCATAAGTTCTTATTAAATCCAAAAAGTTGTTTCATGGAGTCTCAGGACTTTTGGAGCTGTGCAGAATAGGTTTCCAATGTTTCCTCCTTTTCCAGCCAGAATTCCAGCTGCTGGCATTCCCCCTCTTCATGGTAAACCTTGTAAAATAAGAGAGAATAGCCATAAGTATTGAGATATAATGTGTAATAACAGCCCATAATGCAATAAATATTGATATAAAAGCATGTTGCAAAATGGACGTATCAGGAGTCAATTGACATGATTCGCAATCTTAGAACTGTTAATCTTATCACTAGAGGTTTCCCTAGAAACTTGATTGGTTGCTTGCCTACTCTTAATTGTGCCTACACTATATGGAGATTTATTGAGGAAAGATTTCTAAACTATTCCTTGCAAAATCTAGATGAGATTCTTCATAAGTCTATTGCCTTGAGTAAGATGAATTCCAAAGATCCTAAGTTTGGTAATTGTCTATTTGAGCTTACAAATCTTATGCATGCCAAAGGAGATGTTGGAATCACTAGCAATATTATTTCCGAAGCTATTAGAATTCATAAAGATGATCATTGTCAAAATCATTTATCTAATGAATCACGCTCTCTAGGAATTGATCCACCACATGACGATGTTGAACATGGATACTATGATGAGGACGATGATAGTGACTATGATCTTGATGATGCAATGAGACACTTTGGTCTTATGGCAAATCTTCGCGGATACATGGCAGGAGGAAAGGAATGGGTCCTTGATAGTGGATGTACCGATCACATGACCAGAGATAAATATATGTTTCGTGAGCTTGCTGAAAACGACAGCCCTCGAAAGTATGTCACTTTTGGTGATAACTCAAAGGGTAAGGTAGTTGGCCTCGGTAAGGTGGCCATCTCACACGATAGCTCCATACAAAATGTCATGCTCGTCGAATCTCTTGGCTATAATCTGCTTTATGTTTCTAGACTAGCTGACTTTGGTTTCAATGTCCTATTTACCAAAGTAGATTGCCAAGTGTTTCATAGAGATAATCATAAAATGGTCTTTACCGGCATACATAGAGGTGATCTATACATTGTGGATTTCACTAAAACGGCTCAACCTAGAACTTGCTTAATTGCTAAATCTTCCAAAGGCTGGTTGTGGCATAGACGGTTAGGACATGTGGGCATGCGAAACCTTGACAAGCTTATTAAAGGTGATCATATCCTTGGTGTTAAAGATGTCATATTTGATAAGGATAGACTTTGCAGCGCTTGCCATGCAGGAAAACAGGTTGGAGGAAGCCACCCCGTGAAGAACATCATGACCATAAGGAGACCGCTCGAGCTACTGCACATGGATCTTTTTGGTCCCAGTGCTTACAAAAGTCCCAGTGGAAACTCATTTGGTCTAGTTATAGTTGATGATTTTTCAAGATTTACGTGGGTGTTCTTTCTCGATGATAAATCACAGGTCCAAAAGATCTTCAAAAACTTCGCTCGGAAGGCCCAAAAACAATTTGAAGTGAAGATCAAGAAGGTTCGCAGCTACAATGGAACGAAGTTCAAGAACGCCAATGTGGACACCTTTCTTGATGAAGAAGGGATCTCACATGAGTTCTTGGCTACGTACACACCTCAACAAAATGGAGTTGTTGAGAGGAAGAATCGGACGCTCATCGAAATGGCAAGAACGATGCTTGATGTATACAAGACACCAAAACACTTTTGGGCGGAAGCAGTTGAGACAGCTTGTCATGCTGTAAAACGCTTGTATCTTCACAAGCTACTCAGCAAGATGGCATACGAGCTCCTCACCGGTAACAAACGCCAAGTTGGATACTTTCGAGTATTCGGCTCAAAGTGCTACATTCTTGATAAACATCGTCGTTCTAAATTTGCTCCCAAGTCTCATGAAGGTTTCCTACTTGGTTATGGCTCAAACTCTCAGACTTACCATGTCTACAACAATTTCACCCGAAAGGTTGAAGAGAGGTAGATGTGAAGTTTGATGAATCTAACGGCTCGCAAGTAGAGAAATTGACAATTGATGTAGGAGATAAAGACCCTTTAGAAGGAATCCAAGACTTGTCTATTGGCACGGTCCGTCCAACGGGGGTGAAGGAGAGTACCTCGTCTGTCCAAGTGGAAGCTTCTACCTCACGAGAAGGTGAACCAAGAGTTGATACAGAAGCATCCACAAGTGGGACACACCAAGATGAAGAGAACGAGGAAGTACACCAAGATGAACTACATCAACCTCCTTCTCCACCATGACGAGAGAACAACAACATCAACAATGAAGAAGGCCAAGAAGAAGAACGAGATGATGAACAAGATGTTCCACCCCGATCAAAGCAAAAGCTCTCACGAGTTCAAGCAAGAGTCGCTAGAGACCATCCCGTCGAGAAAATCTACAATGATATCTAAACCGGGAGAATCACTCGCTCTAAATCTCGTTTGGCTAATTTTTGTGAACGCTATTCATTCATCTCTAGCATTGAACCCATGAAGGTTGAAGAAGCATTGGAAGATCCGGATTGGATAAATGCCATGCATGAAGAACTACACAACTTTCAGAGAAACCAAGTGTGGACATTGGTCGAGAAGCCCGACAACAACCACAACATCATCGGTACCAAATGGGTGTTTCGCAACAAGCAAGATGAAGATGGACAAGTAGTTCGCAACAAAGCGTGTCTCATCGCCCAAGGCTACACTCAAGTCGAAGGTATGGACTATGGTGAGACATATGCCCCCGTTGCTAGACTTGAGTCCATTCGCATATTGCTTGCCTATGCTAATCACCATAATATCATCTTGTGCCAAATGGACATTAAAAGTTCTTTTCTAAATGGTGAAATTGAGTAGGAAGTTTATGCTAAACAACCTCCCGGCTTTGTTAATCCTAAGAAACCCGATCATGTTTACAAACTCCACAAAGCTCTTTATGGTCTTAAACAAGCTCCTAGAGCATGGTATAAATGCCTGACCAAGTTCCTCACTGAAAAGGGCTTTGAGATTGGAAAAAATTGATTCTACTCTTTTCAATAAAAGGGTTAATGGAGAATTATTTGTGTGCCAAATTTATGTTGATGATATTATATTTGGATCAACTAACCCTCATTTTAGTGAGAAGTTTGGAAAGGTTATGTTGGAGAAGTTTGAGATGTCTATGATGAGTGAACTCAAGTTCTTTCTTGGTTTACAAATCGAGCAAACTAAGGAAGGTACATTTATCTCTCAAACGAAGTACACTAAGGACTTGTTCAAGAAGTTCAATATGCAAGAATACAAAGGTATGAGTACACCCATGCCTACTAGTGGACATCTTGACTTGACTAAAGATGGTGAACCCGTTGATCAAAAGGTTTACCACTCTATGATTGATTCATTATTATATCTATGTTCCTCTCATCCCGATATTATGCTAAGTGTGTGCATGTGTGCATGATATCAAGCGGCCCCTAAAGAATGTCATCTTAAGGTTGTGAAAAGGATAGTGAGATACTTAATACATACACCAAATTTTGGCATTTGGTATCCTAAGAGGTCTTCTTTTGATCTTGTTGGCTACTCCGATTCGGACTATGCCGGAGACAAGGTTGATAGAAAGTCCACTTCGGGTACTTGTCAATTTCTTGGTAGATCTCTTGTGTCTCGGTCCTCCAAGAAACAAAACTCGGTATCCTTATCCACCGCCGAAGCGGAATACATTCCTGCCGGTTCATGTTGTGCTCAATTACTTTGGATGACCCAAACTCTTAAAGGTTATGGGATATATGTGAAACATGTTACTTTGCTTTGTGACAATGAAAGTGCTATTAAGATTTCTCACAATCCCGTGCAACACTCGAACTAAGCACATTGAAGTTCGTCATCATTTCATTCGAGATCATGTAGCTAAGGGTGATATTAAACTTAAGCATGTTTGTACAGACAAGCAATTGGCGGATATATTCACTAAACAACTTGATGAGAAAGTGTTTTGCAGGTTGAGAGGTGAATTGAACATCATTGATGCTTCAAACTTGGTGTAGGAACTCCATTTGGATACAGGCAACACATGAGCCTATGACTAATCCTTGATATTTCTCTTATGATGATAATCATATGTCTTGGATATATTTGCACCCTTGAATGTCATCTAACCCTTGTAGGTACTTGGATGAATCTAAATCTATGAGATTGCAATTCACTCACATCTTGAGCAATCTCTACATCACCAACAAGCAGGCTCCACCCTTGGCGTGTTCCACAACCTAGCCACGGGTCAGCTCCCGTCCCATCCAGGTCATACGATGGGACTAGTCTTCATCCACCGATGACCGAGGCAACAGTGCCCCGCCCATGCCTCTGGTCAGCCGGAGCGTGGCAACAGTGCCCCTTACCTACCCGCTAACCAGGGCCGGTGTGGCAACAATGCCCCCATCGTCACCATTGACGCCAGCAAGCGGCGACCTGATGGAGCACCACAGTACCCGACTCGACTCGGCCACTCCCTGACGATCGAAAAGACGGCGAATAGTCCCCCTAGGCACGTGGGTCCCGCACCTAGGGGAACCAGGCCGACCACAGGCACCCGGCGGTCCCCAGCCCCGAGTCCCCAAACGTTGATGACCCGACCCTACGGCCTTGTAGCATTACCATTGCACCCCTGGGGGGTTGTCCTATAAACCCCCCAGGAGCCCTCACATATACAGGCAAGCAGTAAGCACGCAGGAAATAGCCAACTGATGAGTAGAGCACACCCTGGCAGAAAGAGGAGCCTAAGCCTTGGCCAATCTTCCTTCTTCCTCCATACAGCTTTAGGAGCAACCCTGTAATATTGCATATCAACCACACTCGGCAGGACTAGGGGTGTTATCTCTCCGGAGAGCCCCGAACCTGAGTATGTCTTGCATCCCGCGCTCGCTCATGCCAACCTCGCCTCTAGAGCCCACCAGTACCCTCCATCCTCCTCCTCTCTTTAGCCATCCCATGGCATCTGCCGTGCGCCCACCACGACAGTTGGCACCCACCATGGGGCAGCTCGAGGTCCTGGCCGGGAGCATGCTTCGGACGGGGCTCCTCTCCGACTCTGACGAGCCCGTCACGCTGGCAGACAACGTCATCGACGCGCTCGCCGCCTCCTTTGCCGCACTACGCATCTTCGATGCACCTCCGGCCGATGAGTACCCCAGCGAGGTAATTAACTTCTCGGACTCTCCCCTCTTCCTCGGCGGCAGAATTTCCGTCGGGGTAATGGACTTCCACGTGGAGGTCTTCGTCACCGGCACCGACGCCTCCTCCTCGTCGAGGGCGACGAGCAAGGCCGCCGAAGCCAAGGCCGCAGCCAAGTGGGCCACCTCGTCCAACCCATTGCGCGCCGCGATGCAAAGCCTCCATGTCCCCATCCGCACCGACATCGATGCCTCCAACGTCGCCGAGGCCCGGGCCTAGCTCGAGGAGAGACGCCAGCAGATGCTGAAGCTGACCGAGATGATCGCTACCACGCAGCATCACCTAGATTCTGCTCAGCTGGAACGCAATGCCGCCTATGGCTTCACGCCTACCACGGCCGAGCCGAGCCGGGTCGCCGACGTGCGAGCCCAGGGCAGAGCAATCGGCCGCGCCCTCGGCGCCATCCCGACCGTCTATAGACTCCCGTGAAGAACATGCGCGCTGCCCAGGCAGCCGCGATCGGCCTGGATCAGCTCAATGATGAGGAGCTCACGAAGCGCATCAAGCGGATGCACGACCTCCTCGACACGGCCAACGTGCAGCAAGACCGCCTCAACCAACTTGCCAAGCCAGTGGGATCCGGCTCCGCCCGCGTTGTTGGACCCGGCGATCATCGGCACACGACATCCTCATCACCCGGCGAGGCGCACTACGGCCGAACCCGGACTCGGTGCGACTCGGCCCCGACAGCCGGTGGCGGCTTAGGCGACTAGCTGGCCCTGGAGAACCGACGCGGACCCGGCCAACCTGGTCGACGTCCGGCTCCAACCGACCCAGACCCCTGTGGCCCGGTCGCCAGCCACCTCGACGCATGCGCCATCAATGACACCGACGCTCGCCACTGCCTTGACCGGCTCGCCTTCTCCCTGGAGGTGGAGGAGAGCGGCGCTGTAGGGCCGGCGTGCTTCGGCCCACGCATCCGGGGGGAGCCCTTGCCGAAAGGGTTCATGCTCCCCCGCGACACCCTGAAGTACAATGGAACCGTGAAGCTGGAGGACTGGCTCACCGACTACACCACCGCCATGGGCATCACTGGCGGCAACCGCCGCCTCACCGTGCGCTACGCACCGCTCATGCTTCGAGGGTCGGCCCGCATGTGGTTGAACAATCTGCCGGTGAGCAGCGTCAACACGTGGGTCAACTTCGAGTAGGCCTTCGTCTGCAACTTCACGGGGACTTAAAAGCAACCCGGTTGAGGGAGTCCTGGACTAGGGGGTGTCCGGATAGCCGAACTATCATCATCGGCCGGACTCCAAGACTATGAAGATACAAGATTGAAGACTTCGTCCCGTGTCCGGATGGGACTTTCCTTGGCGTGGAAGGCAAGCTTGGCGATACGGATATGTAAATCTCCTGCCATTGTAACCGACTCTGTGTAACCCTAGCCCCCTCCGGTGTCTATATAAACCGGAGGGTTTTAGTCCGTAGGAGACAACAACAATCATACCATAGGCTAGCTTCTAGGGTTTAGCCTCCTCGATCTCGTGGTAGATCCACTCTTGTACTACCCATATCATCAATATCAATCAAGCAGGAGTAGGGTTTTACCTCCATCGAGAGGGCCCGAACCTGGGTAAAAACATCATGTCCCTTGTCTCTGTTACCATCCTCCTAGGCGCGATTCGGGACCCCTACCGAGATCCGCGGTTTTGACACCGACATTGGTGCTTCCATTGAGAGTTCCTCTCGTGCCGTCACGATCGGGAAGGATGCCTCTTCCGTCTTTAAAAGCGGTACCATTACCAAAGGAGCTTTGGCCGTCGGCCAAACTATCCGCTAGGTGGTTTTCTTATGACCGCTGTTCGCCGCCGCTTGACGATGACCTCTCGGGTCATCAAAAGCGATCTTCACGTCAACTCGGAATTCACCGAGCAGCTAGGTCCGATGGAGCTCTCTTCCGTAAACGAGCTCTTGGATCGCATCGCCGCCCTGGGAGTCGCTACAGACTACGACCAGATTGGACTTAAAACTGATCTGAGAGAGATTAACTCTCCCCAGGCTACCCAACAGGTTGCTGTGGTAGAGGAATAACGTGGCGACTCTTCTTCTATATTAAAAACTATTTGTGTCCGGACTCCTGATCCCTCCATGCCGGATTCCCGCGGAGGGACGGACGTCAATCAAGTACTGAACCTAAAGTCGGGCGGCGGACCAGATTCGTTGGGCGACATCCAGCAATCAAGCTTCTAAATTGAAACTTTTCGCCCTTGAGCCTCAAGTTGGGCAGGGTTCGTCTTGAATTCCACCGCCCACCCAAACATAAGCGATCTATCTCAAATCCGGCAAGTGCCCACGGATACAGTACATCATTACTGGGCCAGATTCCTCCTGGTCATGGATAGGATAAAGGACTGCTGTGAGGAAAGCGCAACCTCAATTTTCTGCAATAGTTGCACGGACAAGGGAATCATGAACGCCATAAGTCGTCACGAAATTACACGCCACGACACGGTGTCCATAGTGCGAAAATCTTGTGCGATGGAAGTACAGGAAAACCAAAACTAAGTTTTGGGACAATCCGGCTCCGAACACAACCCTAGTTCGAAACAAAATGGTGCATCATGCTTAGGCACCCGGGACAAAAACCAAAAAGCAAAAACCCCATAAAGGGCACGAAACCGTACTAGAGGGATGGCTCAGCGGACCCTGTAAAATCCGTAGTCTGAGGGCGCCACTCCAACACATAGCCTTGAGCATGTTGGATACTCGGCGAGTGGCCAAAAGTGGCGAAGAGCTTCTAGCCCCGGAGAACCAGCCCAACAGTACTAGTACGGTATTAACGGTCTTCGAGACTTTCGCATCAAATAATATGCGGAAACGAACAATTCGCAGCCTCGCTGAAGTCTACCAAGTAGCAACAACAAATCCATGGGCGACACGGCTATCACCTTCAACGCCCGGTGACGAACCAAAATTCGAACAACCCGAGCACCGGCCGCATTGGTCCTCGGTCCAATAGTGTACGGCTTCGTCTTACCAAGGTACTCATGGATGGCGGCATCGGATTAAACCTCATCTCGAGGAAACCCTTGAAAAATGGAAATAGATGGAGCCGCATTGAGCGAAGCAGCACAACCTTGGAGGAATAATCCCTAGTCGGGAAGCACGCTGCAGGGAAAAATTACATTGGATGTGGTGTTCGTCGCCGGACAATTACAGGTCCGAGGAGGTCACGTTCCAAGTGGCCCCGTTCAGCAGCGGATATCACGCTTTATTAGGGCGAGAGGCATTCACAATTTTTCAAGCTATACCCCATTATGGGTACATGAAGCTTAAAATGCCCGAGCCCAATGGAATCATCACTCTTGTCAGTGATCCGGACATAGCACTCCGCACCGAAAATAAGACAGCCGCACTAGCCCTAGAGGCACTATCCGAAGCCCTAGCGGCAGAGGAACTCACTGCGCTGCGCTCCACGGTGAACAGGGACGATGTGATACTCGATAAGAGATCCAAGTCCACCTCTTTCAAACCAGCGGAGGAAATAGTCAAATTTCAAGTCCATCCAATGGACCCCACAAAGACGGCCTCCATTGGGGCACAATTAAACCCTGATGTAGACGCTGCACTACGAGAATTCCTTCGGGAAATTGGGACATCTTTGCCTGGTACCCTTCAGACATGCCAGGAATCCCACGCGGGTTGGCAGAACAAAGCCTAAACATCAAAAAAGGATTCAAGCCAGTCAAACAAGCTCTTCGACGATTTTCCGAACCCAAAAGACAGGCAATGGGAGAGGAGCTAGCCAAACTATTAGAAGCCGGATTCATCAGAGACATCAAACATCCGGACTGGCTAGCAAACCTGGTAATGGTACCAAAAAAGGACAAATCCTAGCGCCTGTGTGTCGATTTTAAAGACCTTAACAAGGCTTGTCCAAAGGATCCTTTCCCCCTTCCCCGCATCGATCAAATCATTGATGCTACCGCAGGGCACGATTCATTATGCTTCCTTGATGCATACTTCGGATACCATCAAATCAAGATGGCAGAGACAGACCAAGCCGCAACGGCATTCATTACTCCATATGGACCATTACGCTTCAACACAATGCCCTTGGCGCTCAAGAGCGTCGGCGCAACATATCGCGCATGATTCGGACATGTCTAGCAACCCGGATCAGCAAAGCGGTGGAGGCATCGAGGCGATGTGGTCGTCAAAACCAAACACGTCGAAAATCTAGTAGGCGATTTGAGGCTCACATTCGACAACCTCCGAGCATATGACATTAAGCTCAACCCGGAAAAATGCGTTTTTGGCGTACTGGCGAAATCTCTTGGGCTTCATTGTATCGGTAGAGGGCTGAAGCAAACCCAGCCAAGATCCGAGCTCTATCACGAGTTGGATATCCCAAAAGATCTCAAACAAATACAAAAATTATTTGGATCGTGGTAGCTTTAAGCTGCTTCATCTCCGCTTGGGAGAAAAGCGTTGCCCTTTATCGCCTCCTCCGTGCCCGAACACTTCGAGTGGATTCGACGCTGCCTGACCGGACTCGAAGAAATAAAAGCCATATTGGCAACAAATCCGGTCTGGCGCGCCCAACTTAGGCGAACCAATGTTATTATATATCGCGGCAACACATCAAGTTGTAAGCGCGGTGCTCGTCGTTAAGCGAAGCGAAGGACACAAATTCCCTCTTCAAAAACCGAGTACTACGTATCCATTGTCTTAACTCCATGCAAGTCCCGGTATCCACATTATCAAAAGATAGCGTCTGCGGTGTTCATAGCATCCGGAAGCTGCGACACTACTTTCAAGAGTGTTCGATAATGATGGCCTCCAAAGTACCTCTCAACGACATTATAAACAACCGCATAGCGACGGCGAGGATTGCAAAATGGGCCATTGAGCTGTTACCATTCGACATAACCTACAAACCACGGCGAGCTATAAAGTCGCAAGTTTTGGCTGACTTCATCGCTGAATGGTGAAGCGAACTCCCTAAAGATACGGCGCATACTCCAATGGATCATGCACTTCGACGGCTCTAAAATGTTGGCGGCTTGAAATTTGGCGTCGTCTTAGCGTCCCCAACCGGAGACACAGTCAATCGTACTTCAAATAATGTACACGGACTCCAACAACGCAGCCTAATACGAGGCCCTTCTACATGGTCTCCGGATGGCAATCTCCATGGGCATTCAACTCCTAGAGTTCCGCGGGGATTCAAACCTCGCAATATCCCAAGTAAATGGAGACTTTGATGCCAAGGATCCGAAAATGGCAGCCTACCGTAAAGCCGTCTTAAAATGTCATTTCGGTTGAAGGACTCGAATTCCACCATGTAGCAGGGATAATAACCAGCGACCGGCGTGTTAGTGCGCATCGGCGCAAAAGCAGCGACGCCGTCCCTCAAACATCTTCTGGAGCGGCTCTTTCAGCCATCCGTAGTATGGGAAGAGAGTGCGAAACAACAATCCGAAACCAACCGCACCGCCCAACACCGAACATTCTGACACAATCGGTGGCTCAGCCAATGAAATAACACCTTCAGCCCACGAAATAATGGCAGTCATTGCACCGTGGACGGAACCATTCCTAGCCTACTTAATCAGGCAGGAACTCCCCGAAGACCAAAATGAGGCCCGCTGCATAGTACGGCGATCTAAAGCCTACAAGGTCCACGAGGGAGAGCTTTATAAGAAAAGCACAACCAGAGTCCTTCAAAGGTGCATCTCCGAAGAGGAAGGGCGGAATCTTCTGGCTGAAATTCATGCCGGACTCGGCGGGCACCACGCTCCAGCCCGGGCCCTTGTAGGCAAGGCCTTCCGTACAAGATTTTATTGGCCGACGGCCCGGGCAGATGCTAAGGACTTAGTCCAACGATGCGTCGGTTGCCAGCTCTTTGCTAATCAGAGCCACATGCCACCCACCGCCCTCAAAACTATACCCATCACCGGCGTTCATGATGCAGGGGCTTGACATGGTTGGACCCCTTAAAGGGGGAACCAACAAGCAAAAATACCAATTGGTCATGGTGGATAAATTCACCAAATGGATAGAGGCCAAGCCAGTTAAGACGGCCGAATCCGGACCCGTGATAGACTTCATATCAGGGGTAGTACATCGTTACGGTGTCCCCCATAGCATCATCACTGATAACGGCACAAACTTCATGGCCGACGAGGTTAAACTCTGGTGCAAAAACATGGGCATCAAGCTCGACTACGCTTCTGTCTATCACCCTCAAACTAACGATCAAGTCAAGCGAGCAAATGGTCTAATCATGAGCGGCATCAAACCCAGACTAGTGCGGTCCCTCAAGGAATCTAACACGCACTGGGTAGAGGAGCTCAACTCTGTACTCTAGGGGCTGCGGACCACGCCGAATCGAAGTACCGGATTCACACCATTTTTTATGGTGTACGGCACAGAGGCAGTTTTGCCCTGCGACATAATCCATGACTCACCTCGCGTGCGCATATACGAAGAAAGAGAAGCCAAGCTAGATCGGCAGGACAATTTGGACGTCTTAGAGGAGGAGCGCGACGTGGCAAAAGCTCGTTCCGCATTCTAGCAACAGCAGGCTCGAAGATATCAAAGCAGAGAAGTACGGGCCAAAACTTACAATGTTGGCGAACTAGTTCTACGCCTGCCCGACAAGAAAAATGAAAAACTTAAGCCTAAATGGGAAGGTCCCTTCATCATCGACCAAGTCCTTGACCAGCGGAGCATACCGTCTGCGAAACGCATCGGACAATCGACTCGAGCCGAACCCATGGAATGCAGCCCGTCTCCGAAGATTCTACGCCTAGCGCCGGACTCTGAGTTCGTCTCCTTCCTCCGTCTACATTTTATACTTTAGCTGTTTTTTATTTCTCTCTTTCTCCCTCCTTTTTTTTCTTAAAGCCTTTGGAGGCTCATCTGCCCATTGTTCGCACACACTTGACGTGCTACTCGCACTCATTATACCTGGGGGCTTCTTTAACAAAAGCTTATTTATACGGGCTTCATGCCCAACACATGTGTCAAACTTCCGCATGTACCTTTTATTCACCATTATATGCATCGATATGACTTAAGTTTTGGCCAAGATAGGTTGCCTGGCTCCTATGCTTACCCCTACATTCTCGATTGTTCGGCTAGGAGGTAAAGAGAGCACCTCTGTGATTATTCTTTGCGGGTCAGCGGATGTGTACCTCGGTAGGTGAAGCCAAAGCTAAGCGTTCTTAAGGGAATATTCGGTCGGTGATTTGAAAGATGATTTCTTACTTATTTATTTATCTGCCCCGGATGCTTTTACGCTCTTTTGCAGTCGGGACATGCACTTTAGGGCATGCCTCCTGAGGAAGGAACCCCTAACGGAACTATTCTCCTGGAAGATGTTTCTTACTAACCATGTAATATAACATAACTAGTTGGGCACTTGTCGATAAAGCACTAATGACCCCTACGCCTGGTCTCCATGCATGCCCCGGTTTTTATAACCGTGAGGGCATTCAGACACACTCCAGACTGTTGGGTCCCGAGGTTGAAGCGAAAAGGTCCGCAAAGACAAACGATCTACAATCCGGCTAGAAGGCATTTTACATGTCATTTTAAATTACAACGTCAAATTGACTGATTGTACTCCTCCTCAATCCCATCTAATAGGCTGTCTAGTTTATAGTCCCGTTGGGAATATTTTGCGGCCAACTCTACTTGTCCGTACATTAGGCTCACAGGGATCTCCTTCCCATCGGGCCCCACAGGTCCGACCTCGGCCATGTGGTTTGGATCAGCCTTCGTGTACCGCGTCTTCACCATGGCCCAGGCCTCCCTGGCGCCTTGACGGCATGCCGATATCTTCCACGGACGGAAGCGCTGCCGTGCTCCCTGAAGCTTCTTAGGAAGCCCTCCAAGACCCTCGGGTAGGGAGACGGACGGCCATAAGGCCTGGACGACACTGCTCATCGCCTGCCGAACATGTTCGTGCAGTTGCAGCAGCTCGGGAAGAAGGTCACCCGTGGAACCAGGAATCTCCTCCGCCGGACGACCAGTGAGCACACCTACAGACACATTTATGTCAATTGACTTCCTCGCCGAACTCTTCTTTTCAAAAGAGTTTGCTCAAGCACTCTTGTAAATGCAGCGTGAAGCATGGATTCTCCTTCTGGTCGGGCAATTTGGACCGAACATCTTTTAGTTCTTCTCCCAGCTGGGTGTTGGCATCTTGGATTTTGTTCCTCTCCTGCTGCACCCTCATAAGCTCCTTCTCGCCGGCCTTCAGCTGGCGCAGCAGATGTTGCTTGTCCGGATCTAGTCCGGCACCCTCTGCAATATTATTGTCCGAACTACGCACACGCCGCACTTCAGAAATGACTTATCTTTTCGAAAGAATATATTACCAGAGGGGGTCTCTGTGGCTCCCCCTGCAGCGGCTAGTGCGGCCTCAAGTTGGGCCTTACACCCTTGAAGCTCCTGAGACAGGTGGGTATTCTTCTCCGTAAGATCCTGCATAACAAATGATCCTTAAATCAGTTATTCTAACTATTTTAAGTCTCGGGGGCTACTGGCATATATAACTATTAAAATTTCTCACCCGTATGTCTTTCACATACTGCTCCGTGGCTCTGGTTAGACCATCTTGAGCAGCACGGAGGTGCGCCTCCCCCGCATTAAAGGCATTCAACGCCTCCGGGGAGAAACACGCGTCACGAAGAACTGTCTGGCGGCGCCTATGACTCATGGCGCTCTCCATCTCGGACCTGGTGGCGGACAGCCTATCGGCATCCTCCGTTGGAGGAGCATCTGGCTCACACCTTATGTTCGCCTCCCCCTCCGGACCAGGCGTTGGAGCCTGGCTGGCGGAGGCTTGATTGGCAACCTCTCCGGGCACAGTCCGGCGCGCGCTCTTTCTCCTAGAAGAATCAGGAGTGTTAATATACCTCCCAGGAATCTTTCCATTAAATACGGTGGTGCTCCATACCGTTGCGGCGACGTTTCGATTCGCGCCGCACTCCTCTTCCGCCTACTGGGCTTAATTGACCCTTGTTGGTCAGCCGCCGCGGATCCGGCTTCCCACCCTGAAGGTACCTCCTGTGGGACACCGTTGGTATACAGTGTTCGGAAATAAGCATGGATGAGTAATAATGACAAGACCTCGATCGCGATTACAGGAAGCGGAGTTAAACCGGGGTAGTCGGCCGTAATGGCGACTAAAGCATTGTCCATGCTAAGTTGGCGGAACACCCCATCGATCAGCTCCACCTCTATGTCCGGATCCTCCTTGGAGGCCGGATCAAGGGATCGTCCCGGATCCTCGGGTTGTGGAGTCGGCCTGTGTATGCCCTCTACGTCCCGGCGCAGCTCCTTCGTCAAAATCACGAAGTGAGACACTTAACTGTGGGAATATGGATCGGATAAATAAACGTCCGTTTACCCAGCTTCGAGGGTTATTCATGGAGAATCCATTCAATGGACTCGTGCAGAGGAAGTCCTCCTTCTCCCCCTTGTACAAGCCGGACAAGATCTTCACCAGATCGGCAGCCGATCCTGCCCCCTTGCGGCCATGACGGGTGGCGTCATTCTCCCCGTTGAAATCCCACATGGGTTGGCCCCTATATTGGAGCGGTTGCACCCCTCGCATAATGCACGTGGCCATGACTCAAATCATGGTCAATCCGGAATGGGCCAGTAACCTTATCCGGCCCATCAGATATTGGACGCTCCTATCATCTTCCCGTTGAGGGCTCCGCGGGCGCCAACTCAGGCTTTTCTTCAGAGGAGCGTTGCTGAACTCCGGGAGGCCGATCCGAACTGGGTCCGGCAGTGGGGCGTCTTCCATATAAAACCATTCTGAAGGCTAGTCTTTGGACGCCTTCTTCGGGGTCCGGATAGATATCCGGTCCCGGCGATGCGCCATATTTCGGCTCCACCCACTTGATATATCGACCCCTCGTAAGAATGGGGTACGAGACAAAACAATCTCTTCCACAACGCAAAATGGGGTTCGATGCCAAAGAACAGCTCGCAAAGGGCTACAAAGCCCGTGATGTGCAAGATGGAGGCAGGTGTAAGGTGGTGAAGCTGGAGTCCATAGAACTCCAGGAGCTCCTGGGGAAACGGATGTATGGGAAATCCAAGTCCTCTTATCAGATAAGGGACGAAGCATACCCGCTCTCCTTTGGAGGGATCGGGGACGCTCTCCGCCTGCTTCCCACCCTTGTAGGTGGCCAGTCCGGCTCGAGCCGGAACCATAAAGGCTGGGGAAGGTATCCTCGGCACGAGCGTCACTAGCTCGCTATCGGGGCTGAACATCTCCTCCAATCTCGGGCCGAGGGCTGGGGAGCGAGAGGAGGAGCCGCGTCGTATCCATGATGGAATGGATTTTTGTCAAAGGCGCTCTGATGAGTACTCGCGGAAGGAGCATGGTGTGATTCGGATCTAGATCCTTGCTCCTCTTATAGGTAGCTTATTCGCGCAGCTAGGGGGTAAAACGTAAAAATACCCTGGCTTTTCGCATTCATACGACACGTGGAAGAGGGCCATTATTGGACGTGGAAGCCAAGGAGCGCAACATTTATAAGGAAGCCAGACACTATTCGGCAAGTGCACGGAATTTGGAGGAGAACCCGCCTTGCAACGCCGAAGACAATATACGCGCTGGACTCGTCGTCATTGAAGCCTGATTCGGGGGCTAATGAGGGAGTCTGGACTAGGGGTGTCCGGATAGCGAACTATCATCATCGGCCGGACTCCAAGACTATGAAGATACAAGATTGAAGACTTCGTCCCGTGTCCGGATGGGACTTTCCTTGGCGTGGAAGGCAAGCTTGGCGATACGGATATGTAGATCTCCTGCCATTGTAACCCACTCTGTGTAACCCTAGCCCCCTCCGGTGTCTATATAAACCAGAGGGTTTTAGTCCGTAGGAGACAACAACAATCATACCATAGGCTAGATTCTAGGGTTTAGCCTCCTCGTTCTCGTGGTAGATCCACTCTTGTACTACCCATATCATCAATATCAATCAAGCAGGAGTAGGGTTTTACCTCCATCGAGAGGGCCCGAACCTAGGTAAAAACCTCGTGTCCCTTGTCTCCTGTTACCATCCTCCTAGACGCACGGTTCGGGACCCCCTACCCGAGATCCGCCGGTTTTGACACCGACACCGGTCGCCCCAGCCAGCTCGCCATGTGCGTGCAGGGACTGACGGAGACCGACCGCGAGTACCTCGCACGCTGGACCAAGCTCCGGAATAGCTGCGAGGGCGTCCACGAGGTTCAAGCGATCCAGTACTTCATCAACGGGTGCCAAGACGGCACCCTCCTCAAGCACAAACTCTTGCACTCCGAGCCGGCCACCATGGACGCGCTCATGGTGACAGCGGACAAGTACGCCAACGCCGACTCCACCATGAAGATCCAGGTGGCAGTGGATGAAGCCGTCAAGGTGAAGCCGGTTCCCCCTCCGAAGCCGGCCAGCGAGAGCAGCTGGCAGCAGCACCAGCAGAACAACAAGCCCAAGGCCGACCAACCGGCCCAACGCTACGACAACCAGCTCGTTGCGACCACTGAGCCCGCGGCGGACCCGGCAGCCAAGCACCGGCAGACCGGCAAGACGGCGTGGCAACCTGCCATGAGCCTAGAAGAGATGCTCGATGCCCCCTGCAAGCACCACAGCGGTGCAAGGCCGTCCACGCACACGCTTCAGCAGTGCGCCATCACCAAGCGCATCATGAGGGGCGACGTCCCGCGCCCTCTGGCTCCGGCTCTGGGTGTGGGTCAGCCGCCTCCGCCTCCACCACTGCCCCCAGCCGGCGGCGCAATGCGCGACGACGCCTACCCAGACCTGAACGCGGCCCACATCATCTTCACTAGCCTCAGTGACTAAAAGCGCAGCGAGCGCCTCCTTCGGCAGGAGTTGAACACCGTCATCCCGGCTAAGTCGGAGTACATGCACTGGTTGGACCGCCCGGCCACCTGAACCCAGGAAGACCACCCGGCTATCATGCCGAATCCGGGTGGCTACGCCCTCGTCCTCAACCCCTCCATTGTCGTGCGCGCACGTGCAAGTTTTCCCGAGTCCTCATTGACGGCGGCAGCAGCATTAACATCCTCTACCGCGACACCATGACCAAGCTCGGCATCGAGGCTAAGTACCTGGAGCAGACCCGGACGATCTTCTATGTCATCGTTCCTGGCCTCTCCTGCTCCCCCATTGGCGAGGTCTGGCTCGACGTCCTGTTCAGCGACAACAACCATTTCCAGCGCGAACCAATCTGGTTCGAGCTGGTGGACCTGTCCAGCGCGTACCATGCGTTGCTGGGCCGACCCGCGCTTACCAAATTCATGGCGGTCCCCCACTACGCGTACCTGAAGATGAAGATGCCGGGTCTGAAGGGCCTCATCACTGTCACCGGCGACTACCGCACACTACTAGGGAAAACCTTATGCAGAGAATCTTACCAGCAACGCTCTTCAAAATACAACGGTATTGCTATTTAGCAGCACCGCGCTCAAGAAAAACGCGCTGCTGAAAGAAAAATAGTAGAAGCATGCTCCCACTAAACCGTGCTACTGCTCTAATTGCCATGACCTCCTCGTCTAGCTAGTTATAGCAGTAGCACCATATAACGAACCACGCTACTACTATAGATGTTAGCAGCAGCGCACTTCTGTAAAACTCGCTACTGCTAAGTTCGGCCCACAAGTTTAGTCCCACCTCGCTCCACGAACAGGGTGTTTACCACCTTAAATATGTTACTTCTCAAACTATCACAACCACTTGGTCTTCACTCAACTCTATGTGTAGAATTTGTGGCCGCAATATGAGTCTTCCCTGGTTCCTACCGGAGAGGACTCATATTGACAATTCAGATTGTACACAAAAAGATCATTGATGGCCAATGTATTTTTGCATTGACACACAATGTATTTTTGCATGCTTACACTTAGCAGTAGCGCTTTTAGTAGCAAAGTGCTACTGCTAGTCCAACTTAGTAGTAGTGTGCATCCCCGCACAGCGCTACTGCTATTCTCATTAGCTATAATGCGTTTTCGTAGCCGCGCTACTACTAACCCTACCTTATCCCCACGCGCGCGGCCGACCCTCTCACTCGCTCACTCTCCCCCTCTCAGTCACTCTCGCCCACGCCGATAATCGCCGTTGTCCGTCGCCGCCGCCGCCGTCGTCTGTCCGCCACCGAGGTACTCCCTTCATCCGTCCCTCCTCCTCCCACCGCGCCCTCCTCCCTCCTCCAACCACCGCGCCCTCCACCCTCCTCCTCCCACCGCGCCCTCCTCCCTCCGCCTGCGGCCGCCCCCTCCTCCCTCCTCCGCCAGTAGCCCTCCTCCCACCGCCCGTCCCTCCTCCTCCTCCAACTGGCCCCTCCCCCTCCTCCTCCGGCCGCCCCTCCCCCTCCTCTCTCCTCCCTCCCTCCCTTGTCTCTGTTATTGCAAATCGTAGGTGTTTTGAATAAAATAGAAGTAAGAAAATTTAGGGTAGAACTAGGTTAGTAGAATTTTTAGCAAGTGTTTAATAGAAATAGTTTATTTAGTAAGTGATTACTATAACTAGTTTATTTATATTAAGTGCTTAATAGAACTAGTTTATTTAGTAAGTGCTTAATAGAACTAGTTTATTTATAGTAAGTGCTTAATAGAACTAGTTTATTTAGTAAGTAGTTAATAAAACAAGTTTATTTAGTAAGTAGTTAATAAAACTAGTTTATTTAGTGTCGGGATTATATATAAGATATTTTCAATTTTTTTTTCATATTTTGAACCATTGAAATGCAATGACCATCGATAAGTGGCCTATATTTTACCGGAGTGTTGATTAATTTCTGTTCCGGCAAATTTCAGGTGCTCGATATGTCCTTTTTTAGCAAAGGTCATGCCAGATTTTTTGGGTTTTGCTGTCAAGTTATAATCTTTGAATTTTGAACACGTAGGATGTTTGATGACGACGGGATCCTGGAGTGCGGGTACTGCTACGATGACCGTGGTGTGTGCGACATGTTTCCTCACCTGCAAAATGATAGGTTTTTCACCGTGAAGCTGGAAGAGACCTTCGATGTTTGTACGGTATGCAATGACACGCGTTTCATCGTAATAAATATCATCACTTGTGCTTCTTTTGTTCAATGTGTAATTTATGGAATTTTTTAATTTGACTAGTACATCCCGTGCCATGCTAGACCATATGTATTGGAGAAGCTTGGTTTTGGTTTAGATGACTTTGAGAAGGTGGAGACGAGGAGGGCTCACTTAAGAATTAAGCATGGTTATGAGTTTCTGGTTAAGTTCTACAATGCGGTCGATCGCTCCCATTTCGGTTGCTCTAGTTGGGAAGCTCTCTGCAAGGCATATGGATTTGAGGAGGGAATGCGAATAAGATTTGTTATTCGTCCCGAAGATTATGATTATGATGATAATATCGACATCTGGATGGATGTGGGTATGCCTCCAGTTTTACCTAGATGTGAGTTTGTCAAACTAATTTGTTAAGTTCATTAATTTATGTTGTTAATTTAAAAATATTTGGTGTTCGTCCGTACTAAACTTATTTATTTATAGTTGTCAGCTTATTTCTTATCTTCAAGAAATACTCGGAAGGTAGTAGACAACGCATACTACAGCTATGACTCCAAGCTTAATTGTGAGGAGAAAGGTTATCCTGTCTCATTCATAGAAGATGTTGAGGCCTTCAAAACCAGTCACTCTATCAGCCCAAATTATACTAGATACGTGCCACTAGTCCATAAATTGCTTGATGGTAACTTCATTGCGAAAAACTTGGTAAGATTTTGTTAATTATGGTAACTTCATTGCATACATTATTCTTAAGTAAACTACATTGCTGACTATATATGTTACTATTTTGTTTTTGAACATAGGCTCCCGAAGCAGGTTGTGCCTGACATGCTATGTACCGAAGGTGATATGCATATGGTTAGCTTACGACCAACTCCTTCGGAGGCTTTCCATACTGCATACTCGATTTCTTCAAATGATGGAAGGCTCAAAATCAAAGAATGAAGCAAAGTGATGAATGCACACACGCAAATAATTGGAGACAAAATAAATGTGCGCAAGCCACAAGTTGGAGATACGTTTCTGTCCATTCTCCCCTTGGGTGAAGGACCGGTTTAACTGTTTTATGGTATTTTAGCTAGGAGAGAGGAGTAGGTCCTATGTATCAAGAAAAATTAGTTAGTGTTCATTATATATGACTACAATGTCTTAGACTTGATGATGATGCTGAGTAGGAGTAGTGATTATGAGTACTATGATGATGTTGAGGAGGATTTGTTATTATAACTAGTGACGAAGTTGTTATATGATGTCTCATCATGGACGCAAATGAACATTATGAGGAGTTATATGACAGTTATGTATTATGATGATAAGTTGTTAATGATATTATGATGATGATGATATGTTATTATGTCATTGGGTGAAAGAACCGCGGATTAGTTTCAAATGGATGGATCCAAAGTGACCATTGGTTACTTTGGATCCATGCACTTGAAACCAATCCAAGTTTCTTTCACCTAGTGATTTAATAACTCATTATGATGTTAAAACAATCTCTAAATTGCTACTGTATGAAAAATTGTATGTAGGTGTATGAATACGACCTAAAATACAAAAGAAATGGAGTACGGAATAATAGTAGTAGCGGTTGTTCTCAAAAGTGCTGCTAGTAAATAGCAGTAGCGATTGGCATGGAAAGCGCTACTACTAAGAAGATATATCAGTAGCGCGTTCCAGTCGGCGCTACTGCTAAGCTTTAGCTGTAGCGCCTTATCAGTAGCGCGCTTACCCCGCGCTACTGATAGGCCAAAAACCAACACTACTGCTAGGCTTTTCCCTAGTAGTGGAAAGTCCCTGGAGTGCGCCCAAGACGTTGCCAAGCTGGCCGAGTCGCTGGTCATAGCCAAGGAGCGGCGCCAGCTCGACCGGATCATCGCCCTGGCTGGCGAGGCATCAGCCGCGCTGATCCCCGCTGAGGAGCCGGCTAACGAGGCCGCCTTCAAGCCCACCGAGTATACCAAGAAAGTGATGCTAAACCCAGAAGACCCCAGCTGCAACAAGTACGTTGTCGTAGGCGCCCGCCTCGACAGCAAATAGGAAGGCGAGCTCATCGACTTCCTCCATGAGAACCGGGATATTTTTGCATGGACCCCAAGGACATGCCGGGTATCCCGAGGAAGTACGCCGAGCACAAACACCACGTCCGCCAGGATGCCAAGCCTGTCCGTCAACCCCTGTGACATTTCTCTAAAGAGAAGAGAAGAACCATCGGTGAAGAGGATTCATGCTTTTGGCTTACGACTTAATCATGGAAGTGTTCCATCCCGGGTGGCTGGCCAACCCAGTCCTCGTCCTGAAGAAAAACAATACCTGGCGGATGTGCATCGACTACACTATCCTGAACAAGGCCTGTCCCAAGGATCCGTTCGCCCTCCCGCGGATCGACCAAGTCATCGACTCGACCGCTGGATGCGAGCTCCTGTCCTTCCTGGATGCTTACTCCGGCTACCACCAGATCAAGCTGGACCCGGCCGACGCCCTGAAGACCTCCTTCATCACGCCCTTTGGGGCGTATTGCTACATCACCATGTCATTTGGCTGGAAGAACGCCGGCGCCACCTTCCAGCGCTGCATGCAGAAATGCTTGTTGCCGCAACTCGGCGGCAACATCCACGTCTATGTGGACGAGATTGTGGTGAAGACCAAGAAGCACCCAACGCTCCTCAATGATTTGAAGGAAACATTCGCCAACCTGTGCGAATACAAGGTCAACCTCAACCTAGAGAAGTGCGTTTTCAGCATCCCGGCTGGAAAGCTACTTGGCTTTCTCGTCTCGGAGCGCAGCATTGAGCGAATCCAGAGAAGATCAAGGCCATCGAGCGCACGTGGAAGCTAGCTCGGCTGGGAGATGTCCAGAAGTTCACCGGCTGCTTGGCCTCAGTCAGCCGGTTTCTCAGCCGGCTAGGCAAGATGGCCCTGCCCCTGTACCAGCTGATGAAGAAGACGACGCTGTTCGAATGGAACGGCCAGGCGGACAAGGCCTTTCGAGACCTCAAGCGCATGCTCTCAACCACATTAGTCCTGGCCGCGTCGGCCGAGAAGGAGCCATTGTTGCTCTATATTGCTGCGACCTCGCGGCCGGTCAGTACGGTGCTGGTGGTTGAGCGACGAGAAAAGGGTAAGGTCCAAGCCGTCTAGCGCTCGGTCTACTACTTGAGCGTCGTGCTCTCCGCCTCCAAGCAGAACTACCCGCACTACCAGATGATGTGTTATGGTGTGTACTTCACCGCCAAGAAACTAAAGCAGTACTTCCAAGAGCATGTCATCACCGTGGTCAGCACGGCCCCCCTCGGCGAGATCATCAGGTGCCGGGATGCCTCTGCCCGGGTCGCCAAGTGGGTGCTCGAGCTAGCCGGCCAGACCATCCTCTACGAGCCCCGCATCATGATCAAGTCCCAGGCCTTGGCTGACTTCCTCGTCGACTGGACCGAGACCCAGTACCTGCCGCCACCTCCGGACTCGAAGCACTGGTGCATGCACTTCGACGGCTCCAAGATGCAATTTGGCCTAGGGGTCGACATCGTGTTGTCCTCCCCGAAGGGCGACCGACTCTGCTACGCACTCCGGATCCACTTTGCCGCCTCCAACAATGTCGCGGAGTACGAAGCCCTTGTGCATGGTATCCAGCTTGCCAGGGAACTCGGCATCCGGCGCATCCTATGCTACGACCACTCGGACCTGGTGGTGCAACAGTCGGCAAGTGGGACGCCCGTGACTCCAACCTGGCAAGCTATCGCTTCCTCGTCCAGAAGCAATCCGGATCCTTCGAGGGCTCCGAGTTCCTCCACGTCCCGCGTGCAAAGAATGAGGCAGCCGACACGCTCGCCAAGATCGCCTCGTCCCGGCAGTCCATCCCATCCGGCGTCTCCCTCGAGCACCTGCACAAGCCGTCAGTCAAGCCATCTCCGGACTCTGGCTCCATCCACGTCCTGGACGACCCGGCCACGCCTCAATCCGGACCAGGGACTTCCGAACTTGGCCCGGGGACTGTCGAACCCGGCCCGGGGGCTGCTGAACCCGGCCCGAGGACTACCAAACTCGACCCGGCTACCATCGCCAATGACACGGCCACCATCGCCCTCGACCCAGCTGTCGCCGTCCCCGACCCGGGGGCTGCTCAGCCTTGCTGGGGGGCTGCCGACCCGGAACCCACCCTGGTGGCCGTCTTCGCCGTGGTGATGGCCCCGTCTTGGGCCCTGCCCATCTCAAAGTTCCTAGAGAATGGGGTTCTCCCCATGGACGGGACCGAAGCCCGGCAGGTGCATCATCCGGCGTCCGCCTACAGCATCATCAACAACGAGCTTGTCAAGCGCAGCTCCACCGGCGTGTTCCAGCACTGCGTCGAGCAGGACCAAGGCATCGACATCCTCCTCGACATACACTAGGGCAAATGCTGGCACCATGCCTCACGATCCCTGGTGGCCAAGGCTTTCCGCCATGGTTTGTACTACCCTACGGCCCTCCAAGATGCCGAGTCACTCGTCCTCAAGTGCGAGGGATGCCAACGCTTCAGGATGCACAGCCACCAGCCGGCGTCAGTGCTTCGCACCATCCTGATCGCTTGGTCCTTCGCGGTCTAGGGACTCGACATGGTGGGACCCTTCAAAACCGCCCGAGGCGTCATGACGCATTTTCTGGTGGCGGTGGACAAGTTCACCAAGTGGATCAAAGCACGGCCAATCAAGAAACTGGAGGGGCCAACAGCCGTCCGGTTCATCAAAGACACTGCAGTACGCTATGGCATGCCAAACAGCATAATCACGGACAAGGGCACCAAATTCGCCAAGGGCGCGCTCGCGCAATACTGCTCCGTCTCTGGCATCCGCCTCGACCTGGCTTCCGTTGCACACCCGTAGTCCAACGGGAAGGTCGAGCGGTCCAACGGCCTCATCCTATCCGGCATCAAGCCGCGGCTCGTCGAGCCGCTCATCCGCTCACCCGGCAGCTGGCTCGATGAGTCGCTGGCCGTCCTCTGGAGTCTCCGAACTAGGCCAAACCGGTCGACCGGGTTCACCCCATTCTTCCTCGTCTATGGGGCCAAAGCCGTCATCACGACCGATGTCAAGTTCGACTCACCGTGTGTCGCAATGTACACTGAAGCCGAAGCCAAAGAGTCCCGCGAAGACGGCGTCGACCTACTCGAAGAAGCCTGCCTCCTGGCGCTCAGCCGTTCAGCCATCTACCAGCAAGGCCAGAGGCACTACCACAGCAAGAAGAGCAAGCCCCTCGCGTCCTTGTTCTCCGACTCGTCCAAGAGCAAGCCGGCCAGCACAAGCTGTCCCCTCAATGGGAGGGCCCGTTCATCGTCCGCAGGGCCTTGTGCGATCGCAACGCCTACTACCTCATCGACGCACGCAAGTCAAACAAGAGCAAGAGAGACACCGTCGGTGAATAAACGGCCCGGCCGTGGAATGCGGAACTCCCCTGCCCGTTTTACAGTTAGTTGTACGAATGTATGTATCGCTGCCTTTTGTAACCGCATGAAACTATGGAGTCCCCAAATGATGCTCGGGGGCTGCCCTTTTCCGATCAAATTATTATGTCCCCTACTTTTATGCATCACCCTGCTACTAAACCCGACCACCTGTCCGACTCGCTCGACCCGGGGGCTGGCCGGCTTGATCGCCACCCGCCGCCTTCCTTGGTGATTCCTGACGCGCTAAGGACACCGCGGCCCCTCACTTCGCCCTAGGCCATAGATCCGGCTTCGGCTGTCGGCTGGCAAGCACAACGGACCAGAGCTCCAGCATGCTTGAAACACTAAGTCAAACGCTGCCGGGTCGACCAACCCGGCCCATCACTCTAAAAATAACCGCACAACCGACTGCTCGCCAACCGGCTCCGCTGGGTTGCCGCCAACCGTCCCAGTGGGTGTTTCGCTCGCGCTCAATGTTTGAAAACCCAAGTACTGTGCGCTCCTCTCGAAAAACTGAACTCCTTGTCACGGACCGGAGCCTTGGCCGTCAGACCGCGCGGGGGGGGGGGGAGGTTTGTGAAAGGAAAAACGCAAGAAATCAGTTTAAAAAAAAATGAAAAGCAAGAGCATAGACATTCACAAAATATACACATCACAAAATATTTAAGAACGGGCCCACGGCCAGAGTTCATTACACCCAAAAACCCCCAGTGTGTCGGTGGACCTGCTACCTAACAGCAAATTCTACTAACTCATGACAGAACAGCCTCAGGCGTCTCCAGCGCCGGGTCGCGAAGTTGACGGCTCCCCCACGACGGCCTTCAGGTCCGCCGAAGTACCGGTGTTCTCCTCGGCACCCCCGTCACGGTAGACGCCCATCTCCTCGGAGCTGCCCTCTGGGTCATGCAGAAGCAGATCATAGTCATCACCAACCACGACTCCGCCATCTTCCACCCGCTCCGGGTGGAACTCGTCATGGAAGGTGAACCCGGCGATGTAGCTGGCCCGGGAAGAAATCCGGCCGGCCCGCTCCTGCAGCTGCTGCTCCAAGCCGGCCCGCTGGCCCATCAACGCGTCCAGCTACAGGTCCGGGTGCCATGACAGTGCAAACCAGAGCGCCATCTCGGCGCCGGCACGAGCGGTGTAGACGCGCCACTCATGGAGCCGGTCTGGCCCCATCTCCAACCAGCGCGCCAGCCGTGTGAAGCTGTTCGGCGCAACGGAGCCCGGCCACAGCGCCGCCATCATTGCCGAGCTGGCCTGGGACAGCCGGCCCATCTGATCACCCAAGACCCCCAGGCGAGCCTTAGCGGCGTCATGATCTCCAGGAAGGTCCATGCCACCTGCGGGTTGGTCCTGGAGCCAACAACCCCCAGCGGGTCGTGCTGGAAGCGAACGGCCTCCTCCGCCAGCTGATGCGTCTCCGGGAAGGCCCCTGTCAGAAAACAAAGCAAGCCAGAAAAAGGACATCAAGGACAAGAAGCCGGATCCCAACCCTGCAGAACTCAAGAAAAGCACTTAGTGGAGAAGGATTCTTCCAGGTGCTACGCTCCGAGCAACATACCGCGCCGCTCCCGATCAATGGTGCGGTCACGCTCCTGGAGTGCCTTCTCCAAGTCGGCCACCTTAGCATGGGTCACCTTCAGCTCGGCATCCTTGTCCTCAGACGCTTCGTGGCGGTGGGCCTCCTCCTGGCGGGCCCCCTCCGGCGCGGTCACCTGCCCCTTCAGGCGCACCACCTCGGCCTGAAGATGGCCTTGTCGTCGGTCCACCTGCCGTGTTGCTGGTCCGCCTCGGCCAGGGCCCACAGTGCCTCCACCACCGTGGCGGCCTCCGCCCTAAGGTGCTGCACCTCGGCCTCGAGGCGGCTCTTGTCGCCCGCCAACTGCTCCCGCAGCCGGCTGGCTTTGTCGAGCGACTGCCAGCCCGCCGCCGCCTCCACCCTCGCCTGCGCCACCTCGGCTCCAAGACGGCAGGCATCGGCGACAAGACGGTCATAGTGATGGCCAGCCCGAAGCAGCCCGGTCTGCCGAGACAACACCTCGGCTGCAAAAAGAAGATTCAGAAAAGAAGAGCAAGATTTAAGATTCGACCAAACTGTTACGCAGTAGGGCCGAATCTCGGGGGCTACACCCAGTGGGTGAGCTAGCGCGCCCCCACTAAAAAAGAGCACGAAGATACCTGCGGCGGCGCGGAGCTCCTCCTCCTTGGCGGCGAGCTGCTACTTGAGCTCCCGGTACTTGCCCGGGAGGAGGTTGAAGGCGCTGACCCGGTAGGTGTGACGCCCTCGGTTGAATCGTACACTAATCATACACACAAATGTGTACGATCAAGATTAAGGACTCACGGGAAGATATCCCAACACAACTCTAGACACAAATTAAAATAATACAAGCTTTATATTACAAGCTAGGGGCCTAGAGGGCTCGAATACATAAGCTCGAATACACAAGAGTCAGCGGAAGCAACATTATCTGAGTACAAACATGAGTTAAACAAATTTGCCTTAAGAAGGCTAGCACTAAAGCAACACTGATCGAAAAGGCAAGGCCTCCTTCCTGGGAGCCTCCTAACTACTCCTGGTCGTCGACAGTCTCCACGTAGTAGTAGGCATCGGCAGTGGCATCTGGGTCCTGGGCTCCGACATCTGGTTCCATCAACCAGAAAGACGGAGAAAGGGAAAAGGGGAAGCAAAGCAACCGTGTGTACTCATCCAAAGTACTCGGAAGCAAGGATCTACACTACATATGCAACATTATCAAAGGAAGGCTGTATATGTGGATGGCTGCGTAAATGCTGAATAGAGAGAAGGCCTAGTCCTTTCAAAGACTAGCATCTTCTGGAAACCACCATCTTGCAGCAAACAAGAGGGAGTAGAGTAGCATAAAGTAAAGTAGTAGTGGTGTTATCAACCTCGGCCAGAGATCCTTTCTCGACTCCCTGCGAGAAAGCAATCCCAGAGCCATACTATCCAGTTATCACCACATCACAATCCAATTCTCATCACAAATATCCAGTTCTAGTTGTATCGACTGGGATACAACTCCGAGTGTCCGTTACCGTAGGACAGGCTATCGATAGATGTTTTCTTCCCTGCAGGGGTGCACCAACTTACCCACCATGCTTGGTTAACTCCGACCGGACACACTTTCCTGGGTCATGCCCGGCCTCGGCCAAACAATACGCCCCAACCCGACCTAGGCTTAATAGAGAGGTCAAGCACGCCGGACTAAACCTATGACCCCAGGGTTTATGGGCCATCTCCCCGGGAACTCCTGCACGTTGCGTACGCGGCCGGTGAGCAGACCTAGCTACCTCCCTCAAAAAGGCAGGTGGTTACCAGTCCAACCCGGCGCTTGCTGCTCAGTCGCTGACGACTATTAAGCTTCGGCTGATGTATACGACGCGGAACACCCATACTATGCCCACGTGATGGTTAGTGCTATCAGGCCAGAGGCCCCTCCGATCAAATATCCAAATCGTAGTGGATTAGGAACGCGCGGTAACAAGCAGAGACACACGAAAGATGTGACCCCATTGCCCCGTCTCGAGGACTTGCGGCAAGGGCTAAGAATGCCCGGCCACGCCTCGTAATTATCTCACGGGCACCTTCCAGGTCAACCCGACTCCACATCACTCGCAATTATGCTCGCACGGTACCCTCGTGGTCGAATTCGCCTTTAGTAACATGGTTCAGTGTAAAGTCATAGTAATCATAGTAACTGTGTGTCTAAACATCAAGGGGAAAACCCGAGGAATCACCCCCAATGAATTCCACTCGACGTAATCATCAAGGTGAACGTAAGAGGAATCACCCCCGAGGTTCACACTTAAGGGGTTGCACGATAGAGTCGTATCGGAAGTGGTTAAGGCAGAATCACCTTCGATGACCTGGCGAATCGCTACACTCTTGGGTTAACATCAAAAGTGTCAGAGGTCTCACCCTCGGCACTCGATAGTAACCCGTATGTCGAGCAACTAAGGGGAAAGTGATGTGCAGTGCCGGGGCCTGGTCTTCGATCCCGTTGATCGGGTCTTCGATGATGAAGCAGGGGCAACAAGGACAAGGTGGGGTCACTGATGGATCACTAACCAACCTATACTAAGCAGTTTAGGATAAGAAGGTAAGGTAACAATAAGCAGGTTACAAAAGCAGACTATGCATCAGAATAGGAGGAAACAATAACAATAGCAAAAGCTAATGTAAGCATGAGAGAATGTAATGGGCGATATCGGGATGATCAAAGGGGGGGCTTGCCTGGTTGCTCTGGCAAGGAGGGGTCGTCGTCGACGTAGTCAATCACAGGGGCAACATCGGTCTCGGGGTCTATCGGAGAGAAGAGGGGGAAGAAATAGTAAATATAAAGCAAACATAGCATCACAAAGCATAACGTGGCAAAATGCTATGCCGGGAATGACCTAACGTATGGCTACCGATATAGGTGAAGGGGGGATTCAACCGGGAATGTTTTCCCGGTTCCGGACCTGGGTCAGACAGATGACCGCCCATGTTCAGATAGTTAGAGGCATCTGACAGGTAAACGGACCGTGCATTCGGATTCGGTTGATTTTTCTGAGCAACTTTCATATAGAAAACATTTTCATCGGAGTTACGGTTTATTTTCTATGAATTTTGAATGATTAAAGCAATTTCTGGAATTATTCAAATTAAGAGAAATTCATTATGACGTCAGCATGGCGTAGGGATGACGTCAGCAGTCAACAGGCTCGCTGAGCAGGGTCAAACCTGACCTGTGGGTCCAGTGGGACCCACTGGTCAGTGACTGATCTAATTAATAGTGGTTAATTACTTAAACTAACATGATGATCTAACGGGACCCACTTGTCAGTGGCTATACTGAATAACCATTTAACTTAATTTCAAATTGGCCTAATTAATCATGGGGGGCCCACATGTCAGTGGCACTGTGTGCCCAGTCAGCGTAGTTGACCATGGTCAACGTGGTTAGCTGGGGCCTGGGGACCCATGGGCAGCGACCTGGGGTGGACCCCATGCGGCGCCAGCTCAGTGGAGCCGCCAAAGTTGCTCCAGCGAGCGTCCCGCGGTGGCGCTCTCGCCGGAGGCGATCAGAAATTGTGTACGGGGCACCAAATCGTGCATCGCAGCTTGCGTTAGAACGAGGAGAGCGCACCGCATCCATCTACAGCGTCAGAACACGCAGGTGGAAGCCGAAAACACGCTGGCGTTGAGAAGTGGCGGCAACGAGCTTCGGGTGTGTGACGGGGAAGGCGAAGTAGCGTGCTACGGAGCATAAGGAAAGGCTGGGGAGGATCCCCTTGGTGCGGCAAGTCCAACGGGCTTGAGCCCGTGACCAAAAGGTCACCGGAGCCTCGCCGGCGGCGAGCTCCACGGCGATGCATTCGGGCGCTCATCGGGGACGGCGCTAGGAGGCATGGGAGGGAGCGTGCGCGTTGGGTTCCTGGAAGCACCAGGAACTCGATGCCGTGCTCAGGCAAGCACGATAGAGAGCATGGCCACGGGGGCGAGGTGAACTACGGCGGTGGGCTGACGGGCGAGACATCGAGCTTGCTACGTCGCACAAGGGGATTAACAAGGAGGAGCAGGAGGCGGAGAAGCTCACTGCGCGGCTCACACATAGGCCCTTGATGGCTTAGGAGCAGCAGGGGTGTTGGTGGAGCAACGGTGACGTCGCGGTGGCCGGAGATGGGGACGAGGACGAACGGCGGTTGTGGTGCCTCCCCGCTCCAGCTGAGGCCGCCAGTCGACGTAGTCGACCCCGGCGGAGCTCACCGACAGGGTCAGCGGACACGGGGCCGCCGGTGGCCGCGACAACGATGGTGGGCGGCGGCGACTGCGCTCGGCCTCGGATCTGGAGGAGAGGAGGGGCGGAGCGAGCGCGCGGGCGAGAGAGACAGAGAGCGGGCAAGTGGGCGAGTGGGAGGCGAGGGGGCCGAGGCGTCGGGGCGGCCTTATCCTCTCTTGTCGATGACCAGGTGGTCCGGCGGCGACGCGCGGGCACGCGCCCTCGGTCGGTTGAACAGGGGGAGGGGAGAGCGACGACCCAGGGGGTGTGGGCCGACTGCAATAGCTGGATCGGGTGGGCCGAAGCCTGAGTGAGGCAGAGGGCCTCTCTCTCTCCCCTCTACTTCCCCTTTTCTTTTTCTTTTTGTTGTTTTTCTTTTTCTTTTCCAGCATCTTTTGCATTTTCTTTTAGCCACAATTGACTTTGCAAAATTATGCCACTGGCCAAAAGAATTTCAAAGAATTAAAGTGCACTGCCTCAAAAAGGTTGGGAGGCTTTTCGAATAGTTGCCAATTTTATAAATTAAAAAGGGCATTTAATTTATTCGTTAGGTCACTGTTTTAACTAGTTTAGGCCACTTAAACCCTTTGCAAAAATGTTGGTTCACCACCAATATTAGTTGTGGAATATTTGGCACATGATGAACATTTTTGTTTTCATGTTTGAGAAATTTTGAATTCCCCTCATAATTTGAATTTGAATTTGACTTTGATTTTTCATCAAGTGATAATTAGCTCAGTAAGAATGGTGACCTGGCACCATTAACAGGGGATTACTGTAGCATGACACTGAGGGTGTTACAAATCTCCTCCACTGAGAGAAATCTCGTCCCGAGATTTAAGTGGGGAAGAAAAGATTAACTTCGGGAGAACTGACCCTTATGGGTTTAATTGTCTGGTGAACAATGCAGGTAATGTGACAGAAGTATCTCTCGAGTTGAAATTTAAGAATAATGTCGAGAGCAAAATATGAAGGTACAATAAGAAGTTTCAAGCGGATGGACAATCGATCGATACCTAAACAGAGTGTGAGAAGGGGTTCAGAGCATCAGGAATAGATCATTCCTCGGGGGGGTGGCTCGTGACATGATACGAAGCCAAATGCAAGAATATTTCGGAATCAAAGATATACAAGAGAGTCAGGTTTTGATCGTGTGGAACTGTGGGTTATGGGCCCACCGTGTGGGTTAAAAGCAGGAAGGCGCTAAATTTTTGCACGGCCATGATAGCAAGGCAGGTCAGAGGATAGCCTGCCAATTATGTTGGTAACAGCGTTGGTACCAAGGGCGAGCGACAAAGAGAACCATTTTCCTGCTTGTAATACGAGGCAGGCCAATAGGCAAAGTTCTCGTCTATCGGTGGTTACCGGAATGTCATCAACAATAGTAACAGGGTCTTACTGACAGAGTTGTACACCGAGGTGCTTAATTAAGCAGGGATTTATCTCTGCTCAGACAAGTTAGATGACAAGAAAGGTGAAACACAACAATTGAAAGGAAAATGTTATTATTATGATAATCAGACCAATGGAAAGGAAAGATGTTTATACCCAAGTGTTAGAGTATAACTTTCCCAAGGAACGGCAGAGCATGATAGGGCTCCAAGTATTAAGCCGTTTAGACAAAGGGGCAAGGAATTTATGAGGTTTACCCATACAACGGTGTTTGGATAATTGATCAAGAACAGTTAGCATTGCGCTTCCAATGTTCTTGTTGATGATCGGAGTACCATACACATGCTTCGGGATAGTGTTGACATGGTCATCGGGGAAAGGTCAGACTTCGGATACACAAAGGATCCATCGGAACAACTTATAAAATAAGTCATACAATTTCAGCAATGGAAAGATGAGGATGGGGCTGACGGGCTCAGCAAAAATTGATCAGGGGGCAAGGATGGTATTTCTCATCATGAATTCGGATGATATCCTAGAAAAGTTTGGAATGATGATGATGATCACGACACATTTGTCGAGAGGTTTCATGAAGATGTAATCGATCAACGACGACATTAAGCAAAAGAAATGAAGAAGCGTAAGGTTAATTGAACCACGAGTACGACACAAACTCGGAAGCAAGCTTGCTGTTCATGGCAAAATGGTATGACGGGGAAGATCAACATAAGCTTAGCTTGTCGTCGAAAATTGTGCTCTAGAAAGGACCTGGTAGCACAGTTAAAACTTAGCATGATAATGATATAACCGATCAAGCTAGGAATGATGTGATGGAGTATCATGCCAATGAGAATTCACAAGTGGTAGTGCAATGACACAATATAGTTGAGATAACAAGGGGCAATACTTGAGGTAGATCAAAAATAGAGGTTAGACATATGAAATGATCTGCAGAAGACAAGTATTTTAACTTGTCCGAGAAATGGAGTTAAGGAGAAACTATGGTCGGAACCATGGTTACGAACGATGAAACCACTGATACAAGATGACTTATAACAAGGGGTAATCACTTTTATGAGCAACTTCCACGATAAGTTCTACATCGGGTCCATGCGCATGAAAACAAGGGTTCAAGGTCGACTCCCACTTCTTCAATGCATAACCTTTCATTCACTCCTTGTTTTTCAAAGAAAATGTAGTGCAGAGGATTTATCTGGCGAAGTACCAGAAGAGTAAGACTCGTGAGAACTCTCGGGTTCACTTGGATTGCGGAAGGCATAAGTTCAACCCATCGGGGCATTTTTACGAATCTATACGACCATCAACCAAGCAAAAGATACGAGTTCGAAAGCAGAGTATCGAAGTCAAAGCAGATGATACAATATACCAAGGTATTATGTATCGTGGAAATACCGTAAGATTTTGGATGTGAAGGACACTGTCGGATAACAACCCAGCAATGGATCTGGCGGTTCACGACAGAGTTGATGTGAGTATCGGTAATCAATCAGATGAAGAAGGGGATGCAAAGGCATCGGCTTATATAAACGTCTGAATGCTTCAATGCTTGTGTACACAGGAATTATGATATCAAGACGAAGGATCAGAAGCAAAGGCTCTGATCAAAATATGAGTAAGTTGAATAGACTTAGAGGTGCACCCGATCAAATCTTGATTGGGCAAGAACCAGCTCATATTCGAAACAATGCCTGAGCCGGAAAGAAAATTTCCAAAGATTAATTGATGATCGTGTGCATTCTCACACATGCCCAATCAAACAGGATCAGAATGTTAATCCCAAAGGATTTTAACGAATATCGCTAGACAAATGGAATTAACCAGAAATCAAGTATGCAAGAATTCCAAGAGCAACAGGTTGTAGAGGATTTTCGGAAGATCAAATAGTATTGCGAAGAATTTTTTGAAACACACGAACAACTGAGGATGAACTGATCCCCGGTGAGTGTGAGGAATTATTCGAAGGGGGGTATTCATGGGGCAAAGAACTGCAAGGCAGTAAGCTCAAAGGATTCTCGAAACAATAGAGAATTTCGGGGCATCTTGTAATATCAGGAGCAACTAGGGATGAAGGTACAAGCGGCAAGGATGTTATTCAAGGGATTATCGGTGGTCGAACCGCAAGGCGCTTGGTGTGGTCTCGAGAAACATCGAGGAGTATTCACGTAATCTTCGGCGAAGCAAGTTTATCATCGATAATGTCGAGGCTTTCCAGAGGAAGTGGGTACGAGAACCTAATGTCGAGTTCAAGAAATGGTTAACCCGAATAGAAGAGAGATCGAGTCCCGTGAGTATAGACGAGGAATAAAAGATCCTAATACCACCCAATGGTGACATGGGCCCGTAAGCCACACAGCCAATGTTAGTAAACGTTTTTCAGTGATTAGACTCAACTTCGGCCAAGGACATGGAAAGGGGGCTACCTACAGGCAGTCGGCTCTAATACCAACTTGTGACGCCCTCGGTTCAATCGTACACTAATCATACACACAAATGTGTACGATCAAGATCAAGGACTCACGGGAAGATATCACAACACAACTCTAGACACAAATTAAGATAATACAAGCTTTATATTACAAGCCAGGGGCCTAGAGGGCTCGAATACATAAGCTCGAATACACAAGAGTCAGCGGAAGCAACATTATTTGAGTACAGACATGAGTTAACCAAATTTGCCTTAAGAAGGCTAGCACAAAAGCAACATTGATCGAAAAGGCAAGGCCTCCTGCCTGGGAGCCTCCTAACTACTCCTGGTCGTCGGCGGTCTCCACCTAGTAGTAGGCATCGGCGGTGGCATCTGGGTCCTAGGCTCCTTCAACTGGTTCCATCAACCGTAAATAAGGAGAAAGGGGAAAAGGGGACGCAAAGCAACCATGAGTACTCATCCAAAGTACTCGCAAGCAAGGATCTACACTACATATGCAACATTATCAAAGGAAGGTCAGATATGTGGATCGTGTCGCAGAAATGCCGTAATAGAGAGAAGGCCTAGTCCTATCAAAACTAGCATCTTCTCGAAACCACCATCTTGCACAAACAGAGGGAGTAGAGTAGCATAAAGTAAAGTAGTAGTGGTGTTATCAACTCGCCGAGATCCTTTCTCGACTCTCATGAGAAAGCAATCCCAGAGCCATACTATCCAGTTATCACCTCATCACAATCCAATTCTCATCACAAGTATCCAGTTCTAGTTGTATCGATCGGGATACAACTCCGAGGGTCCGTTACCATTGGACAGGCTATCGATAGATGTTTTCTTCCCTGCAGGGGTGCACCAACTTACCCACCACGCTTGATTAACTCCGGCCAGACACACTTTCCTGGGTCAAGCCCAGCCTCGGACGAACAATACGCCACAACCCGACCTAGGCTTAATAGAGAGGTCAAGCACGTCGGACTAAACCTATGCCCCCAGGGTTCATGGGCCATCTCCCCGGGAACTCCTGCATGTTGCGTACGCGGCCAGTGAGCAGACCTAGCTACTTCCCTCAAAAAGGCAGGTGCTTACCAGTCCAACCCGGCGCGCGCCGCTAAGTCGCTGACGTGTATTAAGCTTTGGCTGATGTATACGACACAGAACGCCCATACTATGCCCACGTGATGGTTAGTTCTATCAGGCCAGAGGCCCCTCGGATCAAAATATCCAAATCATAGTGGATTAGGAACGCATGTAACAAGCGAGACTCACGAAGATGTGACCCGCCGCCTGCCTCAAGGACTTGCGGCAAGGGCTAAGAATGCCCGCCATGCCTCGTAATTATCTCACGGCACCTTCCGTGTCAACCCGACTCCACATCACTGCAATTATGCTCGCACGGTACCCGCCGAGGTCTAATTCGCCTTTAGTAACATGGTTCAGTGTAAAGTCATAGTAATCATAGTAACTGTGTGTCTAAACATCAAGGGGAAAACCCGAGGAATCACCCCCAATGAATTCCACTAAACGTAGTCATCAAGGTGAACGTAAGAGGAATCACCCCCGAGGTTCACACTTGAGGGGTTGCACGACAGAGTCGTATCGGAAGTGGTTAAGGCGGAATCACCCTCGATGACCACGACCGAATAGCTACACTACAGGGTTAACATCATAAGTGCTGTAGAGTTCTCACCCTTGGCACTCGATAGTAACCCAGAAGTGTCGAGTAACTAAGGGGAAAGTGATGTGCGGTGCCGGGGCCTGGTCTTCGATCCCGTTGATCGGGTCTTCGATGATGAAGAAGGGGCAACAAGGACAAGGTGGGGTGACTGATGGATCACTAACCAACCTATACTAAGCAGTTTAGGATAAGCAGGTAAGGTAACAATAAGCATGTTACAAAGCAGACTATGCATCAGAATAGGAGCAAACAATAACAATACAAAAACTCTAATGCAACCATGAGAGAATGGAATGGGCGATATCGGGATGATCAAAGGGGGGCTTGCCTGGTTGCTCTGGCAAGGAGGGGTCGTCGTCGACGTAGTCGATCACAGGGGCAACATCGTTCTCGGGGTCTATCGGAGAGAAGAGTGGGAAGAAATAGTAAATATAAAGCAAACATAGCATCACAAAGCATAACGTGGCAAAATGTTGTGCCGGGAGTGACCTAACGTATGGCTACACGATATAGTTGAAGGGGGGGATTCAACTGGGAATGTTTTCCCGGTTCCGGACCTGGGTCAGACAGAGGACCGGAGGGGGAAAGTTCCATGTTCAGATAGTTAGAGGCATCTGACAGGTAAACGGACCACACATTCGGATTCGTTGGATTTTTCTAAGCAACTTTCATAGAGAAAACATTCTCATCGGAGTTACAGTTTATTTTATATGAATTTTAAAAGATTAAAGCAATTTCTGGAATTATTATGACGTCAGCATTGCGTAGGGATGACGTCAGCAGTCAACAGGCTCGCTGCCAGGGTCAAACCTGACCTGTGGGTCTAGTGGGACCCACTGGTCAGTGACTGAACTAATTAACAGTGGTTAATTAACTTAAACTAACATGATTATCTAACGGGACCCACTTGTCAGTGGCTATACTGAATAACCATTTAACTTAATTCAATTTGGCCTAATTAATCAGGGGGACCACATGTCAGTGGCACTGTGTGCCCAGTCAGCGTAGTTGACCACAGTCAATGTGGTTAGCTGGGGCCCGGGGACCTACGGGCAGCGACCTGTGGCGGACCACACGCAGCACCAGCTCAGCGGAGCCGCCGGAGTTGCTCGGGCGAGCCTCCCGCGGTGGTGCTATCGCCGGAGGCGATCGGAAATCGCGTACGGGGCACCAAATCGTGCATCGCAGCTTGCGTTAGAACAAGAAGAGCGCACCGCGTCCATCTACAGCGCCAGAAGACGCAGGTGGAAGCCGAAAACACGCCAGCGTTGAGCAGTGGCGGCGACGAGCTTCGGGTGTGTGACGGGGAAGGCGAAGCAGCATGCTATGGAGCAAAAGAAAAGGCTGGGGAGGATCCCCGTGGTGCGGCGAGTCCAACGGGCTTGAGCCCGTGACCAAAAGATCACCGGAGCCTCGCCGGCGGTGAGCTCCGCGGCGATGCGTTCGGGCGCTCATCGAGGACGGCGCTAGGAGGCACGGGAGGGAGCGTACGCGTGCGCGTTGGGTTCCTGGAAGCACCAGGAACTCGATGCCATGCTCAGGCGATCACGACAGAGAGCATGGTCACGGGGGCGAGGTGAACTGCGGCGGTTGGCTCTCGGGGGAGAAGTCAAGCTTGCTACGTTGCACAAGGGAATTAACAAGGAGGAGCAGGAGGCGGAGAAGCTCACCGCGCGGCTCACACGTAGGCCCTTGACGGCTTAGGAGCAGCAGGGGTGTTGGTGGAGCAACGGTGAAGTCGCGGTGGCCGGAGATGGGGACAAGGACGAACGGCGGTTGCGGTGCCTCCCGCCCACTGAGGCCACTGGGGCTGACGTAGTCGACCCAGCGGAGCTCACCGATGTGGTCACGGACGCGCCCGGTGGCCGCGACAACGACGGAGGGCGGCGGCGACTGCGCTTGGCCACGGATCTGGAGGAGAGGAGGGGCGGAGAGGGTGCATGGGCGAGAGAGAGAGAGGGGGGGCATGTGGGCGAGTGGGAGGCGAGGGGGCCGAGGCGTCGGGGCGGCCTTATCCTCTCCTGTCGACGATGAGGTGGTCCGGCGGCGACGCGCAGGCGCGCGCCCTTGGTCGGTTGAACAGGGGTAGGCGAGAGCGAAGACCCAGGGGGTGTGGGATGGCCTGTTGGGCCAGCTGGCTTGGGTGGGCCGAAGCCTGAGTGAGGCAGAGGGCCTCTCTCCCTCCCCTCTACTTCTCCTTTTCTTTTTCTTTTTGTTGTTTTTCTTTTTCTTTTCCAGCAGCTTTTGCATTTTCTTTTAGCCACAATTGACTTTGCAAAATTATGCCACTAGCCAAACCAATTTCAAAGAGTTATAGTGCACTGCCTCAAAAAGGTTGGGAGGCTTTTCGAATAGTTGCCAATTTTATAAATTAAATAGGGCATTTAATTTATTGCCTAGGTCACTATTTTAAGTAGTTTAGGCCACTTAAACCCTTTGCAAAAATGTTGGTTCACCACCAATATTAGTTTTGGAATATTTGGCACATGATGAACATTTTTGTTTTCATGTTTGAGGAATTTTGAATTCCCCTCATAATTTGACTTTGATTTTTCATCAAGTGATAATTAGCTCAGTAAGCATGGTGACCTGGCACCATTAACAGGGGATTACTGTAGGATGACACCGAGGGTGTTACAGTAGGCGTCCAGTTGCTGCAAAAAGCAGTGATTAATACAAAGATGGCATTCCAAAGATTCGACCCAACTACTACGTAGTTGGCCTGAACTTCCAGGGCTACACCCAGTGGGTGCGCTGGCGCGCCCCCACAAAGAAGAACCCGCAAAGGTAGAAACATCAGAAGACGGAAAGGGAGCTTACCAGCACGGTGCGCTCCAGCTCCCGCGTCCGCTCCACCTTGGCCTGGACAAAGGCCTCGATCCGGTCGATCCGCCCGCGCAGACAGCGGCTGGCGGCATCCGTCGTCGCCTCCTCCTGGATCTGAGGCCCAAAGACCACGGCGGCCCCGCCCCGCGCCGGTTGTGACAGGGCAGTTCGACGTCCCCCTGGCCTAGGCACCAGGGCATGCTCCCCGCCGGCCACTCCCGCTGCGACTGGCGCCTCCTCCGATGCCCTCTCCGCTGCCGCCATCGAACCAGCCGCCGGGGCGGCCTGCGACACCACCGCCGGGTCAACAGCTGGGGTGGCGTACGGCGCCACCGCCTGCGGCACCTCCTCCGATGCCCGAGGCGTCCGTGGTGCCTCCTCCAAGACGGCATCGCCGGCGCCTCCGTTGACCCCCGCTGGATCGACAACATCAACCCGCGGCGGGGTGTCGTCCTCAACCTCAACGACCTCTCGATCGAGGTCCACCACCTCAGCCTGGCCTCCTTGACCGCGCTCCCTCACCGACGATGGTTCGAAGACGATCGCCGCCACCATTGTGCCCTCCGGCATCTCCCCCCACGCCGGCTCCTCACCGGCTCGCGTCCATGTTGGCGCAGCATCGGTCCAGGCACGGACCGATGCAGCCTCCAGATCCGCCTCGGCCATGTTCCGGTCCTTCCAGGCCAAGCCTTCGGCGTTGGTCGGATCCAGGCCGAGGTCCGGGTCTGCCGGCTCCTCTTCCTCATCCCGGTCTATGGTGCGCACCGCCTCCGAACGCTGGCGTCTCGGCGGCGTGGCGTCGACGCCGCCGCCCGCCATTGCCGGTGACCCGATGTCCAAGGCAAAATTAATAACGAGCAGGGCCGACTCGGCCACTCGGATGCAAGCAGAAGAAAAACTCACCCCGGCAGGACCAGGACGGCGAGCCTCGCCGGCTTCTCCTGCGCAGCGCCACGCCTCCTCTTGGCGGCTGGCCTTGCGCCCCAGGCCGGGTCCGCCGCACGCTTCACGGTCGGAGGGCGTGGTGCGACGCTATCCTTCGAGTGCGGCCGGCTCGGCGCCAGCCCCCGCGACGACCCTCCCCCGCCCATGTCGCCGCCTCCTCCGCCCAACACCACTGCATCGACGGTTCGCTTTAGTGTCGCCCGCGCCGCGTCGCACCCAGCGACTCGTGGAACATGAAGAGGAAGGCAAAAAGTAAGACTTACCACGTGGCGCCCTGCGCCGACGTCGGTGGCCTCCTTGTCCCATCCGCCGTGGGCCGCAAGCTCCACCGATGCAGCCCGCACCACCTGTGATGGTGCCCAGGCGTAAGGGTGCCGGAAGGCATTTAGAAGCACCTCCCGCGTCGCGTCGAGACGGATGAGAAGATGCGCAGCAGCAAAATATGAGGACCAAAGACTCACCATGGGCACCGGATTCGAGTGGATGTACGGCGGGTTGTCGAACCCCCGGTCATCCCTCAGCGCGGCCTTGGAGATGACGTTGACCTGGCATGTCATCTGGTCCGCTGCCAAGCGCGTGGCCGCCAGGCGGTTGGGGTCCTAGAGGCCGGTCATCTCGCTGATGTGGCAGCTGCGCCACTGCAGCGGAAGAACCCGACGCATAATGAAGGTGGCAATGAGGTCGGTGCCATTGAGCCCCTCCCGCGCCTTCATCAAAGACACCGGCTTGTAGAGATTGAGAATCTCCTGCAACAGGTGCCTGGGGTAATAACCCTAGTTCATCTTCGCCCACGGCGGCGTGATGGCGAAGGCCGGCAGGTTGATGCGGTCCGCGCCGTGGTTGCGGACGTAGAAGAAAGAATTATGCCTTTTCTTGGCAGAATCCTCCAGCGGAATCTTAGGGCAGTCAGCGCCCGACCACTTCGAGATGACGGCGGCCTCGTAGTCAGAGAACTCCCCGGTCGTCGGTCCCTACTGCTTCAAGAAGAAGAAGCACGCCCAGAGGTCGATCGTGGGCAGTACCCCTCGCGGAGGGTGACGAAGCCCGAGAGCTGCATGATGGCGCCGACACCAAGATGATGGTGCTGGAGCCTGAAGAACTTCAGGAAGTCTCGGAAGAAGGCGCCATTGAAGACCGCACTCGCGCTGAAGTGCGGAAGAAACCACGCTATGCCTTGGGGCAGCAGCCTCGCCGCCGCGGCTGGGCACGGCGATTTCGCTTCCCGGCAAGAACCGGGTGGTGCGGAGGTAAGAGATATCATCGGCGGTGACGGTCCAGCCCATCCATGAGCCAGACAGCAGCGCCATCAACGGAGACGAAAAGGGAGAAGGAAGATGGAAGGAGATGGAGCTCTGCTCGAAGCGGCGGTCGCAAGAAGCAGAGGAGGGACGGAGAGGCAGGGGAGCACGAGTGATAATGATGTCCGCCGCCCCCTCACCCAAATTTATAAGCCCCGGTACGAACGTGGGGGAGTGGGATCATTTGCGCTCGCCTTTCCCACTTCCCCGCAATAAGTGCACACGTACGCGTGCAATAACTGCATGGGGAAGAGCAACCGACTTGCAGACGCTGCAATAAATCCGCGCGCATGGGCCTTGGGCACGCGGCAGCAGGCCCCAACACGTCGCCCAGTCCCATCACGCGCGTGGCCTGTCAGGCCCCTCCGACTTCCGGGCACCACATGGCGCTCGCCTAAAGCCCGAGGGATTGCCCCAAGATTTGATGGACTCTCCAGTTTCCCACCGCTGCCGAGATGCCGCGATCCGGTTTCCAAAAACCGGCACATAGTGGGTGTTGCCGGACCCAGCGGTCACAGAATTCGCCTCTTCAAGGCGGGAAACTCTGAAGACCCTCCCACCCGAAGACAGTGGACCTTCACAGCTTCGGGGACTACTATCGGGTGGATGAACCCCAGGCAGGCAAGGGAACCCGGATCCTTTTCAAAAACAACGGGGCCAGCATCGCCCCTCAAGTCGGCCCGTGCTTGGCCGGGTCACTCAACCCGGCCAAGCCCCTCGACCCGGCCGAACTCTCCGACCCGGCCCCAACCACAAGCTCAAGGCGGCCGGACCCGACACACCAAGACTTCCCCCAACAAGCTGGCTCCACCCTTGGCGAGTTCTGCAACCCAGCCACGGGTCAGCTCCCATCCCATCCAGGCCGTACGGTGGGACGAGTCTTCATCCACCGATGACCGAGGCAGCAGTGCCCTACCCATGCTTTGGTCAGCCGGAGCGTGGAAACAGTGCCCCTCACCTACCCGCTGACCAAGGCCGGCGTGGCAACAGTGCCTACATCGTCACCACTAATGCTAGCAAGTGGCGACTTGACGGAGCGCCACTGTACCCGACTCGACTAGGCCACTCCCTGGCGATCGACAAGATGGTGAACAGTCCCCCTAGGCACACGGGGCCCGCACCTAGGGGAACTCGGCGAACAACAGGCACCCGGCGGGCCCCAGCCCCGGGTCCCCAGACGCTGACGACCCGACCCTACGGCCTTGCAGCATTACCATTGTACCCCTTGGGGGTTGGACTATAATACCCCCCAGGAGCCCTCACGCATACAGGCAAGCAGTAAGCACACAGGAAACAACCAACTGATCAGTAGAGCACACCCTGGGAGAAGGAGCAGCCTAAACCTTGGACAGTCTTCCTTCTTCCTCCATACAGCTCTAGGAGCAACCCTGTACTATTGAATATCAATGACACTCGGCAGGACTAGGGGTGTTATCTCTCCAGAGAGCCCTAAACCTGGGTATGTCTTGCGTCCCGCGCTCGCTCATGCCAACCTCGCCGCTGGAGCCCACCAGCGACCTCGAGCCTCCTCCTCTCGCTAGCCATCCCATGGCATCTGTCATGCGCCCACCACGACACTTTTGTAGAGTGGTGTCTCCTAGATTGATTAGGTGTCACTTGGGAGCCTCCGTCAAGATTGTGGAGTTGAACCAAGGAGTTTGTAAGGGCAAGGTGATCGCCTACTTCGGGAAGATCTACCCTAGTGAGGCAAGTCCTTCGTGGGCGATGACCATGGTGGGATAGACAAGGTTGCTTCTTCGTGGACCCTTCATGTCTGGAGCCCTCCGTGGACTCGCGCAACCGTTACCCATCGTGGGTTGAAGTCTCCATGAACGTGGATGTACGATAGCACCACCTATCAGAACCACGCCAAAGACATTCGTGTCTCCAATTGCATTTGTGCACTCCAATCCCATCCCTTTACCTTCTTGCAAGTTGCATGCTTTACTTTCCGATGCCCATATACTCTTTGCATGCTTGGTTGATATGTATTGTGAATGGTTAAACTTGTGCTTAAACTTCACCTCAACTTGAAAAACTTAAAACTGCCAACTTGTGTGTTGAGGGTCTATTCACCCCCCCCTAGACACCTCTTCTCGATCCTTCCACCCCCCTTTGTTTGCATGCGTGATCCGAGTCATGGGTTCTGATTGGCCAGAACCCAAACCCCATAGATCGTACATCTTCACCATTGGATGCTCCCAAATTGAACGGCAATCTTGATCCCTTTTGACAGGAAATGCAGTCCAGCTAGGAATTGATTTATATGCCAAAATGCACGGTAAATGCCAAAAAATGTCTTACATATAGCACACGCGACCTGAAATGTGACAGCAAATCAAACCCGTGGTATAATGGTGATTGCTAACGTGGGAAAAATTTAGAGGCGAAACGATGAACTCACGTCTTCATTTCAAAATTAGTACGTCTTCATTTCAAACGAATTTATTGTCTTTGTGCACACGAGCGCTTAGAGGCAACAGTTTGCATAGGCCTTTCTGCGTGGAGACCGGGGATATTTCCCACCCTTTTCAGCTAGGCCACCAACACTGCCCCCTGGCCCGGCCGTGTTTTACTCAACTAGTCCACCCAATCTCCATCACCACCACCCCCTCCCCTAGATCCATAGTAGAACCCTCTCTGGTGCCGGCGTGCTCACCCCAGTCGTGTGCCTGCTCTACGGCGTCAAGCCTACCTCCACTGCCTTTCCCAACACGTGGCTGCCCGCGCCTCGCCGTCTTTGTTTGCTCTCCAGCCACCCTCGAGCATATCCATGTTGTAACCCTCGCCTCTACTGTGGTCCGGTCGGGTTTGCATTAAGAAGCCTGTTAGTTACTGCTCTCCATCGCGGTGAGGCATATTTCCTCGCAATCCCTCTTCCTATTTCATTCTCCATGTTCCCAAATTGGCTATAAAATAATGGAGAGCATATATATGTTCATTATCTACCTTCCTAACTAGTACATATAAGTTGTATTTGTTGCAATAAGTTACTACTGATTTACAGATCGCGGGCGCCCGGGTCACACAAACTTAACAAATTATCCATACATTATCTAAATTATTGCATGACATGTTTAGAAAGCTTGATACCAAGTTGTTAGTTTTATGCTTATCTTCCTTGCCTGAGTTTCGCATGTATTTTCTGTAGATGCCGAATAGCAGCGATAAAACTCATGCTTCAGGCGATGTATCTTCATCTGATTCCGACGACCCTAGGTCTTCAGCTGATGGTGAGGGATCAAGTAATCTTGAACGGGATAGAGCTGCAACAATTACCCTTCCAATCAGGACATGGAGGAATGCTCCAAGGAAGACCACACACCATCCTAAAGGTGTATATGAAGTAATCGAGATCGATTTAAAGTCTTGGGCTCCAACTAAACCAGATAAAGCATGCACGAGGCTCAGGAGTGTGTGTAGATTTGTTGGCACGGCAAGGCTCAACATTAATCTGCCGGGGTTTCAGAAGACTGACACAGAAACACGGCGATGGACATTCCGGGAGATCATGGATCACTTCAACATTCCAGAGCAGTGGAGAATGCAGGTGGAATAGGCTACACTGAAGAAGCTAGGGATGCTTGGAGAAACTGGAAGCATGTGATGTGTAAGAAGTACTTGAGTGAAGGCAAGGACCCAATCCCTGCATACCCCCAAATTACAAAGGCAGACTGGGCAGAATTCAAAAGGGTCAAGGCAACTAAAGAGTTTGCCAAGAAGAGTTTCAAGCAATCGGAAATTCAAAATAAGAACACAGACCCCCACTTTATGGGTGTGGCAGGATACTATGGCATGAAACCGATATGGGACCAAGAGGACAAAGAAGTTGTAGTGGCGGGTTGGAAACTGACCTTTAGTGAAATCAGGGGCGAACTCGCCGGAGACTACTTGCAGGCACGTGCAAGGAGGCGTGATGATGGAACTTATTACTTTAAAAACTCACATGACGAAGAACTGTATCATGTGATGTTAGAGGCTTCCAAGATCCCTAAAAGGTTCTATAGGAACTTAGGTTCATGTGACATTCTGTCCGTTGCTCGGGAAACAAGAGAGCCCCCGGCCGTGCAAGGGGTATAGGTGTTAATGTCCCGCATAAGAGGGCTTTCACACTCAGTAAAGAAGAGAGGCTCAACATGAAAAAAGAAAGGAGTGAAATGAAGCAAAATGTATTGTATGAAAGGTTGAGGAAGGACATGTATCCGGCTGTTCGAAAGGATATTGAGTCAATGATAACTGGCAAGACTCTAACACTGAAAGATAGCCAGCAGATGGGAGGGGAGGCGGGCATGGAGGATGCTGCTTATTGCACGACAACATCGCACAAGAGTAGCTATGCATCAGCTGACCCCAGCGACACTGAGACTGCAGCTGCTCGTGATGATGCTATATCTTATCTATCTGGAATGAAAGACAGACTGAAGTGCGTGTGTTGGGGATATTACCACTAGGCGTAAACCGGCCTACTTGGGCTGGGTTAACTTCATTAGTGGTATAAGCAGATGAAGGCCCAAGGCCTATAGTCGGTTTAGAATCTGTAGCCGTAAACCGGCCGGATGTATAACTTGTATTGTAAGTTAGGAATAGAGAGATACCAACCGGGATACGAGTATGAACCGGTTGGGACTCTATGGACCGACGGGCGTCACCCGTGTATATACGGGGACGACCCGGCGGCGGTTTAGGACAGACAACCTAAAATCGAGCCTAGGTGAAGCTTGTTTGCTCCCTAGCCATCGAGACCACATCAATTCCATCACAACTAGACGTAGGCTTTTACCTTCATCGAAGGGGCCGAACTAGTATAAAACCCTCGTGTCTTTGTGTCCACTTTAACCCCTTCAAGTAAACTCGTAACGATGGCTCCACGACTAAGTCCTTTCACTAGGACAACTGTCGTGACAAATCCACGACAGTTGGCGCCCACCGTGGGGCTATCGCATGATGGTTTGACGATCTTGGAGGGCAAGCTCAAGGGACTCGAAGGCTATGTTGTGGGCCGGATGACCAAGAGTCGTCGTGGCAGGATCTACATTGACGACGCAGGATGGGGTCCTGAGGCCGATTCGATCGAGTACGGGTACGGGTCCCTTTGGTGGCATACACGTTTTCATCGGCAAGATCGGTGAGCTGGGCCCGCGGGACATCCGCACCAACCTCGCCGAGACGGCTGAGCGGCGAGATCTACCGAGCTAAACCGCCGTGAAGCGGTCTTCGTTGGAGTAATCCACGGAGGAGAGCGTCAGGACGAATCAGAACACGGTAGTGAGACCGTCGTCTATTCCGGTGACGAGTCCTCAACCGGAGAGACCGAATCGCTGTACCAGTTGCAAGATGACCAGGTTAGGGGCTGTTCCGATGGCGACAGTATTCCGGACCCCCCAGGCCAGGTCAACCGGGTTGGAATATTCATGGCCGGCACCCAGGCGGCGAATCACTCCTTGACCGCCGCGGCGATGGTCTCCGGATCAGCAGCGGCAGCGGCAGCAGGGGCAGGAGGCCTTATGCGCCCGCCGGTTCAAGTTCTATCTGATCTGTTTGATGCACTAGCCGCGCTTATGGCAGAGGCCAATCCGGCGGATCAGGAGGCCCATAATGCAGAGATTGCAAAGGTGAGAGAGCAGATCGTGCAAGCCAAAGCAGATCTGGCAGCAGAAAAAGACAGGATGGCTGCAGAGCGGGCCGCTTTGGACGCCCAGGCCTACAAACTCATGCTTGACCAGAACGCATCACAGGAAGTTTTGAAGCGGAAGCACAGATCACGCCTGCCGTTAGGGTTTGATCCCCGAAATCTCTTTCACACTCCAGGAGCTGGACCCAGTAATCCGCCGCAGTACCTGGAGGCAAACCGGATCGAAGCACCAGGGCCAGGAGCGACGGTCCAACCTCGCCTGATGGAACCTCCTCAACAGAACATTGTGGTTCCTCCACCGGTCCAGACGCTCCCGGGTCATTATTCGAATCCTATGGACAACCTTATTGCAGCCGCTGCGCGATTAGAGGCTATCCCGGTCGAAGGGGGCTCTCCGCAAGCGATAGAGACGCGTCGGGTTAAGGAGCTTCTCCGGACCGCGCTGGTTCAGCAGGAAGTATATTCGTACAGCCGTGATCGGATTCACTCCACGCCCCGTCCAAGCCGGAGCGATAGCAGGCGCATGCATGAACCGGCCATATCGAGCAATGCGCGAGGCCGTGAAGCGGCCCGTGGCAATAACCCGGCAGGTGGTGTTCGCGATGCTCAGGATGTGGTGGACCGGCCCGGGCGCGTCGGGAGGCCGAGTTAGCAGCACAGATGATGCGGGTCAACTTACACCGGTTCGCCCTACCACCTTCGCCGGACCAGGAGTCGCATCCGCTTTGGGAGTGCCTTGTTTAATCCCCGCTTTACGCAATGTGCGCCTGCCCAAAGATTTCAAGGGTCCGCGCAAGGTGCCGAATTACACCGCTGATTTATCCCCTGAAGCGTGGGTAGAGAGTTATGAGATGGCCATGGAGATGCTAGACGTGGATGAGACCGCGTGTGCAAAATACTTCACCATGATGCTTGAAGGCATGGCTCATACTTGGTTGAAGAGCCTACCGCCCAATTCTATCAGCTCATGGGCCCAGTTGCGGGCCCGGTTTATCCAGAATTTCAAGGATACATGTAAGCAGCCCAAGTCCATAGTAGACCTGGCGGCTTGTGTCTAGGAGGAAGGAGAATCAACGACCCATTGGGTGCGCCGCGTTTTGGAAATTTTGCACTCGTCCTCGGCAGATTAATGCCGACTGCGATCTTAACCTCGAAGGCAACCGCGGTTTGAGCCTTTAAAATTGAAATTGGGATGCATGAAGCGGTTTCAGAATGACATGGGAACCCTCATGGACGCTTTAGTGAAGTATGCTGATTCGACGGTACCAAGGACCCGAGACCGATGATGATGAAGCAGGGAAGGAAGGAAGAATAGCAACTCCAAACAGCAGCAAAGACAAACCGGCGGGTCATGGAAACGGAGGCAAGCGCAAAGGCGGATGGCAGCATGGACTTTGTGGCCAACACTAATGCACAGGATGGGGCAGCGCACGAGGTAAAGCGGCAAATCGTAATGGGGCTCCCAATCCTAACGCAAGCCCTTGAATTATTTGTTGAATCAGCCTTGCCCAAAGCACGGACGAAGGAAACGCCGCTAACCATCTTTGGAAGGATTGTTATATTATGCAGGAGTTTAAAACTCTAATGCCTTCGGTATGACCACGGGTCGTGGCGGTTCAGATCCGGTTTTCATGGGCCGGTCACGATGGAGCTTCGGTTCAGTCTCAATCGGCGGTCACAACAACCGAATAATCGAACGGCCAGCAAGCAGCAGCAGCAGCGATCGGGTTATCGAGCCAGCCAAAGCAGTTGAACAATGGGCAATATCATGTTTTCACAACTAGCTTGGATAAACGCGACCGAAAACTCCACAAGCGAGCGGTGAATTCTGTTGAACCGGCCTTACCACGTTACTTGCGCTGGTCAGAGCAGCCTATCGTGTGGAGCAGAGAGGATCACCCGCCTCGGGTTGATAATCCAGGCCAGTTAGCATTAGTGGTAGACCCTCAGGTGGGGGGTTATAAATTCACTAAGGTACTCATGGATGGAGGCAGCAGTATTAACATACTGTACTATGAGACATTCCGCCGCATGGGTCTAACAGATAAAGATCTCAGACCGTCTAATACGGTGTTCCATGGTGTGGTGCCTGGCAAATCTGCATATCCTGTTGGTAAGATAGCCCGGATGTGGCTTTTGGGGACGAAAGCACGACTCGGTCGGAAAAACTAACATCCGAGGTGGTGAAGATCCGGAGCCCGTGATCATGCCTTGTTTGGCGGCGGCTACGCCAAGTTCATGGCACGGCCTTGTTATATCTACTTGCAGCTCAAGATGCCGGGTTACAAGGGACGATAACGGTTCATGGGAGCCGAGGGTCGCTGGAATGTGAGGAAGGTGATGCGGCTTATGCAGAGTCGGTCGTGCTACGGAGGAGTTGAAATACTATAAGGACAATGTTGATCCGGCGGATATGACTCCTTTGAAGAAGCCAACTACAGAGCATGATTCGATCTGAAGTTCAAATCAGCAGTGAGACCAAGCTTGTTGACTTCGTGTCGGCGATTCGTCCAAGCAGTTCCTGTCGGTGCAAACTGATCCCAAGTAGGAAAGCGCGCCATCGAAGTTCATTCGTGAGAATCGACATCTTTGCATGGAAACCGTCCGACATGCGGGTGTACCGAGGAACTCACGAGCACACTCTTAATGTGGATCCTAAGTATAAACCGTGAAACAATTCCTCCGCCGGTTTAACAAAGAAAGGCGCAAGGCCATTGAGAGGAAGTGGCGGGCTTTTGGCGGTGGCTTTATCATTGAGGTGTTCCATCTAGAGTGGCTTGCTAATCCGGTCTGGTTCTTAAGAAAACGGCACTTGGCGATGTGTGTGGATTACATGATCTTAACAGGCCTGTCCAATGATCCTTTTGCTCTCCCCGCATTGACCAGATCATTGATGCCACGGCGGGTTGTGAGCGTTTGAGTTTTTTGGATGCATACTCTGGATATCATCAGATCAAAATGGCGGTTAAGGGCCAGGAGAAAACAGCGTTTATCACTCCCTTTGGAGCCTTCTGCTATGTATCTATGCCCTTCGGGCTCAAGAGTGCCCAAGCCACCTATCAACGGTGTGTACAGAATTGTCTGCATAAACAGATCGGCCGCAACGTGTACGCCTATAAGGATGATATTGTAGTGAAGTCAAGGCAGAAGGAGACGCTGGTGGATGATTTGAAGGAAACCTTTGACAACTTGCGAGTCTACAAGATGATGCTTAATCCGGCCAAGTGTGTCTTTGGTGTTCGGGCAGGCAAGTTACTGGGATTTCTGGTGTCTAACAGAGGAATTGAGGCTAATCCGGAGAAGATTAGAGCTATTACCTCCCTAGCTAAACCGAAGTGTATCAACGATGTTCAACGTTTGGCGGGCAGAATTGCCGCACTGAGCCGGTTTATCAGCCGCCTCGGAGAGAAGGCCATCCCTTTGTACCAAATGCTGAGGAAGACCGACAACCGTGCCTCGAGTCCGATTGGCGATGAAGCATTTGAGGACTTGAAGCGGCAATTAGCTAATCCGCTTTGTTCTTGCAGCTCCGGCTGACAAGGAGCCACTATTATTATATGTAGCAGCCAATGCTCGGGCAATTAAGCGTGGCAATTGTGGTGGAACATAAGGAGGCAGCAAGGAGTATCCGGTTCAGCGGCCGGTTTATTATATCAGCGAGGTGCTTATTGAATCCAAGCAAAGGTATCCGCATTGGCAGAAGCTGGTCTATGGTGTTTTCATCGCCAGCCGGAAGTTGAAGCGGCATTTTCAAGGGCACCCCATCACAGTGTTCAACTCAGCCCCCTTGGGTGATATCATACAGAACCGGGAGGCGACTGGCCGGATTGCCAAGTGGGCTATAGAGCTTGGGCCACACGGACTGAAGTATGTACCTCGGACGGCGGTGAAGTCTCAAGCACTTGTTGATTTCATCAATGACTGGACGGAGTTACAAGCACCAGAAGAGAAGCCGGATCACACATATTGACTATTCATTTTGATGGATCCAGCAATTTGGAAGGCTCGGGGTCGAGTCGATTAACTTCCCCACGAGGTGATAAGTTTTGTTATGTTCTCCGCTTAATGTTCCCTTGTACTAATAATGCAGCTGAGTACTGAAGCCTTGCTCCATGGTCTCCGGATGGCTAAAGAGATGAACTTAAGCCGGGTTAAGTGCTTCGTGACTCGGACCTCGTGGCTCAACATGTGTCCGCACTTGGGATTCTAAAGACCGCCATGGCTGCATATCGTCGGAAGTGGATAATATTGCGGGTTGCTTCAAGGGTTATCAAGTGGATCATGTGGACCGTCGGAAGAATGAAGCGGCGGGACGCTTTAAGCCGGTTGGGTTCTCGGCGCAAACCGTCCCGCCTAATGTCTTTCTCGACGATTGGACAACCCGTCACCCAGCTCTGTGTGAAGCGGATTTGGCTATTCCTAATCCGGAGGCACAATTGGTGGCAGCCTTGCATGCTATTCCGATTGGACGGTTCCTTATCTTACGACATGAACCGGGGAGTTACAGAGGATGAGATTCTAGCCAGCAGATAGTCCGCGATCCAAGTCTATGACGATTGTCAATGGTGAATTGCATCATTGCAAAGGTATCGTATGCTTCAACGTTGTGTTTCTCCTGAGGAAGGCTGTGAAATCTTAGGAGAAATCCATGAAGGGGATTGTGGACACCACGCCGGTTCAAAGTCTCTGGTGGCAAAGGCGTTTCATCACGGGTTCTACTGGTTGATGCCAAGATGCCGACGCAGAGGACTTGGTTAAACGGTGTGACGGATGTCGAAATTTTCAAGACGTGCTCATGTGCCGCTCAAGAATTGAGGATGATCCCAATAACGTGGTCGTTTGCAACTTGGGGGCTGGATATGGTCGGACCTTTTAAAAGATCCAAGGATAAGAAACCCACCTTTTGGTGGCCGTTGACAAATTTACCAAGTGGGTTGAAGCGGAGCACATGCGCAAGTGTGATGCAACAACAGTGGTGCAGTTCATCAAAAGGTGATTTTCGGTTTGGCTTTCCACACAGTATCATTCCTGACAATGGTACCAATTTATCCAAGGGCGCTATGAAGGAGTTCTGTGAACGTGAGCACATCCGACTTGACGTATCGTCAGTGGCACACCCCCTGTCACATCCCTAGTTCTGGCCTGACCTATGCTAGCTTCCATGTGTGCATCATGTTTAAAATTCAAATGAAATTTGAATTGAGGAATTTTCAAAAGCCTCGTAAAACCTCTAAAATAACCAACATTTAAATCTCATCAAATGAGTCCAAGAAAATGTTCCTATTATTCCGTAAAAATATTGGCATGAGGTAAAATTCAAACCAATATTTTTGGAGTTACAGAAATATTTATTTTGGCCATTTGAATTAATCCAATAACTATTTGCTTTGGATTTATATATAATATATATTAAATATGACTCCAATAATTCTAGAAGTTTGTGAGTGGCTTTGTATATATTTTAGCAAGCCACATAAAAACCTACAGAATTTATAAAAAAGATTTAGTGTCTAAAACTAAATCAAAACAAGCTACAGAAAATAGAAAACAGAAAGGGAAATAGAGAGAGGAGAGAGAAACCTACTCGCCCAGCTCCTCCAACACTCACTGGCGGCCCAGCCCACTGCTCAGCCCACCTCGTCCCCTCGTCGTCTACCTCGCCATCGGCGAGGCGTGTCGCCAAGACGCACCGGACGCCACCTCCCGCTTCCACCTCCTGCTGCCCCTCGTCGCCTCGACTTCCTCCGCGACGCCACGCGCCCCTCGACCTCTCTCACTCTCCGTGTCTCTCCCTCCGTCCCTATCCCCTCTGTTTCTCTCCCTCCCATGATCGAACGGAGCCTGTGCCGCCGACCAGCGCCGCCATGTCGCAGAGCCATCCCGGCCTCTCTGACACGTCCTCGAGCTCCGCCGGTCCTCCCTCGTCCTCCTCGTCGTCTCACGCGACCAGAAGAGCCCCGGAGCGCTGCCTCCGACGTTTTCCCCCTCCTCGGCCGCCGGAGATCCGCCTCGCCGTCCCGCTCACTCCGACACTTCCCCGGCCCCGTCATCTACACCGACCAACTCCCCGTGAGCTCCTCTTCCTTCTCCCCCTAGTCACGTTGCTCGAGCTGCCCCCAAACCCTGTTGGCCATCACGGCCGAGAGGTCGGCTCCGCCGGCCATGTCGCCGTCGTGGCCACAGATACGTAAGCTCGAAAACGAGCACGTCGGCGTGCTCAGCGAACCCCCAGGAGCACGTAGCACCCTCCGGTTTCTCCTCTAATGCACCGTAGCTCCTTCTCCCCTTCCGTGGAACTCCGGCCGCCGCAAAGCTCGACGCCGTCAGTGCTGTAGACCACCTCAGCCCCTCCCGCTTGGCTAGATGGATGCGGCTGAGCGCCAGCTACGCGTAGATGATCGCTGTCGCCGATTTGGTCGCCGGAGGAGCGCTTCGACGCCCCGCCGTTCTTTGGCGTCGCCGGCGATGAGTCGGGTCAACTCCGCGAGTTGACCCGGTTTGACCAAGCTGACGTGGCTGGCTTAATTAGCCACTAACCACCGCACCGTGTCACAAATAGCCGGGCCCCACCCCCTAACTAACCGGCTAACTAAAATAGATTAAGTTTAATCTAATTACAGTGGCCCCACGCGCCAGTTTTGACCGTGCCGACGTGGCCGTTGACTGGGCCCACACGTCAGCGGCACTAACCAGCCCATCACGCAGCATCGGTGGACCCCATGGTCAGGTTTGACCAGCAGCGTTGTTCGTTGACCTGCCGACGTCATAGTGACGAAATGTCGACGTAATTAATCATTTTCTCGTTTTAAAATAAATCAGAAATTCCGAAAATGTTGCAAACTTCTAAAATTCATATAAAATCAACCGTAGCTCCAAATCAAACAAATTATATATGAAAAATGATCAGAAAAATCTAATCCTTCCATCTGTACTAGTTTCATGCATGTCAGAATACTTTAACCTTGCTGTTTATGTGAAACAAGCTAATGCACTTATATCACTTATTATTTTGGGTGATCATTTGAATCCTTGGTTCAAATGGACTCAAACCTCTATGTCCCAAGTTGCATTAGACCTATCATACATCATATTGCCATGTCATAGCATGCATCATATTGTTGCATTGCATTGATTGTGTTCTTTCTCTGTTGCCGGTATTGTCCCCTCTCAGTAGACGATGTTCGACGATGTGATCGATGACACCGATGAAGAACTATATTAACTTCAAAAGTGCCAGGCAAGCAAAACCCCCTTGTTCATTCCGATACAATCCCACTCTCTCGCTCCTGCTCTCTTTTACTGCATTAGGACAACAACGATACAATTGTTACTTGCTGCGGTAGTTGAACCCCTTTATCCTCTCGCATGACTGTCATTGCCACAAGAATAGATGAAACCCACTAGCATGAGTAGGAGTTGTTTGAGCCCTGATGTGCCTACTCATTCATGCTTGTTTGTCATGCCTGCTATTGCTTAGAGTTGTGTCAGGTCTGATTCATCGAGGATGAATCAGAGGTGTGTGAACATGTCCCTACTGCATGTGAGCTAAGTGTGTGAACACGATTTGGTAAAGGTAGCGGTGAGAGGCCATGTAGGAGTACATGGTGGGTTGTCTCATTGCAGCCGCCCTCGTGAACTGAGTTTCGTGTTTGTGATCCATGAACAACTACTACCACACATTGGGATCCTTAATTGACCCTCTCGGCTTCTTAATCACCCTTGTTCTCTGTCCGTGAGTTGCAACTAGTTTCGTGTTTGTAGGTAGTGCTATTTTTCTACCAAGTGGCACCCGGCAGGTGGGCTTGGGATGACTAGGCACACGTGGCCTGGTGTACCGAGTGGCACCCGGATGGTGGGCTCGGGAACCCTGCACACATCGTTTGGGGCCGTGAGCGACACCCCGGCCGGATCTCCTTGCGGATGAAACTCGAATAGGCGATAAACCTGGACGAGAGACTTGAGTGTTTAGGTAGGTCGTAGCCGACTCCCTCGCCTGGCTTCCGCTTGAAGGTTGCCGAGGTACATGACGTGTACAGGGCGATAAGTGGCGAGAGCGTGTGTGAAGAAGTACACCCCTGCAGGGTTATCATTATCTATTCGAATAGCCGGATTCCTCGGATATGGAAGCTTGGACCCCTTGCATAGTTCATAGACAAGTGAAAGTGGATACCCTAAAATACGCAAGATAAGCATGAGTGCTATGGATGGCATTCTCGTAGGGAGACGGGAGCGGATCCATAGTAGTGTATTGATATGGTGAATATGTGGACTCATGTGCGCCACCTCAAAGAGTTACTTGCAGTCGTAGTTCAGGTTAGCCACCGAGTCAAAGCTGGCTTGCTGCAGTTAAACTCCACCACCCCCTTTGTTGATAATGATGCATATGTAGTTAGTTCTGATGTAAGTCTTCTTTGGGTACACTTGTACTCACGTTTGCCTATTTTATGTTTTTGCAGAGAGACTTGGTCTCGCTAGTAGTTCCACGTGGACTTGACGCTTAGCTTGTTACCTCAGCTACGATCTTGTGCCCTCGGCAGATCTCAGTAGATAGTCGCTTCTCGGCCTTTTTCATTTATAGTTGTCGTACTCGGACATGTTAAGCTTCCGCATGTGCTTTGACTTGTATGCTCAATGTTGGGTCATGAGACCAATGTTTGTAATATCTCGCTCCTGAGCCTATTGAATGAAATACTTGAGTCGAGAGTCATGTTGTGATGCCATGTTGTATTTGCACATATCGAGCATATTGTGTGTATGTTATTGAAATGCTTGGTATGTGTGGGATCCGACTAACTAGTTGTTTATCTTTAGTAGCCTCTCTTACCGGAAATGTCTCCTAGTGTTTCCACCGAGCCATGGTAGCTTGCTCGCTCCTAACGCTTAGGCTGGCGGCATGTGTCCTTCTTCGCTCTGTGCTCGTCCTTCGGGAAATGTCATGCGTTGAGTACGAGTCCTGTTAGCCCTTCACAGCCCGGTTTATCGAGTCTGCTAGCCAAGGCTACAGCCCGAACTTACTAGTGATGACCGACATGTTCGATGTCGGGTCATGGATGCTCGTCTCGTAAGTTTGTGCCACTTTGGGTTTACGACTAGCCATGTCAGCCCGGCTCCTTATCATATGGATGCTAGCGACACTATCATATACGTGTGCCAAAAGGCTAAACGGTCCCGGCAAAGGTAAGGCGACACCTGTGGGAATACCGTGCGTGAGGCCGCAAAGTGATATGAGGTGTTACATGCTAGATCGATGTGGCATTGAGTCGGGTCCCGACAGCTTTGGTATCGAGCTTGATCGCTCAGAGGATTACCAAGCCAAACCGGTGAAGTTGTGTCTATAAATGCTTTAGTTATATGTAGGGGAATTGATTGTGGGATGGAACGTAAGGCTCTTTTACTCCTTATACCTCATGGCCTTCTGATCTGAGTCAACCTCTTCTCTTCTACGGGGATTAAGAACTAGGCCTTCTCATCTATCTATCAGGATGACGTGTTACTAATCCATAGACTTATAGAATTGATAGTTTCAAATCTCAGTTCAGTTTATACTACTTCCGTATGTTAACTGTTGATCTCGAAAACCTTGATATTGTGCTTCTGAGTGGCTATGCCACAATTTCCGTAGTATGTCTCCAATCTTTTTGAGCATTTACAGCCGTTATGTTGTCCGAGTCATCCCAGGTTTCTATACAATCTGATGCACTTTCAAATCTTTTCCCTCTGGTTTTGATGTTCCTTTGGGCCAGATTAATCACACTAAATGCTAAGTTGAGGTATTCTATTGCCTCGACATATATGTTGGAATTGTTATTATGACCCTAGGTGTCTTAGGGGATCATCTAGTAATCTAGCCACGTTTTGTGTTCCCGGTGTGATGATTCTGGCCTTCATTCTCGAAAGCATCCCGTGATGCTACTTAGTAGTAGGTATTCTATTCCTGGGTCCTTGAACCCGAGATTCACTCTACTTACTTCATGTTGATAGTGTTGCTAGTTCCTTTAGGTTATTAGTAACCTTTGCATTATTCCTCGTGGTCCGTGGTATTTCCTTCTTCCAAATACTATGAACCGCTTATGGCAGAAGTTTGTTGGATCAAAAGATCACAACAGGAGTGCTCGTGATGAGTTCTCCAATTTATATTGTGACTCTCCCAGTTCTACCTTTCCGCATGGATTATCCGGAAGAAATTTGTTGAACTTGGTTCGACATACTAATCTATGCATCCACAACTCGTAAAATCATATGTTCCTTTGAGTTGTTCCCTTTAGTTGTATCCCGACCTTCGTCTATCATTTGATAGTCAAGAGTATGCATGCATTCGCTCATCGATACCTATTACTTTTGTGGTCCGTCTGCCATTCCATTCGAGTGACTAGGAGAAACAAACTCAAAGATTTTGTCCATTTCTAGGATTGGGTCAAAGCAGTTGTACTCATGGATCAAATTGCTAATCTAGCTTTTGCTCGTTCTACCTCGCAGATACCCTCTTTACGTCGGGATCGTCATGAGAATTGCACTATCTCTTATGAATTCTTGACGCAGTAATACTTCTTGCCACCATTGTTCATTCCTCGGTTTCCGTGTTATTGTAACCGGAATGCTGACAAGTGAGTCATGATGTGTGAAATCAATACTCCTAGCAACTCCATTGCTTGGTAGTTAATGGACTATATTCTCATTCTTAGCGTGTTGGTTGTTAAATCATCATCCTAAGATTGATCGTGCTACCTAGTCCTTATTTCTGGTGCACTCCTCGATCAATGAGTTAGGATTATTCAATCCCTTGCTTATTTGATCATATCGTCTTGCTCTGGGAAGCAAGATTGATCTCGAGCTTAGTAACATATTGGTGGTTCGTGATGTTCCAATATCTTCTAAGTATCACCAGTCGCCACCGACCGCTATGTTGAGTTCGTGATCAAGTTGGTTTATTCTGTAAACCACCCTTTCTCTAAGAATCTGTGTTGGATACCCCGAGCTAGTTGGCTGTGAACAACAACTTGGAGTGTTGGAAGATAAAAGCTTGTCCGACTTAGTTCGTGTTAAGGGATATCTTGTGTGTGTTGAAGAAAGATGATATCTTCACCAATTGATCCTCGAGACCGGTTGTTGGAGCTATTGTCTTGCCAAAACTTTGATTTGAGTGCGGCTATTCTCAAATCAAATCGAACTAACGATGTTCGTAATGTTGTCTTACTCGTGGATTTCCTCGAGCATACATCATTATGTCTTTTGGGTCCGACCAATACTATCTCCTTGCTCACATAGTTATGGAATTCCATCTCCATGGGAATTGGATGAATTGTTGTTGAGCCCATCAACAACATCCTTATCTTCTCCATGATTTTGTGGAACATTGTTAGTGTTGAAACTTTTGAAAGCATTTCTTCATGCTAGCTCATGAAGCATATGCTTGATGGAAGAAGTGACTTCCTCTAATTCATGTGCATTTGGTGCAAGTTGTCGCCGTGAATTTGATAAAGTCAATGTTGCTTCCTTGGAATCATCCCAAGTTAATCACACATGTGCAAAGTATACTATGGTTTGGTAGATTAATTACCTCCACTCCATGTGTATTCAGCAGCACACCAAGCCACCGATTGATTTGTTCAAGGAGAAGAAGCTCCTTCTTGAGAGTATACCTTTGCAAGGACTTCGATATCCTCGATGATGGTTCCCCACCGAACTTCGGTAGTGTTTTATTGTAAGACTACCATGGGATCATGTTTGTCCGGGACAACGTGTTCCCATGTTTGTAGCGTAACCAGCTCATGTTTTGGAGCTTCCTATTGTAGTTCTTTTCCGAGAATCTCGCAACGCGTCATCTCGCCGATTTGTGTTGCAAACTTTCATTTTTCTTTCTAGACTTGATGAGTCGGAATATTCGACACCAACCAGATCTGAATCTCAGCAGAGATGATGGTTGGGACATTTCCAAGAACTATAATATTGGTCTCGATAACCGTAAAATGGATGTCGTGGCCAACACACCCAGCCGGAAGACCTGTTATTGTAATATCTTGATTGAAGAAGTTGGCCACCTCTCCATAAGGACTTCGTAGGAATTATTCCTATTGTGTGCCTTATGATTTTTGTGCTTCCGAAGTCCGACCTGTTACTTGATGTTCTAGATACCAGACCATTTCAATGAATGGGATACACTAGCACATCGAGGAGAACATTAGAAGCGGAGTGCTAAATGTCTCTCGGTCGATCATCCAGATTTCTTTCCTTGGCCTCGCCAAGGTAAAATCTGAGCAGGTGTTGTCCTCCTTTGCGTCTGCATTGTCCATCACTATTCATCATGGTGGTATGATGTGTTGCCAGGATCCCCGACACGGATGTTGGTAAGATTTTGATGAGTATGGAAATGCTCAAGTTCTTAAGAGCACGTTCACGCACTAGGATATATCCTCGGTACCAATTGAAATGTGCTTTCCGCTTGTCGAGTTGTTCTATAATCATAGTATCCTTCCCGATCTGAGTATGCCATCCCGATGAACTCCTTCAAACGATCATTTGTGAATTGCCTTAGGCTGGTATAAAGAATTTCAATGATCTCTGAATCAAAGGTAATTCTTTTTGCCACTTAAGGGGATATCTCTACGAATTGCCTTCCTCTAAAATGTCTCGCTGTGGTATCATGGCAACTCAAACTCTCGCTACGTTGACAACCGTTCACCACCCTCTTAGGTGTGGAATTGTTGTCACCTAGTGAACCCTCGCCATCTGCTCCACTCCATTCCTCTAGATGTGTGCTTCGTGTCTCAGCTCGAGAGATGTCCTATGTCTTACTCCGTGAGTTGATCCTGAGTTGCTTGATCTTCGAGAAGATCGATTCTTTTAGAGTTTCCCTATCCTCTCATTGTCATGTTAGTTGGAGTTCTCAGAACAAGACTTCGAGACAATGATGGTGATCGAATCAACATTCATTTAAAGTGCAACTTGGATCGTGAAGATTATATTAGTTTGCGTTTTCCTTTCATCTTACCCTACGCTTGAATCTCGGGTCGAGATTCTTGTTTAGTGGGGTGAGTTGTCACATCCCTAGTTCGCCTCGACCTATGCTAGCTTCCATGTGTGCATCATGTTTAAAATTCAAATGAAATTTGAATTGAGGAATTTTCAAAAGCCTCAGAAAACCTCAAAAAATAACCAACATTTAAATCTCATCAAATGAGTCCAAGAAAACGTTCCTATTATTCCGTAAAAATATTGGCATGAGGTAAAATTCAAACCAATATTTTTGGAGTTACAGAAATATTTATTTTGGCCATTTGAATTAATCCAATAACTATTTGCTTTGGATTTATATATAATATATATTAAATATGACTCCAATAATTCTGGAAGTTTGTGAGTGGCTTTGTATATATTTTAGCAAGCCACATAAAAACCTACAGAATTTATAAAAAAGATTTAGTGTCTAAAACTAAATCAAAACAAGCTACGTAAAATAGAAAATGAAAGGGAAATAGAGAGAGAGAGAGAAACCTACAGCCCAGCTCCTCCAACACTCACCTGGCGGCCCAGCTCACTGCTCAGCCCACCTCGCCCCTCGTTGTCTACCTCGCCATCTTGCAGAGGCGTGTCGCCTGCACACGCACCGGACGCCACCTCCCGCTTCCACCTCCTGCTGCCCCTCGTCGCCTCGACTTTCTCCGCGACGCCACGCGCCCCTCGACCCTCTCTCACTCTCCCGTGTCTCCCTCCGTCCCTATCCCCTCGTTTCTCTCCTCCCGCGACCGAACGGAGCCTGCCGCCGCCAACCAGGCCATGTGCAGCAGCCATCCCAAGCCTCTCGACACGCCCTCGAGCTCCGCGGTCCTCCCTCGTCCTCCTCGTGCCTCACGCGACGGAAGAGCCCCGAGCGCTGCCTCCGACGTTTTCCCCTCGCCGCCGGAGATCCGCCCGCCCCCGCCACTCCGACACTTCCCCGGCCCCGTCATCTACACCGACCAACTCCCCGTGAGCTCCTCTTCCTTCTCCCCCTAGTCACGTTGCTCGAGCTGCCCCCAAACCCTGTTGGCCATCACGGCCGAGAGGTCGGCTCCGCCGGCCATGTCGCCGTCGTGGCCACAGATACGTAAGCTCGAAAACGAGCACGTCGGCGTGCTCAGCGAACCCCCAGGAGCACGTAGCACCCTCCGGTTTCTCCTCTAATGCACCGTAGCTCCTTCTCCCCTTCCGTGGAACTCCGGCCGCCGCAAAGCTCGACGCCGTCGATGGTTGAGACCACCTCAGCCCCTCCCGCTATTAGATGGATGCGGCTGAGCGCCACCACGCCAGATGATCGTTGCCGCCGATTTGGTCGCCGGAGGAGCGTTTCGACGCCCTCGCCGTTCTTTGGCGTCGCCGGGCGATGAGTCGCGGGTCAACTCCGGCGAGTTGACCCGGGTTTGACCAAGCTGACGTGGCTGGCTTAATTAGCCACTAACCACCGCATTGTGTCACAAATAGCCGGGCCCCACCCCCTAACTAACCGGCTAACTAAAATAGATTAAGTTTAATCTAATTACAAAGGGCCCCACGCCGCCGATTTTGACCTGCGCCGACGCGTGGCGTTGATCTGAGCCCACACGCCGCCGCACTAACCAGTTCCAACCATCGACGGTGGACCCCATGGTCAGGTTTGACCAGCAGCAAATGTTCTGTTGACCTGCTGACGTCATAGTGACGAAATGCTGACGCAATTAATCATTTTCTGGTTTTAAAATAAATCAGGAAATTCCAGAAAATGTTGCAAACTTCTAAAATTCATATAAAATCAACCGTAGCTCCAAATCAAACAAATTATATATGAAAAATGATCAGAAAAATCTAATCTTTCCATCTGTACTAGTTTCATGCATGTCAGAACACTTTAACCTTGCTGTTTATGTGAAACAAGCTAATGCACTTATATCACTTATTATTTTGGGTGATCATTTGAATCCTTGGTTCAAATGGACTCAAACCTCTATGTCCCAAGTTGCATTAGACCTATCATACATCATATTGCCATGTCATAGCATGCATCATATTGTTGCATTGCATTGATTGTGTTCTTTCTTTGTTGCCGGTATTGTCCCCTCTCAGTAGACGATGTTCGACGATGTGATCGATGACACCGATGAAGAACTATATTAACTTCAAAAGTGCCATGCAAGCAAAACCCCCTTGTTCATTCCGATACAATCCCACTCTCTCGCTCCTCGCTCTCTTTTCTGCATTAGGACAACAACGATACAATTGTTACTTGCTGCGGTAGTTGAACCCTTTATCCTCTCGCATGACCTGTCATTGCCACAAGAATAGATGAAACCCACTAGCATGAGTAGGAGTTGTTTGAGCCCTGATGTGCCTACTCATTCATGCTTGTTTGTCATGCCTGCTATTGCTTAGAGTTGTGTCAGTCCGATTCATCGTGGATGAATCGAGGTGTGTGAACATGTCCCATCTGCATGTGAGCTAAGTGTGTGAACACGATTTGGTAAAGGTAGCGGTGAGAGGCCATGTAGGAGTACATGGTGGGTTGTCTCATTGCAGCCGCCCTCGTGAACTGAGTTCGTGTTTGTGATCCATGAACAACTACTACCACACATTGGGATCCTTAATTGACCCTCTCGGCTTCTTAATCACCCTTGTTCTCTGTCCCAGAGTTGCAACTAGTTTCGTGTTTGTAGGTAGTGCTATTTTTCTACCAAGTGGCACCCGGCAGGTGGGCTTGGGATGACTAGGCACACGTGGCCTAGTGTACCGAGTGGCACCGGATGGTGGGCTCGGGAACCCCGCACACATCGCTTGGGGCCGTGAGCGACACCCGGCCGGATCTCCTTGCGGATGAAACCCGAATAGGCGATAAACCTGGACGAGAGACTTGAGTGTTTAGGTAGGTCGTGGCCGACTCCCTCGCCTGGCTTCCGCTTGAAGGTTGCCGAGGTACATGACGTGTCTGAGGCGATAAGTGGCGAGAGCGTGTGAAGAAGTACACCCCTGCAGGGTTATCATTATCTATTCGAATAGCCGGATTCCTCGGATATGGAAGCTTAGACCCCTTGCATAGTTCATAGACAAGTGAAAGTGGATACCCTAAAATACGCAAGATAAGCGTGAGTGCTATGGATGGCATTCTCGTAGGGAGACGGGAGCGGATCCATAGTAGTGTATTGATATGGTGAATATGTGGACTCGTCTGCGCCACCTCAAAGAGTTACTTGCAAATGTAGTTCAGGTTAGCCACCGAGTCAAAGCTGGCTTGCTGCAGCTTAAACTCCACCACCCCTTTGTTGATAATGATGCATATGTAGTTAGTTCGATGTAAGTCTTCTTGGGTACACTTGTACTCACGCTTGCCTATTTTATGTTTTTGCAGAGAGACTTCAGTCTCGCTAGTAGTTCCACGTGGACTTGACGCTTAGCTTGTTACCTCAGCTACGATCTTGTGCCCTCGGCAGATCTCGTAGATAGTCGCTTCTCAGCCTTTTTCATTTATAGTTGTCTCGTACTCGGACATGTTAAGCTTCCGCATGTGCTTTGACTTGTATGCTCAATGTTGGGTCATGAGACCAATGTTTGTAATATCTCGCTCCTCGAGCCTATTGAATGAAATACTTGAGTCGAGAGTCATGTTGTGATGCCATGTTGTATTTGCACATATCGAGCATATTGTGTGTATGTTATTGAAATGCTTGGTATGTGTGGGATCCGACTAACTAGTTGTTTATCTTTAGTAGCCTCTCTTACCGGAAATGTCTCCTAGTGTTTCCATCGAGCCATGGTAGCTTGCTCCGCTCCTAACGCTTAGGCTGGCTGGCATGTGTCCTTCTTCGTTCGTGCTCGTCCCTTCGGGAAATGTCGCGCTGAGTACCGGAGTCTGTTAGCCCGCCTTCTGCCCGGTTTATCGAGTCCTTCTAGCCAGTGCTACAGCCCGAACTTACTCACGATGACCGACACGCTCGATCTTTGGGTCATGGATGCTGTCCTCGTAAGTTTTGCCACTTTGGGTTTACGACTAGCCATGTCACCGGGCTCCTTATCATATGGATGCTAGCGACACTATCATATACGTGTGCCAAAAGGCTAAACGGTCCCGGCAAAGGTAAGGCGACACTGTGGGAATACCGTGCGTGAGGCCGCAAAGTGATATGAGGTGTTACATGCTAGATCGATGTGGCATTGAGTCGGGTCCCGACAGCTTTGGTATCGAGCTTGATTGCTGAGGATTACCAAGCCAAACTGGTCAAGTTGTGTCTATAAATGCTTTAGTTATATGTAGGGAATTGATTGTGGGATGGAACGTAAGGCTCTTTTACTCCTTATACCTCATGGCCTTCGATCCGAAGTCAACCTCTTCTCTTCTACGGGATTAAGAACTAGGCCTTCTCATCTATCTATCAGATGACGTGTTACTAATCCATAGACTAATAGAATTGATAGTTTCAAATCTCAGTTCAGTTTATACTACTTCCGTATGTTAACTGTTGATCTCGAAAACCTTGATATTGTGCTTCTGAGTGGCTATGCCACAATTTCCGTAGTATGTCTCCAATCTTTTTGAGCATTTACAGCCGTTATGTTGTCCGAGTCATCCCAGGTTTCTATACAATCTGATGCACTTGCAAATCTTTTCCCTCTGGTTTTGATGTTCCTTTGGGCCAGATTAATCACACTAAATGCTGAGTTGAGGTATTCTATTGCCTCGACATATATGTTGGAATTGTTATTATGACCCTAGGTGTCTTAGGGGATCATCTAGTAATCTAGCCACGTTTTGTGTTCCCGGTGTGATGATTCTGGCCTTCATTCTCGAAAGCATCCCGTGATGCTACTTAGTAGTAGGTATTCTATTCCTGGGTCCTTGAACCCGAGATTCACTCTACTTACTTCATGTTGATAGTGTTGCTAGTTCCTTTAGGTTATTAGTAACCTTTGCATTATTCCTCGTGGTCCGTGGTATTTCCTTCTTCCAATACTATGAACCGCTTATGGCGAAGTTTGTTGGATCAAAAGATCACAACAGAGTGCTCGTGATGAGTTCTCCAATTTATATTGTGACTCTCCCAGGTTCTACCTTTCCGCATGGATTATCAGGAAGAAATTTGTTGAACTTGGTTCGACATACTAATCTATGCATCCACAACTCGAAAATCATATGTTCCTTTGAGTTGTTCCCTTTAGTTGTATCCTCGACCTTCGTCTATCATTTGATAGTCAAGAGTATGCATGCATTCGCTCATCGATACCTATTACTTTTGTGGTCCGTCAAGCCATTCTATCGGAGTGACTAGGAGAAACAAACTCAAAGACTTTGTCCATTTCTAGGATTGGGTCAAAGCAGTTGTACTCCGCGGATCAAATTGCTAATCTAGCTTTTGCTCTGTTCTACCCTGCAGTATTACCCTCTTTACGTCAGGATCGTCATGAGAATTGCACTATCTCTTATGAATTCTTGACGCAGTAATACTTCTTGCCACCATTGTTCATTCCTCGGTTTCCGTGTTATTGTAACCGGAATGCTGACAAGTGAGTCATGATGTGTGAAATCAATACTCCTAGCAACTCCATTGCTTGGTAGTTAATGGACTATATTCTCATTCTTAGCGTGTTGGTTGTTAAATCATCATCCTAAGATTGATCGTGCTACCTAGTCCTTATTTCTGGTGCACTCCTCGATCAATGAGTTAGGATTATTCAATCCCTTGCTTATTTGATCATATCGCCTTGCTCGGGAAGCAAGATTGATCTCGAGCTTAGTAACATATTGGTGGTTCGTGATGTTCCGAATATCTTCTCGGAAGTATCACCAGGTCGTCACCTGACCGCTATGTTGAGTTCGTGATCAAGTTGGTTTATTCCTGTAAACCACCCTTTCTCTAAGAATCTGTGTTGGATACCCCTGAGCTAGTTGGCTAAGCTGAACAACAACTTGGAGTGTTGGAAGATAAAAGCTTGTCTGACTTAGTTCGTGTTAAGGGATATCTTGTGTGTGTGTTGAAGAAAGATGATATCTTCACCAATTGATCCTCGAGACCGGTTGTTGGAGCTATTGTCTTGCCAAAACTTTGATTTGAGTGCGGGCTATTCTCAAATCAAATCGAACTAACGATGTTAAGTAATGTTGTCTTACTCGTGGATTTCCCTCGAGCATACATCATTATGTCTTTTGGGTCGACCAATACTATCTCCTTGCTCACATAGTTATGGAATTCCATCTCCATGGGAATTGGATGAATTGTTGTTGAGCCCATCAACAACATCCTTATCTTCTCCATGATTTTGTGGAACATTAAGTTAGTGTTGGAAACTTTTGAAAGCATTTCTTCATGCTAGCTCATGAAGCATATGCTTGGATGGAAGAAGTGACTTCCTCTAATTCATGTGCATTTGGTGCAAGTTGCCGCCGTGAATTTGATAAAGTCAATGTTGCTTCCTTGGAATCATCCCAAGTTAATCACACATGTGCAAAGTATACTATGGTTTGGTAGATTAATTACCTCCACTCCATGTGTATTCTGTAGCACACCAAGCCACTGATTGATTTGTTCAAGGAGAAGAAGCTCCTTCTTGAGAGTATACCCTTTGCAAGGACTTCGATATCCTCGATGATGGTTCCCCACCGGAACTCGGTAGTGTTTTATTGTAAGACTACCATGGGATCATGTTTGTCTGGGACAACGTGTTCCCATGTTTGTAGCAGAACCAGCTCATGTTTTGGAGCTTGCTATTGTAGTTCTTTTCCCGAGAATCTTGCAACGTCATCTCGTCGATTTGTGTTGCAAACTTTCATTTTTCTTTCTAGACTTGATGAGTCTGGAATATTCTGACACCAACCAGATCTGAATCTCAGGCAGAGATGATGGTTGGGACATTTCCCAAGAACTATAATATTGGTCTCTCGATAACCGGTAAAATGGATGTCGTGGCCAACACACCCAGCCGGAAGACCTGTTATTGTAATATCTTGATTGAAGAAGTTGGCCACCTCTCCATAAGGACTTCGTAGGAATTATTCCTATTGTGTGCCTTATGATTTTGTGCTTCAAGTCCGACCTGTTACTTGATGTTCTAGATACCAGACCATTTCAATGAATGGGATACACTAGCACATCGAGGAGAACATTAGAAGCGGAGTGCTAAATGTCTCTCGGTCGATCATCCAGATTTCTTTCCTTGGCCTCGCCAAGGTAAAATCTGAGCAAGTGTTGTCCTCCTTTGCGTCTGCATTGTCCATCACTATTCATCATGGTGGTATGATGTGTTGCCAGGATCCCCGACACGGATGTTGGTAAGATTTTGATGAGTATGGAAATGCTCAAGTTCTTAAGAGCACGTTCACGCACTAGGATATATCCTCGGTACCAATTGAAATGTGCTTTCCGCTTGTCGAGTTGTTCTATAATCATAGTATCCTTCCCGATCTGAGTATGCCATCCCGATGAACTCCTTCAAACGATCATTTGTGAATTGCCTTAGGCTGGTATAAAGAATTTCAATGATCTCTGAATCAAAGGTAATTCTTTTTTCCACTTAAGGGATATCTCTACTAATTGCCTTCCTTTAAAATGTCTCATTGTGGTATCATGGCAACTCAAACTCTCGCCACGTTGACAACCGTTCACCACCCTCTTAGGTGTGGAATTGTTGTCTACCTAGTGAACCCTCGTCATCTGTTCCACTCCATTCCTCTAGATGTGTGCTTCGTGTCTCAGCTCGAGAGATGTCCTATGTCTTACTCCGTGAGTTGATCCTCGAGTTGCTTGATCTTGAGAAGATCGATTCTTTTAGAGTTTCCCTATCCTCTCATTGTCATGTTAGTTGGAGTTCTCAGAACAAGACTTCGAGACAATGATGGTGATCGAATCAACATTCATTTAAAGTGCAACTTGGATCGTGAAGATTATATTAGTTTGCGTTTTCCTTTCATCTTACCCTACGCTTGAATCTCGGGTCGAGATTCTTGTTTAGTGGGGGTGAGTTGTCACATCCCTAGTTCTGGCCTGACCTATGCTAGCTTCCATGTGTGCATCATGTTTAAAATTCAAATGAAATTTGAATTGAGGAATTTTCAAAAGCCTCAGAAAACCTCAAAAAATAACCAACATTTAAATCTCATCAAATGAGTCCAAGAAAATGTTCCTATTATTCCGTAAAAATATTGGCATGAGGTAAAATTCAAACCAATATTTTTGGAGTTACAGAAATATTTATTTTGGCCATTTGAATTAATCCAATAACTATTTGCTTTGGATTTATATATAATATATATTAAATATGACTCAATAATTTCGGAAGTTTGTGAGTGGCTTTGTATATATTTTAGCAAGCCACATAAAACCTACAGAATTTATAAAAAGATTTAGTGTCTAAAACTAAATCAAAACAAGCTCTGTAAAATAGAAAATGAAGGGAAATAGAGAGAGAGAGAGAGAAACCTACTGGCCCAGCTCCTCCAACACTCACTGGCGGCCCAGCCACTGCTCAGCCCACCTCGTCCCCTCGTCGTCTACCTCGCCATCGGCAGAGGCGTGTCGCCAGACACGCACCGGACGCCACCTCCTGCTTCCACCTCTGCTGCCCCCTCGTCGCTTCGACTTCCTCCGCGACGCCACGCGCCCCTCGACCTCTCTCACTCTCCCGTGTCTCTCCCTCCGTCCCTATCCCCCTGTTCTCTCTCCTCCCATGACCGAACGGAGCCGTGCGCCGCCAACCAGGCCTTCGTGGTGACGCAGCCATCCAAGCCTCTCGACACGTCCTCGAGCTCCGCGGTCCTCCTCGTCCTCCTCGTGCCTCACGCGACCAAAGAGCCCCGAGCGCTGCCTCGACGTTTTCCCCTCCTCGCCGCGGAGATCCGCCTCGCCGTCCCGCCACTCCGACACTTCTCCGACAAGCCTGACCTCCGGCCCCGCCGCCTTCCAGCACCACGGCGGCCCTCCGCCTCTCCCGCCGGTCCCGCCCCGGTCCCTCCCTCCTCGCCGCGCTCACACGACCCAGGCCCCGCCGGCCCCCTCCTCCCGGACCGTCCGCCCCCCCTCGCTGCCCCCCACACCCCAGCGGCCCCCCCCTGCGTCGGCCCCCCGTCCCCGAGTTCCCCCTGCGCGCCCCCCTCAGCCGGCCTCCCTTCCCGAAGCCGCCCCGCCAACCCGGCCTCGCCCCCTCCGACCCGGCTTCCCCCTCGGCCCCGTCCGCACTACCCCCCTGCGAGATCCCCGCCCGGAGGAGGAACCCGCCCGGGTCGTGCCCTGGGGAGGAGCTTTCCTCCGGCGCGGGCTAACCCGGCCCCTCGCGGGTTACCCTAACCACGTACTTCGGCCCCAACTCCCACTAACCCCTTAACAAAGCCGCCCCCTACTCAGCGCCCACGGCCCACGGCCCCAACCCCTCAACCGGGCCCGTTTGGCCCCAGGCGTTGCACCAGCGAATTCCGTGACTACCTTTAGGTCGAATTCCAAGAAACTTCTTTAAAATATCAAAATCTGGCCCTTCTAATTATTTTAAAAAATTTATCCCAACAATTTTGAAATGCAAAAATTTCCCCATCTGTATCAGAATCAACTTAAATTATATTATGCATTTTTTTTTGGCTATTTGTCGGCTTACTTTCTGCCAACTTCCAGGTTTTACTTTATCCTATTTATTTGCCGCATTTGACATGGTTATGCATTCAAATTTTCTTCCGGTGCCCAAGTTGTTGATATCCCACATTTGCCTTCTCAGGCACAATTTGTTCTTTGCTATTCCCTTCGCTTTTCCCTCGGATGCCGTTCAACCCAATTGAAAACCCTACTAAAATGCCGATTGCAAAAATTGTGCACCCTCTGATTTGACCTTGTTCTTTGTTTGCAGCCCTCATTGGGGTAAACCGATTTGTAAAGGTGTGAGGAAATGTCAGCGTTGAGTACAGGAGTCTGTTAGCCCGCTACTGCCGGTTTACGAGTCTGCTAGCCAGTGCTACTGAGCCGGAACTTACTCGCTGATGACCAAACACGTTCGATCTTGGGTCATGGATGCTGTCCTGTAAGTTTGTGCCACTTTGGGTTTACGACTAGCCATGTCACTGGGCTCCTTATCATATGGATGCTAGTGACACTATCATATCGTGTGCCAAAAGGCAAAGCGGTCCCGGGCAAAGGTAAGGCGACACCGTGGGAATACCGTGCGTGAGGCCGCAAAGTGATATGAGGTGTTACATGCTAGATCGATGTGGCATTGAGTCGGGTCTGACACCCCGGTACAATGGGCAGGCGAGCGAGCTAATCAAGAGATCTTGCGAGGCATCAAACCCGGCTTATGGTCCCATTGCAAAGAACACCGGGATGTTGGGTTGAAGAGCTTCCATCGTGCTATGGAGTATCAATACTACACCAAACCAGTCCACAGGATACACACCATTTTCATGGTCTATGGAGCGGCAGGTTCTTCCCTAGTGATATCGCACGATTAGCCTCGTGTGGCAGCTTATGTTGAAGCGGACAATGAGGCAAAGACGGCAAGGCGCTTTGGACCTATTGGACGAGGGCGTGATATAGCGGCTGCCGTTCGCGATTTACCAGCAAGATCTTCGTCGTTATCACAGTCGCCGGGTTAGAACCAGAACTTTTCAAGAAGGAGATTTGGTGCTTCGATTCATCCAAGACCAGACAGATATGCACAAGTTATCCCCACCTTGGGAGGGACCTTTTGTGGTCAGCAAGAATCTGCACAACGGGTCGTACTATCTGATTAATATTCGAGAGCGTCAAGACTCACGCACATCAGAGGAGGAGACCAACAGGTCGTGGAACATAGCTCATTTTCGGCCTTACTACACTTGAGCCATCGGCTCTATCTATGTACATATCATGACAGTGTATATATTATCTTTGATATAATAAAACCAGAGCCTCAGCTAAAGTGGGGTCTCTGTCTTTCTTATCATGCGTGGTTACATGGAGTGGCTCTGTTTTAAAAGCGGCGTCCGGTTTACCCCTTGACATTTGCTTTTTATATATCACTTGGGGCCTTGGTCGTGTCCGAACCAACGCGACACCTTTTGATAGGCGACAGCCACCAGATCACAGGGACATGGTCAAGTCTGAACCGATCCGCCTCTTGGTCGACCTAAGGCCACAAAATCACTTGGGGCTTGGTGAACCCGAACCATTGCCACGCCTCTTGATTTGGCATATATGCCACGAATCATTTGGGGACCTGGCTGACTTGAATCATTGTCACTCCTATTGGGGGCTTGGTCCTGTCCGACCATGGTAACACCATCTGATCAGCTCAGTATAGCATATTTTTGCAAACGGTTTTTATCATTGCCTTTGCTTCCATGTTATTTTCATGGCTTGTTCTTTGTTTTTGTTGGATTTCTTTTATGTCAACAAACACCTTTTTTCCGGTTCAGCCGATAGATTTGATTCCCCTTTAATCCGGAAAAGTAGGCTCAGTTTACCTTTTCCTGTTAACATCATGGAGCAACAAGGGGGCTTGTGTTGATTTAGTACGGTTTATACGGGAGCTGTTTTCTCCCCCCTTATTGACGGTAATGGTTTATAAAACCTCCGCTTCAAGCTTGGCTAAGCCAGCTTCATGCCCAAACATGGCAGGTATTTTGTATCACCTATTTGTTACATTACTGATACACATACCAAGATCATAAACCGGTGGCGGTATAACCGCCACAAGTTCAAATTTTTACGATTGCGGAAATATGAATTGAAGTTTTTGAACAAAAGCTTGATGCGTATGCACGAAGGCATATTCAAGGCGAAGTATTAACTATCCTATTACAAGGCAGCACGGTGCCCAAATAAGATTATTGTTCTTTTGGAAAGATGCCAAAGACAGCTATCCAAACCGGCTTCGGTTCAAGCCTGCTCCTCATCATCCGCCGCTTGACTTCCTCGTCTCTACCCATTGGTTGGAAATCAACGATGGTCGATCGATTCCCATTAAAGCTTGGAAAACAGCCTCTTCATGGATCGGGAAGGCGGTTCAATATCGGGGCGTAAGTATGCTTACGGATGGGAGGAATCAGATTCTCCGCTTCAAGAGTTGTGGTAGGCACTTTCGCTTGTTACGATTGTTGTATTGCGCTTGATAGTGCGTCAAGTCCGCCTCTTGACTAATTGACAAGCCAGCGGCCGCACTGCACGGTTTATTGCCCTCAGATCATCTTCATTAAATTCAAAGCCAACTTCCTTCAGCTGGGATAGCCTTGAGCTGCTTCCACGTGGTCAAAATCGCACCCATGCCTTTGCGGATCAAGGCGTTAATAGCTCGGTTCGAGCGGCGGATTTTTTCAGCTCCTCAATCCGGGCGGAAGCATCGACAACCTATTAAGAGTGTCTGGATTAAAGAAGGTGCGAGGTTGTTATGAGAGGCTGTGGTGATGATCCATTGGGCTCCGGTATATAATTGTTCGACTAAGGTGTAGGCAGCCTTGATTTCTTCCGCACATCATTTCCTAAGTGCCCGATCGTGTGCCTACAACAATATAGGGACGGTCTCAAACCGGATTTACATTACAGCAGGTTCAAATTATCACAGAAGTTAAAAGGAGCTTACCAAAGATTGCAGCGGTCATGGAGTCTATTTGCCGCTTTACGGCCATAAATTCATCCATCACCGGTTTAAGGGCAACTTCTGCATTTTCCGCTCTTTTGGTTAAAGCGCCCTTCTCAGTGGCCCAATCAGCCCGCTCTTTCTTGAAGCCCTCCTTCAGCTGTTCAGCGATGCTCAAGGCGCTGGTTAATTCTTCCTTTGCCTTGTCTGTTTCAGCCTGTTGGGTTTTCAAGGCCTCCTGCAAATCGGCAATCCGGTCCTCCTTGATTCTCACCTCAGCCTGCATACAGACAACATTTAAGCTTTTCACAAGCGGTCCAAGAAATTGAAGTATCAACCACATAACAAGGTTATATGCCTGATACTTTTGGGCTAATGCACCTTCAATTTTTATATGTTACTAGATTGCAAAGTCCCAAGCTCAATACAAGTATTCAACTTGGCACTTGGGGGCTAATGGCTGTTTGATCAAATTATGTTCTAAGGACAGTTTTCTATTGGAGCCCCGGTTTACTTATGCTCAGTTAAACCGGCCCTTGAGGGCTATACTGATGGATTTCAAAGTATTGAGGATTGTGTTCAAGTCCCGGTTTGATGAAGGTTACAAACCGACCCTTGGGGGCTAGGAGGATTGATACAATGGCAATAAGTAAAGAAGTAAGTTACCTCAAATTTATCCCTCATCATTTTTACCAAACCAGCTTCACAGTCACGGCTAGTATAAAGCCGGTTTAAATAGCCGGAATGAAGATCTTGGGCACTCAGAGCAGCATATGTCTCCAGTTCAACATCCTATTTTCCTTTGTTCAGAGTGGAAAAATCCTCTTTTATGGTATGCTTGGTAAGGGTGACAGATTCACAGGTTCAAAGCGCCCACACGGTAATTACAACGTCATCATCTTTGGACTCGCGGTTTGTGTTGCTGCGGCGGTTTGTCGGCAGGATCAGGATTTCTCAATCCGGACGGAGCTGGCGGTAGTCACAGAGGCTGAAGTGTTAATAGGCCTCTCTTGAGAATAGCATCATCTTGCAAAGGAGGATCATTGGGAATATCTTCAGAGCAAACTCTTCAAGATCGGCACTTTGTCATGTTCAGGGCTACATCTTCTTCACCGCTTTATCTGGCGGGCCTTCTTGCTTAGTTTCGGTTTGTACGAAAGAAAAACAAAGAGTCAAGGAAAAGCATAAGCCATTACACAAGATCTTTGGAAGCATATGTTGATTTAGCTTACGGCAACTATTTTCAATGGTGGTAGCTGAGTGGCCGACGATTCACCGAAGATGAATGAGAAGTGACACGATAATCGGTCGGATGGATTAAGAGGTTGATGGAAGAAACCCGCTTTAGGATTTAAATCAATAAAAGGTCGGAGACCTCGGGCGGCACATTCGAACCAGGCTATTTGGTAAACCAGCAGAGGTAACTACACGCCTTTGTCTTGCGGGTTGTGCGGTGACTTCATGTTCTTTGAGTCTTCATAAGAAATTTGGGATCCAAATAAGCAAGAGTATGAGAAAATTTAACTTTCGGTTTGCTGGCGAAATTTTGGCAAAGGCAAGATTTACGAATCGGAAGAGAATAGTTACCTCAACGAATCCGCATTGCTGGCTTCAGCGTCGTCGACAAGCATCATCATCAATAAGGCGTGTAAAAAGTAAGCCAAGTGAATCAAGTTCTACCTCAAGGTCCGGGTTACCCACATCATCATCAATAGCTGGATCAGATGAAGCGGTGGTTTTTCTCTTGTGAGCTGGTTTCTTAATAACCTTGGTCTTGGGCCGGGTTGACCACCCTGCCTTTTCCGTTTTATCTTGTGGAAGCTTCTTGCTCCAAAACGGATTATCACCCTAGATAAGTAGTAATTAAATGTCAGACAGATAAAGCAGTAACAGGTTCAACAATAGAGCAACTAAAATCTTACCGCTGGCGGTTTGTTGGTGGTGCAGTAAGGAAGCAGACCGGTTTGAGCACAGAGGTGCTCCGGTTCATTCAACATCTTCTTTACAGAATCTGTGACTTCATCGTCGAAGAGTTGGATTTTAATGTGTCGGAGTGGGTCATCGACGCTACCAGTATACTTGCACATCAAACTGGGGCGCCGGCTCAGAGGCAGTGTAACGCCCTCGATGCGGCTATATCTCCCACGTGTCGAAGCACGACTTAGAGGCATAACCGCATTGAAAGCAATGTCGCAAGTGAGGTAATCTTCGCACAATCCATGTAATACATAAGGGAAAGAGATACATAGTTGGCTTACAATCGCCACTTCACACAATTACATGAATAAAGCATTACATCATCCAGATACAATCAAGGTCCGACTACGGAACCAAAATAAAAGAAAAACCCCAAATGCGACAAAAGGTCCTCGATCGACCCCAACTGGGCTCCACTACTGATCAACTAGAACGAAACAACACAAAGGGCAAGATCTTCATCGAGCTCCTCCTTGAGCTTGGTTGAGTCCCCTGCTCGGTAACATAGGCACCTGCAAACTGGTTTTGGAAGTATCTGGTGAGTCACGAGGACTCAGCAATCTCACACCCGCGAGATCAAGACTATTTAAGCTTATGGGTAAGGTAAAGGCATGAGGTGGAGCTGCAGCAAGCGACTAGCATATATGGTGACTAACATACGCAAATGAGAGCGAGAAGAGAAGGCAAAGCACGGTCGATAAAAGTATGATCAAGAAGTGATCCTATAGCAACTGCGTCAAGCATAACTCCAACACGTGTTCACTTCCCGGACTCGCGTAAAGAGACCATCACGGTAACACACACGGTTGATGTATTTTAATTAAGGTCGACTTCAGGTTTTCTACAACGGACATTAACAAATTCCCATCTGCCACATAACCGCAGGCACGGCTCTCGAAAGTTTATACCTGCGGGGTGTCCCAACAGCCCATGACAAGCTCTCGCGATCATCGAAGAATAGACCTTCACCGGGACACTCCGATCGGACTCGGTATCCGGTACATCAAGACATTTCGACAATGGTAAAACAAGACCAGCAAAGCCGCCCGATCGCCGACAAATCCCGATAGGAGCTGCACATATCTCGTTCTCGGGGCACACCGGATGAGCAAGGCGTCGGGTTGGCATAGACCACTGGTTGCCCTGTGGGCGCGGACATCGCTTCGGTTTGGACCAGCACTTAGACAAGCACGGCCGGGGGCTAAAATAAAGATGACCCTCGAGAGAGCGACTCCCAAGGGAAAAGATAGGTGGTGGTGAGGCAAATGGTAAAAGTCAATGTTGGGCCTTCTTTGGACAAGTTTTATTCAAAGCGAACTGTCGGGGGTCCCATAAATCACCCGACAGCGTTAGGGACGCAAAATCTGGAACATAACACGGTATTACGGAAACTAGGCGGCAAGAGTGGAACAAAACACCGGGCATAAGGCCGAGCCTTCCACCCTTTACCAAGTATATAGATTCATTAATAATATAAGAGATATTGTGATATCCCAACAAAACACCCGCCCACCATGGAGAAATCTTCAACTTCACCGCAACTAGCAACGCTATAAGAGAAATTTGAGCAAAGCGGTAACATAGCCAAACAACGGTTTGCATAGGAAAAGGTGTCAAGGTTAGGGGTTTGACATGGCAATTTGGGAGGCGACAAGCAAATGGTAGGCATCGTAGCATTGGCATAGCAAAAAGCGAGCAAACTAGCATAGCAAAGATAGTAGTGATATCGAAGGTATGGTCATCTTGCCTGCAAGGTTCTCAGAGTTGTCGAAGTCTTGATCTTCGTAGGCGTTCTCAACAGGTTCCTCGTTCACGTACTCGTCTCCCGGCTCTACCCAAAGCAAGAACACAAGCAACGGAACCACAATCAAAACAAGGAACAATGCACAAGCAATATGGTGCAAAACATGACATGCGATGCGAGATGTGATATGCAATGCATATGTATGCTCCGGAAGGAAAATGATGAACCGGGCATCAACTTGGCAAACCAAGTATGCCGCTGGAAAGATGAGATGATTTGGTTGAAATCGATATAAAGATCACGGAATCGGATGCACGGTTTGCAAATGACAAGCAAAACAAGAATGATGCAAATCTGCGTTTAACAGCCCGATGCTACTTAGCACACAACACAAAACTATGCTACAGCACCCCAACATAAAAACAAAGCATATGACAACGAACTACAGGAGATGCTTAACAAAAGAGGAACACTGAGCTACGGCTAAATCACATCATAACATGTTCAAACAAGCATGGTGAAAGTGCTCAAAATATCAGGTTCACAGACTTAGTGAAAATACTAACATGCCAGGAATTAACATCAGGAAGGCATGTTTAGAGCAAGCAAACAACATGCTACAGGAACTTATAATAGCAAAGCAAGGCATGACATGATTCTACTCAAAGCATATTTCAATAGTCCCTTACTGACCATAAGCCAAAAAGGACTCTAAGAAATGATGGCACTCATGTAAACATTGCAAGTTTTATTACAGATTTCAGACTTAGTGAAATAGCAGGACATGGCAAAAATAGATTCAACATGGCATGTTCGTGAGCTCGATGCACTCACTACAGAGCATCTCATGACAAACTAAGCATACACCCATCAAGAAGACATGGCATAGGAGCTATACATGGCAATAACAACATCATAGCATGCACGGATCAACTACAACGACCTCGTGAAAATTGAATCTCATGCAAACCATCTGCCAGGAAACATTTTCAAGCAAAAGTAGAGCACGAAAATGACATGCTAGACTACTCTATAAATGCCAACAAAGGCATGGATGGATAGAGCACATCCATATGTCCAAACCACCCTTACTGATCATGCTCAAAAAGGGCATAGATCTCTCTGTAACAACATGAACATATGGCATAAAATTATCAGCAGGACAAGACTTAGTGAAATCACTAAGTTCCTGAAATCAGCAACATCATCATCCCTACTTTGCATGCTTGTTCTAGTCAACACATAGCTCACAAAAATACATGGAAAACACCCCTGGAAAGATGGCATGGCAATGTTCAACTCACATGTAGGACTCAAGTTCATAAGGTGCACACATAATTCATGGCAAAAATGACAAAAGAGCTCGAGCTGATAAGATTCTGAAACTAACGATCTGAAGCCTTCTTCCAACAGCATTTCGGGCATCAAGATAAGCTCAAATGCAAATGATGCAATGGAATGAAATGATGTACTCGTCGAGACGAACAATTTGACATATTATTCGCGCAAAACGGAGCTACGGATGCGGAGATGCGATGCGATGAAAATGGCATGAAAATGCAAAAATTACAGGACTCAGAGATATTTCGGGGTCAACCTCTGCGCTGGCACGGAAACCGAGGCACGGCGGGCTCGCCGGAGACGTCGCCGGAGATGGACGGGGACGGCGGATCCAGGGCTTGGAGGCGCCGGAGAGGGCGGATCCCGCCGGATCCAGGGCGGCCGGGAGCTGGCCATGGGCGGTGGCCGTGAAAGCCGGCAAGCCGGCGAGGTCGCCGGCCAGGCCATGGCGGCTTGGCTGGCGGGCGGGAGCGATGGCGCGGGCGGCGGAGGGAGGAGTGCGGCGGGTCCGGCGAGGGACCGGGCGGCAGGGCAAGGCAGAGCGTCATGGAGATCATGGGTGTGGCATCAGGCGAACTGCCACAGGCCCATGGTGGGCGGCGGCGGCGGTGCCGAGGCAGTGTGATCTGGGATAGGCCGGGCGGCGGCGCTTTGAGGTGTCGGCGTCCTATTAGACGGGTTAGCGTGGCTGGCTGGGCGTGTCCGTGCCGCGGACAGCGTCCGTATGGAGAGAGGAGAGATTTAGGGTTTCGGGAGAGATCATCCGAGATTTGGAATGGGGAGTGTATAAATAGGCATAGAGGAGCTAGGAGAGTCCAAATGAGGAGCGGTTTTTGACCCGCGATCGTGATCGAACGACCAAGAGCATGGAGAGGAGTTTGGTGGGTTTTGGGCCACTTAGGAAGGGTGTTGGGCTGCAACTCAAAGAGGCTTTACGGTTACCGGTTAACGTTGGAGTATAAAACCTCCAAATGGCACGAAACTTGACAAAGCGGTCTACGGTGCTATACCAAGGCCGCTTGGCAAACCTCGGGCCATTCCGAGAAAGTTTAACACCCGCACAAGAGAAGAGAGAAGAGAGGAGCACCGGAGGACATAGGAGTGCCGGATTGCAAAACGGACAACGGGGAAAAAGGCTCGGATGCATGAGACGAACACGTATGCAAAATGAAATGCACATGATGACATGATATGAAATGCATATGATGACATGGCAAACTGCAACACGCAAGCAAATGACATGGCAACGACGGCGAATAACTGGCGGACACCTGGCGCATCGGATCCGGGGTGTTACAGGCAGTATGCTCCATGATATCTAACAGCGTGCAAGATCTATTCCTGTTAAACCGTTGGCCATAAAGGCTCGGAGCTTGGACAGTTGCAGAGCATATTTAATTCTCTCCTTGGCGCTTAGTCTTTGTGGAAAAGGGTGAGTGTTGCTGAGCCGTTCTGGACGGAAGCTAGGCAAGGGATTTTCATTGTCAGGGGAGGTATCCTTGCAATAAAACCAAGTTGCATTCCACTCCTTGGGGTGAGTATGGAGTTTGACATGGGGATAAGTGATTTCTTTCCTCTTCTGAATGGCCATACCGCCCAATTCAGTATTAGGCGTCGGTAAATTCAAAGGCGACGGTTTAAATGGAAGTGATCTCTAAACAACTCGACTGAAGGCTCCTCTTGAAGGTATACCTCAGAGAGTACTTGAAAGTGACATAGATTGGTGACGGAATTGGGGCCAATATCCTGTGGGCGGAGCTGAAAGTTGGCTAACACATCCCGGTAAGACTTAGAACCGGGCGGTTTGAAGCCCCGGGCCAAGTGATCTGCGAAGACCACAACCTCTCCTTCCTGGGGTGTGGGAGGACATTCATCTCCAGGAACGCTCCAGTGGATCGTATCTTTATTGTCTAAAGAGCCGATCAGGACTAGATCATCCAACTGAGATTCTGTGACGCGAGAGGGAACCCAATTGCACTCATATACTTGTTTGGCCATGGCGAGATCTACAAGAAATAGGTGATCCGGTTCAAGAATATGCTGGATAAAAGGTGTTGATCTAAACTACGATAAACCGGAGGCAATACCTATAAACCGGTCTTCTACAATGCGGCATCATATGGATTCTGGCGGTTCAATCAGGGGACTAATGGTATATACCGGTTTAGCAACTTTTTTCTATGATAAGTTAAACCGCCTGACCTAAGCATCGGAGGCAATTGAAGCTATGGACAAATAGGTATACAGAAACAGGTTTCACAAGATCTTATTACAGCCGCGGATCTACAGCGAGCTCATAAAAATAGAAAATATTCCGAAAAGTAAGGCGGAACGGAAGTGAACCATTGAGCGGGTATGTGCGTGAGATCTATGGACTTAGATGAGAAATTACAGGCGAATGCTTAAAGATTACTACTAAACACAGCAGGGGTTCACAGATTCATTCAAAGCCAGAGAATAAGTATGAGCAGGTGATGAACACAGCACGAACATGGAACCCTAAGAACAGATCTAGGTCAAGAAGAAGAGAAAGCCTACCGGAAACGGAGAAGATGCGGAAAGATACCGCAATGCTCGCATGCGTTCGAGGTTGATCTGCTGCCCAAGGCGAGGCGAGGTCGGCGGCGGTGGCGGAGCTCGAAGTCTGGCGGCGAGGAAGACGAAGAAGAAGGGACGAAGGAAAGGAAAAGAAATGACCCTTCGATCTTATTTATAAGGCGACAGAGCTAGGTCAAGCACGCGGATCCAGGAGCTATTGTTAAAAGAGGGCGTTATAAATGACAAATTTCATGATGACGTCATGCGGTTCTGACAACGAAATGATGACGATATGGCGGTTTACTAATTACCAGAAGATGTCCAAGACACAAGATTTTGTGAAGGATTGACATGAACCAGTTCAAATCAATCTGGGGCCTAATGTTGGGGATATTACCACTAGGCGTAAACCGGCCTACTTGGGTCGGGTTAACTTCATTAGTGGTATAAGCAGATGAAGGCCCAAGGCCTATAGTCGGTTTAGAATCTGTAGCCGTAAACCGGCCGGATGTATAACTTGTATTGTAAGTTAGGAATAGAGAGATACCAACCGGGATACGAGTATGAACCGGCTGGGACTCTATGGACCAACGGGCGTCACCCGTGTATATAAGGGGACGACCCGGTGGTGGTTTAGGACAGACAACCACAACTCGAGCCTAGGTGAAGCTTGTTTGCTCCCTAGCCATCGAGACCACATCAATTCCATCACAACTAGACGTAGGCCTTTACCTTCATCGAAGGGGCCGAACTAGTATAAAACCCTCGTGTCTTTGTGTCTGCTTTAACCCCTTCAAGTAAACTCGTAGCAATGGCTCCACGACTAAGTCCTTTCACTAGGACAACTGTCATGACAAATCCATGATAGCGTGCTTACACATTATGAAGGTACATTAAAATGTGCAATAGCCTGGGTTTGCCCACCCTTCCTGGAAGATGGACTCTTATTGGACAATGTGCCATTGAAGCCGGGCTATGTGAAGTGCTACGTCACTGAAGTAAAGCCTAGATTCAATGAATTTGCCCTGAAGAATGACCTAGGAGACTTTGATGAGCAAAGGACCTTGGGAGAAACACTATTACATCACATCCAGTGGCCATGAAAGGAAATAGAGTTCATCGATGAGATCCCTGAAGGCCCGCCAAGAGCAACCAATGTCACTGCTCAACCGGTGATGCTCTCGTTGCCACAGCAGCTCTCGCATACTTCCTCCAAAGAACCTAATACTTGTAATCCGACGGATGATGCATCAACCTGTGATCAGCCGACCCGACTTTGTAGCATACTAGCCATGTCATCCTCCATCCCAAAGCAGCCAGTGGCAAGGTCTACAACTGCTGAAGGCGCACCACCAGTTAAGATGCCGCCCGCTGAAGCAGCGGGGGGAGACCCAGCTACAGCACATGCTCAGCAGACCAACCTGGTGGAATGGACTGCTAAGCAGTCTAATGCTTCGGAACCGCCTGCTAAGTAGTCTGTAGGTCCAAAACCGACTACTCATCAGTTTGTCGGTCCACAGTCGCATGATCAGAATACCAATGCATTAGCACTACCTGCTCAGCAAACCAACGCATTGGCACGACCTCCTCATCATACCGACAAGTTGGCACCACCTGCACAGAAACCCGACAAAGCTCCAATGCATGGTCAGCGGTCTGATGCCTCTGCTCTTACAGCCCAGCAGTCTGTCACAGCAACACCGCCAGCTCAACGGTCCGGCATAGATAAACCGTCTGCTAAGTAGTCCCTCGAAGCTTCACCGTTTTCTCGGCAGTCTACCTTGCAGCCGACCAGACGGTCTACCAGAAATGCTTCAACTACCAAGAAGGAAGTGGCCAAAAAGGCTACAGCTGCTAGGAAGCGCGGCGGGAGAGTGAAGAGGAAAGAGAATGATTGCCTCTTCCTTAAAGCAATCATCGCCCAGAAACAAATTAACAGCAGGTTGTTTGAATCGGCGAGTAATATTATTTCTGACAGCATGCATGATGAAGAAGTAAATTTGTTGCTTGCTAAAAGTAAAGCAGACGTACTTGAAGCACAAAATTACGTCCATGGCCAGCCATTTCTTGTTGGCGAATACATTGATGAGTGCAGCTCCAGTTGCTGCAAGTTACATGAATATTGCATGGATCAAATGTCAGCAGGTCATGATGAGTTGCTAGTCCACTACAACAAAGATCATTGCTGACACGATGTTGGTTCCATCAATGTGAGTTTCGAGGACTTACATCTCTTCTTGAACTTCAATGAACTTGATGCCACTCTTGTTAGATGGTTGATTTTGTAAGTACTTAACAAACTGATGAACTTCTCCATACAAGGTTGTAAATGATAAACATCTGACTACATTTTATTCCTCTCAGGGGATTGAACACGGAGAGAAGAAAAAGGGAGAGTGTATATTTCATAGATCCTGAATTAGCAAATGGCACAACATTACATGGTAAAGACATACAGGACTGGGTCGTTAACACGGTCATTCATCTCTTCGAAACCACTTCCCACACAGAATTATTTCTCTGGCCATATCATGAACGGTAAGTCAAGTAAACAACCACACTTACACTAATTGTCTTTCAGATTTTGACATAATTCATAAGTTCATGGCTTTCTTAATTTGTAGCCATCACTGGATACTGGTATTCATTGTTCCAAACAAGAACACATTTTACTACATCGATTCTCTCAGAGAGTCAACAAACGCTCAGGATCTGACGCATCTTCAGCAATTCATGGATAGGTATTGAATTTTATGATGTTGAAATTAATTTGCATTCATGTCTGGTTCAATAATTGATGTTGTCCAAATTCATCTTCATTTGCAGTGTGCTCGCATTGTGGAAAACTAAACCAGGGAACATGCTCAAGAGGGAACTACCTCTGCAGCACGAGATCGTTTCTCCGGTAACACACCGAAATCCGTTATTTTTGGAAAATTGATCCAACAATCTGCAAATACCTTTTCTTACGCTAGTCAAATGTTCAAGCTTCTAAATCAATCTCTTTCTATTTTGTCCAAAGAAAATAATACATCTAACACCAGTTAGGTTGTTCCTAACAGGACAAATACATGACTAATTTTGTACAAAAAAATTAGTGTCCTCAGCAAGAAGTAGGGACCAACCTTTGCGGACACTATGTTTGCAGACACAGAATCTCCATCTGCAAATCTGCTGATAGTTGTGACGATCCTTGCGAATTAGTACCAGTAAGTCTATCTTAATTAATATCTTCTACTCCACTCATATGGCACATTCTGATCTTAAAAATACTGCAACTCATCTTAGAACCGAGGACCCCTGAACCATTCCCGGCTAGTGAATTGCTGATGGTTTGGAGATTTATCAGCGACTTCTTCCTGAATCACTACATCAATCCCACTGGTGATAATGAAGATTTCAGCATGCCTTCTCCTGAAACATTGAGTAGGAGTTAGCCGCTAAACATATACGCATGGATCCATTGTTTTCCATCTGATGAGGTCTTCGTATTTCGTACACTATGGTTAATTATGTAATGCATATATGTGTGGAAAAATCATTGTAATCTAGCTACCATATGTTCAATTGCAATTGTAGCAAAATCTGATGAATGTTCTTCTCGTGGACACTATTTGTTCAATTGAATATTGTGGCAAATTTGCTTTTTGCGTGTCGATTCAAAATGGGATATTTTTGTTTATTTGTTCAATTGAATGTTGTGGCGAATTGGCTTTTTGCATGCCAATTCAAAATGGATATTTTTGTTTTAACCTGGCAATTGCTCCACACATGGTTCAACTAAATGAGTGTGTGCGATCCACATAGGAAAGAATACATCAATCGTAGCGGAACCGTCAGTGATACACAACAGATCACAAACGATTTGCAGCACTACTACGTGTGTGTAGGCTCTCCAGAACCATTTGTAATATGAAGTTATCGCACATGAGAATTCGAAGTAAACCGTGCCCAATGTAAAATACAATCCCAGTTGTAATTTTTCCAGGAAACGTGTGGGATCCCAAACGAAAAGCAAACGTCACTCTTGCCGCAACCGTCGGTGATACACACAAATTAGAAATGGTCTGCAGCACTTGTATGTGTGAGAAGGAGCTCCTAAACCGTTCATGATAGAACATTATCAGTGTCGGTAAAATGTTGGGAAACATGTGCGATGGAGTCTTGCATGGCAGACGGGTTTCGCATAAAACTCGTGCATGATGGAGCACATATCGCACACAGTTCATATGTTGGCCCGTGTGCCTTACATACTGTTTCCCAAACGGTTCATTACGACACACGGTTTGGTATCACTGCGTCGTTAGAAACGTTTAATCACAGATCTGGCACTTTAAGCCATCCATAAGTTGGCCGAGTCAAAAATCACCATGGCCCCTGCGAACTCCGAAAAGACCAACTCTTCAGCATCCGAGGAAGATGAAGACATAATAGCAGGCTCGATGGTTGAAGAAACATCCTTGGCTCATGAGGTCATGGAAGTAATTGCATCATGGACCAAGTCCTTCCTCGGATATTTACTCCGCAACGAGCTGCCGGACGACTAAATCGAAGGAAGAGGGATAATTCGTTGATCAAAGGCCTATCGGGTCCACGAGGGCAAACTACATAAGAGAAGCGTCACCCGCGTCCTCTAGAGGTGTATAGCCAAAGACGAAACATGCAAGCTCCTCGCCAAAATACATTCCAGCATGAGTAGCCATCACACCGTAGGTCAAGCGTTGGTCAGTAAAGCCTTCCGAGCAGGATTTTATTGGCCCACAACCAATGAAGACGCAAGAACCCTAGTTGAATGATGCCCATAGCTCTTTGGACTGTCCCAGTTACCAGGCCTTTCGCAGTCTGGGGACTTGACATGGTTGGCCCTCTTAAAGGGGTTCAAACAAGAAAAAAATATTTACTTGTTATGATCAACAAATTCACAAAATGGATTGAGGCAAAGCCGGTGACAATAGATGAAGCATCGCAGGTCCTCGAATTTATCTCGGGCATGGTAAACCTTTATGGCGTCCCCCATAGCATCACTATGGACAATGGCACAAGTTTCATGGCCAAGCAGGTGAAGGCATGGTGCACTCGTATGGGCATTCAGCTCGACTATGCCTCTGTTTACCATCCCCAAACCAATGGACAAGTCAAACATGCTAATGGACTTGTATTAAGTGGTATCAAGCCATGTTTAGTCCGCTCCTTAAAGGAGGCTGACTGCCACTGGGTCGAGGAGCTCCACTCCATACTATGCGGCCTCCACACTGTCGGATTTAGGGATCCGGCAACCCTTGAGAGGTTCGAACTATGGGGTGCGTGCGGAGATCTCAACCTTCCCAGCTTGCCTACTCGCGATCCTCCCTAGCCTAGCGCGTCGAGCTCGAAGAGACACAAAGACACAGAGATTTATACTGGTTCGGGCCACCGTTGTGGTGTAATACCCTAATCCAATGTGGTGTGGTGGATTGCCTCGAGGGGCTATGGATAAAGTAGTACAAGGATGAACAAGCCTCAGGAGGTGAGGAGTTCTTGAGCTAGTGTGGTGCTCGGGTCGGAATGGATCTCCTCCCTACTATGTGGTGGCTAAGTCCTATATATAGTGGCCTTTGTCCTCTCCCAAATATGAGCGAGAAGGGATTCCACAACAGCGAGATTTGAAAGGGGACAAGTAGTACAGTCTATCCTGACAAAAGTAGTCTTCGCCTGCGAAAAGCCTCTGGTCGTGACGCTGCGGTGGGCTCGGTGATGACCTCCGTCTTGGCGGTCTTGGTCTTGTTGCACCAGAATGGAAACCTTTGGCTGATTCCTCGGGACTCCGCGCCTGTGGCTTGCCTCCCTTGCACCGAAGAAGAAATCTGTGCTCTACGCCCGCCTGGCGCCCGCCTGGCCTTGGTCATCATGGCTCGCGTCAGCTGAGCCTCATGAGGTAGCGGTATAGAAATCTCTGCCACTCAGGAACCCTCCGTAGGACGCCACTCCCTTCAGGGGTCTTGGCGTCGTCCGCCTAGAGAGGCTTGGCCCCTCGCGAGGGTCTTGCGGTGTTGGTGTTGAAGCTGGGCCATACCAGACCATCGATGGAGTCACGTGGTGGGCCGCAGGCAGGCAGGACTGGATACCCCCAAGTCTAGGACGCCAACAGTAGCCCCCGGGCACAAGGCGCGCTCGGACTTGGCTTTTAGGCGAAGCCAAAGGGAAAGTGCGGAGTGCCGCGGGCCCTAACCGCTTGCGGCCTTGATGATGCGTGGCAATTGATTCGACGTGGGCGACTCCATTTCCCCACGCTGCCTCGGCAACTGCACCTGTCTGACAAAAAGGGGTGTCGCCTACCGCCAGGATTTCATTGCTCCTTCTTCGTCTTGCTTCTGATCCCCTTATGTCCCTCTTCACCTTCTATTGTGAGGCGTTCATGGGGGTGCTCCCTCTGTTGCCCTGTTCTGCCATTTCTTCTATCTTCGCAAGACCGGCGACAATCCAGTCGGGTGCATCGGTTTCATCGCGGCATGGGGTGGTAACGCAATCTCCCGCACTGGCAAGAAGGTGGAGGATGCCATGAAGAGGTGGGTGTTGATGGCTGCCAAGAGCTCCCAGAGCTCGCAAAAGCTGCCGACCGCATTCCCCGTCTCGGATAAGTGGTGGAAATCTGAGAAGATCACCGACCCTTCCCTAATGCTGTTTGTGAGGAAGATGGATAAGGAGCTAAAGAATGCGAAGTTGATGGGGGCCATGCTCATCAGCGTGTTCCTTAAGCAGTGCGTCGCGTCGCTTCAAGAGCGCCCCCATCCCTTGTGGAAGCTTGGTGGTGATGATGACAAGATCCGCCTGCGCCGAGATCCCCTTCATGAGGAGGAGCTGAACAAGGTGTTGATCTACCTGACGGGAAAGGACCCGAGCGACCCTCGAAAGGGTTCGCTTCCGCTATACTGCTGTGACGATGCCGAGGAGGTCGTCGCGGCCATGCCTGTCTTCGACGAGCTCGGGTTTGTGCGGCTGGGCTCTTCCTTGCCGCCTACTACTTTGGTGCTTCTCTCCTCCGATGGGCAATCCTCTGAGGCCACCGAGGATGACGTTGTGGATGAATCCTCTGCCTCGGAGCAAAGGGAGCTCCTGCACGACCTTCTGGACGACAATGATGATGATGAGCCCCCGGTGGTGGAAGTGTCGCGCACTCCAGGAGTGACCACGAGGTCTGGGGTGGCCTCCTTGAAGCAGCACAAGCGAGCGATTGTGACGAAAAGCAGGACCACGGTGATTTCTCTGGGCAGCAGCCCACCTTCGCCGACGCCCTCCCAGGCGGTGCCAACCGCGATTTCTCCTACTCCAAAGAGCTCGGCGCTTGCTGCTCCGCCCCGGCGCCCGCTGTTGAGCATGAAGAGGTGCTACGCCTTCGTCGATCAGTTAGTTTCTCCCTTATCCTTGCTTGTCGGTTCTTGAAGTGGTGCTGAGCGTATTCTCCTGTCGTTAAGCAGCAGCCGCCGAAGAAGCAGAAGGAGGGCACGGAGGTTGCCGTGGCCGCGGGTGATGAAGTGGTCACCGCGGCCCTAGGGAAGAACAGTGCAGCTTCCCCCATATCCCCAGAGGTGACGCCATCTCCGGAGGACATGAATGCTCGTCCTCAGGAGGTGCCGGTGCCTTCGGCAGGCCTGACTCCTCCTGCACCCAGCCTTATCGCGGCTGCTGAGGGCAAGCAATCTCCGGAGCCCCGGTCCTTCCTGCGAGTGAGGTTTCTTCTGCCCTGGCGCCGAGGTCGTTTCCTCCCTTGCCCAGCGCGTGGCCGAGGCATGGTGTTCCTGCCCCCTCCGGGACCCTGGAAGAGGCAAGGGCGACGCTGGACCTCCTCCAGGGTGAGCTTCAGGGCCCGGATCGTCGCTCGGCGCAGGGACGCCTGGGGCTGATCTCTGGTTAGCTCAAAGCTGATGCGCCTGTCCGCGCAGCCTGGGGCTTTGCGGAGGAGGCCCAGAAGGTGCTTGGGATGGCCGCCACGGCGCACGACCTAGCGCGGAAGGAGGCCACAGAAGCTGAGAACCGGTGCCGTGTGGCGGATGCTGATCTAAAGACTCTCCAGGACCAACAGGCTGCCCAGGCCAGCCAGCTCTGAAAGCGTGAAGAGAAGCCGAAGGCCCAGGAAGCTGTCGTCCCCAGCCGAGATGCCGAGGTGAAGAAGACGGCTTTAGAGCAGGCTGGAGAGTGCGACCGCCTGATGAAGCTGAAGGAGGAGGCGGAGGCAGCCCAAGCGGCCCTGACCGAGGACAAGAAGGTGGCCGCCATGGAGCACAACACCCTCTCCTCTCTCGAGGCACGCTTCCACAAGGCCCAGAAGGCGCTCTTTGGAGATGATACCTCGGGAAGGGTGGTGGTGACGACCCCGAGGGAGAGCCCTGCTGTTATGCTTCCCGAAGTCGTAGCGGTGCTCGAAGATGTTGTCGATGGGTTTACATCCTTGGTGGAAAGCGAGGCCCATTCACTTTCCTCCTCGGCTCTCACGTGCATCTTCAGCCATCTTTATCTCCAGGATGCCATCTTCAACCTCTCCTCCTTCCTTACTCTAGTGGATACCGACTCCCAGGATGTTGTTGCTACCGCCGTGAAGAGCTCCGTAGATGCCATGCTGAGCAAGTACCTGGTCATTGGTCCTCCAACTGAAGCCGGTGGAACGGGCGACGCACCCGATGATGAGGCGGCTCTGCTGGCGGGCAGCGGTAACGCCCAAGTCTGAGGAAGTGGCCCGGAGATTCCGTTTATCCTGCATCATGCGACATGCCTCGGGGAGGCGTTTAAATCTATCTGCTTCGAACAATATGTCTTGTAATAACTAGATTATGCTCCTTCAACTTTTCCGTTTGCTTTGTTGTTCTGCGTCGGCAGAGCCCGGCCCCGCACGTACCTCAGCCATCGTTGGGTTGTCCGGATCACCAGGACAATCCCAAGAGGTGAGGGGCTATGTGACCAGTTAGGCTCCTGAGTCGCGATGCTCAGGAGTCCTCCTTGACGTGCGAACAACTTCGGAAAAGATGCAGGGGCAAGCCTTGGTGTTCTACATCGGCAGGGCCCGGCCCCGTGCATGCCTCAGCCATCGTTAAGTCATCCGGATCACCAGGACGAGCCTTAGAGGTGAGGGGCTATGTGACCAGTTAGGCTCTTGAGACGCGATGCTTAGGAGTCCCCCTTGACGTATGAACGGCTTGAAAAAGAAGGGTGACAGCCGGGTCTTGGAGTTCTACGTCGGCAGGGCCCGTCCCCGTGCATGCCTCAACCGTTGTTGAGTCGTTCAGATCACCAGGACGAGCCCAAGAGGTGGGGGGCTATGTGACCAGTTAGGCTCCTGAGACGCGATACTCAGGAGTCCCCCTTGACGTACGGACAGACCCTCCTACCATCTCCTCACTGAGCTCTCGCTTGGGAGGGGTGCGTGAAGACCAGGCCCGTGAGGCCTGGCGAGGTGGGGTACGCCAGGCGTGACCTGAGGGTAGCCCCCATGCCCAGCCCCCTCGCGCTACCTTCCTGAGGTAGAGCAGCTCGGTAAGGCTAGTCACTGAGCCCAGAGGCTCCCTGAGGTTAATGCGGCCATGAGGCCACCCCTAGTTGTTTATCACCAGCGTGAAGCATAGCGCTTCCGCTCTTGCATGGGCATAGCCGCTCCTCGGCAGTGTCGACGGCCAGCGCGGAGCATGGTGCTTCCACTGGTGTGTGGGAGGGGGCTCCCTCTGAGGAGAGCCCCCGAGGCGTGTACAGCCCCGCCATGACACGAGGCTTGCACGGCAGGGCTGGAGGAGGTGTAGAACCCGTGAGCCAGCGCGGGACTCACGAGGCCCTGCCGCAAGGCAGGTTGCGCCTGGTATTGATTAGGGATGCTTGGATTGGTCCTGCGAGATGGTTAGGCAACCTACGCCGAATGAGTTTGCTGAGGTTATTGCATGAGAAGGCCACACACTAAGTACCCTAGGAGGTGACATGAACGGGACCGGCCCGCGAGACAGAGCTCTGCCGCTGGATTTATCAACGCTGCAGGGACGAACCCGAGCACAAATGTCGTGCCCAGCCTTCTCATGCAAAGATCCTAAAGAAAAACAACCAGCGCGCAGTTCCCGTGGCCACGGGGGCACCAGGTCGCGCGCGCTCACTTAGCCACTCATGATTAGCTCATGCGAGAACAAGGCACCAAGAGCCACGGGAGGTGACGTAAACAAGTCTGGCCCGTGAGCCAGAGGTCGGCTACATGGGTTTAGCGTTGCTGCAGGGACGGACCCGAGCACAGACGCCGGGCCAGTCCTTAATCATGAGGCGGTCGTGGGAGGGCTTGCGAGGGCGCAGGATGTTCTTAGCGACGGAGCATGATACGTCTCCAACGTATCTATAATATTTGATTGTTTCGTGCTATTATATTACCTGTTTTGGATGTTTATGGGCTTTACTTTACACTTTTATATCATTTTTGGGACTAACCCACTAACCGGAGGCCCAGCCTGAATTGTTGTTTTTTTGCCTATTTCGGTGTTTCAAAGAAAAGGAATATCAAACGGAGTCCAAATGGGATGAAACCTTTGGGAGCGATATTTTTGGAACAAACGCAATCCATGGGACTTCGAGTGGAAGTCAAGCAACAACCGAGGCGGCCACGAGGGTGCCCGGCGTGCCCCTGGGGGTGGGCGGGCCCCCCACCCTCGTGGGCCCCTCGAGCATCCACGGACCTACTTCTTCCTCCTATATATACCCACGTACCCCGAAAACATCCAGGAGCACCATGAAAAACTATTTCCACTGCCGCAACCTTCTGTATCCGTGAGATCCCATCTTGGAGCCTTCGCCGGCGATCCGCCGGAGGGGGAATCGACCATGGAGGGCCTCTACATCATCTCCAAGGCCTCTCCCATGAGTTGTGAGTAGTTTAACACAGACCTTTAGGTCCATAGTTATTAGCTAGATGGATTCTTATCTCTCTTTGAATCTCAATACAAAGTTCTCCTCGATCTTCTTGGAGATCAATTCAATGTAACTCTTTTTGCAATGTGTTTGTCGAGATCTGATGAATTGTGGGTTTATGATCAAGTTTATCTGTGAGAAATATTTGAATCTCCTCTGAATTCTTTTATGTGTGATTAAGTTATCTTGGAAAGTCCATTCGAATTATCAGTTTGGTTTGGCCTACTAGATTGATCTTTCTGGCAATGGAAGAAGTGCATAGCTTGGGGTTCAATCTTGCGGTGTCCTTTCCCAGTGCTAGCAGGGGCAGCAAGGCACGTATTGTATTGTTGCCATCGAGTATAAAAAGCTGGGGTTTATATCATATTGCATGAGTTTATCCCTCTACATCATGTCATCTTTCTTAATGCGTTACTCTGTTCTTCATGAACTTAATACTCTAGATGCAGGTAGGAGTCGGTCGATGTGTGGAGTAATAGTAGTAGATGCAGGCAGGAGTCGGTCTACTTGTCATGGACGTGATGCCTATATAAATGATCATGCCTAGATAATCTCATGACTATGCGCTTTTCTATCAATTGCTCGACAGTAATTTGTTCACCCACCGTAATACTTATGCTATCTTGAGAGAAGCCACTAATGAAACCTATGGCCCCCAGGTCTATCTTTTATCATATAAGTTTTCAATCTACTTTTATTTGCATCTTTTACTTTCAAATCTATATCATAAAAATACCAAAAATATTTATCTTATCATATTATCTCCATCAGATCTCACTTTTGCAAGTGGTCACGAAGGGATTGACAACCCCTTTATTGCATTGGCTGCGAGGTTCTTGTTTATTTGTGTAGGCGCGTGGGACTTCTGAGGAGCCTCCTACTGGATTGATACCTTGGTTCTCAAAAACTGAGGGAAATACTTACGCTACTTTGCTGCATCACCCTTTCCTCTTCAAGGAAAACCAACGCAAGCTCAAGATGTAGCAAGAAGGATTTCTAGCGCCGTTGCCGGGGAGGTCTTCACTCAAGTCAAGACACACCAAGTACCCATCACAAACTCATCTCCCTCGCATTACATTATTTGCCATTTGCCTGTCGTTTTCCTCTCCCCCACTTCACCCTTGCCGTTTCATTCACCCTCTCTTCCCCAATCTCCTCTCTCTTTCGCTTGCCTTTTTGTTTGCTTGTGTGTTGGATTACTTATCGCGATGGCGCAAGATAATACCAAATTGTGTGACTTTTCCAATACCAATAATAATGATCTCCTTAGCACTCTGATTGCTCCTCTTAATGATGTTGAGTCTTGTGAAATCAATGCTTCTTTGTTGAATCTTGTTATGAAAGATCAATTCTCCGGCCTTCCTAGTTAAGATGTCGCTACTCATCTAAACAACTTTGTTGATTTGTGTGATATGCAAAAGAAGAAAGATACGGATAATGATATTGTTAAATTGAAGTTATTTCCATTTTCACTTAGAGATCGTGCTAAAATTTGGTTTTCGTCTCTGCCGAAGAATAGTATTGATTCATGGAATAAGTGCAAAGATGCTTTTATCTCTAAGTATTTTCCTCCCGCTAAGATCATCTCTCTTAGGAACGATATATGAATTTTAAACAACTTGATCATGAGCATGTTGCCCAATCTTGGGAAAGAATGAATTAATGAATCGCAATTGCCCTACTCATGGTTTGAACTTATGGATGATGATACAAATTTTTTATGCCGGATTGAATTTTGCTTCTAGAAATCTTTTAGATTCGGCCGCGGGAGGTACTTTTATGGAAATCACCTTAGGAGAAGCTACTAAACTCCTTGATAACATTATGGCTAATTATTCTCAATGGCACACCGAAAGATCTACTAGTAAAAAAGTCATGTTATAGAAGAAATTAATATTTTGAGTGGAAAGATGGATGAACTTATGAAATTGTTTGCTACTAAGAGTGCTCCTATTGATCCTAATGATATGCCTTTGTCTACTTTCATTGAGAATAATAATGAATCTATGTATGTGAATTTTGTTGGTAGGAATAATTTTGGTAACAATGCTTATAGAGGAATCATTAATCCTAGACCGTTCCCTAGTAATTCCTCTAATAATTATGGTAATTCGTACAACAATTCTTATGGAAATTTTAATAAGATGCCCTGTGATTTTGAGAATAGCGTTAAAGAATTTATGATCTCTCAAAAGAAATTTAATGCCTTGCTTGAAGAAAAATTGCTTAAAGTTGATGATTTGGCTACGAACGTTGATAGGCTTTCGCTTGATGTTGATTCTTTGAAACTTAGATCTAGTACTCCTAAGCATGATATTAGTGAGTCTCTCAAAGCTATGAGAATTTCCATTGATGAGTGCAAAGAAAGAACCGCTAGGTTGCGTGCTAAGAAAGATTGCTTTGTAAAAGCGTGTTCTTCTAGTTTCCATGAAAATAATGATGAAGATCTAAAAGTTACTGATGTATCCCCTATTAAATCCTTGTTTTGCAATATGAATCTTAATAATGATGGGACTGGAGATGAGTCAACTTTAGTTAAAAGGCGTCCCAATGATTCAGAGTTTTTAGATCCTGATGCTAAATTTGGTAAAAGTGGGATTGTAGAGGTCAAGACTTTAAATAGCATTGAACCCACTATCTTGGATTTCAAGGAATTTGATTATGATAATTGTTCTTTAATAGATTGTATTTCCTTGTTGCAATCCGTGTTGAATTCTCCTCATGCTTATAGTCAAAATAAAGCTTCTACCAAACATATTGTTGATGCCTTGATGCAATCTTATGAGGAAAAACTTAATTTGGAAGTTTCAATACCTAGTTTATGATGAGTGGGAACCTACTATAAAGATTAAAATTAAAGATCATGAGTGCTATGCTTTGTGTGATTTGGGTGCTAGTATTTCCACGATTCTGAAAACTTTATGTGATATTCTAGGTTTCCATGATCTTGATGATTGCTCTTTAAATTTGCACCTTGCGGATTCCACCATTAAGAAACCTATGGGAAGGATCAATGATGTTCTTATTGTTGCAAATAGGAATTATGTGCCCGTAGATTTTATCGTTCTTGATATAGATTGCAATCTTTCATGTCCTATTATTCTTGGTAGACCTTTCCTTAGAACGATTGGTGCAATTATTGATATGAAGGAAGTGAATATTAGATTCCAATTTCCATTAAGGAAAGACATGGAACACTTCCCTAGAAAGAAAGTTAAATTACCTTATGAATCTATCATGCGGGCTACTTATGAATTGAATGCCAAAGATTGCACTACTTAGATCAATCCTCGCTTTTATGCCTAGCTAGGGGCGTTAAACGATAACGCTAGTTGGGAGGCAACCCAATTTTACTTTTGTTTCTTGCTTTTTTGCTTCTGTTTAGTAATAAATATTTCATCTAGCTTATGTTTAGATGTGTTTTCATCTTTTATTTAGTGTTTGTGCTAAGTAGAACCTATAGGATAAACTACGGTGATAGTTAATTTGATTCTGCTGAAAAATAGAAACTTTTACACGCACGAAAATAATTTTAGTAATTCATAGAAACGTGCTTTTGCGTTGATTACTTTTTCTGTATATCAATAGACAAATTGCCCAGGACTTCCTATTTTGGTAGGATCTTTAGAGTTCCAGAAGTATTCGAGAGTTACAGATTGCTACAGACTGTTCTGTTTGTTTACAGATTCTGTTTTTCGTGTGTTGTTTGCATATTTTGATGCATCTATGGCTAGTATGAAGGGGTATGAACCATAGAGAAGTTGTAATATAGTAGGTTTAACAAAAATATAAATAAAGAATGAGTTCATTATAGTACCTTATGTGGTGGTTTTTCTTTCTTGCACTAACGGAGCTTATGAGATTTCCTATTGAGTTTTGTGTTGTGAAGTTTTCAAGTTTTGGGTAAAGATTTGATGGAATATGGAATAAGGATTGGCATGAGCCTAAGATTGGGATGCCCCGGAAGGCATCCCCTCTTTCGTGTTCGTCTATCGGTAACTTTACTTGGAGCTATATTTTTATTCGCCACATGATATGTGTTTTGCTTGGAGCGTCTTGTATGATATTAGTCTTTGCTTTTTAGTTTACCATAATCATCCTTGCTGTACACACCTGTTGGGAGAAACCCACTTGATTTGGAATTTATAGAATACTCTATGTGCTTCACTTATATCTTTTGAGCTAGATAGTTTTGCTCTAGTGCTTCACTTATATCTTTTAGACCACGGTGGTGGCTTTATTTTGTAGAAATTGTTGATCTCTCATGCTTCACTTATATTATTTTGAGAGTCTTTTAGAACATCATGGTATTTTCTATGGTTTTCGATGGTTGTAGATTTTTGCAATAAGTATATGAGTTCTTTATGACGAAAGTTGAGTCCATGGATTATACGCACTCTTACCCTTCCATCATTGCTAGCCTCTTTGGTACCGTGCATTGCCCTTTCTCATCTTGAGAGTTGGTGCAAACTTCGCCAGTGCATCCAAACCCCGTGATACGATACGCTCTATCACACATAAACCTCCTTATATCTTCCTCAAAACAGCCACCATACCTACCTATTATGGCATTTCCATAGCCATTCTGAGATATATTGCCATGCAACTTTCACCATTCCGTACATCATGACACGCATCATCATTGTCATATTGCCTTGCATCATCATGTAGTTGACATCGTATTGTGGCAAAGCCACCTTCATAATTTTTCATACATGTCACTCTTGATTCATTGCCCATCCCGATACACCGCCGGAGGCATTCATATAGAGTCATATCTTGTTCTAGTTTTGAGTTGTAACTCATGAGTTGTAAATAAATAGAAGTGTGATGATCATCATTATTAGAGCATTGTCCCTAAATTAAAAAAAAGGAAAAGGCCAAATAAAAAAAAGGCCAAAGAAAAAAGAGAAAGGCCAAATGAAAAAAGGCCCCCAAAAAAGGGGACAATGCTACTATCTTTTTTTCCACACTTGTGCTTGAAAGTAGCACCATGTTCTTCATATAGAGAGTCTCATATGTTGTCACTTTCATATACTAGTGGGAATTTTTCATTATAGAACTTGGCTTGTATATTCCAACGATGGGCTTCCTCAAAATGCCCTAGGTCTTCGTGAGCAAGCAAGTTGGATGCACACCCACTTAGTTTCTTTAGTTGAGCTTTCATACATTTATAGCTCTAGTGCATCCGTTGCATGGAAATCCATACTCCTCATGTTGGCATCAATTGATGGGCATCTCCATAGCTCATTGATTAGCCTCGTTGACATGAGACTTTCTTCCTTTTTGTCTTCTCCACACAACCTCCATCATCATATTCTATTCCACCCATAGTGCTATATCCATGGCTCACGCTCATGTATTGCGTGAAAGTTGAAAAAAGCTTGAGGTTACTAAAGTATAAAACAATTTCTTGGCTTGTCATCGGGGTGTGCAAGATGAGAGCATTCTTGTGTGACGAAAATGGAGCATGACCAAACTATATGATTGTGTAGGGATGAACTTTGTTTAGCCATGTTATTTTGAGAAGACATGATTGCTTTGTTAGTATGCTTGAAGTATTACTATTTCTTATGTCAATATGAACTTTTACTTTGAATCATTTGGATCTGAACATTCATGCCACAATAAAGAAAATTAGATTGAAAATTATGCTAGGTAGCATTCCACATCAAAAATTCTGTTTTTATCATTTACCTACTCGAGGACGAGAAGAAATTAAGCTTGGGGATGCTTGATACGTCTCCAACGTATCTATAATTTTTTATTGTTCCATGCTATTATATTGCCTGTTTTGGATGTTTATGGGCTTTACTTTATACTTTTATATAATTTTTGGGACTAACCTACTAACCGGAGGCCCAACCCAAATTGTTACTTTTTTACCTATTTCAGTGTTTCGAATAAAAGGAATATCAAACGGAGTCCCAACGGGATGAAACCTTTGGGAGCGATCTTTTTCGAACAAACGCAATCCACGGGACTTGGAGTGGAAGTCAAGCAATAACCAAGGCGGCCACGAGGGTGCCCGGCATGCCCCCTGCGGGTGGGCGCGCCCCCCACCCTCGTGGGCCCCTCGATCATCCACCGACCTACTTCTTCCTCCTATATATACCCACATACCCCGAAAACATCCAGGAGCACCACGAAAAACTATTTCCACCGCCGCAACCTTCTGTATCTGCAAGATCCCATCTTGGAGCCTTCGTCGGTGCTCCGCCGGAGGGGGGGATCGACCATGGAGGGCCTCTACATCATCTCCAAGGCGTCTCATATGAGTTGTGAGTAGTTTACCATAGATCTTCGGGTCCATAGTTATTAGCTAGATGGCTTCTTCTCCCTCTTTGAATCTCAATAGAAAGTTCTCCTCGATCTTCTTGGAGATCTATTCGATGTAACTCTTTTTCCGGTGTGTTTGTCGAGATCCGATGAATTGTGGGTTTATGATCAAGTTTATCTATTTGAAATATTTGAATCTCCTCTGAATTCTTTTATGTGTGATTAAGTTATCTTTGCAAGTCTCTTCGAATTATCAGTTTGGTTTGGCCTACTAGATTGATCTTTCTTGCAATGGGAGAAGTGCTTAGCTTTGTGTTCAATCTTGCGGTGCCCTTTCCAAGTGACAGCAGGGGCAGCAAGGCACATATTGTATTGTTCCCATCGAGGATAAAAATATGGGGTTTATATCATATTGCATGAGTTTATCCCTCTACCTCATGTCATCTTTCTTAATGTGTCACTCTGTTCTTCATGAACTTAATACTCTAGATGCAGGCAGGAGTCGATCGATGTGTGGAGTAATAGTAGTAGATGCAGGCAGGAGTCGGTCTACTTTTCACGCACGTGATACCTATATACATGATCATGCCTAGATAATCTAATAACTACGCGCTTCTCTATCAATTGCTCGACAGTAATTTGTTCACCAGCCGTAATACTCATGCTATCTTGAGAGAAGCCACTAGTGAAACCTATGGCTCGTGGGTCTATCTTTTATCATATAAGTTTTCAACCTACTTTTATTTGCATCTTTTACTTTCCAATCTATATCATAAAAATACCAAAAATATTTAACTTATCATATTATCTCTATCAGATCTCGCTTTCGCAAGTGGTCGTGAAGGGATTCATAACCCCTTTATTGCATTGGTTGCGAGGTTCTTGTTTGTTTGTGTAGGTGCGTGGGACTTCTGAGGAGCCTCCTACTAGATTGATACCTTGGTTCTCAAAAACCGAGGGCAATACTTACGCTACTTTGCTGCATCACCCTTTCCTCTTCAAGGAAAACCAACACAAGCTCAAGCTGTAGGAGAGCGCTGGTCAGGCAGTCAATAATTCAAAAGTAGTTTGCAAAGAATTGTAACTTGCTCTGATAAAATGCAAAAGGGGATACATGTCGTAGGGACGGACCCACACGGCCTGGGGATAGTGCAGCCCGAGGGGCGCCCCCAAATTGAACGAACTAGGGAGATGTCACCTGGCACCGTTGCTGAAGAGTTGTTGAAGTAGCCAAAAAACACGCGCTACAGAAGCCGTCCCTCATGAGTTGCTCCGGTAATGAGCCTGGGGAGGCTTGGAGGGACCTGAAGGCTCCTGAAGGTGCTCCTCCATCCCCTTGAGGCGCTGGTGCTGGCTGCAGGCCGCTGATTGTCCCCATGCAGTGTTGAACGCCCACCGCACCCCTTGAGCCAAAAGGCATGCAGACGTAGCTGTGAGGCGGACCCTCGCATCGGCCGACACAAGACGACCACATGAGCTGTCGAGACGAGGCCCTATTGAGCCCAAGGATGTCGATGCAGACGCGAAACTGTTTACCCTCGCTAGGGTAGTGAGCTCCGCCTCACGGCAGGCGACGATCACCTTGCAGAACCCTTCCTTCCTGAATCTCCGCGATTGCCTTGTTGATGAACTCATGTACGCCTGGTGCCTCACGCCAGCTGCCTTCTCCTAGGAAGCGTGCTCTGAAGAGCGTCTCCACATGGTGCCCGAGGCCACTCTCATGACACTGGCTAGACCTGAGACCCTCCAAAGGAGAGCCCACGAGCCCAGCCTGAGAGGAGCGTCGGGCGTGCCTACCTATGCGATGGGTGAAGGCGCTGCGTCCAGAGACGCGAGACTCAGTGCCGCGTCCTCGAGTGATGCTCCCTCACGAGACCCCTGGCTCAACTGCAGCTTCTTCATCTTGGGGGCGACCTCAGGAGGGACGGCGCCATCTTCGTCTTATATGTTCTTGTAACGCCCCGGATGTAACTTTCCATAATTGTAACTCCAACTCTTGCCATTTCTGGCTATGTGTTATGTATTTCCTCTGTGGTTGGGTTTTTGTCTTTTGTCTTGCATTTTGTTCATGTTATGCATCTCATCTCATAGCATCATGCGCATTGCATCTGCATGTTTTCATAAAGCTTGTATCCGCTCGTAGTTGCCGCTCCTCGCTTCCCTCCGTTGCGTTCGTTGACCCTTTCGAGACCAACCCTAAAACCTAGGGATCCTGTCCGGTCGCGCCGCCGCCGCCTCCCACCTCGGGATCCCTCCAAATCCCCATCTGCCCAATCCTCTCGCGCAGCCACTTCCAGCCAACCAACCCGTGCAGCCCCCACCGTCGATCTGGACCGTCTGATCCAGATCAAATGGCCCTCGTCATCCCAGTTCATCCCACCGAGGCCCTGGATCCAGCTGCCCCGCAAGGCCCGGGCGTCTCGATCCCTCCTTTCGTGCCTCGATCCAGTATGGATCGGAAGCAGCACCGCCCTGCGCCAGCCTCTGGAGCGTCGTCCGCCCCGGCAACCTCGATGTTGAGCTCCAGTAGGAACTGCTTCGTGCGCCCCTGTGCCCGCGAGCGTATGAGGCTGCGCCCTCCTCCTCGTCTAGCCCTCCACCTCGCCGGACCAGCAGATGATCCTCGCACCGCCCCGTCGTGCCACCTCTTTCTTCCGTTTCTTCCCTGTTTTTCCTCTCTCTCATCTCTCTCTATTCTCTCTTTCTCTGTCGACAGGAGGCTGCTGTCGCATAGCCGCGTTGACCGCTTCTCTCCTTCCGCTCGTCTCACGGCGTCAGCCACGTCCCTGCGCGGCCTAGTCCGACCCGGCCTACCTCTCCACCGCCTGGGCTTGGCCCATGGTGAGGCCACCCCGCCGACGCCCCTCTGTTTTTTCCTCCTGTTGGGCCAGCAGTTTCGGTCCGTATAATTTTTTTAGGTTCTGCGAATTTTTCTATTTATCCGGGTTTTACAGCTTTATAGAAAACCCCTTGTTGTTCATGCATATAATAACTCCCCAACCGTGCACCATATGTAAATAGTTTATATATGTAAAATGCTTAGAATTTCATCTAGTTTCATAATATGCTACTTTCGTACATGTTTAAAATGTTTAACTTGCTGTTTGCATTAAATTTGCTAAATACCATGTTAAAATGATTTATTTCATAACTAAATAACCGTAGCTCCCAATTAAACAAACTTTATATGTAAATGGGGTGGAAAAATGCATAGATTAACTTGGTGCACTTTGTTTTATTGTTCAACAACTTTAAAATATGTTTTAGGGCAGAACAGTACCAAATTGGAATATTGCTCATGAGGATTTTCTAGAATTGTTGTTTGTTATTTCCAGCCTCATTCAAGTTGCCTAGCTAGGTAGTTTTATTATGCTTCATCTCTTGCCATGTTAGTTAACATTTAATATTTGTTGAGAGCGAACTAGATAACTCTAATGTGGTGTTTCATCATTATGCAACTCGTTGCGTATTGAGCTCCACTTAATTTGTAGTGTTGTTTGTTGCACTTTGCCATGCCATGCCTCTTTAAAACAGACATGCATCATACTTGGTTGCGCACATGCCATGCTTATGCGATGGTTGTTTACCATGTTGTTTGCTTCTTTCTGGCTGTGCTTCTTCTTGATAGTTCCGGTTACATTAAGGTTGTGAGGATTCGTTCGACTACATTGGTTCGTCTACTTCATGGACTCGTTCTTCTTCCTTGCGGGATCTCAGGCAAGATGACCATTACCCTCGATATCACTTCTATCTTTGCTTGCTAGTTTCTTCGTTCTATCGCTATGCTGCACTACCTATCACTTGTTTACCATGCCTCCCATATTGCCATGTCAAGCCTCTAACCCACCTTCCTAGCAAACCGTTGTTTGGCTAAGTTACCACTTTTGCTCAGCCCCCTCTTATAGCGTTGCTAGTTGCAGGTGAAGTTGAAGATTGCACCATGTTGGAACATGATGATTTTGGGATATCATAATATCTCTTATTTAATTAATGCATCTATATACTTGGTAAACGGTGGAAGGCTCGGCCTTATGCCTGGTGTTTTGTTCCACTGTTGCCGCCTTAGTTTCCGTCATACCAGTGTTTTGGTCCGAACTAGAGCCACTTGCAGTGCCACCTCAGGGAAACTTGAGGGTTAGTTTTAGCTATACGTAGTGTTCATCTGGTGTGCCCTAAGAATGAGATATGTGCAACTCCTATCGGTATTTGTCGGCACAGTCAGACGGTCTTGCTGGTCTTGTTTTACCATTGTCGAAATGTCTTGTAACCGGGATTCCGAGGCTGATCGGGTCTTCCGGGAGAAGGAATATCCTTTGTTGATTGTGAGAGCTTGTGATGGGCTAAGTTGGGACACCCCTGCAGGGTATAAACTTTCGAAAGCCATGCCTGCGGTTATGTGGCAGATGGGAATTTGTTAATATCAGGTTATAGAGAACTTGACACTTGACTTAATTAAAATGTTCTCTTTTCGGCGGAGTCCGGGAAGTGAACACGGTCTTTGTGTTATGATTGTGCGTAAGTAGTTTCAGGATCACTTCTTGATCACTTCTAGCTTCTCGACCGTTCCATTGCTTCTCTTCTCACTCTTATTTGTGTATGTTAGGTACCATATTTTCTTAGTGCTTGCTGCAACTCCACCTCATTACCTTGTCCTACCCTTAAGCTTAAATAGTCTTGATCACGCGGGGTTTGAGATTGCTGAGTCCTCGTGAGTCACAAGATACTACCAAAACAGTTGAAGGTGCTGACGATACCAATGCAGGTGATTCAACTGAGCTTAGTTGGGAGTTCGATGAGGACCTTGGTTGTTACTATGTTTCATTTCTTGATGATCAGTACTGGAGCCCTTTCTTGTTCATTACATGGGATTGTGTGGAGATCACCCTTCTTGCGACAAAACCACAATGCGGTTATGCCTCTAAGTCGTGCTTCGACACGTGGGAGATATAGCCGCATCGTGGGTGTTACAAGTTGGTAATCAGAGCCATCCCCGACTTAGGAGCCCCCTGCTTGATCGAATCGCTAACGTTGTTGAGTCTAGAAAAAAAATGTTTTGAGACTTAGGATTATATATATATCAGAGAGTAGGATTCTTTTTACTCCTCAGCCCATTCGTCGCTCTGGTGAGGTCTCCTGACATAGATGTTTTGAATTTCCTCTCCTCAAATTTCACGAATTTTTTTTAGGATCGCGCGGGTATCTTGGAATCGTTCCGATATTCTTGTGAGAACATTTTTCTAGGTGCCTCCTGACATTTAGGAGTTGTGGCAGTGTCCCGGGGAGTTGAGCTCTGACGTGCTGTTGTCACAATTTTATCGTTGCATTCCGGAATACCTGAGTTTTGCCGACATCAAAAATCTCTTTTATGCAGTTAGTGGTGAGATAACCTCGACACCACCCAGTACAGGGGCGGGAGTTCGGGAGTATTGCAATAGCTAGTATAACGGATGCTTTTCGAAGGTTGAGGTACACGATTTCCAGAGGTTTCTTGGTTATGTGTTGACGGATGGATACGGCTTGGATGTAGGTATTATTATTTTGGGTGAGATATTTATTGCCTCCCATGTATCCTGTGACAGCCTGATTTTTGGCCCGTTCTTTTTCTTTTGTTTTTTCAAGGTTTTTGCCTGAGTTTTCTTTTTCCGTGGCTTTGTGGTCTGGAAACTGAAGAAGATGCCCTTTTCTTTGCTTCCAGAGTGGCTTGTCATTCCCAAATCTTTCCCTAGACCCTGTCATTTCCATCCTAGCCCAAATCCCAATATTCTTTTTATTGGGAATATTCCTTTTCTGTTAAAGGAATAACTCAAATTGCCTTAGGTTGTGAAGCAACCTATATTTCCCTCACTCCTAAAATTCCCAAATAATTCTCATAAATTGTTTGGTTCATATCTTGATCAAATATGGCAAAACCTTTCATTCCCATGTTCAAAAATAATTCCAAAATATTCCTTTTTCTATTCTGTCCTAGATGGCACTTTGTGAAGGAAGTGTCATTTATATTTTTCCTAGTGGCTCCCAAACTTTTTGGGCATGTTTGTATGTCCAAATAATTGCCTCATGCACAAGTTCAACTTTATTTGCTAGCCAATCTCCCTCGGTGATTTTTCAAAGTTTCTGTCAAACAGAAAGCTTTGTGAAGGAAGTACTAGCTAGGAGTACCCAAATGAGATGAACTTTTGCACACTCCTTAATGTGCTCCTATTAACCCCTTCCACCCATTTGCAGCCCCATCCAATTATCTATGTTAGCATAGGAGCAAATCATTGATTCTGACAATATTTTCAGGTTGTGAACAAAGTGTATTTTATATTGCTTAAAAATCCTGATAAATTACCAGATCATTCTTATACTCATGAAACATCTCTCCGCGTAATTTGGCATCATTTCATTGATCCAGTTGACCACCATAATTATTCCAAGTTTCTGGTCAGCAGAGATGTTTGTGAAGCAAGTACCATTTTGGCTTTGCCAAATGGTATGACACTTGGTGAGCATCTTCATATGACCAAATGACTAAGCTTTGCCCAATTTGAGCTCAAGTTGACACTCCATGAGAGTGCATCTTGCTGATCTTCATTTTTGGACCAAATAAGCAGTTGTGAAGCAACTATGATTTATCTCGGTCCATTTCTCCTCAAACTCCCCAGGACTGTAGTCCTTCCTAGCCTAAACACCTCAGACATAACACTTGACACATAGAAGCTCCCTGTTGATCACATTGAGCTGATAAAGTTTACTGCAGTAAACTTCAGAGCTCACTAACCTTTTAACTGTAGCCGTTTTCACCAATCTACCATCGCAGTTGAAACCACCCTTCGAAGGACTTACCGCAAGACAACATTTTGTGTGTTGTAGAGCATTTCATGTTTCATGTCGTGTGATGACCGCGCAACTAGCATGCCTGTGCGCGCGCTATGTGCACTGTGGCGTGTCCAGAGCACTGTTTGTGCTTTGGCACCGCTCCCTCTCGTCGTCTTCGCACGCATGAGCATGTCTAGTGGCTGCACCGCATCGTCGCCGTCCTCCTGGAGCCCTCTCCCCCTCCGTCGGTGCTCGTCGCCGCGCACCCACGAGAAATCTGTAGCCGACCGTCTCTGTTCGCGCCATGGCTTCTTCCTCCTCGTGTCCTCGAGCGCTGCTCGTCTCCGTGACCTCTGCGGCTCGTCCACACCCCCCCTCGTTGCCTTCCCCGAGCACATGCGCAAACACACGCGTCCGCAGCACCGGACATGCGTCCACGGCGGTGCCAGCTCGGCCTCCCTCTCCCCCTTGGCTATTTAAGCAGCCCCGAGGCCTCCCGATCGCCCCAAGCTCTTCGCCTTGAGCTCTCTCGCAGCCCACCATCCCTCTCTGAGCCTCTCCCCGAGCCCAGAGCACCTCCCTGACAGCCATTTCCGCCATGGCCGCCGGCGGTGACCGGCTAAATTCGCGACCACCGGAGCCCCTTTCTCCCTCCTAGTATCCCCACCAAACCCTCTGAACTCCGGCGGACCCTCCCAGCTCCTCGCCTCGTCGCCGGAGCCACCTAACCACCGAGCCCCGCCGTCCTCTGTCTCCGCCGTCGACGCATCTCCAGAGCCGCGGCGCCGGCGCTGCAAGTCACCCCGAGCCACCCTGCCGCTACTTACGGGCGCGGCATGGAGTGGCGGAGCTCCCGCACGCATCGCCCGGCCCTCCCGTGCCGCTTGTCGCCGGCTCCGACGAGAGCTGCGGCGCTCCTCTGCCTCGGCGTCGGGGAGAAGAAGGAAGTGGCCAGGTGAGGCATTGACCTGGCCAGGCTGGACAGGCGAGCCCCGAGGCCCCACCTGGCAGCGACCCAGGTGCCCGGCCCCGCCTCATCCGCTTTGAACCGGTCATCGCCACCTCATCTAAAGTGGAGGCGCCCCACCGCGAGCCATTTTTCCTGACTGAAGGCGTATTTAAGAAAAGGCGCGTTCCGTTTAAGCCGCCAGGGACTTGTTTGTAGAAGTATTTTTGCAGATTAGTCCTTGAGCTTTAAACGTCTGTATTTTTTAACTGTAACTCCAAATGAGGTGATTCCAAAGCCTACTTCTTCGTTTCGTCGAGCCTGTTATGTTGGTCATGCTTTCACTATGGCTTGACGCTGTGAAAATGACCATTATGCCCTTGCCCTTATTCAACCCCCTCCGAGTGAGTACATTTTCCGGCGATTCGTTCCGCGAGTTTCTCGCACTTTCTCCCGGTGATTTCTTCCACCCCAGGCAAGCCACAATACCCACTTGCATGATATTCATGCAGTAGCCATGGTTTTCAACTTGAATATTTATTAAACGTTTGTTTGTTGAAAAGATGGTTATCATTGTTCCGGTGATGTTTAGATTTGCATGTTCAATTTTGTGCTATGTTGTTTTGTACTCTGTGATCATGTTCTACCTGCTAGTATTCCCTTTCATATGTTTATGCTTGCTAGTAGTACATGTTGATGTTGGTGATGTTCATCCTAGTCAGTATGCCATGCTCAGTGGATATGATTTATTGTTGATATGATGGATAGTTATGTGATACCCTCATGATTATGTTGATATCATGTTCATGCATTTTATCATGACTCAGCATATTTGCATTCAAGTTAACCAGATTAAATTGAACTTGAACAACTATTGGCTGAGTCATGGTGCCGCTAAAACGATGCTGACCAGTGCAACCACGCTTACCGGTATGGGACGGTCCTAACTGGGTCTTTTGTCGTGCCTCTCACCGGTGCCTCCAACGAGGGAAGGTTATGGGTGCGCACTACCCTGACCAGGTAGGAAGACATAGGCCTTGTGTGCCCGTTGTTGAGTTAAGTTTATGGGTCCCAGAGTGGATCGTTGCCACGACGGTGGTTTGAGGTGTCTTGAGGTAGGCACGGGGCCACCCATGACTTAGCCCAGAGGGGAGTGAGTCGGAGTGGTCGGGAGAGTGTCATCGCAGTAGATCGGTTTTGTAGGAACGCCGTTGGTCCACCCGAATCGGAGTGCGAGGCCATGGGTTCCGTAGTGTGGGTACAGTGTACTAACCTCTGCAGAGCATATATTAAATCTATCGATAGCCGCGCCCGCGGATAAGGGCCAATTCAAAAGTAGGGTACACCATGAGTCAACAGCAATAAGAATAACTTGATTAATGACAACTCGTGGTTGTGATCGCCGTAAGGATCACGGATTGGGACCAAGTGTTGGTCGTGGTTGTGATCGCCGTAAGGATCACGCTGGTATCGAGGATACCAAGATGTTGTATATTCGTGATGTTGTGCGAGAGTCGTGGGTAAAGATGAAGCTCCTTGTGGTCATTTAATGATTACTACGATATTGTTTATACCAAGCTTGATTTGATCCTGAGATGATCGTGTGATGTTCGAGGTTGGTAAGTAATGCATGTGATGGTTTTGAGGTAAACCGAGCAGGATAAGTGGTGCATATAGTGTCATCATGTTGCATGCTAGTATTGTCAGATTAATATGTTCATGTTGTGCTAGCTGTATCATGTTTATGTTGGTCATGACATGTTATTTTGATGATCTCATGATAATTCTGTTTAACCTGTAATTGCCATGTTGTTGTCTATCTTGAATGCTTCTGGTTATTGTGAGCTTGCAAGTACATTCAATGTACTGACCTATCGTGTCATGCCAGCTTGCAGGTCATGTCGGATATTATTGCTTGCTTGTTGTGGTTTCCGTTCGTGTGAGCTAGGATAAGCGTTCCAGCCAGAGTCCCTGCGGAGTGGAGTTCACCACCGTCGTTGTTGTTCTGCTGCTAGAGTTCTTCCGCTGCATCATGTGGTTCTGCTGCTTGCATAGAGCAATAGTGGCAGGCGTGGTGTCGCCATGCTGATGTAACCATCGTACCCAAATAAATTGTAATAAAGAGCTGGTTTGTTCTATGCTAAGCAGTGTCGTATTCCAGAAGATTTCATCTCAATCTATGGGCTGGAATACGGGGCGTTCCGATTTTCTCTGAGCTGGGGTGCCACAGGGCTTGGTATCGGAGCAGGTCTGGCTGTAGGACGCCCTAGACCGCGCGAACGTTAGAAAGCGGTAGTATAGACCCCAGTTGGTTTGTGGCACTTGATTGCTGCATTTGTCTGTTGCATAGCATGCATATAACCTTAGTATTTTTACTAACGGTTTATCTGGTGAGTGTAGCTGGCATCGGTCCGGATCCACTACAGCTCAACCTTTGCATTTCTCCAGTTCCTTTTTCCTTCGGTGTTTGGTGTCATCTCTGTCCCAGTAGAGTGATGCCAAGTGATCCCGACACTGTTTGCAAAAATGGTGCTGAGGTATCACGTTGTTGTCTTTCTTTCAGTCCCGCCTATCATTTCGGTGATAGACATGTTTCTATCCCGGGTCGTTCTTTTATTTTGTCGTGTTGGCAACCCTTAACGATATTAGTTATCAAGAAAGGGCAATGTCAGCAGCCTCAATTTTTCCCTGCAATCTTAATTCTTGGACGAGTACGGATCTTTTTCCATCCGCATGATAATAATGTGGTTGCGACCTTCGTGTCCCACTACATGATCATCGAGTGCGTCCTCGCCTCCAAGCTAGTTCAGGTTGCCCTCTGGCTAAGCTAGCACTTGGTGTAGCGTTGTTTACACCAATTCTTCCACATATTTATTCGTCCTCGTGCACATTATCACAGCCTGTTAGATCGTAGTACCGGAGTTTCCGTGAGATTTGTGTGCTTACCTGTGCATGCATATTATTGTGTGAGTAGCAGTAATGTGTGATGATTGCTTGATTAATTATCTTAGTAGTATGCTTGTGTGCTTTTGTTTTAGTCATTTCTTTTGTTCCTTTCTTTGGGCCTTCGGTGTTACAATTTTTTCCCCTATTAAAGTTGCTCGTCAGCCGACACTAGACCCGAAGAGTCAGGAAGAAATGCATATATTTGGAAACTGAGCTAAACAGAATGGAATTAACAGCTGACTGCAGTGAAATTGGGATATCATGTCTGGATGCAAAAGAATCCTGGATGGACCGTCAGTATCAAGTTTGCATTAGCGTGCACTGATCACAACAAAATGATTAAATCAGCAAGAAGATAAATTGTGTGCAAGGTTGACAGAATATTATCAAAGGTATGGCTCAGATACAAGTTTAATTTTTCGTTGAGGATGATTTTGGAACTCGATGTACTTGGAAGCAAGCAAAAATATGGCATGTACTCAGAAAGAAGGATAGTCCTGCAAAAACCCCGTTTCATGCAAGAGATCAACATCAGAAATATTAAAATGGTATGTATATGTGGCACTTGGTCCGCATATCACAATAAGAAGTTTCTAGTGTAAGGAACCCACTTTTCCCTTGCAAGCTACCAGAGAAGCTTCCAAGGCAAGATTCATCTATCTTCCTCGGTATGATACATGGATGATTTTCCGTACAAGGTACTCTACCTTCTTAAGTAAGCAACCGCAAAAGCTTCCAGCATAAGGTACTGAGTCTTTCCCCAACGAAATCTTTAAGGGGGTAAGCTTCTGAAGCACGATATTCAGTCTTCTTCAGCAAGCTGTCCGATGAAAGTTTCGAGCACAAGCCAGCAAATATTCCTCAGTAAGACATTAGTACAAGGTAGTACGCTATGAATTGATAGCATATGGCAGTGAATCCCAAGAATCAGATCCGCAACATTTTGGTCAGAATTAAGAATCAGTATGAATACACATCTGTCTCGGAATCAGGTCTTCATATATATGCAATGAGCATACAACCAAGATCTTACAAGTCACTCGGATGAGGATCTGACAACCACGTGAGGATGGTTACGAGAATAAAGCCAGTATACACCGCAGTGTGACAAAGGATTATGAGGATTGACGACATCAATGAGCTCAATACAAGTACCCTGAACCTGGAAAATGATCCTGATGAGCCCTTGTCCCTTTTTCTCCAATGGCGGCACCGCACATTATCTAAGCTGTTTCTAGCTATCCGGGGTGGATGCCGATTTTTGTTTCTCTCTTCAACAATTGTCACGAGTCTGAGCTGCTTTTCGGCCGTCTCGTACAGCTATTGAGTTTCTTTTTGTGACAGTAGCCCTATAGCCGCTTTTTGGCTATTTTAGGGAGTTGCCACCTTCATTTTATCGACCCGGTCTCATGCTCTGAGCTGTTTTTCGGCCGTCCTGAGCCGTGGTTGAGTTATTTCAGTAATGTCCTAGATCTGAGTTGTAAAGACCGTTCTGGTGGCTACTGATTATTTGCCAAGTTCTTGCAAGGGTTTCGAATGATCATTTCCCAACAATCAGAACTTGAGAGGTGTTCAACCTGCCATTTTATAGGTTACCTTATCAGAAAAATGAGGATAAACTACAATTGCCAAAAAATTGCACCGACAGTACCTATGGTCATACGAAGAAACAATATGACCAAGCTATTTCAGCCAAAGATCCAGACCAAGAAAACAATAATGAAGGAGCAAGACCAGTGATGCAGGTATGAAAATTGTACACGACCCCCATGGCGCAGATCACTCGAACAGTCTAAGTCAGTATTTATCCACCTGGATATGCCTACAACATGAGTGATTAGCATGAGGAATAACAGTCTGGAAGCCTGAGTCCTCACTTATATGAATCATCATGGATAGCCTGTCGTGAACAAAAAAAATTCCGTTGGAACCACCGTCAGTCAAGTCTGCAGATATTATCATACAGGCCAAACCCTTTATGCTGGCCACGACAGGAGACAATCAAATATTTGGTACAGATCCAATACTCACGACAGTGGAACCAGTTAAGATGATTTAGAAACTTCTGCGATGAGTCAGAATCTGTCAGGAAACGGTTATGTTTTAACTCATTGTTTGGAACCCAAAGGACCTGCATTTAGTGGAGAAACCCAATGCAATGAATCAGAGCTTGAGTTTTCATCAGAAAAATCTGATCATCATTACATTAAAGGTTGTCAGTGCCGGGTGGCACACCGAGCGGAAATCACTTTTGGATTTGTGAGACGGACATATATTTCAGTCATGATAATCAAATCACACTCAACTAGTCAACAGATCTAAAAAGAAATTGGAGCCTATATAAGCATGATCAAGCAAGGTAAGATCTGTCAGATTGTGGATACAATAAAGCAAACCACCCCAGGGCCAGTCGGATAAAAATTTAATGGGAACAACAATAAAGGAAAAAGGATACCCGAGTTGGAAACGGTTTCCTTAAGTCAGAAAGTTCATACTTGTTTCCTGAGCAACCAAATCTCGAGGACGAGATTTCTTTAAGGGGGTAAGGTTTGTGACAGCCTGATTTTTGGCCCATTCTTTTTCTTTTGTTTTTCCAAGGTTTTTGCTTGAGTTTTCTTTTTCCGTGGCTTTGTGGTCTGGAAACTAAAGAAGATGCCCTCTTCTTTACTTCCAGAGTGGCTTGTCATTCCCAAATCTTTCCCTAGACCCTGTCATTTCCATCCTAGCCCAAATCACAATATTCTTTTTATTGAGAATGTTCCTTTTCTGTTAAAGGAATAACTCAAATTGCCCTAGGTTGTGAAGCAACCTATATTTCTATCACTCCTAAAATTCCCAAATAATTCTCATAAATTGTTTGGGTCATATCTTGATCAAATATGGCAAAACCTTTCATTGCCATGTTCAAAAATAATTCCCCAATATTGCTTTTTCTATTCTGCCCTGAATGGCACTTTGTGAAGGAAGTGTCATTTATATTTTTCCTAGTGGCTCCCAACCTTTTTTGGAATCTTTATATGTCCAAATAATTGCCTCATGGACAAGTTCAAATTTATTTGCCTAGCCAATCTTCCTCAGTGATTTTTCAAAGTTTCTTTCAAATAGAAAGCTTTGTGAAGGAAGTACTAGCTAGGAGTACCCAAATGAGATGAACTTTTGCACACTCCCTAATGTGCACATATTAAACCCTTACACCCATTTGCAGCACCATCCAGTTATCTATGTGAGAACAGGAGCAAATCATTGATTCTGGCAATATTTCCAGGTTGTGAAGAAAGTGTATTTTATATTGCTTTAAAAATCCTGATAAATTACCAGATCATTCTTATACTCATGAAACAGCTCTCCACCCAATTTGGCATCATTTAATTGATCCAGTTGACCTCCATAATTATTCCAAGTTTCTGGTCAGCAGAGATGTTTGTGAAGCAAGTACCATTTTGGCTTTGCCAAATGGTATGATACTTGGTGAGCATCTTCATATGACCAAATGACTAAGCTTTGCCCAACTTGAGCTCAAATTGACACACCATCAGAGCGCATCTTGCTGATCTTCATTTCTGGACCAAATAAGCAGTTGTGAAGAAACTATGATTTATCTTGGTCCATTTCTCCTCGAACTCCACAAGATTGTAGTCCTTCCTAGCCTAAACACCCCACACATAACACTTGACACATAGAAGCTCCCTGTTGATCACACTGAGCTGATAAAGTTTACTGCAGTAAACTTTAGAGCTCACTAACCTTTTAACTGTAGCCGTTTTCACCAATCTACCACCGCACTTGAAACCACCCTTCGAAGGACTTACCGCTAGACAACGTTTTGGGTGTTGTAGAGCATTTAATGTGCCATGTTGTGTGGTAACCCTTTGGTAGCATGCTGTCGCATGCTCTGTACTGTGTGGCGTGTCGAGCCTTTGTTTGTGCTTTGGCACCGCTGCCTCTCGTCATCTTCGCGCGCGTGAGCATGTCCAGCGGCTGCACCACGTCGTCACCGTCCTCCTGGAGCCCTCTCCCCCTCCGTCAGCCCCTCCGTCAGCGCTCGTCGCCGCGCGCCCACGAGAAATCTGTAGCCGGCCGTCTTTGTTCGCGCCATGGCTTCTTCCTCTTCGTGTCCTCGAGCGCTGCTCGTCTCCGTGACCTCTGCGGCTCGTCCACACCCAGTCGTCGCCTTCCCCGAGCTCATGCGCGAGCAAACGCGTTCGCAGCACCGGACACGCGTCTGCGGTGGTGCCAGCTCGGCCTCCCTCCCCCCTTGGCTATTTAAGCAGCCCCGAGGCCTCCTGATCGCCCCAAGCTCTTCGCCTCGAGCTCTCTCGCAGTCCACCAACCCTCTCTAAGCCTCTCCCCGAGCCCAGAGTGCCTCCCTGACCGCCATTGCCGCCATGGCGCCGGCAGTGACCGGCTAAATTCGCGACCACCGGAGCCCCTTTCTCCCTCCTAGCATCCCCACCAGACCCCCTGAACTCCGGCGGACCCTCCCAGCTCCTCGCCTCGTCGCCGGAGCCACCTAACCACCGAGCCCTGCCGTCCTCTCTCTCCGTCGTCGATGCATCTCCAAAGCCGCGGGGCTGGTGCTGCAGGTCGCCCCGAGCCACACTGCTGCTACCTACGGGCGCGACATGGAGTGGCGGAGCTCCCGCGCGCATCACCCAGCCCTCCCGTGCCACCAGTCGCCGGCTCCGACGAGAACCACGACTCTCCTCTGCCTCGGCGTCGGGGAGAAGAAGGAAGCAGCCAGGCTGGCCAGGCGGGCCCCGTGGCCCCACCTGGCAGCGATCCAGGCGCCCGGCCCCGCCTCAGCCGCTTTGACCTGGTCGTTGCCACGTCATATACAGTGGAGACGCCCCGCCGCGAGCCGTTTTTCTTGACCGAAGGCGTATTTCAGAAAAGGCGCGCTCTGTTTAAACCGCCAGGGACTTGTTTGTAGAAGTATTTTTGCAAATTAGTCCTTGAGCTTTAAACGTCCGTATCTTTTTAACCGTAACTCCAAATGAGGTCATTCCAAAGCCTACTTTTTCGTTTCATCGAGCCTGTTATGTTGACCATGGTTTCACTATGGTTTGGCACTGCGAAAATGACCATTATGCCCTTGCCCTTATTCAGTCCCCTCTGAGAGAGTACGTTTTCTGGCGATTCGTTCCGCGAGTTTCTCGCACTTTCTCCTAGTGATTTCTTCCACCCCAGGCAAGCCACAATACCAACTTGCATGATAGTCATGCAGTAGCCATTGTTTTCAACTTGAATCTTTATTAAACGTTTGTTTATTGAAAAGATGGTTATCACTGTTCCGGCGATGTTTAGATTTGCATATTCACTTTTGTGCTATGTTGTTTTGTACTCTCTGATCATGTTCTACCTGATAGTATTCCCTTTCATATGTTTATGCTTGCTAGTAGTACATGTTGATGTTGGTGATGTTCATACTAGTCAGTATGCCATGCTCAGTGGATATGATTTATTGTTGATATGATGGATAGTTATGTGATACCCTCATCATTATGTTGATATCATGTTCATGCATTTTATCATGACTCAGCATATTTGCATTCAAGCTAACCAGATTAAATTGAACTTGAACAACTGTTGGCTGAGTCATGGTGCCGCTGAAATGATGCTGACCAGTGCAACCACGCTTACCGGTATGGGACGGTCCTAACTGGGTCTATTGTCGTGCCTCTCGCCGGTGCCTCCAACGAGGGAAGGTTATGGGCGCACGCTACCCTGATCAGGTAGGCGGACAACAGCCTTGTGTGCCCATTGTTGAGTTAAGTTTTTGGGTCCCGGAGTGGATCGTTGCCACGACGGTGGTTTGAGGTGTCTTGAGGTAGGCATGGGACCACCCATGACTTAGCCCAGAGGGGAGTGAGTCAGAGTGGCTGGGAGAGTGTCATGGTAGTAGGTCGGTTTTGTTAGAACGCCGTTGGTCCACCCGAATGGGAGTGCGAGGCCATGGGTTCCGTAGTGTGGGTACAGTGTACTAACTTTTGCAGAGTGTATATTAAATCTATCGATAGCCGCGCCCGCGGATAAGGGCCCAGTTCGAAAGTAGGGTACACCATGAGTCAACAGTAATAAGATTAACTTGATTAATGACAACTCGTGGTTGTGATCGCCGTAAGGATCACGCTTTGGGTTCAAGTGTTGGTCGTCGTTGTGATCCCCGTAAGGATCACGGTGGTATCGAGGATACGAGATGTCTTATATTCGTGATGTTGTGCAAGAGTCATGGGTAAAGATCAAGATCCTTGTGGTCATTGAATGATTACTACGGTATTGTTTATACCAAGATTGATTTGATCCTGAGATGATTGTGTGATGTCCGAGGTTGGTAAGTAATGCATGTGATGGTTATGAGGTAAACCGAGCAGGATAAGTGGTGCATATAGTGCCATCATATTGCATGCTAGTGTTGTCGGATTAATATGTTCATGTTGTGCTAGCTGTATCATGTTTATGTTGGTCATGCCATGTTATTCCGATGATCTCATGATAATTCCTGTTTAACCTGTAATTGCCATGTTGTTGTCTGTCTTGAATGCTTCTGGTTATTGTGAGCTTGCAAGTACATTCAATGTATTGACCTGGCGTGTCATGCCAACTTGCAGGTCATGCCGGTTTTGATTGCTTGCTTGTCGTGGTTTTCGTTCGTGCAAGCTAGGATAAGCGTTCCAGCCAGAGTCCCTTCAGAGTGGAGTTCAGCACCGTCGTCGTTGTTTTGCTGATAGAGTTCTTCCGCTGCATCATGTTGTTCTGCTGCTTGCATAGAGCAATAGTGGCAGGCATAGTGTTGCCGTGTTGATGTAACCATTGTACCCAAATAGTTTGTAATAAAGAGCTGGTTTGTTCTATGCTAAGCAGTGCCGTATTCCAGAAGACTTCATCTCAATCTCTGGGCTGGAATACGGGGCATTCCGGTTTTTTCTGAGCTGGGGTGCCACATATCCCCAACACCAGATTGCATAACGAGATAGTTTCGGGAGTTTTATAGGTGGGAATTCAAGTAGCTCCTAGAATATCTTTCCGACAGATGCATGATATGAGATTGGGGTTCGACGTCTAGTGGTCCCCCTATCAACGATCGTTTTTACAGTGGTCTCGTTGTGTCTTAAAGAATCCTTGGCTATGCTGATTCGAGGACGCTTCGTATGTCATGTGCACTGCCTTGTACATGATGGTGGTGTACGATCAAGCACGTGTGGGCCCCACCACGAACACTTCGGACGAAATCTCTATCATATGTTTTTTCCGGCTTATTCTGCAAGCCAAATCCTTTGTTTTGTTTTATTTGTGGTATTCGAGTTGCTTCGAAGTCAAATGTTGAATCCATACCTTTCCTAAACAGTGTTCTCATATTGCTATGTGAATACTAATCCTTCTTGATCATCGAGGTCATCATGTTAATTCTTTTCCAACCGGCGTGCTTCTCTTCAAGGGGATCTGATCATTTCAACATTCGCGAGATCAATTCTAAGTTTTCTCAACGGTATCCATTCCATCTGCCCAAGTTGCCTTTGTTTTTCCCGCCCTCCCACCCTTTTCTTCAAGGACTCAGGTTTCTTAATCAAGTATCCTTTTATTGATGGGAATTCTCTCCATTCCTTTCCGTCAATGTTTTTATCCGGTGATTCTCAGGAAGATACTAACGGAGCTTCAAGTTTATTTTCTTCGTCTCTTTTCTTCTCCGGTGTATTAATTTCAAGTTTCGGTGTTGATCATATCTCTTCCTTTTGTTTCACATATATTCCCATGTTAATTTCTTATGCAAGGCTCTCTGAATTGTTCACCTCTCTCTATTCCTATCCGGAGTGCCGAGGATATCTCAGAAGATTTTGTGTCTCAATTATCAATCCGCTCAAGCTATTTGGATATTATTATCTCATACAAGTCATTTAATTCTACCGGTGCAATCTCTATTTCAAGAAATCCTTCAACAATGTTTCTTTTGAGTGGGCCCTAACCCATAGGTCTTTTTACAGGATCTTACCTGACTCTTCTCATTTTCCCGGAGCTATTCCCAAATTCTTTTCGAAGTTTGATGTAAGAATGAATTTTCATCAGTCATATTCCTTCTCCAAGGTCTCTTTCAAATTCTTTTCATCTTTGGCTCAACCTTTCCTCTTTTAATCCTTCCGGAGTGTCTCAACAATTCATGGTGGTGCTTCTCATCGTCATTCTCAACACAAAAGACCAAAGAAGGATTTCTCTTATATCTTGCTCCATTGTCTTCAAGATTCATGGTTCTAGCTTCATGCCACCCTCATAATTGTTTTTGATTGTGACAATTCTTTTCTTACCATCCAGAGCATTTCATGAGTTGTTTCCATTTCTTTCCTCCGAAGGCCATCATGTCATAATTCTTCATTCTCAGCGTGTAGCTACCGTTCTCCAAATCTTATCAGTGCGTCATTCAAATAACCTCTAATCAGTTCATGGTCTCTTCGTTCTCATGTATCTAAATCCCCTCAAGTATCTTCATTCGTTTTCCAATTCTTCCCGGTGAATTGTGCCTTTGCAACTTTCATTTTCAATTCTTACGGTGGTTCGTTCAAGATTTATCTTCCTTCGTTATCGTATGAAATCATTCGTTATTTCCAATCCTACCGGTGGCCCATTGAGTTTGCGCTATATCTCTCTTAATCCTTTCTACGGGAATAAGTAGTATGCCAAATCCAATGTTTGTCATCAATTTAAATTGGTGAAGGATACGCATAACATAATTTTTATTCTTGTTTCATCCAATTGTTTAATTCTTTTCTACCAGAGTTTGTTCGTGATATCAATTTCTCAGTTACATGTTGTTCATATTTTTTCCGGAGTTCCAAGTTTTTCTTCTCGGTTATGTCATCGTGAAGCTCCATCTAAATCATTGCAAGGCTTCACCTTGTGTTTTCAACTTCTCTTTCTTTCTACCATCCTTTTATTACCGGAGTTCTTCATGGAGTCTCTACATGGTGGTTCATCAAGGATTCCTTCCATTCTTCAATTGTTCTTCAAGATTTCTCTTGAAGGTATGACCCGCCAAGCTATACTCTAAAATAAACATGGTGTTCAACAAACATTTTGTTTTGGGGAGTTCAAGTATTCTTCATCTTGCATTCCAAAGTGCAATTCTCTCTATCTTATCTTTTGAGATGGTGTTATGTCATTCTTGATAATTTCCCTTCACGTTTCATGATTCACAAGTTTTCAAGAGTGACATATTTAAATCCATCATTTTCTGTTTGTTCAAGAGATCTTTTCAACCATCAACCTCGTTGTTGGAGTTATCTTGTGTCATATTTCACCTAAAGCCTTCCCTAAGGAATGTTGCTATTGTGGTGCTTATAATTGATCAAAATCATCTGTCTATCATCTTGGTGGAAGAAATTTTTTCATCTCGTTGGTTTTATCAATTATATTATTTGTTTCCGTAGTGGCAGAATTTTGCCTCAACTTTGAGAAGTTTTCCATAAGCCCACTACAAGCTTATTCGTTTCGTTGTTGATTTTCCAACAACTCCATTCAATCCTTCTTTGCAAGTATGCTTTCCAAGTTCTTTTGTGGCAGAAGTTGGCATTTTCTTCTCCATTCTGTTATTCCAATGATGTATCTTCTATTCTTTCTTCCGGAGGCATAGTGATGTTGCTCTTTTCACTCATCATCTTGAATTGTGAAGATCATGTTCTTTTTCTTGCATATCCATTTAACCGGAGTGTTGTGGCTATCATTCATCTTCTAACCGGAGTCTCATCCAAGTGCGTTCATTTTGCCATGTTCATATTCTACTCCTTCCATTTCCAACTGGAGTGTTGTCGTAATTGTTCTTATTGTTCCTTGTACATTTCGTCTCAACCGTAGTGCTTGCATGTACTTCTTGTCCATTGTAACCCTTTTCTTATGTCTTTCAACCTACAAGGTTCTTGTAATATTCCTTGTTTCTCTTTGCCGATGGAGTGTTTGCAATATTGTTCATCTCCATTGTACTCTTTCTTTCAATTTGTTCAACCTCTCAAGGTTCTTTGGTTTCACTCTTTTGTCGAAGAAGCAACTTAGTTTTACCTCTTCTCTTCCTCTTCCTTTTCTCTCCGGTGCCATCCTAGATCTCAGGACGAGATCTTGTAGTGGTGCAGAGTTGTAACGCCCCGGATGTAACTTTCCATAATTGTAACTCCAACTCTTGCCATTTTTGGCTATGTGTTATGTTATTTCCTCTGTTGTTGGGTTTTTGTCTTTTGTTTTGCATTTTGTCCATGTCATGCATCTCATCTCATAGCAACATGCGCATTGCATCTGCATGTTTTCATAAAGCTTGTATCCTCTCGTAGTTGCCGCTCCTCGCTTCCCTCCGTTGCGTTCGTTGACCCTTTCGAGACCAACCCTAAAACCTAGGGAGCCTGTCCGGTCGTGCCGCCGCCGCCTGCCACCTCGGGATCCCTCCAAATCCCATCTGCCCAATCCTCTCACATAGCCACTTCCAGTTAACCAACCCGTGCAGCCCCCACCGTCGATCTGGACCGTCCGATCCAGATCGAATGGCCCTCAACGTCCCAGTTCATCCCACCGAGGCCCTGGATCCAGCTGACCCGCAAGGCCCGAGTGCCTCGTTCCCTCCTCCCGTCCCTCGATCCAGTATGGATAGGAAGCAGCACCGCCCTGCGCCAGCCTCTGGAGCGTCGTACGCCCCGGCAACCTCGACGTTGAGCTCCAGTAGGAACTGCTTCGTGCGCCCCTGTGCCCGCAAGTGTATGAGGCTGCGCCCTCCGCCTCGTCCAGCCCACCACCTCATCGGACCAGCAGATGAGCCTCGCACCGCCCTTTCGTGCCACCTCTTTCTTTCGTTTCCTCCCCGCGTTTCCCCTCTCTCATCTCTCTCTGTTCTCTCTTTCTCCCTCGACAGGAGCACCCCCGCGCCATGGCCTCACTGAGCTCTGCCCGCACCAACGCCTCAAGCCGCCACCGTTCGCTCCAGATCCGGCCCCTCCGTCGGATCCCGTCGTCCCAGTCATGTTCCGGCCGGCCCCCGCCGACGCCGTCCTCGACCGGATCCCCGTCGCATGACGAAGCCAAGTCCCGCTCCTGCCTCTGTTCGAGAGGAGGAGGCTGCAGTCGCACAGCCGCGTTGACCGCTTCTCTCCTTCCGCTCGTCTCGTGTCGTCAGCCACGTCCCCGTGCGGGCCAGTCCGACCCGGTCTACCTCTCCACCGCCTGGGTTTGGCCCATGGTGAGGACACCCCGCCGATGCCCCTCTGTTTTTTCCTCCTGTTGGGCCGCCAGTTTCGGTCCATATAGGTTTTTTTAGGTTCTGCGAATTTGTCTATTTATCCAGGTTTTACATCTTTGCAAAAAAAACCCTGTTGTTCATGCATATAATAACTCCCCAACCATGCACTATATGTAAATAGTTTATATATGTAAAATGCTTAGAATTTCATCTAGTTTCATATTATGCTGCTTTCATACATGTTTAAAATGTTTAACTTGCTGTTTGCATTAAATTTGCTAAATACCATGTTAAAATGATTTATTTCATAACTAAATATGTAAATGGGGTGGAAAAATGCATAGATTAACTTGGTGAACTTTGTTTTATTGTTTAACAACATAAAATATGTTTTAGGGCAGAACAGTACCAAATTCGAATATTGCTCATGAGGATTTTCCGGGATTGTTTTTTGTTATTTCCGGCCTCATTTAAATTGCCTAGCTAGGTAGTTTTATTATGCTTCATCTCTTGCCATGTTAATTAACATTTAATATTTGTTGAGAGTGAACTAAATAACTCGATTGTGGTGTTTCATCAATATGCAACTCGTTGCATATTGAGCTCCACTTAATTTGTAGTGTTGTTTGTTGCACTTTGCCATGCCATGCCTCTTTAAACCGGACATGCATCATACTTGGCTGCGCATCATGCCATGCTTATGTGATGGTTGTTTACCGTGTTGTTTGCTTCTTTCCGGTTGTGCTTCTTCTCAATAGTTCCGGTTATGTTAAGATTGTGAGGATTCGTTCGACTACGTTGGTTCGTCTACTTCATGGACTCGTTCTTCTTCCTTGCGGGATCTCAGGCAAAATGACCATTCCCCTCGATATCACTTCTATCTTTGCTTGCTAGTTGCTTCGTTCTATCGCTATGCTGCGCTACTTATCACTTGTTTACCATGCCTCCCATATTGCCATGTCAAGCCTCTAACCCACCTTCCTAGCAAATCTTTGTTTGGATAAGTTACCGCTTTTGCTCAGGCCCCTCTTATAGCGTTGCTAGTTGCAGGTGAAGTTGAAGATTTCTCCATGTTGGAACATGATGATTTTGGGATATCACAATAACTCTTATTTAATTAATGCATCTATATACTTGGTAAAGGGTGTAAGGCTCGGCCTTATGCCTGGTGTTTTGGTCCACTCTTGCCGCCTTAGTTTCCGTCATACCGGTGTTATGTTCCTTGATTTTGCGTTCCTCACGCGGTCGGGTTTATGGGAACCCCTTGACAGTTCGCCTTGAATAAAACTCCTCCAGCAAGGCCCGACATTGGTTTTCCATTTGCCTAACAACCTATAACCCTCCCTTGGGGTCTGCAGCCCCGAGCGTCATCTTTGTTTTAATCCCCCCGGGCCAGTGCTTCTCTAGGTGTTGGTCCGAACTAGAGCCACTTGCAGCGCCACCTCGGGGAAATTTGAGGGTTGGTTTTAGCTGTACTAGTGTTCATCCGGTGTGCCCTGATAACGAGATATGAGCAGCTCCTATCGGGATTTGTCGGCACAGTCGAGTGGTCTTGCTGGTCTTTTTTTACCATTGTCGAAATGTCTTGTAGCCGGGATTCCGAGGCTGATCGGATCTTCCCGGGAGTAGGAATATCCTTCGCTGATCGTGAGAGCTTGTGATGGGCTAAGTTGGGACACCCCTGCAGGGTATAAACTTTCGAAAGCCGTGCCCGCGGTTATGTGGGAGATGGGAATTTGTTAGTATGCAGTTGTAGAGAACTTGACACTTGACTTAATTAAAATGCATCAACCGCGTGTGTAGCCGTGATGGTCTCTTTTCGACGGAGTCCGGGAAGTGAACACGGTCTTTGTGTTATGATTGTGCGTACGTAGTTTCAGGATCACTACTTGATCACTTCTAGCTTCTCAACCGTTTCGTTGCTTCTCTTCTCGCTCTTATTTGTGTATGTTAGCCACCATATTTGCTTAGTGCTTGCTGCAACTCCACGTCATTACCTTGTCCTACCCTGAAGCTTAAATAGACTTGATCTCGCGGGTTTTGAGATTGCTGAGTCCTCGTGACTCACAAGATACTATCAAAACAGTTGCAGGTGCCGATGATACCAGTGCAGGTGATTCAACCGAGCTCAATTGGGAGTTCTATGAGGACCTTGGTCGTTCCTATGTTTTGTTTCTTGATGATCAGTAGTGGAGCCCAGTTGGGACGATCGGGGATCTAGCATTTGGGGTTATCTTTTTTTATTTGGATACATCCGTAGTCGGGCTATGTGTGTACTCTGAATGATGTATGATTTATTTAAGTAATTGTGCGAAGTGGCGATTGTAAGCCAACTCTTTATCCCTTGCTTGCTCATTACATGGGATTGTGTGAAGATGACCCTTCTTGCGACAAAACCACAATGCGGTTATGCCTCTAAGTCGTGCTTCGACACGTGGGAGATATAGCCGTGTCGTGGGCGTTACAGTTCTCAACTGCTGCAGCCAGGAAAGCGCGTTCGAGGGAGCACACTGCATCCTTCTCTTGGCAGGCGACCGTGATGATGCCGCCGCTTCCTGGTATCTTGAGGACGTTGTAGCCGTGGTGCATGGCCGCCATGAACTTGGCCACTACTGGGTACCCTAGGATGGCGTTGTAGGGAAGAAGAATGTCGGTGACGTTGAAATCGATGAGCTCGGTGTGGTAGTTGTTGCGCTCGCCGAAGGTGATAGGGGGGCGAACTTGCCCGCTCGGTTGTGTTGATCCATCGGTCACTCCTGAGAATGGCTTGGTGGGGTGCAGCTGGTAGTATGGCACCTGGACTCTGTCGAATGTCTGAACGGAGAGAACATTGAGCCCTGCTCCGCCATCGATGAGGGTCTTGGTGATGGTTACATCGCTGATAATGGGGGAGCAGAGCATGGGGAGCGCGCCAGCGGTGGCCGCGCACTTGAGCCGGTCTGAGGAGTCAAAGGTGATGGAGTACTTGGACCACTTGAGAGGGTGAGTTGCTTCAAGATTGGGGAGCGCTGCATTCACCTCGCATGCGAACTGCTTGAAGACACGGTGGGAAGCCGGGGTCTGCGAGCCGCCTAAGATACAGGCAATGGCCCGAGGCTCCTGGAAGCCCCCAGCCCCCTCGTCCTAGTGGTGATCTTCGTTCCTTCTTGGCGGTGGAGGCAGTGGAGGCAAAGCTGCGTTGCCCTAACAGCGATCCTCACGAGGCTGCTCCCTCCAGTTACCCTTGCGAGGCTGGTCCTGCTAGCGATCCTCACGAGGCTGGTCGCGCCACTCCTGACGGCGGTCGCATCCATCCCAGCGTCCTCCTCCTCGGCCACCTCCGCGACCGTAGCCTCGATCATTGCGCTCGGGGCATCGACCGAGGCTCCGTCGCGGAGAGCCCTGAGCTCCTGGCAGTCGTTAGTGTTGTGGCTATAGATGTTGTGGAAGGCGTAGTACGGCCGCTTGCCCTTGGATGACTCGGGGTGGTCGCAGCCGCGCTTGGTCTCTGGCTCTGCCGCCAGCACTGCTGGCCCCTTGCGTTTTTTGTCCTTAGCCTTGGTCTTCTTGTCTTCTGGGTAAGCATCAGGGAGCTCGAGGAGGGAGAGGCGTCCCTCCTCAGCCCTTGCACACTTGTTCGCCATGTTGAACATCTCAAGAGCGGTGCAGAGGTCCTCGTGGATGGCTAGCTCCTCCTTCATCTTGACATCACGGACCCCATCGGTGAATCTTGAGACGGACACCTTGGGAATCTTGAGACAGACGTTGTTGAAGCGCTGAATATACTTATGCAGGGTCTCTCTAGGTTGCTGCTTGATGCGGTGCAGGTCGCCCACGGTCGGCGGACTGTTGCGAGTGCCCTAGAAGTTGGCGATGAAGCGGCTGCGCATCTCCTCCCAGAAAGAAACCGACCCCTCGATCAGGTTCAGGAGCCAAGAACGTGCGCCATCCTTGAGGGCCATCGGGAACCAGTTTGCCATGATCTTCTCGTCGCTGTTGGCCGCCTCGATGCTCAGCTCGTAGAGCTGTAGGAACTCGGCGGGGTCCGCGGTGCCGTCGTAGCGTGGAGGCAGGTCAGGCTTGAACTTGCTCGGCCAGACGATGTTGCAGAGCTCTGCAGTGAACGCACGGCATCCTGCCATGGCCACCGGAGGTCGTCAAGGGGGTGGAACCTAGTCCAGGTGTGTGCGCACCGCCACCTAATGTGGTGGCTCGCGAGCCTAGTGCTGGGGTGCTGCAAGCACGCGCGCTTCTCCTTGGGGAAGCTGCACCACCTGGCAGCTCACGTCCTCGCGAGCCGGCGCCAGGCGCTGCGGGTTGCGCCGTGGAGCCATACGCCTTGGCTCGACGATGGCGCCCCGAGCCAGAGGCGGAGGAGGAGCCCCGTGCGTGACGTCGCCCGCTGCAGGTGGTTGCTGAGGCAGTGAGCGAGCCGGCCCATCGGAGCCCCCGTGCGCGACGCTGATGAGCTCAGGGATCCACTCGAGCCACTCCTTGTAGAGATCACCCACGAGACGGTAGCGAAGGAGCTCGCGCACCGTGAGTAGAGAGGCCTGCAGGTCCACCTGGTCGCGGCGCGCGTGGGATGACGAAGCTGCTGGGGTCAGCGACGGAGTAGCGGTGTGGCCGTCGCGACGCACCGACGGGTGCAGCGATGAAGCTTGCTGCTCGTGGCCGGCAGGGCCCGTGGCGGCGTTGGCCACCGGATAAGGAGCACGGCGGGCGCAGCCGTCACCCACCGGAGTCGTCTAATCGACATGGGCGGCGACTGCGGCCGGACGCTTGGCACGAGCCCTGCGCGCGTCGGTCATGCAGGTGTCGGAGCAGTGGCGGATCGAGCGACAGAAGAGAGGATCCGACGCACCCCTACCTGCCACACCAAATGTCGGATTTAGGGAGCCGGCAACCCTTGAGAGGTTCGAACTCTGGGGTGCGTGCGGAGATCTCAACCTGCCCAGCCTACCTGCTTGCGATCCTCCCTAGCCTAGCGCGTCGAGCTCGAAGAGACACAAAGACACAAGGATTTATACTGGTTCGGGCCACCGTTGTGGTGTAATACCCTAATCCAGTGTGGTGTGGTGGATTGCCTCGAGGGGCTATGGATGAAGTAGTACAAGGATGAACAAGCCTCAGGAGGTGAGGTGTTCTTGAGCTAGTGTGGTGCTCGGGTCGTAATGGATCTCCTCCCAACTATGGTGGTGGCTAAGTCCTTTATATAGTGGCCTTGGTCCTCTTCCCAAATATGAGCGGGAAGGGATTCCACAACGGCGGGATTTGAAAGGGGACAAGTAGTACGGTCTATCCTGACAAAAGTAGTCTTCTCCTGCGAAAAGCCTCTGGTCGTGACGCTGCGGTGGGCTTGGTGATGACCTCCGTCCTACCGTCCTGGCGGTCTTTGGCTAATTCCTCAGGATTCCGCGCCTGTGGCTTGCGTCCCTTGCACCTAAGAGAAAACCTGCGCTCTACGCCCGCCTGGCCTTGGTCGTCATGGCTCGCATCAGCTGAGCCTCATGAGGCAGCGGTATAGAACTCTCTGCCCCTCAGGAGCCCTCTGTAGGAGGCCACTCCCTTCTGGGGTCTTGGCGTCGTCCGCCTCACGAGGCTTGGCCCCTCGCGAGGAACTTGCGGTGTTGGTGTTGAAGCTGGGCCGTACCAGGCTGTCGATGGGGTCACGTGGTGGGCCGCAGGCAAGCAGGACGGGATACCCCCAAGTACAGGATGCCGACAGTAGCCCCTGGGACCAAGGCACGCTCGGACTTGGCTTCTAGGAGAAGCCAATGGGCAAGTAGAGAGCGCCATGGGCCCTAACCGCCTGCGGCCTTGATGACGTCTGACGATTGATTGGACGTGGGCGACTCCGTTTCCCCACGCTACCTCGACAACTGCTCCTGTCTGACAAAACGGGATGTCGCCTGCCGCCAGTCTTTCATTGCTCCTTCTTCATCTTGCTTCATATCCCCTTCTCCCCGCAGCGGAAGAGCTCGCCAGATCTGCCAATTTTCCACCTAATCTCCTACATGATGTACGCCGAGAAGACCACAACTTCTTCCTCTGCTGCCGGCTCTGCCTCGTACGAGCCAGGGCTGCTGGCGCCCTGCGTGACCAGGGAGAAGCTCCAGACAACGCTCCTCCTGGCGGCAAGCGACGACAATGAGTGGAAGAAGACCGCGCTCCGGGTTGCCACCGCTGCCCCGGAGCCCGCAAGCAGCAACTTCTTCCCCTTCTTCATGCACAATGTCTTCTCCGGGCTGGTACCTTTGTTCTCCCCCTTCTTCACCATCCTTCACCACTATGGTCTCCAAGCGCTCCACATCCATGCTAACTCCATCCTCCTTCTGTCCCTCTTCGCCTTCTATTGTGAGGCGTTCATGGGGGTGCTGCCCTCTATTGCCCTGTTCCGCCATTTCTTCTATCTTCACAAGACCGGTGACAATCCGGTCAGGTGCATCGGTTTCGTCGAGGCACGGGGTGGTAACGCAATCTCTCGAGCCGGGAAGAAGGTGGAGGATGCCGTGAAGAGGTGGGTGTTGATGGATGCCAAGAGCTCCCAGAGCTCGCTAAAGCTGCCGACCGCATTCCCCGTCTTGGATAAGTGGTGGAAATCTAAGAAGATCACCGACCCTTCCCTGATGCTGTTCATGAGGAAGATGGATAAGGAGCTGAACAATGCGAAGCTGACAGGGGCCATGATCATCAGGGTGTTCCTGAAGCAGCGCGTCGCGCCACTTCAAGACCGCCCCCGTCCCTTGTGGAAGCTTGGTGGTGATGACGACAAGATCCGCCTGCGCCGAGATCCCCTTCATGAGGAGGATCTGAACAAGGTGTTGCTCTACCTGACAGGAAAGGACCCGAGCGACCCTCCGGAGGGCTGGCTTCCGCTGTACTGCCGTGACAATGCTGAGGAGGTCGTTGCGGCCATGCGTGTCTTTGACGAGCTCGGGTTTGTGCGGCTGGGGTCTGGGTTACCACCTACTACTTTGGTGCTTCTCTTCTCCGACGGCCAATCCTCCGAGGCCACCGAGGATGAGGTTGTGGACGAAACCTCTACTCTGGAGCAAAGGGAGCTCCTGCGAGACCTTCCGAACGATGATGATGATGATGAGACCCCGATGGTGGAGGTGCCGCGCCTTCCAGGGGTCGCCACGAGGTCTGGGGTGGCCTCCTTGAAGCAGCACAAGCGAGCGGTTGTGAAGAAAAGCCGGACCGCGGTGATTTCTCCTGTAGCAGCCCACCTTCCCCGACACCCTCCAGGCGGCGCCAACCGCGCGTTCTCCTACTCCCAAGAGCTCAGCGTTGCGCATGAAGAGGCGCTACGCCTTCGTAGATCGGTAAGTTTCTCCCTTATCCTTGCTTATCGGTTCTTGAAGTGGTGCTGATCGTATTCTCCTGTCATTAGGCAGCAGCAGCCGAAGAAGCAGAAGGAGGGCACGGAGGTTGCCACGGGCGCGGGTGATGAAGTGGTCACCGCGGCCCTAGGGAAGAAGAGTGTCGCTGCCCCCATAGCCCCAGAGGTGACGCCATCTTCGGAGGACGTGAATGCCCTTCCTCAGGAGTTGTCGGTGCCTTGGGCAGGCCTGGATCCTCCGGCACCCAGCCTTGCCGCGGCTGCTGAGGGTAACCAATCTTCGGAGCCCCCGGTCCTTCCTGAGGCTGAGGTTTCTTCTGCCCTGGCGCCGAGGTCGTCTCCTCCCTTGCCCAGCGCATGGTCGAGGCATGGTGTTCCTGCTCCCTCCGGGACCCTAGAAGAGGCAAGGGCGGCGCTGGACCTCCTCCAGGGTGAGCTTCAGGGCCCGAATCGTCCCTCGGTGCAGGGACGCCTGGGGCTGATCTCAGGTTGGCTCAAGGCTGATGCGCCTGTCTGTTCGGCCTGGGGCTCTATGGAGGAGGCCCAGAAGGCGCTTGGGGTGGCCGCCACGGCCCGCGACCTGGCCGGGAGGAGGCCGTAGAAGCCAAGAACCAGTGCCGTGTGGCGGAGGCTGATCTGAAGACTCTCTAGGACCAACAGGCTACCCAGGCCAGCCAGCTCCGAAAGCGTGATCGGAAGCGGAAGGCCCAGGAATCTGCCGTGGCCAGCCGAGACGCCGAGGTGAAGAAGACAGCCTTAGAGCAGGTTTGAGAGCGCGACCGCCTAACGAAGCTGAAGGAGGAGGTGGAGGCAGCCCAAGCGGCCCTGACCGAGGCAAAGAAGGTGGCCGCCATGGAGCGCGACACCCCCTCCACTCATGAGGCACGCTTCCACAAGGCCCAGAAGGCGCTCTTTGGATATGATCCCTCGGTAAGGGTGGTGGTGACGACCCCGAGGGAGAGCCCTGCTGCTCTGCTACCTGAAATTGTGGCGGTGCTCGAAGATGCTATCGACGGGTTTACATCCTTGGTGGAAAGCGAGGCGCGCTCCCTTTCCTCCTCGGCTCTCACATGCGTCTTCAGCCATCTTTATCTCTAGGATGCCAGCTTCAACCTCTCCTCCTTCCTTATTGTCGGCGTCCTAGGAACGGGGGTCCCCAGACTTGCCTGTCTGTGGCCTGCAGCGTGGCTCAGCAGTGGCCCAGTACGACCCGTCTTCACCAACCTAAGCTCAAGACCCTCGCGAGGGGCCAAGCCTCGCGGGGCGGACGACACAAGGCCTCCTCAGGGGCGGCCTCACCAGGCAGGCTCACGAGGAGGCGGAGTGGTTAAGGCAAGGGGTACCTCGTGAGGCACTCGTGACGCAAGCCATGATGATCAAGACCGGGCTGGCGCTAGGCGGGCACCAGCCTACGCAGTGTCCTGGTTTCCTCTTTGGTGCAAAAGGGGCAAGCGCAGGCGCGGAGTACCGAGGCATCAAACAAAGATTTCCATATCAGTGCAACAAGACCAAGACCAGCAGGACGACAGGACGGAGGTCACCATGGAGCCCAAGACGGCATCATCGCCAGTGCTTTTGGCAGTCGAAGACCACCTTCAGTCAGGATAGATTGTACTAGTTGTCCCCTTTCAAAATGGCCATTGTTGGTTCCTTAACGCTCAATATTTGGCAAGAGGACCAGGGCCTCTATATATAGGGCTAGCCACCACAGTATAGAGGGACCAGATCCTTCCTAGGTTAAGTTTATCCAAATTCCACCCCAAGAACACCTCTCCTCGCGAGGCTGTTCTTCCTCTGTATTGCTCATCATCAGCCCAAGAGGCAATCCACCACACCACACACTGGATTAGGGTATTACACCTAGCGGTGGCTTTGAACGATATAAACCTCGTGTCTCTTATGTTGTTCATCGTGCTAGCTTAGAATCACGGCGAGGTTGTGGGCGCGTTTCGGTAGGGAGAAGATCTTCGTGCGCACCCTAGAGTTCGAACCTTAAGGGTTTTGCCGGAACCGATATCTGACATTTGTTGCGCCAGGTAGGGGTGCGTCGGAGCTCTCCCTTCCGTCGAATCACTCTCAACCAACACCGCGCTTCGCCCTCATGGAGGACAACGCGCCGCCATCTCTGGTGGCCGATGCCAGCGCTGGGGCCAGGAGGCTCCGAGCCTTGGCCCCCGCCTTGCGGCAGGTGCAGTGGCTGCACAAGTTCAATCCAGAGATGCCGCCGCGCTACAACAGTGCGGCGGATCCACTGGCTTTCCTGCTGGCATACGAGGAGGCCGTCCTCAAGGCCAGGGGCGATGACAAGGTCATGGCCAACTGGTTTCCCATGGCCCTCACCGGCGTCCCTTACGTTTGGTTGCTCAACCTACCAACATCTTCCGTGGCCTCCTGGGAGGAGCCGCGCAACCTCTTCCTCACCCACTATGTTGTGGCGGTGCCCCCGGTCGTCGCAGCTCTCCTAGGCGGCTCGCAGGCGCCAACCCCAGACCGCCACGCCAAGCCTTTCTTCCGCCAGATCGGCGTCGCCCTTGCTCGGCAAGAAGCTCCTCCGGGTTGGGAAGCACCCAAAGCCGACCTGACCTTCAACTCGGACAATCACCCCGTCAACACTGCCTGCTTAGGTGCGCTCCCAATGCTTTGCACGCCCACCATCTTGTCACGCCCAAGATGCGACCCTATCCTAAAGGAACTCGAAGGTCCCATCAAGGATAGAAGCGCATCTTGAAGACGCTTTTGCAAGGTGGATATCATTACATCAACATTACATAATAGATGGGGATACATACGAAAGGCATACAATGCCACACGAATACAACATCACATCATACATAAGATCAACATCCGACTACGGATGAAAACACAAACAGAAGCTCAAACAATATCCACCCTGCTAGCCCAGGCTGCCGACCTGGAACCTATCCCCTGATCAAAGAAGAAGCAGAAGAAGAACTCCAAAACAAGCAAAGATCGCTCTCGCGTCATGATCATCGCAAAACCTGTACCTGCAACTGTTGTGGTAGTAATCTATGAGCCACGAGGACTCAGCAATCCCATTACCATGGGTATCAAGACTAGCAAAGCTTAATGGGAAAGGAAGGGGTAAAGTGGTGAGGTTGCAGTGGCGACTAAGCATATATGGTGGCTAACATACGCAAATAAGAGCAAGAAGAGAGCAAGCGGAATGGTCGTGAAGCTAGCAATGATCAAGAAGTGATCCTGAACTCCTACTTACGTCAAACATAACCCAAAACCGTGTTCACTTCCCGGACTCCGCCGAAAAGAGACCATCACGGCTACACACGCGGTTGATGCGTTTTAATTCGAATCTGGTGTCAAGTTATCTACAACCGGACATTAACAAATTCCCATCTGCCACATAACCATGGGCATGGCTTTCGAAAGATAATACCCTGCAGGGGTGTCCCAACTTAGCCCATGATAAGCTCTCGCGATCAACGAAGGATATTCCTTCTCCCAGGAAGATCCGATCAGTCTCGGAATCCCGGTTTACAAGACTTTTCGACAATGGTAAAACAAGACCAGCAAAGCCGCCTGAAGTGCCGACAAATCCCGATAGGAGCTGCACATATCTGCGGACTGTCAAGGGGGTCCCATAAATCACCCAACCGCGTAAGGAACGCAAAATCCGGGAACATAACACCGATATGACAGAAACTAGGGCGGCAAGAGTGGAACAAAACACCAGGCATAAGGCCGAGTCTTCCACCCTTTACCAAGTATATAGATGCATTAATTAAATAAGAGATATTGTGATATCCCAACATAATCATGTCCATCATGGAGCAATCTTAAACTTCACCTGCAACTAACAACGCTATAAGAGGGACTGAGCAAAGCGGTAACATAGCCAAGCAACGGTTTGCTAGGAGGGATGACACAGGTTAGAGGTTCATGACAATTTGGGAGGCTTGAAGAGCAAAAGATAGGTAACGCAGCATAGCGATAGAACAAAGCAACTAGCATAGCAATGATAGTAGTGAGATCCAGGGTAGCGGTCATCTTGCCTGAAATCCCGCTAGGAAGAAGAAAGACAAACGGACGTAGTCGAACGGATCCTCACAATCGCAACGTAACCGGAACTATCAAGAAGAAGCAACACCGGAAAGAAGCAAACAACATGGTAAACAACCAAGAATAATCATGGCATGATGCGCAATCAAGTATGATGCATGTCCGGTTTAATGAGGCATGGCATGGCAAGGTGCACAAACAATACTAAAAATTAAGTGGAGCTCAATATGCAACGAGTTGCATATTGACGGAACACCAAATCAATTATTTAGTTTCTCTCTCGGTTGTGAACAAGAGAAGATTAAATGTTGGTTAACATGGCAAGAGATGAAGCATAATTAAACCACCTATTTAGGCAAGTTTAAATGAGGCCGGAACACAAACAAATAACAATTCCGAAAAATCCCCAATGTCATTTAGCAATTTAATGCAAACAACAACTTTAAACATTTTAATTGTTGTTATCATGATGTAGATGACATATGCTAGTCTTAAGCAATTTTATGAAAATGTTGACATGAGCAAAATACGAGGCATTTGTCACCGTGGCGGAAAGAAAAGGTGTCACGGTGACGAATCCGAAAATGATGCCATGGCAACATATCGGTTCCGGTAGCTCATGGAGATACCGGTGCAAAAGAAGGCGTGCGGATGTGTAGAACACGCAAGAGATGGTGGTGTGCTCCCGACTACCGGGTTCCCACGGGTTAGTGGCATGGAAACGAGTGACAATTCGGACACGGTGCAAACACGGGCATCTCATACATCACTCATGCATTCAGTCCACGGGTGATCGTATCGGGATTATACCTTTGAAGCATGCATTTCGGAGCGGGTCGAGTTCATAAGGAAGTAGTGGTACACGGGTCATAGTGCAAGTAGTCGTTCTCGCAGCCGTAGTGGAAGTAGTGGTTCACAGACGTCGTGGAAGTAGTCGTTCACGGCGATGGTAGAGGTACTCGCAATTTTGGCGACGGTAGTGGTACACGGTCGCGTTGTGGAATTAGTGGTTCATGTTCGTTTTTGGAGAGGTACTTGATGAATCCAACATCTTAGGGGCGACGGTAGTGGTACACACAACGTCGGGGTACTTGTCGGTCCAGTCTTGGTGTGTAGATGTACATGGCAAACGTAGTGGTACTAAACGCCGGTCGTCGAGGGACTTGCCAAAATCCACAGAGCCGGTGTGCTTGTTCAGGCGTCGGTCTTGCTGGAGGGGTACTTGGTGAATCCACATAGTCGCACACGGGTCATAGTGGTACTTGGCAAAATCCACGGGGGTGGTCTTGGCATGCAGCGAACAACAGTACAGGAAGGCAAAGGCATGGCCGAAGGTGAGGTTGCAGCGGCCTTGGGCTTGAACTCCAGCGACGGCGGCGAACTTGGCGGTGGAGGAGGAGGTTGGGGATGGGTCGTCGAGGCTGGAACCAGGGTGGAGGCGCACAGGAGGAGGCTCGATGCGCGCTGGAGGTGGTGGTGCTCGCTGGCGGACGAAGCAGGGAGGCGCGATGGAGGTCGCCCGCACAGAGAAGTCGCAGGCGAGGTGCGGGCGTAGCAGAGGAGACGAGGCGGCGCTTGGGGCTCGGGGTCGCGGGAAGGAGCAACTCTGGTGCTGCGGCGCCGGAGGCAGCAGAGGAGGCGGCGATCTGGGCAGCGCGGTGAGGAATGCCAGCGGCAGCGGCGGGCCGGTGACCCATGGAGGTCACGGAGGCCACGAGGAGGAGGCAGGGGGAACGAGACGAGGGCACGGCACTGCTCTCTCTCTGTGGGGACCCCGACTCATAAGTCGTGATCACCGAATGCACGTGTACAGTGATCCCAGAGATCAATGCTCACTGAACACACAGAAGCTGAATAACAAGAGTCTTACATCCATACATACCGTCTTACACAAATTGTGACCATTATGGTCAAGTCTTACATCGATAAAGCCTTAAGGGCTGAACATCAAATGAAACATAGCAGCGGAAATCGTCGTTGATAAGTAGAACCGATGCCATCTGCCTTAACCCTCTGGGCATTACGGTAGGGAAGCGTCCTAGTTCGCATGATCATCTCCAAAGAACTCTTCTTGAACTCTGGTTCTTCCATGCTGGTCAATTAAATAACGGTGGCAAGCCAATGAGTACTTTGAATGTACTACTTAAGCAACCCATGTTTTGGTTCAAGGTACAACAATGCATGACATAGGTAAATTTTTGCATAAAGCTAGTTTTGAGTGCAATGACATGTTCAACATCCTATAAAGCATGCATCAAGAGAATTCAAGTAATCATGAGAACTGGTCACGGATATCAACATAAATAGAATGGGCACCAACCCATTTATCATAAGCAGTGGGCACCAACCCATCTCAATCGTGTCAAGTCCTTTGACTTGATCCAAGACATCTCCATCATCTCACACGACTTTGGTTGAAAACCACGGACATAGTTTAAGCAGCACCGTAACCGTCCTTGACCGTGGACACGGCTATTCGAATAGTTTTACGCTCTGCAGAAGTTGCACACTTCACCCACTAGATCCGGGAACTTCCGTGTCATCCACGACCAGCGGTACCTCAAGTACCGGGTAAGCACCGATCACTACCTTTCCCTAGACGACACTAACATGGAGTCCACTCGATTAGTAGTAACCCCGTGCGAACATTTCACATCATAAAGTTGTGGAGCCTCGCTCCCATATTCATCACATACCACAAGCACGGGTACCAGCGGTGTGTCCGGTGCCACTGTGAAAACAGTCATGGCCGCCCTACAGCACGACCCGTCCCAAGAGAGAGCACCAACTCTCCCGTCACTAATGTCACGGGCTCCAAGCTAGTATCGGTCTAGGTACTAAACAATGCCCTTTCCCATATAAGGGTAGAGTGGTCGCGCATGTAAGGTTGGGACAGTCATCAAATCTTAAATCTAATCCGTTTTCGAAAACAACACACACTTGCCTCGGTACACCACTTCGTCATCAAGTGGTTACCTATCTCATCATCTCCCTCGGGCATAAGTGGCACCCGATGGGGTTTTCAAAAGTCGTTTGAAAATATTTTGCCTCCATCACCATGCACATCCCCGTCCCTTTTTGCATAGCACTACTTAGCACCCTATCTACTCCCACCGGCATAACCACCATAAGGAGGTAGGGCCATGCACAATGCAAGTATCAACGAGAAAATAACGGAGGCAACCAACCCACGTGGTTCACCATCTCACCATGATTCCGAAGCAACAATAATAAGGAGCTAAATTTGACATGCATGTAAAAAGGGGTTTCATAGTCATGGTCAAAGGGCTGCTTGCCTTGGTTAGCTTGATCTTCAAAGTCTTGAGGCCTGCTCCTCCTTCTTCCTCGGCTACCTCGTCAAACACGGGATCTAACGTCGCAAGAAAACAACGGAAAATAAGACAATAATAAAAACAGAAAAGTCAAAGTGCTCAGAAAAATGTCAACTTATTTTTGTAAAATACTAGGAGGAAAGCTAGGAAGGGGACAAGTCTTGGTTTTGGTCCTGGAGTAGCGAGAATAGGAGATATGGATTTTCAAAGGCTTATTTAAATGCTAAAATCACATTTAAATATTCTGAGAGAAGAAAAGGTTGTTGGATCGAGTGAAAGTTGCACCATTAAATAGGTTGCAATATTCTAGGAATTTAGAAATTGAATAAAATCATTTGGATAATTATTACGTCTGTGGAATTTTTGGAAAAGAGCGAGAAAAGGAAAAAAAAAAGGTGGTTATTGTGCCCTTTGGGCGAAGAAGCCCACAGCCAGCGTGAGGCCGGCCAATGGGCCGGCCCAGCCAAAAAGTAGCCTTGCAGCGTCTTGGCGCTTTAAACTGACAGGCGAGTCCGCCCGTCGGGCGTGGTGACAAGCACTGGCCCTTGCCGTCGTCGTCAACCTCACGACGGAGGCTGACGAGGGCTCGTCGGGCGATGCAAGGCAGGAAGGATCTGAGGGCTACCGTTGGACTCGAGGTGGAGTCGCGGTTACAGTGGTGGTGGAGGCAGTGGCGGAGTGGCCTGCCGCCGGCGGCGAGGTCACTGTGGCGGAGGTGCTTCGGGAGGTGGCGACTCGGGCGTTCCGGCAGCTCTGAGAGAGGAAAAGGAGGGGAAATGATCGGTGAGGCGAGGAATCAGATCGAGAGAAAAAGGCGGTGGAGGCTGTACCCATGGATCGGCAGCGACCGAGGTGGCGGAGCTCGAGCTCGATCTCGAGCTCGAGGCGGCTCTGGAGAGAAGTGGGTGGTGCGGGAGGCTGATTGGGTGTGTGGAGGCGGCAGGGAGGAAGAGAGAGACTCGGGGCTGCCTTATAGGCTGGCAGCAGTTCACCGTGGCGTGGCCTCTGGCGCCCATGAGGATCGGCTCTGGAGGCCGTTGGGGAGAGAATGGAGCTGTCCACGGCGTTCGTGGGGATGGAGTAGAGGCGCCAGGAGAAGAGAGAGGCGGGGAAGGTTACGGTGCTCGCGTGTGAGGCCGAGCATTGGCCGAGCCGGGCGGCACCGGGCACGCGTCGCAGGAAGTGAGAGAGGGGGAGAGACAAGGGGGCCTGCACGGTGGCGTGTCACGGACCAGGGTGGAGGCGCCTGAGGAGGAGGCTCGATCTTGTGGAGGTGGTGGTGCTCTGGTTGGCGGGCAGGAGGCGCGCGATGGAGGTCGCCCGCCAGAGAAGTCGCATGTAGGTGCAGGCGTAGGCAGGAGACGAGGCAATGGCGCTTGGGGCTCGGGTCGCGGGAAGGAGCAACTCTGGTGCTCAGGCGCCGGAGGCAGCAGGGGCGGCGACGCCAGGGCAGCCTTGTGGCGGGGAATGCCCGCGGCGTGGCGGGCCGGTGACCCGGCTGGAGGTGCGGAGGCCACGAGGAGGAGGCAGGGGAGCGAGGCGAGGCACGGCATCGCTCTCTCTCTGTGGGGACCCGACTCATAAGTCGTGATCACCGAATGCTGCGTGTCTGATGATCGAGAGATCAATGCTCACTGAACACACGAAGCTGAATAACAAGAGTCTTACATCCATACATACCGTCTTACACAAATTGTGACCATTATGGTCAAGTCTTACATCGATAAAGCCTTAAGGGCTGAACATCAAATGAAACATAGCGGCGGAGTAAATGCGTTGATAAGTAGAACCGATGCCATCCGCCTTAACCCTACGGGCATTACCGTTGGGAAGCGTCCTAGTTAGCATGATCATCTCCAAAGAACTCTTCTTGAACTCTGGTTCTTCCATGCACGGTCAATTAAATAACCGTTGGCAAGCCAATGAGTACTTTGAATGTACTACAAGCAACCCATGTTTTGGTTCAAGGTACAACAATGCATGACATAGGTAAATTTTTGCATAAAGCTAGTTTTGAGTGCAATGACATGTTCAACATCCTATAAAGCATGCATCAAGAGAATTCAAGTAATCATGAGAACTGGTCACAGATATCAACATAAATAGAATGGGCACCAACCCATTTATCATAAACAGAGTGGGCACCAACCCATCTCAATCGTGTCAAGTCCTTTGACTTGATCCAAGACATCTCCATCATCTCACACGCACTGGTTGAAAACCCTGGACATAGTTTAAGCAGCACCGCCCAACCGTCCTTGACCGTGGACACGGCTATTCGAATAGTTTTACGCTCTGCAGAAGTTGCACACTTCACCCACTAGATCCGGGGAACTTCCGTGTCATCCACGACCAGCGGTACCTCAAGTACCGGGGTAAGCACCGATCACTACCTTTCCTAGGCGACACTAACATGGAGTCCACTCGATTAGTAGTAACCCCGTGCGAACATTTCACATCATAAAGTTGTGGAGCCTCGCTCCCATATTCATCACATACCACAAGCACGGGTACCAGCGGTGTGTCCGGTGCCACGTGAAAACAGTCATGGCCGCCCTACAGCACGACCCGTCCCAAGAGAGAGCACCAACTCTCCCCCGTCACTAGTAATGCGGGCTCCAAGCTAGTATCGGTCTAGGTACTAAACAATGCCCTTTCCCATATAAGGGTAGAGTGGTCGCGCATGTAAGGTTGGGACAGTCATCAAATCTTAAATCTAATCCGTTTTCGAAAACAACACACACTTGCCTCGGTACACCACTTCGTCATCAAGTGGTTACCTATCTCATCATCTCCCTCGGGCATAAGTGGCACCCGATGGGGTTTTCAAAAGTCGTTTGAAAATATTTTGCCTCCATCACCATGCACATCCCCGTCCCTTTTTGCATAGCACTACTTAGCACCCTATCTACTCCCACCGGCATAACCACCATAAGGAGGTAGGGCCATGCACAATGCAAGTATCAACGAGAAAATAACGGAGGCAACCAACCCACGTGGTTCACCATCTCACCATGATTCCGAAGCAACAATAATAAGGAGCTAAATTTGACATGCATGTAAAAAGGGGTTTCATAGTCATGGTCAAAGGGCTGCTTGCCTTGGTTGGCTTGATCTTCAAAGTCTTCAGGCCCTGCTCCTCCTTCTTCCTCAGCTACCTCGTCAAACACGGGATCTAACGTCGCAAGAAAACAACGGGAAAATAAGACAATAATAAAAACAGAAAAGTCAAAGTGCTCAGAAAAATGTCAACTTATTTTTGTAAAATACTAGGAGGAAAGCTAGGAAGGGACAAGTCTTGGTTTTGGGTCCTGGAGTAGCAGAATAGGAGATATGGATTTTCAAAGGCTTATTTAAATGCTAAAAATCACATTTAAATATTCTGAGAGAAGAAAAGGTTGTTGGATCGAGTGAAAGTTGCACCATTAAATAGGTTGCAATATTCTAGGAATTTAGAAATTGAATAAAATCATTTGGATAATTATTACATCTGTGGAATTTTTGGAAAAGAGACGAGAAAAGGAAAAAGAAAAGGTGGTGTTGTGCCCTTTGGGCGAAGAAGCCCACAGCAGAAGCAAAGAAGCCGGCCGCCCAGCCGAGCAGCCAGTAGCAGTGTAGCGTCTTGCGTTAAACCTGACAGGCGGGTCCCGCCTGGCCGGGCGTGGTGACAAGCTGGCCCATGGACGTCGTCGTCAACCTCACGGGCGGAGGCGACGAGGGCTCGTCGGCGGCGATGCAAAGGCACAGGAAGGATCGCGGGGCTACCGTTGGACTCGAGGGTGGAGTCGCGGTTACGGTGGTGGTGGAGGCAGTCGCGGAGTGGCCTGCCGCCGGGCGGCGAGTCCTGTGGCGGAGGTGCCGGAGGTGGCGACTCGGGCGTTTCCCGGCAGCTCTGAGAGAGAAAAAGGAGGAAATGATCGGTGGCGAGGAATCGGATCGAGAGAAAAGGCGGTGGAGGCCTGTACCGCATGGTCGTGGCGACCGAGGTGGCGGAGCTCGAGCTCGATCTCGAGCTCGGGCGGCTCTGAGAGAAGTGGGTGGTGCGGGAGGCTGATTGGGTGTGTGGAGGAGCGGCAGGAGGAAGAGAGAGACTGGGGCTGCCTTATATAGGCTGGCGCGGTTCACCGTGGCGTGGCCTCTGGGCGCCCATGAGGATCGGCTCTGGAGGCCGTTGGGAGGGAATGGAGCTGTCCACGGCGTTCGTGGGGATGGAGTAGGCGCCAGGAGAAGGAGAGAGAGCGGGGAAGGTTACGGTGCTCAAGCGTGTGAGGCCGAGCATTGGCCGAGCAGGCGGCACCGGCACGCGTCATGAGGAAGTGAGAGAGGGAGAGACAAGGGGGCCTGCGGTGGCGTGTCACGGACGCCGAGGTCATCGGCCAGGTGCGCAGGGGTAGCACGAGGTGGTCGGGGACGCTTGGCGTCAGCGGTCGGGGGCCTTGATGGCGTGCTCAGGCGCGACTTTGGCCGGCATCCAGCGGCTTTCCAGCGTCAGCCTGGCGTCCACTCGTGTCTGGGAGCTACAGTGGGAGTGAGCCAAACCAGGAAAGAGCCTTGGATGCTCTGGTGTGCAGAGGGGAGAGAGAGAGGCTGTGAGAGAGAGAGGAAAATGTTGTCCAGAAAGGACAAATGTGGTTCCCTCCTTCTTCCACATTGCTTCCTCGGGTAGAAAAGCATCTAAGTGATAGAGGGGAATGAGGAGGGGTTGTGGTAAAAAGATGAACTCAAGGAGATTAGTGAAAGTGGCCAAAATAGGCATTTTAGTTATCTGCCAGAAGGTGTTTGATGGAGTTTTGGATAAGCTAATGAATTCCACTGGCCTTGGTACTCCATGGGGTGAAATGTCGCATATAATTAGGGCCTTCCACCCATTTTGAGCTCATTTGGACAAAGTTGCCAATGTAACTCTTGCAAACCCTAGAAATGGGCAGAAATGGATTTGTGTAGATCCAGTGGAGTAGATCATTTCTCCTTGATGCACCACTTGGTGTGGTGGTCTTATTTGGCCATGTGATCAGGCTCACAAAAATTGGGGTCTTGGAGAAAAAGTTGGTAGTACAAAGTAGTTCAAATTTGATTCTGGTCAGAGAGGGGTTTGAGGTACTTTGACCAAGATTTCCTCTTCTCCAATCTGTGCCATTTGGTCTAGATGCATAATTAGACCATTGGAGCATGTTCACCAAGTTTGAGAACATTTGGACACATTCGGCAATGTAAAGTTGACCAAACTTCAGAATGGACAGAAATGGTTTTGAGGGGTTTTGATGATGTTATCTTGTTCTCCAAGTCATGAGACTTGGCAAGATCATCCAATATGTCATATGTGACATGGTAGAATTTTCCTGGAATTTTTGGAGAATAATTCCTTTGTAAATATTTCAAAAGCTTGAAATATACAGAAAGGGTTTTAGAAGGATTTGACCAATATTTTGAACATGACCATGTGTTGGAACTCTTATATATGGACAATATATGTCCTATGAGTTTCCCTAAATTTTGTCAAATATTTTTGAAACAATAAAATAATTTTTCCCTATTAAAGACCATTTCTGGCCTTAAGAAAAAGCTTTTAAATAAAATAGTAAAATAACTTTTAAAATTATATTTTTGTGGTTTCTAGATATCTTATATCTAATAGGAATCAAATATATTTTTGGAAAGATTTTTACTGCCCTTAATTAAGTACTTGCAGTGCAATCCTCAATTCAGGGGTTTTTGGAAAACTAAATTTAGAAAATACTTTCTGGCCAAATTATTTTTGTAAGAAAATTCTATATTGCACTATAGACATGGCATGGTCATTGGTCAGGAGCTTGGGTAAGGAGATGAAATGTAGAGGGTAGAGTAGTTGACTTTAAGGAGCACTTGAAAAGAATCACAGAGAGAAAACCAACTCCAAATAAAAGCCAAACAATGCAAAAAGTTTTTGTTGGTCCAAATTTTCATGCTTTATCAATGAAAATGAAATGTTACAAAATGCAGGGTGTGACACTCTCTCTGCGATGGCCGATCGAGGAGGAGGGATCGGCGAGGCTCTCCTGGCGATGTGTGTGGCTGCAGGAGCGAGGGAGAGGTGGGATCAATCGGGTGAGGGAAGAGGCTGCGAGGGGATAGGCTAGGGTTTAGGTGGGTTGGTGGAGGCCAATGGCTGGGCCTACGGGGTTGGGCCGACCTGGTTGGTCAGGCCCAAGAGGCCGGTTGGGCTGGCTCCTCTCTCATCTCTTCTCTTAAAATAGAGAAAAAGAAAGTGAAGGGCAGAAAAGAAAAGGTTAGAGAAAGAGTTTGGGCATGGGGTTATTTTCCCGGACTCACAAAAATATGCTTGTTCCGAGAAAAAAGAAAAAGCCATGATGGAAAGATGTAAATTCAAACTCATTTGAATTTAGTTCAAATGGGTTTGAACTAGGACTCGATAAAAGGAAGGTCCAAAAATGTCGGATTTTTGGTGGAGCTCCGGAATATGATGAAAGAATACATGGCAAGGTTGGAGACCAAGAATTAAGATAACAAAGGCATAGGAATATTTTGCAAGTGTGTTATGGTGAATTCCAAATTAATGAAATATTTAAATATAGCTCCCTAATATTGGGAAGATATGTTATAAAGAGAAGTCACCCTTCCCTCGATTTAAATAGATCAACCATATATGCAATTTATTAGTTGAGTTGAGCTGCAAAGACTAATGACAAGATGGCATGATGACATGATGCAATGCAAAAATAAAAGAGCAAGCATAAATGAAACACACGGTTGATCACGAAAATATGGAAGTCTTCTGAAGCGTCGGTCTCGGGGTGTTACACATCTGCTAGGTGGCCGCCACCAGGACCCTCATCGACGGCGGCGCCGGCCTCAACGTGCTCTCGGTGGAGGCCTTCAGCCTCCTCCATGTACCGCTGAAGTGGCTCCGACCCAGCAAGCCCTTTTCGGGCATCGGGGGCGGATCCTCTAGCTCCCTGGGGCAGAACCGCCTTCCTATAACCTTCGGCACCCACGACAACTTCCGCATGGAGCTGGTCAACTTCGACATTGCCCACATCGGCCTCCCGTACAACGCCATCCTCGGGTACCCCGCCTTGGCTCAGTTCATGGCAGCGACCCATCCGGCCTACAACCTCATGAAGATGCCCGGGAGCCGCGGTGTCCTCACCGTAACTCGGAATACCAAGTATGCTCTGCTGGTGCTCAAGCTCGCCCTCAAGATGGTTGCAGCAGCCCAGCCTGCCGGCACGGCCACCTCGAAGGCCAAGGAGGCTGCGCCGGCCAAGAAGAAGCAGCTGTCCACCAAGGACAAGTCCGAAACCAAGTAGGTACCCGTCGAGGAGGACGGGTCCTCAGGCGCCACCTTCACCATAGGTGCCAATCTCGACCCCGACCAAGAAGAAGCACTGGTGAAGTTCCGGCACACGAACAAGGATGTGTTCGCATGGGAACCCAAGCAGCTAGCAGGGGTCCCGAGGCATGTGATTGAGCATCACTTGAATGTGTGCCCCGATGTACGCCCCGTGAAGCAGAAAGCCAGGCGGCAGTCCACTGAGAAGCAGGCCTTCATCGTCCAAGAAACCCGCAAGCTAGAGGCAGCAGGTGTTATTCAAGAGGTTCGCTACCCCGAGTGGCTGGCAAACCCTGTTGTTGTGCCGAAAAAGGGAGGAAAGGAGTGCATGTGTGTCGACTTCACCAACCTCAACAAGGCCTGCCCTCAAGATCCGTTCCCACTCCCTCGCAATGGCGAAATCGTCAACTCCACCACTGAGTGCGACCTGCTGTGTTTCCTGGATGCGTTTTTCGGGTTATCACCAAATCAAGATGGTTGTAGAAGACGTGGAGAAGACGGCCTTCCCGACCCCATGTGGGGTGTATTGCTACACCTGCATGCCATTCGGGTTGCGCAACGCGGGCGCAACCTTGCAGCGGCTGATGCACATTGCCTTAGGCTGGCAGCTCGAGAAAAACGCCAAGGCTTACGTCAACGACATTGTGGTGAAGTCTAGGGAGGCGAAGACCTTGATCCAGGACATGGAAGAGACCTTCGCAAGCCTCCGCGAAGTGGCCCTACAACTCAACCCGGAGAAGTGCGTGTTTGGCGTTCCTTCTGGAAAGCCTCTGGGCTTCCTTCTGTCCCATAGAGGGATCGAGGCCAACCCGGAGAAGGTCAAGGCGATCGAAGACATGAGTCCACCGCAAACCCTTAGAGAAATGCAGAAGCTTGCTGGGTGCGTAACTGCGTTAGGACGCTTCATCTCCAAGCTGTGGGAGCAATCCCTGCCCTTCTTCAAGCTGATGAGGAAGAAGGGCCCGTTTGAATGGACACAGGAGGCCGACCAAGCGTTTCAAGACCTCAAGAAGTACCTGACCAGCCCTCCTATGATGGTGGCACCACGCCCTCTTGAGCACCTGGTGCTTTACATCGCCGCCACACCCTACTCCACCAGTGCAGCTCTAGTGGCGGTTTGGGAGGAGCGCCAGGTCAAGGCTGCGTCACGGCCGGCCACGGCCCCAGCCGCGGCAGCACAAGACCAAGAAGGCCTCACGAAGACCACGACCTCGGCGGATGGAGACAAGCCTTAGCAGGAAGATGCCCCTAGGGCTGAAGAGGCCGCTCCAGGCGGCCAGGCGTTGGGGCTCCGTCGTCTCAGAGGCGCCTGACCCTCCGGAGGGCGCGGACCTCATCAGCACACCCACCCTTGTCGAGCATCCGGTGTACTTCATCAGCACGGTGTTGCGGGATGCAAGGGCACGATACCCCATGCCTTAGAAGCTCTTGCTCGCCCTGCTGGTGGCCTCGTGTAAGTTGCGGCACTACTTTCAAGGCCACCACATCAAGGTCATCTCGGCCTACCCACTAGATAGGGTGCTCAGGAGCCCCAACTCCGCTGGGAGGGTCGCTGAATGGAACATAGAGCTGCAAATGTTTTAGTTGGAAATCAGCACAACCAGGGTCGTCCAGGGAGCCGCACTTGTAGATTTTGTGGCAGAATGGACAGATGCGCCCGGGCTCGAAGCAGGCAAGGATCGATCCCTTTCCCCAGGAAGTGAGGCCCTAGATGGCATGGTCGTGTACTTCGATGGAGCATTCTCGCGACATGGCGCGGGTGCTGGCGTAGTGCTTATATCCCCCACTCAGGACAAGCTCTATTACGCCGTGCAGCTCTGTTTCCAGCAGGGTGAGAAGGTCTCCAACAACATAGCAGAATACGAGGGCCTCATAGAAGGCTTGAAAGCTGCAGCTGCGCTGGGGGTGAAGCCCCTCATCATTAAGGGCAATTCATAGATCCTCGTCAACTTCTCCAACAAGGTGTACGAGCTAAAGGACGAGCACATGGAAGCGTATCTTGCGGAGGTGCGCAGGATGGAAAAACAATTTTGGGGGCTGGAGTTGCACCATGTGCCCCGCGGCACCAACCAAGAGGTTGATGACATTGCCAGGAGGGTGTCGAGGCGGCTACTGCTAGAGCCTGGCGTACTCGAGCAACGGCTCTTCAAGCCATCAGCGGCACCGTCACTGTCAAGCACCGCGCAACCTCGGGAGGAACTCCCTCAACCACCTGCCATGGGAGCCCCGGCCCGTGGCCCGACCTCGGGAGCATGCTTACTCCTGGCGCTGGAGCCTCAGGAGGGATGCTGGACTATGGAATTCAAGGACTACCTGATGCAAGGGACGCTACCAGAGAAAGAGGAGGTCGCGGAACGCGTGGCCCGGCAGGCCACGGCCTACTGCATCCAAGACGGAGAGCTCTACTGAAGCGGCCAAATGATGTTTCCCTGTGTTGCATCTCCATGGAATAGGGGAAGGAGTTGCTGTCTAACATACACGATGGAGATTGCGGACACCACTCGTCATCACGGACCTTCATCGGCAAGGCGTTTCGCAGCGAGTTCTACTGGCCAACGGCACTCAACGACGCAAATCGAGCTAGTGAAGGCCTGCGAAGCCTACCAGTTCCATGAGAAGCAGATCCATCAGCCAGCTCAGGGCCTGCAGACCATCCCACTCTCGTGGCCGTTTGCGGTCTGGGGGCTGGATATCTTGGCCCCATTTCCTCGAGCACCCGGGGGCTACCGCTACCTCTACATCGCCATCGACAAGTTCACCAAGTGGGCGGAGGTGGAAGCCGTCCGCACCATCCCAGCTGGTTCTGTAGTCAAGTTCATCAAGGACCTCGTGAGCTGACTCGGGGTCCCTAATCGCATCATCACCGACAACGGTTCGCAGTTCACCAGCAATCTCTTCAAAACATATTGTGCAAACCTTGGAACGCAGATATGCTACACTTCGGTGGCACACCCCCGGAGTAACGGCCAGGCCGAACGCACCAACGCATAGGTCCCGAAGGGCCTCAAAACCAAGACCTTCAAAAAGAAGCTGGAGGCCTATGGCAGGGGCTGGTACGATGAGCTCTAGTCCGTGTTGTGGTGCATCCGCACTACCGCCACCAAGTCGACTGGTGAGACCCTGTTCTTGCTCGTCTACGGAGCAGAGGCGGTCCTCCCTCACGAGGTCAGGCGTCGCTCCGCGTGGGCCCTAGCATTTGATGAAGCGCAATAGGACGCCATGCGGGGGACGGACCTCGTGCTGGGGGAAGGGCACCGTCGAGAAGCCGCACTACGAGCAGCAAGATACCAGCAGGCGCTGCGGTGGTATCATTGCCGCAACATACGCCCCTGGACTCTTGATGTAGGTGACCTCGTGCTCAGGCGGGTGCTCTCCAGGGACAGGCTGCATAAGCTCTCGCCCATGTGGGAGGGCTCGTTCAAGGTTGCCCATGTTTCTAGGCCTAGTGATGCGTGCCTGGAGACTCAGGAAGGGGTGCCCATCCCAAACACTTGGAACATTCAGCACCTCCGGAAGTTCTACCCTTGAAGAAAGGCCCGGTGCCTGTGAAGAAGGCCCAGTGCCTGTGAAGCTCGCCACCCAAAGAAAGGCCCGATGCCTGTGAAGAAGGCCCGGTGCCCATGAAGCTCGCCGCCTGAAGAAAGGCCCGGTGTCTGTGAAGAAGGCCCAGTGCCTGTGAAGCTCGCCGCCCATGACACTCTCATGTAATAATGAGTTGGGGCTGTACACGCCCTGGGGTCTCCGGAGTGCCGCCCTCGGGCCTCGGGGGCTCCCGCCCACGCCAAATGGCAGCACTTAGCTCCACGCTGGTGCTAAGACGTCGAAGACTAGACTAGGTGCTGGATGCAACTTTTCATTTGCTTTCCGCAGTTGGCTTATTCTGCCTTGTTTGAACCTTTATTGAAGTTGCTTCTAGTGTTGTTTGCCGTATTCTGCCCTTGTTCTTTGTTTTCGGCTTTTGTATGGCTCTCTCTCTCTTTCGTAAGCCTCGTGAGGGGGCTGCATGGCGCCCTCGTGAGCCCTTCTTCTCCTAGTTTTTGCGAGGCCCTCTTGTTTGAGTTCACAGCGGGAGCACCCCTCCCGGTCCGTGCCCCACGGGCATTGCGATGCAAAGCACTGGGCCTAAGCCGGCAACCCTCGTGACCAAGGTTCGGAAACACTTCTCCCAACTGATTTTTGCAGCTCTTAAGGTGCCCGGTGAGGCCTCAAGCAGGCACATCGCAAGGTGGAAACTACTGCAGACATCCCGAGCTAAGTTGTTCCTACGCGCATGCACATAACCATGAAACCATAACACAACACATGGATGATAAATGTAGCATGATAATTAGGGATAATAGTTTGTTGCACGCCCCCACGAGGCTCGATACTTCTCTCTCTCTCTATGCAAGAAAAGGAGAAAACCAAAATAAAAACATTCGCGCATTGCGACAGCTCATGAGGAGGGATCCGCATCGTCCTCCCAAGCTCAATCAGACTCCGCCTCGCGCTTCACTAGGGCGCGGCGACAGGATGACCCGCTACCGTCCTCGGAGCGGGCACGGCGGCGTGGTGGATGATCGCGGCCATCGCTGGAGGATCTGTCACCAAAGGAGGAGCCGCTGAAGCTCGTCGAGCTGCGGTCGCCGCCAGGAACGGGCTCGCCTTCCCCCTCGTCACGGCCGTCACGAAGGCCAAGCACCTCGTCGCTGCCATCGTCTTCAGGGCAGCACCCGACACGGCGGCCATCCTCTCCGAACACCCTCACATAGAGGGTCGCGTCGCCGTCGTACTTGAAGTGGAGGGTGCACCTTTGCCCCTAAGCCCTGCGAGCAAACATCTGCCAACCACAGGCAGGGGGCCATGTTCCCGGTGAGGAGATCTCCACCGCGATCCAGGAGGCCCTGCTGCAGCAGTCGTCCGCCTACAGCCAGAGCCCCCCGGGGCTAGCGGCCGGGAGTTCGCCGACGAAGAAGTGAGGGAGCTGGAGCCAGTTGCCGGCCGGGTTGTCCAACCACACCACAAACTCCGGCAGCACCTCTGCCAAATGGAATCGCGGCTGGGGAGGCCGCACAGCCATGACACGCCTTCCACCGCCAACCGGGCTGCCTCGATCTGAGCGGCCACCACCGTGTGAAGGGCCAACACCACGACCATGAGAAGCCGCGACGGCGGTCACGGGATGCCTGCGGGGACGGCCGCGGCCTTGCTTGGGCAGAGGAGAGCCAGGCCCTTCCTGGCAAGCCTTCCCCTTCTCCACAGCCGAGAACCTCTTCATAGGCACCATGGGACACTGCAAGCAACCGGAGCGAGGAGGTAGAAGAAGCAAGCGGGGAGAGGAGAGATGTGCAACGGGGGCTTTCGCCCCTCCCCATTTATAGCCCAAGGGAGGCCAACCGTGGGCCTCCACGATCACAGGTAATGATGACTCTTTTTGCATGCAGCAAGGACTCGTCAAATCGGGCAGTTGCTGAGGCAGCGTGGGGAGGCGGAGACGCCCACGTCCAATCAACCGCCACGCGTCAACCAAGGCAACAGGCTGTTGGGGCCCGTGGCGCTCCGCACTTGCCCTTTGGCTTCGCTGCTAAGCCAAGTCCGAGCATGCCTTGGGGCCGGGGCTACTTCGGTGTCCTGGGAATGGGAGTCCCCAGACTTGCCTGCGGCTGCGGCGGCAGCTCGTGATGGCCATGCAGCCCGTCTTCATCAACCCAAGCTCAAGACCCTCGCGAGGGGCCAAGCCTCGAGGGGCGGACGACACAAGGCCTCCTCAGGGGCGGCCTCACCAGGCAGGCTCACGAGGAGGCGGAGAGGTCAAGGCAAGGGGTACCTCGCGAGGCGCTCATGACGCAAGCCATGACGATCAAGACCAAGCGAGCGCCAACCTGTGCAGTGTCCTCGTTTCCTCTTTGGTGCAAAGGGGGCAAGCGCAGGTGCGGAGTACCGAGGCATCAAGCAAAGGTTTCCATATCAGTGCAACGAGACCAAGACCAGCAGGATGGCAGGACGGAGGTCACCGTGGAGCCCAAGACGGCGTCATCGCCAGTGCTTTTGGCAGTCGAAGACCACCTTTAGTCAGGATAGCTTGTACTAGCTGTCCCCTTTCAAAATGGTCGTTGTTGGCTTCCTTCCCGATCAATATTTGGGAAGAGGACCAGGGCCTCTATATATAGGGCTAGACACCACAGTAGAGAGGGATCGGATCCTTCCTAGGTTAAGTTCATCCACATTCCACCACAAGAACACCTCTCCTTGCGAGGACGTTCTTCTTCTGTATTGCTCATCATCAGCCCAAGAGGCAATCCACCACGCCACACACAGGATTAGGGTATTACACCACAACGGTGGCCCAAACCAGTATAAACCTCGTGCCTCTTGTATTGTTCATCGTGCTAGCTTAGAATCGCGGCGTGGTTGTGGGCGCATTTTGGTAGGGAGAAGATCTTCGTGCACACCCCAGAGTTCGAATCTTAAGGGTTTTGCCGAAACCAGATATCCGACAACTACTCCGGTGGACGCCGACTCCCAGGATGCTGCTACTGCCACCGTGAAGAGTTCCGTGGACGCGATGCTGAGCAAGTACCTGGTCGTTGGTCCTCCAACTGAAGCCGGTGGAATGGGCGACGCGCCCGATGTGCAAGCGGCTGTCTTTGGCAAGCAACAGTGGCGCTTAGAAATGCGAGAAGTGTCCTAGAGATTCTGTTTATCCTGCATCATGCGACATGCCTCGGGGAGGCGTTTAAATCTATTTGCTTGGAACAATATGTCTTGTAATAACTAGATTATGCTCCTTCAGCTATTCTGTTTGCTTTGTTGTTCTGCGTCAGCAGAGCCCGGCCCCGCGCGTACCTAAGCCGTTGTTTGGTCGTCCGGATTACCGGGACGAGCCCAAGAGGTGAGGGGCTACTTGACCAGTTAGGCTCCTGAGTCGCGATGCTCAGGAGTCCTCTTTGACGTGCGAACAGCTTAGGAAAAGATGCAGGGGCAAGCCTTGGTGTTCTACGTCGGCAGGGCCTGGCCCCGCGCATGCCTCAGCCATCGTTGAGTTATCCAGATCACCAGGACGAGCCCAAGAGGTGAGGGGCTACGTGACCAGTTAGGCTCCTGAGACGTGATGCTCAAGAGTCCCCCTTGACGTACGAACGACTTGAAAAACAAGGGTGACAGTTGGTTCTTGGCGTTCTACGTCGGCAGGGCCCGGGCCCGCGCATGCCTCAGCCGTCGTTAAGTCGTCCGGATCATTAGGACGAGCCCAAGAGGTGAGGGGCTACGTGACCAGTTAGGCTCCTGAGACGCGATGCTCAGGAGCCCCTTTGACGTATGAACAGACCCTCCTACCTTCTTCTCGCCGAGCTCTCGCTTGGGAGGGGTGCACGAAGACCAGGCCCGTGAGACCTGGCGAGGTGGGGTATGCCAGGCGTGCCTCAGCGTAGCCCCCGTTCCCAGCCCCCTTGCGCTACCTTCCCGAGGGATAACAGCGCGATGAGGCTAGTCACTGAGCCCGGAGGCTCCCTGTGGTTAATGCGGCCGTGAGGCCACCCCCAGTTGTTTATCACAAGCGCGGAGCATAGTGCTTCCACTCTTGCATGGGCATAGCCGCTCATCAGCAGTGTCGACGGCCAGCGCAGAGCATGGTGCTTCCACTGGTGCGTGGGAGGGGGCTCCCTCTAGGGAGAGCCCACAGGGCATCTGGACCATACGACACGTGGCTTGCGGCAGCGGCGGAGGAGGTGTATATGGGCACCCGTGAGCCAGCGCGGGACTCACGAGGCCCTACCTCAAGGCGGGTTGCGCCTGGTCTTGATTAGGGATGCTTGGATTGGTCCTGCGAGATGGTTATGCAGCCTGCACCGAATGAGTTTCCTGAGGTTATTGCATGAGAAGGCCAGACACCAACAACCCTAGGAGGTGACGTGAACGGGACCGGCCTGCCAGACAGAGCTCAGCCGATGGATTTATCAATGCTCAAGGGATGGACCCGAGCACAGACATCGTGCCAAGTCTTCTCATGCAAAGATCCTGAAGAAAAACAATCGGCGCATGGTTCCCGTGGCCACGGGGGCACCAGGTCGCGCGCCCTCACTCATCCACTCACAATTAGCTCATGTGAGAACAAGGTACCAAGAGCCACGGGAGGTGACATACACGGGGTTGGCCTGTGATCCAGAGCTCAGTGACTTGGGTTTAGCAACGCTGCAGGAACGGACCTGAGCACAAACATCGTGCCAGTCCTTAATCATGAGGCAGTCGTGGAAGGGCTTGCGAGGGCACGAGACGTTCTTAGCGACAAAGCGTCGGTCAGGCAGTCAAAAATTCAAAAGTAGTTTGCAAAGGATTGTAACTTGCTCTGATAAAGTGCAAAAGGGGATACATGCCGTAGGGACGGACCCACATGGCCTGGGGATAGTGCAGCCCGAGGGGCGCCCCAAATTGAACGAACTAGGGAGATGTCACCTGGCACCATTGCTGAAGAGTTGTTGAAGTAGCCAAAAACACGCGCTGCAGAAGCCCTCCCTGATGAGCCGCTCCGGTGCCGAGCCTGGGGAGGCTAGGAGGGACCGGAAGGCTCCTGAAGGTGCTCCTCCATCCCTGCCAGGACCGCCTGGTGCCTGGCTTCGCAGGCCGCCTGAGCGTCCCTCATGCAGCGTTGGAATGCCTCAGCCACGCCCGCCAGGCCAAAAGGCATGTGGACGTAGCTGTGAGGCGGACCCTTGCATCAGCCGACATGAGACGGCCACATGAGCTGCCGAGACGCGGCCCTATTGAGCCCAAGGTTGTCGATGCAGACGCGGAACTCTTTACCCTCGCTAGGGCAGTGAGCTCCGCCTCGCGGGACGCGACGATCGCCTTGCAGAACCCTTCCTTCCTGAATCTCTGTGATTGCCTTGCTGATGAACTCCTATACGCCTGGTGCCTCACACCTGCTGCCTTCTCCTCGGAAGAATGCTCTGAAGAGCACCCCCACATGGTGCCCGAGTGCCACTCTCGTAACATTAGCTAGATCTGAGGCCCTCGAAAGGAGAGCCCCCGAGCTCAGCCTGAGAGGAGCGCCGGGAGCGCCTCCCTATGCGATGGGTGAAGGCGCCGTGTCCGGAGACGCGATACTCAGCGCCGCGTCCTCGAGTGATGCTCCCTCATGAGACCCCTGGCTCAGCTGCAGCTTCTTTGTCTTGGGGGGACCTCAGGAGGGAGGGTGCCGTCTTCGTCTTCTAGGTTCCACTACAAAAAAAAGACACATCCGTGACATTTTGGCGAACATTTTTTTTTCTGTCATGCTTATGACACTTCTATGACGATAATTGTCACAAAACCCGGTATCATCATAGATGTGGTGGGTTCCTACTTCTATGACAAAAAATCATGACAGAAAATGGGCTTTTCATCACGGCGGGCGGAGATGCGGCATGACATTCTTTGGGCCATCCATGATAGAAAAAACCGTGGTAGAAGCGAGGGCGAGGAAAATTGCGGGGAATTCCTGGTTACGGTGGGTGGTCGGGGGCCGAGCGATGCACGTTTCTCTCGTACACGTACGCACGTCTGTGCGAGGCATTGGCTCTAATTGAACCCGAGCAAAGCGTTGGGCTCTAACTGAACCCGAGCGATTGCACTGCAGGCTACGCGTTACTGAACCCGGGCAATCGATCGATGGCTATTAACTGAGCCCGATCGAGCAATTCCTTTGCTACTGCTGTTAACTAAAGCCGATCGATGCTACCTCTCGATGAACAATGAGCGTTGCGGGGGGGGGGGGGGGGGTTGATGAACAGTGAGTGGTGGGGGTTGATGAACAGGACCCCGTGGCGTTGCCTCTGGATGAACATGACCCCGATTGATCGAGCCGATTGGGGCTGGATGAACAGGATCCTGTGGAGGGCTAGATGAATAGGACGACCCCGTGGAGGGCTGGGTAAACAGTAGATGGTGGAGGGGTGCCCGTGGAGTGGTGGTTGAACAGGAGCCCGTGGAGGGGTGGTTGAACAGTAGCCGCTGGAGTAGCACGCGGTGGAGGCTGGATGAAAAGGAGCCCGTCGAGGCTGGAGGAGGTCGACGGTAGCCCGTGGAGGCTGGAAGTGGTCGACGGTGGAGATGAACAGTATCCCGTGGAGTCCCATTTTGCGGTACGCCACACCCCTCCCGATCAACAGGACCCCCGTTTCGACCATAGGAGGTCCGTTTCCTCCGTTTTGCGAGACGCCAGACCCCTCTGATGAACAGGATCCCGTTTCGAACGTGACCGGTCAAACACAAGGCCGTTTCCTCCGTTCTATGGTATACCAGGCCTCGTTTCCATCGCCTGTTCCATCCAAGCCCTCCCTATGAACACGATGACACATTCCATTCTGACCCAGCCGGTTGGCTCCCCATGAACACAACGACGATGTTGTTTCTCCATTCTGACCCAGCCATGTACATGAGCCCTGGCGGTACGTATGCGTGAGTAGGCGTTCGAGACCCCTCCTGTATATACACATACATGGCCGTATTTTCTTTCTTGCACACTAGCCGCTATATGTACGTGTACATGCTACGTGCGCGCCTCTACTACGACACGTGCGCGCCTCTACATCGACCAGTATATATGTATGTACACGTTCGCGACCACAATGACAACGCTATGTACGCTTCGACCAGGTGGGTCCCGACTGTCAGGCACTTCCTTGCGTGCGAAGATGTAGCTGGTGGGTCCCAGCGGTCAGGGGGGCGAATCATTTTTTTGTCCGGACGCACTTCCTTGCGTGCGAAGATGTAGCTGGTGGGTCCCAGCAGTCAGGGGGGAAACGTGTTTTTCGCGAAATACGGTGGCCCGTCCGGTGGGTCCCTGCTATCAGGTGGAGGAATCATAATTTTTCGCGTAAAAAGGAGGCACTTCCTTGGGGCCGCCGTGGACCCAGTTGTCAGCCTCTCCACGTACAGTACTCTTCCGATGGAAGTCGTTCCTTGACCACGTTGACCACGCCGCGCCGAGAGCACCAGGGCAATGGATGAGAGCGAGGCCTAGGAAGGTAGGGGACGACGCGGAGTAAGGGAAGATGCGGCAGTGGATGCCCACGCGTAGAGGAGTATGAGGGTTCACTTGTTCGGCTGTGGTGTGAGGTTGCCGTCACCGCAGAATAAGAAGGGGTGTGGGTGAGTGGAGGGATGGCCTAGCCAGCGGCGGGAGTAGTAGGGGGCGGTGAGGCCTCCGCGGCATCACAGCCGGCCACGGGAGGCAGGAGCAGGCTGCATGACCGGCGTTGCTTTGGGCGGCTGGAGCAAGAAGACCAGAGGTTGAAGAAGCACGATCGCCCATGGATGGACATTGTACGGTCAATGCAGCTAGAATCGTTCATATTGACTAAGTTGACAAAGCCCTCCGTCCCCGTCAACTTGGTAAGCCCACAAGTCAGCCTCCCACCAAGGTCGGTCCCAGATAGCCGAGGGAGTATTCATTTTTTTGTGCGTAATAAGGAGGCACTTCCGGTGGATCCGAGCTGACGGGGGGGGGGACATTTTTTGCGAAATACGGTGGCCCGTCCGGTGGGTCCCAACAGTCAGGGGGAAACGTTTTTTTTTCGCAAAATACCGGTGGCCCGTCCGGTGGGTCCCTGCTATCAGGTGGAGGAATAATTATTTTCCTCGTAATAAGGAGGCCCTTCTTTGCGCCTGCCGTGGACCCAGCTGTCAGCCTCTCCAGGTACAGTACTCTTCCGATGGAAGTCAGTCATTGACCACATTGACCAGCCATGCCATGAGCACCACGGCGGTGCACGACGGCGAGGCCTAGGAAGGGGATGACGCGGAGCCGGGGAAGACGCGGCAGTGGATGCTCACGTGGAGAGGAGTACGAGCGTTCACTGGTTCGGCTGCGGTGTGAGGCTGTCGTCTCCGCAGAATAACAGGGGGTGTGGGTTAGTGGAGGGATGGCATGGCCAGTGGTGGGAGTAGTATGGGGGAGGTGAGGCCTCCGCGGTAGCACAGCCGTCCACGGGAGGCAGGAGCAGGCGGCACGACCGGCGCTGCTTTGGCTGGCTGGAGCAAGAATACCAGAGTTTGAAGAAGCACTATGGCCGTTGGATGGACATCATACGGTCACTGGAGTATTGACTAAGTTGACAAAGCCCTCCGTCCCCGTCAACATAGTAGGCCCACAAGTCAGCCCAACAATATGATGGGTCCCAGCTAGCAGGGGGTATTCATTTTTTTGGTGTAATAAGGAGGCACTTCCTTGCGTGTGAAGATATAGCTGGTGGGTCCGGCCTGTCAGTGGGGGGAACATTTTTTTGCAAAATACAGAGGCCCTTCCTGTGGGTCCTAGCTGTCAGGTGGAGGAATCATTATTTTGCGCATAATAAGGAGGCATTTCCTTGCGTGTGGCCGTGGACCCAGCTGTCAGCCTCTCCACATACAGTCCACTTCCGATGGATGTCGTTCATTGACCAGGTTGACCAAGCCATGCCCAGAGCACCAGGGCAGTGGACGAAGGCGAGGCATAGGAAGGGAATGACACGGAGCCAGGGAATACTCGGCAGTTGTTTCCCACACGGAGGAGTACGAGGGTTTACTGGTTCGTCTGCCGTCCCCGGAGAATAACAACAGGTGTGGGTGAGTAGAGGGATGGCTAGGTCAGCGATGGGAGTACAGTGGGGCCGTGAGGCCTGCGCGATAGCATAGACGACCGCGGGAGGAGGGAGCAGGCAGTCCCGTCGGCACTTGTTTGAGCGGCTAGAGCATGAAGAGCAGAGATTGAAGAAGCACGACAACCGTCGGATGGACATCTAACAGTCACTACACTCGTATGTTGACTAAGTTGACAAGGCGTTGTGTGTGTGTCAACCTTTTTTTTATGAAAGCTTATGCGTCAACCTGTAGTAGGCGCACAAGTCAGCCTCAAATCTGTGGAAAACAGCATACAACCCATCTGCCATTATTTCTAATAATGTACAGCCAATTTGCTTTAAGAATTTTTTTGGATCCCATCTTCTTTTTGTTAGCATTACACCCCATATTGTGGCCACGGTTAAAAAGTATACGAATTTTTGCATATTTCGGTGCAGTCAACTATTTTTAATCTAGAAATATCGATTCACATTCAAACTATTTTGAAAAATAATTTATATAAATATAAAATCCAAATAATTGTCCATGCATCAAAATCAATGAATTTAAAATATTGTAATGAAAAAAAATTAAACTAATTCCCGGTTTGATGTGTTTTAAAAATGTACATTCCATTTCTGGGCAAACCGAATGAAACTCTCCTCGTCCTTAAAGATTTGCAGCCCAGCACATAAAGCAAGTAGGCCTTGTTTTGGTATTTCTTAAAAAAATAGAACTGGGCTAGCCATTTTCAGCAATAAAAAAACACAACTGGGCTCATGATGTAGTAAACATGAATAAAACCCTGGCTAGACGGGCCACAACCCCCGCACAGCCCCGTTGTTACTCTGATCCGTCGCTAAAACTAGTATAAATTACAACTGCTTGTTCCTCAAAAAAACTGCGTGACCTGCTGGGTCCCTGGTGTCAGCCGCTCGTAGTGTAATTCTCTCGTTTATTCACTTCGTTGAAAATGCCGTGAACCCCAAATGTCAAACCATTAGGAGGAACCATATTTTTGGGCTTGTAATATAGAGGCACTTGCTTGTGTACTAGCATGACACTGGTGGGTCCCTACTGTCATCCTCTCCACGTACAGTCATCTCCTTGTTCCTCTCGGTTGTTGACGATGTTGACAATGCAAGAGGGCGGCGCACCATGCACGGTGAGCGAAGCAAGGCCGCAAGGCGGTGGACGACGGCGAGGCCTCGGACGGAATGAACAGGAGCCGTGGAAGATCGCCCGATCGATCGCGCAGTAGAGGGAGTCTGAGGGTTGACTGGTTGAAGAAGAGTGCGTGTTGGGGCTAACATCGCTGGAGAAAAACAAGACGTGTGGGGGAATAGAGGGAGGGACCGGCCAACGTTGGAGGGTACGTACGGTAGGGCGGCGGAGGTGCAGCAAGCCATGGGAGGCGGAAGCAGGCGAAGCCGACAGGGTGGTTTGGTTTGGGCGGCTGCAGGAAGAACAAGACAAGAGATAGAAGATACACAAGAGATGTTGGATGTCAATCCAATGGCTGGTAGGCAGAATCGTTTGTTGACTGGCTAGTAAGTCGACACCACCTTGGATAGGCTATTTCCTCACGGGTCCCAAATGTCAGAATCCAAATCTGTCATGGTCATGCAACCTTTCCTCTGAAAATTGACAGCCCATTGATGTGCTAGTTTGAAATAAGCTTGTGGGTGCTGGTGGGGGCTAATCACTTGGCTTCTGTAATGCAGAGTGAGCTCAAGTAGGCGGCGAGAGTGATGTTATTTCCCTTGGTTGGGATTTGTTACAATATTTCACTCTAAATTAAACAAATGGCAAGCCATTTGCCTTGTTTCAAAGAAAATATGACAGTCACAGCCTAGTTGAAAAGGGCAGGAACATCTAACTCCAGCTTACAAACTGTACAAAAGCACGAGCGTTAATTGTTCATCAGGTTTACAAAAAAGCCTAGGTTGAAAAGGGCAACAACATCTAACCCCAGCACTGTTTTAGGTAGTGACAGTCAAATGGATCGGTCAGGTCCATACAATGAATATCCTAGGTCGTAAAATTTACTGGATTATGACCACAATATGTTGTAAATAGAAGCCCGACACGTTCGGAAGCTCTTTTGCCCACCTGAAACTCCTTTTTTTGCTCTTCGACATACCCATCCATCAAAACCATGCTGCTGATAAACTTAAGCCTGATGGACAATAGTAACCTCACATTCAACAGGAAGAATGTGAAAAATCTAGTGTTTGCACAGTTGGCTACATATCGTTCTAGCGTTATTGTCTTCAGTCGAATGTCATGAGAAGTTACAAAATCCCGATGCTTATGAATCCACCGATTGGTTATAACTTTCTTACCCAGTCATGTTCCCTAAATAGACATGAAGATTGAAAACAGTTAAGGTCTAAAAGAAGAGCGTCGAAAGAGCAACAGCTGAACGATTAATTCTAGTACACTATATGTGGGCTTCCAATGTGCGTGAAATTATTACCTTTATATACAACTTCTCAGACATGGAAAGCATTGCAGCAAGCCAATAATCTTGTTCAGATCAAAACTATTCATTTGGATATATAAGATCTTGACAAAATCCAGCACCATTGATAAGCCATCCATGGAGAAACTCTTGATTGAGCATAGAACATAATATTAGTACAAAATGTGTACTCCAAGATGATATATAACTTATGCGCAGAAATTTAAAATGCAGCTTATGGTTACAAGTGTAGATGATAATATAAAGTACCTGAAGAACTGTGGAGCCAAACACCATATTGAAATGAGCACATAGATCATGTATTACACCCAAGGTCTCCAGGTTAGGCGCAGAGAGGACGATTATTTGCAACAGTGAATAACTAGAATCAAGGATCAACCTTTGAAGTGAAGGGGCATCTTGGATGATGAGCTCCCTTCCGCAAAAGAAATTCCAATTCTTACAAGGTTAGACAACTTTATTTGGAGATAACCGATTCTAACTGTGAAAACAAGCACCAGGCACTCCAGGGCAGGGCAACTGGAGTGGATGATGCTGTGTAATGAGGCCTCCGATATACGAACCTGCACAAGTGAAAGTTTCTTGAGAAATGGGAGTCAAAGATTTAGTACCAGATTGTCTGGTAGGTAGCACAGTGCAAAGGTGGCGGTGTGGAGAGAGGAGGAAAACCGCGAGATGTTCATCGGTGCTGAGGGCACAAGTTCATGGCATTCAGTATGTGCTATGTGATTTCCAGGGGAATAGTAGAACTCAAGCAGCTGTAGTTCTATGAATTCAAGGTATTTCAGCCATGCGTCCACCGTGCAGGGCATGGTATGCTTGCTCAGGTAGCATGACAAGATGCAGAGGCTTTGAATGGAGCCCTGGTGGGAGGAGATGATGGCTATAGGGATTTCAAAATCATTGAAGAGAGATAGCTGACGACACTCGAGATTAAGGGGCACAGCGCGCCATAGAGGGCGCCACCGAATTGAGAGGACTAGGGTGCGGCAGCAATCCTTGGTGGGGAGAGGCGAGATGATCTCCCCAAGGACGGCGTCCGGGAGATCGCTGATGCGGTCCACTTTAGATCCTACGGGTTCTTGGGATCCGGTGGGGGCGGGGTCACCGCTTCTCCCCGCGCTGCCGGGTGCGGGATCTACAATAGGCATCGCTGCTGGTAGGAGCCTCATCTTCTTAGCGCTGGGGTCAGCCGACTCCATTTTCCTCGAGGGCGTCGCATTGCGCTCACGGATTTGAGCAGAGTAACGAATGCCGAGCCTAGTTGTATTGCGAGTGAAGAAGAAGGGGAGCTGGGGGTTTTCTATAGGAGTGAGGTGAGGAATTTGGGGGTATGAGTGGAGCAAGCTGACGTGAGGTGGGTGGGAGCAAGGAGGAAGAAGAGAACCCGGTTTTTTGGGGGCGGTGTGCTGGGTGTGGGTAGCACCTCTCATTCAGTAAATATATGGACTTTTGAATTGATTTTACTATTTACTAGTGTGGATGGGCTATTTTGTCTTGGACCTAGAGAAACAATTACTACTAGTACAGTGGAGACACTCTACAGCTACCCAGAAAAACAATTACTACTAGTACAATGGAGACACTCTACCGCTTCTGGCTCCTCCTAGGTCATTGAAACGTCTCCCTCTACTGAATACCATTATTCTTTTGTTCACCGACATGCGGGCCATGCAGCGCGGGGGCCCAAATGCCATCCACCAAATTAGAAGGCAGTATGCAGGCGGAGAGTCACCTCGGTCATAGCGCGGCTGTAACGAGCCGTCGTATCACAAAACCGCACCTCCCCGCAGTCTAAGTTTGACGGACGAAGTAACCATCATTTCACTATTCGCTGAATCCCCTTCTCCCTCACCCTCTTCAAGAAAGGCTACACTCACATCTGCCACTGTTCTTCTCTCCCAACGAAGGGATGGTAAGCGGATCCGTGATGTTGGTATATTTTCATTCAGAGAAAAAAAAGAACTTTTGCAAAGCAGTAACCGATCCTCACTCTCTTTTTTGTTTCATTGTCATTGCGATTGTGTTTTCCTTTCAGTGGTCTCCTAGTATTCGTCAATTCCATGATGGACCAAGGAGAACAAGGCAAAGATCTACCGATATTGGAGCAGACGCGGGAGGCTGATCCCCACGAGACAGAGAGCTCCAAGAAGATGGAGGCAACCACCGAGCCGACGCCAGATACGCTCACGCCAACTACTGAGATGGTCAACGCCCCATTTGAGGTTACAGCCCCCATGGCGCTGCAGGAGCAGTTTTCCCCCTTCGAGGATGTGTCCCTCCCCCACCCCACTGAGCTACCTAAGGTGATTTTCTTCTTTGCCGATCTCGATTGTGGTTTTTCATCTAAGTATGTGGTGATTAATAATGCAAAATTTTATTAGCTTCGATGCCATGCTATACATAGTGGTTTAAATAACTTGTGTTTATTATACTGAAAAGTAATTCAGAATTTGTTTCTGTTTTGATTAGAGCCCTGATGCAGACAAGGATTGTGTGGTTGTACATGTCACTCGCTGTGAGGCGGATGACCTGAATATACGCACTGGGAAAACAGTGTTCTTAGGCTGTTGGATCCTGGAAGCCATTTGCGGTTATACCAATGAAGAGTTGTATTCCAGCCTCACTATTGTCAGGCGTGTTGTCCAGGGTGTACTGAAGCACAAGAAGTTCAAAGCTACTCCTCGTTTGTGAGGCATACTGTTCTTGTCAAACTTACACAGGAATATGACTTGGCATGCCTCCACAAACAAGTTTATCGGTGGCTAGGCCACAAGGTTGTCTTCATGAAGGTTTGCAGGATTGAGCTGCTACGGGACGTCCTCGATGATGTTCATGGCAAGGTCCGTCTTGTGTCCAGCCCAAATTAGATCGAGGCTCTAAATAGTTGCCCCAACTAGTGTTTAGTAGTAGTTTGGATTGTGTCTAATTATCCGAACCATGCCTGTTATCAACCCCTCTGGCGCTAGTACTCTGTTTGAATCCGTCTATGGGAACTGCTGCTACTTTTGTGTGCCCGTGAATCATGTGAGAACCATCGTAATTATTGCCAAAACAGATGCGTCCTCGCTAGTTTTTTCATGAATATGGCATGGTAAGACATAAGTTGTCACGGTTTATCATACGAGCAGTGTGTGTTTTGATGAAATAGAGCACTCGTTCGAGAACTGTGCGCCGACGTATACATAAGTACTTGTAAACACTATTGGTGCTACCCCACTTGTAAACAGTTGTGCAAAACATGGCACATTGGCTCAGCTCGCTTCAACACTAGGCTATCGACCAGCAAACAATCAACAATCTGTTGTCTGACATATAAGCAACTATGTATCTTGTTACAGTGGTTCATGCAGTTAACTGAGGCCATAATGTAAATTCCAGACGTTCACACGCTAGTCCAACGCTCATGTGGAACACTCACATTAAACTCATCTTCATAAAAAACTTGAAAAGCATAAGTTAAGCAATTTTATACATCTCAATGATTCATAGAACATAACAAACATATACTAGTTCACAGCAAAAGACAAAGTTATGAGAAGGTTTACAAATCAGGAAAAAACAAGCAAGGCTTCTCTGAGCAAAGGGCCTCCTGGCAGGCTTAAATTTCCTTGAGTTCACTCTGGTTTTTCTTGTTGCCACCATCCAGGGTTAGGTTCTCTCATTCTAGAATAACCAATTATAATTGTGGTCTCAACTGGAATGCTGAACCAAACCATGCAGTGTACTGACCAGGTGAAATTCTTGTGCATTCCACTAAATTTAAGCACCGCTATTTGCAGAAATAAGCAGAACACAATGCCTCTTGTCCGCGCACCTGTCCAAAAAACCGCCGTGCAGCCATGCCAGCTAGTCCTCGGTCCATGGATGAACTGGTAGAAAGTGCATTGCATTCCGGACTAGGATGTAGTTGTTTTCGCTCGTCCCTGCACTGTAATCAGGAAGTTTAACGTATAAATCAACTTCTTTTAGATTGCGTTGGTCATTCTACCTTAGTTACTACCAATGTAGGAATACCTTTAAGACTGGAGGTTAGACGACGTCAACGAGGGATAGCCATCTCCTTTTGCAAAGTTGTACTATAACTGAGGTGTGTGCTTTTGATTGCGCGGATAGAAACGATACGGAGACAGACATCCCGAAACGGTATAGAGACATACATACCTGTTTGCACAAATATGTAATACGGTTATTTAAACAGTGACAAATATTTGCAGTGGTGTATGATTAACAGCAACATCTATTGTGCTATAATTGGCACTAGATTGACAGTATGAAGAGTCCTTAAGTAAGTAGCATCACATCACATCAACAATGCCACTAGATTAACATGTAGAACAATAGCATTAGTATAACTGTCATGAGAGTAGCAGATGGACAGTAAATGTGCAATCAAATTTGTGCAGTTCCACTGGGATGAAGCAATGATAGAGGTGTGAGATTTAAGTGTAACTGCAAAAACACAATTCATGGGAAATAAAGCAAGTCGGAAGCACTTCACAAAATGGTGGTGGCATTGCTTCAATTTATCAACGGCACTAGACCATTACTTATAGTGACATTAGGTGGCATTGCTTAATGCTTCATGTGATTTTACATTAACGGTAGCGATATGGGCGAGGGACAGCAGGGCATAAAGTGGTGAGGTAGATGTGGCTGCGAGTCGGCAAACACTCGAGCAGCATATACGCATTTGTCCCATTTTTTATCTCCTCGGCGACATTTTCCTATGTGAGCACAGGAAATCTAGACCTGCTCATTCTCATTTGCGTTGTCCCCCAACACCCGTCACTTTCTTTCCTTCCTCAACCAAGAGATAGGTCCACTTCCCCCCACCCTTGACCATCCACCATGCTTTTTTCGTCTTTTCAACCAAGAGACCGGTTGGGTAGCCAGTATCCACTACTTTCCCCCGTTTCCTCTTAGAACCAAGTCCTAGATTGATGCTACAGTTTTCCCAGTTTCTTCCCTGTTTCAACCAACTCTTAGAGTCGACTGTATGAACTAGCTTTACCTCTAATAATAGTAAAAGTCTAGGTGGCTTTGGAACAGCGGACGGAAGTAGAAAAAGATCCACACGATGGGAGCTAGGGCAGTAGAGCAAGGCAAGTGTTCGGTTTCATAGGAATATATACCTGAGGGTCGTCGGTATGTGGCAAAGACGGCGTCGGGAGGCCGCATCTTGGCCACAATACCACAGGGAGGAAGAAGGGGTCAGAGGCCCTCCCGAGCCGGCGCACTCTCGGAGAGAACGGCACGGCCACCGATCGAGAACGGCACGGTCTCCTCCCTCGCCGCCGATGACAGAGTGAACAACGCACCTACACCCCTGCCCCGGTCGAGGTTGTCCGGCCGGATTTGTGACCAGCCGTGAGCTGAGAGAGAGTGTGGCCACCTACGTCTTGCTTAGATCTGGAGAGTGTGAGAAAGTGAACGAGAGGAACCCTAGTAAAGCAAGCGCTAAGGCTCCTGCTTATATATATAGTGGAGTAATTTTGTTGTACCAGTTTAAAAAAATGCGCTCCTACGTGTACCCGCGAGCGGGTGTGAGAGAACTAGTGCGTGTGTGCACCGCTTCTCTTCGTCAGAGTACAATATACTATTCCCAAAGAAAGTTCGCCGCAAGAGTAATAGTATAAGTGTGTGATGTGTGATCTAAAATAAAATGTGCGCGACGTCTTTTGTTTTTTAGAAGTTCTGAGGGTAGGGTGTGAAGAGCACATATGTGCGTGACGTGTACCTGCAGATACACGGTGGGTGCAACGTGCGAGTCAGCGAGAGGACTCGGGAGAGTCGTGACTCGTGAGGGTGCCTGTGCGTGAGAGAGAGGGGGGGCATGTATCAATGCAATGCATGTGTCCGTAAATCATTATCCGACAAATGTTCGCCACAAGCCTTTTCCTGACGAACGCCGTAAGAACCGTTAGATCGGCATCTGACAGTGTCAGTTTTGCCATGTCATTTAACAGAATAGCCACTCCTCCTACACACAAATCTTCCACATGAGTGTTGGCAACTGCCGTATGCTCTCCGTTCCGAAATGCAGTGCATATAGCTTTATTGAAAATTCAAACCTCGCAAACTTTTACCAAGTTTTCTTGTACCAAATTGCATATGTAGAATACCCTGTATATATCATTCCATTCATCTTCGAGAGGTAACTACATGTAGAATACCCCGCAGCAATTTCAACCATCCTTTGGTGTCGAGGAATATCATAGGAACTCTATATGATATGATTTTTATAGGATTTTTTCCTTTAGAGTCAACTGGTTCATAGCAATAGATTCATATACTCCACATTTCAAAGGAAATAAACATGATATCATTTCTATAGCTTTAGAGCCACTTGGTTCATATGAATGGATTCCTATACTCCCTTGATTTCAAAGGAAAATAAACATTAGCGTATATTCAATAGAAAAGTTCCTATGTATGAACCAAATTACATCTCTTTTCTAATCCCTCCTCATAGGAATTGAGATACATGTTATCTCTAGATTCAATAGAAAAGTTCCTATGATGTGAACCAAATGACATCTCTTTTCCAATCCCTACTCATAGGAATTGAGATTCTCCATGTCATCTCTTTCCATACAACTTCCATGGATACATATTCTACTCCTAAATAGATAGTACAACCCACTAGTAGCTTTTTTACAAAACATGCAACTATGGCACAAGAACTATATAGTGTGCCAATAACTTTGAAAGATGGTCGCTGGATGAAGCTAATCCGATAGTGCAGAGATGGCAAATCCGAGCACTACTGGTCATTGGATATCATCAACATTCCACCAGATCTCCCACATGAACAATTTAGAAGAATCCATGGTTGAACTTAAGCATAATGCACAAACCTCAAAACACAAGCACTTCTCCTTTGTTCTTGAATCTTATGTATCATAATTGATTTTTTTTCTAAATGAATTGCCATTATTTGTTTTTTACTTTATGCTTTACAATGCACAACCCCATCAATCTTCACATTTTTATAAAACTAATTGATTTTGAATGAGATGAAATATAAGAACAAACGAACATCTACATCATGCATATATGACTCAAAGCTTTACTTGCTATAGTGTGTATTTATTCATAATTTGGTTTCGAAATCTCATGCGTTCAATGCATGTGTACCTTACTAGTTTTGAGTAGAGTAGCAAATTTCACGCGGCCCCGGGTATGTCAAAATGCAGGGCCCATGCATCATTCCCTTTCGGTCGAACCTATGTCCACAATTTTTTGTACGTACTATATCTCCATTGGTCCCCGAACCCAAAATGTTGCCTCGTTCCCGTAAAACCAAGTGGCCCACACATATTTAAGGCCTCGACTCGAACCCGTTTACTACGACGTGGCCCTGCACGCCGTAGTACTCCTACAAACACTGCCGCCGCACTCATCATCGGCTTTCTTCAAGAGGATGAGGGAGAAGCCGATTTGTAGTGGAGGCGCTTTAAAAAAAATCTGTAGTGGAGACCCCTACCCTAGGGTGCCCTAGGTAGCTGCCGCACGCATCATTGTTTTCCCTTTTCTTTATGCTCTTGCACCCTAGAGTGAAATGATGGTTGCTTCGTCCATCCAACTTAATGCGGGAAAGGTGGGGCTTCGTGATTTGACCCCTCAGTGCTCATTTTCTACTACTGCGGCGCTATGCCCGGGGTGCCTCCAATTCCAACCGCTGCTCCGAACTGTAATTTCGTGCATCGCACATGGAACAAGACGGTGGATGAGCCACATGTCGACCAAAGGGGTACTGTTAAGTGTGTCGCCATTTCATGTGTGGACTGACCCTGCTTGAGTTGCTACGCCAATACGACAGGAGCAGCCTACCACTTGATTTTGCTCCTTGGTGAATCCCGACTATATTGATCTAAAAAGATACGTGCGGAACTACCCTCTCTGTCTCGGTTTTTTATTTTTAGGCGTCTCGGTTTATAGGGCGTGCACGTAGTTCTAGGTCATCCATTTGACTAACTAAATATAAGTTACTATGTCACAAAAAGTATATCATTGGATTCTTAAGCGGATGTAGTTGTATTTAAAGTCGAGGGCGGGGCTTTTCCTGCGCGGTAGGTTGGGCAGTTCCGCCTAGTCGGTTCGACAGAGATGCGAGAAGACGAGGGAGTAGGCTGCTACAAACATAGGGCTGTGTGATTTGATAGCGAGTTACTGCTGGACAGGTGGGGCCCCATGATTTGACTTGACATTATCATTTTAACTGCGGCGCTACGACCGGTGTGAGTCTCCCGATTCCTACCCACCTCCATACAGGTGCCTCTCCTAATGCTCCACCATGTAGTAGAGGCTGGCTCTTGCATGAGAGCCCACTTCTCCACTTTTTCCTTGCCTCTCTTTCCTCCACATATGCAAAAATGCCATGTAAAGCGCATTATTGTACTTACTTGCTCCTACAGGTGCTAAGCTTGCCACATAGGCATAAAGTCTGATGTGGCAAGTTAATCAAGACGAGAGAGACTAGTTTGGTGACCCAAGGAAGAAACGGTGCTAAGCGCATGTACGTAGGTGCAAAGACAATTTTGAGTCTATAGCTAATTAAATGAAGCAAACTTAGCAACAAAAAACTAATAAGCACACCATTTCATTGGAAGAGGTCACTCCATGGCAAATGCAATAAATACTAGTACTCCCTGGGTACCATAATATAAGAGCGTTTTTGGCACTACACTAGTGTCAAAAACGTTCTTATATTATGGGACGAAGGGAGTACGAAGAAAGAGATAGAGAGAAGTAAAAAAATACACTTATAGCCAACCTTATAGCTAACCTTGTTGTAGTATGAGTGACTAAGTGATGACTATGTATGACATGATAACATCAGATAGCCTAACACACCATGTTAAATCTCCAAGGGCGCGACCGTGCGAGTGACGCGACGGTCGTCGTAGGCGCGACCATGATACAGGCTGCTGGTAGCCCTTGGATCTGAGATAAAACGGTCGCATACTAAGTTGCTGAAAATTTGCAGAATAACCCTCCAGGATAGGATATTCACCCATAGGTCTAGAATCACGCCATTCAACCGTTCAATCTCAGACCCAAGGGCTCTCGGAAGCCCGTATCATGGGAGAATGGAAAGGCACTACCCTGTCGTTCGCACGCTGGCAGTTTGCTCCTACTTGTCCCCGCACGTCCTATAATACTACGACGGTTTGCTCCTAGTCATCCCGTCCTTTCACATTATGGTAGCTCCACTAATCCTAACCCTCCTCCCAAATCCATGGCGTCCCAAATCTCCATGATCGGCGATGAGTACAGGGTTAGAACCATCACCGGCGATAAGTTCGACATCATCTACACTTGTTCTTTCGCGACGGTGAAAGGATGCCTTTCTCGCTTCAGACACATATTCGAAAAATCAGATGATGAGTGGGTCGCTGGGCTAGATGTTGAGTACACCACAGTCCTGGGATGAGAGAAGGATCTAAAGGATGAAGAGAGGAAGAAGACCACCGTGATCCAGGTTTGCGTGCATGACTTATGCTTGGTCTACCACATATGCCATGCCGACGTTGAATGCCTGGATTTTAAGAACTTCCTCGAGAGCAACCTAGTCAAACTCGTTACTGTAGACTTTACGAACGACAAAGAAGTCCTAGGTCGTATAGGCCTCGTTGTAGGCAACCCCTTCGACCTCCAGAAGAATCGGCTGTTGCCCTCTCGTCAACCTTCAATGGTGACCATGGCAGGAGCCATGGTTCATCCTTCGTACCATAAACTGGAGAAACCTCATTACACGTTTCATCGTCATGCATGGCAGCGGAATGTACTAGATATAGACCACATCCACTACGCTACAATGGATGGCTACCTTTGTTTCAATATCTACAAGGGTTGGATGAAGAGAAAGAGCCAAGTGTGCGGTTCAAGCAAAGAAGTACCGGCCAAGAGGAAGAGGGACAAGGACGAAGTCGAGGACGTGGACGAGGACTCCGAGTGAGTAAGGTGTCAGTATCGTTGCTCATGGTGGTTCTAATGTAGTATCTACCGGATTAGTTGCATAGTTTAATTTCATGTGTGCTTTGTTTAATTTGAGGGGTGTGTTGTGCTGAGCCCAGCAGAACTATGTTATGTTTCTTCTTGTTACTTTAACTCTTCAGTATGTACATACTACAAGTATTTCTTTAATAGAACTTAGCACCCCAATTAAGCACGTACTAGCTTTTTTAATAGTACTATATGCATAATTTGGCGACGAGCGCTCTCTATATGTATCACGTTTTTTTTAATTTCAATTTTTGCTCCATGGCGCAATCCATCTATACTACTCCCTCTGTTTCTTTTTAGTCCGCATATAAGGTTTGGTCAAAGTCAAGCTTTATAGAGTTTGACTAACTTTATATTAAAAATATAAACATTCACAATATGAAATCAATATTATCAGATGCACCATGAAACGTATTTTCATACTATATAGTTTTAGTATTGTAGATGTTCATATTTTTTTATATAAATTTGGTCAAACTTTGTGTAGTTTGACTTTGACCAAATCTTATATACGGAGTAGAAAGAAACGGAGGGAGTACTACTGTACAATAGTATACATTTTTTAAAAGGTGAGAGTACTGTTCATCACATATATAGCCAGTTAAATTCTCAACCTAGAACGACGTGCATGCCATGTAGTAAAGCGATACGTAGGAAGTATAGTAAAAATGTGGTAATTTTACCAAGCGATCGGCGAGGGAGCATGGCCTATCATGCGATCCCACATGTCATGATGTACCAAGGCGATGCGCGTGTCCCTCTTTAGGCAGAAGTAATACTACGTGGTTTGAGATGATGGCGAACCGAAGTGTGAAATAATGGTTGCTTCGTCCATCTGGGAAGGTGCGGCATTGTGATTTGATGTCTCATTGCTCATTACTTCTACTGGGCCGGTACGAGTGGGGTGCGTCCCACCTGTTGTTTTGCACTGTTATTTGGTGCCTGGCACGTCGACCCGGTTGCTATATGTCCCACATGTCGGCGATAGGAAGTACAGAATTCATAAAAGGGAGCGTCGACGGAGGAGTATACTACAGAATTCATGAAAGGGGGCAACGTAGTTTTGGAAAAATCTGTTTTTACGGAGTACGTACCCACTAGGGTTTATAGGGCTCATCTAAAAAACATTCGTTTTTCCGTTTGATAATTCTCAATTCTACTACTACTAGTAGTATCATTACATGTTGGATTTCGAGGTGCGTTAGATCACCCGATGCAAGCAGTGTCAAGAGGAAACTAACCAATGCATGTAGAAGTTCATGGAAATTTCGTGGTCAATCATGCATTCGTTCTAATTAATGCCTCGGTAAACATAACTTCTTGAGAAAAACGAGCGTACTAATTACTTGTGCAAAATACGAAATTAATTCAACCACTCACTGTCTACCTTGGTTGGAGAGATTTTGAAATTGAGCCATAAACTGGAAAGGAGGGAGTAGTAACTTTTGTCTCGGCCTTGTGTAGATGCAAAATGTATTTTTTATAGTGGCCTTGTATAAGTAAATGGAGGGAGTACGAAAGGACATATATATTCCAAACAATATGATAATCTCTCTAACCAAGGTACATAGTAGGGACGAGGAGTAAACGGAGGGAGTAGTAAAATTTTCTCCTTGTGCTGCGAGCCACCGCGCGCATGGGCGTGGGAGCGGGCGTAAGGCGTACAGTAGTAGTACTACTACTACTCATAAGCAAGCTTCACCTCATCTTGCGAGCCACCGCGCCCATGGGCGGGGGAGACGGTGTATTAAGAAAGCTTCTCCTCGTTCTGCGAGTTGATGGGACACATCAAAAGTACTCCAGTGTATAGAGCCTTGCCTCTAAGGTAGGGCCCACATGGTTTGCCTCTTTTTTAAAATAACACGTCAAGTCGCAATTTGTTTCTTCACCCGTGGAAGACGATCCTCCCTCTACCAAGCGGACATCGAGTACACGTGTCAAATTACCACGTGGGCTGCCTTTCCGTACAGAAATGAGCTCCACCGTGTACCCACATGGGTGTGGTTGGGAAGGAGATGGGAGTACGTGCGCCGTGCGTGCACCTCTTCTCTTCGTGTACGTCCCCCACCTACGTGGGTGTGTGTGAGAGAGATACAAACCTAGACATAATGTGCCGTCCATCCCCATGCCTCCACCCAGTCCGACCATCAGTCACCACCACGCCCCACTCCTCCTCACCTTATCTCTCATCTTTCTCCCTCCATTTTTATATACAAGGGGCCACTATCAAAATTACAATTTGCAGATATACAAGGCCACTAACACGAATCAATGCAATATTAATGGTGTTTGCCTCCTGGTACTAGCAAAGGAGAACATTAATTGTATCTTGCATGCATGCGGGAGTTTGTAAAAAATGCATCTTTATGCTCCGTGCAATGCACGGTCATCTTGCTAGTCCATGAAAACAACACATGGCAAAATTCCAAGGCGAACGAGGGATTTGAATCAGTTGGGAGGGGCTGTTTGCATCTTGCCCGGGGTAACCAAAATATTGGCGACCCTTTTGTCCACCGGTGCCTTTGCCACCAATGAACGAGGAATGGCTCGGGTGCTCATGCTGTCATGCATCCTCCAGCGCGCACATTGGAGACGAGCTTGCATGAGCTGTGTTTTTTCTTGTCCCACAACACCGCCCGAGCTGCCTGCAGACCGACCGGCGACCCGCAAATTACGCCATCCAACCGTAGCCGCACACATTATGACAGCAACTCAACTAACTGGACGAAATTCACGCAATCATGTAGATAAACTAATATTTCATATAAACAACGATTGAAATCATATAAAATACCAGATTTTTCATACGAACATGACGGATTTCAATATATTCAAATGAACTACGCGGTGCTAGTTCTGGACAGCACAGGTATATAAAACCTGGCCTAAATGGTCGCCTGACGATCAATTTGTGTTCCTCATGTCCGGCAGCATGATCACCGGACTGCCGGGAGCCCCGGAGGTATATGCTTCAGCAGAAAGGACGGCTCACTTCCCCACTGCCCAACTGATGTCATTGGGTGATGCCGAAGATGATGGTGGATGGCACCGGTTCGAGTTCATCACTGGCCACTACTTCTCCATGGCTAGCACCGGCTCGAGTTCATCCTAACATTCCCCTCTTCCGTGGAGCCCATGCAGGTTCGACGAAGGCCCTCTGCTGTGTACACCGGCGTCGCCTCCGCGGTGGCCTTGATGGGACCCAAGCGACGGCGGCCTCCCGTGTTCTAATTCTCCTTGATGATGGTGGCGGACGCGGAGGCGTTGGCCACCGACTCGTCGCTCTCTGCGCACCCAGCTTTTATTGCTGCTTGCATGGCGCGGCCGCCGGCATGGGAGTCTCGGCCACAGAAACGGGAGATGTGGTACGAGGCGGCGGCATGGACGGCAGCAACGACGCCCGTGCGTCGCTCCTCGTCGAGCTGGCCTAGAGCGGCGAGTTGTTGAACCGCGCGCGGGCTTGGGGTGGCAACTTGATCCGTCGGGCGAGGGGAGGGAGGTGGATCAGTGAGTTGCATAGCTCGTATCCGGCGGGTTACCCAGCCGGCTTGGATGTGGAATAACTACTCTTCATAAGCCATTGTAAGAGTGGACAAAATGGCGAAGGAGGAGATAGGGGAGCGGCAGATGTGTGCAATTCTTGGCCGGCGTTTGGCCTCGTTTAAATAGGAGATTAAATAGACGGCGGACGGGAGGAGCTCGGCCGGCGTTGCGTTTAATGCCGGCCCGGTCATGAACGGACGTATGTCCAGAGTGGGTTTCTCGACTTCCACACGGGCGGGATTCATGGAGGCGTTTGAATGCGGCAAGGAGGCGTGTTCAGCCGGTCGTGCAGCGAGTGGCACCCTCGACTCTGACCTAGGATACTGCGCCGTTCTTCCACTGACGTGTCGGCTCTTTGGGTACATGGCCTGCATCTCAGTGACCCAACGCAGGGAGCGCACAGCAGAGGAACCTTTGGTGGGCCAGGGCGGTCAGAAGCGGGCATTTCATGAACCAGTGATTGTTCGTGAGTGTGACGTCATCTTTTTCATGTAGATAAGCCTACTATGTTTATAGCCCGTTCGATACGTTGTGATTCATAAAGACTGCTGCAAACATCAATGTTCTGCTTATCACAGATAAGATTGATTAATACCCGTAACAATCCATGTACTTAACAAAGGGTGCATGCACATATAGGTTGAGCGTATCTCTTGTGTCGTGTGTTGTGTGCGTGCAGGCGTGCGAGTGTTGCGTGCGTGCAAGGGTACGTTTCGGTGTTGCATGCATGGGTGCATACGTGCGTGTGTTCGTGATTGCATGTGTACGTGTTAGTGTTGCACGCCAGCATGCGTGCGTGTGTACGTTTTGTGTACGTGTCAGTGTTGCACGCCTGCATGCGTGCGTATCTTGCTTGCATGCATGTGTACGTGCAGGGTGAGGCTACATGTCAGTCGACTGACTTTTTGCTCTCTGGTCATTAGATTTTCCAGTCGTTGGATACGAAATCAAGGGCCTCCAGTTTATCATCATACTCCACCCCCCTGAGCCGCCATCCACCATCGGCCGAACCGCAAGCCACCGCTGCCCGCGGCTGGCCCGCCCCGACCTCCCCGAAACCACTCCCCACCGCCGGTCCGCCGCCGCACCGGCCATCCCTCTAGGCCCCATCGTGCCGAGCTTTTTCTCTGACGATCCCCAACCCACCGCCCAATCAACGCCCCGCCCCCAACCGGCAGCGACTGCCAACCAGAGGTCTCACTACTTCGAATACCCACCGACCACTAGTTTATTACCATTTATGTACTTCATATACGCACTGACGGGTGGGCCCTATGGTAATGTGTGTTGCTGAATGTGGACCGTTTGACTGCTCAATTGATCATGTTATCAACAAATTACGGAGCTGTATGGTAAGCCAATGACCGTATGATCACCCTAAAATGTACTCCTATTTTATTAACACAGTACAGTCTCAAACTACCATTTCTTTCCTTAAAATACGGGCTGACAGGTGGGCCCCACGGTTATGCTCCCCGATGGTGCAACACTAGTTGCGCCACGTGGAACGTTGACTGGTCAATTGATTGTGTCATCAACAAAATACGGAGTTGTACGAGTGAGCCAGTGACCGTATAATCATGACATGTATTTGTTTAACATGGTACAGACACAAGGGCTCATATATACGCGCAAGCACTCACCGCTATAAGCGCACACACGCGAACCCTACCCCTATGAGCACCTTCGAGATAGTGAGCTAGCATATATGATCTTGAGATTTTATGAAGTCACCATAGGTGCCTCGTAGTCGAGTGGAACGTCTCCTCCCACTGAACGCAGATCACCGGAAAATACTAAAATTAACACAAGATAAATGCGAGCACCGGGACTTTAACCTTGGTAGGCTCGAGAAACAACTATCCTCCTAACCATCCAACCACATGTTGGTTAGCACAACAAAATGTATGTGGTGACCGTGATGAGCTTATTCTGAAGTCCAGTGACCATATCGTGCTTTCCCTTCAAATACAATCACCGTAAGTGTCATCAACAAAATACGGAGCACGCATCAAATGCAAAGTCTGTCAGTGTCATCAACAAAATATGGATACGTATCGTGAGCTAGATACCGTTGTACTATTGTATATGCTTATTTTCTTAGTGGCCGATTGCGTGCGTGGTGTGGTGGGCATATCATTTCTAGTTGTGGTGGGTCAACATGAAGACTCATGGGTCGGTTCCATCCTGCACCACATATAGGTTGGACCGAGACGCGTTATACGAAGACCCATGTGGAGGACTCGGCGTACAACACGAAGCTACTAGAGTCGTGGAGGACTCTATCCCCACTGGTGATAAGCCGACTATATATGATTTGTAACCCTAGGCCCCCAATATGTTATAGAAGCTTGGGGGCTAGTTTGTCGATAGTATACACACACGCACAATGCCTGGTATTCACGTGTACTTTGTACACACCCCTATCACTAATATATAGTACCAGGAGTAGGCTATTTCTTCAACTGCAAGGGTTCGATCCGAACTAGGGTAAAACTTTGCCTCGTATTACCATCCAGCCTAACAGCCAGGGATATCCTACCGAATGATATGATGAAATCATATCTCCCAACTACTAAGAGAGAGGTGTGTCTAGGAGGGCAATGTGTGCGAGAGAGGCCTAAAGATAATGTGCGTGCGGGAGACACGTAGGCTCATATGTGTGCGTATAGAGTGCTAGAATTGACCGTGCGTGTGTATATATGCATGTGAGAGAAATAGTGTTTTCCAACTGAGATTAGTGAAAAGAGTGGTACATAGTAGTCAGAAAGAGAGAGAGAGAGAGAGAGAGAGAGAGAAACAGAGAGAGCATGTGCGTGAGACACCCCGACACCCTGAGAGAGATTGTGAGCATGTGTGAAAGAATGCCAATGCATATAAAGTGTGTACACTTATGAGTTAGATAGAGAGATATATAACGCGTTTTTTAGAACGAGCCGAGGCATAGTGCATCTACGTGTAAAAGGTGGTTCACACAATAAATTAAAATATAAATGGCATTATTATTTTTGGATGATATCATGAATTTTGCAAATTACGTATGGACAAAAATCGGTCTATCAGACACCCATACTCTATTGAATTCTAGCATGTGCGTGTGTTTATTTCATATTATCGATCCATAGAGTGAGATCAGTCTGAAATACAGGCAATGGATGCTTTTGCAATTCATATATAAACATGAATTATTGCACTCCATGTTGTTAGTGTGAAGCACTTTATACATTTTTCACTTGCATGGATACATTCCAAATAGCTAGCTATGAAATAGAATACATGTCGAATTCAACATAAAGGTGGTTTCGAAGATTCGAATTCATAGGAAGTGCATTCATCTATTTGAACCCGAGATAATGGCATTTGTAAATCAGATGTAAAAGGGGGCATCAATCTTTGTCGTGAGTTTGAACATGCTATATATATTCATACGCATATCTAAATTATTTTTTTGCAACCAAGGAGATTATATCTGGAACCATGCATGAATTGAGGTAAGTTGCATACTTTTTAATATATACTGATGTACAATGTATATTCAAATGTACCCCCTCCATTCCAAAATAATCGTAGCTTTAGGATTTTCAAGAGTAAAGATTTGTGAAGTTTGACAAATCCTGAAAGTTCAATTCAAGAGAACGAAAACATTAATGCTTCTGCTCCCAAATATTGAACAAAGCCCCAAATAGGCCTCTGGTCACCCGAAACCATGCGAGACTAATGTTTCGTGGTAGGAAATTACAATCCTGACTCTGGCCCGTGTAGCCTATCGGCCCGATGTCCAAAGGTCTAAACCAGGGTAGCTTTATAACTTCACCAAGACGCCAGTCTCAACCGCCTCCGAGAAGCATTCATACGCCATGGGCGCCTAAACACCCATGCGCTCGGACGAAATCTATCCCGCCCACATTTGGGACACCTGACATGACTGTCCTACCCCCAACCCGCAATTTTAGATGGGGGCAAAGTTTGTAACTTTCCCCAAATTTCAAACAAGCGCGTCTCAAACCGAAACATTGTTCCCCCTTAGTTCCCCGCCTCCCTCCATTTCCCCATTCATACTCCGTGGGTGCCAAAACGCCCTCTCCACCAGCCGCGAAACCCCAGCCTCCTCCATCCTCCACCCCATATCGGCCAATCCACCACCGCCCTCCTCCATTATGCCGGAGCCAGTACACCGATGTCGTCATCCAACACAACCGCAACCACAACACCCTCAAGGACTTAGCAGTTGAAGCCAAGGCAGAGCTGCCTCCATGACGCCGATGCCGACGTGTGCCGTACCAGAACCACTCTGACCACGCCGTCCTGCGCCTCACTGCTGCCGCTCCACTGTCGCAACCATCCACCGCACCGGAGCTATTCCCACTACGCCGTTGTCAGGACCCCGACTCAGTGTCACATCGATCTAGCCTGTAACACCTCATATCACTTTGCGGCCTCACGCACGGTATTCCCACGGGTGTCGCCTTACCTTTGCCCAGGACCGTTTGCGCCTTTTGGCACACGTATATGATAGTGTCGCTAGCATCCATATGAAAAGGAGCCCGGGCTGACATGGCTAGTTGTAAACCCAAAGTGGCACAGACTTACGAGGACAGCATCCATGACCCACATCGAGCGTGTCGGTCATCGCGAATAAGTTCGGGCTGTAGCACTGGGCTAGCAGGACTCGATAAACCGGGCTGTAGCGGGCTAACGGGACTCCGGTACTCAACGTGACATTTCCCGAAGGGACAGACACGAGAGCGAAGAAGGACACATGCCGGCCAGCCTAAGTGTTCGGAGCGGTAGCAAGCTACCATGGCTCGGTGGAAACACTAGGAGACATTTCCCGTAAGAGAGGCTACCAAAGATAAACAACTAGATAGTCGGATCCCACACATACCAAGCATTTCAATAACATACACACAATATGCTCGATATGTGCAAATACAACTGGCATCACAACATGACTCTCGACTCAAGTATTTATTCAATAGGCCCGAGGGCGAGATATTACAAGCAGGGTCTCATGACCCAACATTGAAACATACAAGTCAAAACACAAGCGAGAAGCTAACGGTGCGAGTGCGAGACATCTACAAATGAAAAAGGCTTAGAAGCGACTATCTACTAGATCTGCCGAGGGCACAAGATCGTAGCTGAGGTAACAAGCTAAACATCGAAGTCCACGTGGAACTACTAGCGAGGCTGAAGTCTCTCTGCAAAAACATAAAATAGGCAAGCGTGAGTAAAAATGTACCCAGCAAGACTTACATCGAACTAACTACATATGCATCATTATCAACAAAGGGATGGTGGAGTTTAACTGACAAGCCAGCTTTGACTCGGTGGCTATCCTAGACTATGACCGCAAGTAACTCTTTTGAGGTGGCGCACGAGTCCACATATTCACCATATCAATACACCACTATGGATCCGCTCCGTCTCTCTCGAGAACGCCATCCATAGCACTCACACTTATCTTGCGTATTTTAGAGTATCCACTTTCATTGTCTATGAACTGTTATAGGCAACCCGAAGTCCTTTACGCGGACACGGCTATTGAATAGATGATATTAACCTGCAGGGGTGTACTTCTTCATACATGTTTCCACCACTTAGCGTCGCACACGACATGTGCTCGGCGGACTTCAGCTTAAAGCCGGCGTGGGTGTAGACCACGACCTACCTGAACACTCAAGTCTCTAGTCGGGTTTATCGCCTATTTGGGTTCCATCTATGAGGAGTTCCGCCAAGTTTTGCTCACAGCCCCAAGCGATGTGAGCAGGGTTCCGTGACACCAATCGGGCGCCCGGTTTACCGGCCATGTGCCTACCGCATCACAGCCCACCCCTACGGTCAAGACCTTTGCGCACGGCCTCCAGACATACTACAAACACGAAACTACTTGCAACTCCCGGACAGAGGACAAGGGTGAATAAGAAGTCGGCGGGGTCATATTTCAGGCCCAATGCATGGTAGTAGCTGAATCATGGATCACAAACACGAACTCAGTTCCTAAGGGCGGCTTCAATGAGACAACCCACCATGTACTCCTACATGGCCTCTCACCGATACCTTTACCGTCGTGTTCACACACTTAGCTCACACAGTGAGGACATGTTCACACACCTCCGATTCATTCCCGATGAATCGGACTGACTCAACTCTAAGCGATAGAGGCATGACAAACAAACATGAATGAGTAGGCACAACAGGCTCAAACAACTCCTACTCATGCTAGTGGGTTTCATCTATTTCTTGTGGAATGACAGGTCATGCAAAGGATAAAGGGGTTCAGCTACATGAGCGGTAATAGTTGAATCGTTGTTGTCCTAATGCAGTAAAATAGAGCAGGAGCGAGAGAGTGGGATTGTATCGGAATGAACAAGGGGGTTTTGCTTGCCTGGCACTTCTGAAGATAGTATATTTCTTCATTGGTGTCATCGATCTCATCGTCGGAACCACGTCTATCGAGAGGGGACAAACACCGGCAACTGAGAAAGAACACAATCAATGCAATGCCACAATATGATGCATGATCATGACATGGCAATATGATCTGATTTGAGCTAATGCACCTGGCTATGATTTAAATGAAGTTGGTTTCAATACATGATTCAAATTCCAACTCCATATATGATTATTTAAAAGCCCTTTATTTGCTTTGTCCAAAACAGAGGACAAACATTGTTCAAACATGCATGAAAATGGTACAGATGGATTCCTTGAATTTTTCTGATAATTTTTCATATATAATTTGTTTGATTTGGAGCTACGGTTGATTTTATATGAATTTTAGAAGTTTGCAACAATTTCTGGAATTTCCTATATAAAAATAAGTCCAGAAAATAAGTTATGCGTCGACTGACATCATCATGGCGTCGGCAGGTCAAGCTGGCGCCTCAGGTCAAACTGACCGGTGGGGTCCAGCAGTGGGTGACTAACTAACTAACCTAGTTTAATTAGCATTAACCTAGGTTAGACTAACTAAGTTTTAAACCTAAACTAGATTAATTATCAGGCGGGGCCCGCAAGTCGATGGGAGAGAGGGAGAGTCAAACCGGGCAGTGGGGTCAAGCCACGCCGGTCAAGGGGTCAAAGCCTGCCGGCGTTTCACCGCCGGCGAGGCCAGATGCGGCGGCGGGCTTCGGGTTTGGTCCTCCGTCAACCAAATCGACGACGGAGAGCATCTGACTCTTTGGTGATCCCGCGCATCCAGCAGTGCAAGCGGGTGTGGTGGGGTGGCCTGAAAAGTGGCCGGCAACGAGGTTTAGCGGCGGCAGCAGCTCGGGCATTCTCGGAGTGGCGCTACAGAGCTTGGAAGGAGGCGCTGCGGGTGGCTACGGGTTCATGCGATCGTGACGAGAACGACGGTGGGCTCGGGAACAAGCTGCGGTGGCTGTGGCCACGGCTACGCCATGGCCGGCGGCGAGATGCTCCGGTCATGGTTGGGGATCGGGGCTAGAGCTCGCGAAGGATGACGAGGGAATGGGGAATCGGGTCAAATGCTCACCGCGGAGCTGCAGGATGGTTAGCGGGCTCGAGGGCGCTGGGTGGCGAATCGGCGGAGAAGGGCGCCGGGCGAAGGTTGAAGACGATGCGATGGCGGCTGCTCGGGGCCCTTCAGTCGCGTGAGGCAGCGACGAGGAGGACGAGGGCGGAACAGCGGAGCTCGGGGCGTGTCGGAGGCGAGGGGAGGCGGTGGCTGCGGCTATGGCGAGCGGCGGCGGTGGCGCTTCGGCTGGTGAGAGGAGAGAGAGCGAGAGGAGGAGAGGGTGCAGCGAGTGAGGGAGAGGAGCGAGGGACACGGGCATCGTCGTGGCGTCGCTAGAAGGGGCCGGGAAGAGCCAAGCAGGCGGGGAGGGAGGAGGTGGCGGGCAGGCGGCCAGGCGCCTCCGTCCTTGGCGAGGAGGAAGACGACAGGAGGAGGCGGTGGTGGGCTGGGCAGCTCTTTGTCTTTGCATAGTGTTGGGCTCTTGGGTGGGCTGCCGGAGTAAGCTAAGGTAAGTTCTCTCTCTCTGCTTTTATTTATTGTTTTCTATTTTGTTACATTTTGGTTTGGTTTAGTAAAATACTAAACCATTTTATAAAATCCTGAAAATAATTATGTGGCTAGAACTAAAATATACCAAACCACATAAAATGTTCGAATTATTGAACATATATTAATTATATATAGTATATATATCCAATGCAAATAGTTATTGAATTGACTCAAAGGCCCAAAATAAATGTTTGATCACTCCAAAAATATTGGTTTGCACTTTACCTCATGCCAATATTTATGCGGAATAATGGAACATTTTCTTGAACTCCTTTGATGAGATTTAAATGTTGGTTATTTTAGAGGTTTTTCGAGGCTTTTGAAAATTCCTCAATTCAAATTTCGTTTGAATTTAAACATGATGCACACATGGAAGCTAGCATAGGTCAGGCCAGAGCTAGGATGTGACAACTCACCCCCACTAAACAAGAATCTCGCCCCGAGATTCCAGCGAGAAGTAAGATGAAGGGGAGCATAAACTAACACAATCTTCACGATCCAGGTTGCACTTCAAGTGAGCGTTGATTCGTTGTATACGTTGATCTTGACATCCTTGCTTTCGAGACCCTTCATCAAGCATGAGGACAGAGACAACTCTACAATGATAGATCATCTTAATGATCACAAGATCAAGTTACGGAATGAGACGTAGAGACATCTCTCGAGCTGCGACACGAAGCGCACATCTAAAGGAATGAAGTGGAACAGATGACGAGGATTCACTAGGTAGATAACAATTCCACACCTAAGAGAGTGGTGAATGGTTGTCAACGTAGCGAGAATTTGAGTTTTCATGATACCATAGCGAGACACCTCGGAGAAGGTGACTCGTGGAACCATTACCTTAAGTGGCAAGAAGAATTACTTTTGATTCAGAGATCATTGAAACTCTCTATACCAGCCTAAAGCAATTCTCGAGCGATTGTTTAGAGGGGTTCGGTGGAATGGCATAACTGGATTAGAATGGATGATGTGGATTACCTTGTTGAAAACAACACAAGGGATGATTTTAGTAACTGGGGAGAAGCTCAACAGTAAAGAGTGAGTCCACTGTTTGAAAAGTTATAGCATAACCGAGGAAATTGAGAGCAATCCCAGTTAGTACCGATGATAGCACCTAATGCTTGTGCGTGCTCTCAAGAACTTGAGCATTTCCATATTCATCAAGGTTTTACCAATATCCGTGTCAGGGATCCTGGCAACACAACATACTACCATGACGAATGCCGGTGGAGGATGCAGATACAAAGGAAGACAACACTTTCTCAGACTTCACCTTAGCGGGGCCAAGGGGACTAAATCGGGATGATCGACCGAGAGACATTTAGCACTCCGCTTCTAATGTTCTCCTTGATGTTCTGGTGCAACCCATTAATTAAAATGGTTTGGTTCCCAGAACATCAAGTAAAAGATCGGACTTCGGGAACTTAAGAATACATAAGGAACAACTAAGGAGTAAATCCTACAAAGTCCTTATGGGGAGGTGACCAACTTTCTCAATCAAGATACTACAATAATAGGTCTTCCGGTTGGATGAGTTGGCCACGACATCCACTTTACCGGTTAGAGAGACCAATATTATAATTCTTGGGAAACGTTCCAACCATCATATCTGCCTGAGAATCAGATCTGGTTGGTGTAAGACTAATCTAGACTCTTTGAGACTAGAAAGAAAAAAGAAAGTTTGCAACACAAACCGACGAGATAACGTTGCAAGATTCTCGGGAAATGAACTACGATGGCAAGCTCCAAAACATGAGCTGGTTCTGCTACAAACATGTGAACACGTTGTCCCAGACAAACATGATCCCATGGTAGTCTTACAATAAAACACTACCGAGTTCCGGTGGGGAACCATCATCGAGGATATCGAAGTCCTTGCATATGGTATACTCTTAAGAAGGAGCTTCTTCTCCTTGAACAAATCAATCAGTGGCTTGGTGTGCTACAGAATACATATGGAGTGGAGGTAATTAATCTACCAAACCATAGTATACTTTGCACATGTGTGACTAACTTGGGATGATTCCAAGGAAGCAACATTGACTTTATCAAATTCACGGCGGCAACTTACATTAAATGCACGTGAATCTAAGGAAATCACTTCTTACATCCGAACATATGCTTCATGAACGAAACATGAAGGCATTGTTTATAGAAGTTTCCAACACTAGCTTAATGTTCAACAAAATCATGGAGAAGTCAAGGATGTGGTCGATGGGCTCAACAACAGTTCGTCCAGATTCCCATGGAGATGGAATTCCATAACTATGTGAACAAGGTGATAGTATTGGTCAGACCCAAAGGATATAATGGTGTATGCCCGAGGGATCAACCACGGTAAGACAACATTACGAACATCGTTGGTTCTGATTTGATTTGAGAATAGCCCACACTCAAATCAAAGTTTTCGCAAGACGATAGCTCCAACAACTGGTTTCGAGGATCAATTGATGAAGATATCATCTTTCTTCATCACACGCACACAAAAGATATCCCTTAACATGAGCTGAGTCGAACAAGCTTTTATCTTCCAACTCTCCAAGTTGTTGTTTTAGCTTAACCAACTAGCTCAGGGGTATGCAACACAGATTCTTGGAGAAGGGGTGGTTTATATGAAACCAACTGGATCACGAACTCAACATAGCAGTCAGGTGACAACCTGGTAATACTTCCGAGAAGATATTCGGAACATCACGAACCACCGATATGTTACTAAGCTCGAGAACAATCTTGCTTTTCAGAGCAAGACGATATGATCAAATAAGCAAGGGATTGAATAATCCTAACTCATTGATCGAAGAGTGCACCAGAAGTAAGGACTAGGTAGCACGATCTATCTTAGGATGATGATTCAAGAACCAACATGCTAAGAATGAAATTATTATCCATTTAACTACCAAGCAACAGAGTTGCTAGCAGTATTGATTTCACACACCACGACTCACTTGTCGGCATTCTGGTTACAATAACACGAAAACCGAGGAGTGAACAATGATGGCAAGAAGTATTACTGCGTCAAGAATTCATAAGAGGTAGTGCAATTCTCATGATATTCTTAATATAAAGATAATAATACTCCAAGGTAGAACAGAACAAAAGCTGGATTGGCATTTTGATCTGTGGAATACAACTGCTTTGACCCAATCCTGGAAATGGACAAGGTGCTGGAGTTCGTTTCTCCTAGTCATTCTGGAATAGAATGGCTTGACGAACCACAAGAATAATAAGCATCGATGAGCTCAAGTGCACAACTACTCTTGACTATCAAATGATAGACGGGGGTCAGAATACAACTAAAGAGGGACAACTCAAAGAACATATGATTTCCTGAGTTGTGGATGCATGGATTAGAATGTCGAACGAGTTCAACAAATTTCTTCCGGATAATCCATGCGGAAAGGTAGAACTGGTAGAGTCACAATATAAAATGGAGAACTCATCAAGAGCACTCCTACTGTGATCTTTTGATCCAACAAACTTCTGCCATAAGCGGTTCATAGTATTTGGAAGAAAGAAATACCACGGACCCCGAGGAATAATGCAAAGGTTACTAATAACCTAAAGGTACGAGCAACACTATCAACATGAGGTAAGTAGGGTGAATCTCGGGTTCAAAACCCAGGAGTAGGATACCTACTACTAATTGGCATCACGGGATGCTTTCGAGAATGAAGGCCAGAATCATCACACCGGGAACACAAAACATGGCTAGATTACTAGATGATCCCCTAAGACACCTAGGGTCATAATAATAATTCCATCATATATGTCGAGGCAATAGAATACCTCAACTCCGCATTTAGTGTGATTACTCTGGCCCAAAGGAACATCGGAACGGGGGGAAGGGATTTTGCAAATGCTTCAGACTATTTAGAGACCTGGGATGACTCGGACAGCATAACGGCTGTAAATGCTCAAAATGATTGGAGACATGCTACAAAAATGGTGGCATAGCCACTCCGAAGCACAATATCAAGGTTTCGAGATCAACAGTTATGAACATACGGAAGTAGTAAAACTGAGCTGAGATTTGAAACTAACAATTCTATAAGTCAATGGATTAGTAACACGTCATCCTAATAGATAGATGAAAAGGCCTAGTTCTTAAATCCCCTTAGAAGAGAAGAGGTTGACTCAGATCAGAAGGCCATGAGGTATAAGGAGTAAAAAGAGCCTTACGTTCCATCCCACAATCAATTCCCCTACATATAACTAAAGCATTTCTAGACACAACTTCGACCAGTTTGGCTTGGTAATCCCTGAGCGATCAAGCTCGATACCAAAGCTGTCGGGACCCGACTCAATGTCACATCGATCTAGCTGTAACACCTCATATCACTTTGCGGCCTCACGCACGGTATTCCCACGGTGTCGCCTTACCTTTGCCGGGACCGTTTATGCCTTTTGGCACACGTATATGATAGTGTCGCTAGCATCCATATGAAAAGGAGCCCGGCTGACATGGCTAGTTGTAAACCCAAAGTGGCACAGACTTACAGGACGAGGCATCCATGACCCGACATCGAGCGTGTCGGTCATCAGCGAATAAGTTCCGGGCTGTAGCACTGGGCTAGCAGGACTCCGGTAAACCGGGCTGTAGCGGGCTAACAGGACTCCGGTACTTAACGCGTGACATTTCCCCGAAGGGACAGACACAGGAACAAAGAAGGACACTTGCCGGCCAGCCTAAGTGTTCCGAAGCAGTAGCAAGCTACCATGGCTCGGTGGAAACACTAGGAGACATTTCAAGGTAAGAGAGGCTACCAAAGATAAACAACTAGATAGTCAGATCCCACACATACCAAGCATTTCAATAACATACACACAATATGCTTGATATGTGCAAATACAACCTGACATCACAACATGACTCTACGACTCAAGTATTTATTCAATAGGCTCCGAGGAGCGAGATATTACAAACAGGGGTCTCATGACCCAACATTCAGAGCATACAAGTCAAAACACAAGCGGAAGCTAACGTGTCTGAGTGCAGACATCTACAAATGAAAAAGTCTTAGAAGCCTGACTATCTACCAGATCCTGTCGAGGGCACAAGATCGTAGCTGAGGTAACAAGCTAAACGTCGAAGTCCACGTGGAACTACTAGCGAGACTGAAGTCTCTCTGCAAAAACATAAAATAGGCAAACGTGAGTAAAAATGTACCCAGCAAGACTTACATCAGAACTAACTACATATGCATCATTATCAACAAAGGGGATGGTGGAGTTTAACAGCAGCAAGCCAGCTTTGACTCGGTGGCTATCCTAGACTATGACTGCAAGTAACTCTTTTGAGGTGGCGCACACGAATCCACATATTCACCATATCAATACACCACTATGGATCCGCTCCCGTCTCTCTACGAGAACGCCATCCATAGCACTCACACTTATGTTGCGCATTTTAGAGTATCCACTTTCATTGTCTATGAACTGTTATAGGCAACCCAGAAGTCCTTTACCGCAGACATGGCTATTCGAATAGATGATATTAACCCTGCAGGGGTGTACTTCTTCATACATGTTTCCACCACTTAGCGCCCGCACACGACATGTGCTCGGCAGACTTCAGCTTAAAGCCGGCGTGGGTGTAGACCACGACCTACCTAGACACTCAAGTCTCTAGTCGGGTTTATCGCCTATTTGGGTTCCATCTATGAGGAGTTCGGCCAAGTTTCACTCACAGCCCCAAGCGATGTGAACAGGGTTCCGTGACACCAATCGGGCGCCGGTTTACCGCCACGTGCCTACCGCATCACAGCCCATCCCTACGGTCGAGATTTGCGCCTGGCCTCGACATACTACAAACACGAAACTACTTGCAACTCCGGACAGAGGACAAGGGTGAATAAGAAGTCGGCGGGGTCATATTTCAGGCCCAATGCATGGTAGTAGCTGAATCATGGATCACAAACACGAACTCGGTTCCTAGGGCGGCTTCAATGAGACAACCCACCATGTACTCCTACATGGCCTCTCACCGATACCTTTACCAAATCGTGTTCACACACTTAGCTCACACACACAAGAGGACATGTTCACACACCTCGATTCATTCCCGATGAATCGGACTGACTCAACTCTAAGCGAGAGCAGGCATGACAAACAAACATGAATGAGTAGGCACAACAGGGCTCAAACAACTCCTACTCATGCTAGTGGGTTTCATCTATTTCTTGTGGAATGACAGTCATGCAAAGGATAAAGGGGTTCAGCTACGCAGCGGGTAATAGTTGAATCGTTGTTGTCCTAATGCGATAAAATAGAGCGAGGCGAGAGAGTGGGATTGTATCGGAATGAACAAGGGGGTTTTGCTTGCCTGGCACTTCTGAAGATAGTATATTTCTTCATTGGTGTCATCGATCTCATCGTCGGAACCACGTCTATCGAGAGGGGACAAACACCGGCAACTGAGAAAGAACACAATCAATGCAATGCCACAATATGATGCATGATCATGACATGGCAATATGCTGTGATTTGAGCTAATGCACCTGGCTATGATTTAAATGATGTTGGTTTCAATACATGATTCAAATTCCAACTCCATATATGATTATTTGAATGCCCTTTATTTGTTTTGTCCAAAACAGAGGACAAACATTGTTCAAACATGCTTGAAAATGGTACAGATGGATTCCTTGAATTTTTCTGATAATTTTTCATATATAATTTGTTTGATTTGGAGCTACGGTTGATTTTATATGAATTTTAGAAGTTTGCAACAATTTCTGGAATTTCCTATATAAAAATAAGTCCAGAAAATAAGTTACTGCGTCAGCCTGACATCATCATGACGTCAGCAGGTCAACTGGGCGCCTCCAGGTCAAACCTGACCAGTGGGGTCCACTGGTTAGTGACTAACTAACTAACCTAGTTTAATTAGCACTAACCTAGGTTAGACTAACTAAGTTTTAAACCTAAACTAGATTAATTATCCGGGCGGGGCCCGCAAGTCAGTGGGAGAGAGGGGAGAGTCAAACCGGGCAGTGGGGTCAACCCACACCGGTCAAGGGGTCAAAGCCTGCCGGCGTTTCACCGCCGGCGAGGCCAGATGCGGCGGCGGGCTTCGGGTTTGGTCCTCCGTCGACCAAATCGACGACGGAGAGCATCTACGAGCTGCTGGTGATCCCGCGCATCCAACGGTGCAAGCGGGTGGTGGGGTGGCGGAAAAGTGGCGGCGGCGAGGTTTAGCGGCGGCAGCAGCTCGGGCATTCTCGGAGTGGCGCTACAGAGCTCGGAAGGAGGCGCTGCGGGTGGCTACGGGTTCATGCGATCGTGACGAGAACGACGGTGGGCTCGGGAACGAGCTGCGGTGGCTGTGGCCACGGCTACGCCATGGCCGGCGGCGAGATGCTCCGGTCATGGTTGGGGATCGGGGCTAGAGCTCGCGAAGGATGACGAGGGTAGGGGGAATCGGGTCAAATGCTCACCGCGGAGCTGCAGGGATGGTTAGCGGGCTCGGGGGCGCGCCGGGGTGGCCGAATCGACGGAGAAGGGCGCCGGCCAAGCTTGAAGACGATGATGATGGCGGCTGCTCGGGGCCCTTCAGTCGCGGAGACGAGAGGAGGACGAGGGCGGAACAGCGGAGCTCGGGGCGTGTGAGAGGCGAGGGGAGGCGGTGGCTGCGGCTATGGCGAGCAAGCGGCGGTGGCGCTCGGTGGTGAGAGGAGAGAGAGCAGAGGAGGAGAGGGTGCAGCGAGTGAGGGAGAGGAGCGAGGGGACACGGGCATCGTCGTGGCGTCGCTAGAAGGGGCGAGGAAGAGCCAAGCAGGCGGGGAGGAGGAGGTGGCGGTGGCAGGCGGCCACGCGCCTCCGTCCGTCTGGCGAGGAGGAAGACGAGGGAGGAGGCGGTGGTGGGCTGGGCATTCTTTGTCTTTGCTGATGTTGGGCTCTTGGTGGGCTGCCGAGTGGTGAGGTAAGTTCTCTCTCTCTGCTTTTATTTATTGTTTTCTATTTTGTTTTGTTTTGTTTTGGTTTAGTAAAAATACTAAACCATTTTATAAAATCCTGAAAATAATTATGTGGCTAGAACTAAAATATACCAAACCACATAAAATGTTCCAGAATTATTGAACATATATTAATTATATATAGTATATATATCCAATGCAAATAGTTATTGAATTGACTCAAAGGCCCAAAATAAATGTTTCAGTCACTCCAAAAATATTGGTTTGCACTTTACCTCATGCCAATATTTGTACGGAATAACAGGAACATTTTCTTGGACTCCTTTGATGAGATTTAAATGTTGGTTATTTTTAGAGGTTTCTGAGGCTTTTGAAAATTCCTCAATTCAAATTTCATTTGAATTTATACATGATGCACACATGGAAGCTATCATAGGTCAGGCTAGAGCTAGGGATGTGACAGCCGTCGCTCGCCGCCTCGGATCTGGTTCCCCGCGGCCGATAGACGGCCACCGCACCACACTCAACAACTTGGCCATGGGTTCGTCCAAGGCTCCACCGTCCTCCACAACTTCTCGTTTCCAGCGAACCACAAGAAAATCGTTGGAAAAACAGAAGGAGGACACATCACTGCTAGTAGAAAGAGGTACTCCTCTTCCCTTATTCGTGCAAATCTTACGTCTCTGCTCACATCGTATTCATCCCACAAAAGAAACTAGTTGAGCGCTTCTTACTACATCTTCTTCGTGATACTAAATGCACAAGGTTTCCTCCGTTTACTATTTCACCTTTGCTAGAGGTCAGTAGCCCACCTGGATTTCAATTCAGGGTCAGTCGAACCGTAATTAAAAGAAGCATCACCCGCTTAGGCGCGCGGAGCACCTAGTCCCCTGTTCCCTGGGGAAGCGGCACATCGGTGTCTATCATAGGGGTGTGGGGCGTAGGAGCTGCTTGCGCCCGATCTGGAGGTCGGCGGGGCTTGAATGGATGGCCGGGGGGCGGTGCCAAGCACGGCGGTGCGGTGAGGTTGAGGGGAGGGCACAGGCAGGGGAGGAATACTGGGCCGGTGGTCGCTAGCGTTTCAACACTGACTGGCTGGAGGTAGATGAAGGCGATCTGCCCGTTCTTTGTACATCAGACAGTGCAGAAAAAATGGACTGACCTATTAGTTTCAGTTGACTGTTACTTTCATAGAATCCTGTAGTAATTTAGTGTGCCATACATGTTGTAGAGCTATCATATCTCTCCCGTCATTTATTTCTCACCGACCTGCTATCTGCTACCTTTACATTGTACTAATTGTGCACACACTTCACCCATACTCACACTATTGTTTTTTTATGCATGGGTATTTTAGACTCTCGTGAATGCAGAAAAGAAAAGACAGAAGTCGCTCCAATGTAATTTGAAGATAAGCACTAAGCATTTCAGCGCTTTAATGGGTGCAGTCTCAGCAGTTGGAGACAGTAAACGTAGCTCTGCAGCTGATGATCTCAATTGCCACACACAACCATCCCAGGTGCTTGCTTTAACTTCGCCTCAAATGTGGTTGCATGTTGCATATGGTGTCTAGCTTGTATTTCTTCCAATTTGGTTAAATTGCATCTGCTTACTTTACACATTAAACCTTTGATAATGACATGCCTTCCTATTTTTGATACATACTACATATGTCTATTAACCATGTTCGTACATCAAACTAATGCTCTTTTGTATCCCTCGTCAATCACTTATGATGAGACAGCCACCCGAGTGGGTTATTGTGAGACGCCCTACTTGTTTAAAGAGTGCAGTGTCATCCTCCCCACATGATCCTCAAGAAACAGCAAGGCTAAATGAAGATAGTCAACCTATCTCTCTAGTTGATGACCGCAATTCCCCCACACCACCATCGCAGGTGCGTGCTCTTACTTGGCAGTGTGATATGTGGTTGCATGTTGCATATGGTATCTACCTTGTAATGCTTCTAATTAGGGTAAATTGCATCTGCTTAGTTAACACATTATACTTGTGAATATGACATGCCTTCCTATTTTTGGTACATACTACGTCTTTCTATTAACCATGTTCTTACATCAAACTACTTTTCTTGTGTATCCCTCATCAATCACTTCTGACGATACACCTTCAAGTTGACAGTGTAATATTGGTTGCATCTTGCATATCATTTCAAACATGTATTGCCTCTAATTTGTTGAAGTGCCACTTATAATGAGACACATCTAACTTGGTAGAGTGATTTTGGTTGGATCTTTCATATTTTGTCTAGATTGCATTGCTTTTAATTTGTTGAAATGCCTTCTTCTTAGCGTTTTTCATACATACTCCATAATCCTACAATGTGGTTGCCATACATAAAAGTTGTGTTCGTCTATATCATGCATCAACGAATTTGGAAGTGCAAATTTCGTTCCTTTTTCTTGTGTGTTTACTTGACAAGGCAAAATCTGAAAGGATGAAGGCACGGAATGATGGTGGTCCTCTTGAGCAACCGAAACAGATGATCTCTGCAGATTCTCCTGCTACTCATACTGCAGTGCTAGTTCCATATATCATCTCCCCTATTCCACAACCCAAGGTGCTTGCTCTAACATGGCAGTGTGATATCTAGTTGCATGTTGCATATGGTGCCTAGCTTGTATTGCTTCTAATTTGTTAAATTTCATCTCCTTAGCTTACACATTATACATGTGAATATGACACGCCTTCCCGTTTTTGGTACATACTACATCTGCCTATCACACCATGTTCTTACATCAAACTATTGTTCTTTTGTATCCTGCATCTATCGCTTATGATGAGACAGTCACGCCCGTGGGTTAATATGAGACGTAATACTCTTATAAAGAATGCAATTTCATCCTCTCCACATGACTCTCAAGAAACAGTAAGCCTAAATGAAGATATTGAACGTAGCTTTGTACTTGAAGACCGCACTTCCCCTACACCACCATCACAGGTGCTTGCTCTAACTTCGCAGTGTGATATGTGGTTGCATGTTGCATACGGTGTCTTGCTTGTAATGCTTCTAGTTAGGGTAAATAGTAATGCTTCTAGTTAGGGTAAATAGCATCAGCTTAGTTTACACACTATACCTGTGAATATGACATGCCTTCCTATTTTTGGTACACACTACATCTATGAGTTAACCTTATTCTTACATGAAACTACCTCTCTTCTGTATCCTGCATCAATCACTTACGATGAGTCACCTTTATTAGTTGCATATTGCATATTATTTATAGCCTGTTGCCATGTATTGCTTCTAATTTGGTCAAATACATTTGTTAGGGCACCCTTTTAATTTGGCAGAGTGATATTGGTTTCATCTTTCATATGGTTTCTAGCTTGAATTGATTCTAACAAGTTCAAGCACCTTGTGCTTAGTTTACACTTTATACATCACACATGTCAATATGTCACGTCGTCCTGTTTTTCATCCATATGCGATCCTCCTATCATGCGGCTGCCTTACATGAAAGTAGTGTTCGTCAGTATCGTGCATCAATGAGTTCTGAAGAGCAAATTTTATTCCTTTTTCTTGTGGGTTTGACTTGACAAGGCAAAATCAAGAAAGAGGAAGGAAAAGAGTAAGCAAGGTGATGATGGTGGTCCTCTGCAGCAACGTAAACGGGGCATGTGTACCGATTCTCCTTGTACTGATAGTGCATTACAAGGTCCAAGTCTCCGCTCCCCTACTCCACCATCCAAGGTGCTTGCTCTAACTTGGCAGTGTGATATCTGGTTGCATGTTGCATATGGTGTCTAGCTCGTATTGCTCCTAATTAGTGTAAACTGCATCTGCTTAGCTTACACATGATACATGTGAATATGACACGCTTTCCTGCTTTTGGTACATACTATATCTGTCTATCACACCATGTTCTTACATGAAACTACTCTTCTTGTGTATCCTGCATCAGTCACTTATGATGGGACACCTTTAAGTTGGCCGTGTGATATTGGTTTGCGTCTTGAATATGATTTCTAGCATGTATTGCTTCTAGTTTGATGAACGCCACCTATGACGAGACAATTTTAACTTGGCAGAGTGATATTGATTGCACCTTCCATATGGTGTCTAGTTTGCAGTGCTTCTAATTTGTTGAAGTGTCTTCTGCTTATTTACCACATCGTAGGTGTGACTATGTCAAGCCGTCCATTTTTTCGTACATATTCCATCCTCGTATCATGACTTTGCCTTTCATCAGAGTAGTGTTCATCAGTATCATGCATGAGTGAGTTCTGAAGAGCGAATTATATTCCTTTTTCTTGTCGGTATGACCTCACAATGCAAAATCAATAAAGCTTAAGGAAATTGGCAAGGCATTGGATGATGGTGGTCCTTCTGAGAAACTGAAACGGAGGTTCTCTACAGATTCTACTCCGCCATCCTCCCAACAAATTCGCAAGACAATGCAAGGCTAGACAGACAACGTAGCTGTGTAGATGATGAGCACATCTCCCCTACTCCACCATCACAGGTGCTTGCTCTAACTTGGCACTATTATATGTGGTTGCATGTTGCGTATGATGTCCAGCTTGTATTGCTTCTAACTTTGTTGAATTGTATCGTCTTACTTTACACATAATGCCGGTGAATATGACATGTGTTCATGTTTCTACATCAGACTATTGTTCTTGCATATCCTGCATCAGTCACATATGATAAGGCACCTTTAAGTCGCCACTGTGATATTGGTTGTCTCTTGCATATGCTTTCTAGCATGTACTGCTTCTAATTTGTTGAAACGCCATACAGTTTCAACTTGGCAGAGTGATATTGGTTGCATCTTTCATATGGTGTCTAGCTTGCAGTGCTTCTAATTTCTTGAAATGCCTTCTGCATAGTTACCACATCATAGGTGTGATTATGTCACACCATCCTATTTTTCATACATATTCCATCCTCGCATCCTGTGTTTGCCTTTCATCCGAGTAGTGTTCGTCAGTATCATGCATGAATGAGTTCTGAAGAGCGAATTGTATTCCTTTTTCTTATCGGTTTGACTTCACAATGCAAAATCATTACAGCTAAAGGAAATTAGTCCAGCAGTGGATGATTGTGGTCCTTTGGAGCAACTCAAACAGGGGCTCTCTACAGATTCTACTGCGCCATCCACCCAACAAGATTTGCAAGACAACACAAGGCTGGACAGTCAACGTAGCTGTGTAGATGATGAGCACATCTCCCCTACTCCACCATCACAGGTGCTTGCTCTAACTTCGCACTATTATACGTGGTTGCATGTTGCGTATGATGTCTAGCTTGTATTGCTTCTAACTTGAGTTGCATCTGCTTACTTTACACATAATGCATGTGAATATGACACGTGTTCCTGTTTGTAGAACATACGTGTACATGATGAGCACATCTCCCCTACTCCACCATCACAGGTGCTTGCTCTTACTTGGAACTGTTATATGTGGTTGCGTTTTCAGTATGATGTCTAGTTTGTATTGCTTCTGATTATGTTGAATTGCATCTAAGTAGCTTACAACTTATACCTGCAACGATCACTTACCCATAAGACACATTAACTTGGGACTGTGATGTAGGTTGCATCTTGCATTGTCTTCTAGCTTGTACTGCTTCTAATTTCTTTAAATGGCACTTACGACGAGACACTTTTTACCTGACAGAGTGATATTGGTTGCATGTTCATATGGTGCCTAGCTTTCATTTCTTCTAATTTTGTTGAAATGCCTTTCGATTACTGTTTTTTCATACATATTCCATCCTCCTATCGTGCGTGTGAATATGAAATGCTGTCTTTTTTGTATATATTACATCCTCCTATCCTGCGCTTGCCTTACATCAAAGTAGTGTTTGTCTGTATCATGCATCAACCAGATTTGCAGAGCTAATTTTATTCATCTTCTTGTGGTTTTGACTTCATAAGGCAATATCAGAAAATAGGAAGGAAAAGAGTATGTTAGGGGATGTTGGTGGTCCTCCGCACCAACGCAAACAGAGACTCTCTAGATTTTCCACTGCTACTGCTAATGAAGTTGAAGTCCCAAGTCTACATAATGAGTTCATCTCCCGTACTCCACCATCGCAGGTGCTTGCTCTAAGTTGACAGTGTGATACTTGGTTTCATCTTGCATATGTTGTCTAGCCTGTATTTCTTCTATTTTTAATAAATTGCACCTGCTGAGTTTATACGTCATACATGTGCATATGACATGGCTTTCTGTGTCTAGAATATACTTCATTTATCTATCATACCATGTTCTTACATCAAAGTACTGCTATTGTGTATCCCGCATCAGTCACTCATGATTGGACGCTTTTAACATGGCAGTTTGATAGTGGTTGCATCTTGCATTGATTTCTACGTTGTACTGCTTCTAAATTTTTCTAATTTCCACTTATGACACGACACTTTTAACTTGGTAGAGTAATATTGGTTGCATCTTTCATATGGTGTCTAGCTTGCATTACTTCTATTTTCCTGAAAATCCTTCTACTTAGTTTGCACATCATAGCTGTGAATATGTCATGCCGTACTATTTTTCTTACATTTTCCATCCTCATATGGTTGTCTTACACCAAAGTATTGCTTGTCTGTATCATGCATCACTGAGTTCTGAAGAGCGATTTTATTCCTTTGTGTTGTGGGTACGGCTTGACATGGAAAAGTCAAAAAAGAGCAAGGAAAATAATATAGTAGGGAGTGCTATTACTCGTCGGGTGAAACGGAAAAGAATCTGCCGTCGAGATTCTGCTGGTACTTATAGTGCAGTAGAAGAGTCCACCGGCTAAATCTACAAACACAGTATCACCTGCTCCACCAGCTGCAGCATCCGCTTCAACTGTACTAGCATCTCAATGAGTTACTTGTTCGTTTGCTCCTGAATTGGCCAGTTCCCAAGCTACCTTCACACCTAACACTACTTCCAAAGCACTGCTCACACAACAGGACTTGGCAAGATCAGATGAACCTCATGAGCATCAACACCAAGACGGTACCTGACCGAGTCAAGTTGCAGTTGCATGCTCCTTTATATGTACTCTCATAGTTTGATGTACACTAACACTTTCCATATTCGTTGTTGAACTAGCACCACGGCGCAAGCGGAAAATAGACATCAGGGATAATGCTTGACAGATTAAAAAAATCTAAAGGAGGAAGATCCATTTTGAGGCGGGTTTAAAAAGGCCACGTGATGCTACAGAGTCGGCCAAGTTAGTATCAGAGGCAGCCGTTGCCGTTAGGTGTCATGCACGTATCCTCCCAACGTGGATCGAGTACAGGAATGAGATAGACAATACCTAGTTTAACACCTTCCTTGATCATTTATCCGTAAGTAATGTTATTCAATGCAATTAGTAATATTGTGTTGCTCTGTCCCATACTTTCTAGCTTCCTCCTAATAAGACTCACATTCTTTTTTCAGTCTGAGGTTCAAGTTGGATCCAAAAGATGATACAACTAAACAATCATGCACTCATGTTTTTTAGTCTGCTCTGCGACAGTATCGGTACCACCTTAGAAAATCTCACTTTGAAGGCAAGGCTAACAATGAAATCACCCAAACATCTCCAGTGGAATATATTACAGATGAAGACTGGATAACCCTCGTTAAACATTGGTCTGATCCAAAGTATCAGGTAGGCTATATATATTTGATCAGAACACATATTGAACTTGTATTTATGTATGTGCCTTACAAGTGTATCTTCTTCTAGGCTAACTGTTTGAAGAACAAAACCAACCGTTCTAAAGTGAAATTCCAATAGACAATAGGAGCTCGTAGCTATATTGCATACTGCGAGGCTCTTGTAAATAGCTGCTACTTCCTTCTTTTTTTGTGCCATATTATCGTATCTATATTGAGTTGTTCCAAATACAGAGGAAAGCCCGTGTGGACCAAAAAGAACCTGAACCGAATGTAGTGCAAATCTTCAAGGATTGCCACACCAGCAAGATGAAGGGCATGATCACACCAGCTCAAGCCGCTGTTGTATGTTCTTACTCCTCCTGCCTTGAACTGATTGGTACTGTGATGTGTTCATTTAACTACTTGGTTTGCAGCCAATGTCAGCTACTCTGTTCACTTTTATACACAGTTGTCTAAACGTATCATTTCACCTTACATGGTTTAAAAGTGATGAAGAATATTCTTTTGGTCTTGATCTGTAATCTAGTTGTTATGTTCATGTGCGCACACAATGATAAAATAGCATGTTTGTTTTATACCTGTTTGCCCATGATATGAATGATGTCATACTATATTCATCCTACATTAAACCATGTCTCTTTATCCTTAGATATCAACTAATGTGAGAAAATAGACAATAAAGTAGGCATGCTACATGGACATATGTTCCGAAAGTGATTTTATTATGTAGTTGGTACTACAATACATGCTAATGTATTACAGTAGTTCACCAAAATAAGTTATGTAAAAACGTTTAGCCTACTTTGTTTGTTCTTGTCTCATTAGTATCTTATCTGGTACACTAATCTACAAGTTCAAACTTTCAGGAAGCTATGGAACAAATGATTGAACAGCCACAACCACCTGAAGGTGACAAGGCTACCACAGGCACAATGTCACCTCTTGCTGCAGCGCGTCAGTATCTCTCCACTAACAGTGCAAAAAGCACCTTCCTGCATAATTCTGGGTTGGTTGTCAAGGTAACCTCGTCCAAATCGCCTACTAAACAAAATCTACCTGCTAGACAGAGTGATATATCTGTGCTCCAGACACAAGTCCAATCCCTAATGGGTGCCGTTTCGGAAACAAGAATAGTGGTTGACAAATGTCGTCAAGTTATGAATGGTTTTGACACCACACTATCAGACATTCGCTTCGTTGTTCAAGAGCAATGGCGGAAAAAAATGAAGATCGTGCTGCTCCCTCAGATTCTACAGCCTGAAACATTAGCACTCAGGTCAAATGATCTGTGCTTCTATACATCTGATGGTGCTTTTATCTGGAAGGACTGTAAACTTTATGCCAACAGGCCTTTTGTTGTATGGTTGGAATTTATTTTGTTGTGATACAACATTTATGATGCTACCACAGGCTGCAGTAATTGTGACGCTATTTTTGTATAGTGTAGGTTTATCTTAGTAATGTATTCGGCCGAAAGCTTCGTAGGACCCCAACACGCCAACATTTGTCGGGCCCATTCCAATTGGTGTAAAAACAATTACGGGCCGAAATTGGCATGTATCCCACTAAAAATATCTGGGCCTAAATCAGCATAAGCTTTCATATTTTTCTGGTAGGCTTGTGCCCATAGTGGGCCTTTAACAAGCTTAAACATAATTTGGGCCCTCAGTAAAAATAGGCCGTTTACAGGTGTAAATATCTCAAGCCCATAAAAACATGGGCCTTTAATAGACCGAAAGTGAGATTGCGCCCTGATTGTGCCAAATAACCCACTGGTCTTAGCATGCCGAAATTGTGGCCCATTTACGATGCGAATCTTTGACAGGCTGAAATTCGGATGGGTCGTAAATGCGCCGACCTAATACACGGGCCTTTAACAGGCGAGAACTTCGGTCGGGCTAGTTTATCGTCATTTTTATATGGGCCGTTACTGGGCCCGATATGACATTGGGCCACATATGGCCCATGGTTTTCGTCCGGTGTTAACAGGCCGAAAATGACAACAGCCTGAAAGTGGCCCAAATCTATAGTGGGCCTCTAACAGGCCGAATGTCGGACATGGCCGAATATGACCCAAATCCTTCACGGTCGTTTATGGGCTGAAAGTTTTGATGGCTTGTAAATGGGCCCAAATGAAGCAGGACCTTTAACACGCCGGAAATACAGCAGGCCGTAATTCGGCCAAATTACTTAGCGGACTGTTAATGGGCCAGAAGTGACCATGGGCCGCATTGATGACAAGTTTGGGACGGGCCGTTGACGGGCCAATTTGATAGAGAATGTTGGGCCTTTAGCTGGGTCGGCCCATTATGGCCCGCAAAATCTTGTGGGCCTTTAGCTGGGCCGGCCCGTTATGGTCTGCAAAATCATGTGGGCCTTTAGCTGGGCCAGCCCATTATGGTCCGCTATATTTTGTGGGCCTTTAGCTGGGCCGACCCATTATGGTCTGCAAAATCTTGTGGGCCTTTAGCAGGGCCGGCCCATTATGGTCCGCTAAATCTTATGGGCCTTCGGTTGGGCCGGCCCATTTAAACATTATGGGCCATTTTTGGGCTGGTCCATGTGTCAACATATTGTCGGCGTTCGGGCAGGGGGTCCCAGACTTGCACTGCGGCTGCGGCGTGGCTCAAGGAGGCCCAAAGACAGCCCATCTTCATCAACACAAGCTCAAGACCCTCGCGAGGGGCAAGCCTCATGAGGCGGACGACAAGGCTTCCTCGAGCACGGCCTCGTCAGGCTGGCTCATGAGGAGGCGGAGAGTTCAAGGCGGGGTACCTCGCGAGGTGCCCATGACGCAAGCCATGACGACCAGGGGCCCCAGTCGGGCGCCAGCCCGCGCAGTGTCCTCCTTTCCTCTTTGGTGTAAAGGGAGCAAGCGCAGGTGAGAGCATCAAGCAAAGGCATCCATTTCGGTGCAACAAGACCAAGACCAGCCCAACGGCAGGAAGGAAGTCATTGGGGAGCCCAAGCAGGCGTCACCACCAGGGCCTTTGACAGGCGAGGACCAACTTTAGTCAGGATAAGTGTACCCAATGTTCCCCTTCAAAATGGCCAATTGTTGGCGCCCTTCCCGCTCAATATTTGGGAAGAGGCCCAAGGCCTTTGCCTATAAATAGGACTAGCCACCCCCAGGGTAGGGTATCCTGATCTGGACCTGACCTAGCAATCGATATCCTCACCAAGAAACCAGTAGATAGAGCGATTGAACCCTCCCGGCAGTTAATCGCAGACCAGCCAAGAGACCCTCGCGAGGCTGTTACGCCTTGTATTGTTCATCATCAATCCCAAGAGGCAATCCACCACGCCACACACTGGAGTAGGGTATTACACCACAATGGTGGCCTGAACCAGTATAAATCTTGTGTCTCTTGTGCTATTCAGTTTGGTTGTTTAGGTCCTAGCGATTCGGCAAGGAGCGAGTCGGTAGAGAGTTGAATCTCCGCACGCACCCCAGTGTTCGAACCTCAAGGGCGTGCCGGAACCTGAAATCTGAGATTTGGCTCGCTAGGTAGGGGTGTGCCGGGATCTGCCTTCTGCTGCTTCGCGCCGCGTCGCATCGTCATCACCATGTCCGGCGACCAGGCGGGCAACCCTGATCCTTGGGCAGCTTGGCCCGCCCGCGCAGAGCCGCTTGCCCCGGGCGACCCCATGCCCTAGGCAGCTCGGGTCTGCAGGGCGCTGCGGGCGTGGGCGACGCGGACATGCCTCGACGGCTCTAACACCGCGGCAGACGCGGTCGGCAGCAAGGGCCTCCAACCACGCCGCGGCCACGACGCCGTACACCCGCCAGGAGCAGGCGAACTCAAGGGCCGCACTCACGGTGGCCCGAGAGCTACTGCAGTGCAGACTGATGGAAGGCGGCCGTGACATGTTGCTAGAGCGGGTGGCGGAGCTCCTGGGCTTCGCCGCCTCGGGGGCTCACCCCTTCTGCACTCCGCTCTCGCCTCAGGCCCAGGGCGGCCTGCGCGGGGGCCCCACGTGCAACCGCAGGCTCCAAAGCTACTCCAACACCAGTGAAGCCGTAGCACAGGGCTGGCGGCAGCACCGACTCCGCTCCCCGCCAGCGCAGAAGGACTCGTCACGACCCACGGCCCCCGTGGGCCGCCGCGCTACCATCACTAGGCTGGCACGTCAAGTAGAACTCCATGGCACGCGGAGCCCTACGGTGCAGCCTTCGGGGTAACGGCCACGGAAGAGTACGTGCCCCACATGTTGGATCAAGGGCACCCGCGCGAGGGCAAACAAGGCTCGCTCCTCAGCCCAAGTTGGGGGGACGAGGCGCAAGAAGCTGAGCTCTTCCAGGAACCCCGGGATGGCCCCGCCGGCCACGCTGGGAGCGACGATTATCGGGTACCACTAATCCCTCAGGAGCAGGCATACACTAATCATGGGTCGCAGGAGGTGCAGGTCGCCACAGCGAGCAGCTGCCCCGCTCCAGCAGTCTCTTACCCCTCAGGAGGAGGGCGTCGGGGGCTACATGAGAGGGGCCGAGATCCGACATCACCACCGCGGCGTTCGAAGCAAGGCGTTCTCAGAAGGTAGGCCCTCCGCTGGGGAGGTGCCTCAGGGCCTGCCCCTGGCGGAGGACCCGTGGTCGTCGGGGGAACTGCTGGCGACCGCTCTACCCCATTGGCGGCGTCTTGGTTTCCGGTCGTCGTTGATGGCACTAGAGTGTGGCGCAAGGCGGGGCCCTCGTCTGGCGATATGAAGCAAGGCCGGTACCTGTGAAGAAGGCCCAGTGCCTGTGAAGCTCGCCGCCCCGTGACACTCTCACGTAATAATGAGTGGGGCTGTACACGCCCCGGAGTCTCAGGGGTGCCGGCCTCAGGCCCTCGGGCTCCTTCCCACGCCCAGTGGAAGAACTTAGCTCCGCGCGGGTGAGAAGACGTCCATGACTAAACTAGGTGCCGGACGCGGCCTTTTGTTTGCTTTCATTGCTTTTCCCTTGGTTGCTGCTTTCCCCCGCTGGATTTAAGTCGAACTCGAATTTGAGATTTGCGTGTGTTGGGGAAGGGGTGCTTAGTCTCGTTCGAGCAATCCCTCGTGTTTCGGTTACAATCTCGCCTCAGCTGTCTCCCCTCGTGAGCCCCTCGCGAGCCGGGTCTGGCCTAGCTTGCGTGCAGCCCAGACTGCCATTGTCATACCCCCTCGGGAGGTTTTCTCACTGCAGATCCCGCGGATTTGATCAGGAGGCGTTCAGGGCACCACAGCCTCCCACAAATTATCTCAGGACCCGCGCAGGGCGAAGGTAAACTAACTAGCCGGCTCGTCACCTAGCCAACCACTTGGCACGGGCCTATGAGCAATATAGCATTGACTAGTGCGCTAAAACATTAGTTCTACATGAGGGGCACCCCCTCCCAAAATGCTCTCACAACCATCTGGACAAAAGCCTGAGTTCTATTCATGCAGGATAAGGAAACATGAACGGCGTGCTATCAGTCTGATAAATCCCCCAATGCATCCTCAGGAGCACCGCCTGAGCTATCGCTGGCGTCGCTGGCCTCGCCATCGCCCTCCGCGTTGCCACCAGCGGCGTCAGGGCCGTTCACCACGCCGCCCTCGTCGGCAGCCACAATCACGCCGTCATTGTCTGAAGCGAAGGCCCTGACAAGGGCGTCCACGTTGTCTTCCACCCAATACGCCAGGTCGTCTCGGATGGCCTAGGGACTGGGGCGATGGCAGCGTCAAAGTCAAAATGAGGATCCATATTCCGGAGATGGCTGAAGACGCGAGAAAAGGCGCGCCCGAGCAGGGCTCGGCTCCTCTCCTCCACCAACCTGTTGGCATGAACCGACCGTGCCTCCAGCTGCGTCACGATGTTGGTGAAGAACTGAAGGTTGCCGGCGTAGTTAATGGCACGCGGCTCGCCGACGGCCGCCTTGCAGATGTTACCTAAGGCCGTGTTGGCCCTCTCCCGGAGCGTGGTGAGCATGGGGGCATGCTCGTGTTCCAAGAACCGCCGCTGACGCATCTCGTCCACATTCTGACGGGCGACGGCCTCAGCCTCAACCACCTGTTGGCGAAGAAGAAGCACCTTGGCGCGGGAAGTAGTTGACTCCCCCTGCGCCGCCTTGAGTGCGACCTGTAAAGCATCAACCCGCCGCGTCGCGTCCTCCAGCTTGGTCCTCAGGACGGTGGTCCTACCTCCGGCCTCGGTCCAGACCAACTCCAGCCTCTCCGAGAACTCGCGCTCGAGATTCAGGCACGCCGTCGCCACCCGACGTCCGACCTCCTCTGAGACACGGGCTTCCCGCGCAGTGACGTCTTCCTCCGCCCGTGTCACCCAGCGCTCCCTCGTCTCCAGGCGCTCGTGCTCGCGCGCGCGTTCGGCGGCTTCCAGCGTTGACACCTCCTCACGCTTCTGGAGCTCCGTTGGGTCGCCGGAGGCCACCTTCATCGACGCGAGGGCCGCCTCGCGCAGCTCCACCTGCTCCTCCAGTGAGCGGCACCGGGCCAAGAGTTCCTGTGCCCGCTCCTCCGTGGCCTCTCGCTGCCGGTCAGCTTCCCGGGCTTCTTCGACAACCTGGGAACGGGCCTCCCGAGAGGCCGCCAGTGACGCCTTGGCCTTCTCATCATCAAGATCGCGCCGACGGTGTGCGAGGGCGGCAGCCGCCTCCAGCTCGCGCCTCTCCTCAACCAGCCAGAGGCCCTCAGCCTCAAGGCGCGTGTCCTCATCAGCGAGTTCCTCGCCAAGCAGGCTCACCGCGTCAGCCGCCCTCCGGAGGAACCCTTGGCGAAGAGCGCGATGCTCCCGGGCACGCTCAAGTACGTCGTCCACACCATCATCCGCCCCAAGCGAGCGCCGTGGGGCTCGGATTAGCACTCCCCTCTCGGGCAGGGGGCTGGGGGCTGGCGCCCTCGAGATGACCGGGCGCACCCTCCCGAAGGCCTGACCTAAAGCCAGTCCATCCCCAAGTGAAGAGCGCCGGGAGTACCCCAGCCAATCACGGTCCATGGCTAGACGAGAAGCCCACGGCAGGCTAGCTATGCCACGAGGAGGCCCGCGAAGGAAGGCCGCGGGGAGCGCAGGGCGCGCTGCACCTCCGGAAGGTTCTCCTCACCAACTGGCCTCACCACAAGGGCTCTGCTGCTCGGAACGATCGAAGACGGCGGAAAGGGCGGAGGCAAGGGAGATGGCCCCTCGTCCACCTCCATGAGCTCGGAAGGAAGGGCCCTGCGAAGCAAGGATCAGGAAAGGCAACAGAAGAATCAGGATCTAGGAAGGGAGAAGGCTTACTCATCGATGGCGAAGTACTTCCTACACTTCAGCTGGCGACAAGGGTAATCATCGCCCAGGGCCTCCCTTCTCTTCCGGAGGGCCTCAAAGTCCACGCGGAAGCGACCCAAGAGTTGAGCATAGGGGCCAGCTTGCGACGAGGAGGAAGCATCGAGGCGACTCGCATCGGGGGCGTCCGCCTAATGCGCGCTGCCGGTCGCCTCACCAAGAAGAGCGGCTGGAGCCTCGGGAGCGTCAGCCACAGGCACTGCGAGCGGCCACTCGCCACCCTCGACTGGGGCAGCACGGGCCTTGGGAGCCGTTGCCTCATGAGCGCCGCCCAGTGCTGTCGCCTCGGCGAGGGCACCCTCGGCCTCCGGAGGCTCATGCCTCCCTGCCCCGCTACCTGAGAAAGAACCGCCCTGGACGGCTGCGAGGGCGACCACCACCACTAGGTTCTCGCGAGGCTCCTGGAGGTCAGCAGGTCGCGGCCCCCATTCGTCGAAGATGGGCATCTGCCTCACGAAGTCACCCCTGTTCGAGCAAAGGTACAGCAAGGCCCCCCCTTGACGAATGCCGCCGGGAGAAGGATCACTAGTCAAGACCAAGAGCACCTTCCTCAGTGCTTCAGGCGTCAGGTCCTCTTCCTGGAGCCGCATACGGTCCCGACGGCCGCTGAAGGCCCACATTCGGTGAGAATGGCGCTGGAGAGGGGAGACGCGGCGTAGCAAGAACTCCTTCACCACCTTGGGTGCCGTCACGCCAAGCCCCATCAGGGACTCAAAGCGACGCCAGACGAAGGCGAGCCGGGGGCTCACGAGCGTCTCCTGGCCCCAGCCTGAGTTGGGGACAGCAGGCAAAGATGGCTCCGTCAGGAGGGGGCTGGGCACCCCTACATCCACATACAGCCACCGCTCGTGAAACCCAGGCGCGGGCGGAGGAAGACTGAAGTCAATTCCAGAAGCCGCTATCTTAGGCGCGGCAACGAAGCTCACGCACCCCGAGCATTGGGTGGGCTCGACAAGGCGCAGAGAGAAGAAGTGGCGCAGCAAGGAAACCGAAGGAAGGATGCCCGTCATTGCCTCGCAAACGAAGGCAAATACTGCGAGAAGGGTGATGAACTCAGGACCCAGGTGCATCATATGGATCTGATAATGGGGAAGCACGGCGCTGAAGAAATCAGAGAAGGGGGGAACCAGTCTCGCCCACAGGGCGTCGGCAAATTACCGGACCTCGGTGGGAATCCTGTCAATGGAGAAGCAAGACGCGGGCCAGGCCGTCGTCCTCCCGCACTCATTGAAGATGGTGGCCAGGGCTGGCCCGACCTTGCCCAGGCCTTCTTGATTGACTATGACCGGCCAATCGACGGCGGGGGCCACCGTCGATGACGAGCGAGGCAGCGACGCAGGCTTCTTACCTTTTCCCTTCCTCGGCGGAGCCATGACGGCAGGAAGGGGAGGGGGAAGGTCCGGGATTGGATTGGATGCGAAATCTGGAGTTCGAGAGAAGAAAGGATAGGGAGAGCTCAAGCAGCAGAAAGGGGAGCGGCTGTGTGCGGCAGTGAGTCCGCCTAGCAAGGCACAAAATAAGGAGGCGTGGGGGAACAGTGCCACCCACGTCCAATAAACCGCCTGCGGTGCCAAGGTCATGAGCTGTTAGGGCCCATGACGCTTTGCACTGCCCTTCGCCTCCTTTGCTCGGCCAAGTTAAGGCGCGCCATGGGGCCGGGGGCTCTTGTCGGCGTTCAGGGCAGGGGTCCCAGACTTGCTGCTGCGGCCTGCGGCTCTGGCGTGGCTCAAGGAGGCCCAGACAGCCCATCTTCATCAACACAAGCTCAAGACCCTCGCGAGGGGCCAAGCCTCATGAGGCGGGACGACAAGGAGCTTCCTCGAGCACGGCCTCGTCAGGCTGGCTCATGAGGAGGCGGAGAGTTCAAGCGGGGTACCTCGCGAGGTGCCCATGATGCAAGCCATGGCGACCTGGGGCGCGGTCGAGGCGCCGGCCAGCCTTGATGTCCTCCTTTCCTCATTGGTGCAAAGGGAGTAAGCGCTGGAGAGCATCAAGCAAAGGCATCCATTTCAGTGCAACAAGACCAAGACCAGCCAACGGCAGGAAGGAAGTCATTGTGGAGCCCAAGCAGGCATCACCACCAGGGCCTTTGAGAGGCGAGGACCAACTTTAGTCAGGATAAGTGTACCCGCTGTTCCCCTTCAAAATCCCCAATTGTTGGCGCCCTTCCGGCTCAATATTTGGGAAGAGGCCCAAGGCCTTTGCCTATAAATAGGACTAGCCACCCCCAGGGTAGGGCATCCTGATCTGGACCTGACCTAGCAATCGGGATCCTCACCAAGAAACCACTAGATAGAGCGATTGAACCCCTCTCAGCAGTTCGTCGCACCAGCCAAGAACAGACTCTCGCGAGGCTGTTCTGCCTTGTAGTGTTCATCATCAAGCCCAAGAGGCAATCCACCAAGCCACACACTGGAGTAGGGTATTACACCACAATGGTGGCCTGAACCAGTATAAATCTTGTGTCTCTTGTGCTGTTCAGTTTGGTAGTTTAGGTCCTAGCGATTTGGCGAGGAGCGAGCCGGTAGAGGGTTGAATCTCCGTGTGCACCCCAGTGTTCGAACCTCAAGGGTCTGCCAGAACCCGAAATCCAACACATATCATAGGCCCATCTCGACCGTTGGATGAGTGACACCTATGCCAATGCGGAGCTGACGCGTGGATCCGTCAGCCAATGAGAATTTTACACATGGAAAATCGGCATTGGTCGTGGCTGTTAGTGGGTTATCGGATCCAAAAACCGGTCCCAATAGGTTAACGGCGGTTAACGCCATCCCTTTACGGTGGATGCCACGTGTCGGTCACCCTTGACGAAAGCACTTCTATGACGTGCGATTTATCGTCATGTAGGTGGACACTTCCGTGATGATAATTTTGGTAATGTCATAGAACACTTCCACGACAGCACAGGTATGACTATCTTGATTCTATCATAAAATCGTCATGGATGTACATGCATGACAGAAAACGCGACCTACTGTGACAAACACGTATCATCACGAAAGTTTTTTTGTAGTGTTCTCAACTGCTACAGCCTGGAAAGCGCGCTCGACGGAGCACGCCACATCCTTCTCTTGGAAGGCGACCGTGATGATGCCACTGCTTCTTGGTATCTTGAGGACGTTGTAGCCGTGGTGCGTGGCCGCCATGAACTTGGGCACTGCTGGGTACCCTAGGATGGCGTTGTAGGGAAGAAGAATGTCGGCGATGTCGAAATCGATGAGGTCGGTTCGGTAGTTGTTGCGCTCACCGAAGGTGACATGGAGGCGAACTTGCCCGATCGGGTGTGTTGATCCGTCGATCACCCCTGAGAATGGCTTGGTGGGGTGCAACTGGCAGTATGGCACCTGGAGTCTGTCGAATGTCTGAACGGAGAGAACATTAAGCCCTGCTCCGCCATCGATGAGGATCTTGGTGATGGTTACGTTGCTGATAACGGAGGAGCTGAGCATGGGGAGCGCACCAGCGGTTGCCGCGCACTTGAGCCGGTCTGAGTAGTCAAAGGTGATGGCGCAGTTGGACCACTTGAGAGGGCGAGTTGCTTCAAGCTTGGGGAGCGCTGCATTCACCTTGCGCACGAACTGCTTGAAGACACGGTGGGTAGCCGAGGCCTGTGAGCCGCCTAAGATGCAGGCAAAGGCCCGAGGCTCCTGGAAGCCCCCAGCCCCCTCGTGCTGGTGGTGATCTTCGTTCCTTCTTGGCGGTGGAGGAAGTGGAGGCAAAGATGAATTGCCCTGAGGGTGATCCTCACGAGGCTGCTTCCTCCAGTTGCCCTTGCGAGGCTGGTCCAACCAGCGGTCCTCACGAGGCTGGTCGTGCCACTCCTGGTGGCGGTCGCGTCCATCCCAGCTTTCTCCTCTTTGGCCACCTCCTCGACTGTAGCCTCAATCATTGCGCTCGGGGAGAGCCCTGAGCTCCTGGAAGTCACTGGTGTTGTGGCTGTAGACATTGTGGAAGGCGCAGAACGGCCGCTTGCCCTTGGATGACTCGGGGTGGTCGCAGCCGCGCTTGGTCTCTGGCTCTGCCGACAGCACTATTGGCCCTTGCGCTTTGTGTCCTTGGCCTTGGTCTTCTTGTCATCTGGGTCAGCATCAGGGAGCTCGAGGAGGGAGAGGCGTCCCTCCTTAGCCCTTGCACACTTGTTCGCCATGTTGAACATCTCCAGAGAGGTGCAGAGATCCTCGTGGATGCCTAGCTCCTCCTTCATCTTGACATCATGGACGCCATCGGTGAACACAGAGATGATGGCTTCGTCACACACCTTGGGAATCTTAAGGCGGATGTTGTTGAAGCGCTGCATATACTTATGCAGGGTCTCTCCAGGTTGCTGCTTGACGCGGTGCAGGTCGTCCGCGGCCGGCGGACGGTTGCGTGTTCCCTGGAAGTTGGCGATGAAGCGGCTGCGCATCTCCTCACAGGAAGAAACCGACCCCTCGGTCAGGTTCAGGAGCCAAGAACGCGCGCCATCCTTGAGGGCCATCGGGAACCAGTTTGCCATGATCTTCTTGTCGCTGTTGGCCGCCTCGATGCTCAGCTCGTAGAGCTGTAGGAACTTGGCGGGGTCCGCACTGTCGTCATAGTGTGGAGGCAGGTTAGGCTTGAACTTGCCCGGCCACACGATGTTGCGGAGCTTTGTAGTGAACTCACGACATCCTGTCGTGGCCACTGGAGGAAGTCGAGGGGGTGGAACATAGTCCAGTTGCGCGCACACTACCACCTCTTGTGGTGCCTCGCGAGCTTGGTGCTGGGGTGCTGGAAGCACGCACACTTCTCCTTGGGGATGCTGCACCACTTGGCAGCTCATGTTCTCCTGAGCCGGCGCTGGGCGCTGCGGGTCGCACTGTGGAGCCATACGCCTTGGTTCGACGATGGCGCCCCGGGCCAAAGGCGGAGGAGGAGCCCCATGCGCGACATCGCCCACTGGAGGTGGTTGCTGAGGCAGCGAGCAAGCCGGCCCGTCGGAGCCCCCGTGCGCGACGCTGATGAGCTCGGCGATCCACTCGAGCCACTCCTCATAGAGATTACCCACGGGACGGTAGCGAAGGAGCTCCCGCACCGTGAGCAGAGCGGCCTGCGCGTCCACCTGGCCGCGGCGCGCATGGGATGACGAAGCTGCTGGGGTGAGTGATGGAGTAGCGGTGCGGCCGTTGCGACGCACCGACGGGTGCAGCCATGAAGCTTGCTGCTCGTGGCCGGCAGGGCCGGTGGCGGCGTTGGCCACCAGAGAAGGAGCGCGGCGGGCGTAGTCGTCACCTGCTGGAGCCGTCTGAGCGAGGCGGGCGGTGACTGCAGCCCGACGCTCGGCGCGAGCCCTGCGCGCGTCGGTCATGGAGGTGTCGGAGAAGTGGCGGATCGAGCGACGGAAGAGAGGATCCGACGCACCCTTACGTGGCGCACCAAATGTCGGATTTAGGGATCCGACAACCCTTGAGAGGTTCAAACTTTGGGGTGCATGTGCAGATCTCAACCTGCCCAGCCTATCTACTCACGATCCTCCCTAGCCTAGCGCGTCGAGCTTGAAGAGACACAAAGACACAAAGATTTATACTGGTTCGGGCCACCGTTGTGGTGTAATACCCTAATCCAGTGTGGTGTCGTGGATTGCCTCGAGGGGCTATGGATGAACTAGTACAAGGATGAACAAGCCTCAGGAGGTGAGGTGTTCTTGAGCTAGTGTGGTGCTCGGGTCGAAATGGATCTCCTTCCTACTATGGTGGTGGCTAAGTCCTATATATAGTGGCCTTGGTCCTCTTCCCAAATATGAGCGGGAAGGGATTCCACAACCGCGGGATTTGAAAGGGGACAAGTAGTACAATCTATCCTGATAAAAGTATTCTTCGCCTGTGAAAAGCCTCTGGTCGTGACGCTGCGATGGGCTCGGTGATGACCTCCGTCCTGGCAGTCTTGGTCTTGTTGCACTAGAATGGAAACCTTTGGCTGATTCCTCAGGACTCCGCGCCTGTGGCTTGCCTCCCTTCCACCGAAGAGGAAACCTGCACTCTGCGCCCGCCTGGCCTTTCATGGCCCGCTTCAGCTAAGCCTCATGAGGTAGATGCATAGAACTCTCCGCCCCTCGGGAGCCCTCCTGAGGAGGCCACTCCCTTCGGGGGTCTTGGCATCGTCCGTCTCACGAGTCTTGGCCACTCGCAAGGGTCTTGTGGTGTTGCTGTTGAAGCTGGGTCGTACCAGGCCGTCGATGGAGTCACGCGGTGGGCCGCAGGCAGGCAGGACTAGATACCCCTAAGTCCAGGACGCCAACACACACCACACCTAACCGGTCCAAAGGCTACAAACCTTTTTTCATGGTGTCCTGAGCCAAGGTCATCCTGCCATGTGACCTCATTCAGGACACACCTAGAGTGCGCATGTATGAAGAGAGGGAGGCTGAGTTGGACCGTGAGGATGACCTCGGTGCCCGTGAAGAAGAGCGGACGTGGATCTGGCGCGTTCCACCTTTTTATCAACAATAGGAACAGTGTTACTAGAGTAGGGAAGTCTGGAGCAAAGCATTGAATAAGGGTGACTTGGTCATGAGGTTCCATCAGAAAAAGTAGAAACACAAGCTCTACCCGAAGTGGGATGGACCATTCCTTATTAGACCAAGTACTCACTGTGGAGCATATCACATCCGAGACCCTGTGAACAACAAACTTGAGCCAAATATCCATGGTACACCGCCCTGCTCCGATGTTTTTACGGTTAACCACGACCACCCTTACCTCACCTTTTCACCAGCATTTAAGTAGACATAACTTTTCCTTTTTCTTTTAAGTTGTTAGAATCGTTCTTTGGTAAGTTATGTCAGTCAATTTGTGGTGATGTACTCGCATCAAACACATACGACATGTACGACATATACTATTCTACTAGTTTTCTTGAAGCCAAAGTGTATCTTTAGTATTGTCGATGCCTCCGCTCAAATATAGTTGTTTTTTTCCTTTATATGCAGCAACTTGCCTTAAGTTTTGGCCAAGCTGGGTTGCCTGTCTCCTGTGATTACCCCTTACGTTCCTACTAGTTCGCCTAAGGGGTAAAGGGAGAACCTCTGCGATTGTTGTTGTCGGGTCAACCGGATTCACGCCTCAGATAGGTGAAGCTAGCGTTCTTAAGAAAATAGTTGGTCGTCAGCGATGGAAACAAGAGTACTCATGTGTACACGCAAATAACCAGGGCCTCTATGCCCACCTCGGATGTATATATCTTGCTTTATTAGGCGGGTCGTCATGATCACCTATGGAAAGGAACCGATGGAGGAACTAATTTTCTTGGAAGATGTTTCTTATTCCTAAAGGTAATATAACAATCACACCAGATCACTTTGTTTTTCAAGCCCGATAGTCAGATTTCCTCGCTTGCCAAAGTACCTTGTCCGCTTGATCGGACCATGACTAGGAAGCACAGCTTGGCCCATGGCCAAGGAAGAAGAAGTGGAAGGTTGGCTGACCAAGTTTTTACAACAGCTGCAGTCCGAATGACATAAAGAAGCGTAAATACATAGAGTCATTACACACATCATAAAACATGTCAAGCCCGTCTATCAATGATTTAAGCGAACGGTCCTGCTATGGAAAGCGCACGGCGAGAATTGAAGCATCATATGCCAGGCAGGTCGGTATCTCTTTGCCGTCAAGACCAATAGGGCCCTTTTAGGCAAGGTGCACCATCTTCACATAGTGTATCAGGTCTTGACCATGGCCCACGCCTCCCGTGCTCCTTTCCGACAGGCCAATATCTTCCACGCTTGCAAGCGGCACTGCGCCACTTTGAGACATTCGGCAAGCTCGGACATTCTCACGGGCATATTTTCCTCGGACCATAGAGCTTTACATACGGCTTGCACCGCCTTCCGAGCCCTTTCATGCTCTTCGGTTAGCTATGAAGGGACATCTTCGGGCATTTCATCGATGTCCTCTCTCGGCTAGTGCCCGAGTACCATGATTTCATATCTGAACCGTTTATGGTTTCACCAGTATATCTATGTTCTTGATCCAATCTTGCAAGTTATATGCACCTATTACATGTTATGATCTGCATACCCCAAGGTGACAACAATTGGGATTTTTTCCGGTGATTACCATAATTTCAGGAGTTCATGTATTCACTCTGTATTAATGCTTTATTCCGGTTCTCTATTAAAAGGAGGTTGTCGGTGTCAAAACCGGCGGCTCGGGTAGGGGGTCCCGAACTGTGCGTCTAAAGCTAATGGTAACAAGAGGCGGAGGACACAATGTTTACCCAGGTTCGGGCCCTCTCGATGGAGGTAATACCCTACTTCCTGCTTGACTGATCTTGATGATATGAGTATTACAAGAGTTGATCTACCACGAGATCGTAGAGGCTAAACCCTAGAAGCTAGCCTATGATTATGATTGTTGTTGTCCTACGGACTAAACCCTCCGGTTTATATAGACACCGGAGGGGGCTAGGGTTACACAGAGTCGGTTACAGAGCAGGAGATCTGCATATCTGGATTGCCAAGCTTGCCTTCCACGCAAAGGAGAGTCCCACCCGGACACGGGAGAAAGTCTTTAATCTTGTATCTTGATAGTCCAAGAGTCCGGCGTAAGTACATAGTCCGGCTGTCCAAGGACCCCCTAATCTAGGACTCCCTTAGTAGCCCCTGAACCAGGCTTCAATGACGATGAGTCCGGCGCGCAGATTGTCTTCGGCATTGCAAGGCGGGTTCGTTCTCCGAATACTACATAAAAGATTTTGAACACAAGGATCTTGTATGGCTCTGCAAAACAAATTCCACATACCACCGTAGAGAGTACAATATTCCACAAACCTAATCTGCCGACAACCTTTCACAGCATGACATCACGCCATGGCCCGGTCATTATTCGAACCGTTTTCCAACCTGCTACCGCACATATCGCGAGGCGGTTTTATTGGCACGTCTTGTCGAAGCAGAGATCGTGTCCCCTTATCTCGGGATTCTCATCAATAAGGGTGTGGGTAACCCAACCGCGCCATCAATGCGGCGCTTGGGGAATAAGCGAGTTTACCGGGCAAGTGGGGAGGCGCAGGATCCTTGCTGCCTTTATAGGGAGATAAGAACTCCCCCTTTTCTCCCACGCCTTCTTCTTTCTCTGCTCATCCATTCCCCCTCGCTCGAGCTCTAGCGCCCAAGCGTTCTTCTTCTCCGCCCAAAAAGGTCTTCGAAAATGTCCGGATCCAGAGCAGGAGGCAAGTGGATGGCCTCTACCGTCCGGGAGAAGCATATCAAAAAGCTTTGGGAGGCCGGGTATCTGGCCAAGAAAATCAGCCACCGTCTTCCGACGGCGGGACAAATCGTCCCTACTCTGGAACCCCACAAGAGGGTTGTATTCCTCCCTCGTTTTGTCCGCGGGCTAGGGTTTCCCCTCCACCCATTCGTTCGCGGCATCATGTATTATTATGGGATCGATTTTCATGATCTATCCGCCAATTCCTTCCTCAACATCTCGACATTCAGCGTCGTGTGCGAGGCCTTCCTCCGCATGTCGCCACACTTCGGCTTATGGCTGAAGATCTTTAATGTGTAGCCCAAGGTAGTGAGTGGCGAGCACGCCGAGTGCGGAGGCGCCATGGTGAGCAAGATGCCCAATGTCACATGGCCAACATGTACTTTCACTGATTCCGTCAAAGAGTGGCAGCAGCAGTGGTTTTACATCACTGAGCCGCGTGACACGGAATGGGCCGCTGCTCCCGAATTCTGATCCGGAGCCCCCCTGCAGCTTACGTCCTGGCCCAATAAGGGCCTGAGCTGGTCTTTTCCTGATGAGTTGTCGGCGCTCCAAACGCGCGTCAAGGATATGGAGGACAAGAATATCAAACTTGTCAATGTAGTCCAGGTGATGTTAGTTCGCTAGATTCTTCCTTGTTAACACAGGGCTTGCAATTTATGGGAATTCAACCCAGACAAGCACCAGACCCTGCTAGAGCACTTAGGCTCTTCGCACAAGGACATTTGGAAGGTGCTCTTTAAGCCAGGCAAATCGTGGCCGGACTCCGCCGAGGACCGCGGGTACCAACTGTCCCGCCCTACAAATTCGGTAAGTAATTGTATGTTGGCAATTCATATGTTTAATTCGCATAACCTGAGGGAAATGCTTGATGTGTTTTCCATAACTCTCCTAGGGCTGGACTGTGATATCCTGGCTTATTAGGGATGATAGACTACTCATATCACTAAGGAATTCCTTCTTTTCCGGGAGCCCATTCGGACAAAACTCCAAAGTTAAGCGTGCTCAGCTTGGAGTAGTCTCAGATGGGTGACCGATCGAAGTTGCTCCGGTGCGCATGAGTGAGGACAAAGTCGCAGAAAAGACTAGTATTGATCTGTGAGGCCGTCTAGATCCGCCAGGAGTAACGACCACCGGCGGGTGTGTCCGGGGCGTTACAAGTTGGTATCAGAGCCGACCCTCGCGGTTACACGGATGGTTGCGGACAGGTGCGCGGTCATGTTGTTCATGACGTTTGTGACCCGTCGTGGCACACGGCATGGCACATGTACCAGCATCGATGCACAGACGGTTGTGCCAAGAGGAACGTTCTGTGGTCGACGAGGACGTCGGTTCCTCTGAGTGTGGGTGTATGTGATATCCTGGCTTATTAGGGATGATAGACTACTCATATCACTAAGGAATTCCTTCTTTTCCGGGAGCCCATTCGGACAAAACTCCAAAGTTAAGCGTGCTCAGCTTGGAGTAGTCTCAGGATGGGTGACCGACCGGGAAGTTGCTCCCGGGTGCGCATGAGTGAGGACAAAGTGCGCAGAAAAGACTAGTATTGATCTGTGAGGCCAGTCTAGATCCCGCCAGGAGTAACGACCACCGGCGGGTGTGTCCGGGGCGTTACATGGACGAAGAAGGCTGGGTGGATCTACTATCCAGCCCCATTGCCAGAAGAACCGGCCGGCCCACTTCTGACGTAGATGCTGGTCCCAGTGCCTTACAATGCACCGAAGAAAAAGGCCGGGAAGGAGGCCAAAAAGACCAGGGCGGCCTCCGTCGCCGCGGCACTTCAGACACAATATCTGAAGACTCTGATGCCCGCTCTTCCTCTAGAGAGGTCGAGGAAGAGGAGGAAGATCAATCCCCAGTGAGGGGAGGAAAGAAAAGGACGAACTCCACATCTTTGGAGGCCGAGTCGCCTAAGAAGGGAAAAACTCCCCTTCTGGAGGAGTCTACCGCCGCCACCGACAGCACCCCAGAGTGGGATCCCAGGGCCCAGCCCCTGGTGAACTCGTGAGTATATAAAATCTGAACACATTTACGCATCCAGACTCACTACTGCATGACATTTTAATCATTGAGCCATACTGATTTGCAGTCCGGCGAGGTTCCGTACCTAATAATCCTCATCGGAAGATTTACTGGGCTTGGATGCTATGGACAGCGGGACACCCACGAGGGCCCCCTCCCCAAAACACGTGAACAACATAGAGGTATCGTCCCGGAGGGACCCAGGCCAAGGAGGGGGGACAAGATCATCATGGCGGCGCCAAAAGGTTGAACATCCAGGGCCGGACACACGGGAGAAAAGGCTCCCATGGATGTCGACGGCGGGGGCTATCTTGAATTCGGCCCCCAGCCGGAGGAATTCTGAAGACCGATACGGCTCCAGAATCAGGAAGGCAGCCCCCCTTGGCTAGAGGTGGTGCGCCTGTTCCACCGGTAACCTCTGTCAAACCAGCGATGCCGGATACTTTATCAGCGGCGCTGAAGAGCGCCTCCATCACCGACGAACACTGTGCCCTTATGGGTGCGGTGATTGAGAAGATTCAGTCCGCTGAGAGTGGACTGAATGAAGCCTGCATCAGCCTTATAACGGGCTTTGAGGTATGTTTTGTGAGGATCCTAAGGGTGTCATAGTATAGATAGTAGCCCCTGATACACTGTTCGGTGAAAGAAGGAGCCGGACAGAGGATCAAATATATGATCGCAGGAGACTCACTTTATGGCATCTCTCCCTCTTTTTGTTTTGTAAGCAGGCGTCTGTGCATGCCGCCTCATATTTTTGGAAGTCTCTGATCAAGCAGAACTCGAGCGGGCATGGAGAACTCGGCCGAGTGAAGAAACAGTTGGAGGATAACCAAGGTATGCAAAAACCTTGTTCGCATTAGCGTGAATGAATAAGTTAATATGATGAAAATATTTTATGATATGCTCTAGGGGCGATGGCTGAAATCGAAGCTCTTAAGAAGGCTGTGGGCGAAGCCGAGAAGAAGGCAGCCGCAGAGCAGGCTCTTTGTGATAAGCACGAGGCCAAGGTTATTGAAGTTGAACAAGAGCTTCAAGAGGTTGTGAAGAGATGCGAGACCTTGGAGCAGAGTTTTAATGGAGAAAGAGTCCGAACTCGCCCAAGCTCACCAAGCCGCACGCGATGCCCGGGGGGAAGCCCAAGGCGCCCTGCAGGAAATACAAGAGGCGAGGAAGATCGCGGCGGCTAAGGCTTTTTCTATGTAAAGCAGGTATTTGAAGGGATAAAATCATGTTTACTAATTTGAATTCGGATTTCTCCAGTGGTATTTGCGGAGCTGCCATGCAACATATCTGATGCCGCCCAATTCTACTGAGCTGAAGAAAAGTGTACTGCGGAGGAGCTCTTCGTGCCGCAGTATCTGGCGCCGAATTATCCGGTGCCATTTGCCGATCAGCTGAAGTAGCTGATCGAACTGCATAAGGCGGCCGAACAAGCCATGAAGGATTTAATTATCCTATGGCCCGCCGAGCCGATTCCAAGCCACTACTTCGTGCTTGTGAAGCGGCTTGTGAGTGCCTACCCTCGACTCGAAGTCATCAAGCGGTCGATCTGTATGGAGGGCGCGCAAATGGCCTTCGCCCGTGCAAAGGTGCACTGGGGGAAGATGGATGTGGAAAAGCCGATGACCGAGGGACCGCCGGAGGGGAAGGAGCACCGCAAGCTCGAATTATATTATGATAGTGTCCTAAAAGGATCCCGCCTTGCGGTGGAGCAATGCACCAAGGACATTATATTTCCATGAATACAGTCATGTTGTCCTTTGTAATGTTGAACAAGGTCATTTCTATTATTTATTGCCTGTTATTTGAATGTTTTTCCTCCTGCGTGGCTGTCTTATATATTAATCCTGAGAGTTGGCCAGTCGTCGGCTTCTGCCCCCACATAGGAACTGCGGGGGTGTTCGGGATAAACCTGAGCACTCTTTATCCCAGTTTTGGGTCCTTGAAGGAGGTGTTCAGCACAACGAACCAGGCAATCAGACTATAGGGCTTTATCACTCTCACTTAGCCATAGGAGTTTGACCAAAGGAAGGTAGGCATAGCCCCTCGTGTTCGGAAGACCGCACGAGGGGCTCTATAAGCACCTGATCGGAAGAAAGGCCGATCTATCGCACGCTGCATTGGTTATCGCATAATGCGGAAGAAATCCTTAAAGATTTTACAACCTATCGAATAGCTGACCAGCTCTCGCTGTATCATGACAGTCGGCTTTCGGCTTTCTCTACTGAGGCGCTCGTCCAGAAGAACCGGGACACAATCGCAGTAGTTCTCCCTGCGCCGCCTTAGCCGATATAGCGGAACGTAAGGCAGCAAAACATGGGAGCCGTGCAAACCCAACTATTGACCCAAGAAATGATTAGAAGCTGATGCATATAATGCTATAAGTTTGGGGCGCCGAACGACCGCGAAGGTGTTCGGGCTTTATTGTCGTTATTATGGGTACAATGAAGCCCCTGGCATATTAAGGCATATCGCGGTGTATGGATGCCATTTTGACAAAGAGTATCAATAAGAAACAACATCAGATAAGTGTCATATAAAGCCACATGTTGTAATTGAATAATACGTCAATGCATACGAATACAAGTAATGTGATAAAAAGAAGTATGACTTTGGAACCTGCTGAGATCAAGCGGGAGGAGGTTGTGTGCGGATCTGGAGTGTAATCGGATGGTCATCCAGGGGCATATCTAATGATTCCCTTGCGCATTTGAGTTGTTTCCATGTCGCCAGTCCTGGCCTACGCAAAAGTGGACCTGCAAAGAAAGTGCAAAAAGATTTTTATGCGCCACGGAGCGGTTATGCCGCCTTGTGTGGCCTATCCTAGCTGTGCCTCCGTTACTCCCAGAGTGTTTTAATTGAGCTCTGGGTGAGCTGGGCTATCCTGCCGCGAAGTAGTTCGGACTCCCATGACGGTGTCTAGGAGCTTGGTTGTCGACTCGAGGTTCGATTGAAGGATGCCACTCGTTGCTTCCATCCTTAAGGCGGCGGTATGCTCTTCGGCACGGAGGGGGAGTTCGGCCTAGCTATTAACTGTTATGACGCCGCGTGGACCGGGCATCTTGAGCTTTTCGATAGGCATAATGTGGCACCGCGTTGAATCTAGCAAACGCAGTTCGTCTGAGCAGTGCATGATAATTACTGCGGAAATGGATGATGTCGAAGGTTAACTCTTCGGTACGGTAATTGTTCGGTGATCCGAAGACTACCTCCAGAGTGATGGAGCCTGTACAACGGGCCTCCACACCTGGTATAACACCTTTAAAGGTGGTTTTAGTGGGCTTGATCATCGAATGATCGATACCCATCTTGCGCACTATGTCCTAATACAACATGTTTGGACTGCTGCCTCCGTCCATAAGGACTCGTGTGAGGTGGAATCCGTCAATTATTCGGTGAAGGACAAGTGCGGCTGAGTTGCCTTGATTGGTATTGGCCGAACGATCCGTACGATCGAAAGTGATCGGCCATAGTTTATATTGTGGGGCGACTGGCTCCGTTAAGTCGACATCCCTAAGAGTGCACGTCCGTTCCAGTTGGGAATGTGGATGGCGTTTATCATATTCACCGTTTTGATTTGGGGGGAAATTTCCTTTTCCCTCCTGTGTTTGGTGATCGGGGCTCCTCATTGTTGTCATCGCTTTGAGACCCCTTCTCATTGTTTTCGGCACCTGACCTGCCGGCTTGTTTGAAGACCCAGCGTTCTCTATTGGTATGATTGGTTGGTGTTCCTGGGGTGCCATGAATTTGGCATGCACGATCGAGTATGTGTTCCAGACTGGACGGGCCTGGATTGTTATTTTGGAACGCCTTTTTCCGCTGAGTGCACTTAGAGCCACTGAATCCAGCATTGACTGCTGTGTCTTCGATGTTATCACCATTTATGCGACGCTTGTGTTTGTTGCGCCGGGGCTTGCCGTTGCTATCTCTGGCCTCTGATGTGCCTGGATTGCTTGATGTGTTGTTGCTACGAGCCAACCAGCTATCCTCGCCCGCACAAAAGCGGGTCATGAGTGTCGTGCGGGCTGCCATGGACTTCGGCTTTTCTTGGCCAAGATGTTGGGCAAGCCACTCGTCACGCATATTATGCTTAAAGACCGCTAGGGCTTCGGCATCCAGACAGTCGACAATTTGGTTCTTTTTAGTTAGGAACCGAGTCCAGAATTTCCTGTCTGACTCTCTGGGTTGCTGGGTTATGTGACTTAAATCGTCAGCATCCGGTGGTCGCACATAAGTGCTCTGGAAGTTATCCAGGAATACGTCTGCCAGGTTCTCCCGACTTCCAATGGAGTTTGCCGACAAACTATTCAGCCAATGCCGAGCCGGTCCCTTGAGTTTTAGTGGGAGGTACTTGATGGCATGTACATCATCCCCGCGGGCCATGTGAATGTGGAGAAATAAATCTTCTATCCATACCGCGGGGTCTGTAGTCCCATCGTAGGGCTCGATATTTATGGGCTTAAACCCTTCTGGGAATTCATGATCCATTACTTCGTCAGTGAAGCATAGGGGGGTGTGGCGCCTCTATGCCGGGCTACATCGCGACGTAGTTCAAATGAGTTTGGTCTGTTGTATTCGGCCCGGCCGGATTTGTTTTTAGTGTATACGGCGTGACTGTCATCGTCACGCGTTGGGGCACGCCCCCGTGATCCGTAGATTGATCTTGACTGTCCTGCTTTTATTTCTAATTTGTCTCGCAGGTCGTGCGTAGAGCCTCGGGCCTTCGTGTTTTTGCTTGTTTGGCAGCGGGGTGCGTGTTAGACTTCGGGCTGATACGCCGCTTTGTCTCGGCCACAAGGTGGCCGGTCAGCCGCATCATGCGCTAGTAGTGTAGGCTTTAATGCCTCCTCCTCGAATTGCGGTAGCAACCTGCGCTTTGGGTAACTTTTGGTAGGGCGCTCGAGTCTGTATTCCTCGGCTGCCAGGACCTCAGTCCATCTATCAGTTAGCAGATCTTGATCAGCTTGAAGCTGCTGCTGCTTTTTCTTCAGGCTTTTTGCAGTGGCTATATGCCGGCGCTAGAAGCGCCTCGCCGACAGGATCGTCAGGCACGATGAATTCTTCGTCGCCGAGGCTCACCTCGTCTTCGGAGAGGGGCATGTAATTGTAATCCTCTGATTCTCCATCCATTGCCTGTTCCTTGGGGCTAGCTTGCCCATCCTCCCGTTCGGACTGCTCGAAGCCTAGCTTGTTGGGATTGTTTTCGTCCTCGGCATTATCCGGAGCGTTATTGTCTCTTGTGCCGCTATCTCTATTTTTGCTACGGCGAGGCTTACAGTGGCGCCGATGACGCCGGTGCTTAGATTTCTTCTCAAGGTGATTATCCTTCGTTGCCTCATTGCCATCGCTTTCTTTGGGGGTGTCCAACATGTATATATCATATGATGAGGTGGCTGTCCAGCGCCCTGTGGGCGGTGGTTCCTGTTCTTCTCCTGCATCATTGTCCATACCGTCAATGTCTTCGGAGTCGAAATCAAGCATGTCGGCTAAGTCGTCGACAGTGGCTATTAAGTGGGTAGTGGATGGGGAATGAATTTCTTTGTCGTCCGCTTCCCACTCGAGCCGGACATAGTTCGGCCAAGAGTCTCCTGATAGGGAGAGAGACTTTAATGAATTAGCATGTTGCCCAAGGGCGAATGCTGAAAGATATCTGTGAAGGTAAAGTCCATGATCGGTGCCCAATCAGATTCGATAGGCACGGATGCACGCGGTTCGGAGCCTATCGCCGGGGATGATTCCGAGGGTCCGATGCCACAGACCTCATTGGAGGGGAAGTCTGAGTTCGGCTCTAACACCGATGAGTGTGCGGCCTCCATGGCGGGGTCCATCCACCCGTCCTCGGATGGCACGATCTACTCCGGATTAAGGGTCGGGGCAGCCGCAGGTGTGATCTCCTGAACACCGTACGATGGTAGATCCATGTCATGCTCGTCGTGACTATTCGGCGCACCTGACATGGGCTCGAATCCATCGAAGATCAAGTTTCCACGGATGTCGACAGTGTAGTTCAAGCTTCCAAACCTGACCTGATGGCCAGGGGCGTAGCTATCGATCTGCTCCAGATGGCCAAGCGAGTTGGCCCGAAGTACGAAGCCGCCAAATACGAAGATCTGTCCTGGGAGGAAAACTTCACCCTGGATCGTATCGTAGTGGATGATTGAAGGAGCCATCAAGCCTTATCGTGATGACACAGTGGAACTCTCAATGAAAGCACCAATGTCGGTGTCAAAATCGGCGGATCTCGGGTAGGGGGTCCCGAACTGTGCGTCTAAAACTAATGGTAATAGGAGGCGGGGGACACAATGTTTACCCAGGTTCGGGCCCTCTCGATGGAGGTAATACCCTACTTCCTGCTTGATTGATCTTGATGATATGAGTATTACAAGAGTTGATCTACCACGAGATCGTAGAGGCTAAACCCTAGAAGCTAGCCTATTATTATGATTGTTGTTATCCTACGGACTAAACCCTCCAGTTTATATAGACACCGGAGGGGGATAGGGTTACACAGAGTCGGTTACAGAGAAGGATATCTACATCTCCGGATTGCCAAGCTTGCGTTCCACGCAAAGGAGAGTCCCACCTGGACACGGGACGAAGTCTTCAATCTTGTATCTTCATAGTCCAACAGTCCGGTGTAAGTACATAGTCCGGCTGTCCGAGGACCCCCTAATCCAGGACTCCCTCAGAGGCCATAATATCCCTTAGTTTCCTTATTGACCCCGTTGCCACGGTATGGTAGCACAAAAGATGCCATGCAAGTTCTTTTCCATAAGCATGTATGACTATTTACGGAATACATGCCTACATTATATTGATAAACAGGAGCTAGTTCTGTTTCACCCTAGGTTATGACTATTATATGATGAAAATTATCCAATGCTATCACGGATACAATGCCTACGAGCTTTTCACATATTGATCTTCGTTACGTTAGTATTACTATTGCTACTGTTACAACTGCTACAAAATTACTACTGCTACTATTACCATTACTATTTATGTTACTACTATTGCTATCACTATCAATTTACCATACTACTATGCTACTGATCACTTTGCTGCAGATAATTAGTCTCTCGGTGTGGTTGAATTGACAACTGAACTGCTAATACTTACAAATATTATTTGGATCCCCTTGTGTCGAATCAATAAATTTGGGTTGAATACTCTACCCTCGAAAATTGTTGCGATCCCTTATACTTGTGGGTTATCAATGGACCAGCAAGGCAGGAGATGCCCTAGAGTTAATCAAAAGGCTTCTAGCTACAAACCCTATAATCACGGCACCTAGAGTAGGCGAGCCGATGTTATTGTACATTTTGGCCACCAACTAGGTTTTCAGCGCCGTACTCATGGTCGAATGGGATGTTGAAGGCCACAAGTTCCAGGTGCAAGGACCCATCTATGATGTTTTCCAGGTATTGACCCCGTGTAAAACAAGGTATCTGCATTATCAAAATGTTTCCTACGCTATTGTAGCGCCCCAGATACAACTTTCCATATTCGTAACTCCAACTCTTGCCTTTTCCGGAGATGCGATATTTTTTTTCCTTCGTGGTTGGGTTTTGTCTTTTGTTTTGCATTTTGTTCATGTCTTGCATTTCATATCATAGCATCATGCGCATTGCATCTGCATGTTTCATAAAACTTGCATCCATTCGTAGTTGTCGCGCCCCCCCTTGCCTTCGTTGGCTGTTCCAAGACCAACCTGGTTTTTCGAGTCCCTCTTGTCTGGCCGCTTCTCTCTTTGTCTTCATTGACCTGTTGTCAGACCGCTTGTCCTTGTTGACCTTCCCTCAGACCAATTGGACCCCTCTCTTCTCTCTTTCTCCGAGACCAACAAAACCCCCCTTATCTTCGTCGACCTCTCTCAGACCCCTCGCAGGCGTCCGAAACTTGCCCCGAACCCGAACTGCTCGGTCATGACCAACATGTCCGGATCATCCCCCAACATCTTCAAAACATCTCCGTTTTCTTAATTAGACTCTCTACCAAATAGTCCCTAGCCAAATCCACCTGCTATATATACACGAGATCTAACCCTAGATCCTAGGGGTCTTGTCCCATCGATCCCACCGCGCCGTCACTCCACCTGGTTTCCTCGGGATCCCTCCCGGACCAACCAACAGTTTCCTCCCGATCCAAAATCCCCCATTCTCCCTCGATTTCCCCAGTGAGCCAACCACCACCAGCATAGCCTCTCCGGCTCGAGGGCCTTCGCGCCGTCTTCCTCCAGCGCCAGGAGCTTGAGCCCCTTCTCCCGCACCGCGCCGAATCAGATGCCTGCTCGTCCTGCGCCCAACGCCCGCTCAAGCCCCGGCCTCCTCCTCGCTGGTCCTCCAGCAGCACCTCCAGGTCACGCCCGCCGGCGACCTCGACTCAGGCCGCCCCTTTGCTGCCCTCTGCCCTTCCCCCTTCCCTCTCTTTCTCCATCTCATCTTTATGTCTCTCTCTGTCAGCTTCACAGAAGACCAACGCAGACGCCATGGATGCCGCCGCCCCGTGCTCCATCTCTGAACCACTGGAATGGGATGAGATCGACCAGATCCGGTGCCTCCTGCTCGGATCCGCGCCCCCACGACCTCGCTGTAGCTCTGCGTCGCTGCAAGTCCATGCCACCGCCCCTGCGTCCCCTGCTTCCCGTCGCGAGCTCCAGCGCCGTTGTTCCTCTGTTTTCTGTCGAACAGAAAGCGACGCGCCTGTATCCTCTCCGCCTCGCGCGTCTGGGCCACTTCCAGCGCCAACAAGGCCCAGCGCCGCGCGAGCCCTCTTTCGCCTTCGCCGTGGGCCGCCAGATCCACCGAACGGCCTCAAGGCCCGATGTGAGCAGCTTCCCCCGCGCCCTGGGCTAGATCTCTGTTTCGGCCCATGTATTTTTTTTCAATGCGCTGTGAATTTTTCCATTTATCCAGAGACCGTTGTTTTACAGAAACACCCCTAAGCATCATGCATTTAATAACTCTTGAACCGTGCATCGGATTTAAATAATTCCAACATGTAAAATGCTTAGAATTTCATCTAGTTTCATATTTTGCCATTTGCATCCATGTTTAAAATGCTTAAAATGATGTTTGTTTAAATTTGATCAAATGCCATGTTAAAATGATTTATTTCATAACTAAATAACCGTAGCTCAGTTTTTAATAAACTTTATATGTAAATGGGGTGGAAAAATGCCTAGTTTAACGTGGTGCACTTTATTTTTCTGTTTATCAACTTTAAAATTGTGTTTAGGGCAGAACAGTACAAAATTCTAAATATGCATATGGGGATTTTCTGGAATTGTTGTTTGTTGTTCCGGCCTCATTTAAACTTGCCTAGATAGGTAGTTTAATTATGCTTCACCTCTTGCCATGTTTAACAACATTTAATATTGTGGTGTACCTAAACTGAGAGAGAACTAAATAATTGATGTGGTGTTTCGTCAACATGCAACTCGTTGCATATTGAGCTCCACTTAACTTGTAATTGTTTGTTGCACTTTGCCATGCCATGCCTCATTAAACTGGACATGCATCATACTTGATTGTGCATCAGGTTATGATTATGCTTGTGTGTTTACCATGTTGTTTGCTTCTTTCCGGTTTGCTTCTCTTGTTAGCTTCGGTTTCGTTCCGGAGTTGTGAGGATTCGTTCGACTACACCCGTTCGTCTTCTTCATGGACTCGTTCTTCTTCCTAGCGGGATTTCAGGCAAGATGACCGTTACCCTGGATCTCACTACTATCATTGCTATGCTAGTTGCTTCGTTCTATCGCTATGTTGCGTTACCTATCTTTTGCTCATCAAGCCTCCCAAATTGCCATGAACCTCTAACCTTTGACACCATTCTTAGCAAACCATTGATTGGCTATGTTACCGCTTTGCTCAGCCCTCTTATAGCGTAGCTAGTTGCAGGTGAAGTTGAAGATTGCTCCATGGTGGACAGGATTTTGTTGGGATATCACAATATCTCTTATATTATTAATGCATCTATATATTTGGTAAAGGGTGGAAGGCTCGGCCTTATGCCTGGTGTTTTGTTCCACTCTTGCCGCCCTAGTTTTCGTCATACCGGTGTTATGTTCCCGGATTTTGCGTTCCTTACGCGGTCTTGTGATTTATGGGACCCCCTTGACAGTTCGCTTTGAATAAAACACCTCCAGCAAGGCCCAACATTGGTTTTACCATTTGCCTCACCTATTACCTTCTTCCCTTGGGAGTCGCGCATCCCAAGGGTCATCTTTATTTTAGCCCCCCCGGGCCAATGCTTGTCTAAGTGTTGGTCCAAACTAGAGCCACTTGCAGCGCCACCTCGGGGAAACTTGAGGGCTGGTTCTAGTTGTACGTAGTGCTCATCCGGTCGTGGCCTGAGACGAGATACACGCGGCTACTATCAGGATGTCGGCACGCCGGGAGGTCTTGCTGGTCTTGTTTTACCATTGTCGAAATGTCTTGTAAACCGGGATTCCGAGACTGATCGGGTCTTCCTGGGAGAAGGAATATCCTTCGTTGATCGCGAGAGCTTATCATGGGCTAAGTTGGGACACCCCTGTAGGGTATAAACTTTCGAGAGCCGTGCCCGCGGTTATGTGGCTGATGGGAATTTGTTAATGTCCGGTTGTAGATAACTTGACACCAGATCCGAATTAAAACGCATCAACCGCGTGTGTAGCCGTGATGGTCTCTTCTCGGCGGATTCCGGGAAGTGAACACGATTTCTGTGTTATGTTTGACGTAATTAGGAGTTCAGGATCACTTCTTGATCATTACTAGTTGACGACCGTTCCTTTGTTTCTCTTCTCGCTCTCATTTGCATATGTTATCCACCATATCTGCTTAGTCGCTGCTGTAACCTCACCACTTTACCCCTTCCTTTCCCATTAAGCTTTGCTAGTCTTGATACCCATGGTAATGGGATTCTTTGAGTCTGTGGCTCTGATTACTACAACAACGATTCAGGTACAGGTTATGCGATGATCATGACGCGAGAGCGATGTTTGATTGTTTTGGAGTTCTTCTTCTGCTTCTTCTTTGATCAGGGGATAGGTTCCAGGTCGGCAGCCTGGGCTAGCAGGGTGGATGTCGTTTGAGCTTCTGTTTGTGTTTCATCCGTAGTCAGATATTGATCTTATGGATGATGTATTGTTGTATTCGTGTGGCATTGTATGCCTCTTGTATGTATCCCCATCTATTTGTGTAATGTTGATGTAATGATATCCACCTTGCAAAAGCGTTTCCATATGCGGGTCTATCCTTGGTGGGACCTTCGAGTTCCTCTTGGATAGGGTCGTATATTGGGCGTGACAAGTTGGTAATCAGAGCCTCGACTGACCATAGGAGGCCCCTTGATTGTTGGCCATTGTTGAGTCTAGAAGAAAACTATTTTGAGTCTTAGGATTATATATATCGGAGAGTAGGATTCTTTTTACTCCTCAGCCCCCTTCGTCGCTCTGGTGAGGACTCCTGACGTAGATGTTTTCTCTTTCCTCTCCTCAATATTTCACTAAATTTTTTTTAGGATCACGCTGGTATCTTGGGATCGTTCCGATATTCTTATGACGAGAACATTGTTCTTGGTGCCTCCTGACATTTAGGGGTTGTGGCAGTGTCCCGGGGAGTTGAGCTCCGAGGTGTTGTCGTCATAATTAAATCGTTGCAGTTCTGGAATACCTGAGTTTTGCCGACAAATCTCTTTTATGCAGTTGTTGGTGAGGTAACCTCGACGCCACCCAGTACTGGGGAGTTCGGGAGTATTGCCATAGCTTGTATAACGGACGCTTTTCGAAGGTTGAGGTACACGATTTCCGGAGTTTTCTTGGTTATGTGTTGACGGATGGATACAGCTGGATGTTGGGATTGTTAGTTTGGGTGAGATATATTGCTTCCCCTGTATCCCCAACACCAGATTGCATAACCAGAAAGTTTCGGGAGTTTTATAGGTGGGAATTCAAGTAGCTCCTAGAATATCTTTCCGATAGATGAATGATATGAGATTGGGGTTCGACGTCTAGTGGTCCGCCTATCCACAGTTGGTTTTACAGTGGTCTCGTTGCGTCTTAAAGAATCCTTGGCTATGCCGATTCGGGGACACTTCGTATGTCATGTGCACTGCCTTGCACATGATGGTGTTGTACGATTGAGCCTGTGTGGGCCCCACCACGAAAACTTCGGACGAAATCTCCATCATATGTGTTTGTTCCGGCTTATTTTGCAAGCCAAATCCTTTGTTTTGTTTTATTTGTGGTATTCGAGTTGCTTCGAAGTCAAATGTTGAATCCATACCTTTCCTAAATGGTGTTCTCATATTTCTATGGGAGTACAAATCCTTTTGATCATTGAGATTGTCATGTTAATTATTTTCCAACCGACGTGTTTCTCTTCAAGTGCATCCGTTCATTCCAACATTTGCGAGATCAATTCTAAGTTTTCTCAACGGTGTTTGTTTCATCCATCCCAAGTTGTCTTTGTTTTCCTGCCCTCCCACCCTTTTTCTTCAAGGACTCAGATTTCGTAATCATGTATCCTTTTATTGGTGGGAAGTCTCTTCATTCTTTTCTTTCAATGTTCTTATCCGGTGATTTCCCATGAAGATGCTCAACAGTTTCAAGTTCATCATCCTTCATTGTTGTTTCTTCTCCGGTGGATCCAATTCAAGCTTTGGATATTCATCATATTAATTTCCTCGTTTCTAATGTTTTCTCATGCCGATGCACCTCTTAATCATTCACCTCTTCCTATTCATTTGTTCTGGAGTGCTGAAGATATCTCACAAGACTTGTGTTTCCATTCTCAATCCGTTCAAGATATCTCGAGATTGTTATCTCATTCAATTCATTTAATTCTACCGGTGCAATCTTTATTTCAAGCAATCCTTCAACGATGGTTCTTTTGAGTGGGCCCTAACCCAAAGGTCTTTTCCTAGGATCTTACGTGACTCTTCTAATTATCAGGAGCAATTCTCAAATTCATTTCCAAGGTTGACGTAAGAATGAATTTTCATCAGTCGCATGCCTTCTCCAAGGACGTTTTCAAATTCTTTTCATCTTTGGCTCAACCTTTCCTCTTTTAATTCTCCCGGAGTATCTCATCAATTCATGGTGGTTCTCATCATCATCCTCAACATTTGAAGACCGAAGAAGGATTTCTATTAAATCTTGGTCCATTCTCTTGAATATTCAAGGTTCTAGCTTCATGCTATCCTCATAATTGTTTTGATTGTGACAATTCTTTTCTTACCATCCGGAGAATTTCATGAGTTGTTTCCATTTCTTTCCTCCGAAGGCCATCATGTCATAACTCTTCATTCTCAGCATGTAGCTATCATTCTCCAAATCTTACCAGTGAAACGTTCAGATATCCTCTAATCAGTTCATATTCTCTTCGTTCTCATGTATCTAAATCCCTTCAAGTATCTTCATTCATTTTCAAATTCTTTCCGGTGAATTGTGCCCTTGCTACTCTCTTTTTCAATTCTTACGGTTGTTCGTTCAAGATTTCACTTCATTATCATATTAATTCATTCGTGTTTCCGAATTCCACCGGTGGTTCCATCAATACTTTCTCAAGTTTGCGCTATATCCCTCTTAATCATTTCTACGAGAATAAGTATTATGCAAAATCCATTGCTTGCCATCAATTTAATTTGATGAAGGATAAGCATACAATAAATCTTATTCTTATTTCCTCGAGTTGATTAATTCTTTTCTTCCGGATATTGTTCATGATGAAATAATTCTCGGTTCTAGTGTTTCATCTATTCTTTTTTCGGAGTTCCAAGTTTTCCGCATTATATCGTCGCGAAGCTCCGTCTAAATCATCGCAAGGCATCACCTTGTGTTTTCATCTTCTTTTTCTTTTTATCATCCTTTTATTACCGGAGTTCTTCATGGAGGCTCTACATGGTGGTCCGTCAAGGATTCTTTTCATTCTTCAATGGTTCTTCAAGATTTCTCTCGAAGTTGTGACCCGTCAAGCTATACTCTAAAATAAACATGGTGTTCAACACATGTTTTCCTTTGAGGAGCTCAAGTATTCTTCATCTTGCATTCCAAAGTGCAATTCTTTCTCTCTTATCTTTTGAGGTGGTGTTATGTCACTCTTGACAATTTCCTTCATGTTTCATGATTCATATGTTGTCAAGAATGAGGTAGTTTAAATCCATCAATCTTTTGTTGGAGTTATATTGGGTTATATCTCACCTACAGCCTTCCCTTAGGAATGTAGCTATTTGTGGTGCTTATCAATGATCCAATTTTCTCCTTCTCATCTCGGTGAAGAAGTTTTTCATCTCTTTGGTGCTCTCAATCTATTCAATGGTTTCCATTAGTGGCCAGTTGTCACCTCATAGTCTCGAGATGCTTTCCATAAACCCACAACAAGCTTGTGCTTCTCGTTGTTGATTTTCCAACAACTTCGTTCGATTCTTCTTTGCAAGGATGCTTTCCAAGCACTTGTGGCAAAAGTTGTCATTTTCTTCTCCGTCCCTTTATCCCAACGATCTAACTTCTATTCTTTCGTTACGGAGGCATTGTGATGTTGTGCTCTTCACCCATCACCTTGTTTTGTGAGGATCGTGTTCTTTTCTTGCTTATCCATTTAACCGGAGTGTTGTATCACATGTTCAATATCTTTCATCTCATCAAGTTTTCTTCTCTTTTCTACTGGAGTGATGTCCAAATTCTATCATTCTTGTTCCTTGGCTATCTCATTATACCGAGGTTGTCATATTCTTTTCGTTCGTGAAGCTCTTATTTCCATGTCTTTCAACCTTCAAGTTCTCGTAATACTTCTTGTTCCTCTTTTCTACCAGATTGTTTGCAATCTCGTTCATCTCTTTCGTACTCTTTCTTTTAAATTGCTCAACCTCTCAAGGTTCGTGGTTTCACTCATTTGTCGAAGAAGCAACTTTAGTTTACCTCTTCTCTTCCTCTTCCGTTTCCTCCGGTGCCATCCTAGATCTCGGGACGAGATCCTCTCGTAGTGGTGGAGTGTTGTAACGCCCCGGATACAACTTTCCATATTCGTAACTCCAACTCTTGCCTTTTCCGGAGATGCGATATTTTTTCCCTTCGTGGTTGGGTTTTGTCTTTTGTTTTGCATTTTTTTCATGTCTACCATTTCATATCATAGCATCATGCGCATTTCATCTGCATGTTTCATAAAACTTGCATCCGCTCGTAGTTGTCGCGCCCCCCCTTGCCTTCGTTGGTCGTTCCGAGACCAACCAGGTTTTTCGAGTCCCTCATGTCTGGCCGCTTCTCTCTTTGTCTTCATTGACCTGTTGTCAGACCGCTTGTCCTTGTTGACCTTCCCTCAGACCAATTGGACCCCTCTCTTCTCTCTTTCTCTGAGACCAACAAAACCCCCCTTGTCTTCGTCGACCTCTCTCAGACCCCTCGCAGGCGTCCGAAACTTGCCCAGAACCCGAACCGCTCGGTCATGACCAACAGGTTCGGATCATCCCCCAACATCTCCAAAACATCTCCGTTTTCTTAATTGGACGCTCTAGCCTTTTTATTCCGGGCCGTCCGATTACGATCGGAGGGACCAAATAGTCCCTAGCCAAATCCACCTGCTATATATACACGGGATCCAACCCTAGATCCTAGGGGTCTTGTCCCATCGATCCCACCGCGCCGCCACTCCACCTGGTTTCCTCGGGATCCCTCCCGAACAAACCAACAGTTTCCTCCCGATCCAAAATCCCCCATTCTTCCTCGATTTCCCCAGCGAGCCAACCACCACCACCACAGCCTCTTCGGCTCAAGGGCCTTCGCGCCATCTTCCTCCAGCGCCAGGAGCTTGAGCCCCTTCTCCCGCACCCTGCCGAATCAGATGCCTACTCGTCCCGCGCCCAACGCCCGCTCAAGCCCCGGCCTCCTCCTCGCTGGACCTCCACCAGCACCTCCAGGTCATGCCCGCCGGCGACCTCGACTCAGGCCGCCCCTTTGCTGCCCTCTGCCCTTCCCCCTTCCCTCTCTTTCTCCCCCTCATCTTTTTGTCTCTCTCTGTCAGCTTCACAGAAGACCGACGCAGACGCCATGGATGCTGCCGCCCGTGCTCCGTCTCTGAACCACTGGAATAGGATGAGATCGACCAGATCCGGTGCCTCCTGTTCGAATCCGCGCCCCCACGACCTCGCTGCAGCTCTGCGTCGCCGCAAGTCTATGCCGCTGCCCCTGCGTCCCCTGCTTCCCGCCGCGAGCTCTAGCGCCGCTGTTCCTCTGTTTTCTGTCGAACAGAGAGCGACGCGCCTGTAGCCTCTCCGCCTCGCGCGTCTGGAGGCCACTTCGGCCAAGAAGGCCCCGGCGCCCATGAGCCCTCTTTCGCCTTCGCCGTGGGCCGCCAGATCCACCGACCGGCCTCAAGGCCTGATGTGAGCAGCTTCCCCCGCGTCCTGGGCCAGATCTCTGTTTCGGCCCATGTATTTTTTTCAATGCGCTGTGAATTTTTCCATTTATCCAGAGGCCGTTGTTTTACAGAAACACCCCTAAGCATCATGCATTTAATAACTCTTGAACCGTGCATCGGATTTAAATGATTCCAACATATAAAATGCTTAGAATTTCATCAAGTTTCATATTTTGCCATTTGCATCCATGTTTAAAATGCTTAAAATGATGTTTGTTTAAATTTGATCAAATGCCATGTTAAAATGATTTATTTCATAACTAAATAACCGTAGCTCGGTTTTTAATAAACTTTATATGTAAATGGTGTGGAAAAATGCCTATTTTAACGTGGTGCACTTTATTTTGCTGTTTAACAACCTTAAAATTGTCTTTAGGGCAGAACAGTACCAAATTCTAAATATGCATATGGGGATTTTCCGGAATTGTTGTTTGTTGTTCCGGCCTCATTTAAACTTGCCTAGATAGGTAGTTTAATTATGCTTCACCTCTTGCCATGTTTAACAACATTTAATATTATGGTGTACCTAAACCGAGAGAGAACTAAATAATTGATGTGGTGTTTCGTCAACATGCAACTCGTTGCATATTGAGATCCACTTAACTTGTAGTATTGTTTGTTGCACTTTGCCATGCCATGCCTCATTAAACCTGACATGCATCATACTTGATTGTGCATCATGTTATGATTATGCTTGTGTGTTTACCATGTTGTTTGCTTCTTTCCGGTTTGCTTCTCTCGTTAGCTTCGGTTTCGTTCCGGAGTTGTGAGGATTCGTTCGACTACTCCCGATCGTCTTCTTCATGGACTCGTTCTTCTTCCTAGCGGGATTTCAGGCAAGATGACCGTTACCCTGGATCTCACTACTATCATTGCTATGCTAGTTGCTTCGTTCTATCGCTATGCTGCGTTACCTATCTTTTGCTCATCAAGCCTCCCAAATTGCCATGAACCTCTAACATTTGACACCATTCTTAGCAAACCATTGATTGGCTATGTTACCGCTTTGCTCAGCCCTCTTATAGCATTGCTAGTTGCAGGTGAAGTTGAAGATTGCTCCATGGTGGACAGGATTTTGTTGGGATATCACAATATCTCTTATATTATTAATGCATCTATATATTTGGTAAAGGGTGGAAGGCTCGGCCTTATGCCTGGTGTTTTGTTCCACTCTTGCCGCCCTAGTTTCCGTCATACCGGTGTAATGTTCCCAGATTTTGCGTTCCTTACGCGGTCGGGTGATTTATGGGACCCCCTTGACAGTTCACTTTGAATAAAACTCCTCCAGCTAGGCCCAACATTGGTTTTACCATTTGCCTCACCTATTACCTTCTTCCCTTGGGAGTCGCGCATCCCAAGGGTCATCTTTATTTTAGCCCCCCCGGGCCAATGCATGTCTAAGTGTTGGTCCAAACTAGAGCCACATGCAGCGCCACCTCGGGGAAACTTGAGGGCTGGTTCTAGTTGTACGTAGTGCTCATCCGGTCGTGGCCTGAGACAAGATACGCGCGGCTACTATTAGGATGTCGGCACGCCGGGAGGTCTTGCTGGTCTTGTTTTACCATCGTCGAAATGTCTTGTAAACCGGGATTCCGAGACTACAGAGAGAAACACCATTGGAAAGGGTTGTTGAAGAGGTAGATGATGCACCGGAACAATTAAAATATTTGAATGAGGTGACAACCTCGAATGAATTCAAACACAGACAAATCTCCTGAGATGTCTTGAACACTCCGGAAGGATAAACTGGCGAGAGGCGAATGAGCAAGGGGAAAACACTTGAGTCGAGGAAAAAGAATACGATCGACAATGAATAACTTGAATTGAAACCACCGGAGAAGAAAAAGAGTTAAAAAATGACAAACTAGACGAGAATTCACCGGTTGAAATAATTGAGGGAAGACTGAAGAGGCTCCACACAAATGAAATTGATGGTCGAAACAGACTCAAACTCCGGAATAAGAGGGTGGGAGGGCGGGAAAAACACAGGCAACTGGAAAGGGTAATCGACAAATATCTTGAAGAGAAAACACCGGTCGAAATAATTGAGGAAAGAAAGCAAAGACTTTGCACGAGTAGGATGGATACTCGATTACGGACTCCGGTTCCGAGAGGAAGAAGGGTGGGCAGGTGGGAAAAGAAAACAACTGAGGAATGAACTTGGCAAAGAAGAAGAGGCTCGAGTCAACTTGACGAGAAATGCACCGGATGAAAAGAGCTGAGAACCAACGATCGGAAAACCAACTGCGTGATGCTAAAGAAAATTTGAAAGGGAAGAGGAGTAACTTAAAACACCTACGTCAAGATTCCTCACCAGAGCGACGAAGGGGCTGAGGAGTAAAAGAATCCTACTCTCTGATATAACTAGACTCCGAAAACAGTTTTCTTCTAGACTCTACAACGGCCAAACTACACGATCAATCAAGGGGGCTCCTAGGGTCGGTCGAGGCTCTGCTACCAACTTGTCACGCCCAATATGCGACCCTATCCAAAAGGAACTCGAAGGTCCCACCAAGGATAGACCCGCATTTTGAAACGCTTTTGCAAGGTGGATATCATTACATCAACATTACATAATAGATGGGGATACATACAAGAGGCATACAATGCCACATGAATACAACAAAACATCATACAAGAACAATCATCCGACTACGGATGAATCATAAACAGAAAACTCAAACAATATCCACACTGCTAGCCCAGGCTGCCGACCTGGAACCTATCCCCTGATCGAAGAGGAAGCAGAAGAAGAACTCCAAAACAAGCAAACATCGCTCTCGCGTCGTGATCATCGCATAACCTATACCTGCAACTGTTGTTGTAGTAATCTGTGAGCCACGAGGACTCAGCAATCCCATTACCATGGGTATCAAGACTATCATAGCTTAATGGGAAGGAAGGGGTAAAGTGGTGAGGTTACAGTAGCGGCTAAGCATGATATGGTGGCTAACATACGCAAACAAGAGCGAGAAGAGAAGCAAAGGAACGGTCGTGAAGCTAGCAATGATCAAGAGGTGATCCTGAACTCCTACTTACGTCAAACATAACCCAAAGACCGTGTTCACTTCCCGGACTCCGCCGAGAAGAGACCATCACGGCTACACACACGGTTGATGCGTTTTATTTGGAACCGGTGTCAAGTTATCTACAACCGGACATTAACAAATTCCCATCGCCACATAACCGCAGGCACGGCTTTGAAAGATAATAACCCTGCGGGGTGTCCCAACTTAGCCCATGATAAGCTCTCGCGATCAACGAAGGATATTCCTTCCCCGGAAGACCGGTCGATCTCGGAATCGGTTTACAAGACATTTCGACAATGGTAAAACAAGACCAGCAAGACCTCCGCCTGCCGACATCCCGATAGTAGCCGCGGCGTATCTCGTCTCGAGCCACGACCGGATGAGCGATGCGTACAACTAGAACCAGCCCTCAAGTTTCCCCGAGGTGGCGCTGCAAGTGGCTCTAGTTTGGACCAACACTTAGACAAGCATTGGCCCGGGGGGGGCTAAAATAAAGATGACCCTTGGGATGCGCTACTCCCAAGGGAAAAAGTTAATAGGTGAGGCAAATGGTAAAACCAATGTTGGGCCTTGCTAGAGGAGTCTTATTCAAAGCGAACTATCAAGGGGGTCCCATAAATCACCCGACCGCGTTAGGAACGCAAAATCCGGGAACATAACACCGGTATGACGGAAACTAGGGCGGCAAGAGTGGAACAAAAACACCAGGCATAAGGCCGAGCCTTCCACCCTTTACCAAATATATAGATGCATTAATAATATAAGAGATATTGTGATATCCCAACAAAATCCTGTCCACCATAGAGCAATCTTCAACTTCACCTGCAACTTGCAACGCTATAAGAGGGCTGAGCAAAGTGGTAACATAGCCAATCAATGGTTTGCTAGGAATGATGTCAAAGGTTAGAGGTTCATGGCAATTTGAGAGGCTTGATGATTAAAAGATTGGTAACGCAGCATAGCGATAGAACGAAGAAACTAGCATAGCAATGATAGTAGTGAGATCTAGGGTAGCGGTCATCTTGCCTGAAATCCCGCTAGGAAGAAGAACGAGTCCATGAAGAAGATGAAGCCACGAAGACGAACCACACGTAGACGAACGCATCCTCACGATCGCAACGAAACGGGAACTACCGACAAGAAGCACACAACATGGTAGACACACCACACATAGGCAAGACATGATGTACAACAAGCATGATGCATGACCAAGCTACATGAAGCTACTCATGGCAAGAGACGATGCAAACAAGAACAACACATCAAGGCAAGTTTAAATGAGGCCGGAAACAACATATAACAAATCCGGTAAGTCCTCATATGCATATTTCGAAATTGGTCCAGATCTAAATAAACCTTATGTTCAAGTTGTTAAACAGCAAGTTAAGATGCACCACGAGGATCTACACGAAATTCTAGTCAAGTTACATATAGAGTTCATTTAGTTCGGAGCTACGGTCTAGAAGATAAGAGCAAAACAAGTTAAACATGGCATTGATGCAAAACGCATACAAACATCAATCTAACACCTAAAAACAAGGATGCAACATGATAATATGAAGCTACATGCAAAATCAAGCAAGTTTCATATAGAGCACACTCAAAACGGAGCAACGGTTCAACACACACGCACTATACAAGTCATAGCAACAATCTGTCCATAACAGCAACTAGGCATCTTACAAGCATCAAACCAACAGGCTACAGCATCTCAACATAATAACAAAAGGCATGGGCATGAAGTACAGGTAAAGCATAACAAAACATTAACACTGAGCTATCTCCGGAAATCACTAGAACATGCTCAAAAGGACATGGGAAGATTGCAAATAATAACAGTTTCAGACTTATCAGGAAATAACATCAGGTTGCAATAATTAGAGCTATCAAACAACATGTTACAGGAACTTAACATGGCAAACAAAGGCAAGGCATGAACCTACTAATTGCATAGAACAAAAGTCCCTTACTGACCATGAGCCAAAAAGGCACAGAAAATATGATGGCACCCATGTAAACATAGCAAGTTATATGACAGATTCATACATGGCAGGAATAACAATAAGTAGGCATGTTGGTGAGCTTGAACCACTCACCACAGAGCAATACATGGCATGGCAAGGCAACCAACAGTAAGAAGACATGTTTGAGAAGCTCAGCATGGCAAGAACAAGTTCATAGGGTGCATGGATCACTAGAAAATCAAATGGCCAAAACTGAACTTAATGTTAACAGGCAGACAGCTACATTATTTAGCAAGTTTGGAGCAAGATTACAACAAGCTACAGCAGGCTATAAATTCAACCTGGGGCATGAATGGATAGAGCAAGACATGTATAACAAAACATCCTTAGTGAACATCTCCATAATATGCATAGAATGACTAGTAAAAGCAGGTTTACATAGCAACAAAATATAACAGAATCAGCCTAGCAAAACAGCAACAGCAAGTGCCCTACTTAACAAGCTTGATGCACTAATTACAAGACTCACAAAAATACATGGATGGCACCACTAGAAAGATGGCATAGCATATATCAAAACACATGTAGACATCAACCTCATAGGATGCACACATCAAACATGGCAAAAATGACAAATGAGCATGTTATAACAGTTCCAGCAGATTAACATCACATATCCCTCTTCCAACAGCATTTTGGGCACCAAGATGAGCTCAAATGAAAATGAAACAATTAGATGAAATGAATTACTCGTCGTGGTGAACAATTTGACATATTACACGCACGAAACGGAGCAGTATGCACAGAGTTATGTTGTGATGAAAATGGCATGATAATAACAAAATATTTCGGGACTTAGTCATTTTCAGGAAAAAAACATGTGAGCGCAGATTAGCTAAAAGTCGCACGGGCAGGGTTTACTGGGCTCTCACCATTGGGCCAAGCCCAGGAAGGAGGAGGAGGCAGGCCGGCTTGGGCCGGGCGCTGCTGGGCCGGAGCCCACGGGAGATGGAGGCCCTGTCGTCCTTCTCCTCGTGCGCCTGCACGAGCACGCAGGAGGGAGGCGGCCATGGCAGCGGGGGAGGCGGCGTGCCGCGGCGGCAGGGAGGCCAGGAGAAGGCCAAGGGGCGGCGGATCCGGCCCCGGGGACCTCATTGCCGGCGGCGGCGGGGCTGGCCGGCACCGGGGAACATGGCGGCGGCGACCTGCGGGGAGAGAGAGAGAATCCATGAGGGAGAGGGAGAAGGAAGGAGAAAGGAGGAGAGGGCGGTGGGGTTCGGCCTGGCAGGGCACTCGCCGGCGGGCGAGCAGGCGAACGGCGGCGAGGCCTAGTGCGGAGGCGGCGGCGCTGGAGGGCGGAGGCGAGCAGGCATCTCGGACGCTGAGGCGCGGGCGAGGCGCTGGGCAGCTAGGGCCCAGATCTAGCTGGGCGGGCTGGTCGGGCGGCGCGGGCTGGCTGGCGAAAGGGCGCTGGGCGCGAGTGAGGTGGCGGCCGGTGGTTGGCGGAGAGCGGCTGCGGGGTGACGTGGCACGCCCTAATTCGTCGGGGTGAGGTGGCGGTGGACGCGTCCGGCGGCGGAGTGGACACGTCCGGCTGCGGGAGGAGGAAGAAGGCTAGGGTTAGGGTGGATTCATCCGCGAATTTCGGAGGGGGAGGTGTATATTTATAGGTAGAGGGAGCTAGGAGAGCCCAAATGAGGTGCGGTTTTCGCCCACACGATCGTGATCGAACGGCCGAGAGCATGGAGGGGGTTTGGATGGGTTTTGGGCCACTTTGGAGGGGGTGTTGGGCTGCACACAACAGAGGCCTTTACGGTTACCCGGTTAACCGTTGGAGTATCAAACGACCTCCAAATGGCACGAAACTTGACAGGCAGTCTACCGGTGCTATACCAAGGCCGCTTGGCAAACCTCAATCCATTCCGAGAACATTTAATACCCGCTCACAACGAGAGACAAAAAGGGGACGCCGGAGGATATAGGAGTGCCGGATTGCAAAATGGACAACGGGGAAAATGCTCGGATGCATGAGACGAACACGTATGCAAAATGAAATGCACATGATGACATGATAAAATGCAACACGCAACCAAATGACATGGCAATGGCGGCGAATAATTGGCACACACCTGGCGCAACGAATCCGAGGCGTTACACCGGCACAACACCAGACCTTGAGTAGGCTCTTTGACACTACGTACGAAGAGGCCTGGAGGGTGCTATTTAAGGGCGCCGAGGCGCCCGCATCCGCTACCGAAGATCGCGAGTTCAGCTCGCAGCGTCCGGCTGGCGAGGTAAGCTATATTATCCTTTACGGGACACTTGCTTTCCATAGTTTGACTCTATGTGGGATTTAAACTCCCGACACCTTTAACAAGCCTGGCAGAAGACGTCCGGACAGGTTAACTGTCCGGCTCCCCTTCCAGAAGACCCAATGGATGCCCGTTTGACAGGGCTGCTGGTCCCGGCGCCTTATGTGGTGCCGGAGAAGAAGGCCAAGAAGAAGGACACGGGAACTCGGAGGAGTTCCCGGCGCCAGGTGTTATCGGACTCATCGTCCGATGACTCCAAGGCAGACTCCTCCCACGAAGATGGGGAGGAGAAGAAAGAGGCCTCTCCCCCAGCGGGGGGAGAGAGGAAGAGGAAGGCTTCCCCAACGGGGGAGGCCGAAGGGTCCAAGAAAGGAAGGACCCTTCCCCCGGACTGTTCTACCAACCCCGACGACGGCGACGAGGAGTGGCCCTCAAGGGCCAAGCCCCTAGCGAGATCATAAGTGTCCGGACTCCTGAATAACTCATAATTCTTCTTTTTGTCGCATAGTGTCTTCTAATGCCGCATACAACCCTGTAGTCCACCCAAGGATGATCTCCCCGCTTCGTTGAGCGGGTCCTTGGGTTCGTCGGATGTGAACAGTGCTTCACTCCAACTGCCTCCTCCCCCCGTGACGCAGACGATGCCGAGGTAGGGTCCCAAAAGGAGACCCTCCAGGACGAGGAGGTCCCGGAGGTGCCGCAGGGCAGCCTCCCGGACTGTGGACCGGACTCCGCACCAGAACCTTCAGTGGTTTCGGAGTCCGGCGGGCGGCCCCTTCGTGAGAAGGGCAAGATAGCAACGCCGGCGGCCTCCATCCAACAGGAGGCGCCGGATAATTTGCTGGAGGCACTCAAAGGCGCTTCCATCGATGAGGAACACCGCACTGTCATGAGTGCGGTGATTCAGAAGGTTCAGCTCGCCAAGAGCGGGCTCACCGAAGCCTGCACCAGCCTTCTAACAGGCTTTGAGGTAAGAATTTTTATGACATGTAAAATAGTACCGCATATACAGTAGCCCCTGATGCTTAGTTCGGTGTTCAGAAAGAAAAGCCGAACTGAGGATCTAAAATGATATATGCAGGAGTCTAACAAAAATATGTCAATATGGGAATGCAGGCTGCGCTGCTGACCTCTGCCGCACTAACTGTAGAGGTCAATTCCTTGAAGCAGAGCCTCGAGCGGTCCGAGGTCGAGCTCGGCCGTGCCAAGAAGCAGCTCGAGGACAAGGAAGGTGAGTAACACCTTTATTAAAGTTGTACCTTATATAAAAGGATGTGGTTGCAAGAAAAAATGACAAGAATAACGTGGGTACTCCAAGGGCTACGAACGAGGTGGCGACCCTGAAGGAGGCGATGTCCGCGGCCGAATGCAATGCGGCCGCGGAACGCGCCGAGCGAGAGAAGCAGGAGGCGCGGGTGGCGGAGGTACGACAAGAGCTCCAGGCTCTCGTGGAAAAACACGAGGGTTTGGAGCGTGACTCGAACTTCGAGTCCGAGCTTGCGTCGGCTCTTGAGAGTGCCAAAGCCGCTAAGGCGAAGCCCAAAAGGCCCTCCAGAAATCGAGGCGATAAAGAAGATAGCGGCGGGTAAGGCATTCTTCATGCAAAGCAAGCATGTAAAGTGAATTACATTACTTACCCGGTCGGAGCTCTCCGGGGCGTTCGCAGATCTGCCCTGTAGCGTGTACGATGCTGCCGCGTTCTACAAAGCTGAGGACGGGAGCTCGATGGAGAAGGTGTTCTGGTCTCAGTATGCTCTGGCCGGACATCCGGTGCCCCTGAGCGACCAACTGAAGCAGCTGGTCGAGCACCACAAGGTGACCGAACAGGCCATGAAGGGCCTCATAGTTTGGCTGTGGCCTAAAGAAGCCATGCCTGGGAGCTACTTCGGTCTAGTGCAGCGGCTGGTGGATGCCTGTCCGTGGGTTGACGTCATCAAGCACTCCGCCTGCATTGAAGGCGGCCGTCGGGCCCTTGCCCGTGCTAAGGTGCACTGGGGCAAGATGGACACCGAGAAGCTTGCGACGGACGCGCCACCGCCTGGCAAGGAGTATCGCACGCCCGAGATGTATTATAAGGGTGTCCTGAAGGGTGCCCGTATTATTGTGGGTGAATGCTCCAAAGATGTATTTTTTGAGTAGACTCGCATTTTGTTATCATCTGCGCTGAAAACTTTGTTCATATGCGCTAAGCAACGCTTGTTAATTTAAAATATTACCTTCTGTGTAGCCGTTTGTCAAATCTGAGAGATGGCAAGTCGTTGGCTTCGGCCCCCGTGCCGCGAGTGCTGGGGTGTTCGGGATAAACTTGAGTGCTCTTGTTCCTATTTTTGGGTCCCTCTAGGGAGGCGCTCAACACAACGAACGAGGCAACCGGACTTATAATGCTTGAACACTCTCACCTAGCCATAGAATTCTATAATTTTAAATTTCGGCGAAGCCCCTAGTGTTCGGAAGGCCGAATTCGGGGCGCTATCCACGCCTGGGCCGGACAAAGCCAGTTCCTCGCTCTAAGCGGCATAAGTCTTTAGGGACTCGAAAAAACCTCTCGAACAGCGACCAGCTCTCGCCCCATCATGACGGTCAGTTTTAGCTTTCTCCACTGAGGTGCTCGCCCAGCTCAACTGGGGCACAATCGCAGTGGTTCTCCCAGCGCTACCTTAGCCGATATAACGGAACGTAAGGTACCAAAACATGGGAGCCGGGCAAACCCAACTATTGACCCAAGAGATGATTCGGAGCCGATGCATATAATGCTATAAGTTCGGGGTGCCGCACTTGTGAAAGTGTTCGGGCTTACCACACCATAGTTTGGGGAACTTAAGCCCCTGGTGTACTTAGCCATACCAAAGCGTACGGGTGCAACATGTCATAAGTGAACATATGTAGAAAAAAGGAATGCAGTGATAGGAAAAAAGCGATGCATTGTTTATTTAAAGAATACTGCAATGAATGCAGAACGATACAAATAGTGCGATAAGCAAGGGGTAGGACTATTTAACATGTCCCCCGCCAGGGGTAGGCTACGGAATGGTGCATAAAACAGGTATAATGCTCGTAATGGATTGCACCTGGATACTCGTCATAGCTTTTCTGCTTCCCTGGCTGTTGCATCATGAGTTCGGTAGGTCTACTGCCGGACAGGGCTTCTGGGAAATGTTGTCCTGAGGATAAGAAGAAAAAGAAAGAAAAAGGATGACACATTTGGCAGCCCCTGGTGTGGTTGAGCCGCACTCTGGGCCTGCCGTGGTCGTGCCCCCCCCTATGCCCACGGTATCTCTAGGGCGTAGTGATGTACGCGAAGTACTGGTCTTGCAATTTTGCGAGGGCTGGGGTTGGGGCCGCATTGCTACGCGTGCTCGGAACGTGCCAGGTGGTCTTGCTGTAGGTTACTCCTGGCGCGCTTGACGGTGTCCAGTCGCTTAACGGCCGGACTCAAGAATTGCCTTAAGAGGCTGCTCTGCACTTCTGCCGTGAGAGCCGCTGTATGCTCCTCCGTTCGGAGAGACCGTTTAGTGTTTCCGTTGACCGTGATGACTCCTTGAGGGCCTGGCATATTGAGCTTGAGGTATGCGTAGTGTGGCACCGCATTGAACTTTGCAAACGCGGTTCGTCCGAGCAGTGCATGATAGCCATTGCAGAACGGGACTATGTCGAAGATTAACTCCTCGCTTCGGAAGTCATCCGGGGATCCGAAGACCACTTCGAGTGTAACTGAGCCTGTGCAATTGGCCTCTACACCTGGTATGATGCCTTTGAAGGTCGTCTTTGTGGGTTTAATCCTTGAGGGGTCTATGCCCATCTTGTGCACTGTATCCTGATAAAGCAGGTTCAGGCTGCTGCCGCCGTCCATCATGACTCTAGTGAGGTGAAACCCATCGAGGATTGGGTCTAAAACCAATGCGGCAAATCCGCCATGGCGGATGCTAGTGGGATGGACCCTTCAATCAAAAGTGATCGGGCAGGAGGACCACGGATTGAACTTTGGGGCGACTGGCTCCATCGCGTATACGTCCCTGAGCGCACGCTTCCGCTCCCTTTTGGGTATGTGGGTTGCGTATATCATGTTCACCGTCCATACTTGTGGGGGGGGGGGAAACCCTTCTGTCCTCTGTTGTTCGGCGACCGGGTCTCTTCCTCGTCATCGCTATGCAGCCCCTTGTCATTGTTTTCGGCAATTAACTTGCCTGCCTGCTTGAATAACCAACAATCCCTGTTGGTGTGATTAGCTGGCTTTTCTGGGGTGCCATGTATCTGGCACGAGCGATCGAGTATCCGGTCCAAACTGGACGGGCCCGGGGTAGTTCTTTTGAATGGCTTTTTCCGCTGACTGGGTTTAGAGCCTCTGAATCCGGCGTTGACTGTCGTATCTTCAGTATTATCGTCATTAATGCGGCCTTTGTGCTTATAGCGACGCGACCTGCCATTGCTGCCCTTGGTGTCCGGACTACCAGAATTTTTGGTGAGGTTGTTACTACGGGCTAGCCAGCTGTCCTCTCCCGCACAGAAGCGGGTCATGAGTGACGTGAGGGCTGCCATGGATTTTGGCTTTTCCTGTCCTAGGTACCGGGCAAGCCACTCGTCGCGGATGTTCTGTTTGAAGGCTGCAAGGGCCTCTGCGTCCGGACAGTCGACGATTTGATTTTTCTTTGTTAAGAATCGAGTCCAGAATTGTCTGGCCGACTCGTCTGGCTGCTGAATTATGTGGCTTAGGTCATCAGCGTCTGGTGGTCGCACATATGTGCCCTGGAAGTTATCAAGGAATGCGGCTTCCAGTTCCTCCCAACACCCAATTGATTCTACTAGCAAGCTGTTGAGCCAATGCCGAGCTGGTCCTTTAAGCTTGAGTGGGAGGTATTTGATGGCATGAAGATCATCGCCGCGGGCCATGTGGATATGAAGGAGATAGTCTTCGATCCAAACGGCGGGGTCTGTTTTGCCATCGTAGGATTCAATGTTCACGGGTTTGAACCCTTCGGGGATTTGATGATCCATTACTTCATCTGCGAAGCATAGTGGGTGTGCGGAGCCTCTGTATTGGGCTATATCATGACATAGCTCAAGCGAGCTTTGTCTACTGTGTTCGGCCCGGCCGGAATTGATGTATCCGGCGCGACGGTTGTCGTCGCGTATCGTGGGGCGCCCATGCGATCCGTAGATCGATCTTGATTGTCTTGCCTTATCCTCCAATATGTCTCGCAAGTCCGCCGCATTCCCCCGTGGCTTTGTACTTTTCGAGCGATGCCGGGGCGCGGCTTTAGTGGAGGGCCTAAAGGCCTCTCTGTCGCGACCACGAGGTGGCCGGTCGGCCATAGCGCTAGTGATGTAGGTTTATATGCTTCCTCCTCTAATCGGGGTAGCGGCTTGTGTTTGGGGTAACTTCTGGAGGGGCGTTCGAGTTCGTACTCTTCGGCCGTAATGACTTCAGTCCATCTGTTGGCTAGCAAATCTTGGTCAGCTCTAAGGTGTTGCTTCTTTTTCTTGAGGCTGCTTGCAGTGGCCATAAGCCTGCGTTTAAAACGCTCTTGTTCGACGGGATCCTCAGGCACGACGAATTCGTCGTCGTCGAGGCTTGCCTTGTCTCCGGGGGGAGGCATGTAATTATCGTCCTCTACCTCTTTGTCTGCCGCTCTCTCATGAGGGCTGGCTTCTCCATCCTCTGTGCTGAATCTTGCCTGGAGGGTTGTCTTCGGCCCTGTCCGGGGTGTTATTATCTCCGGTGCCGGAATCTCCATTCTTGCTGTGGCGGGATTTTGAGCGGCGCCGCTAACGCCGGCGCTTGGGCTGTTTTTTGGAGGGGTCATCCTCCGCTGTTCCATCGCCATTCCCATCCTTTGGGATGTCCACCATGTATATGTCGTATGACAAGGTGGCTTTCCAGTGCCCTGTAGGCGCTGGTTCCTATTCCTCTCCGGTGTCGTCGTCCATACCGTCGATGTCTTCAGAGTCGAAATCTAGCATGTCGGTTAAGTCATCGACACTGGCTACGAAGTGGGTGGTGGGTGGGTTTTGAATTTCTTCGTCATCCGCATCCCAACCATCCTGGCCATAATCCGGCCAGGGCTCTCCTGATAAAGAGAGATACTTTAGCGAGTCCATGATCAGCGCCCAATCGGATTCAATTGGAAGGGGCGCGAGAGGTTCGGAGTCCCGCACCTCGGAGTCACGAGCTTCACAAGGGACAGGGTTCGTATTCGGCTCTATCGCCGTAGAGGTAGCAGCCCCCGAGGTGGTGTCTAGCCACCCATCCTCGATCGGCGCAGTCAGCTCCGGGTTAAGGGTCGGAGCGGACTCTTATCGCGACCTCGAGGCCTCGGCCCAGCAGCAGAGCTAAATCATGCCCACCATGACGATAAAGCGGCGGCACGCTTCGGTGTGGCTCGAATCTGTCGAAGATCAAGTCTCCGCGGATGTCGTCCGTATAGTTCAATTTCAAATCTGACCGATGGCGTGGGCGTAGCTTCGATCTGCTCCGGATGGCCAGCGAATTGGCCCATGATTGCAAAGCTGCCGAATACAAAGATCTATCCGGGGAGAAAAGTCTCACCCTGGACCGCGTCGTTGTTGATGATCGAAGGAGCCATCGGGCCTATGGGTGACGACACAGAGGAACTCTCAATGAAAGCACCAATGTCGGTGTCAAAACCGGCGGATCTCGGGTAGGGGGACCCAAACTATGCGTCTAGGCGGATGGTAACAGGAGACAAGGGACACGATGTTTTTATCCAGGTTTGGGCCCTCTCGATGGAGGTAAAACCCTACTCCTTCTTGATTGATATTGATGATATTGGTAGTACAAGAGTAGATCTACCATGAGATCAAGGAGGCTAAACCCTAGAAGCTAGCCTATGGTCTGATTGTTGTTCGTCCTACGGACTAAAACCCTCCGGTTTATATAGACACCGTAGAGGGCTAGGGTTACACAGAGTCGGTTACAATGGTAGGAGATCTACATATCCGTATCGCCAAGCTTGCCTTCCACGCCAAGGAAGGTCCCATCCGGACACGGGACGAAGTCTTCAATCTTGTATCTTCATAGTCTTGGAGTCCGGCCAATGATGATAGTTCGGCTATCCGAACACCCCCTAGTCCAGGACTCCCTCAGCTATATTTATACTGTTTGCCTGAAAATATGATTGTGTCCCCTGTGCGGCCGTTATACATATATAATATATATATATATATATATATATATATATAATCCGAAAGTTAGCGGTCGTTGGCTTCATCCCCCACGCATACAATGCGGGGGTGTTCGCGAAAAATATGCTTACTCACACTTGATCCAACATCTTGGTCCATTAAGGAGGTGATCGCACGTCGAACTAGGCAACTGGACTATATAGCTATAACACTTTTGCTTAGCCACGGGATTCTAAAGTTGGGGCTACTATGTAGCCCCTGGTACCTTCACGTGCATCCGAATACGGGCGCGTATGTACATGGCCGAGAAATGGCCCTTCGTTAATGCGGAGGAATCCTAAAGATTCTGGTGAGTCGTCGACTAGTTGATCAGTCTCTCGCTGTATCATGACAGTCAGTTTTCGCCTTTCTCTACTGAGGTGCTCATCCGGAATAACCAGGGCACAATCGCAGTAGTTCTCCTTTGGCCACCTTAGCCGATAATAACGGAACGTAAGGCGGCAAACCCAGGAGCCGGGCTAACCCAACATTTGACCAAAGACATGATTCGGAGCTGATGCATTTAAGGCCAAACTCATGACGCCGAACACTCTTGAAGGTATTCAGAGTTTATAATAGATGATGGGCTCAAGAATGCCCATTCATTATAAACCCTGTGTTTCCAGGTACGTGCATTGATCTGTCGTGGCGAAATGCCAAAAACGCCAGTATCTTCTCTGGGTATGGAACCCATGGGATGGTTAAGCAACAAGACGCAATAGAAAAGGTTTACACAGGGGCTTAATCTAAAAAGAAACCTGTTGAACGGGGCCCTGCTGCACGTCTGCGCCATGTCTCCGTTGTGCCGTATCCTGGAAGGGTATCACGCGAACGTTGTCTGTGGTAAAAGAAAACTCATAGGAGAGTGCAACGTAAGTATGCGATGGATAGTAAAAGTGTAAGATGTTGGCTGACCAATAAGGTTGAGCCAAGTGTGGGGCTTTATGAAGTGTTTATAGACCTGGTATCCGCTATGGGATTATATATACGGTGCCCTAGTTTATTTTATCTGGGCTACCGGACTCGTCTAACCGTTTCTGTGGTCTTAACGACCAGTCATGTTTTTTTTGGTACTGGAGGACGCTTATAGTCCGGCCGCTAGCGCCGTCGCGTGTTCCTCTGCGCGTGAAAAGCGCTCTGTTATTCCTCTAACGGTGATGACACCACGTGGACCGGGCATCTTGAGTGTAAGGTAGCCATAGTGCGGCAATGCGGTGAAGCGGGCAAAGGCCGTTCTTCCAAGTTGCTTTGGAAGGGTGATGAAGAGTAGTTCTTCACTTCTTGAGTTGCCTAGAGAGCCAAATGTTACCTCCAGTATGACGGAGCCCCGGTTGTAGGCTTCAACACCTGGTATCACCCCTTCAAAGGTGGTGTTGCTTTGATTAATTCTGGATGGGTCTATCCCCATCCTGTAGACAGTGTCCTCATATATTAGATTGAGACTGTTGCCGCCGTCCATGAGGACGTGAGTGAGATGGTATCCGTCAATTATTGGGTCAAGCACCAACGCCTTTGATCCTTCGCGTCGAATACTAGTTCGGCCGTCCAAGCGGTCGAAGGTGATTGGATAAGACATCCAGTAGTTAGGTGTAGGTACGATGGGCTCTATATCGCGCGCGTCTCTACACGTGCGTTCGTGCCTTCTCATGGATGTACAAGTCGCGTGGATCGTGTTCACTGTTTTAACCTCTGGCGGGAATTTTTTCTGCCCCCAGTGTTCGGCTGGCGAGGTTCATCCTCGTCTTCACTTGGTGTTTCCCTTCCCTTGTGTTTGGCATTTAATTTGCCGACCTGTTTGAAGACCCAGCACTCTTTGTGCGTGTGGTTTGTAGGCTTGTCAGGGGTGCTATGAATTTGGCACAGTCTGTCCAGGACTCTGTACAGATCAGACAGTCCCTCTTTGCTTCCTTTATATGGCTTCTTTTGCTGATCAGGTCGAGATCCCCTGAATCCGGCATTAACCGTTGTGTTGTCCGGGGTCTCTTCCTTGTTTTGGTGTTTATTTTTATTACGCCATGGCTTTCCTTTGCCATCCCTTATTTCGGATGTGCTGGGGTCACTGGTGCCTTTACGGGCTAGCCAGCTATCTTCACCCACGCAAAAGCGGGTCATGAGGCTTGTTAGGGCTGCCATTGTCCTTGGCTTTTCTTTGCCGAGGTGTCTGGCGAGCCACTCGTCACGGATGCTGTGTTTGAATGCCGCTAAGGCTTCGGCATCCGGACAATCGACAATTTGATTCTTCTTAGTGAGAAATCTATTCGAAAGCTTGCGGGCAGACTCTCCGGGTTGTTGGATTATGTGACTTAAATCGTCAGCATCCGGAGGCCGGACATAAGTCCCTTGAAAATTGGCCCTGAAAGCGTCTTCGAGTTCCTCCCAACTTCCAATTGAATTTTCGGGGAGGCTTTTCAACCAGTGTCGAGCTAGTCCCTTCAACTTTAGGGGAAGCTATTTGATGGCGTGGAGATCATCCCCACGAGCCATGTGAATATGCAGGATAAAATCCTCGATCCAGACCCCTGGGTCTGTCGTTCCGTCATATCCCTCTATGTTCACAGGTTTGAAACCTTGTGGGAATTCATGGTCCAGTACTTCTTCGGTGAAGCACAGGGGGGTGAGCAGCCCCTCTTTATCTGGATGCGTTGTGCCATGCGGTCGGCTGTTGTAGTGTCCGGTGTTTATTCCGAACTGGTATTTGATTAGCGTAATTGTTTTGGTGACCATAGTCCTTGGCCGGGGTGTGTCCTCTAGATCCGTAGATGGACCTAGTTGCACCAGCCTTCTTATCCAGGTGCTTGCGTAGATCACGCGCGGCATCGGTAGCTGCTTTGTTGCGGTTATGAAGTGGTACGTCAAGCCTCCTGGTCGTGTCACTCTTTGGTGGAACGACCTCGTCGTCGAATTCTGGCAGTAGCTTACGTTTTGGGTAGCTCTTTGTATGGCGATTGTCGCCATATATTTCTTCCGTGTCTAGCACTTTGTTCCATCTGAGGTTGAGCGTTTCTTGTGCGGCTTTAAGCCGTTTCTTCTGCTTCTTCAGACTTCTTGCTGTGGCCATAAGCTTTCTGTGGAGGTTATCTCGTTCCACGCGTTCTTTCGGAATGATGAATGCATCATCGTCCGGACTGTCTTCTTGTCCTGGACCAGTTTGATGAACTCGTCCCTCTGGATCATTATCCTCGGGCGTCTGCTCCGAACTGTGTTCGGCATGACCTGGTTTGTCCTGCTCCATCACTGGTTCCGTATGGTCGTTGTTGCCTTCGGGGTTGACCGGAGTATCGATCCTTCTGGCGCTCTTGCTGATATTTTTACTATTGCTGGACTTGGAACGGCGTCTGCGCCGTTGCTTTGGCTTTTGCCCGGGGGTTTTTTCTTCCGGATTGTCATCGTCGCCATCATTGGGTGTATCCACCATGTGTATGTCATATGACGAGGAGGAAGTCCGGCACCCCATAGATTCTGAATCTTCTCCTGCATCTTCGTCCATTCCGTCGATGCCTTCGGAGTCGAAGTCAAGCGCATCGGTTAAATCATCAACCGTGGCTATGAAGTGGGTGGTGGATGGGTAACGAATTTCTTCATCGTCTGCTTCCCACTCGAGCTAGACATAGTTCCGCCCGGATTTTTCTGTCAAAGAGAGAGTTTTTAATGTGTTCAGCATGTTGCCAAAGGGCGAGTGCTGGAAGATGTCTGCATCAGTGAACTCCATTACCGGAGCCCAACCTGGCTCGACTGGCTCGGGAGGCGCGAACAGGAACCTACAGCCGGATACGAGTCCGGGGGTTCGGAGTCACATGCCTCCTCTGAAATGAGGCCCGTGTTCGGCTCCACCGCTGGTGAGGGTACGGCCTGCGGGGCGGGGTCCATCCCTCCATCCTTGGGCAACGCAGCCTGCTCCTGATTTGAGTCCGGGGCTACTGCAGGGGCGATATCCCAAGAGTTGTCCGATAGCAGGTCTAAGCCCTGCCTGTCGTGACTGTCCGGTGCTTTAGGCATAGGCTCGAGTCTGTCGAAGATCAAGTCTCCACGAATGTCTACCGTGTAGTTCAGGTTTTCGAACCTGATCTGATGGCCAGGGGCGTAGCTGCCGATCTGGTCCAGATGGCCAAGCGAATTGGCCCGTAGGGAAAAGCCGCCGAACACGAAGATCTGTCCGGGGAGGAAAGTCTCCCCCTGGACCGTGTTGTTGACGATTGAAGGTGCCATGAAGCCCTACAGCGATGACACAGAGGAACTCTCAATGAAAGCACCAATGTCGGTGTCAAAACCGGCGGATCTCGGGTAGGGGCTCCCGATCTGTCCGTCAAGGCTGATGGTAACAGGAAGCAAGGGACACAGATGTTTACCCAGGTTCGGGCCCTCTCGATGGAGGTAAAACCCTACTTCCTGCTTGATTAATATTGAAGATATGGGTAGTACAAGAGTAGATCTACCACGAGATCGTAGAGGCTAAACTCTAGAAGCTAGCCTATCATGGTATGAATGTAATTGTGATCGGCCTTCTAAGGACCAACCTCTCCGGTTTATATAGACACCGGAGAGGGCTAGGGTTTACATGGAGTCAGTTACAAGGAAGGAAACACAATATGCGGATCGCCAAGCTTGCCTTCCACGCAAAGGAGAGTCCCATCCGGACACGGGCCGAAGTCTTGAGTCTTGTATCTTCACGCTTCAATAGTCTGAACATTGTACATAGTCCGGCCGTCCGGATACCCCCTAATCCAGGACTCCGTCAGTGGGCACAAAAGATAAGTAGGGATTCAACTCTTGTAGGGATGCATCTGCTTCGAGAGTCCATTTCACGGGTCCTGCCTTCTTCAAGATTTTGAATAACGGCAGGGCACGCTCGGCCGACCTGGAGATGAATCTGCTTAGCGCAGCAACGTATCCTGTCAGATGCCTCACATCTGTAATTTTCCTTGGCACTTGGATCTGCTCGATGGCTTTGATCTTGTCGGGATTGTCTTTGATCCCCCGATGGGACACAAAGAACCCAAGTAGCTTACCGGAGGGAACGCCAAACACACACTTCTCTGGGTTGAGCTTCAAGTTCATCTTGCGTAGGTTTGCAAACGTCTCCTCCAAATCCTGGATAAGAGTTGCTCTGTCCTTGGTTTTGACCACATTTCTGTGCTGCTGTGGCTCAAAACCAATCTGGACAGCCCTTGCAAAAGTAGACCCGGCACTCTTTCATCTAAATGGCATGTGGATAAAATAGTACGTACCACATGGGGTGATGAAGAGGTCTTCTCTCCGTCTTCCTTGGACAAAAAGATCTGGTGATATCCAAAATACGCATCTAGGAAGGAAACCAACTTGCAGCCTGAAGTGGAATCCACAATCTGACCAATACACGGCAAGGGGAATGGGTCCTTTGGGCTAGTCTGGTTAGCCTTCCGAACTACCACTAGATTTTATAGCCAAGTGGGATGTAGCACTCCTCTCACCAAACTAGCTGCCTCAAGCTTCTTGATCTCCTCTGCAATAAACTGCTGCCTCTCCAAGGCCTGCTTCAGGACTTTCTGCTTGATAGGTCTGGCGTGTGGGCAGACAACAAGGTGGTGCTCGATTACCTCCCTGGGAACACCGGGGGTATCAGATGGTTGCCAGGCAAACACATTGATATTCACCTGCAGGAAGGCAACGAGCGTGCTTTCCTATTTGTCATTGAGGGTGGTGCTGATGGTAAAGGTACCGTCAACGCCAGCCAGCTCTGTCGGGACCTTCTTCACTTGTGGAGCAGCAACCTTGGTCCTTTTGCTGTTGGAACACTCTGGCAAATCATCAACAGACGCAGCACGCTCCGAAGAGGTATGCTTCCCGGATTCTTTGCTAGCGTCCTTGCTATCCTTCTTATTTCCTCTGCTTTTCTTGGCAGGAAATGCTGCTGCCGTTGCCTCTGCCGCGACCGCATCCCGATACATCTTGTCCATGCAAATGATTGTGTCCTTCTCATCCGATGCGATGGAGATGATTCCAAGTGGCTCAGGCATCTTCAAGGTATTGTAGGCATAGTGGGATGCCGCAATGAATTTGGCCAGGGCTGGTTGTCCGAGGACCCCATTGTACCACAAGGGGAGGTCGACCACATCAAACACAATCTTTTCTTTCTGATAGTTCAAATCCCTTCCAAATGTCACAGGCAACGTGATATTTCCGTTCGGATGGCACCTACCGGGATTAACTCCTTGAAACGTGCCGGTGACTTCTAGCTCCACTACAAAAAAATACACTTCCGTGATGATACATGTTTGTCACAGTAGGTCGTGTTTTTTGTCATGCATGTACATCCATGATGATCTTATGACAGAATCAAGATAGTCATACATGTGTTGTCATAGAAGTGTTCCATGACATTACCAAAATTATCATCACGGAAGTGTCCACTTCTATGACGATAAATCAAGCGTCACAGAAGTGCTTTCATCAAGGATGACCGACACGTGGCATCCACCGTAACGGAACACCGTTAAGCTATCGGGTCGGGTTTTGGGTCTGCTAACCCGTTAACAACCCCGACCAATGGGGATTTTCCACGTGTAAAATCATCATTGGCTGGAGGAAACACGTTTCGGCTCATCGTTGGGACAGATGTCATCCACTGTAACGCCCCAGATTCGTTGCGCCAGGTGTCCGCCAGTTATTCACCGTCGTTGCCTTGTCATTTGCTTGCGTGTTGCATTTTTCCATGTCATCATGTGCATTTCATTTTGCATACGTGTTCCTCTCATGCATCCGAGCATTTTCCCCGTTGTCTGTTTTGCAATCCGGCACTCCTATGTCCTCCGGCGTTCCCCTCTTGTCTCTTGTTGTGAGCGGGTGCTAAACATTCTCGGAATGGAACGAGGTTTGCCAAGCGGCCTTGGTATAGCACCGGTAGACCGCCTGTCAAGTTTCGTGCCATTTGGAGGTCGTTTGGTACTCCAACGGTTAACCGGGTAACCGTAAAAGCCCTTTCTCTTTGCAGCCCAACACCCCTCCAAAGTGTCGCAAAACCCATCCAAACCCCCTCCATGCTCTCGGACGTTCGATCACGATCGTCTGGGCAAAAACCGTGCTCAATTTGGAGTCTCCTAGCTCCCTCTATCTATAAATTAGTCCCCTCCCCCAAATTTTCGGGCAAACCCTAGATTAATTCCCCTCCGCGCCGCCGGATGTTTCCTCCTCCACCAGCGGACATGTCCGCCCGCTGCCCCGACGAATCGCACAACGCCACGTGTCGCCGCTGCCGTCTCCACCGCGCCTCCACTGCTGGGCCCTGGCTGACCAGCCGCAGCCCTCCGGCCCGGTCGGTGCCGCCGCCCGCCAGCGCCCAGCCCGCCCTCTCCCCCTGCACTGCCCTCGCTCGCGAACCCTAGCGCCGCGCCGCCCGGCTGCGCGGATTCCGCCGCCCGCCACGCGCGCCAGCAGCGCCTCCGTGCCGAGCGCGCCTGCCGCCTCTCGCCTCCCGGTCGGCGCCGTCGTCTCCACCGCCTCGCCTCGCCCTACCGCCTCCTGCCCGCCCACTCCCTGGCGGCATGCCCCGCGCCGTGGCGCGCCTACAGGTTACCGCCGAGCTCTGCGCCCGGCATCGCCCGCGCCGCGGCGGCCTCCTCCGCCTCAGCGCGCTGATCCGGCGGATCCGAATCCGCCCGGATCCGCCTCCTCCAGTCATCTCCCTCGCCGCCGTCGGTTTCTCCGGAGAGTTCTCCGACGAGCTTCGAAAACCATGCCAGATTCAGATCCACGAAGGTTGACTCCGATTTTGCCTGTCCCTAATATTTTTGCCTTATCATGACATGTTCAATGCATCATAACCTTGCATCCGCTGCTCCGTTTCGTGCGTGTAATATGTCAAATTGTTCGCCTCGATGAGTACTTCATTTCATTCCATTGCATCATCTTCATTTGAGTCCATCTTGATGCCCTAATCATCGTTGCAAGAGTTCTATATTATGTTAATCTGCTGAAACTGTTATAACATGCTCATTTGTCATTTTTGCCATGTTTGATGTGTGCATCCTATGAGGTTGATGTCTACTTGTGTTTTGAACTATGCCATGCCATCTTTACAGTGGTTCCATCCATGTATTTTTTGTGAGTTGTGTACTGAGTGCATCAAGCTTGTTAAGTAGGGTACTTGTTGTTGCTGTTTTCCTAGACAGATTCTGTTATTTCGTGATGCTATGTAAACCTGCTGCTACTAGTAATTCTATGCATAATCTGGAGATGTCACTAAGGATGTTTTGTTATACATGTCATGCTCTATCCAGCCATGCCCCTGGTTGCATTTTTTTCCTGCTGTAGCCTATTGTAATCTTGCTCTCAAGTTGCTAAATAATGTTGTTGTCAGCCTGTTAACATTAAATTCAATGTTGCCATGATTTTTGTTAGTGATGCAAGCACGCTATAAACTTGTTCTTGCCATGTTTAGCTTCTCAAACATGTCTTCTTGCTGTTGGTTGCCTTGCCATGCCATGTATTGCTCTGTGGCGAGTGGTTCAAGCCCACCAACATGCCTACTTATTGTTGTTCGTGCCATGTTTGAATCTGTCATATAACTTGCCATGTTTACATGGGTGCCATCATATCTTCTGTGCCTTTTTTGGCTCATGGTCACTAAGGGACTTTTGTTCTATGCAATTAGTAGATTCATGCCATGCCTTTGTTTGCCATGATAAGTTCCTGTAACATATTGTTTGATAGCTCTAAACATTGCAACCTGATGTTATTTCTGCAAAGTCTGAAACTGTTTTTATTTGCAATCTTGCCATGTCCTTTTGAGCATGTTCTAGTGATTTCCGGAGATAGCTCAGTGTTCATGTTTTGTCATGCCTTACCTGTACTTCATGCCCATGCCTTTTGTTATTATGTTGGGGTGCTGTAGCTTATTGTTTTGATGCTTGCTAGATGCCTAGTTGCTATTTTGGACAGCTTGTCCTTTGAACTTGTATAGAGTGTATGTGTTGAACCGTTGCTCCGTTTTGAGTGTGCTCTATATGAAACTTGCTTTATTTTGCATGTAGTTTCATATTATCATGTTGCATCATTGTTTTGAGGTGTTTGCTTGATGATTGTATGCATTTTGCATCAATGCCATGTTTAACTAGTTTTGCTCATATCTTCTAGGCCGTAGCTCCAAATCTAATGAACTTTATATGTAACTTGACTAGAATCTCATGTGGATCATCTTGGTGCATCTTAACTTGCTGTTTAACAACTTGAACATATGGTTTATTCAGATCTGGACCAACTTTGAAACTTGCATATGAGGACTTACCGAAATTGTTATATGTTGTTCCCGGCCTCATTTAAACTTGCTTTGATGTGTTGCTCTTGTTTGCATCATCTCTTGTCATGAGTAGCTTCATGTAGCTTTTTCATGAATCGTGCTTGTTGTGCGTCATGTCTTGTCTATGTGTGGTGTGTTTACCATATTGTGTGCTTCTTCTCGATAGTTCCTGTGTCGTTGCGATCGTGAGGATTCGTTCGTCTACGCTTGGTTCGTCTTCATGGCTTCATCTTCTTCATGGACTCGTTCTTCTTCCTAGCGGGATTTCAGGCAAGATGACCGCTACCCTGGATCTCACTACTATCATTGCTATGCTAGTTTCTACATTCTACCGCTTTGCTGCGCTACCTATCTTTTGTTCTTCAAGCCTCCCAAATTGCCATGAACCTCTAAGCTTTGACACCCTTCCTAGCAAACCGTTGCTTGGCTATGTTACCGATTTGCTCAGCCCCTCTTATAGCGTTGTTACTTGCAGGTGAAGTTGAAGATTGCTCCATGGTGGACAGGATTTTGTTGGGATATCACAATATATCTTATATTATTAATGCATCTATATATTTAGTAAAGGGTGGAAGGCTCGGCCTTAGGCCTGGTGTTTTGTTCCACTCTTGCCGCCCTAGTTTCCGTCATACCGGTATTATGTTCCCGGATTTTGCGTTCCTTACATGGTCGGGTGATTTATGGGACCCCCTTGACAGTTCGCTTTGAATAAAACTCCTCCAGCAAGGCCCATCCTTGGTTTTACCATTTGCCTCACCACCACCTACTTTTCCCTTGGGAGTAATTAACCCAAGGGTCATCTTTATTATAGCCCCCCCGGGCCAGTGCTTCTCTAAGTGTTGCTCCGAACTGGAGCCCTTTGCAGCGCCCCCTTAGGGAAACTTGAGGTCTTGTTTTAGTTGTATGGATTGCTCATCCGGTGTTGCCCTGAGAACGAGATATGTGCAGCTCCTATCGGGATTGTCGGCGCATCGGGCGGCTTTGCTGGTCTTGTTTTACCATTGTCGAAATGTCTTGTAAACCGGGATTCCGAGGCTGATCAGGTATTCCTGGGAGAAGGTATATCCTTCGTTGATCGCGAGAGCTTATCATGGGCTAAGTTGGGACACCCCTGTAGGGTACAAACTTTCGAGAGCCGTGCCCGTGGTTATGTGGCAGATGGGAATTTGTTAATATCCGGTTGTAGATAATTTGACACCAGATTCGAATTAAAATGCATCAACCGCGTGTGTAGCCGTGATGGTCTCTTCTCGGTGGAGTCCGGGAAGTGAACACAGTTTCTGGGTTATAGTTGACGTAAGTAGGAGTTCAGGATCACCTCTTGATCATTGCTAGCTTCACGACCGTTCCATTTTCTCTCTTCTCGCTCTTATTTGCGTATGTTAGCCACCATATCATGCTTAGTCGCTGCTACAACTTCACCACTTTACCCCTTCCTTTCCCTTTAAGCTTTGCTAGTCTTGATACCCATGGTAATGGGATTGCTGAGTCCTCGTGGCTCACAGATTACTACAACAACAGTTGCAGGTACAGTTTTGCAATGATCATGACGCGAGAGTGATGTTTGCTTGTTTTGGAGTTCTTCTTACGCTTCTTCTTGATCGGGGATAGGTTCGGTCGGCAGCCTGGGCTAGCGAGGTGGATGTCGTTTGAGTTTCTGTTTGTGTTTCATCCGTAGTCGGATGGTGATCTTATGTATGATGTTGTATTCGTGTGGCATTGTATGCCTTATGTATGTATCCCCATCTATTATGTAATGTTGATGTAATGATATCCACCTTGCAAAAGCGTTTCAATATGCGGGTCTATCCTTGGTGGGACCTTCGAGTTCCTTTTGGATAGGGTCACATATTGGGCGTGACAAGTTGGTATCAGAGCCTCGACCGACCTTAGGATCCCCCTTGATTGATCGTGTAGTTTGGCCGTTGTTGAGTCTAGAAGAAACTATTTCTGAGTGTAGTTATATCGGAGAGTAGGAATTCTTTTTACTCCTATGCCCCTTCGTCACTCTGGTGAGGAATCTTGACGTAGGTGTTTTCAATTACTCCTCTTCCCGTTCAAATTTTTCTTTAGGATCATGTGGTTAGTTTCGTGAGTTATCCATCCTCTTTTGTTCGGTGCTTTTCTCGTCTAGTTAACTCGAGCCTCTTTATCGTTGTCAAGTTCAAGCCTCAGTTGTTTTCTTTTCCCACCTGCCCACCCCTTTTTCTTCTTGGAGCCGGAGTCCGTAATCGAGTATCCATCCTACTCATGCGAAGTATTTGCTTTCTTTCCTCAATAATTTCAATCGGTGTTTTCTCTTCAAGATATTCGTCGGTTTCCCCTTCCAAGTTGCCTTTGTTTTCCCGCCCTCCCACCCTCTTCTTCCCTGAACTTGAGTCTTTTTCGAGCATCAATTTCATTCGTGCAGAGCCTCTTTGGTCTTTCGTAAATTATCTCAATCGGTGAATTCTCGTCTCGTTCGCCATTCTTCATCTCTTTTTTCTTTTCCGGTGGATTCAATTCAAGTTTTTCGGTAGTGATTATATTCTTTTCCCTCGGCTCAAGTGCTTTCCCTGCTCGTTCACCTCTCGCCGGTTTATCATTCCGGAGTTCGGAAGACATCTCAAGAGATTCGTCTGTGTTCGAATTAATTCGAGGTTGTCACCTCATTCAAATATTTCAATTGTTCCGGTGCATCATCTATCTCTTCAACAATCCTTTCCAATGGTGTTTTCTCTTTAGTGGGCCCTAACCCACAGATCTTTTCCCAGGATCTTACCTGACTCTTCTAATTCCCCAGAGTTATTCTCAAATTCTTTTCAAAGTGTGACGTAAGAATGGATTCCATCAGTCACATGCCTTCTCCAAGATCGCTTTCAAATCATTTCATTGTTGGCTCAACCCCCTTCGCTTTTCATTCTCCCGGAGTATCTCAGTAATTTTGGTGACGTTTCTCGTCGTCACTTGAAGACCGAAGAAGAGTTTTTCCTCTAAATATTGCCCGTTCTCTCGAAGTTTCGTGGTTCTAGCTTCATGTTATCCTCTCATATTATTCCGTTTGTCAGATATTCTTTCTTACCCATCCGGAGTATGTCAGGAGTTGTTTTTCCGATTCTTTTCACCGGAGGCCATCATTCCAATTATCGTTCTCTATTTATCCCGGTGCTTCGTTCAAGTGTTCTTTAATCAGCTCATTATCTCTTCGTTCTTTTGCATCTAAATCCCCTCAAGCATATTTGTTCTTCTAATTCTTCCTGGTGATTAAGTCACTTTCATCAGTCATTTTCGAATTCTCACGGTGGTTCGTTCAAGATTCTTTTTCCTTGATTATCATTTTAATTCATTCGTTCTTTTCAATCCTACCGGTGGTTCATGAAGACCTTCTCAAGTTTGCGATATGTCACTTCTCAATTCTTTTTCAAGAAGAATAAGTAGTATGCATAATCCATTGCTTATCATCAATTTAATTTGATGAATGATAAGCATACAATAAATCTTGTTCTTATTTCATCCAAGTGAGTAATCCCATCCTTCGGAGTTTGTTCTTGATGAATATATTCTAGTTTCAAGTGTTTCATCTTTTCTTTTCCGGAGTTCAAATTTCCTCGGCCATCTCGTCGGAACCTCCATCTAAGTCACCGCAAGGCTCATCTTATTCTTTCATCCTTCAATTCTATCTCATTGTATTTTGTCTCCGGAGTTCTTCATGGTGGTTCTTCATGATTCAATTCATTCTTCAAGAGTTCATCAAGATTTCGTTGGAGGAGTTCAAGTATCTTTTCTTCTCACGTCTCGAAGTGCAACTAATTCTCCATATACTTTTGAACTGGAGTTTTGCATTTCTTTGTTCTTCTCAGTCATTCAATCTTTTCCGTTTGTGGCCGGTTATCACCTTATGATCTTGAGATGATACCTATAAGACCACAACAAGCTTATTCTTTTCGTTGTTGATTTTCTCAACAACTCCGTTTAAACCTTCCGCCTAAAGATGCTTTCAATTTCATTCGTGGCACAAGTTGTCATTTTCTTCTCCGTTCTTTTGTTTCAACTCTTTCAATTCTTTCTGGAGGTTTGTGTCATGTCTTCATCAAGTTCCATCCCATCTTGTGAAGTTCATGTCTCCATTCCTTCCATTTTCAGCCGGAGTGCTGCCTAAATCCTTTCAGTCGTATTTGTTTCTTATCTCGTTTTAACCGGAGTGGTTTCAGAGTCTATCTGATTCTGTGAGCTTTCGATTCTCGTCATTCTCGTCATTCCTCTCTTCTTCTCGAGTGCTCTCGATTCTTTGCTTCTTCTCTTGAGTTCTTGTTTCACCTCATCCCTTTTCCCTTCCGTCTCGGTCCTAAGATCTCGGGACGAGATCTCTTGTTAGTGGAGGAGTGTTGTAACGCCCCGGATTTGTTGCGCCAGGTGTCCGCCAGTTATTCACCGTCGTTGCCTTGTCAGTTTCTTGCGTGTTGCATTTTGTCATGTCATCATGTGCATTTCATTTTGCATACGTGTTCGTCTCATGCATCCGAGCATTTTCCCCGTTGTTCTTTTTGCAATCCGGCACTCCTATGTCCTCCGGCGTTCCCCTCTTGTCTCTTGTTGTGAGCGGGTGTTAAACATTCTCGGAATGGAACGAGGTTTGCCAAGCGGCCTTGGTATAGCACCGGTAGACCGCCTGTCAAGTTTCATGCCATTTGGAGGTCGTTTGGTACTCCAACGGTTAACCGGGTAACGGTAAAGCCCTTTCTCTTTGCAGCCCAACACCCCTCCAAAGTGGCCCAAAACCCATCCAAACCCCCTCCATGCTCTCGGTCGTTCGATCACGATCGTGTGGGCGAAAATCGTGCTCAATTTGGCGTCTCCTAGCTCCCTCTATCTATAAATTAGTCCCCTCCCCAGAATTTTCGGGCAAACCCTAGATCATTTCCCCTCCGCGCCGCCGGACGTTTCTTCCTCCGCCGAGACATGTCCGCCGCCCGACGAATCGCCTGGCGCCACATGTCACCGCTGTCTCCACAGCACTTGGGCCCGCCGGACCAGCCAGCAGCCCTCCGGCCCGATCGGTCGTCGCCGCCAGCCAGCGCCCAGCCTGTCTCCCGCCGCTTGCTCCCGCTCGCCGGAAGCCTAGCGCCGCCCGCCCTGCCGCGCCGGATTCCGTGCGATCGCCCGCCCTGCGCCTCCGTGCCGAGGCGCGCCTGCCGCCTCTCGCCTCCCGGTCGGCATCGTCGTCTCCGCCGACTTCGCCTCGCCTGCCGCCTCCTGCCGCCGCCCGCACCCTGCAGCATGCCCGCCGCCGTGGCGCGCCTCTGCGCCACCGGGCTTCGGCGCCCGGCCTTGCCCCAGCGCCGCCGGCGACCTCCTCCGCCTCCCCGCGCCGGGATCCGGCCGGATCCGGCGAGATCCGGCCCGGATCCGCCTCCTCCAGTCATCTCCCTCGCCGCCGTTGGTTTCTCCGGCGAGTTCTCCGACGAGCTTTGAAAACCGTGCCAGATTCAGATCCACGAAGTTTGACCCCGATTTTGCCTGTCCCTAATATTTTTGCATTATCATGACATGTTCAACGCATCATAACTCCGCATCCGCTGCTCCGTTTCGTGCGTGTAATATGTAAAATTGTTCACCTCGACGAGTACTTCATTTCATTCCATCGCATCATGTTCATTTGTTTCCTTCTTGATGCCCTAATCATCGTTGCAAGAGTGCTATATGATGTTAATCTGCTGAAACTGTTATAACATGCTCATTTGTCATTTTTGCCATGTTTGATGTGTGCATCCTATGAGGTTGATGTCTACTTGTGTTTTGAACTATGTCATGCCATATTTACAGTGGTGCCATCCATACATTTTTTGTGAGTTGTGTACTAAGTGCATCAAGCTTGTTAAGTAGGGTACTTGCAGTTGCTGTTTTGCTAGACAGATTCCATTATTTCGTGATGCTATGTAAACATGCTGCTACTAGTAATTCTATACATAATCTGGAGATGTTCACTAAGGATGTTTTGTTATACATGTCAGGCTCTATCCATCCATGCCCCTGGTTACATTTTTAGCTTGCTATAACCTGTTGTAATCTTGCTCTCAAGTTGCTAAATAATGTTGTTGTCGGCCTGTTAACATTAAGTTCAATGTTGCCATGATTATTGTTAGTGATCCAAGCACGCTGTAAACATGTTCTTGCCATATTTAGATTCTCAAACATGTCTTCTTGCTGTTGGTTGCCTTGTCATGCCATGTATTGCTCTATAGTGAGTGGTTCAAGCTCACCAACATGCCTACTTATTGTTGTTCCTGCCATGTTTGGATCTGTCATATAAATTGCCATGTTTACATGGGTGCCATCATATCTTCTGTGCCTTTTTTGGCTCATGGTCAGTAAGGGACTTTGTTCTATGCAATTAGTTGATTCATACCATGCCTTGTTTGCCATGATAAGTTCTTGTAACATGTTGTTTGATAGCTCTAAACATTGCAACCTGATGTTATTTCTGCAAAGTCTGAAACTGTTTTTATTTGCAATCTTGCCATGTCCTTTTGGGCATGTTCTAGTGATTTCTGGAGATAGCTCAGTGTTCATGTTTTGTCATGCCTTACCTGTACTTCATGCCCATGCCTTTTGTTATTATGTTGGGGTGTTGTAGCTTATTTTTTTGATGCTTGCTAGATGCCTAGTTGCTATTTTGGACAGCTTGTCCTTTCAACTTGTATAGAGTGTATGTGTTGAACCGTTGCTCCGTTTTGAGTGTGCTCGATATGAAACTTGCTTGATTTTGCATGTAGTTTCATATTATCATGTTGCATCCTTGTTTTGAGGTGTTTGCTTGATGATTGTATGCATTTTGCATCAATGCCCTGTTTAACTTGTTTTGCTCATATCTTCTAGGCCGTAGCTCCAAATCTAATGAACTTTATTTGTAACTTGACTAGAATCTCGTGTAGATCATCTTGGTGCATCTTAACTTGCTGTTTAACAACTTGAACATAAGGTTTATTCAGATCTGGACCAACTTTGAAACTTGCATATGAGGACTTACCGGAATTGTTATATGTTGTTCCCGGCCTCATTTAAACTTGCTTTGATGTGTTGCTCTTGTTTGCATCATCTCTTGTCATGAGTAGCTTCATGTAGCTTTGTCATGCATCATGCTTGTTGTGCATCATGTCTTGTCTATGTGTGGTGTGTTTACCATGTTGTGTGCTTCTTCTCGATAGTTCCCGTTTCGTTGCGATCCTGAGGATTCGTTCGTCTACGTTTGGTTCGTCTTCGTGGCTTCATCTTCTTCATGGACTCGTTCTTCTTCCTAGCGGGATTTCAGGCAAGATGACCCCTACCCTGGATCTCACTACTATCATTTCTATGCTAGTTGCTACGTTCTACCGCTTTGCTGTGCTACCTATCTTTTGTTCTTCAAGCCTCCCAAATTTCCATGAACCTCTAACCTTTGACACCCTTCCTAGCAAACCGTTGCTTGGCTATGTGACCGCTTTGCTCAGCCCCTCTTATAGTGTTGTTAGTTGCAGGTGAAGTTGAAGATTGCTCCATGGTGGACAGGATTTTGTTGGGATATCACAATATCTCTTATATTATTAATGCATCTATATATTTGGTAAAGGGTGGAAGGCTCGGCCTTATGCCTGGTGTTTTGTTCCACTCTTGCCGCCCTAGTTTCCGTCATACCGGTATTATGTTCCCGAATTTTGCATTCCTTACGCGGTCGGGTGATTTATGGGACCCCCTTGATAGTTCGCTTTGAATAAAACTCCTCTAGCAAGGCCCAACCTTGGTTTTACCATTTGCCTGACAACCACCTACTTTTCCCTTGGGAGTAATTAACCCAAGGGTCATCTTTATTATAGCCCCCCCCCGGGCCAGTGCTTCTCCAAGTGTTGGTCCGAACAAGAGCCCTTTGCAGCGCACCCTCAGGGAAACTTGAGGTCTGGTTTTAGTTGTACAGATTGCTCATCCGGTGTTGCCCTGAGAACGAGATATGTGCAGCTCCAATCGGGATTGTCGGCGCATCGTGCGGCTCTGCTGGTCTTGTTTTACCATTGTCGAAATGTCTTGTAAACCGGGATTCCAAGGCTGATCGGGTCTTCCTGGGAGAAGGTATATCCTTCATTGATCGCGAGAGCTTATCATGGGCTAAGTTGGGACACCCCTGCAGGGTATAAACTTTCGAGAGTCGTGCCCGCGGTTATGTGGCAGATGGGAGTTTGTTAATATCCGGTTGTAGATAATTTGACACCAGAGTCGAATTAAAACGCATCAACCGCGTGTGTAGCCGTGATGGTCTCTTCTCGGCGGAGTCCGGGAAGTGAACACGGTTTCTGGGTTATGTTTGACGTAAGTAGGAGTTCAGGATCACCTCTTGATCATTGCTAGCTTCACGACTGTTCCATTTGCTCTCTTCTCGCTCTTATTTGCGTATGTTAGCCACCATATCATGCTTAGTCGCTGCTGCAACCTCACCACTTTACCCCTTCCTTTCCCTTTAAGCTTTGCTAGTCTTGATACCCATGGTAATGGGATTGCTGAGTCCTTGTGGCTCACAGATTACTACAACAACAGTTGCAGGTACATGTTTTGCGATGATCATGATGCGAGAGCGATGCTTGCTTGTTTTGGAGTTCTTCTTCTGCTTCTTCTTAGATTAGGGGATAGGTTCTAGGTCGGCAGCCTGGGCTAGCAGGGTGGATGTCGTTTGAGTTTCTGTTTGTGTTTCATCCGTAGTCAGATGGTGATCTTATGTATGATGTTGTATTCGTGTGGCATTGTATGCCTTATGTATGTATCCCCATCTATTATGTAATGTTGATGTAATGATATCCACCTTGCAAAAGCGTTTCAATATGCAGGTCTATCCTTGGTGGGACCTTCGAGTTCCTTTTGGATAGGGTCGCATATTGGGCGTGACATCCACTCATTGGACAGAAGGCGCCTATGATACGTCGACACGTGGCATGGCCAACAAAGGCCCATTCCTGTGAAAAGGCCAGCCCGTTTGACTTGGTCAAATGGTGGCGGGCCGGCCCATTGAAAGCCTGTTAATGGCATGTTCGCATATAGCCCATATACAGCCCGCTAATCCAAGGCCCATTACGCCCTATCCGAATTAGTCCCAGTAGCGTCATCTGGGCCATCCAATATGATTCCAGCCCGTTTTCACTTTTGGCCCATGTATGGCCCATGACGTCTTTTCGGCCCATATGAGGCCCTTTGTAAATCTTGGCTCATTTAATGGCCCGTGATGAAACTGGCCCATAATGAATAGTGTATCACTTTACACCCATTAATGGCCCATGGTGAAACTGGCCCGTAATGAACAATGTATCACTTTATACCCATTAACAGTCCGTTATTCTGTTGGGCCGTTTCTAGCCCATGTTATCTTTGGGCCTTCTCAGAGCCCATTAATTCTTCGGCTCATTTCTAGCATTCGTTTACTTATGGCCCGTTACTGCCATTTTCTGCTTGTGGGCCAAATTCATCCCGTGGTTACAGTCGGCCCGTTTGTGGTTCGTTAATTCGTTGGGACATTTTCATAGCGTCATTAAATACGGCCTATTAATGATGGTCTGTTATGGTCGGCCCATGAATGGACGATTCCAAGTCTAGCCCGTTTACAGCCATAATGCGGTCTGTTATTGGCCCATGTTTGGCCAATCGATCATATGGCTCGTATAAGGCCCATTGATGATACAGCCCATAGAAGGCCCATTGTTTCTACGGCCCGTAGAAGGTCCATTGTTTCTACGGCCCGTAGAAGGCCCACTGTTTCTACGGCCCGTTGAAGGCCCACTGTTTCTACGGCCCCTAGGAGTCCTAGTGTCACTACAGTAAATATTAGCCCATGGTTATTGGGGCCTAGTTTTAAAAAATAGGTTATTGCAGCCACTATCAAACCGCGGAAAAAGAACTGCACTGACTACAAGCAAACAAATAAACAAGACAACAAGGAAATAAATACGCAAGCTACTTATGCTAGGCTATCACGGCTATTACACATATTACATCCACTGGGCATCAAAGTTCGCCACCAATGCAAATATAGGGAACAAAGCAGCATATAAACGCCGCAACAAAACAAGTCCAGAACTGAAACCACTTCAGAAGAGCTCAAGAAACAATATCCTAGGTACCCATAATGCTGGCAAATGCTTAGCAAGCTTATTAACTTTCTCTTGTTTGGCGCTTAAATCCTCCAGCGCTTGCTGTTGCACAAGAAAGTACGCATATGAATTCTGCAGGGAATTCCTCAGTCCTTGACTTCTTCTTTGACCACACCGATCGATGCCTTTCGACTTGTGGTGAGATGGAAAAGCCAAAGTGATTCAGGCAGCGAGTTCGAAGAGCTTGTGCCAGCGGTACTGGCCAGTAACTCGAACACTACATCAACGCAGGACTATGTGGTTTTCTCACTATCTACAAGATCATTTTTATCACCTTTCTTGGAGACCAATAGGGTTTTCTCACTATCTTGAACCTCATTTGCATTGCTTTCTCTACCATTGCATAGTGGGGTGCTCTTCTCCAATATTCTGTTTGCATACTACAAGAGAAACAAGCAGACACATCATAGGTTTAGCTTGTAGTTGAAAGTGCTAGTATCGACTAGAGGGGGGTGAATAGGCGATTTTTATGAAAGTCTTGAAAACTTGGAAGTTTCAAAGACAAACAACAGAAACAACCTAATTGATATGCAGCGGAAGATAAACTAACCTAAAAAAGCCATAGTCAAGTATGTAATGATGTGAAAGCAGGGACTAATAGCGGTTAGGGCGAGAAGGATCACGATGGAAGATAGTATGAAGCCAATCAACAATAGTAGTCAAGCAATGAAGTCAAAGCAGATAAGCAGATAGGCAATGACTTCATGAAGACAAACTTAAGTAAGGTTGGAGGATAGAACGAGTTGCTTGTTGAAGACACAGATTTGTTTGACCAGTTCGATTCTTTGTGACAAGTGACGTGCAGTTAGGGAGGCTGAGATTTAACTCGAGAAGACCGTGTCTTCACCTTATTCCCTTGAGCTAAGGACACCGGTCCTCGCCCAATCACTCTAGTAAGTCTTCAAGGAGACTTCCAAACCTTCACAGACTTCGTTCACCGGCAATCCACAATGACTCTTGGATGCTCGAGCGCGACGCCTAACCGGCTAGAGGATTCACAGTCCTCAAGTGTAATAAGTCTTGAGTCACATGCATGTAAAGACTTGATGATGCCTAACACTCTTTGGCTCTGGGTGTTTGGGCTTTGTCCTCGCAAGGATCTCTCTCTCAAATGCTTCGAGGTGGGTTGCTCTCAAACGACAAAAGCCATGCACAAACTCTGAGCAGCCACCAATTTATGGTGTAGGGGTTGGGCTATTTATAGCCACTAGACAACCCAACTTGATTTGTCCAAAATGACACTGGGTCACTAAGGAACTGACACGAGTTCCAACGGTCAGATTTCAAACACATGCGGCAACTTTACTTGGGCTACAGGCAAAGCTGACTCATCCAGCTCTGGATAAGATTTTCTCTCATTGTCTTCGCTCGAAGACATAGGATTTGGGTTGAGCATCACTTCAGTCACTCTGACTTAGTTCACTTGGACCCCACTTAACAGTACGGTGGTTGCTATGACTCAACAAAGAAGAAAAGGAAACAACAAAACTACACAGTCTTCGCGCTCCAAAGTCTTCACGCAATGTCTTCTCATGTCATAGTCTTCAATATGAATATCTTCTCATACCACCATTGTCTTCAATGTCTTCATACATTTTTAGGGGTCATCTCCGGTAGGTAAACCGAAATAATGAGGGACACTACCTGCGTTATCCTGCAATTCTCACAAACGCATTAGTCCATCAACCAACTTTGTCGTCAATACTCCAAAACCAACTAGGGGTGGCACTAGATGCACTTACAATCTCCCCCTTTTCGGTGATTGATGACAAACTGGTTGAAGTTTTCAACGGGGATAAAGTATGTGAAATTGTAAGGATAGGGAATTGTCTTCATAAGTTGCAAGGGCTCCCCCTGAAGATGTGCATATAAGTAATTTGCTTTTGGATTGCAAATGCACATGGCAGGTTGTACTTGTGGAGATCCACTTCAACTTATGAAGCTAATTCATCATGCATGAAATGATATAGCAAGTAATATGACATGCATAATGAAAAATGGACGTCTGCAGAATGATCTAAGTGCAGAAGTTGTCATCGCACATGCAGAATTTATCATCGCATCATAGTAAAGCAAATAAGTAGCAGACGACCATCAAGTTTAGGTGTTACAACTCAAAGAACCAAATGTTGCAAAACGCAAATGTTGTAAGCACGCAGCAAAATATAATGCAACCGCCCATATGAACACGCTTGAAGACTATCAACTCATACGCTTCTCCCCCTTTCGTCATGAGTAGGTGAAGCAGCTGGGTCGTTGTCGTTGGTTGGCGGTGTAGACGAACTTGGTGCAGTGTCGATGCGCGCAGTAGTAGTTGGAGGTGGTGAAGTAGCGCCATCTTCATCATCGATCACTCTGGCACTAACTGTTGCTGCGGAAGAAGAATATTCAGAGTCTTCAAGAGATGGAGTTCGACGCAGGGTAGCAGTCCTTGGAGGAGTGGAGTCGAACTAGAATCTTTCATTGAAGCCATCATCTTGAAGATCAGCTTCAGCACTGAGCAGAGTCAAACTCTTCCATGATCGTCGGCAAGTTTCATGAGCAACAAAGGCATTCTTGGTGGCAAGGTTGCGAATGTGATTGACATCCACCAAGAGGCTTTGCATTTGGCGCTTGAGCCAGAAATGATGCTTATCTTGCTTCTGATGAAGAGCCACAAGAAGCTCTCGGTCATTGAGAGCACGAGAACGCTTCCGAGGCCTTTGCGCAATGGTGCTTTCAGTGGCTTCAGTGGGCGCTCTGTAAGGCAGACGAGTGTTACCAGCCAGTGGATAGAATCTTGTTGCTGCTTGAACACCTTCAATAGGCTGAGTGAAGCTTTGGTGCTCAATGTTCTGAAGACAAAGTGGCGTCTTGGCAGGGTCAGAGTATACAGCATCAACTGACATATCAACCTCGGGCAGAAATATTATGTGATTGCAAGCAAAGGGCTGATAATTGATAGATGAGTGTCGCTTGATGAGGCGCATGACCCATGGAGCATAGAACTTCAGACCAAATAGGTCAGAGCCAGAAGCAGCAAGTTACCTTATGAAGAATTCCTGAGTGTTGAAGCTGATGCCATTGAGAATGTAGAAGACCAAAGTCTTCATAGCTCCTTCAAGCTTGGCCGCTGATGAGTGTCCCTTGACTGGCCATAGAGTTCGCCTGATGATATGATATATGGTGCGAGGCAGATACTCAAGGTCTTCAACAAAGAAATGTGCGGGATACTCAGCGTCAGATGGCAAAGGCTTCATCATACTCAGCATCTGGCTCATATTGGGTTCTAGCTTGTGAAAGATGCTCTCCACAGCATCGCGGTGTAGCTGACAGTTAGGCTCATACAGTTCTCCAGGAGTGGCTAGCCAAGTAAGCTCAATGATATCCATAGCTTTAGCTTCATGATGAACATTTCCAGTCATCCACTCGAGAACCCAAGTCTTGATGTCTCTGTAGTAGTCGCGAATGTGCAGTGGCATAGAATTGAAGCAATAGCTCTTCATTCCAATGTTCCTTGTCTGTCACAAAGTGGAGCAGACCAGCATCACGAAAGCAGTCAAGTGCTTCTTCTAAGCACGGCAGTCCAGCAATAGCTTCAGTGTCAAGGCGCATATGGGGGAAAATGCACCCTTGGTCATATAGCATGCATGAGTAATAGCTTCTCTACTGATAGCTCCAGAACCTATCTGAAGATATTCTTGGCTTGGAGTAGGGGTTCTTGGCGCTGTCGAAGAAGGTATTGTGGCTCTTGAAGCCATTGGCATTGAAGGACCCGGGGGAGTTGGCAGTACCTGGAAACCGTGGCAATCTGGGCTTTGGCTTCTGGACCTGTGGCCGATGCTCAACATGATAGTCAAATTGGGGTCCTGAGGCAGAAGGCAGAGGCACCAGAACGGGCCATCGGACAGTGACAAGCTGACCGTGATCGTATGCTTGCTCAATAGTGTGAGGCCTTGGTGGCGGAACAGGAGCAGGGGTAACATTAGAGGAGTCAGGCTGCAAGACAGGTGTCTCAGGAGCAGTTGTCATATTTGCTTCAGGTGCAGCATCCTCATTGGCGTCAGGTGCAGCAGTCTCATGAGCTTCAGGTGCAGCATTCTCATTGACTTCAGGAGCAATATCCTCATGGGTTTCAGATTCAGTGGCCACATTTTCTTCAGGCACAGTGGCCTCATTGGTTTCAGGCACACTGGTTGGTGCAGGCTCCACATTAGCATCAGCCATGACTACGTCACTGGCTGTATTGGCGTTGATGGTGGCAGCCTCAACATTCTCAACCTCCTCTTGACGAGCAGGAGGGTCAGGCACAGGCACGTTCAGATCATGAACTGCTTCTTCTTCAATTGCTGGGGGTGTAGGGACACGTACTTCTTCTTCATTTTGTTGGTGATGCAGCGGAATGTCTTCAAAGAGCATGTGCTTCAGACTCGAGACGTTCTTTGTTGGAGCTGGTTCAGAAAATACTTGGCATGCAACAGGTGAATGTTGCACTTCTACTTCTGGAACGCTCGACAGAGGGACTTCAGGCCTTTGTCCTCTGCGAAGCCTGCGAAGTGCTGGCTTAAAGTTGGGAGATGGAGTTGGGTGAGCCCGAAAGTCTTCATCCTCTTCTTGCTTCGGGGAGTAGCTTGTTGTTGTTGTTGGGGAGTCTTGGGGAGTCTTGATGTTGTTGTGGGTGATCAGCCCACGATGCATCTGAGCAATTGGCGTCAATGGGCGACCAATGTCGATGAGTTCGCTGTTCGCATTTAACAAAGCGATGATACCATTTGATGTTCAATCTGAGGAAGAACTTCATCATCATTTACATTGTCATCTTGACCAATGTCTTCAGCAGCAGTGTGTTCAGCTGCTGGAACATCTTCAGCTTCATGAGCCTCTGTGGTAGCAGGCTCCTGGACAACCATTCTTCTTTCTTGATGAACAGACACAGGGCAAACCACGGAAATGGGTTCAACGACTAAGGGCTCTGTGGAAGCAGCCCTAGTCTTCTTGGTCTTGCGCTTCTTCTTGGAGGGAGCGGCATCAGAAGCTTCAACATTCTTTCTCTTTCTCGCATCAGCCTCGGCAGCCCTTGTCTTCTTCTGTTCTGAAGCTGTGGTGGTGACCTTTGGCTTCGAGCCAGTCATGCTGTTAGGGAAGACAATGCGAGGGGCTTCTTGGCTTGAAGGTTCAGGCTGATCAGCAGGGCGCTTGTTCTTCCTCTTTGCAGCCATCCTGGGATCAATGCCAGGACGACCAAGTGACTTGCGCTTCTCATCCTCATTGTAGGCAAGCACACACTTATCAGCCAAAAGCTTCATGCGTTCTCGAGAGCCCTGAGCTTCTTGGCGTTTCTTCAGAAAAGCTTCTTTAACCTCATTCAGCATGACCTTGAAGTTGCGAACGTCTTGAACACTTAGCTTGGCCACATGCTTCTTTAATTGAGCCTTCTCAAAGTCAATCTTGTTCTTGAGCTCAACTATGCGCTGAGCAAGGGCTAGCTCAGAAGCAATGGCGCCATTGAAGGCGACACTGAGACCAATTGGGAGCTGTAAGTCTTCAAAGCTAACGTTGGGGGTGTCGAACCACTCATCAATGAAATTGTGAATAATGGCCACATCAAATAGAGGCAGGTTGCTGAAGATTTCAGCTTCTTCTTTGCTCTTTATCAGCTGCTCAAGAGCATCATCAGCAAGATCTTCATCACTTGATAGATCAATGGGTTAAATCACGCGAATTGCGGCAGAGTCAAGGCTCTTTGATCGATGGTCTAACAAGCTGCTTCTTCTTCTCCGTTCTCCCGGAGACACGGACAGATCTTCGATTGCACACTTGCTTGAGGAGGTGCGATGGCGCTGGCTTCGCACGCAAAGTCTTCGAAGGTGCAGCTGAGGTTGAAGCCTTAGACTTCTTTTGCTTCTGCGGCTTTGGAGGAGGAGCAGGGGCTTCATCAGGTTAGCACCATTGTCAGAATGATCTACTCTGGCGCCTTGGACCATGATGTAGGTGATGAGGCCGTCAAGGTTGGCGTAGGGGCCGATGACATTGGGATTAGCTTCATGGGAGCCATCAGCACGGGGAGCAGAGGGACCTGGGTTGAAGTCCAAACCCAAGGCCTTCTTGTTCTTCTTGGCCGAAGCCACAGCAAGCTGATAGTTGCACTTGAAGAGCAAATCGTCACGACACCATAGTAGTGAAGTGGGATCTGCGTTGGCAGGCTGTGGCCCACGGACCATACAAGGATAGAAGCCTTGTTCAATGGCTTCAGCTCGGCTCTTGGGTTGAAGGCCTCGATAGAGGATATCGCCCCAAGCTCTCTTGATGGCATGCTTCTCTGCATATTCCTTCGTGACAAACTTATACTTGAACCACTCCTCAGCCCAATAGCGTCGAATCCATTGGATTCGCGTCTTCCTCTGATGATAATTCTCTTCTGGATCTGTCTTGTACATTTCTGCTAAATCATCAGGCAGATCCTTAGATGTACCTTCTCTGCGTTGTCTGCCACCCTTCCTTGCTGATTTTTCTATTGCCATGAACTTCAAGCTAAAAGGCTTCAATACGTTCAAAGGCTTCAGAGATTTGCGCTTCTCGGGTCAAGGTGAACTGCTTCAGGAGAATTTATATGATCTTGTAAGTATTACGCAAACGAATGCGCACTATGAGAACCAAGGATTCTCCCACGGACATGTACCTGTGACAGCATTAGAGATGCGAGGGAAGGGGAAGAGGTCATATGCATTCTCAAAAGATTTTGAAGATAAATCAGTTTGAAGACATTGACCTCATGTTGCGAAGACATTCACTTATATAGGCAAGTTGGTTCTAGATTTGTACCAATTCGTGAATAAGTACAAGTGAGGAATCAAACTAGAAGAAATCTAAGTGAATCGACTAAGCAGTATGAGATGCAGACGGAATAGATCTAGCTTTGAATAGACAGAAACTACTTTCGGTAAACAGGATGAATATTGAAGATCAAAAAGATGGTAAAAATAGAGTTATAATTACCGCACGAAGAACTGCTAGATGGAGGAAGAGGAGACCGAGCAGTTCAGCCCACCATGCCCTAACTTGGCAGCGGAGAGGACGATGTCCGTGGCCGGCGTGAGGACGGCGTCGGAGCAGTTGCGGCAGCTAAGCGCTTCGTCGCCGGTGTCGTCGCGAGCTAGCGGTGGCACTAGGGTTTTGACGGAGGTGGAGAGGTGGAAGAAGTATTTCTTTACTGCAGGGGGACAGGTATTTATAAGTAGGTGAGAGACACAACGCAATTATGCTGGTGCACCTGGCGGTTCACATCTGAGAGGCACGTGGCAAGCATGCAACACACTCAGGGTTCTCCCACGTTCCCACACCCGCCAGGCATGTCGGAGAGTTGTTCCGGCTTCTCCGGATTTCAACATTAAAGATAAGCCTTTAAAAACAGATTTAATGTTTGTCTCTTTGCCTTCTGCTGACTAGGACGCAGTGAAGACATTTGATAGTTTCAATAGAATGCATATGATTTGGACAGTTAGATTTTGAGATAGGAAGCATAGAGAGGTTAGGGTCCGATCATATTCACTTAGTTCAAAAGATCCAATCTTGAAGACATAGCTATAAGTGAATGCTGTAGAGGACAGAACACTAGTATATATATATATATATATATCAGAAAGCAATCAAATCATCATAGTGCAGAAAGTCGTGAAGACAAATTGAAACTAAAGACAAACCAAATGCGAAGTCATTCCAATATAACGCCTTGAGTGAAACACTTCAAACAAGAAAAGTTGGTGGTGGCTTACCCACCGTATAGGAAGTATTAGACCCAGACACGGCGCACAATTATCGTGGCGCTCCAAAGTCAAATTCCATGTTAATATGTTCACACTCAGAGTGTAAATCTTCATTGATTGAAGATATACCTTACTTTGTGTGTTGCACATCTAAGTCATCAACATGCATAAGTGTTAGGATGTGTGCCTGATCACAGGACATTAGAGGATTCTAAGATATTTAGCTCACACCGTAACTTGCAAAACCTTTTCTTATCCAAGGGCTTTGTGAAGATATCTGCCAGTTGCTCTTCAGTGTTGACGTGAATGATATCGATGTCTTTCTTCATAACATGATCTCTGAGAAAGTGATGATGAATTTCAATGTGCTTTGTCTTCGAGTGTTGGACTGGATTGTTGGCTATTTTGATGGCACTCTCGTTGTCGCAGAAGAGAGGTACTTGTTTCAGGTTGATGCCATAATACTTGAGAGTTTGCTTCATCCATAGAAGCTGAGCACAACAGGATCCAACAGCAATGTATTCAGATTCAGCAATTGAGAGTGATACACAGTTCTGCTTCTTCGAAGACCAACAGACAAGTGATCGATCAAGAAAATGACATGTGCCAGATGTAGACTTGCGATCCTCCTTGTCACCAGCATAATCAGCATCCGAGAATCCTACCAAATCGAATCTTGAGCCCTTGGGATACCATAATCCGAGTGTTGGGGTGTAAGCCAAATATCTAAGAGTTCGCTTCACAGCTAAGTGATGTGATTCCTTTGGTGCCGCTTGGTATCGAGCACACATGAAAACACTAAGCATAATATCTGGCCTAGATGCACATAAATAAAGCAAAGAACCAATCATGGAGCGGTATACCTTTTGATCGAACTCTTTACCATTGACGTCGGGACCAAGATGGTGTTTGGCTGGCATTGGCATCATGTAGCCTTTGCAGTCTTCCATTCCAAACTTCTTCAGACAATCTTTGAGGTATTTTTCTTGAGATATGAAGATTCCATTCCTCTGCTGACGAATTTGAAGACCAATGAAGAACTTCAGCTCACCCATCATGGACATTTGATATTGCTCTTGCATCATGTACCCAAACTCATCACTGTACTTCTGGTTGGTGCAGCCGAAGATTATGTCATCCACATATATTTGGCACACAAACAGTTCACCATCATATGTCTTCATGAAGAGAGTGGGATCGAGGGATCCGGGTTTGAAGCCTTCGCTCTTCATGAAGTCCTTGATTGTATCATACCAGGCACGAGGGGCTTGTTTGAGGCCATACAGTGCCTTGTTTAGCTTGTACACCATATCAGGATGTTTTGGATCTTCAAAGCCAGGTGGTTGTGCGACATACTGTGGGGACCCCGACTCATAAGTCGTGATCACCGAATGCTGCGGTGTCTGATGATGCCGAGATCAATGCTCACTTGAACACACAGAAGCTGAATAACAAGAGTCTTACATCCATACATACCGTTTTACACAAGTAGGACCATTATGGTCATGTCTTGAGTATAACATCGCAGCGGAAATCTTCGTCAATAACTTGGACCCATGCCATCTTCCTTAACCCTACAGGCATTCTAACTGGGAAGCGTCCTAGCTCGCATGTTCGTCACCGAAGTGTTCTTCATCACATCATGTTCTTCAACGCCTGGTCAATTAAATAACCAGTGGCAAGCCAATGAGTACTTTGAATGTACTCGCAAGCAACCCATGTTTTGGTTCAAGGTACAACAATGCATGACATAGGTTATTTTTTTTGCAGAAAGCTAGTTTTGAGTGCAATGACATGTTCAACATCCTATAAAGCATGCATCAAGAGAGTCCAAGTAACCATGAGGACTTGTTACAGATATCAACATAAATATAGTGGGCACCAACCCATTTATCATAAACAGAGTGGGCACCAACCCATCTCAATCGTGTCAAGTCCTTTAACTTGACCCAAGTCATTTCCATCATCACACACACTAGGTTTGTAAACAAGTGGACGTAGCCCAAGAGCGGTTACCCAACTGTCCTTGACCGTGGACACGGCTATTCGAATAGTTTTACACTCTGTAGAGGTTGCACACTTTACCTACTAGATCCGGGGAACTTCCGTGTCATCCACGACCCGCGGTACCTCAAGTACCCGGGGTAAGCACCCGATCACTACCTTTCGCTAGACGACACTAACATGGAGTCCACTCGATTGGTAGTAACCCCCGTGCCAAACATTTTACATCATAAAATTGTGGAGCCTCGCTCCCATATTCATCACATACCACAAGCACGGGGTACCAACGGTGTGTCCGGTGCCCTGTGAAAACAGTCATGGCCGCGCTACCTGGCACAACCCCGTCCCGAGAGAGCGCACCAACAACTCTCCCGTCACTAGTAATGCGGGCTCCAAGCTAGTAATCGGTCTAGGTACTCAACAATGCCCTTTCCCATATAAGGGTAGAGTGGTTGTGCATGTAAGGTTGGAATAACGGTCGCAACTCCGACCAATCCGTTTTGAAAACAACACACACTTTCCTTGGCACACCACTTCGTCATCAAGTGGTCACCCATCTCATCATCTCCCTCGGGCATAAGTGGCACCCGACGGTGTTTTCGAAAAGTCTTTTGTAAAAGCTTTGTCTCCTTCACCATGCATAAACCCGTCCCTTTTTGCGTAGCAACTACTTAGCATCCTATCTACTCCCACCGGCATAACCCTCATAAGAAGGTAGGGCCATGCACAATGCAAGTATCAACGAGAGAATAACGGAGGCAACCAACCCACGTGGTTCACCATCTCACCATGATTCCGAACAACAATATTAAAGAGCTATATATATGACATGCATAAAAAGGGGTTTCATAGACATGGTCAATGGGCTGCTTGCCTGTTTTAACAAAGTCTTCGAGGTCTTCAAATATCTCTGGTCCAACTCCGAGCATTCCGTCTACTTCGTCAACTATCATCGAAAGCAACCACAATAAGCAAAACAACAAGGCAGGAAATAAAAGTGCTCTAGAAATATGAGTTGGACTTTTCTAGGATACCTCTGGTCATATGAGGGTTGACCAAAGTGGTTTCAATGAATGTGGATCTATCGATATTTCTAAACATTTCGATAGGATGGAATCAAGGGGTTTATGGAATTGCAAGAAGTGTACAGAAGAATTATTTTCAAAAATGAGCAAACGCACCCATTTAACAAAGGATGATTTTAGAAGCATCTAGGAATTGGTTTCACTGGATTTGGAGTTGAGATGATTTTCCTATGAATTTGCAAAGTTGTCAAATATGAAGAAATGGCTCATTATTTTGTGGGGTACAGAAAGTATTAATAAAAATGTTCATAAACTAAGTTATGAACTTAGATGCATCTAGGAATTTGAATCATGGCATTTGGATCAAATATGAGCCCTCTGTGATTTTCTAAAGTTCATCACAGAAATAGGAAAAACAAGATTTGATAAATGTTTGTGGGGAAAAAGTATCTTGAAAAATGTGCATGTTGCACCAACAGGTAGAGCATGATTTACGGAGTCTCTAGAAATTTCAATCATCAAATTTGGAGTTGATTTGATTTATCTATGGATTTTAGAAACTGCACAGAAAAGAAAAAGGGGAAAAGATATTTACCCAAATGGGCTGGATCTGGCGGCGGGGCGGCGGCACCAGCGAGGCTTAGCAGCAGCGCCGCCGGGCGGCGCCCAGCTCGCTCGGCAGCGGCTTGCAGGGGCCACGCCAAGGCATCTTGGCTCGAGAGCGTCTTCGCTGGGAGGCGGTAACGGCGAAGCCGTCTCCACTTAAGCAGGTGGGCCCGCCCTTTGGGTCAGCAGCGCTGGGCCCGCCTGCCGGGTTCATCCCAACCTCCAGCAGGCGCGTCCGGGAGACGAGGAGGCGAGGCGGACGGTGCAGGCGCCCTCCCGGTCTGGGCCTCCTCCGGCGGTGCCCGCACACCGGTGGACTCGGCAGCAAGGGCGCACCCATCCAGATGCTTCACGCCCATGGGAGCCCGGAAGAGGGGAGCTTGGTGCGGCGGACTGGGCGCCGTCGAGATGAGCTTGACGCCACGGCCTCGGGAGTGTAAATGAAGAGCGGAGAGCTCTGTGGTGGTTCTTGATGATGCGATTACCCTCGAGGTGGAGAGGAGGGGCTTGGACGACGAGAATTTAGGCGATGGCCGATGGCTCGGCTCCCGCCATGGACGAGGTTGGAGGGCACGGAGGAGGTGCGGATTGGTCTAGGGGTGCACGGACGGAGGGAGAGCAAATGGAGCAGAGAGGAGGGCCTGGGGCGGCCTTTAGTAGCCAGCCCGTGGCTCACCGTGGACGTGGCGCACGGGTGGCCGCGGCAACGGCTCGGGCGGCCAGGAGGGAGGGAGTGAGGTTGTCTACGGCGTTCGTGGGCGTGGTCCAAGTCGAGGGAGAAGGAAAGGGGGAGCGGGGCGAGGTCAGAGGCGGGCCTGCCGCGTGGCCAGGGAGTGGCCGAGTCGGGCGGCGTTTTGTCCGCACGCGAGGAGAGCCGGAGAGGGAGAGAGAGGAGGGGGACGACAGCGTGCCGTGCACTGGACGTCGAGGCGACCTTGGGGGACACGAGGGGGAGGGCCGAGGTCGTCGGAGGCGTCGGGCAGAGGGCGGCTACAGTGCCTGGGTGCACTGTAGCGCGCTCTGGAGCACGCAAATGGCTGGCATGGCCATTTTTAAAGGGCCAGGGCATGTCCCCTTGTGCCTTGGGGTTTCCTTGGATGCCCTGTGGTGGGGAGACGCTAGGTGGGAGGCTGGCATATAGAAATGGGGGAGAGAGAGGTGCTGCCATGGGTGAACAGAGAGAGAAAGAGGTGGTTTTACCCCCCACAATAATTGATCTGAGATGCTTCCATTGCTACTAGAGGTATACGGAACTGGGAGGGGCTATGGTAAAAAGTTGAGCTCATGGAGAACAAGGAAAGAGGTGAAAACATCAACTTTTAAAATTTACCAGAAGGTGTTTGATGCTGGTTTGGGCAAGAAGATGGTTTCCATTTGTCATGAGGCTCCACAGGGTGCAATGGCACACATAATTAGGGCCTTTCACCCATTTTGAGCTCATTTGGGCAAAGGTGCCAATGCAACTTTGGTAAACCCTAGAAATCAACAGAAATGGGCTTTCCAAGATTTAGCTATGCAAATCTATTCTCCTTGATGCACCACTAGGTGTAGTGGCCTTATTTGATCATGTGATCATGCTCACAAAAATTGGGGTCAAGGAGAGAAAGTTGGTAATGCAAAGTTGTTCAAATTTGATTCTGGTCAGAGAGGGTTTTGGGGCACTTTGATAAATATAACTTGTTCTCCAACTTGTGCCACTTGGTCTAGATGAATTATTAGACCATTTGAGCATGTTCACAAGGTTTGAGAACATTTGGACATGTTTGGCAATGTAAAGTTGCTCAAACTGCAAAATGGACAGAAATGGTTTTGAGGGGGTTTGATGATGTTATCTTGTTCTCCAAGTCATGATACTTGGCAAGATCATCTAATATGTCATATTTGACATGATGGAATTTTCTTGGAATTTTTGGAGAATACTTCCTTTGTAAATAATTCAAAAGCTTGAAATATCCAGAAAGGGTTTTTGAGGTATTTGACCAATAATTTGAACATGACCATGTGTTGAAACTCTAATATATGGACAATATGTGTCCTATGAGTTTCCCTAAATTTTGTCAAATATTTTTGAAGCAATAAAATAATTTTTCCCTATTAAAGACCATTTCTGGCCTTAATAAAAAGCTTTTACATAAAATAGGAAAATAACTTTTAAAATTATATTTTTGTGGTTTCTGGGTATCCTATATCTAATAGGAGTCAAATATATTTTTGGAAAGATTTTTACTGCCCTTAATTAAGTGCTTGCAGTGCAAACCTCAATTCACGGGTTTTTGAAAAACTAATTTTAGAAAATACTTTTTGGCCAAATTATTTTTGCAAGAAATTATTTTTATATCCTATACACATGGCATGATCATTGGGAAAGGTCTTTGGAGCAAGGAGATGAAGTATAGAAGTTGGAGGGTTTATTTGATTTTTAGAGCACTTGCAAACAGCAGAAAAAAATCAAATCAAGCAAAGTCCAAAACACTCAAAAGTTTTTGTCAAACCACATTTTATCATGATTTATCAGCTTAAGTGTTGTGCCATGAAAATCAGGGTGTGACAGACCTACCCCCTTACAAGAATCTCGGCCCCGAGATTCCCAAACTAGGCGCGGAAAGGAGTATGGAAACTTAGATTCGTGGTAGTCTTCCCGTCCTCATGCTGCTTCTGCTTCTGTTTGGTGCTCCATTGAACTTGAAATACTTGATGGTGTGGCTTCGCGTATGACGTTCTTCTTGATCCAGGTTGCTAATGGGTAGCTCGCGGTAGGTTAGATTTGGCTAGGGGTCGATGGCTTGGTGGTTAGTGTCCTATCAGTGCTCGGGCTAGCTAGGAAGTTGAAAGCACTTCCGGGGGTTGTGATGCATGGAAAGCATCATGCACATCGGGCGAGTCAGGTGGTAACTCCAGCTGGTAACTGTCTTCTCTTCGTCCGGTAGCGATCTCGGAGGGGGGGGGTTGTTAAATCTGGGAGTGGTCTCGAAGAAGGCCGGTGAATCTTGGGGCGAGCTTTCCTTGACATGGAAATGCTGGGTTCCTTTGAGAGGAGTGACCCGGAGATAAACATGGTCTCCAACCCGGAAGGTCATGTCTCGACAACGTGGGTCAGCGTAGCTCTTTTGTCTTGACTTGGCAGTCTTCAAACGCTCTTGACAAGCTGGACTTGCTCTTCGGCTTCACGGAGGATATCGGGCCCAAAGACAAGTCCTTCTCCGGTTCCTGACCAATTGAGGGGTGTGCGGCATTTCCGTCCGTATAACACCTCAAATGGTGCCATCTAAAGGCTTGACTGATAACTGTTGTTGTAAGAGAACTCGGCGAAAGGTAGGCAATCTTCCCACTTAGCTCCATATGCTAAGACACAGGCTCGGAGCATTTCTTCGAGTATCTGATTCACTCGTTCTGTCTGACCTCCGGTCTGTGGGTGGAAAGTAGTGCTGAGGGACAACTTGGTCCCCATGGCCTCCTGGAACTTCTTCCAGATCCTTGAGGTGAATTGGGTTCCTCTATCCGACACAATTTCCTTGGGAACGCCATGAATGCTCATGATATGGTTGATGTAGAGACTGGCTAACTGGTTCCCCTTGTAGGTCGTCTTTACAGGAATGAAGTGGGGGCTTTGCCCGCCTTGATCCCCCTCTTGATGCCTTCAATACTCTCGTGTCCCGTCTGAGCTTCTTTAACCTCATCCATCAGGGTCGGCTTGACTTCAAGGTTAGCTAAGAATCTGGTGCAACCAGCCCAACCCGAAGCTTTCAAGTTCTTCATACAAGGCGGGTAGCTTGTCCTTAAGCATAGCATTCAAGGAACAAGCCTTTCTGCTTAATGCACCTGCTACCACATTAGCCTTCCCAGGGTGGTATTGAACACTGAGGTCATAATCTTTGATCAACTCTAGCCATGTTCTTTGCCTCGTGTTCAATTCCCTTTGAGTGAAAATATACTTCAGACTTTTGTGATCCGTGTATATCTCACATCGCTTCCCTAAGAGTTAATGTCGCCATGTCTTCAGGGCATGAACCACTGCTACTACCTCAATATCATGAGTAGCATAGTTTTCTTCATGAGGCCGTACTTGCCTTTGAGAGGAGTGGCTTGCAGATATGCACGGTCTTCAACGCGGAAGCTCACTCCTTGACGATGATGGTTGGTATAGTTCTTCCTCCTTGACCTGGCGGTCTTCGGATGTTCCCTAACCAGCTGATCAACTCTTCTTCCGTCCTCAGGTAGACAAGTATCTCATCAAATAAAGATGACAGCTAACTTGTCCAAGCACTCCATGAAGTCTATGGGGTACGTAAAGTGGGCTGAGGCATTGGTGGTGGTCATGGTTGAGTATCGGCCAAGGCCTTATGATCTAGAACCAAAGCCGGTGGTCATGATCTGACCATGTTATGGCTTGGTAGGGCTTAAGGGTTTCAAGGATTCTAGTGTGCGAATGAACATTTATCATCCTATCTTTAAGCACGGTTTCTGAGATGCCAATAGTCTATCTAGCCCTTTAAACAAATCACATCATATCCTCGACAAAGATCATTTCAGTATAGGCCAACTCCAATCATCACTCATGCTATTCATATCCTCATGACTCCCAAGAGGAGATCTAACGACATCATATACGTCTACGATCCCCAAACTCATGTGTGTGTGGCCACCCGTAAAAATCCATGGGTAGAGCATACAAGCTTCCAAGCTGGAATAAAACAGGACAATCCAAGTGCTCATCCTATTCCTCCAAGGTCCATGCTAGCGCATCTCTGTGTTAAGGAAACACGTCATATACCACTCCAAAATCTCGTTTCCTTTCCTATGAATCAACTCCAACAACTTGTTAACTTCCATTAATCACTACATCATCCATTAATTCTACAAATCCAATGCCTATGCTGGGGTTCCACATGATCTCCTAAAGTCCTTATAATCAACAAATAATGGGAAAGCTACCTTACTATAGTTTGTCCACCGATTCCCATTGTCATGGTCAAGTAAACTCCAAGGTCAAGCTCATATAGAACCCTAAATAAACTCCGACAATTAGTCCAATCTCCTAGTTTTATCGTCCACCAAGAAACATGGTATCATGATCGAGATCATCAGTCTAAATCCAATTTACTCCGAACCATGTAGACATACTCAGCATCTATATTCAACTAGAATCACCTACTTAAATCCAAATCTCTTGTCCAACGAGAATTCCTACATGTTCCCCCAAGTCATTGTCGTAATATCAACTATCACCTATCAATATTATCTGATCAAGTCAAATCCTTGCATTCCCAGGAGTTTCAGCTTGCGATCATAATTGTCCTATTAAATCCAATTTACTCAGGAGTAATGAAAACTATGCTACTCTATAATCATGATCCCACCAAGTTCATCTACCAACATGGTAGCCTTATAATCCACCAAAGAGTCTCGGATAATTCCTCAAAGTCATTGATATAAACTCATCAAGTCATTTGTCCTATGTTCCTATATCCTCAAATTGGTCTTCCCTATGGCATCATCAGTTTTGGTGCTATCTTAGGAAGATAATGTGCTCGTTCACTATGTCCACTAGTTCCATAATGAACCCAGTGATAAGCAAGGTTACGGAGGCTTAACCGGTTCTCTTGCAATTCCGTAGGTTAAGCTCATGGTTAAGGTTTCGAGCTGGGGTATCTCGTGAAGTCTCGAAGGGTCCAGGGATGGGTTCTAGTCTTGAGGTGCAAACATACGTGGTTGTACTTGGTCGAGGAGGTTGTAGCAAAAGTCTTCAGTGCTTGTTGGTCGCCGAGGTGGAATCCTTGGTGCATATTGTCTTGCTTGTCTTCAGTTGAGGAGAGAGATGAGACGGAAAAGTAGCATAGAGGAGGGGGATGCCTAAAGGGGATTCTATAGTGCAGGTGCAAACAAACAAGTGCCAGAAGGGGCCAAACACAAACAACAAAATAAGGCAGGTGATATAGTTGCATACTTGTTGCCTAGGGCAAAAGGGCGACTTAAATCAAAACACAAACAAATAAAAACAAGCAACACACAATCATGGTTCTATTCGAACTATCATACGGGCTTGACTGCGCATAGGGGGTACACGACTCATCCTACCCTAGGGGTTCTCAGACTCAGTAGTCGTGACTTGTGCCTCATGTAGTCTTCTGGGTTTTCCTCATGTGTTGCTACGTCTCTTGTACTTGTTCGATGAAATGGTCCCGGTTGAGCTTGAAGAGTCTTCAACAACTTCTTGCCTGTTGAAGTGATGGGGTGAAGGTGGCTCCTCATAGCAGGCATTGACTCGGTCTTCTGTTGTCTCCTTAATGATGACGATCCCTTCTTGTCTTCTAAGGTGTCGAGGGTACTAAGTACATAATCCTTTATGCAATGACATTAACAACGCATAATAGAGGTCCATCATGTCGGTTACGTTGATGAAAACTTCGACACCAAAAGCGGGGGATGAGGAGAACTGTTTTCCTGCTCACTATGGTGAGGCGGACCAAATGGCTAGGTTCTCATCCATCGGTGGTTGCCGATACAACAACGGTAGTGACATGGTTACTCTATTAGCGATGTATATCATGATCTTGCATATTCTACGCCTTGATCATCGTAGGCTAGGGTTGCATCATCTTGGGGCAGGGTCAAGGGTGTCACCATCTCCTGGGTCTTCAGGTCATCATTCCTCGAGGATGTATCTTCTGTTGGTATCGTCTGGTTGTGATGTCGCCAATCTTGTGGTCAGTAGATGTGGGTGAATGTCTGGCAAGGCATCATCCTTCCAGATTATCCACGAGGATTACAAGGAATCCTGTGGTCAGGGGCATAAGGGTTCTAGCGACCAAAGGTTTTGAAGGGGAAGAGACCAATAAGGAAAGTATACCTTAGTTTTCGAAAAACGGAGAAGGAAAGAGAAGTACAGATAGTTTTGAAAACTAGTAGTAGTTTTGGAAACAGTTTTACCCTAACTAACGACCATGCTAACTAAGGATTCCTACAGTCAGGATGGCTCTGATACCAGCTCTGTGGGGACCCCAACTCATAAGTCGTGATCACCGAATGCACGTGTACAGTGATCCCAGAGATCAATGCTCACTGAACACACAGAAGCTGAATAACAAGAGTCTTACATCCATACATACCGTTTTACACAAGTAGGACCATTATGGTCATGTCTTGAGTATAACATCGCAGCGGAAATCTTCGTTGATAACTTGGACCCATGCCATCTGCCTTAACCCTATAGGCATTACATTTGGGAAGCGCCCTAGCTCGCATGTTAAATCATCAAGTGTTCTTCATCACATCCTGTTCTTCCACGCCGTCAATTAAATAACCCGTTGGCAAGCCAATGAGTACTTTGAATGTACTACTTAAGCAACCCATGTTTTGGTTCAAGGTACAACAATGCATGACATAGGTAATTTTTTTTGTAGAAAGCTAGTTTTGAGTGCAATGACATGTTCAACATCCTATAAAGCATGCATCAAGAGAGTCCAAGTAACAATGAGGACTAGTTACAGATATCAACATAAATATAGTGGGCACCAACCCATTTATCATAAACAGAGTGGGCACCAACCCATCTCAATCGTGTCAAGTCCTTTGACTTGACCCAAGTCATTTCCATCATCACACACACTAGGTTTGTAAACAAGTGGACGTAGCCCAAGAGCGGTTACCCAACTGTCCTTGACCGTGGACACGGCTATTCGAATAGTTTTACACTCTGCAGAGGTTGCACACTTTACCCACTAGATCCGGGGAACTTCCGTGTCATACACGACCAGCGGTACCTCAAGTACCTGTGGTAAGCACCGATCACTACCTTTCCCTAGACGACACTAACATGGAGTCCACTCGATTGGTAGTAACCCCCGTGCCAAACATTTCACATCATAAAATTGTGGAGCCTCGCTCCCATATTCATCACATACCACAAGCACGGGGTACCAACGGTGTGTCCGGTGCCCTGTGAAAACAGTCATGGCCGCCCTACAGCACGACCCGTCCCGAGAGAGCGCACCAACAACTCTCCCGTCACTAGTAATGCGGGCTCCAAGCTAGTATCGGTCTAGGTACTCAACAATGCCCTTTCCCATATAAGGGTAGAGTGGTTGCGCATGTCAGGTTGGAATAACGGTCGCAACTCCGACCAATCCGTTTTGAAAACAACACACACTTTCCTTGGCACACCACTTCGTCATCAAGTGGTCACCCATCTCATCATCTCCCTCGGGCATAAGTGGCACCCGACGGGGTTTTCGAAAAGTCTTTTGTAAAAGCTTTGTCTCCTTCACCATGCATAAACCCGTCCCTTTTTGCGTAGCAACTACTTAGCATCCTATCTACTCCCACCGGCATAACCCTCATAAGAAGGTAGGGCCATGCACAATGCAAGTATCAATGAGAGAATAACGGAGGCAACCAACCCACGTGGTTCACCATCTCACCATGATTCCGAACAACAATAATAAAGAGCTATATATATGACATACATAAAAAGGGGTTTCATAGACATGGTCAAAGGGCTGCTTGCCTGTTTTAGCAAAGTCTTCGAGGTCTTCAAATATCTCTGGTCCAACTCCGAGCATTCCGTCTACTTCGTCAACTATCGTCGAAAGCAACCACAATAAGCAAAACAACAAGGCAGGAAATAAAAGTGCTCTAGAAATATGAGTTGGACTTTTCTAGGATACCTCTGGTCATATGAGGGTTGACCAAAGTGGTTTCAATGGAATTTGATCTATGGATATTTCTAAACATTTCGATAGGATGGAATCAAGGGGTTTATGGAATTGCAAGAAGTGTACAGAAGAATTATTTTCAAAAATGAGCAAAGGCACCCATTTAACAAAGGATGATTTTAGAAGCATCTAGGAATTGGTTTCACTGGATTTGGAGTTGAGATGATTTTCCTATGAATTTGCAAAGTTGTCAAATATGAAGAAATGGCTCATTATTTTGTGGGGTACAGAAAGTATTAATAAAAATGTTCATAAACTAAGTTATGAACTTAGATGCATCTAGGAATTTGAATCATGGCATTTGGATCAAATATGAGCCCTCTGTGATTTTCTATAGTTCATCACAGAAATAGGGAAAACAAGATTTGATAAATGTTTGTGAGGAAAAAGTATCTGGAAAAATGTGCATGTTTCACCAACAGGTAGAGCATGATTTATGGAGTCTCTAGAAATTTGAATCATCAAATTTGGAGTTGATTTGATTTATCTATGGATTTTAGAAACTGCACAGAAAAGAAAAAGGGGAAAAGATATTTACCCAAATGGGCTGGATCTGGGCGGCGGCAGGGTACACCAGGCGAGGCTTAGCAGCAGGCGCCATTGGGCCGGCCTAGCGGCTCGGCCGCACGCGTGCAGGGGCCACGCTGAAGGCGTACTGGCTCGAGAGCGTCTTCACCGCGGGGAGGCGGTAACGGCGGAAGCCGTCTCCACTTAAACGGGCGGGCCCGCCTTTGGGGTCAGCCGACGCTGGGCCTGCCTGTCGGGTTCATCCCAACCTCCCAGCTGGCGCTGTCGGGAGACAGAGGAGGCGAGGCCGACGGTGCGGGCGCCCTCCCGGTGACTGGGCCTCCTCCGGCGTGCCTGCACACCGGTGGACTCGGCAGGCCATGGCTACCCATCCAGATGCTTCACGCCCGCGGGGGAGCCCGGGAAGAGGGGGAGCTTCGGGTGCGGTGGACCGGGGCGCCGTTGAGGATGAACTTGACGCCACGGCCTCCAGGGAGTGTAAATGAAGAGCGGGAGAGCTCCGTGGTGGTTGCGGTGATGCGATTACCCTCGTAGGTGGAGAGGAGGGGGCTTGGACGACGAGAATTTAGGTGATGGCCGATGGCTCGGTTCCGACCATGGACGAGGTTGGAGGGCACGGGAGGAGGTGCGGATTGGTCTAGGGGGTATACAGGAGAGAGGGAGAGCAAATGGAGCAGAGAGGAGGGCCTGGGGCGGCCTTTAGTAGCCAGCCCGTGGCTCACCGTGGACGTGGCGCATGGGTGGCCGCGGCAACGGCTCGGGCGGCCAGGAGGGAGGGAGTGAGGTTGTCTACGGCGTTTGTGTGCGTGGTCCAAGTCGGGGGAGAAGGAAAGGGGGAGCGGGGCGAGGTCAGAGGCGGGCCTGCCGCGTGGCCAGGGAGTGGCCGAGTCGGGCGGCGTTCTGTCCGCACGCGAGGAGAGCCAGAGAGGGAGAGAGAGGAGGGGGACGACAGCGTGCCCTGCACTGGACGTCGAGGCGACCTCGGGGGACACGAGGGGGAGGGCCGAGGTCGTCGGAGGCGTCGAGCAGAGGGAGGCTACAGATGCTGGGTGCCTCAGAAGCGCCTGGAGCACTATAAATGGCTGGCATGGCCATTTTAAAGGGCAGGCATGTCCCCTTGTGCCTTGGGGTTTCCTTGGATGCCCTGTGGTGGGGAGGCGCTAGGTGGGAGGCTGGCATATAGAAATGGGGAGAGAGAGGTGCTGCCATGGGTGAACAGAGAGAGAAAGAGGTGGTTTTACCCCCCACAATAATTGATCTGAGATGCTTCCATTGCTACTGGAGGTATAGGGGAACTGGGAGGGGCAATGGTAAAAAGTTGAGCTCATGGAGAACAAGGAAAGAGGTGAAAACATCAACTTTTAAAATTTACCAGAAGGTGTTTGATGCTGGTTTGGGAAAGAAGATGGTTTCCATTTGTCATGAGGCTCCACAGGGTGCAATGGCACACATAATTAGGGCCTTCCACCCATTTTGAGCTCATTTGGGCAAAGTTGCCAATGCAACTTTGGTAAACCCTAGAGATCAACAGAAATGGGCTTTCCAAGATTTAGCTATGCAAATCTATTCTCCTTGATGCACCACTAGGTGTAGTGGCCTTATTTGGTCATGTGATCATGCTCACAAAAATTGGGGTCAAGGAGAGAAAGTTGGTAATGCAAAGTTGTTCAAATTTGATTCTGGTCAGAGAGGGTTTTGGGGCACTTTGATAAATATAACTTGTTCTCCAACTTGTGCCACTTGGTCAAGATGAATTATTAGACCATTTGAGCATGTTCACAAGGTTTGAGAACATTTGGACATGTTTGGCAATGTAAAGTTGCTCAAACTGCAAAATGGACAGAAATGGTTTTGAGGGGGTTTGATGATGTTATCTTGTTCTCCAAGTCATGAGACTTGGCAAGATCATCTAATATGTCATATGTGACATGATGGAATTTTCTTGGAATTTTTGGAGAATACTTCCTTTGTAAATAATTCAAAAGCTTGAAATATCCAGAAAGGGTTTTTGAGGTATTTGACCAATAATTTGAACATGACCATGTGTTGAAACTCTAATATATGGACAATATATGTCCTATGAGTTTCCCTAAATTTTGTCAAATATTTTTGAAGCAATAAAATAATTTTTCCCTATTAAAGACCATTTCTGGCCTTAATAAAAAGCTTTTACATAAAATAGGAAAATAACTTTTAAAATTATATTTTTTGATTTCTGGGTATCCTATATCTAATAGGAGTCAAATATATTTTTGGAAAGATTTTTACTGCCCTTAATTAAGTGCTTGCAGTGCAAACCTCAATTCAGGGGTTTTTGAAAAACTAATTTTAGAAAATACTTTTTGGCCAAATTATTTTTGCAAGAAATTATTTTTATATCCTATACACATGGCATGATCATTGGGAAAGGTTTTTGGAGCAAGGAGATGAAGTATAGAAGCTGGAGGGTTTATTTGATTTTTAGAGCACTTGCAAACAGCAGACAAAAATCAAATCAAGCAAAGTCCAAAACACTCAAAAGTTTTTGTCAAACCACATTTTATCATGATTTATCAGCTTAAGTGTTGTGCCATGAAAATCAGGGTGTGACACATACACTTCTTCTTCAATCTTGCCATTGAGAAATGCACTCTTTACATCGATTTGATATAGCAAGATATTATGATGATTAGCGTAGGCTAGCAGTATGCGAATAGCTTCAAGCCTAGCAACAGGGGCAAATGTTTCATCGAAGTCAATTCCTTCAACATGAGTGTATCCTTGAGCTACAAGACGTGCTTTGTTTCTGACGACTTGACCATGCTCATCTTGCTTGTTTTGATATATCCATTTTGTTCCAATAATATTATGCTTGCGAGGATCATGTTGCTTGACAAGTTCCCAGACATTATTCAGTTTGAACTGTTGAAGTTCTTCTTGCATGGCTTGAATCCATTCAGGTTCCATAAAAGCTTCAGCAACTTTCTTGGGTTCTGATATTGACACAAATGAAAAGTGCCCACGAAGTTTGCTAGCTGTGTTGCTCTTGATCCGATGAGCGGACCAGTGCATTGATCTTTGTCGATTATCTTCGTATTTGAACTTCATTTGCAACACGTGGATGAACAGGACAAAGATTTTGCTCTGGCTGACCATTGTCATCATTGGGAGGATTGTCTTCGGACTGAGCATTGTCTTCAGGTTGATTTGGTGCAGAGATGATGAGTTCCTCTTCAGGTTGTGCTTCAGAGGGCATGATTTCACCAGTTTCGTTCAACTTGATTGCCTCGTTTGAAGGAGCTTCATCCAGTGTACTTGGCAGGATCTCTCTCTGTGAACCATTGGTTTCATCAAATTTCACGTCCACAGTTTCAACGATTTTGTAGAGATAAAGGTTGAAGACTCTGTAGGAGTGTGAATCCTTTCCATAGACAAGCATGAAGCCTTCATGAGCCTTAGGTGCAAATTTTGATTTGTGATGGGGATCCTTTATCCAAAGATCTTGCTCCAAATACTCGAGGTAATCGGCGTTTGGCTTCTTGCCGAGAAGCAGCTCATATGATGTTTTGTTGAAGCTTATGAATGTATACACGGTTGATGATATGACATTTGTATCAATAGCTTCAGCCACAACTTTCTTGGTGTCTTGTACTCATCTAGCATTGTTCGAGCCATCTCAATGAGGGTTCATTTTTGCGCTCAACAATGCCGCTTTTCTTTGAGGTGTGTACGGAGCGAGAGAACTCATGAGTGATTCCCATTGTATCCAGATACAGATCAAGTCCAGTGTTTTTGAATTCAGTGCCATTGTCACTTCTAATGTGCTTGATCTTCACACCATAATTGTTCATTGCTCGATTTGCAAAGCGTCTGAAGACATCTTGCACTTCAGTCTTGTACAGAATTATATGAACCCATGTGTATCTTGAGTAGTCATCAACAATGACGAAGCCATAGAGACAGGCAATTTTTGTGAGGGTGGAGTAGTGAGTAGGTCTAAATAAGTCCATGTGTAACAGCTCGAAGGGTTGAGATGTTGTCATGATTGTCTTCGAGGGGTGCTTTGCTCTTATCATCTTTCCAGCTTCACAGGCACCACACTGATGATCCTTCTTGAACTTGACATCTTTGATGCCTATGACATGCTTCTTCTTGACGAGTGAGTGTAAGTTCCTCATGCCAGCATGTCCCAGCCTTCGATGCCAGTTCCAGCATTCTAAAGCTTTTGTGAGAACACATACAGCAAGCTGTGGACCTGCTGAGAAATCTACCATGTACAGATCATCTTTTCGATACCCTTCAAAGACTAGAGATTTGTCAGATTCCATTAGTACAAGGCAACGATATTTGCCAAATATAACAATCATGTTCAAGTCACAAAGCATTGAGACAGACATTAAGTTGAAACCAAGGGATTCAACAAGCATCACTTTATCCATGTGTTGATCCTTTCAGATTGCAACTCTACCTAGACCCAATACTTTGCTTTTACCAGTGTCAGCAAATGTGATGTGACTCTTGTCGGATGGACGTAAGGTTGAGTCCATGAGAAGACTTCGATCACCAGTCATATGATTTGTGCATCCACTTCCATAATCCATTATGAAGCTTTTGGTGATGTACCCTACAGTGTAGTTAGGAGGATAGGCTTCACACAAGTGTTGTGAAGAATATGCATTTGATACATATAGGGACATTCACAGCTTATATCAAAGTTAGGACATAGTATGACTGATAAGAAATTCAGATGAAGTATATAGAATGACATTTCATCGTGCGTCCTTAGTGAGTTTTAGGTCCCCAGCAATAGTATCGGACGCCATTGATTCTTTGGTGGAGACCATTTTCGCAAAGAGAGTTAGTTCTTCTTTGCCACCCACATTTTCAGTGGGGGCTTAGAAGCAATGAGTCTAAGTGCAGCATCTGAGAATTTTGGCTTTGAAGCCCTAGCAAATAGCCTTGCAGGAGATGAATGATACTCATATGAATAAGCAGAAAAGTTCTTAGTCCTATGAACATAGCGGTTCGAAGATACACGCTCATATTCATAAGTCTGAGCATGATTTCCCTGCAAAACATTGTCGTTAGGGTGACTCATGTGAGTCCTGTATTTGTAAGAAGCCTTTGGGCCATATGAAGCTATAGGTCTCGTGTTTGTTTTCTTCCTAGGTGGTGTCATGACGAAATTCACAGGAAGATTCTCAATGTACCGCTTAGGTACCCAGATCTTCTTCATAGGTGGTCCATTCCTGCAGTTAGTACCAATGTACCTAGCAAACACTTCACCATTCTGATTTTTGAACAGCTTATAGTTTGCATCAAAGGAATCATCAATGATAATAGGATTAGCACAGGTAAAGCCAGATAAGGTAGATGGATCTACTGAAGGTTCCTTTGCAGCAACCCATGTGGTTTTGGGGTACTGCTCAGGTTTCCAGTACGAGCCATCAACATTCATTTTCCTTTCCAACCCAACACCCTCTTTCCTAGGGTTTCGGTTCAGAATCTGCTTTTTGAGGACATCGTAGAGAGTCTGATGTCCCTTCAAACTTTTTTACATCCCTGTTTCAAGCAATGTCTTCAACATAGCATTTTCATCAGCAATAGCAGTGGTATCCTCCGCAGAGGGGTTAGTGACCACATCAGTAGGTGAAGACAATGAAACAGTAGCAGCGATGGAACATTCAAAGAATGATGTAGCGTTATCACGCTCAATGCATTTTAGACATGGTGGTTCAAATCCTTCCCGAGTGGAACTGATCATTGGAGCAAGTGACTCATTCACCTTTTGAAGATCTTCCTGAGCCGCTCTCAATTTCTCAAGCCCTTGTTTCCTTTGAAGATAATCATAGGAGAGCCTTTCATAAGTAGTTGAGAGCGATTAATGACGACCTTCAAGTTCTTGGTACTTAGCATGAAGATTTTTTATGTCATCAACTAAGGATAGTGAACGTGTCATTTCAGCGTCCAACAGGTCATCGCTTTTGTCTAACAGTTTTTGAGTATGTTCCATAGCCTTTTGTTGTTCAGTTGCAATTTTAGCAAGTGTTTTGTAGCTGGATTTGGATTCACAATCAGAGTCATCTTCACTTGAAGTTTGAAAGTAAGCATCACGTGATTTTACCTTGGCACCACGTGCCATGAAGCAGTAGGTGGGAGTAGAATCGTCTTCGTCATTAGCTTCAGCGTTGGTGTGGAAGTCATTGTATTTGGTGTTGAAGATGGACTTGGCAACATAGGCTGTGGCTAGGGCCAGACTTGCAACGCCAGGGTCAGACTCCTCTCCAGACTCCACCTCCGCCTCCTCCGAAGCAGACTTCTCCTCTGAATCCATTTCCTTGCCAATAAAAGCACGAGCCTTGCCATATGAGCTCTTCTTGTATGATGAAGACTTGGAAGAAGACTTAGAAGACTTTGAGGATTTCTTCTTCTTCTTGTCATCAGAATCATATTCCTTACTTTTCTTCTTCTTCTTCTCATTGTCCCACTATGGACACTCATATATGTAGTGACCAGGTTTCTTGCACTTGTGGCAGGTTCTCTTCTTGTGATCATGTGTGGAAGCTTCATCATTCCTTGAGCTAGATCGTGAAGACTTTCTGAAGCCTTTCTTCTTTGTGAATTTCTGGAACTTCTTCACAAGCATAGCGAGTTCCCTTCCAATGTCTTCAGGATCTTCAGAACTGCAGTTAGATTCTTCTTCAGATGAGGAAACAACTTTTGCCTTCAAAGCACGAGTTCAGCCATAGCTTGGACCATAGATATCTCTTTTCTCAGATAGCTAGAACTCATGTGTGTTGAGCCTCTCAAGTATATCAGATGGATCGAGTGTCTTCAAGTCAGGACGTTCTTGTATCATGAGGGCAAGGGTGTCAAAGGAGATGTCAAGTGATCTCAGCAGTGTCTTGACGATTTCATGCTTGGTAATTTCAGTTGCGCCAAGAGCTTGAAGTTCATTTGTGATATCAGTGAGGTGATCAAATGTGAGCTGGACATTCTCATTGTCGTTTCTCTTGAAGTGGTTGAAGAGGTTGTGGAGAACACTGATTCTTTGATCTCTCTGGGTTGAAACGCCTTCATTGACCTTGGATAGCCAGTCCCAGACTAGCTTCGACGTTTCCAGAGCACTCACACGACCATACTGTCCTTTGGTCAGATGACCACAGATGATGTTCTTCGCAGTAGAGTCCAGTTGAATGAACTTCTTGACATCGATGGGGTGACACCTTCACGATTTTGGGAACGCCATTCTTGATGACATACCGAGGTCAACATCAATGGCTTCAAGATGCATCGCATCTTATTCTTCGAAGAGGGATATTCAGTTCCATCGAACACGGGCAAGCAGCGGAGACCTTGATTATCCTGCGATCGACATAGCTGAAACTCGGTGGTTAAACCGAATCACACGTAACAAGGGAGTACCTTGCTCGATACCAATTGAAAGTGCTAGTATCGACTAGAGGGGGTGAATAGGCGATTTTATGAAAGTCTTCAAAACTTGGAAGTTTCAAGACAAACAATGTAAACAACCTAATTGATATGCAGCGGAAGATAAACTAACCTAAACAAGCCATAGTCAAGTATGTAATGATGTGAAAGTACAGGACTAATAGCAGTTAGGCAGTAACGATCACGATGGAAGATAGTATGAAGCCAATCAACAACAGTAGTCAAGCAATGAAGTCAAACCGATAAACAGATAGGCAATGACTTCATGAAGACAAACTTAAGTAAGGTTGGAGGGGATAGAACCAGTTGCTTATTGAAGACACATGACTTGTTGGACCAGTTCCAGTTGTTGTGACAATCAGACGCGTCTGTTAGGGAGGCTGAGATTTAACTCAAGACCGTGTCTTCACCTTATTCCCCTTGAGCTAAGGACACCCAGTCCTCGCCCAATCACTCTCGTAAGTCTTCAAGGGAGACTTCCAAACCTTCACAGACTTCGTTCACCGGCAATCCACAATGACTCTTGGATGCTCGAGCGCGACGCCTAAATTTGGAGGATTCACAGTCCTCAAGTGTAATAAGTCTTGGTCACACAGACATGTAAAGACTTGATGATGCCTAACACTCTTTGGCTCTGGGTGTTTGGGCTTTGTCCTCGCAAGGATCTCTCTCTCTCAAATGCTTCGAGGTGGGTTGCTCTCAAATGACAAAAGCCGTGCACAAACTCTGAGCAGCCACCAATTTATGGTGTAGGGGTTGGGCTATTTATAGCCACTAACAACCCGACTTGATTTGTCCAAAATGACCCTGGGTCACTAAGGAACTGACACGTGTTCCAACGGTCAGATTTCAAACACGCGCGGCAACTTTACTTGGGCTACAAGAAAAACTGACTCATCCAGCTCTGGATAAGATTTGCTCTCATTGTCTTCGCTCGAAGACATAGGATTTGGGTTGAGCATCACTTCAGTCACTCTGACTTAGTTCACTTGGACCCCACTTAACAGTACGGTGGTTCCTATGACTCAACAAAGAAGAAAAGGAAACAAGGAAACCACATAGTCTTTGCGCTCCAAAGTATTCACGCAATGTCTTCTCATGTCATAGTCTTCAATATGAATATCTTCTCATACCACCATTGTCTTCAATGTCTTCACACATTTTTAGGGGTCATCTCCGGTAGGTAAACCGAAATAATGAGGGACACTACCTGCATTATCCTGCAATTCTCACAAACGCATTAGTCCCTCAACCAACTTTATTGTCAATACTCCAAAACCAACTAGGGGTGGCGCTAGATGCACTTACAGTAGTATACGAAACTCATTTTGGTAAACTGGTTTAGTAGTAAGGTGGACAGGATAACAACATGAAACAAACATATATCTATGTACTATGGTCACTGTATTGTCCAGATCATTCTATTTTATGTTGCCAAATCAAGATAGAGACACAGTTCAACTCATATATTTTTAAGACACAACAACATAGACAGAATTTAAGTGTGAGAAACTACACAACATTGGCAGCACTTGTAATGTGCATCACATGAGAACATAACTGTTTATACAACTTAAACTAAAATCAACATAGAGCAAGAAGTTGGAACAACAATCCAGTTAAAGAAATAGGTTTAAAACATACCTGTTGCGCCATTGGAGTTTCAATTGTATCCTTCAAATTCGAAAGTAGTTCGCATGAGTAAATACAGTGATGCAACAGCAAAGGAGTATGGACCATAGCTACGAGAATCGACACGAGAACAGTTGCTCTTCTGCTTTAAACATGGAGTTTGGGTTAGCTGTGGTGGTCTTCGTGCTTTGGGCACTGCAGTAGCTTTACAAACTGCTCGTGTGGGGGTACTCTGTGGTGGACATGGTGCTTTGTCAACTAGAAGTGGGTTACTATCTGCTGGGGTTGCGGTTAGATGGGTTGTAGCTGGCTCTCTGCCCAACGGTGTAAGTGTGCAATCTGGAAGAGTCTCGATTATGTATGGTGGGGCTAGTTTGTGGGCTAGTACAACCATGGTTCTATCTGCAACGATGGGTAGCACTGTCTTTTGTGAAGAATGGGTTTTTGATCATGGCTGATAAGCAAGAAAAGAAATTGAACGTGCAGACATTGTATGATAGACAGATGTGGTAATTTACATATATGTTGTCTAACCAAACAGGACAGCATGACACAATTACACATATATGATGCCTAACTAAACATTATAGCATGACACAGTTTCAGATATATGATGTATAACTTAACAGTATATAATGGCATAATTCAACATATGATGAGTACCTAAACAGGATGACATGACAAAACTATATGATGTCTTTCTAAAATAGGTTGGAATGAAATAATTCACATACATGTTGTCTAAGTATACAGGATGGCATGATATAATTGACATAATTGATTCATATACTAAGCAGCTGGCACTCGCATGTATAATCTCTAAACTAAGCAGATGGAATTCAATATTGTGCATATGATGGCTAAACTAAGCAATGCAAGACACCATATGCATCATATGAGAAATATAAACATTGCAACTTAGAGCATACACCTCAGGTGGGATATAGGACTGGTCATCTGTCTCTGAATCCTCCTCTGAGGAGCTCCCTGTAACCATTGAGATATATGCTTCAACAGGTACCATTTCCTGCTCTAAAGACCTTGTTTTCACTCCAGATTTTTCCATAACCGGCTCAAATGGCTGATACACATGAAGAGTAGTTCAATATACACAGATTGTCGACAAATGGAATACTTAATGAAAAAAATGGCATGAGATAATTCACATATATGGTGCCTGGCTCCATGGCGGTGCATAATTCACATATATGATAACTGGCTGAAAAACATGGCATTGCATAATTCACATATCTGATATAGAAAGCAAACAGGAGGCATTCACACAAAGCATGTCTAATCTAAGCAGATGGCATGGAAATGCAAGACACCATATGCATGATATAAGCAATATAACCCAGTCAAGTTAGAGCATGCACCTCGGGGGGGGGGGGGAATACGGCTGGTCATCTGTCTCTGAATCCTCCTCTGAGGAGCTATCTGTAACCAGCAAGAAATTTGCATCGACAGGTAGCACTGACTGCTCAGAAGACCTTGTTTTCACTCCAGATTTTCCCATGACCGACTCAAATGGCTGATGCACAGAAAGAGTAGATGAATGTATAAACATTGTTGACAAATGGAATACATATGGGGAAAAATATGGCACGATGCAATTCACATATACGATGACTGGATAAACAGGATGGCATTGCATGATTCACGTATATGATGCCTGGCTAAAGAAGATGGCATTGCATAATTCCCATATACTCCCTCCATTCCTAAATATTTGCCTTTTAGAGATTTCAAATGGACTACCACATACAGATGTATATAGACATATTTTAGAGTGTAGATTCACGCATTTTGTTCCGTATGTAGTCACTTGTTGAAATCTCTAAAAAGACAAATATTTAGGAATGGTGGGAGTATGATATAGAAACCAAACAGGTGGCATTCACATAATGAAAATCTAAACTAAGCTGATGACATATAAGATGTATAATGTAAGCAATGCAAGGCGCCATATGCATGATATGACCAACATTAGCATGCCAGGTTAGAGCAAACACCTCAGGTGGTAAACAAGCATGGTCGGCTCCTTCTGAATCCCCATCTGAACAGTTATCTTCCTCTGGAATAATCCGGAAATGCAGGAGGGGGGGCACTTCGCCCACCATGGAGCGGCGTCTGCATGACATTATATTCCCACGCAACGGTCTTCTCTTTTTCTCTACATCTTCAGTACGATTGTGTACAATATCTGACATGCATAATAAAAAAATAGTTAGATTTTGTAAGGCCTAAGGGGTGCATGCAAAAATCAAGACTGATGGTAGCAAACGAGTGGATGGATCCAAAACTAATGATAGCAGGTAGACTATAGCTTTGGTTTAAAAAGATAGACAATGGATCATCTATTGTTTGTTTCCCACCCAACATGAACCACTTAGAAGACCCCAGATGAACCGGATAGTAGACACATACTATTCGTTGCTGCCTTGATATGAGACCCATGGGCATTTCAAAACTCAAGTTTAAACGATAGAGTAGCAGGTAATAATAACAGATGTATAACGTAAGAAAACACGAAAGAATGCGACCTCTCTTCCGGAACTGTGTAGTCCTCAGGTTCATCTGCTCAGTCAATGATGGTAATGCAATTTGCGTGGCTACCGGCAACGGGGAAGATGATATGAGGCGCCGAAAGAAAGTTTGTGGGGGGTCTCTGCTGCAGTGAACGCTTGTGTCGATGGCGCACCTCAGGTGGGGTGGATGACGGCACGGCAGGAGCAGGACATAACACACAGAGTATTCTTTGACGCCTATCTGAAAATGAAGTAAATCTGTAAGGGCTCCTTAGAATTGGAGGATTCTATAAACGCAGGGATAGGAAAAACACAAGAATAGGATAGGAATGCACGTGCAAAACAGAGCATTTGGAAACATAGGATTCCAGTCAACCTGGGTGTTTGGTTCACATGAATTGGAAGAACACATGAATGGAGAAACGTTGTCAAATTAAAGTCAAACCACGTGAAAATGAAAAAGATAAGAATCTTATTATGCCAGTAATGCAATTAGTTCTGTTCTTCATGCATATTAATTTCAAAAGGACGTCCAAGTGAATAAAATTCCTACATTTTTTCTTCGAAAGAGACACCAAAGGAAAAGAATCCTCTAGTTTTCTTTGTTCCACTCCTTCTAACAGATTTGCATGAATAGTAGTTCCATAGCAAAGGATCCCTGAGGGATCGACATGAATGCAGAGTAATAAAGTGATGCGACGAGTGTACAACCTCCTTGGCATAGCCTTGTGGATCTCAGCATCATTGGGTTGGACGTGGAGGATGGTGATGATGCTGGTGTGACTGTCGGAGGCGGGGAAGAAGATCCAAGGCCTCTGGAAACGGCGCCGAGGGTACTGCTCTGCTGTGATGGACGGTTCCGTCGTTGGAGCAGCTCCGGTGAGGTGTACGGCGACGAGGCTGAAGCAGGACAAGACAGACAACGTTAAACTGAAGTGGGACCCTTATATCATGTGCAATAGATGATGTAAAATACATCACCAAAAAGTGCTAGATGTAAAACGCATCAGCCGCGCCATGGCCGCTCCGACAGATGCTGTAAGTACTGTTCACTCTGAACTTAACTGAAGAAAATGAACTTTACAGTCGAAACTGAATTTTACTGTCGAAACTGATTGAACTAATAGCAGAGCATTGCAATAGATGTTTAGGGCGTTCGAGCACTAATAGCAGAGAAGGAGTGATCTAAATCAGCAAATGCTCGAGCAAGGAACGCACGAGCAGAGAGCAAGTCATGCATTAGCACCGCGAGCGAGTGCTAAAGCAGCAACTCCTGTAGCTGCCGGAGGTCGTGTAGTAGCAGTAGTGCAAGCGAGAGCAAGAGAAGTGCAGTAGCATGAACGAAAGCATAAGCAGTGCAGCAGCGCGACCGACAGCAAGAATAGAGCCTAAGCGCGAGCGAGAGCCGGAGCAGATGCAGCTAGTGCCGTTGTGGAAGTCGCCCCCGAGGAAGCAAAGACATGTGGGAGAGACGCCGTGGATGATGTGGCCGGCGACGGCGCCGTCGATGGAGACCCGCCATGTCTGCTCGGTATCGAGCACCGGCAGCCCTGTGAGATCGAATAAAAGATAAAATGCAGCGGTGAGTGAAGAACCTCCTTGGTGGCACCGAGTTGGCCTCGGCTTCATTGGAGGAATTGGTGACGGCGCTACGGTTCCGGTGGGGCAGGTCAAGACGGTGTTGTGGGGATTGAGGTGGCGCGATAGATGAGGCGAGCGTCGGGGCAGCTCCTTGGAGGTGGAGGACGGGGCGGCTGATCCGGCGGGACAACGAGATCGACAACGGATCCTCATCCGGTGCGGTGGATGAGGGACAGCGAGCGGTTGCGGTGGACGACATAGTCGGGGAAGAGTCTCCGACTGGGCGGCGGTCGGGAGGCCAACGGAGGAGCGTGGGGTTTCGCGGGTTTTGGCGGCCTCGGTGTACGAATGGGGGGAGAAGGGGGAGGGGGGAGCCAAGCTTAGGGACGCGCTTGTCCGAAATTTAGGGTAAGTTGCCAGCGTACCCCCACCGGTTTTGACACCGCGACGTGGAGCTTCATTTCCGGCTGAGGGGTAGAAGGGGGATTTCGCGTGTCTGGGCTGCGAGACCGATTTCGGATGAGGAGAGAGTTCTTGTGTGCGTCGAAGTTTCGGGATAACAAGGCGCGACGTGGGTTGAAGAGGCGGGAGTTTCAAAGCAGGTGAGACAAAAGATACTCGATCTTGAAAATTTTGGGATAACAAGGTGCGGATTCCTTGTTCAGCAGAACAAACTTAACGTGTAAAAAAACAATTCATACAAGACACAAGAGATTCATGTCCCCTTTTACTATATTGCTATAGATGCCATTGAAAAAACTACAAGAAAAATGTAAAAAAATCGGGAGAACAAGATTACCCTGGACAGTACCAAATCGATTCGCACTTCCCTCAACAACAACAGAAGCCAAATCAATTCCCACCGAAAGAAAGAGTAATGTCCCTTTTTATATGATTACAAATGCCAAGATCTCGAATTTCAATTTTTGAATCCACGTTATGTTGAATTCGAATATATTGTTAGGTGACCTTGCGGCTTATGATTGATGTAGTCGTACATTTTGATCTTCCATCATATATGAACATTTTACTCCACCATGTGGACATATATATTGTCGTCTACCATATGGACTAAACTTGAATCAATTTTCCTTATTTGAATACGATTGTAGTCAAGTTATACAATAATTTAAATATTATCTTGATAACAAAAAACATGCATATAGCAGTAATCATATTTCACTATGAACTACATGTACCATACGCTCTCCAATTCAAATATTTGTATCCATTTTACGTTGAATTCAAATCACAGTACATTATTGGTCTAGGTAACGAGATGTTCGGGATAATCTAAACCCTGTTGTCATATGTATAATTTTTGCGTGAATTGGGACAAGTTTTGGTATAAGCTTCTTGCAAAACCGAAGATTCTCTCAACAATCCTGGTGCTTCCGAGAGGGAACGTGTCACCTTTGTGTGCGAAACGATATACGCTGCCTCCCCCCTGATTTTCTTTACAGAGGCAACATAGAACTATATGAGTGCCCTTTTAAATTTTGGAATTATTTCAGGTTCGTTTGGCCTTTTTATACATTAATTGAGTTTCTGGACTTTTAATGTGCATAATCTAAATATGAGCTGCATGCACATGCTCTGGTGCACCAAAGTTGGTTGAAAAATCACATGTGTGTCCTTGTTTGAATTTTTAGGTCCCATGGAAGAAATGAGAATGAAATTCAAACATCTGGGCATCGTGACTCGGCCGAGAACATCGAGAAACTTAGATTTTAAATTCATGTAACTCCAAAACTCGCCTGGAAATCATGAAACTTGGCACGGTGTCATATCATGGCACTAACATGTTGTGGTAAAAAATTGGGCCAATTTGGAAGCTCGTGGTTCTAAGAGGGAACGTGCCACCTTTGAGTGTGAAACCATCTAGGCAACATAGAACTACATGAGTGCCCTGTTAAATTTTGGAATTATTCCGGGTTTGTTTGTCGTTTTTTATACATTAATTGAGTTTCTGGTCATTTAATGTGCATAAGTCAAATTTGAACTACGAGCACATGCTCTCGTGCACCAAAGTTGGTTGAAAAATCACATTAGTGTCCTCGGGTGAATTTCTAGGTCCCATGCAAGAAATGAGCATAAAATTCAAACATCTGGGCATCGTGGCTCGGCCGAGAACATTGAAAAACTTCTTGTAAATCCAAAACATGTCTGAAAATCATGAAACTTGGCATGGGTGTCATGTCATGGTACTACCATGTTGTGGTAAAAAAATTGGCCGAATAGGAACAAATTTTGGTATAAGCTTCTTGCAAACCGAAGCTTCTGTCAAGAAGGCTTGTGGTTCTGAGAGGGAACGTGCCACCTTTGAGTGTGAAACGATATACACTGTCCCCCTTGAGTTTATTTACAAAGGCAACATAGAACTACATGAGTGCCCTGTTAAATTTTGGAATTATTCCGGCTTCGTTTGGCCTTATTTACACATTAATAGAGTTTTTGGTCATTTAATGTGCATAATTAAAATTTGAACTACAAGCACATGCTCCCGTGCGCCAAAGTTGGTTGAAAGATCACATTTGTGTCCTCGGGTGAATTTCTAGGTCCCATGCAAAAAATGAGAATAAAATTCAAACATCTGGGCATCATGGCTCGGTCGAGAACATTGAGAAACTTGGTTTTAAAATCATGAAACTTGGCATGGTGTCATGTCATGGTAGTACCATGCCGTGGTAAAAAAAATTGGCCGAATAGGAACAAATTTTGGTATAAGCTTCTTGCATATTGGAGCTTCTCTCAAAAAGGCTCGTGGTTCTGGGAGGGAATGTGTCAGACCTTTGTGTGCACAATTCAAATTTGAAATACAAGCACATGTTCCAGTGCACCAAAGTTGGTTGAAAAATCACATGTGTGTCCTCGGGTAAATTTCTAGGTTCCATGCAAGAAATGGGAATGAAATTCAAAATTCTGGGCGTCGTCGCTGGGCTGGAAACATTGAGAAACTTAGTTTTTTAATTCGTGTAAATCCAAAAAACACATGAAAATAATGAAATTTGGCTTGGTGCCATGACATGGCACTAACATGTTGTGGTAATTTTGCAGTTCGATTTGTGAAGGCGCACACATTAACAATCAACAAAGTCATTTTGGAACAAGTGCTGTCATGTTACAATCGGAAACACAAGTATTATTGAAACCGTGGGCGTTCTATTTACTACCATTTACGTGCCGCCACGCGTCCCCATTTTTTATTAGCTAGGAGGCGCTGTGCAGGGTAGCTATTTGAGTACGAGAGGCGTGCGATCAGACCCCTGCGCGTGCTTATCAGGAGGAGAGCCCTTTGACCTCCATCTGTCGTCCCCCTCTCTCCCAAGGTCTCCATTAATGGCGCTCGAGCCTCTGTTACAGGCGTGGCTATGTCTCACTCGACTGAGATTTAAGAGAGAAAACAGAAAATCTGAAAGCATGGATCTTGATGTAATATCCGACAGACCTATATAGCATCTACTGCGACTTATAGCAAGACTGATGAATATATAAGGACGATTAATTGTCTTACATAATTAGAAAATAACTTAAAAACCCACATGCGGCTACGCCCGAAATACACAAGGGCAAAAGAAGAAGGAAGACAAGGATCTGGCTCGATAATCTCTACTTTCTTGATGCGTTGCTGCAGGCCGCAGGAACTAGTCTCCATGGCGAGCGGCGATGAGCTCTATCGTGTCCTCAGGACACTGCTTGAGAACATCCACGGATTCCTCCACCAGCCTTTGGCGCTCATTGCGGAGCATGTCATTCTCGTCCATCAGTTTCTTGACGATGACGTCGGTCCTCTTCAACAAGGCACTGGTCTCCTCCTGCTGGTCTGCACTTCAGACGATCTTTGCCCTGAGCAGGTCGCGCTCGGCCCGGAGCCTCTCATTGCCCTCCCTTAGTGGCCGATGATGCCGGTAGCCTGTTCAAACAAGGCTTTCATGTTGTCCTGCAACCTCGCCCAGCCAGAGATCTGATCCATCTGGCTATGGATGATCTCATGCATGCGCATGTAACAGTCGTCGCCTGCCCACGAGAAATTTTCCCAGGCAGCCGCGGCGCGGCGGGACATCTCTGCTGCATTCGCGGCGCGGCGGGACATCTCTGCTGCTTCCGCGGCGCAGCTAGACCAGTCTGCTACATCAACGACGCGGCGGGACCTCCGTGCTGCTTCAACAGTGCAGCGGGACCTCTGTGCTGCTACTACCATGCGGCGGGACATGTCGGCTGCTTTCTCAGCGAGGCGGTACATCTCTCGTGCTTCTGCTTCCATGCTCGCCTCTCCCTGGTGGCAATCTCTCGACCCAGACCTCACATTGGCCGTGGCAGACGCAAGGGAAGGATGCTGAATGACTTGTTTGTTTTTGTGGATGAGGAGTTGAGGAGGAATGTGCAGTCATCTTGGCATACTAGTATTTATAACCGATTACTAATATGCTCCTAAGTGGGAAACCGTTTAGGTTGTGATCGGTGTGAACAGGTTTGCAATTTAATATAGCGTGGTACTAATACGCTCCTAAGTGGGAAACCATCTAGGTTGTGATTGGTGTGAACAGGTTTGCAATTCAATATAGCGTCGAGTAATTTGGAATGTGACAAGACGCAAGCTCAAAATTTATTGATGGTTCTAGTTTCGAAGTGCGGCGCTATTCCTGGATGGAGTTATGTGGGCACATAGTTCTTTTTCTACTACTGTGTACGTGAAATAACTGGCACCATCGTATACATATCTTACGGTTAATGGGGCGTTCGACAGGAATAGGTTCGTGGCGAGCTATAGGCTAGTCTTTTTTCAGAAGCATTAAACCTATCTCTCGGGACATATCGCACGCACCATCGTGCCACCCGCAAAAACTTGTACTCTGTGTTTAGTACGTTATACATGAAGAGAAGAGGTGCATGCATGCACTCGTCCTCTCACACAAGCGTCTATTTTTTCTCGAAAAGGAGGATGATGACCCCCGGCCTCTGCATCTGGGAGTCACACACGCATTTGTAGCTACAAATTGTAGTGTTCTCAACCATCCGATTGGCTCTATCATGGATGTACCTATATACTAAAACATGTCTAGATACATCTATATTTTGACAATTGGAAGGCATGTATTGTGGAACGGAGGGAGTGCTTGTCATCAAATTGGATAAAAAGGGACGTATCTAGAACTAAAATACGTATACATACATATCCTTTTATCCATTTTCATGACAAGTAGTACTTCCTATCCAAAGGAACTTTATATCCAACAGACACAAAATATCCGTTCAGCTGTTGGAAATTACTGATCTGATGTTGAAGTAATTGCTGCATCACCACCAAAACCCACCATTTCTTAAGCTAAAGTAAACCGAGGTAATCCCTATATTAGCATATTACTAAGATTAATAGAAGGCACTGTAGAAACATTTAGGATGTGAGCTTGTCAATCTGAATGAGGAGGGACACCAGCTTAGCCCCGGCCAGCAGCTTGGGCGGAACTATGAAGAAGGTCAGCTCCTGCACTTCGACGTCGCCATGATCCTTGCTGCTTGTCACCTCCATTTCCACCTTGACGGCGTCGGTCGTGCCTTTGGACTCTCCCGGCGGGCCGTTTGCCCACAGCTTGGCCACATAGTGCGGCAGTGGGGATGCCCCCGCTCTGATGTAGACGACCGACACAGTGATAGGCACGTCGATGTCGAGCACACCGCCGACCAAGAAAAACGCGTGGCCGTCCTCCTCCACGAACAGCAAGAGTCGTGGCTCCGACAATGGCGCTTGCAGCTGGAGCACCTTGCCGTACTGGATCCTGTGCACATGCATGTGATGCGCGGTGCTGATGTGGTGGTAGAGCGCCGGCGGCGGGCCTTCGTAGCCGCAGACGGGCACGGGGCATTTGTAGGGCGCAAGCGGACACACGCTCTGGTGATCGGCGATCTTGTGGTAAGTGACGTAGAGCCCACAGCCTTTGTGCGGGCACTCCACCCTCACTGACGAAAGCACGGCGTCCACCACCATGTTCCGCACATCAAAGCCACCACCGCGCTCGCACTTCTGGTACTGCCGCTGGTTCCCGGGACGCTCGACGCGACAGTCCGCGCAGGACAGGTGCCCTCCCTTGCACTGCAGAAATCAATCGAATAGCACATCAATCAAGAAACCTGCACCTTGCTCAATCAGCCGAACGGATGAGGTGTATTTGAACCTCATACACTAGAGGCGTCAAGGGGCGAAGGCACAAGGGGCAGTGGAGCACGGTGAGGTCCATCGGGACCTTGGAGAGCTCCATCGTCAGGTCCTGTTAGGTCTGCATGATCTCGCCCTCCTCGTGCACAACGATCTCTCGCTTGGGCCGGGGCCTTACAAAGCTTTACCGTCACATATTTTATACTACTTCAAGGTGCATTAAATCAACACATGCAAGTATCAAAAGGAGAGTCACGGCATGCATGCATGCGTTGTAGTTAATGCATTGGTAAACACAAATTATTGAAATATATCGAGTGTAGTGCTTTGATGTGTCGCGTCAACTCGTACATCAATGAGAAGTTTCATTATCCTCTCCCTCGCGGACTTAACTGCACCTGCCTTTGGTTGTATGACAGGTTGGCCACCCACCTGTCGGGCCGACCTGTCATACATGCAAAGGCAGGAGCGTCCCTCCCTCGCCCATGAGTGTGGTGGCTGCCAAGACTAGGAGAAGCTTTCGCTACACCTCTCCCTCCCGCACGTGGTGGACATGCGGCAGTTCAATCGACGTCAGATGGCCAGAAGCGTACTGTAGTACTCCTCCAGTGCAATAGTACTCCATCATTGTTCGACTTCCCGAAGAGGCGAAGAGCCAAGTGCAGCCTGGATGCTCATGTGGCAGTTTCATGTGTAGTGTATTCTAGGATAGCGTGTACCGTGCCTGTAAGCTTAAAATCGTTGGGGTCGGCTCCATGCTATGTGGCCGTCTCGAAGTTTTAAAAAACATTGAAATAGTCTTCTGGCCCTGCCTGTCACCCTGGTGATTGTAGTTTGCATGCTCATCTGGTCAAGATAGGAATATATCTTTAAATTTGTGGTGGGTAAATATTAGAGGTTGCACCAAATATATTGTACACTACGGGTCTTTCAGCCAAGTTTAGAGGCAAGCATGTGGGGCCGGTGCTATGATGTGTCGCGTCAACTCGTACAACGAGGAGAAGCTTGATTTTTCAACTACACGCTTTCTCCCGTGCCCATGCACGCGGTTGCTCGCAAACAAGGACAGACTTTTGCTTAGTACTTCTACAACAAGCTATCCCTCCCGCTCCCGGTGGACGGACATGCAGCAGTGGATTCGACACTGTAGAAGCAGTAGTAGTAACATCATTATTCGTATTCTCGAAGAGGCAAAGAGCCAAGCGCAACCCGAACGTGGCAGTTGCGAACATTGGAGCACGCATATAGCCATGCTGTTGCATGAGACAAAATTGCTATGTGAGCCCACTATTGTACTACTAGTACGTACAACTACTTGCTAGTATAGCCCTGTAAACCAGAAAGGAGTATTTGCCCTTCTAGAGATTTCAATAAGTGACTAGACTACACCGAGACGGAATACATATGGAGCAAAATGAGTGAATCTGCACCGTAAATAAATACGTAGTTCTATCGTTTTCCTCTCCGAGGTGCACAATATTGAGTATACCGACTAGTCTCTTTTTGACATGCATTTATGTTTTTTTGACACAGTACAGACGCAAGCGCTCATATACATGCGCATACACTCACCCCTATGAACGCACACACACCGACACTATCATCTTCAAATTTATGAAGTCACCATAGGCACCTCGTCGTCGACGGGAATGTCTGCTGACTCCTGACACGTGATAGACGCGAGTGGCAGTCGCCTCCATAGGTACTTGAATGCCAAGGAGGGAGAGGGTAGCGGTTCCCGAGACATTGAATGGTCAATGATGCATCCTCAATTACATGCAGAGGGAATTAATTGGAGAAGCGGAATAGAGCCAGCACGATGTGAATGCAACAGAGTTTGGACTCTCATATAATAAAGGCGCCCCACCACTCAATCCATCTACTCCCAAGTCTCTGCGCAACACTGCTCACTCCAATCCAAGACCAAGTGACCAGACGCCACAAGCACCTACGAAGGCAATGGACGCGAGCGGCAGTCGGCTGTGCCAAATCATCCAAGGCACCGACCTACGGCCCCGCACCGTGCAGCGTTTCGAGACGGTGCTGGCGACCACCGGCATTGTAGCCCTCGCCGACGCCAGCTTCGCCTCTCGCATGGATGACATGATGGTCAACTCCATCAGCAAGTTCACTGCCGTCAAGAAGCACGCGGACGACCTTTCTATACTGCTCCAGCCCGCGCGCCCAAGCTCTTCATTGCCTGCCTCCCTCATCGGCCTCCATGGTGACAAACTCTCTCAAGCCCTGGTGGCCCTGCAGGTGTCGGAGGTTGCAACGAAGAAGGTGCACCCCGAGGCTGCGCTCGCCGCGCAGCGCCTCGCCCTGCAAGAAACAGCCGACCTGCACATCCACGTCTACGAGGAAATCGTCTACATAGGCCACTGCAAGGCAAGCGAGGATAGAAAGACGTTGGCCTTCTTCCAGTGGCTGGAATCTTTGGACGCCATTGTTCAGAAGCACGTCGACCTGGCCATGAAATCCACTGCTACTTAGGCGTCGTTCGGTGGGCCAGCGCCCTGAGTCGAGGAGGTGGACGTCGTTGATGGATGCATCTCTTCTTCTTGCCTCCTGTAACCAGCACTGCATCGCCTCGTGGCCTTAATGTTTTATTAGTATAGTACTCCCTCCGTTCCCAAATATAAGTCTTTCTAAAGATTCTAGCAAGTGACTACTACATAAGGAGCAAAATGAGTGAATGTACACTCTAAACTATGTCTACATACATCTGTATGATATATTCCATTTTAAATAGTATCTAAAAAGGCTTATATTTAGGAACGGAGGGAGTATATGGCATTTTTATTCCAGTCATAATGTTTTCACTATGAGGTGGGCCGTAGTTGAGCAAACCCACCCCGCCCACCGGGCGTCAGCCGAGTTTAGAATTAGAAGAGTGAAACGAGGGAGGAGAGCTAGCTGTAGCACAGACGCTGTTGTCAGATGGGGCTCGTGTTGATAGAATAGGAGTACTGAGCACTCGTGCCTCTTTTTTGGAGGGAAAAATTAGTCGTATGTCTAGTACCACTAGTTGGGTGCGTGCGACCTATAGCTGTCATCACTTTAGGTCTCCTTTTCGAACTGCAGCTACGCTTCACAGTACATATCTTTTCACGCATTTATCCTCCTATGTGTACACCTAGGCTATTTCCATGTGCTCCCATTCGCCGACATGTGGGACATAGAGCATCTGGGTCGTACTGCATGCACGACTTGGAGCATATGCCGGGGTAGTTTATATTTCAGACCTCACGAATTACATGCAAACCCCCCCGCAGAAGAATAAATGAATGAATGAATTACTACATGAAACCGGATTATTTTCATAGAAACCGGAGCACGTTCATTAAATTTTGGACATAACACGTTTATAAAAAATGACAGGACCTAAACCAATCTAAGGGACTCTTTGATTTTTTCCGCAAAAAAGGGCCTCTTTGATTCGCAGGATACTGAAAACACAGGAATGGGGAAAGTATGATGGGATGAACTGAGACAAGGAGAACTCTAACTCAGTTAGATGTTAGAGTTAGATTCTAACCCTGAACTAACTCTAAACCAAAGAGGTGTATGGATGGCAGGCTTAGATTGACAATAAATGCTCTTTCTCAATCATTTGACTACTTTGGACCCTATTTCCTGTCGGATTTGGTGTGGCCGGCTCTTCTGTGGCCTCCTCCCGCTCACAATTGACATAAACGAACCATCTTTACAAATCAAGCTTGCAAAACATGATAATTTTTACTTTGTCCATACAAATGAGAAATCCCACCTAAACATACAAGTCGTCAGTCAAGCTTCACAAAAAAAACACTCCATGAAACAAAGCATGAGCTAACTCATCACGGAAGTCATTCACGATAGGGAGGGAGCCCGGAGCCCCTCACACACCGAGGGAGGAGCTCACCATCGTCGCTCTAGAGGAAACCTCTGTAGAGCCCAAGCCCTGGGAACCCCTCCGACGCCGGCCCTTGGAGTTGAGGTCGATACCGGCATGGGTTGCAGGGCCGCTTGCCACCGACTAGGAACTTAATCTTTGGGCCTCTAGAAATAATGCAAGTCTATAACTAAAATACCTAGAAAGGTGAACTAAATATTTGGGCCTCTAGAAATAATGCAAGCCTAAAACTGTAATACCTAGAAAGGTGAACTGAATCTTTGGCCCTCTAGAAATAATGCAAGTCTGAAACTGAAATACCTAGAAAGGTGAACTGAATCTTTGGGCCTCTAGAAAGATTTATTACCTCCTCAAGCAGCATCAAACAATTCCATGCGTGCACCACAAATCTATACCAAGTTTGATCAGGATCTACTTTTCCAAATCAGAATTAGCACGATAACGAGCAATATCAATGATATGGCTGTGAGGCAGAGAAGGAACGAACAAACTCACCCATCTCGCAACCTCCCTGGTAGATGCACGCTGCAGCATGCACGAGAGGAGAGAAAACAGTGAGTGAAGGGGGAGCGGGGCGACCTTCGAAGGCCGGAGGGAGAGGGCGGCCGGAGTAGGGCGGCGGAGGCCAAAAGGAGAGGGCAGCCGGAGGAGAGAGAGGATGAGCTGCGCTTGGGCGGGCGGCCCTACGGGGAACAGAGAGGAGTTGTGCGAGAGGGGGGGGGGAGCGATCTGGTGTGGGCAGGGGATATTTTTTTAGTTTTCTTTTAGTGGGCCCAAGTATAACTAACCCAATTAGAACCTCTCCACCGGGCTAGTTTTTTTAGCTGGGTTAGAGCAAAATAGCTCAAACTAACCCCTCTTGTTTTGATAATTTCAGGCTATTTCAACCCAAACTATGTCTAACTCAGGGATCCAAACAAAGAGGTGTGTTACTGTACATGCTACAGTGTGGACCGTAGCACAATGTTTTTATGGCCATATCACCACAATGTTTTCTACTGCTGGTTCACTGGGCTACTGTGGTTCGCATTGCTGGTTCATTGGGCTGCCGTGGTTCGCACTGCTGGTTCACTGGGTTGCCCTGGTTCGCACTCTTCCGACTTGAGTAGTAGTAGTAGTACTAGTATATACCGCATCATGTTTTGCTCCTTCTTACTACTGCGACATGTGGGAGAGCCAGCATCCGGGTCGACATGTCATGCACCAGATTAGAGCATGGAACGGAAGGGGGGCATCACCCCGGTCGGAGCGCCAGTAATTCATGACTATAGTGAGTGGTCATATCACAAGTCTTTCCAGCAGTAACGCACCGTCAAATCGCACAGCCTGACCTTTCCAGCAGTATGTTTGAGAATCCGCTACTCGCTCACCCTCCTCGCCTCTCTGTCAAATCGCCTACCCGAAAACTGCCGCGCATACTTCCCGGGAAAAGCCCCACCCTCAACTTTTAACTACGTGAAAATAGTTCGAGCTTGTTCGTTCTATATAAATAAAGTACTTATTGTATGTTTATTCACCCGTGGGGTTGTTCAATGAGTGGAGGGGCAGGGAGCACAAGTGAACAATACTAGTACTACTAGTAGTAAGTAGGAGTCGTACAGCAGTCGCCTTAAATAGAGAGTTTCTTTTCTTTAATGCAATGTACACAAATTGAAACGCTTGTTGTGGAGAGAAAAAGATAATCACTCCATTATATATGTACGCAGGGGCCTGAGCGCTTGCTTTACTAGGGTTGCTCTCTTCATTCTCTCGTCCTCTCCAGATATGCACAAGACAGCAGTAGCGACATTTTCTCTCTGCTCAACGCTGGTCACAGATCCAGCCGGATCCCTTTGGCCGGTGTGTGTAGAGGACTAAAAGGTGCATCATTCATGCGGTCATCGCCGCCGAGGGAGGAAACCTACAGCTGCCGAAGGGGCTCGATCCTCTGCCCGTGCCGTTCTCTGCGACATAGCGCCGGCTCGGGAGGTCCTCCGACCCTTCTTCCTCCCTGCCGTATTGTCCGCAGATCCAACCTGCCGCTGCCGACATCCCGGTGACCCTCATGTATAAGTTCTTCAAAAGCGGCCTTGCTCTACTGCCCCAGCTCCCCACATGTCTGCATGTGCATCTTTTTCTACTCCCATCAGCTCTTCCAAAGCCACCTAAATTTTTAGTATTATTAGAGGTAAAGCTACTTCATGCATTCGAATCTAGGGCTTTGTTCAAACAAAGAAGAAAGGGGCGAAAGTTGTAGCATTAGGACTTGATTCAAAGAGGAAATAATATGGTGAAAGTAGTAGAGACCGGATACCCAACCAGTCTCTTGGTTGAAAATGGAAATAATGGGAAAACGCAATACAAACTAGATAAGGAGCAAATCTATTATTGGTTGAAAAAAGGATAGAAAGTGGCGGCTGGTGGACAAGTCAACAGAGTATGTCCAGGATTAGATTTGCTGCCCTCACATAGTAAAAGGTCTCTAGGATTAGAATTATTGCCCTGACATAGTAAAAGGTCTCAGGATTAGATTTGCTGCCCTCACATAGTAAAAGGTTTCCAGGATTAGATCCTGCCCTCACATAGTAAAAAAGTCTTCAGGATTAGATTTGTTGCCTTCACATAGTACAAGGTCTCCAGGATTAGTTTTGCTGCCCTCACATAGCATGAACAAACTCGGCATCACCACTTTATGCCTCCTTGTAGGTACATTGTGTTGATGCGTCCGCCCTTTTGCTGTTGTTAATGTAAGGGCGCATGTAAAATGAAGCGATCACACTGTTACCTTAGGGACATGTCTAACCAATTTTATTGTTAATCTAATGCCTCTAGTGATAATATGCAATTAAACTGTGTTACAAATGGCACTCCTGCTGTTTTCCCCAGTATGATAAGTAAGTTGCTCCTTTACGCTATTGAGTGTCATGGTGTCCCCATGGTCCCATGCCCTTAAACCAACTCTTTAGCTGCTGTTGATTTACTGTGTCTGGTAAACAAGCAATGCCACCATTAATGTAATCCCATATTTGAGGAATCTCATTGTTGATCGTAATGCTTCTGGTAACATGAAGCATTGCTGATGTTTTAAAATTTCTATAGTCCTTGCGTGATTGCCGTGAACATAATTAAGATGCTTCTTTTCATTTTGTATATGTTTCGTATATTCTTATTGACCAGCAGCTGTTTACTTTCTATCTTTTTGTGCAGATAGGGATATCCATTTCACCTTGTTGCTATTGTGACCTTTTGGTGAACTGCGCAAAACACTTTTTTTGGAATGAGTGTCTTGTGCAGTTCAACTAAAATGTCACGTGGGCAACATCTTTCAATTTTGGTGAAACTGCACAAAATGGTGATTGGAGTTTCCAAAATCTCCGTCAAGTTATGTTGGTAATCTCGTGCAACATTTTATTAGCCTTTGCAAGATGAGCCGTCACTGTCACCACAATGGCACTTTATTTTAGTGGAACTTCACAAAAGGATAAGAAAATTATAGTTGCACCTTACATGAGCCGGACAGCCAACCTTAATGTTCCTCAATTTTAGTGCAACTACTAAAGAAGAACCTGCCAGCTCACGAGAGCAAGTACTTCTTCCTAGCTGAATGATGCAATATTTGCTTCATTTCAGGTGAACTGCAGAAAAAGGCGCATGAATTGAATCATGGAGCTGGAGGTTGACCTCATCCTAGTGGAGCTGCAGGTTGAGTTCAAGGAGGCCCCTATTAAAGTGAAATCATGCTCTTCTTGTTTGTGTTGTGCAAACAGGAATACTCAACTACAGATGTTGTGACGGTCAAGAGCATTTGCCAAGTTCTTCGATTGTATGACATGGCTAGCTAAGATGGATTTAATCCCAATATTCACTTTATCAAAAGGCTCTAATGGGTTGGTTCTGAATTTTGCAAGCCGGGAATCAATGAGATGTGTAGGCATCTTTGTTGTACTTATTATTTGATTCTTATTTGTTGGTTGTGAATCTTGCAAGTTGGTAATCAATGAGATGTGTAGGCATCTTTGTTGTACTTTTTATTTGGATCTTATTTGTTGGTTCTGAATCTTGCAAGCTGGGAATCAATGAGATGCGTAGGCATCTTTGTTGTACTTATTATTTGGATCTTATTTGTTGGTTCTGAATCTTGCAAGATGCAAAACACGCCATGATGATGCAGAGGACAACAACCATAACAAACAGTTCAAACTTGGTAGTATTATCTTTGTGAAAGTGTGACAAATGTGCTGATTGTGTGCGTCCTGAGAATAATAATTCTAATTGTTATGCATGTTGATCCTGTGGCACTGATAGAACGAGCAATGCATTGCTTGTTTTAAGTATAAAATTCTATTAAAGCTAATTAAATTTGAGTAAAGTGACCACTAACTCCTGTTATTCTGATATCAATCTGAGACCAGCTCATGAACCGACGTGTGGACGGAGTAGGTTTCTTAATGGAGGCGTTTGAATGCGTCGAGGGTGCATCTTCGGCCGGGCGTGCAGCGGACGAGGGAGGGGTAGTAACTATTGTCGCCTGTACACACTCAGTTTACTGTTGAATCCAGCTCCCCAAGAGCTAAAAAACGAACTGCTGCCGCCGCCTACACACTCGTTCACTTGAAGATACTCCAAGGGCGATCCGAGGGGTGAGCCTGCTAGATATGGACTTCAGCAAGGAGTTCCCCTTTGAGTTCGCCGTTTAGTCCTATGGCTGCAGCAAGTTGAATGTGATGTACACCAATGATCCGGACTCGATGAAGCTCTGCCTCGCTGAGTTCAAGGAGTACCTACAGGACGAGAAAGCACAAGCTTGCAGGACTAGACCTTGTGCCCATCCATTTATCTCCCGAAAGGGACCAACGGATCACCATCGCCCAAGTATGTGTGCGGGACGAGGTTCTCATCTACCACTTTTGTAGGGCCATCAGAGGTTCTGGAGCATTCGCCCGTTTCATTGGCAACGCCGACTATACCTTCGCTACAGTGGAGAGAAGGAAGAACGCGATGATTCGGCCATCTGGTGCAACAATCTTGTCGACATCCAGAAGCAATACAACATCATCAGCAACGAGCAGGAGAAGGACTCCGTGTTTGACCTCGCTGAGACCATCATCGACCCCTGATACGCCAACATGAAAGAAGATAACGATACCAAGGACCTGAACACGTGGGAGGTACCTCTGAATCTAGCCTACATAACCTACGCGGCCCCACACGCATACGCATGCTACGACATGTACAAGCAGATCTTGGACATGAGGACGTGTCTGCTTCCCGTAACCGACGAGTAAACGGACAGCCGCAACGTCATGATCAATCATGCCAGGAAGGTCTAGATGTTGTACTTTATCTGTTTATAAGCACCTTTATCATCTGAGTGTTTCATGCATTAGCCTATGTGTCGTAATTATCTGTTTTGTCCGAAATATTTCCTTTAAGAACCCATTAACCTGATTGCTTTTTTAGTGGCTATTTGCTTATGTATGTAACTAGTTCACTTTTCCGTTAAAAAAACTAGTTCACTCGGCTGCCGTGCTTTGAATATCCTTCCTCCCAACATATTCCCCTCCTCAGGTGGACCCACCAGGTCTCTGAATTTTCTCCCACTGTATTTTTTGATGTAAACTGAGTTTTCTCCCAGTACTTTTCCCTAGAACCAACTCAACATATTTCCATCCTCAGTTGGACCCATCGGAAGAGTACTATACATGGAGAGGCTGACAGCTGGGTCCACTGCTGCAGCTGGGTCCACGGCCATAGCCCACTTTTTTGTGATTTGCCAAGTAAGTTGCTTTGTCACGCCTGTTGGGCTGCAAATCCTTCAAGACGAGGAGAGCTTCATTCGGCTGACCGAGAAAATGGCCTATCAGTAATGAGAAATGGGTTGTACATTTTTAAAACACATCAAACCGGCAATTAGTTTCAATTTTTTTTTTTCATTTCAAGATTTTAAATTGCATTTATTTTTATTGCGTGGACAATTTGTTGGATTTTTTATTTATATACATTTATTTTTAAAATAATTTTGAATGTGACTCAAAATTTTAGGATTAAAAACAGTTCGGACCGCACCGAAATATGCAAAATTTCGTATAATTTTTTAACCGTGGCCACAATATGGGCTGTAATGCTAACAAAAAGAATATGGGCTCCAAAAAAACCTTAAGAATTAGCAAATGGGCTGTAAATTATTAGAAATAATGGCAGATGGGTTGTATGCTGTTTCCACAGATTTGAGGCTATCCTAAAAAAAGGTTGACGCACAAGTAGTGACTGTTGGATTTCCATCCAACAGCCGTCGTGCTTCTTCAATCTCTGCTCTTCCTGCTCCAGCCGCTCAAACAAGCGCCGGGCGGACTGCTTGCTCACTCCTTCCCATGGCCGGCTGTGCTGCCTCGTAGGCCTCACCGCCCCACCATACTCCCATCGCTGGCCTAGCCATCCCTCTACTCACCCACACCTGATGTTATTCTTCGGCGACGGCAGACGAACCAGTAAACCCTCGTACAGTCGTACTCCCCTCCGCGTGGGAAACAACTATCGAGTCTTCCCTACCTCCGTGTCGTTCCCTTCCTAGGCCTCGCCGTCGTCCACCGCCCTGGTGCTCTCGGTGTGGCCTGATCAACATGGTCAACGACCGACATGCATCTGAAGTGGACTGTACGTGGAGAGGCTGACACCTAGGTCCACAGCCACACTGCAAGGAAATGCCTCCTTCTTACGCACAAAATAATGATTCCTCCACCTAACATCTGGGACCCACCGATAGGGCCTCTGTATTTCGTGAAAAAAACGTTACCGCCGTTGATAGCTTGGACCCACCAGCTATATCTTCGCATGCAAGGAAGTGCCTCCTTATTACGCACAAAAAAATGAATACTCCCCTGCTAGCTGGGACTCAGTATAGTGGTAGGCTGACTTGTGGGCCTACTAAGTTGACAGGGACGAAGGGCTTTGTCAACTTAGTCAAATATGCATGATTCTAGCTCCAGTGACCTTCCGATGTCCATCCAACGGCCGTAGTGCTTCTTCAACCTCTGGTCTTCTTGCTCCAGCCGCCCAAACCAGCACCGGTCATGCCTCGTGCCCCTGCCTCCCGTGGCCGGCTGCAATGCGGCGGAGGCCTCACCGCTCCCTACTACTCCCACCGCTGGCCAGGCCATCCCTCTACTCACCCACACCCCTTGTTATTCTGCGGCGATGGCAACCTCACACCGTAGCGAACCAGTGAACCCTCATTCTCCTCTACGCGTGGGCATCCACTGCCGCGTCTTCCCCGGCTCCGCATCGTCCCCTTCCTAAGCCTCGACGTCGTCCACCGCCCTGGTGCTCTCAGCGTGGCGTGGTCAACGTGGTCAAGGAACGGCTTCCATCGTACGTGGACTATACGTGGAGAGGCTGATAGCTGGGTCCACGGTCGCAGCAAGGAAGTGCCTCCTTATCACGTGCAAAATAATTATTCCTCCACCTGACAGCGGGGACCCGCCGGACTGGCCATCGTATTTCGCGAAAAAAACGTTTACCCCTCACTGCTGGGACCCACCAGCTACATCTTCGCACGCAAGGAAGTGCGTCCAAAAAAAATGATTTCGCCCCCCTGACTGCTGGGACCCACCAGTGATGTCTACTACACAACCTTCTTCTTGTAGACGTTGTTGGGCCTGCAAGTGCACAGGTTTGTAGGACAGTAGAAAATTTCCCTCAAGTGGATGACCTAAGGTTTATCAATCCGTGGGAGGCATAGGATGAAGATGGTCTCTCTCAAACAACCCTGCGACCAAATACAAAGAGTCTCTTGTGTCCCAAACACACCCAATACAATGGCAAATTGTATAGGTGCACTAGTTCGGCGAAGAGATGGTGATACAAGTGCAATATGGATTTTAGATAAAGATATTTTTAATCTGAAAATATAAAAACAACAAGGTAACTAATGATAAAGTGAGCACAAACGGTATTGCAATGGTAGGAAACAAGGCCTAGGGTTCATACTTTCACTAGTGCAAGTTCTCTCAACAATAATAACATAGATAGATCATATAAAAATCCCTCAACATGCAACAAAGAGTCACTCCAAAGCCACTAATAGCGGAGAACAAACGAAGAGATTATGGTAGGGTACAAAACCACCTCAAAGTTATTCTTTCGGATCAATCTATTCAAGAGTTCGAACTAGAATAACACCTTAAGACACAAATCAACCAAAACCCTAATGTCCCCTAGATACTCCATTGTCACATCAAGTATCCATGGGCATGATTATACGATATGCATCACACAATCTCAGATTCATCTATTCAACCAACACAAAAGTACTTCAAAGAGTGCCCCAAAGTTCCTACTGGAGAGTCAAGACGAAAACGTGTGCCAACCCCTATGCATAGGTTCATGGGCAGAACCCGCAAGTTGATCAGCAAAACATACATCAAGTGGATCATGTGAATATCCCATTGTCACCACAGATAAACACGGCAAGACATACATCAAGTGTTCTCAAATCCTTAAAGACTCAATCCGACAAGATAACTTCAAAGGGAAAACTCAATTCATCACAAGAGAGTAGAGGGGGAGAAACATCATAAGATCCAACTATAATAGCAAAACGAGCGATACATCAAGATCGTGCCATAGAGAAAACACGAGAGAGAGAGAGAGAGATCAAACACATAGGTACTGGTACATACCCTCAGCCCCGAGGGTGAACTACTCCCTCCTCGTCATGGAGAGTGCCGGGATGATGAAGATGGCTACCAGTGAGGGATTCCCCCTCCGGCAGGGAGTCGGAATGGGCTCCCGAGAGGTTTTTCATGGCTACAGAGGCTTCCGGCGGTGGAACTCCTGATCTATCTTCTTCTTCGATGTTTTTAGGGTACATGGACTTATATAGGCGAAAGAAGTTGGTCGGGGAAGCCTCGAGGGGCCCTGGAGACAGCCCTCCTATATCCTGGCTTCCTCGAACCTTCCCTGGCTTGAACTCCAAGTCTCCCGGATCATATCCTTTCCCAAAATCACGCTCCTAAAGGTTTCATTCCATTTGGACTCTGTTTGATATTCCTTTTCTTCGAAATACTAAAACAGGCAATAAAACAGCAATATGGGCTGGGCCTCCGGTTAATAGGTTAGTCCCAAAAGTAATATAAAAGTGTATAATAAAACCCGTAATCATTCAAAACAGATAATAAAATAGCATGAATGCTTCATAAATTATAGATACGTTGGAGACGTACCAGCATCCCCAAGCTTAATTCCTGCTCGTCCTCGATTCGGTAAATGATAGAAGAAAGAATTTATGAAGTGTCAATGCTAGAAGGTGCACAAGTTTGATCAATGATAATTTCAATCACCTTTTCTAGCATGATTATATGTCAGAATAGTAGTTCATCTCATAAAACTTCTCACGATCAAGTAACAAGCAATTCACATGTTAAAGCATAGATCATAAACTTTCTTGAAAACTAGCAAACTTCATTCTTAGTCATCAAACAATTACAATTCATCTTATTTTCAGGAAGGGTCTCTGTCAGAGCTTTGATTTAGCAAACTCCACATACCAAACTATCATATAGTCTTCTACAATTTCTAACACTCACGCAATACTAATGGTTATGGAGTTTTAATCGGACACTGAGAAAGATAGGGGCTTATAGTGTTGCCTCCCAACGTATTCACCTTTGGGTGATGTCGACAATAATAGTTCATGCTAACTTACATCCAATTGGATATATATATATCAGGATCTTTCCAACACGAGGTGCTTGCCAAAGGATAAAATGAAAAAGGGAAAGGTGAAGATTACCTTGACTCTTGCATAAAAGTAAAAGACATCAAGTAAAAGATAGGCCCTTCACAGAGGGAAGCAGAGGTTGTCATGCGCTTTTAGGGTTGGATGCACAAAATCTTAATGCGAAAGAACGTCACTTTATATTGCCACTTGTATATGAACCTTTATTATGCAGTCCATCGCTTTTATTGCTTCCATAACAAGATCGTATAAAGCTTATTTTCTTCACACTAATAGATCATACATATTCAGAAAGCAATTTTTATTGCTTGCACCGATGACAACTTACTTGAAGGATCTTACTCAATCCATATGTAGGTATGGTGGACTCTCATGGCAAAACTGGGTTTAAGGATATTTGGAAGCACACGTAGTATCTCTACTTTGTGGAAGGAATTTTGGCTAGCATGAGGGGGAAAGGCAAGCTCAACATGTTTGAATGATCCATGACAATATACTTTAACTGAGATGTGAAAAAACATAACCCATTACGTTGTCTTCCTTGTCCAACATCAACTCTTTAGCATGTCATACTTAACGAGTGCTCACAATTATAAAAGATGTCTAGGATAGTGTATTTATATGTGAAATCTCTCTTCCTTCAATATTCTTTCATGAATTGTTCAAATGACCAATAGAATGCTTGCTAACCTTCAATAAATTTACAACCTCTACTTCTTAGATGTGAAGTCATTACTCCCCATGGGATAAGCAAATGAGACATATATAATTTCAGACTTGTGACAATCAACTCATTCAACCATTTACTCACAGGATATAAGTGAAGCACACGAGTAAATGAGAAACTACTCCAAAAAGATATAAGTGAAGATCAATGAGTAGCTAGATAATTATGTAACTATGTGAAGACTCTCTCTCATTAAATAATTTCAGGTCTTGGTATTGTATTCAAATAGCAAAACAAAATAAAATGACATTGCCAGGATAGCACAACTCATGTGAAGAAGCAAAAACTTAGGTTCAACCGATACTAACCGATAATTGTTGAAGAAGAAAGGTGGGATGCCTAACGGGGCATCCCCAAGCTTAGATGCTTGAGACTTCTTGAAATATCATCTTGGGGTGCCTTGGGCATCCCCAGGCTTGACCTTTTGTGTCTCCTTAATTCCTCTCATATCATGGTTTCTCTATTTCTCAAAAGCTTCATCCACACCAAACTCAACAAGAACTCGTGAGATAAGTTAGTATAAACCAATGCAAAACCTTATCATTTTCTACTGTAACAAATCACTAAAATTACTATTCAACATTTCATACTAAATGCCTCTGCATATTTAATACTCCTATCCTCAAATAGAATCATTAAATAAGCAAACATTTCAAACATAACAGCAATCTGCCAAAACCGTATAGTCTGTAAAGAATGCAAGATTCATCATACTTCCCTAACTCCACAAATTATGGGAAAAATACTAATCTGTAGAAGATTTATCAGAGCTCAATATGCAAAAAGTTTCAACATTATATCATTCTCTTACTTTTCTAGGGAATTTTTGCAACAGCGGTAAAATTTCTGTTTTCAAACAGCAACATGTATACTAGCAAAATAAGCATGGTAAAGGCTATCCTTGACATTTTTATTAAAAATAAAGAAGCAAAACATTATTCTAAATAACAGCAAGCAAATACTAACAAAAGAAAATGACGCTCCAAGCAAAACACATATCATGTGGTGAATAAAAATATAGCTTCAAGTAAAGTTACCGATGAACGAAGACGAAAGAGGGGATGCCTTCCGGGGCATCCCCAAGCTTAGGCTCTTGGTTGTCCTTGAATATTACCTTGGGGTGCCTTGGGAGTTCCAACCATAAGCTCTTGCCACTCCTTGTTCCATATTCTATCGAATCTTTACCCAAAACTTGAAAACTCCACAACACAAAACTCAACAGAAAACTCGTAAGCTCCGTTAGTATAAGAAAATAAAACCACAACTTAGGTACTGTAATGAACTCATTCTAAATTCATATTGATGTAATATCTACTGTATACCAACTTCTGTATGGTTCGTACCCTCCGATACTACTCATAGATTCATCAAAATAAGCAAACAACACAATGAAAACAGAATCTGTCAAAAACAGAAGAGTCTGTAGTAATCTGTATCAAACGTATACTTCTGGAACTCCAAAAATCCTACCAAATTAGGAAGCCCTAAGAAATTGTGTACCAATCCAGAGCAAGAATAATCATATCAATAACACGTTTCTGTGAAGTAACAAACTAATTTACTGGGTGCAAAAGTTTCTGATTTTCAGCAGGATCAACACAACTATCACCGTAAGCTTTCCTAAAGGTCTTACTTGGCACTTTATTGAAACAAAAGCTATAAACATGCTTACTACAGTAGCATAATCATGTGAACACAAAAAAACAGTAAGGATAAATATTGGGTTGTCTCCCAACAGCGCTTTTCTTTAATGTCTTTCTAGCTAGGCATGATGATGACAATGATGCTCACATAAAAGATAAGGATTGAAACATAAAAAGAGCATCATGAAGCATATGACTAGCACATTTAAGTCTAACCCACTTCCTATGCATATGGATTTTGTGAGCAAACAACTCATGGGAACAATAATCAACTAGCATAGGAAGGTAAAACAAGTATAACTTTAAAACTTTAAGCACATAGAGGGAAACTTGACATTATTGGATGAATTAAGCAATATAACCAGCACCTAAAGCATTCTTTTCATGATCTACTTGCATAGAAATTTTACTACTCTCCACATAAGAAAACTTCTTCTTCATGGCATACGTATCATCACAATAATCATCATAAATGGGAGGCATGCTTTCTTCATAATAAATATTCTCATCAAAACATGGGGGACTAAACATATCATATTCATCAAACATAGCATCCCCCAGCTTGTGGCTTTGCGTATCATTAGCATCATGGATATTTAAGGAATTCATACTAACAACATTGCAATCATGCTCATTATTCAAAGATTTAGTATCAAACATTCTATAGATTTCTTCTTCTAGCACTTGAGCACAATTTTCCTTTTCATCAATCTCACGAAAGATATTAAAAAGATGAAGGGTATGAGACAAACTCAATTCCATTTTTTTGTAGTTTTCTTTTATAGACTAAACTAGTGATAAAACAAGAAACAAAAAGATTCGATTGCGAGATCTAAAGATATACCTTCAAGAACTCACCTCCCCGGCAACAGCGCCAGAAAAGAGCTTGATGTCTACTACACAACCTTCTTCTTGTAGACGTTGTTCGGCCTGCAAGTGCATAGGTTTGTAGGATAGTAGCAAATTTCCCTCAAGTGGATGACCTAAGGTTTATCAATCCATGGGAGGCGTAGGATGAAGATGGTCTCTGTCGGTGTCAAAACCGGTGGATCTCGGGTAGGGGGTACCGAACTGTGCGTCTAGGTGGATGGTAACAGGAGACAAGTGACACGATGTTTTTACCCAGGTTCAGGCCCTCTCGATGGAGGTAAAACCCTACTCCTGCTTGATTGATATTGATGATATGGGTAGTACAAGAGTGGATCTACCACGAGATCAAGGAGGCTAAACCCTAAAAGCTAGCCTATGGTATGATTGTTGTTCGTCCTATGGACTAAGACCCTTCGGTTTATATAGACACCGGAGAGGGCTAGGGTTACACAGAGTCGGTTACAATGGTAGATCTACATATCTGTATTGCCAAGCTTGCCTTCCATGCCAAGGAAAGTCCCATCCGGACACGGGACGAAGTCTTCAATCTTGTATCTTCATAGTCTTGGAGTCCGGCCAATGATGATAGTTCGGCTATCCGGACACCCCCTAGTCCAGGACTCCTCGGTAGCCCTGAACCAGGCTTCAATGACGAGCGAGTCCGGGGCAAGATATTGTCTTCGGCATTGCAAGGCGGGTTCCTCCTCTGAATAATTCATAGAAGATTGTGAACGCCAGGATAGTGTCCGGCTCTATAAAATAAATTCCACATACCACCGTAGAGAGAATAATATTCACACAAGTTCAATCTGCTGATGTATTTTGTGGCGTGGCGTCACACCACTACCAAGCCTTTACTTGAATCGTTTTTATTATACCACCTCAGTGCGTTTAGCGAAGCGGTTGCCTTGGCACGTCTTGTCGAAGCAGAGATCATGTTCCCCTTATTCCGGGATTCCCATCAATACGGACGTGGGTAACCCAACCGCGCCATTGATTGTGGTGCTTGGGAGATAAGCGAGTTTTACCAGGCCGGTGGGGATGTATAGTTTCGTCCGCCCATACATAAGGGGATAAGGATCCACCTCGGTGACGGCGACGAGGAGTGGCCCTCAAGGGCCAAGCCCCTGGCAAGATCGTAAGTATCCAGACTCCTGGATGATTTATATAATATAATTTTTCGCCACACGGTGTCTTTCTAACGCCGCATACAACCTGTACTCCGGCCAAGGATGATCTTCCCGCTTCGTCGAGCGGGTCCTTGGGCACGTCGGATATGGATTCTCTTCCGACCGCCTCCACCCTTCGTGACGCTGACGACATCAAGGTGGGATCCCAGGAAGGGACCCGCCAGGGGAGGAGGCCCCGGAGGTGCCGCGGGGCGACCTCCCAGACTTCGTACCGGACTCCGCACCAGAACCTGCAATGGTTCTGGAGTTCGGCGAGCGACCCCATCGTAAGAAGGGCAAGACTGTGACGCCGGCGGTCTCTGTCCAACCGGAGGCGCCGGATAACTTGCTGGAGGCGCTCAACGGCGCTTCCATCAAAGAAGAACACCGCACTGTCATGAGTGCGGTGATTCAGAAGGTTCAGCTCGCCAAGAGCAGGCTGACCGAAGCCTGCAGCAGCCTTCTAACAGGCTTTGAGGTAAGAATTTTAAGACATGTAATATAATACCGCATAGATAGTAGCTCCTGATGCTCGGTTCGGTGTTGGGAAAGAAAAGCTGGACTGAGGATCTAAAAAGATATACGCAGGAGTTCTAAAAAATATGTCAATATGGGATTGCAGTGCTTATTGCTTGACCTCTGCCAGACCGATCATGGAGGTCAATGCTTTGAAGCAGAACCTCGAGCGGTCCGAGAGCAAGCTCGGACATGCCAAGAAGCAGCTCGAGGACAAGGAAGGTGAGTAACACCGTATTAAATTTGTACCTTACAGAAAAGGATTTTGGTTGCAAGAGAAATAACAAGGATAACGTGGGTACTCCAGGGGCCACGAACGAGGTGGAGACCCTGAAGGAGGCGGTGTCCACGGCCGAACGCAATGCGGCCGCGGAGCGACCCGATCGGGAGAAGCAGGAGGCGCGGGTGGCGGAGGTGCAGCAAGAGCTCCAGGCTCTCATGGAAAAACATGAGAGTTTGGAGCGCGACTCAAAGACTCGAGAGTCCGAGCTTGCATCGGCTCTTGAGAGTGCCAAGGCTGCTAAGGCCGAAGCCCACAAGGTCCTCTAGGAAGTCGAGGCGTTAAAGAAGATAGCGGCGGGTAAGGCATTTTTCATGCAAAGTAAGCATGTAAATGTGAATTACCTATTACTTACCGGCATTCGGAGCTCTCCAGGAGTGTTCGCAGATCTGCCCCGCAGCATGTCCGATGCTGCCGCATTCTATCGGGCCGATGAGGGGAGCTCGACGGAGAAGGTCTTCTGGTCTCAGTATGCTGAGGTCGGACATCCGGTGCCCCTTAGCGACTAGCTGAAGCAGCTGGTCGAGCTCCACAAGGTGGCCGAACAGGCCATGAAGGGCCTCATAGTTCGGCTGTGGCCCAAGGAGGCCATGCCTGGGAGCTACTTCGGCCTGGTGCGGTGGCTGGTGGACGCGTGTCCCTTGGTTGAAGTCGTCAAGCATTCCGCCTACATTGAATGTGCCCGTCGGGCCCTTGCCCGTGCAAAAGTGCACTGGGGCAGGATGGACGCTGAGAAGCTTCTGACGGACGCGCCGCCGGCGGGCAAGGAGTATCGCATGCTCGAAATGTATTATAAGAGTGTCCTGAAGGGTGCCCGCATGATTGCGGGTGAGTGCTCCACAGATGTAATATTTGAGTAGACTCGCATTTTGTTATCCTGTGTGCTGAAGACTTTGTTCATATGCGCTAAGCAACGCTTGTTAATTTAAAATATTACCTTCTGTGCAGCCGTTTATCAAATCGAGAGATGGCAAGTCGTCGGCTTCAGCCCCCATGCCACAAGTCTTTGGGGTGTTGGGATAAACTTGAGCGCTCTTGTTCCCATTTTTGGTCCATCTAGGAGGCGTTCAACACAACGATCGAGGCAACCGGACTTATAATGCTTGAACACTCTCACTTAGCCATAGAATTCTATAATTTTAAATTTCGCAAAGCCCTAGTGTTGGAAGACCGAGTTCGGGCGCTATCACGCTGGGCGGACAAAGCCGGTTCCTCGCTCTAAGCGGCATAAGTCTTTAGGGACTCGAAAAAACCTCTCGAACAGCGACCAGCTCTCGCCTTACCATGACGGTCAGTTTAAGCTTTCTCCACTGAGGCGCTCGCCCAGCTCAACTGGGGCGCAATCGTAGTGGTTCTCCCAGTGCTACCTTAGCCGATACAACGGAATGTAAGGTACCAAAACATGGGAGCCGGGCAAACCCAACTATTGACCCAAGACATGATTCGGAGCCGATGCATATAATGCTATAAGTTCGGGTTGCCGCACTTGTGAAAGTGTTTGGACTTATCACGCCATAATGTGGGGAACTTATGCCCCTGGTGTGTTTAGCCGTACCAAAGTGTACAGATGCAGCATGTCATAAATGAACATATAAATAAGAAAGAAATGCAATTATAAGCAAAAAGTGATGCATTGTTTATTCAAGGAATACTGCCATGAATGCAAAACGATACAAATAGTGCGGTAAGCAAGGGGTAAGACTATTAAACATGTCCCCCTCCAGGGGTAGGCTGCGGAATGGTGTATGAAAACGGATTTAATGCTCGTAATGGAGACCACTTGGATACTCGTCGTAGCCTTTCTCCTTCCCTGGCTGTTGCATCGTGAGTTGGCGGTTCTCACGGGAGGCCTCAGTGAGCGGAGTCCTGTGGGTAAGAAAAAGAAAAAGAAAAGAGTGACACACTTGGGAGCCAGTGCGGTTAAGCCGCGTGCGGGCTGTGGTGGTCGTGCCCTCCCCTATGCCCATGGTATTTCTAGAGCGTAGTGATGTACGCGAAGGACCAGTCTTGCAATTTTGCAAGGGAAGGGGTTGGGGCCACATTGCAACCCGTGCTCGGAACGTGCTAGGTGGTCTTGTTGTAGGTTACTCCGGGCACGTTTAGCCGTGTCCGGTCGCTTAACGGCCGGACTCGAGAATGGCCTTAAGAGGCTGCTCTGTACTTCTGCCGCGAGAGCCGCTGTGTGTTCCTCCGTTCGGAGGGAGCGTTCAGTGTTTATGTTGACTGTGATGACTCCTCGAGGGCTTGACATCTTGAGCTAGAGGTATGCGTAGTGCGGCACCGCGTTGAACTTTGCAAACGCGGTCCGTCAGAGCAGAGCATGATAGCCGCTGCGGAACGGGACTATGTCGAAGATTAACTCCTCGCTTCGGAAGTTATCCAGGGATCCGAAGACCACTTCGGTGTGGTGAGCTGTACAATTGGCCTCTACACCTGGTATGACACCTTTGAAGGTCGTCTTTGTGGGTTTAATCCTTGAGGGGTCTATGCCCATCTTGCGCACTGTATCCTGATAAAGCAGGTTCAGGCTGCTGCCGCCGTCCATCGGGACTCTGGTGAGGTGAAATCCATCGACGATTGGGTCTAAAACCAATGTGGCGAATCCGCCATGGCGGATACTGGTGGGGTGGTCCCTTTGATCAAAGGTGATCGGGCAGGAGAACCATTGGTTGAACTTCGGGGCGACTGGCTCCATCGCATATACGTCCCTGAGTGCATGCTTCCGCTCCCTCTTGGGTATGTGGGTTGCGTATATCATGTTTACCGTCCGCACTTGTGGGGGGAAACCCTTCTGTCGTCTATTGTTTGGCGGCCGGGTCTCTTCCTCGTCATTGCTATGCAGCCCCTTGTCATTGTTTTCAGCAATTAACTTGCCTGTCTGCTTGAATACCCGACAATCCCTGTTGTTGTGATTGGCTGGCTTTTCAGGGGTGCCGTGTATCTGGCACAAGCGGTCGAGTATTCGGTCCAAATTGGACGGACCCGGAGTAGTTCTTTTGAATGGCTTTTTCCGCTGACTGGGTTTGGAGCCTCTGAATCCGGCGTTGACTGCCGTATCCTCAGTGTTGTCGCCGTTAACGCGGCGTTTGTTTTTGTTGCAACGCGACCTGCCATTGCGGTCCTTGTTATCCGGACTGCCATAATTTTTGCTGAGGTTGTTACTGCGGGGTAGCCAGCTGTCCTCTCCCGCACAGAAGCGGGTCATGAGTGATGTGAGGGCTACGATGGATTTCGGCTTTTCCTGTCCTAGGTGCCGGGCCAGCCATTCGTCGCGGATGTTATGTTTGAAGGCTGCGAGAGCCTCTGCATCCGGACAGTCGACGATTTGATTTTCTTTGTTAAGAACCATGTCCAGAATTGTCTGGCCGATTCGTCTGGCTGCTGAATTATGTGGCTTAGGTCATCGGCGTCTGGTGGTCGCACATATGTGCGCTGGAAGTTGTCAAGGAATGCGGCTTCCAGGTCCTCCCAACACCCAATTGATTCTGCTGGCAAGCTGTTAAGCCAATGCCGAGCTGGTCCTTTAAGCTTGAGTGGGAGATATTTGATGGCGTGAAGATCGTCACCGCGGGCCATGTGGATATGTAGGAGATAGTCTTCGATCCAAACCGCGGGGTCTGTTGTGCCATCGTAGGATTCAATGTTCACGGGTTTAAACCCTTTGGGGATTTGATGATCCATTACTTCATCTGTGAAGCATAGTGGGTGTGCGGCGCCTCTATATTGGGCTATATCACGACGTAGCTCAAAGCGAGCTTTGTCTCTTGTGTTCGCCCGACCGAGTTCCAGATCCGCTGACGGTAGTCGTCGCGCGTCGTGGGGCGCCCACGTGATCCGTAGATCGATCTTGATTGTCTTGCCTTATCCTCCAATATGTCTGGCAAGTCCGGCGCATTCCCCCCTGGCTTTGTACTTTTCGAGCGGTGCCGGGGTATGGTTCTAGTGGAGGGCCTAGAGGCCTCTCTGTCGCGGCCACGAGGTGGTCGGTCCGCCGTATTGTGCGCTGGTGATGCAGGTTTATATGCCTCTTCCTCTAATCGGGGGAGCAACTTGCGCTTGGGGTGGCTTTTGGAGGGGCGTTCGAGTTCATGCTCTTCGGCCGCAAGGACTTCAGTCCATCTGTCAGCTAGCAGGTCTTGATCAGCTCTAAGCTGTTGCTGCTTTTTCTTTAGGCTGTTTGCCGTGGCCATTAGCCTGCGTTTCAAACGCTCTTGTTCGACGGGATCCTCGGGCACAACGAATTCGTCGTCATTGAGGCTTGCCTCGTCTCCCGAGGGAGGCATGTAATTATCATCCTCTACCTCTTCGTCTGCCGCTCTCTCATGAGGGCTGGCTTCTCCGTCCTCTGTCTTTGAGTCTTCTTTGGAGGGGTTCTCTTCGGCACTCTCTGGGGTGTTATTATCTCCGGTGCCGGAATCTCCATTCTTGCTGTGGCGGGATTTAGAGTGGCGCCGCTGACACCGGCGCTTGGGTTGTTTCTTGGAGGAGTCTTCCTCCGCTGCATCCTCGCCATTCCCATCCTTTGGGATGTCCACCATGTATATGTCGTATGACGAGGTGGTCTTCCAGTGCCCCGTAGGCGCTGGTTCTTGGTCGTCTCCGGCATCGTCGTCCATACCGTCGATGTCATCGGAGTCATAGTCTAGCATGTCGGTTAGATCGTCGACAGTGGCAACAAAGTGGGTGGTGGGTGGGCTTTGAATTTCTTCATCGTCCGCATCCCATCCGTCCTGGCCGCAGTCTGGCCAGGGCTCTCCTGATAACGAGAGATACCTTAGCGAATTCAGGATGTCGCCGAAAGGTGAGTGTTGAAAGATGTCTGCAGCGGTGAACTCCATATCGGCGCCCAATCGGATTCGGTTAGAGGGGGCGCGGGAGGCTCGGAGTCCGGCGAGGAGTCCGGCACCTCAGAGTCACGAGCTTCACAAGGGACAAGGTCAGTATTCGGCTCCATCGCTGTAGAGGTTGCATCCCCCGAGGCGGTGTCTAGCCACCCATCCTCGATCTGCGCGGTCGGCTCCGAATTATGGGTCGGAGCGGACTCATGTGCGGCCTCCAGGGCACTGTCCGGCAGCAAAGCTAAATCGTGCCCATCGTGACAGTGCGGCGCGCTCGGTTGTGGCTCGAATCCGTCGAAGATCAAGTCTCCGCGGATGTCGGGCGTAAAGTTCGAGCTTCAAATCGACTGATGGCGGGCGTAGCTTCGATCTGCTCGGATGGCTGCTTAATTGGCCCGCAGTGCAAAGCCGCCGAATACGAAGATCTGTCCGGGGAGAAAAGTCTGGACTACGTCGTTGTTGATGATCGAAGGAGCCATCAAGCCTATCGGTGACGACACAGAGGAACTCTCAATGAAAGCACCAATGTCAGTGTCAAAACCGGCGGATCTCGGGTAGGGGGTCCCGAACTGTGCATCTAGGCGGATGGTAATAGGAGACAAGGGACACGATGTTTTTAGCCAGGTTCGGGCCCTCTCGATGGAGGTAAAACCCTACTCCTGCTTGATTGATATTGATGATATGGATAGTACAAGAGTGGATCTACCACGAGATCAAGGAGGCTAAACCCTAAAAGCTAGCCTATGGTATGATTGTTGTTCGTCCTATGGACTAAAACCCTCCGGTTTATCCGTATTACAATGGTACGAGATCTACATATCTGTATTGCCAAGCTTGCCTTCCACGCCAAGGAGAGTCCCATCCGGACACGGGACGAAGTCTTCAATCTTGTATCTTCATAGTCTTGGAGTCCGGCCGATGATGATAGTTCGGCTATCCGGACACCCCTTGGTCCAGGACTCCCTCGGCCTCTCTCAAACAACCCTGTAACAAAGAGTCTCTTGTGTCCCCAACACACCTAATACAATGGCAAATTGTATAGGTGCACTAGTTCGGCGAAGAGATGGTGATACAAGTGCAATATGGATTGTAGATAAAGGTATTTGTAATCTGAAAATATAAAAACAGCAAGGTAACTAATGATAAAAGTGAGCACAAACGGTATTGCAATGGAAGGAAACAAGGCCTAGGGTTCATACTTTCACTAGTGCAAGTTCTCTCAACAATAATAACATAGATAAATCATATAACAATCCCTCAACATGAAACAAAGAGTGACTCCAAAGCCACTAATAGCGGAGAACAAACGAACAGATTATGGTAGGGTACGAAACCACCTCAAAGTTATTCTTTCAGGTCAATCTATTCAAGAGTTCGTACTAGAATAACACCTTAAGACACAAATCAACCAAAACCCTAATGTCACCTAGATACTCCATTGTCACCTCAAGTATCCGTGGGCACGATTATACGATATGCATCACACAATCTCAGATTCATCTATTCAACCAACACAAAGTACTTCAAACAGTGCCCTAAAGTTTCTGCCAGAGAGTCAAGACGAAAACATGTGCCAACCCCTATGCATAGGTTCATGGGTGGAACCCGCAAGTTGATCACCAAAACATACATCAAGTGGATCACGTGAATATCCCATTGTCACCACAGATAAACACGGCAAGACATACATCAAGTGTTCTCAAATCCTTAAAGACTCAATCCGACAAGATAACTTCAAAGGGAAAACTCAATTCATCACAAGAGAGTAGATGGGGAGAAACATCATAAGATCAAACTATAATAGCAAAACTCGCGATACATCAAGATCGTGCCATAGAGAGAACACGAGAGAGAGATCAAACACATAGCTACTGGTACATACCCTCAGCCCCGAGGGTGAACTACGCCCTCCTCGTCATGGAGAGCGCCGGGATGATCAAGATGGCGACCGGTGAGGGATTCCCCCTCTGGCAGGGTGCCGGAACGGGCTCTCGAGAGGTTTTTCATGGCTATAGAGGCTTGCGGCGGCGGTACTCCAGATCTATCTTCGTCTTCGATGTTTTTAGGGTACATGGACTTATATAGGCGAAAGAAGTCGGTCCGGGGAGCCTCGAGGGGCCCAGGAGATAGGGGGCGCGCCCGGGGGTGGGCGCGCCCTCCTATCTCCTGCCTTCCTCAAACCTTCCCTGGCTTGAACTCCATGTCTCCCGGATCATATCCTTTCCAAAAATCATGTCCCGAAGGTTTCATTCCGTTTGGACTCCGTTTGATATTCCTTTTCTTCGAAATACTGAAACAGGCAATAAAACAGCAATATGGTCTAGGCCTCCGGTTAATAGGTTAGTCCCAAAAGTAATATAAAATTGTATAATAAACCCCGCAATCATTCAAAACAGATAATAAAATAGCATGAATGCTTCATAAATAATAGATACGTTGGAGACGTATCACCAGCTACATCATCGCACGCAACGAAGTGCCTGACAGTCGGGACCCACCTGGTCGAAGCGTAGTAGCATTGTCATTCTGGTCGCGAACGTGTATGTACATACTGGTCGATGTAGAGGCGCACACGTGTCTTAGTAGAGGCACGCACATGTCGTAGTAGAGGCGCGCACGTAGCATGTATACATACGTACAATGGCTAGGGTGCAAGAAAGAAAATACGGCCATCTACGTAAATACGGGAGGGGTCTTGAACGCCAACTCACGCATACGTACGGCCCGGGCTTGTGTACATGGCTGGGTCAGAATGGAAAAACTACGTCATCGTCATGTTCATGGGGAGGCAACGGAATGCGTCGTGTTCATGAGGAGGCAACGGAATGCGTCGTGTTCATCGGGAGGCAACGGAACATGTGGGAGCCAACCGGCTTGGACGGAACAGGCGATGGAAACGAGGCCTAGCGTACCGGAGAACGGAGGAAACGGCCTTGTGTTCGACCGGCCACGTTTGAAACGGGATCCTGTTCATCGGGAGGGATCTGGCGTACCGCAAAATGGAGGAAATGGACCTCCTACGGTCGAAACGGAGGTCCTGTTGATCGGGAGGGGTGTGGCGTACCGCAAAACGGATGAAACGGACTTGTGTTGGAGCGCTACGGTTAAAACGGGGGTCTTGTCCATCAGCAGGGGTGTGGCGTACCACAAAACGGGACTCCACGGGATACTGTTCATCTCCACCGTCGACCTCCTCCGGCCTCCACGGGCTACTGTTCATCCACCATCGACCTCCTCCAGCCTCCACAGGCTCCTGTTCATCCAGCCTCCACCGCGCGCTACTCCACCTGCTACTGTTCAACCACCCCTCCACGGGCTCTTATTCAACCACCCCTCCGCGGGCTACTGTTCATCCACCCCTCCACCGTCTACTGTTCACCCAGTCCTCCATGGGGTCATCCTGTTCATCCAGCCCTCCTCGGGGTCATGTTCATCCAGCCCCAACTGGCTCGATCAATCAGGGTCCTATTCATCCAGAGGCAACGCCACGGGGTCTTGTTCATCCACCCCCACGGCTCACTGTTCATCCAAACCCCCCCGCAATGCTCACTGTTCATCCAACCCCCCTGCATCGCTCATTGTTCATCCAGCGGCAGCATCGATCTGCTTCAGTTAGCAGTAGTAGCGAAGGAATCGCTCGATTGGGTTCAGTTAACAGCCATCGATCGATCGCTTGGGTTCAGTAACGCGTAGCCTGTAGTGCAATCACTCGGGTTCAGTTAGAGCCCAACGCCTCGCTCAGGTTCAGTTAGAGCCAACGCCTTGCACACACGTGCGTACCTGTACGAGAGAAACGCACATCACTCGGCCCCCGACCACCCACCGTAACCGGGAACTCCCCAAAATTTTCCTCGCCCTCGCTTCTACCACGGTTTTTTCCGTCATGGACGGCCCAAAGAATGTCATGCAACTGCGTCTCCCGCCTGCCGAGGACGAAAAGCCCATTTTCTGTCATGATTTTTTGTCATAGAAGTAGGAGCCCACCACATCTATGATGATACCGGGTTTTGTCACTTTTATCGTCATAGAAGTCTCATAAGTATGACAGAAATTTTTTTTGTTCGGCCCAAAATGTCATGGATGTGTCTTTTTTTTTGTAGTGCTCCTATTCTGCTATCTGAAGCCTGCTGATATCCTTTGGGGAAATCAGGTTGAACCCACTCCCGCCGTCCACCAGTATCTTAGTGACCTTGAGGTTGCGAGTTGTTGGAGAGACCAACAATGGCAAACAACCTACCGTAGTGGTACGGTCAGGATGATCCTCTTTGTCAAAGATGATGGGCGTGTGTGACCATTTGAGTGGTTTCCGGGCCTCTGGTGCTGGTTCAAAGGCATTGACTTCATGTGGCCACCGTTTGAGTTGGCGGTGAGAGGAGTGCAAGGATGCACCCCCATCAATGCACAGGGCATCAATGGCCTACTGAAACTCTTGCTCACTAGTTTCCTCTTCATCCCCTCCATCACTCTCATCATCACAAGCTTCCTTCTCTTGACCTTTGGCGGGTTTTCCTTTGTTCCGAAAGGGGTTGCCGGGGCGATTTACTTCACCGCCTCGACCCTTGCCGCCAGTGGCATTCTGACCTTTTTCCTTGTCAAGCTTCTTGTACTCAGCTCTTTGGCTCTTGACAAGCTGCTCAACCTGATAACACTCTTGAAGGTCGTGGCCCTTAGTCCGATGAATCTTTCAATATGGCCCATCACCCTTCCCGGCCTTCTCGGCAGCCGCAGCTTCCCGGCAATCAGTGCACACAACATCTTCATTGCCGGGAACTTCAGCCTTGGCAGTCTTGTCGAAACTAAGCGTGCATGATCCTTCAACAATCATCACTTCCTTATCCTTGCGCTTCTTGCCCTTCTTCTGACTGGTGGATTCATCATAAACTTCTGAATCAATATTGACGCAATCCTCCTCTCTGTGTAACTTCCTCCCTTCCTCCATCCGAGCACACTTATCCACTAGGGTGTAAAGCTCCTTCACAGTCTTGGGAAACTGCACATTCATCTTGGAATGAATCCTGCGGTTGCGCACATTGGACTGGAAGGAGGCTATCACAGCTGTCGGATGGATGTTTGGGATGTTCCTGTGGACTCTGCTGAACCTCTGCAAATACTTCCGAAGTGTCTCTCCTTCCTTCTGCTGGATAAGCTGCAAATCGCTAGGTCTGCCTGGTTCTTGATAGCCGCCCGTGAAGGCGCCAACAAACTTATGGCAAAGGTCATCCCATGATGAAATGGAGTTCTCCGAGATGCATCAATGAAGACCTCAAATTGGAGTTGAGAGACAAAGGGAAGTAGTTAGTGAATACCTTCTCATCTCTTCCCCGGCAACTTGAAGGGCAATGGTGTAGATGCTTAGAAACTCTGCCGGGTTGAGCCTCCCATCATACTTCTCGGGTATCTTTGGCTTGAATGTGCGGGCGGACGGCCAATGGACTTTCTGCAGCTCACGAGGAAAGGCAGGGCACCCAACCTCAAAAGGTAGGCATCCCCCACTATCGAGCGCAGGCTCGTCGACGTCACGACCGTTACACGCATTGGTCCGGCGGCGGTCGTCGCGGCTTTGTTCAATGACAACGTGTTCAATGACAACGTCATCAGGTTCTTAGTGTTGTCGTGCTCACGCTGGTTGTCGTGGCGGATACTCCATCGTGGGGGTGGCCCCTTCCATACGACCAGCAGCACGAGCCGTTGTTGCCGCTTGGGGAAACTGTGATCCCCCAGCCTCGGAGAAACTGAGCAGGCTCTGGATGGTGGCACGCCACTCGTCCATCTGCTCAACTGCTGGTGGGAACCTGAGTAGCAGCTGAGCCCTCGCCATGTCCTTCGTGGCGAAGCTCGGCATGGGTGATGATGACGTGGATCGCACCGTCGCTCGGCTTCCGATGGTGCCAGCAGCGACAGTGCTACGCCCCCGCTGTTGCAGAGTGGCCACCTGGATGGCATGGTGGCATGGAGAAAGCTCTTGAGGGCCAACGGCTCCATGGGGCGCAGCGGCTTGACTCGCCCAGGGGAAGGCGCACGCGCAACGGTCGCTCCCGGGATAGGGGCGGCCGAAGGGTGACGGTTCACCCCAGATCGAGCGCCATCACTGCGGTTGTGCCCGTCAGTGAGAGGAGGTGTGGATAGAGTAGCCCCTGCACCCATACCTCGTGGAGCATGGCCGTCGGGGTGCTGCTGATGTCGCTCTCCTCCGGTGCCTCCTTCTTCTACTTCGGCCGCATGGGAAATGGTGACGGTGCCGCCTGCGCCGACCACATCCCCAGTGGCGTCCACTTCCTCGCGCGCCCCTGCACCTCCCGTAGCGTTGGCAGCTGTGGGTGGTGGAGCCTTTCAGGTGGACAATGGAGCCAAAACATCGTATATCTTCTTGGGCGCCGTGGCTGATGGCGTCGTCGAAAGCGAATAAGGCGATGAAGATGACGCGCTGCGCATGCTTTCAGGTTCGCGCAAGCGATCCCCTACCTGGCATGCCAAGGATGTTGAGGGAAACCCCAACCACCTATGGGACCAAGGGGGCCCCTTGCTGGTTCGGCAGGGGGGATGTCTCATTGCACAAAGAGCAAAGGAGCGTGGGGTAGCGCGGCAGGGATCACACGAGCAATTTTCCCAGGTTCGGTCCGCCACGAGGCGTAAAACCCTACTGCTGCTTTGGTGGATTGATGGTGGAAGAATGGTGGTGGAGCGTAGTACACTTGCCCGGCAGGGCGGCAGTGGCTATGCTCGTATGGGCGTCTAACTTTCCAGCCTCGCGAACCCTTTCTAGCCATGGGCCTCCTTCTATAGGTTAAGGGGTCACCACAATGGCAAATCAGTCATTATGCACTAATAGGATAGCAAACAGTGCTATCATACCTAACTCTCCAGGCTGACAGGGCACATTAAATGCGCCGCTCAACGTCACATCGTTGCTCGCCGTGGGACGGGTGTCATCTGTAGGATTTCGGGTAGAAAGAGGCTGCCAGGTGGCGAATGGTTGCCACTTAATAACTTTGCGGCTCAACACCGCACTGATCCACGACGTGGGTCGTGGGGAGTGGGTGATGAGGTGTTTCTTGCCTCCGCGAGTCCCGGCAGGCCCTACTGGGATGTCTTGGTCGCTTTCTTCCGGGGGTGGCTGACAACCCACAAGTATAGGGGATCGCAACAATTTTCGAGGGTAGAGTATTCAACCGAAATTTATAGATTCAACACAATGGGAGCCAAAGAATATTTGAACATATTAGCAGCTGAGTTTTCAATTCAACCACACCTGGAGATTAATTATGAGATAGTTATAACCTAGGACGATTCGGCACTAGCTCCAATTCATAAATATAATGTAGGCATGTCTTCCGTAAATAGTCATACGTGTTTATGGAAAGAACTTGCATGAAATCTTTTGTCCTACCCTCCCATGGCAGCGGGGTCCTATTGGAAACTAAGGGATATTAAGGCCTCCTTTTAATAGAGAACCGGAACAAAGCATTAACAGACGATGCATACATGTTCATATCTGAAATCATGGCACCCAGGCCCTAAGTGACAAGCATTAAGCATGGCAAAGTCATAGCAACATCAATCTCAGAACATAGTGGATACTAGGGATCAAGCCCTAACAAAACTAACTTGATTACATGATGAATCTGATCCAACCCCTCACTGACCAGCGAGCCTTGGAAGGAATTAGTCACTCCTGATGTTGAGCATCATGGAATTGGCGATGGATATTTGTTGGTCATGACAAAGATCGAAGATCCCCCTCTACGGAGCCCTAAACGGACTCTAGATCTACCCTCCCGTGGAAGAAGAGGGCTTGGCGGCGGCTCCATCTCGTGAAACGCGATAATTCTTTCTCCCTCATTTTTTCTAGAAATATGGGATTTTATAGCGTCAGTTGGAGGGTCAATGGGGCCACCAAGTGGGCAGCACCCACCTGGGCGCGCATGGGGTGGGCCCTGGCGTGCCCTGGTAGGTTGTTCCCACCCAGGTGCCCCCCTCAGGTACATCTTGGCTCCAGAAATTATCTTATTCGATATAAAAAATCTTCCCAAAGTTTCGTTCCATTCCAAGAACTTTTATTTCTGCAAAAAAATAATACCATGGTAGTTCTGCTGAAAACGGCGACAGTTCTGGGGTTAGTTTCATTCAAATCATGCGAATTGGAGTCCAAAACAAGAGGAAAAGCGTTTGGAAAAGTAGATACATTGGAGACATATCAACTCCCCCAAGCTTAAACATTTGCTTGTCCTCAAGCAATTCAGTTGATAAACTGAAAGTGAAAAAGAAAAACTTTTACGAACTCTTTTGCTCTTGTTTCATAAATAAGCTTAAACATTGCCCAGGTTTCCAGCAAGGATTAAAACTAACCATGTCGACAGTGACTCTTAAAAATTATATTAAGTCATATCAATGACATAAACAACTAGAGAGCAATAACAAGATATCTCAAATAACAACACATTGTCAAAGCAACCATGATATAATATGACAATAGTGGTATCTCGCTAGCCCTTTCTGAGACCGCAAAAGATAAATATAGAGCACCCCCAAAGTTCAAACAATGACTAAACATTGTAATTCATGGTAGAAAAGATCCTGTCATGATGCACCCATCATTAGCTATACACAACGCATCAGCATGACAACAATGCTCTCATGTTCTGGCGCTTATTTGAGAAGGTGATGACACAACATAAAAGTAAATAGATAGTCCCTTTGCAGAGGGAAGTAGTGATTTGTAGAGGTGCCAGAGCTCAAGTTTTTAAAACAAGGTAAATGATATTTTGAGACATGCACCCTTTTTATTCACTTCAGACCATCAGTTATCAATATCTTCCATGCTAAGCACGCTAGTGGCGGTTCATAAGCGGAAAGGTAAAGGTTATGACTCCATTGGGAGTTTTTGTTTGATTATTTGTGAGCTCTTTTCTTTTTACAGTTTGGGACTGGGAATCCCTATTACCGCCCTTTTTCTCGTGCAATGGCGAGTGAATAAACACTCGACCTGAGAATAACCCGATTAGCATGGAAGATACCGACTACCTCTTGTCGTTCCATGAACGATCCAGGCACACAAAAAGGATATTTATTTGATGTTTTTAGAGGTGGCACATGCAAATTTACATAGGACAGCAGGGTAATACCGCATATAGGTAGGTATGGTGGACTCATCTGGAATAACTTGGGTTTTAGGATTTTGATGTACAAGCAGAGTTCCCACTTAGTACAGGCGAAGGCTAGCAAGTCAGTTGAGAAGCGTCCAGCTAGAGAGCAACAACGGTCATGAACATGCATTATGCATAAGTAACATTGGATACTAGCATGAGTAGGATATGAACACCATGAACATAAATATCATAGAGGCTATGTTGGTTTTGATTCAACTACATGCATGAACGTGTGCCAAGTCAAGCCACTCGAACAGTCAGAGGGGGGTACCATATCATCATACTACATCACAATCATTTTAACGCAATGTTGATATCCAAGATAAGTATTATTCACTCCTAGCTACTTATGTATGGCATGAGAAACTATAATCTCTAACTGTCATTGCAAACATGTTTGATCATAATAGGCTGAAGCATGGGTACTAGGTTAAACATATTTACAAAAATAGCACAAGTCGAGTTCATACCCGTTTCTCTCTGCCACAGCCAGTTCATCTAATATCGTCATTATTGCCTTTCACTTGCACGACCGAACAATTTGAAATAATAATAGTGCAAGAGTGCCGAGGACTAAGCTGGAATCTGCAAACATTTTATTCAAGAGGAGAAGACAAGGTAATATGGGCTCTTTATTTGATCAACAATAATGCAAATGAGAGCCACTCAACATTTTCATCGTGGTCTTCTCCTCGGTATGACTCGATTAAAGAAAAAGAAATTCAGAGAAACACACTAAAATATTTTTGGAGTTTTTGGTTTTTCGAAAGCAAGCAAACGAAAGAGGTAAAAGCAAAAACGAGAAAACTATTTACATGGGAAAGCTCCCAACAAGTAAAAGAAGAAAAAGGAAATCTTTTTGGGTTTTCTTTTTAGTGCTACAACAATTTAAACTAGAAAGAAAAATTAAAAAGAAGCCAGAAACATATTTTTGGATTTTCTCAAAGTTTTTCAAACACACAAGAAGAAAGCAAGAAAAACAATTTAAGCATGGATGAAACAATGAAAAAGTGTGGACACCGACAACTGGAGTGAAATGTGTGAACATGAATGTAATGTCGGTGGGAATAATTACTCCCACAAGCTTAGGATTTTGGCCTAGCTTGGTAATCACCAGTTGTAGAAGCCGTGAGGTCCAATGTTGAAGTGCCGGTGAGCAGGCACCATAGGGTCCCACTACTGGGGCTCCACCTGTGCTGCCGCCAGGTTGTTCCGGTAAGCGACAATGTCCTCGGGCATAAGTCTATATCCATTCCTGGCAACATAATCAAGCAAAGCAGGTCTCGGCAAGGGGATAACATCACGAGTGTCCTCACTAAAAACTAATTGTAAGGCAAGTCAAGATCAGGGCGATCGATAGCAAGAAACTGATGGTCCTTCATAGATACTTTGTCTAGGTAAACCTTGGGCAAGGGGTGATCATGTTGGCATATTTGCACATTGAAGTGAGTAGCCAAACGAGTAGCATAAATGCCCCCATGTATTTTACCCTTGAATCTGTTAAGGTGAAGGCGACGTGCCACAATAGCTCACAAGCTAAAAGTGTTGATGCCATAAAGTGCGCGACGCAAAACAGCAAAGTCCGGGGCGCTAAGTGAACCCACCTTCTCTCTCGCTAGCAAGTACTTTGCAATAAATAAAGCAAAATAATGCACGGCAGGAAACTGCAAGCTAGTGGTAGTGGTGCCCGATACTCCTCTCTCATCCCCCACTGTCAAAGTACGGTAGAAAACATCAAACTCTGAGGGACTAGGTTCTACCAAACCCCCATCAGAAGGAAGCATGCATATGTCACAAAATTCAGTAAGTGGAATCTGGCGGTTTTCAGCATATAAATTAAATGACACCTCAGGGGGATTATTCCTAGAATGAAAATGAAAGTTTTGCACAAATAAATTTGTGAGGAGATGATACTTTTTGCATTCAGCTGCGATCAAGTCGGTGAGTCCGGCATTAGCAGCATATTGGTTGACCCCTTGGAGGATTCCAGCCTCTTCCATGAAATCATTGTCCGGCCACTCACACGGCCGTAGTTCCGCCAACCTCGGGGTATGAAGGTCATTGTCACACGACTGCCCAATAACCCCCTTTGAGTTCTTCTTAGAAGCAAACTTCCTGAAGATATTCATCATTTTCCTATGAACAAAATTCTGAAATTTTTAGTCCACAAAATTTTTCTCACAAAACTTCACGAAATTGATAGCAACTACACATAGGGATGTATAGTGGCCATAGCAAGCATTCAAACTACTTAGAACTCTAAGAATTCAACATGCAAGGTCATCTACAGCAGCACCAAGAGTAGCTAATTATTCTAAATATAAGCCACTAAGACAAAAACTAATTGGACACATGGAGGAGTCACATACCAAGCAACAAATCCCCGAAACAGTTTCGGAAACGGAGCGTCGAGCAAACAGATCAAAATCTGCGGTTTCAGAGGCAAGAACACGAGAGAGTGTGTGTTGGTGATTTTTTCTGGGTGAATGGTGTCACTCCCTGCATTTTGTAACATTTCATTTTCATTAATAAAGCATGAAAATTTAGACCAACAAAAACTTTTTGCATTATTTGGCTATTATTTGGAGTTGGTTTTCTCTCTGTAATTCTTTCAAGTGCTTCTTGAAGTCAACTACTCCACCCTCTATATTTCATCTCCTTACCCCAAGCTCCTGACCAATGACCATGCCATGTGTATAGTGCAATATAGAATTTTCTTACAAAAATAATTTGGCCAGAAAGTATTTTCTAAATTTAGTTTTCCAAAACCCCGAGTTGAGGTTTGCCTTTGCAAGTACTTGATTAAGGGCAGTAAAAATCTTTCCAAAAATATATTTGACTCCTATTAGATATAGGATACCCAGAAAGAACAAAAATATAATTTTAAAAGTTGTTTTACTATTTTATTTAAAAGCTTTTTCTTAAGGCCAGAAATGGTCTTTAATAAGGAAAAAATATTTTATTGTTTTAAAAATATTTTACAAAATTTAGGGAAACTCATAGGACATATATTGTCCATATATAAGAGTTTCAACACATGGTCATGTTCAAAATATTGGTCAAATCCCTCTAAAACCCTTCTTGGATATTTCAAGCTTTTGAAATATTTACAAAGGAAATATTCTTCAAAAATTCCAGGAAAATTCTATCATGTCACATATGACAAATTAGATGATCTTGCCAAGTCTCATGACTTGGAGAACAAGATAACATCATCAAAACCCCTCAAAACTACTTCTGTCCATTCTGAAGTTTGATCAACTTTACATTGCCAAATGTGTCCAAATGTGCTCAAACTTGGTGAACATGCTTCATGGGTCCAATGATGCATCTAGACCAAATGGCACAGGTTGGAGAAGAGGAAATCTTGGTCAAAGTGCCTCAAAACCCTCTCTGACCAGAATCAAATTTGAACAACTTTGTTCTACCAACTTCTTCTCCAAGACCCCAACTTTTGTGAGCATGTTCACATGACCAAATGAGGCCACTACACAAAGTGGTGAATCAAGGAGAAGTGTTATGCTCAACTAGATCTACTCAAGTCTATTTCTGCTCATTTCTAGGGTTCACAAAAGTTGCATTGGCAACTTTGCCCAAATAATCTCCAAATTGGTGGAAGGCTATATTTATATGAGTCATTTCACCTTGAGGAGTATCATGGCAATTGGAGTCCATTTGCTTGCTCAAAACTCTATCAAACACCTTCTGACATTTTGCAAAAACCACTGTTTTGACCCCTTTCACTATTCTTGGAGAGCTCCAATTTTTACCACAGCTCTTTCTAGTCCTCTTTCACCTCCTGTAACAATGGCAAGTCCATATCTCACTTATGGAATGGGTAAAATCCCTCTTTCCCTCTCTGGTCAGCCCTTTTTCACTTTTCTTCTTCTTCCCTCCTCACTCCACTGGCTTACCAGGGCATCCAATGCCTCCCCCTCCTTCTTTACTACCCCCTGGCACTACTGGACATCAGTGGCCGCGCCCACAGGGCATATAATATGCCATGGCATGCCAAGCAGCGCTCAGGCGGCGCTATAGTCTTGACTAGGCACTGTAGCCGCCCTCGTCCAATGCTTCCGCCACCTCGGCCTCCCCTCACGCCAACCGTCGCCTCGGCGTCGCGACCGCCACGGCGCTGTCCCCTCTCTCTCTCCTCCTCCCGTGCCTCCGCTAGCTAGCGTAACAAGGGCCGCCGGCGCACCAGTGGCGTGCTCACTGTGTGGTGCCTCGGCCCCTTCTCCCTTTCTCTCTTTTTCCCCAGGCGTGGGCGACCCCCACGAACGCCTAGACACGGCGCCAGCCCCTCCGAGGCCCGTGGCGGCGAGCACAAGCCCGCCGGCGCACGAGCCCACGGTGGACTGCCGTTCGCCTACTTAAGGGCATCCCGAGCCCCTCTCTCCTCGCCAATCACTCCCTGCACCACCAAGTAACCCCCCTGGACCCCCAGTTCTTCTCCAGGAGCGCCCGAGCTCAAGATCGAGCTCGAGCTCCGCCGCGTCGGCTCGCCGGAGATCGCGAGGTATAAGCCTCCCCCGCTCCTCCTTTGCCTCGATCTGGAACCCCTGCATCCCCCTGACTCTTTTCCCCTCGTTTCCCTCTCTGTAGCTGCGGAAGCGACCGAGCTACCGCCTCCCGAAGCTTCTCCTTGAACCTCGTCGCCGCGAACCAGCACCCCGCCGGCCAAGTCCACCACCCACCGATGTCGGCGGCCCCAAGCCATCCCCTTTCGCCGGAGCTCGCCGTCGCTTTGCATCGTCGCCGGTGAGCACCGCGACTTCGCCCACGGGTTAGTGATGACAGTGGGCCCCCTATCATCCACTCCCACATTCCGCGCCCTCTCTCTCTCGACCTGCGGGCCCGGCCGTCGGGTTTGAAATGGGTAAGGCCTTGTATGTTGCTTGGCTCGGCTGGGCGGCCTCTTTGGCTGGGCCGCTGCCTCTGGCTGTTCAGCCCAGCAAGCACAGTGCCCTTTCCTTTTTCTTTTCATCACTTTTTCTAAAAATTCCACAGATTAAATAATAATCCAAATGCAATAATTCCAACTCCTAAAATCCTAGAATATTGCAACCTATTTAATGGTGCAACTTTCATTCAAATCCAACCAACTTTTATGTACTGTTCAAATTTAAATTCAAATTTGAGCATTTAAATCCATCTTTGAAAATCCATTTCTCCCATTCTGCTACACCAAATCCCAAACTAGGAATTTTTCCCTTCTTAGTTTTCACCCTAGCATTTTACAAAATCAAGTTGACATTTTTTCTGAGCACTTTGACTTTTCTGGTTCTATTATTGCCTTATTTTTTTTTCTCGTTATTATTTTGCGATGATAGATTGCGTTGTTGACGAAGGAGTTGGACCAGAGGACTTTGAAGACCCAGAAGACTTTGTTGAGCCAGGCAAGCAGCCCTTTGACCATGTTTATGAGACCCTTTTTATGCATGACATTTAGCTCTTTATTATTGCTGCATCGGAATCATGATGAGATGGTGAACCACGTGGTTGGTTGCCTCGGTTACATTCCTCGTTGATACTTGCATTGTGCATGGCCCTACCTTCTTATGAGGGTTATGCCGGTGGGAGTAGGTAGGATGCAAATATAAATGCTTCGCAAACAGGATGGGTTTATGCATGGTGAAGGAGGCAAAGTGATTTCAAAAGTCTTTTCGAAAACCCCGTCGGGTGCCACTTATGCCCGAGGGAGATGATGAGGTGGGTGACCACTTGATGACGAAGTGGTGTGCCAAGGAAAGTGTGTGTGGTTTTCAAAACGGATTGGTCGGAGTTGCGACCGTTATTCCAACCTTACATGCGCAACCACTCTACCCTTATATGGGAAAGGGCATTATTAATTACCTAGGTCGATACTAGCTTGGAGCCCGCATTACTAGTGACGGGGGAGAGTTGGTGCTCTCTCTCGGGACGGGTCGTGCCATGTAGGGCGGCCATGACTGTTTTCATTGTGGCACCGAACACACCGTTGGTACCCCGTGCTTGTGGTATGTGATGAATATGGGAGCAAGGCTCCCCAACTTTATGATGTGAAATGTTGGGCACGGGGGTTACTACCAATCGAGTGGACTCCATGTTAGTGTCGTCTAGGGAAAGGTAGTGATCGGGTGCTTACCCCGGGTACTTGAGGTACCGCGGGTCGTGGATGACACGGAAGTTCCCCGGATCTTGTGGGTACAGTGTGCAACCTCTGCAGAGTGTAAAACTATTTGAATAGCCGTGTCCACGGTCATGGACGATGGGTAACCGCTCTTGGGCTCGTCCACTTGTTTTCAAACCCCAGTGTGTGTGAGATGATGGAGATGTCTTGGATCAAGTCAAAGGACTTGACACGATTGAGATGGGTTGGTGCCCACTGTTTATGATAAATGGGTTGGTGCCCATTCTATTTATGTTGATATCGTGACCAGATCTCATGGTTACTTGAATTCTCTTGATGCATGCTTTATAGGTTGTTGAACATGTCCTTGCACTCAAAACTAGCTTTATGCAAAACTTTACCTATGTCATGCATTCTTGTACCTTGAACCAAATCATGGGTTGCTTGTAGTACATTCAAAGTACTCATTGGCTTGCCACTTGGTTATTTAATTGACCGGGCATGGAAGAACCGGAGTTGAAGAAGAGTTCTTTGGAGCGAACATGCGAACTAGGGCGTTTCCCGGTCGAGAATGCTGTAGGGTTAAGGCAGATGGCATGGGTTCTATTTCTCGGCGAAGATTTCCGCTGCTTGTGTTTCATTTGATGTTCAGCCCTTAAGGCTTTATCAATGTAAGACTTGACCATAATGGTCATAATTTGTGTAAGACGGTATGTATGGATGTAAGACTCTTGTTATTCAGCTTACGTGTGTTGGTGAGCATTGATCTCGGGATCCTTTGTACACGTGCATTCGGTGATCACGACTTGTGAGTCGGGGTCCCCACAGAGCTGGTATCAGAGCCATCCTGACTATAGGAAGCCTTAGTTAGCATGGATGTTAGTTAACTTGAGACCATCTAAACCTCTCTTCTTTTCTGAAGCTTACCCCACCCAAGATGCATTTTCCCTTATTGACCTCTCCCATTCAACCTTTGTAGATGGCTGCGTGCCAAGACTTCGACCACGGATTTCCGTGCTTCTCGAGGATAGCCTCAAGAGATGCAGTTCCACGAGCCCCCACTTTCACCTACCATGAGCCTTTGGATCAATGGCGCCGAGGCGGAGTATCATGTGGAAGTGATCGTGAAGGCTAATGACTCTCCAACAAGCTGGTTCTTGAGGGACCCCGGATGGCAACACTAGTTCTTGCCGTCGAGGCGGCAACCCTCAAGGCACTCACTCGCCTCCGAGACCTTCTTCGAGAGATGGCGAGCGAGTTGGCAACCCGTTTCTTGCCTTATCGGAAGGAAGGCGAGGATGAGAGCAATGCACCAGCTCCACCATTAGAAGAAGGACTTCCACTCCGATTCGAGACCTACTTCAGCCTTTGTGCCGATAGTTTGGCACAACACTTGGCCATGGAATCAATGGAACTCGAAAGGAACTTCATGAGACCAAGGCACTTCTTCGCCAAGCACAAGAGAAGGCAGGTAGGATCAAGAAGGAAGGTGCTCCCCTGGACAGCCCGCAATCGCATCTGAGGCGGAAGACCCCAAAGGATGGAGAACCACCACAGCAACACCGCATGGCGCAAGGGATTACCGCAAGCTCTTCACCCCACCAGCAAAGCAACGCCGTGTTGAGCTCCTCCACTCCCCCACCCCTTCAAGCAATGAAGAAAGCCGCGCTACTGATGAGGAGGAGGAAGACCCAGTAGAGCCAGACTACGCGACCGAGCATTCCACCACTTAGGCATCATTCACAACTTGGATATGCCCATTAGTAACCCTACGGTAGGATAGGTCGTGTACCCCTATGCGAAGTCGAGTCCATGTGATGGTTCTTATGAAACCATGTAGTGTTGTGTTTGCTTTTGTTGTGTTTGATGGATGTCGTGCTTTCCTTCAGGAACTTGTAAACGACTACATCACCCATTTGGACTTTAATGAATGTGTTTGGCCCTTTTGGCCCTTGCATGAAAACAATTAGTGTCATACCAACCCCCTTACTAGGCATCCCATCTATGTTGCTTTCCCCATCTTTCCCCAATCCTGAAACCTTGACCACTCCAACAGGATGCCTGTTGTAACACGTACTGGTACCTCTACCCAAAGAAGAAGAAGCCGGAGGTTCTGCTGAAGCGGGAGTCAGCCAGGACCAAGCCCAAGGACAAACTCCACCCCCACCACCTCCTCCAAGCATGGACATGGCTCAGCTCCTCCAAGCCTTCCGGGAGGAACGCCAAGCCAACACTGCAGCCCTCCAGATGATTGCTCAAGCTGTCAATCGCCAGCCGGCGGGGCACGGCCATGGACGTTCCACACTAGTGGAGTTCAAGAAGCATGCACCACCCACTTTCATCGAGACTGCTGAACCCCTGGATGCAGACGACTGGGTCCGCACCATTGAGGATCTGCTAGCACTAGTCGGATGCACTGAGTACCGTGATAAAGTGGCGTATGCTGCCCACTGTCTCGGGGGGACTGCCAGAGCTTGGTGGGATGGATTCAAGGCTATGCATGTTGAGCAAGACATCACTTGGGACACCTTCAAGACAGAATTCCATAAGGCCCACATTCCTTCGGAATCATGGCCATCAAGAAGCGTGAGTTCGAGCCACGAAGCAAGGTAGTAGCACTTGTCAAGGAGTACATGCGAAGTTCAGTGTTCTCTCAAGGTATGCCTCGAGGATGTCAAGACCGATCTTGCCAAAGGGCGCTTCATGGAAGGCCTTAACCGGACTCTGCGATACTCGCTTGTTGTGTGTGACTGCCCAACCTTTCTGATCGGTGAACAAGGCACTCATGCTTGAGGACAAGCGGCGTGCCTTTGATGACACTCGTAAGCGCAAGATGATCGGCAAGGGTAGCTCCGACAACGAAGCCTCGCCCGTGGCAGCCAGCCCGGTCAAGCCTACCTATCGGCAACCAAGAGCTCCTGCACCCGCACCAACTATCCACCTCAGAAGTATGCCAATCCCAGCCAGCTTACAACAACCCCTATAATAATCTTTGGCAAGGCGTCATCCCCAACCAAGTCACTTGCTTTGGATGTGGACAGCCAGGACACTACTCCAAGAATTGCCCCAACAAGAAGCCCGACGCCCGCGCCCCAATGCGCAGAACCGGGACAAGGCCGTGGAATGCCACCAAGGAACCAAGCTTCCGCAACCTGCCCAACAACGGCAGGGTCGTGTGAATCATGTCGCTGCAGAAGAAGCCCGGGAAGACCGGACGTCGTCTTTGGGTGCGTTCCTTGTCAATTCAGCACCCAGAAGCTGTTTTGTTTGATTCGGAGCCACGCATTCTTTTGTCACCCAAAGTTTTGCATTAAAAAGTGGCATGACCCCTACACCCCTGAATAACCCCATGGTGGTACAAACCCCCGGAGCAGAGATGAGAGCCAAGATAGGATGTAAGGGAGTCGGGATTACCATTAACGGGGTAGATTTCCTAGCAGACCTTATCATCCTAAAATCACAAGGCTTGGATGTGATCTTGGGAATGGATTGGCTCAGCAAGCACCAAGGCTTGATAGATTGCGCCAACCGGGCTGTCACTATGACCAATGATCAAGGAGTCGAAGTTAAATTTGCCTCCAACCCCTCCTCGGCTCAAGCCAACCAAGTCAACTGTCTGACTGAAGTTGGGTTGGAACAAGTGCCGGTAGTCTGCGAATATCCCGATGTTTTTCCTGATGAATTACCAGGAATGCCTCCTGACCGAGACATTGAGTTCATCATCGAGCTCATACCCGGGGCAGGACCCATCTATAAAGCCTTATAGGATGGGATCGGAGGAGTTAGCGAATTGAAGAAGCATTTGGAAGAAGCAGTTGAGGAAGGATTTATCCGCCTAGTGCCTCCCTTGGGGATCACCATTCATTTGTGGCGAAGAAGGGCGGTACCATCCGCCTATGCATTGACTACCGCTCCTCAATGAAGTTACAATCAAGAACAAGTACCCACTTCCCAAGATTGAAGATCTGTTTGATCAACTCAATGGGGCCAAGGTGTTCTCCAAGATCGACCTCAGATCCGGGTACTACCAACCTGAAGATCAGACCTCAAGATATCCGAAGACGGCATTCGTAACCAGATATGGCCTGTATGAATGCACGGTCATGTCCTTTGGATTGACCAATGCCCCAGCTTACTTCATGTATCTCATGAATAAGGTCTTCATGGAATATTTGGACAAGTTTGTCGTTGTCTTCATTGATGACATCCTTGTCTTCTCGAAGTCGGAAGAGGAGCACGAGCAACACTTGAGGATGGTCCTAGACAAGCTTCGAGAGCACCAACTGTATGCCAAGTTCAGCAAGTGTGAATTCTGGCTGCGTGAAGTTGGATTCCTGGGTCATGTTCTAACTGAAGAGGGATTGTCGATCGACCTGCTAAGATTGAAGCCGTGGTGAATGGCAATCCCGAGCAATGTGAAGGAAGTCGAAGCTTCCTCGGACTCGCAGGATATTACCGCAAGTTTGTTGAAGGATTCTCGAGCATTGCCCGACCCATGACTCAGCTCTTGAAGAAGGACAAGAAGTTGAATGGGCCTTGAAGTGCGAAGAGAGCTTCGAGGAGCTAAAGAAGAGGCTAACCACTGCCCGATTACGGCCACACGGATATACACAAGGAGTTTGTGATATATTGTGATGCATCAAGAATCGGATGGGAGGTGTTACGATGCAAGAAGGCGAGTCGTAGCCTACCTTTCAAGGCAACTACGACCTCACAAAGAGAACTATGCTACTCACGACCTCGAGCTAGCAGCGATGGTTCATGCCACGAAGACTTGGCGACATTACCTCTTGGGGAAGCGATGTGAGATATACACGGATCACAAAAGTTTGAAGTATATTTTCACTCAAAGGGAATTGAACATGAGGCGAGAGAAGATGGCTGGAGTTGATAAAGGATTATGACCTCGGTGTTCAATACCACCTGGAAAGGCTAATGTGGTAGCAGATCGTTGAGCGGGAAGGCTTGCTCCTTGAATGCTATGCTAAAGCATAAGCTACCGCCTTGTATGAAGAACTGAAAGCTTGGGTTGGAGCTGGTTGCACCAGGATTCTTGGCCAACCTCGAAGTTAAGCCTACCTTGATGGATGATATCAAGAAAGCTCGGAAGGGGCATGAGAGTATTGAAGGCGTCAAGAGGAAGATCAAGGCGTGCAAAGCCTCGAGATTCTCGAGAGGATGAGGAAGGAATTGTGTGGTTTGGGAATCGCATCTGCGTGCCCAACAAGGTTGAGCTCAAGAACCTGATCTTGCAAGAAGCTCATGACAGCCCATATTCCATCCACCACAGAGGCACCAAGATGTATCAACACCTGAAGGAAAGATTTTGGTGGCATGGGATGAAAAGGGAGATTGCCACCTATGTTGCAAAATGTGACGTATGCCAGAGAGTCAAAGCTGAACATCAGCGACCCGCTGGGTTGTTACAACCCCTCAAGGTACCTGAATGGAAGTGGGACAAAGTCGGGATGGACTTCATCACCGGTTTACCCAGGTCAAACAAGGGACATGACTCCATCTGGGTCATCGTTGACCATTTGACCAAGGTGGCCCACTTCATTCTGTCAAGACAACCTACAAGGGAACCAGTTAGCAGTCTCTACATCAACCGAATTGTGAGCCTTCATGGTGTTCCCAAGGAGATTGTGTCAGATCGAGGAACCCAGTTCACCTCAAGGTTTTGGAAGAAATTCCAGGAGGCCATGGGGACCAAGTTGTCCTTCAGCACTGCTTTCCACCCATAGACCGGAGGTCAGACCGAGCGAGTGAATCAAATACTCGAAGACATGCTTCGAGCCTGTGTCTTAGCTTATGGGGCTAAGTGGGAAAACTGCCTCCCTTTCGCCGAGTTCTCTTACAACAACAGTTACCAGGCAAGCCTTCAGATGGCACCATTTGAAGTGTTATACGGGTGGAAGTGCCGTACACCTCTCAATTGGTCAGAGACCGGTGAAGGACTTGTCTTTGGGCCGGATATCCTCCGTGAAGCCGAAGAGCAAGTCCAGCTTGTCAGAGAGCGTCTGAAGTCTGCCAAGTCAAGACAGAAGAGCTACGCTGACTCACGTCGTAGAGACATAAACTTTCGAGTTGGAGACCATGTCTATCTCCGGGCACCCCTCTCAAAGGAGCCTAGCGCTTCCATGTCAAAGGAAAGCTCGCTCCGAGATACATTAGCCCCTTCAAGATCGTGGGCGGCGAGGAGAAGTGGCTTACCAGTTGGAACTTCCACGAACTTTCGATGTGCACTGGCGTGTTCCACGTATCACAACTCGGAAGTGTCTCCAAGTTCGAGACAAGCTGATCTCTACAAGGGCGTCAATCACCAAGCCATTGACCTTCACCTGATTTGACTTATCGTGAGAGGCCCATCTGCATTCGGATGATCTTTGAGCGGCCTTTTCGAAGCCGAACCATCAAGTACTTCAAGGTCCAATGGAGCAACCACACTGAAGCAGAAGCAACTTGGGAGTGTGAAGACTACCTTAGATCCGAGTTCCCGTATCTCTTTAAAGCCTAGTTTAGGAATCTCGGGGACGAGATTCTTGTAAGGGGGGTAGGTCTGTCACACCCTGCATTTTGTAACATTTCATTTTCATTAATAAAGCATGAAAATTTGGACCAACAAAAACTTTTTGCATTATTTGGCTATTATTTGGAGTTGGTTTTCTCTCTGTGATTCTTTCAAGTGCTTCTTGAAGTCAACTACTCCACCCTCTATATTTCATCTCCTTACCCCAAGCTCGACCAATGACCATGCCATGTGTATAGTGCAATATAGAATTTTCTTACAAAAATAATTTGGCGAGAAAGTATTTTCTAAATTTAGTTTTCAAAAACCCACGAGTTGAGGTTTGCCTGCAAGTACTTGATTAAGGGCAGTAAAAATCTTTCCAAAAATATATTTGACTCCTATTAGATATAGGATACCCGAAACCACAAAAATATAATTTTAAAAGTTGTTTTACTATTTTATTTAAAAGCTTTTTCTTAAGGCCAGAAATGGTCTTTAATAAGGAAAAATTATTTTATTGTTTTAAAAATATTTTACAAAATTTAGGGAAACTCATAGGACATATATTGTCCATATATAAGAGTTTCAACACATGGTCATGTTCAAAATATTGGTCAAATCCCTCTAAAACCCTTCTTGGATATTTCAAGCTTTTGAAATATTTACAAAGGAAATATTCTTCAAAAATTCCAGGAAAATTCTATCATGTCACATATGACAAATTAGATGATCTTGCCAAGTCTCATGACTTGGAGAACAAGATAACATCATCAAAACCCCTCAAAACTACTTTCTGTCCATTCGAAGTTTGATCAACTTTACATTGCCAAATGTGTCCAAATGTGCTCAAACTTGGTGAACATGCTTCATGGGTCCAATGATGCATCTAGACCAAATGGCACAGGTTGGAGAAGAGGAAATCTTGGTCAAAGTGCCTCAAAACCCTCTCTGACCAGAATCAAATTTGAACAACTTTGTTCTACCAACTTCTTCTCCAAGACCCCAACTTTTGTGAGCATGTTCACATGACCAAATGAGGCCACTACACAAAGTGGTGAATCAAGGAGAAGTGTTATGCTCAACTAGATCTACTCAAGTCTATTTCTGCTCATTTCTAGGGTTCACAAAAGTTGCATTGGCAACTTTGCCCAAATAATCTCCAAATTGGTGGAAGGCTATATTTATATGAGTCATTTCACCTTGAGGAGTATCATGGCAATTGGAGTCCATTTGCTTGCTCAAAACTCTATCAAACACCTTGACATTTTGCAAAAACCTTTGTTTTGACCCCTTTCACTATTCTTGGAGAGCTCCAATTTTTACCACAGCTCTTTCTAGTCCTCTTTCACCTCCTGTAACAATGGCAAGTCCATATCTCACTTATGGAATGGGTAAAATCCCTCTTTCCCTCTCTGGTCAGCCCTTTTTCACTTTTCTTCTTCTTCCCTCCTCACTCCACTGGCTTACCAGGGCATCCAATGCCTCCCCCTCCTTCTTTACTACCCCCTGGCACTACTGGACATCAGTGGCCGCGCCCACAGGGCATATAATATGCCATGGCATGCCAAGCAGCGCAGGAGGCGCTCTGATCTTGCTAGGCCTTTAGCCGCCCTCTGCCCAATGCTTCCGGCCACCTCGGCCCTCCCCCTCACGCCAACCGTCGCCTCGGCGTCCGCGACCTCACGCGCTGTCCCCCCTCCTCTCCTCCTCCCGTGCCTCGCGCTAGCAGGAACAAGGGCCGCCTGGCGCACCAGTGGCGTGCTCACACGTGGTGCCTCGCCCCTTCTCCCTCTCTCTCTTTTTCCCCAGGCGTAGGCGACCCCCACGAGCGCCTAGACACGGCGCCAGCCCCTCCCGAGGCCCGTGGCGGCGAGCACAAGCCAGCCAAGACGAGCCCATGGTGGACTGCCGTTCGCCTACTTAAGGCATCCCAGCCCCTCTCTCTCGCCAATCCTCCTGCACCACCAAGTAACCCCCTGGACCCCAGTTCTTCTCAGGGCGCCTGAGCTCGAGATCGAGTTCGAGCTCCGCCGCGTCGGCTTGCCGGAGATCGCGAGGTATAAGCCTCCCCCGCTCCTCCTTTGCCTCGATCTGGAACCCCTGCATCCCCCTGACTCTTTTCCCCTCGTTTCCCCTCTCTGTAGCTGCGGGAAACGACCGGAGCTACCGCCTCCCGAAGCTTCTCCGCCGCGAACCTCGTCGCCGGCGAACCAGGCACCCCCGCCGGCCAAGTCCACCACCCACCGACGTGCGGCGGCCCCCTGAAGCCATCCCCGCACTCGCCGGAGCTCGCCGTCGCCTGCATCGTCGCCGGTGAGCACCGCGACCCCCTGTCCACGGGTTAGTGATGACAGGTGGGCCCCGCCTGTCATCCACTCCCACATTCCCGCGCCCCTCTCTCTCTCTGACCTGCGGGCCCCGGCCGTCAGGTTTGAAATGGGATGCAGCCTTGTATCTTGTCTTGTTGGCTCGGCTGGGCGGCTTCTTTGGCTGGGCCGCTGCCTGCATTTGTTGTGGCCAGCAGGCATAGTGCCCCTTTCCTTTTTCCTTTCTGTCACTTTTTCCAAAAATTCCATAGGATTAAATAATAATCCAAATGCAATAATTCCAACTCCTAAAATCCTAGAATATTGCAACCTATTTAATGGTGCAACTTTCATTCAAATCCAACCAACTTTTATGTCTTGTTCAAATTTAAATTCAAATTTAGCATTTAAATCCATCTTTGAAAATCCATTTCTCCCATTCGCTACACCAAATCCCAAACTAGGAATTTTTCCTTCTTAGTTTTCACCTAGCATTTTACAAAATCAAGTTGACATTTTTACGAGCACTTTGACTTTTCTGGTTCTATTATTGCCTTATTTTTTTTTCTCGTTATTATTTTGCGACGATAGATTGCGTTGTTGATGAAGGAGTTGGACCAGAGGACTTTGAAGACCCAGAAGACTTTGTTGAGCCAGGCAAGCAGCCCTTTGACCATGTTTATGAGACCCTTTTTATGCATGACATTTAGCTCTTTATTATTGCTGCATCGGAATCATGATGAGATGGTGAACCACGTGGTTGGTTGCCTCGGTTACATTCCTCGTTGATACTTGCATTGTGCATGGCCCTACCTTCTTATGAGGGTTATGCCGGTGGGAGTAGGTAGGATGCAAATATAAATGCTTCGCAAACAGGATGGGTTTATGCATGGTGAAGGAGGCAAAGTGATTTCAAAAGTCTTTTGAAAACCCGTCGGGTGCCACTTATGCCCGAGGGAGATGATGAGGTGGGTGACCACTTGATGGCGAAGTGGTGTGCCAAGGAAAGTGTGTGGTTTTCAAAAGCGGATTGGTCGGAGTTGCGACCGTTATTCCAACCTTACATGCGCAACCACTCTACCCTTATATGGGAAAGGGCATTATTAATTACCTAGGTCGATACTAGCTTGGAGCCGCATTACTAGTGACGGGGAGAGTTGGTGCTCTCTCTCGGGGGACGGGTGCGTGCGGTAGGGCGGCCATGACTGTTTTCACAGGGCACCGAACACACCGTTGGTACCCCGTGCTTGTGGTATGTGATGAATATGGGAGCAAGGCTCCCCAACTTTATGATGTGAAATGTTGGGCACGGGGGTTACTACCAATCGAGTGGACTCCATGTTAGTGTCGTCTAGGGAAAGGTAGTGATCGGGTGCTTACCCCGGGTACTTGAGGTACCGCGGGTCGTGGATGACACGGAAGTTCCCCGGATCTTGTGGGTACAGTGTGCAACCTCTGCAGAGTGTAAAACTATTTGAATAGCCGTGTCCACGGTCATGGACAGTCGGGTAACCGCTCTTGGGCTATGTCCACTTGTTTTCAAACCCAGTGTGTGTGAGATGATGGAGATGTCTTGGATCAAGTCAAAGGACTTGACACGATTGAGATGGGTTGGTGCCCACTCTGTTTATGATAAATGGGTTGGTGCCCATTCTATTTATGTTGATATCTGTGACCAGATCTCATGGTTACTTGAATTCTCTTGATGCATGCTTTATAGGTTGTTGAACATGTCCTTGCACTCAAAACTAGCTTTATGCAAAAACTTTACCTATGTCATGCATTACTGTACCTTGAACCAAATCATGGGTTGCTTGCGAGTACATTCAAAGTACTCATTGGCTTGCCTTGGTTATTTAATTGACCGGGCATGGAAGAACCGGAGTTGAAGAAGAGTTCTTTGGAGCGAACATGCGAACTAGGGCGTTTTCGGTCGAGAATGCCTGTAGGGTTAAGGCAGATGGCATGGGTTCTATTTCTCGACGAAGATTTCCGCTGCTTGTGTTTCATTTGATGTTCAGCCCTTAAGGCTTTATCAATGTAAGACTTGACCATAATGGTCATAATTTGTGTAAGACGGTATGTATGGATGTAAGACTCTTGTTATTCAGCTTCTGTGTGTTCAGTGAGCATTGATCTCTGGGATCACTGTACACGTGCATTCGGTGATCACGACTTGTGAGTCGGGGTCCCCACAAATGGAGTGGTGTGGGAGGAAGAAGTAAGTGAGGGGGCCCACCAGGGCGCACCTGGGGGTGCTGGTGCGCCCAGGTGGTTTGTGCCCACCTGGTGCACCTCCCTCACATATTATTTGCTCCAGAAATTCATAAATATTCAAAAAAATCGCATCAGGTTTTCAGAGCATTCTGAGAATTTTATTTTTGGGTCATTTTTTATTGCACAGTGTCGGTGTACTAAGGTAGGGGTACCTCAGTACCCCAACTTGTGCACGGGCGGTTGCAGCTTCCCGCGGCAGGGTTTACCACGAGCTCGCCGAAGACCTTCCTGCTCCATGTCAAGCCATTCAAAGACAAAGTATACAAGACAGAAGATCGAGACCCCGGCAAGCGGAGCTTGCCGGGAAGGCCATTCCAGGCTCAAGGTTACATCACTCACGCAAGGCCCTGGCAAGAGGAGCTCGCCAGGAAGACTAGAAGACTACATCATAGAAGACACGCCTCGGCGCTATATGCGTCCCGGCGAGGGCCCGGGGAGCGACAAGTTCTGAGCCAGCAAGCTCCGGGCCGGCAAGGTCAAGACCCGGCAAGGCGCTTGCCGGGAGATTCTGCTGTGTGCCCGCGCCAGCTCATCAGCCCACGCGTCGCCACAGGGCCTTTCGAGGGGCAGCGTGGCGGGTGGCTGTGCAGCCTGGGGGACACGGTGGCACTTCACGGTGGTGGATCCATCGCCGTGGCAGACGGAGACGCTAGGGCGGGAGCTTTTGGGGTCGATGGCGATGGGCATTAATTGCCCTTGTCCCCCACTGTCAAAGTAGGTAGCAACCACTGTTCACGCACTGTAGCTTCACTGTTCCCGCACTGTTCCAACTACCACCTCTTTTACATTTTTACCCCTTTCTCCTACGCTGCCACCTGTTGGCGCCCCCTTTCGACTATAAAAGGGAGGCCCATGCGCACGTAGGGGGGGTTCGGTTCGGTTCGGCTCGTTCGGTCCATTCGACACACGCGACACCACCATACGCTCGCACTCGCGAGCAAGATCAAATACAAACACAAAGCAGCAGTAGGAGTTTTATCTCTCCGGAGAGCTCGGCTGGGTAAATCCGCCAGCGTGCTCTCCACGATCTGCTCTCTGTGCTCCCTCCGCCCTCGTACCGCTCGGACAAGGGCTCGGCCCCATAGGTGTCCGTGGCGGGCGATCTCCGGCATCTTTGGCGCGCCCGGTAAGGCGTCGAGGTTGTCGCGGACCTGATCCGGCGTTCGCAGCGAGCGCGTTCTTCATCAACCTCTCCAGTTTCATCAGCAACTTCATCAACAACTACGCCATGGCCCCGAAGAAGAAGGCTTCGGAGGTCGCAGGCCCGTCTGCGTCTCATCCGCCGCCACCGGAGCCAACGGTGGGCGGAGGAGACGCCGGCGGGAGGGTGGTCGCCGGCGAGGACACTCGCGGCGCCACCAGATCCAAGGACAAGACGGATGGCCGCGCCTCGGTCTCCGTGGACGCGTCGCGTCCATCTCAGCATACGACAACCCAGCAGCGCCATACCACGGGAGGTGGTATCCGCATGCTGGGGCAAGGACACACCGGAGGCTCGCGGGATGCTTCGGACCACCGTCGGGCACAACAAGAACAGCGCGCGCGCCGGCAGAGACCTGCTCCTTCTGCGCTGTTAGGAGTCCGAGCATATCCCGCTCCTCGCGCCGCTCGCCCCCGCTCCCCTCCACTCCAGCAGAAGCGCTCGCAAGGGCACAAATGCTCCTCGACTTCCCTCGGCGGCGGACAAGGCGAAGGCGGAGGCTACCATCGAGCTGATCGCGCCGCCAACAACGACTCTTCACAGCAGCGGCGACCTCGCGGCCTCGGCGAGCTGAGAAGCGAAGGCCGGCGGCGACAAGACCGCCGGGGTGCAACCACCGTGCACTCCCGCCCTTGTGAGCGAAAACGCCGCCCGCTGGAACAACGCCGATAGCGGCTCCACGGCATCGTCGGATCCGCAGGCTCGTCGGGATCAACGCCAGTCCTCGGCGACCGGCGACAAGAAGATGCTTTCGGACTATCAATCGGCGCCGCCGAAGCTTCGGCGACAATCGAACCAGAGAGCTGGGAGCGCTGCCGACGCTGCGCGCGCCCGGTGAACAGGCGGCTTGCCGTCTGCGGCGAGCTGCCTGCGTTCACCCGCGAGCTGCGGCGCGTCGATGGCCTAGCATGAAGAATTTCAAGCCCGCGTCGGAGAAATGCGGCGGCAAGGCGCACCCTCGGAATTTCTCGGTGTCTACACCATCGCGGTGCGAGGCTGCGGGGCGCGACGAAGAGACGGCGAACTACTTCCGCTTCGTGCTTAAGCGAGCGTTCGTTCTTGGCTTATGCACTTGCGGAAGGCTCCATTTCTTCTTGGGCAGACCTTTGCCATCAGTTTGTTGGCGCCTTCACTGGCGGCCACAAAAACCCCACGCCAGAAGCGATCTCCACATTTTGGCCCGAAGGAAGGAGAATCCTGCGCAAGTATATCAACGCTTCAGCCGTGTGCGGCACAACATCCCGATGTCCACCACGCGCGGTTATCGGCGTGTTCCACGAACGTCTTGAAACCGCCGCATGCGAGAAGAGATGGCGATGACCAAGATTCGGGATGTCGTGAGCTCTATGCTCTGGCTGATAAGTGCGCGCAGCGGAAGAGGAGAGACTGCCGGGGAGGATCTTTGGCGCAGGAGGAAGCGGCAGCGATAGCGCCGCCCGGCAAAGAAGAGGCGGCGAAACAACGGAAGAACAACAAGAAAGAGGTGCTTGCCGTCGAGAAGTCCGGCAAGGAGGCTCCCGCCAAGCAAACACAGGCTGGCGGCTCCGGCAAGGAGCCTGACCCTGTAGCGGCAGCCGACAAGCAGGACGGCCCCGGCAAGCAATACTGCAAAATCCACCGCATCAAGGGCCACGATCTCTACAACTGCAAGCGCGTCGATGATCTCGTCGAGCAGCAAAAAGCTGAGTACGAGAGGCGCGACAAGGAGAAGGCCCAAGGTGGCGGAGGAGAACCGAGCAAGCGGCCGTTCAATGGCGGGGAGGGCCTTGCGGCAAGGCGAGCAGCGGCAAGGTGATCGACCTCCCGGGGCGCGACAAGGATGAAGAAGATGGCAGCGAAGACATGGAGGATGAGGATAACAGCGAGCGGGAGTTCCGAAGGCAAGGAGGTCTGTGCGTCGGCGGTGGCGCCTCTCGCACACCTCCACCGCCCGGCTAAAGCGGTGGGTGCGTGAGGTGAATGCAGCGAGCCGCCCGTGGAGTCGCGCAAGAGCTCCTCAAATGGTCAACCACGCCCATCATTTTTGATCTTGAGGATCATCTGACCGCACCACATGATCGGGTGCTTGCCGATGCTGGTCTCACCCACCATCCGCAACCTCAAGGTCACAAAATGTTGGTTGTGGCGGGGCGGGCTGAACTTGATCTCCTCTGCTGTGATCAAGAAACTCCAAATTCGGATGGCGAGCTCGAAGAGACTGGTTCTTTCAAGGAATCAACCGGGGACGGAGCAAGCCCAAGGAAAGATCACTCTGCGGTGACCTTTGGCGGGAGCTCAATTTCAGGACTAAGCGCATCACTTTCGGCGTCGCCGACATTCCGTTGCCATACAATGGAATACTCGGCCGACCCGCCCTCGCCAAGTTCATGGCAGCTTCCCATTATGCTTAGCGTACTCAAGATGCGGGGCGATAAGCGTCATCCTTGTCCACGGCGACAAGAAGGATGCGCTTATCTGCGCCGACAAGATCTACGGGATGCGGCAGCTGCGGCCGACAAGGATACACTTGCGGCTGAAGCTCCCGGGGAAGAAGAGCGAAGACCAAGTCCGGCAAGTGCTCTGGGGCCCCTCCGGCAACCGCACCTCTTGGTCTTTGCGCTGCCGTCGAGGGCGCCCCGTCGAGCTCCACCGGCAAGAGTAAAAAGGAATGGCGCTCCGCCGGCAACCAAGAAGGTGTCCGCCAAGGAGGGCGGCAGCGGTGGTACCTTCACCATCGATTGCCACACTTGACGACAAATAGGAAGCGGCTCGTTGCCTTCCTGCGGGCGAATGTCGATGTGTTTGCATGGCAACCATCGACATCCCGGTGTTCCTGAGGAAGGTGATTGAGCACAAGCTTGCTGTTTGCCCTCATCTTGTGACCCATCAAGCAAAAAGTGAGGAAGCAAGCCGTGGGCGCCAAGAATTCATCAACGAAGAAATCAAGAAGTTAGAGGCAGCAGGCTTAGTTAGAGGTGTGATCCATCCGGCGTGGTTAGCAAACCCGGTCGTCGTGCGCCAAGGCCAGCGGAAATGGAGGCTGTGTATAGACTTCACCGATGTGAATAAAGCATGTCCCAGGATCCATTCCCTTGCGGCGCATTGACCAGATTGTTGACTCCTTGCCGGATGTGAGTTACTCGCTTTCTTGATGCATACTCGGTCTATCACCAGATCTTTATGGCCAAAGAGGATGAAGAAGACTGCATTTATCACTCCATGTGGCACTTATTGCTTCATCGCATGCCATTTGGGTGAAGAATGCAGGATCAACATTTGCAAGGGTAGTGTATCTGCTTTTGAGCCACAGATCCACAGGAATGTAGAGGCTTACATGGATGATATCGTGGTGAAGAGCAAAAACAAGGATCGCTGATTCAAGATTTGGAAGAGGCGTTTGAGAACCTGCGCAAGATACAGCTTAAGTTGAACCCGAGAAGTGCGTCTTTGGAGTTCCCTCCGGCAAGCTTCTCGGGTTCTTTGTAATCCTGAGAGGGGATTGAAGCCAACCCGACAAGATTAAAGCCATTGAGCAGATCGAAGCCCAAGCGAGTCAAGGATGTCGAGAAGGCTTGCAGGTTGTGTGGCTGCCCTCGGTAGGTTCATTTCAAAGTCTGCGAGCAGCGCCCTACCTTTCTTCAAAATCTTGAAGAAGGCAGGTCCCATGAAGTGGACTCCGGAAGCGGAGGCAGCGCTGCAGGACTTGAAACGGTACCTATCCTCCACCCCAATACTTGTCGCACCTAAACCACAGGAGAAGTTGCTGCTGTACCTAGCGGCAACCAACCAGGTGGTTAGTGCTGCGTTAGTAGCGGAGAGGGAGTCCGACGAGGAGGCTACACCACCGGCAAGCGAGTCCAGCGACAAGCAGGGGGCTGCTCCGACAAGCTCTGGCCCCGACAAGGACAACTCTGCGCAGGAACAAGATGAGGTGCGGAAGAAGATGGTGCAGCGCCCAGTGTATTTTGTAAGTTCCCTTCTCCAGGGGGCTAGATCAAGATACTCTGGTGTGCAAAAGTTGCTTTTCGGCCTCCTCATGGCCTCGAGAAAGCTGCGCCATTACTTCCGGCACTGCGAGATAACGATGGTCACTCGCTTTCGGCTGAAGAGGATATTGCACAACCCGAAGCAATAGGCAGGATCGTTGAGTGGGCCTTTGGGCTGTCGAGCTTTGGACTCAAGTTTGAAAGTACTTCAACCATCTGAGCCGAGCTTTGGCAGAATTTATAGCAGAATGGACCCCAGCGCCCGATGAAGAAGTCCAAGAAACAAGTACACCCGTACAAGAAGCAACAAGTGAATGGGTAATGTACTTTGATGGTGCCTTCTCGCTGCATGGCGCCCGGTGCGGCGTGGTACTCATCGCGCCCACCGGAGAGCACCTCAAGTATGTTATCGGATGCACTTCCCAAAGACAGCGACAAACAACCTTGCTGAATATGAAGGTTTGCTCGCGGCCTCGGGATTGCGGCGAACTTGGGATCGAGGAAGTTGATTGTGCGGGGAGATTCTCGGTTGGTGGTCGGCAAGTTAACAAGAGCTATCGAGCCCTTTGATGGAAGCTTATGTCGATGAAGTGAGGAAGCTTGAGGCGCTTTGAAGGTTTGCAGATGGAGCACATCCGAGAGCTCGAGAATGAAATCGCAGATGGCCTTTCAAAGTGTGCTTGATGAAGTTACTGTGGAACAGGGGACCTTCTTGCTCAAGCTGACTCAACCATCCGTCACACCATCAATTGGGCAGTCCAAGAAGAAAGTTGGTCTCCGCGACTACTTGCGGCGGGCCTCCCCGAGACCGCCGCCAAGGTCCCCAAGATCAGCGACGAGCGCTGAGAACAGTTTGCTCCTGCGGATCCTCGGATCTGCGGTTAAACAAGTGTTCCCGACAAGCCTCGCCCGGCGAGCTTGCGAGGACCTTCAGCTCGGCGAGCAGGGGTTCTTGCCGTAGAAGCTGAGGTTCCATGGCGGCTCTCATGCCTTTAGTCCTTGCCGTTGAGCCCCAAGCTCCGGCATGGGCGCAGCAGATCGTCCGTTTTTGCAAGCTGGAGAATCTTCCGGCGACCAGAAGAAATAGAAGATAACCGAGACGATCAAGTATGTAACGGTTAAGTGGATAACGAGCTGTCTGAAGAAAACTCAATGGTGTCGGTGAAGTGCATCTCCGGGAAGATGGACGAAGCTGTTGGCGAAATACGGAGGCATATCGGCCACCACATTGGCGCAAAGGCGCTTGCCGGAAAGCTTTCGGCAAGGGTTCTTTGGCAGAAAGCCCTCAAGATGCAAGCGCACTAGTAACCAAGTGTGAAGCGTGCGATTCCATGCAAAGCAGATTCATCGGCCAGCTCAAGCTCTCCAAACAATCCCTTTGTCCTGGCCCTTCTCGATGCAGGGGCTCGATATCCTCGGCCCCTTCCCGTCTTGTCGGGGCTTTGAGTACTTATGCGTAGCAATCGACAAGTTCACAAAGTGGCGAAGTGGAGCCGTGAGAAAGGTGACAGCACAATCAGCGGTCAAGTTCTTGGTCGATTGTGTGCGTTTGGGATCCCTAACGGGATTATCGCGACAACGGTACACAATTCACTAATCGCACCTTCATGCGATGCGTCCAAGACCTTGGCGCCAAAGTGTGTTTAAGCCCATTGCTCACCCGAGGAGCAGCGGTCAAGCGGAGAGGGCCAATCTGAAGTGTTGCGCGGACTCAAGACAAGAACTTTCGGCGAGGCTGCGCGAGTGCGGAAGAAATTGGATAGAGGAGCTACGGCGGCTCTTTGGTCAATCGAGCGACACCGTCGAGCCACCGGACAGACACCTTTGCTCTAGTCTATGGAGCGAGGGCAGTTATCCCCACGGAACTTCGTATACGGATCTCCTCGAGTGCTCGCTTATGATGAGCTCGAGCAAAACAAGCTGCGGCAAGATGATGCATTGCTCCTTGAGGAGGGGCGTCTCGAGGCTCTTTGTGACGAGCTGCTCGATACCAGCAAGCCTTGCGCCGCTACCATAGCCGCAAGGTCAAAGCCGAGAGTCTCGAGGAAAGCGACCTTGTTCTTGGCGTGTTCGATCCGCCAGAAATTCCAACAAGTTGGCCTTGAAGTGGGAAGGCCCTTATCGGGTGAGACAAGTCACGAGGCGGTGCTGTCGCCTCGAGACGAAGAAGGCTTACCGTGAGCAACTCTGGAACATAGAGCATCTTCGCAAGTTTCACCCATAAAGCGCGGTTGCCGTGATCCGCTCCGGCAACCACCTTTTGTACAAGCTTTGCGCTGTTGCATGTAACCCTTTGTACAAAGCGGGCGCGAGACCCGTGCATCGATAAAGTTTACGTGTTTTGCGCTGATTGCCTTTCGCATGCTTTTCTTTGCTATTTGCATGTGTTATTTGACATCTCTTGTGCGACACACATATCCGGTAAGCAATATGCCCGAAAGGCCATATACTTGTTTCCCTCTTCTCTTTCCTTGCCTCTTAAGCGGAAGAGCGTTCCTCGCGCACAAGTTTGCGGAGGAAGGAAATGGAGGATGAACCAAGTGCTGTTCAAGAAAAGAAGCTTGCGGGAGCATACATGAGATCACAGCTAAGTTATTAGAGTTTGAGCAGTTCAAAATTTTAAATTTTAAGTTACCTTCCTTGAACAACCACACTTTGTATGGAAAACTGTGGCGGAGGAACCTACCGTGGGTAGCCGCACCCTTATCTTGTTTTCGAGCACGCTCAGCGATTTAAGTGAGCTGCGACAAATGTCGCGCCCTTGTTTCGTTTCGAGTCCGCTCGGCAAGCTGAGTGCGTTGCGACTACTTGGCAGCAAGGTTGCTTGCGGTAAGACCTTAGCCAGCAGGCTGCTTGAGTTGACACTCGGCGCTGCGGCAAGGGCCCCTGCCGGCAAGTTCCCTAGAAGCATAGGGTTGAAGCATACAAAGTTGAGGATCAGAACAAGGGAGATAACACTGCATCTATTGATCAAAATAAAGATAATATCTTACAGGGAATAACTTGTCGCAAGGACTAATGAGTTCATAACACCCTATGCAGCGACAAAAAGAGAAAGGAGGCCTAGTCTCGCGGTGCGCCCTCCACCACAGAGATCTTGTTCACTTTAGCAATGATGTGGGCGAGCTGCTCCTTGAGCCTCCATGTTCGCGTCGGCCGGCAAGCTGCGAAGAACGTTGGTGAGGTTTATGCGGGATTGCGGTATCGATCTTCGTCGGCCACGCGCTCCATGGTTCCGTGCACAGCCGGCGCGAGTCTCCTCGGCGAGCTGCGAGGATCTTCTTCCATGATTTGCAAGGGCCGGCGCAATCCCCCTGAAGAAGAGGCTGAGCTTGGCGCTGTGAGCGAGATTTGGATCCGGGGAGTAGATGAGATGCTCCAGCTTTAGTGCCAGCAGCTCCTGGTCAATATCGGACGCACAAGATACCAAGTCCTCGGTCCATACCTCGACGGTACGGTGGAAGTGCTCGGCTGCTTTGTTGGCGCTGTCCACCAAGGTTCGCTCATTGCGGAGCTCCTCCTTCAACTTGGTCTCCCGATCTCGGGCGGCGTCAAGCGAGTCCCTCAGCATAGAGACTTTCAGCTCAAGATCCTCGATGGAGTCCTTGGCGGCCTTCAACTCGTCGCCTTTCTTGGAAAGACGCACCTGGAGTTCCGAGTTGGTGTGGGCGTCCTTCTCGCGCTCCGTGTTGGCTGGCGACCTTCTCTCGCTCGCCTTGACAACTCCTCCAGCTGCGCGACCTTGGCGGCAAGCTCCTCCTTGGCGGTCTCCATGGCAGCAGCCTGGCGGCTTCGCCTCCTTGAGTTCCCGCCAAGGCCTGCTCCCAGCGGCAAGGTCTTCCTCGTGGGAGTCGAGGTTGACCTTCCGCTGGGCGAGTTCTCCTTCTCGCCGGGACAGCTCCACCCCGGCGAGCCGTTGTTGCTCTTCGGCCTCGGCCTTCTCCAGCAACCACTCTTCATACTCCCCGGCGAGTCGCTCATGCTTCTCCGCCACCTCGCGGAGAGCAGCCTGGTTAGCGGCGGCTGAGCTCCGCCGCGCTTCTCCATCTCCTCGGCGGCCTTGGCGGCGAGGCCTCCCGGAAGCGAGCCGCTGCTGGCCGGTAAAGGGCCAGGAGGCTGGTGGCAGCTTCTCCTCCTCGGGCCCGTCGCTCCCGCCCGGGTCCTCGGCGATCTTCAAGCCCGCGGGCGAGGACCTCCCCATCAAAGGCCTCGCCCTCGCGGGAGCTCATGACGAAGAACCCCGGCACTGGATGAAGCGCCGTTGGGGGCTTTCAAGTAATGCCGGGCTGCTCCCCTCCGGCGGAGGGTCGGCGACGGCGCAGCACTGATGCTCCCGCCGCCTCCGGGCTGGCGGTGCAGTCGCCGTCCCCTCCCGGCCGCTGCGTCCGCATGGCCGGAGGCGGTCTCTGGCGCATTTGGCCCGGCGGCTCCCGCCGTGTCCTCGGTGACAGGGGCGTCGCCGTCGCCACCCTGCGCGCCCTCCTCCTCAACAATGACGACTTCCGTCTCCATCTGCTCGGGGAGGAGGGTCTAGAAGAAGAAGAAAAAGCAAAAGAAGTTCAAGCAAATACCCCAAAAAGAGACAACGCCAAGAAGACAAAGTTGCAGAACCTACCTTGGCGGACGTCGTCAGCGGCGGGCTCCCTCGCCGGGGAGCTCTGCCTTGGCGGAGTGACCGCCCTCGCCGGGCTGCTCGCTCTTGGCGGGGTACTCGCCCTTGGCGGAGTACCCGCCCTTGGCGGAGCGCTCTCCCTTGCCGGGAATTTCAGCCTTGGCGGGGACGGCGGGGCCTGCGGCTCCTCGGGGGCGACCTCCAGGACGCTCCTGCCGCTGTGGCTCCACCTCTGCACAAGTCAAGACAAAAACACCAAGGCATTAGTACAAGACCGGAATCTTCAAACACGCCCGGCGAGCGAAAGTGCAGAACCCAGACTTATCGCTGGGGGCTGCGCTGGGGCTGCTCCTCGGAACAGCGCCCGGGTCCGGCAAGCTTGGCTCAAGCCGTCCCGATCGCCCTTGGTGAGGCAGAGTCGTCCGCGACTTCGACCACGGGCACCTTGGCCCTCTTCGCGCGCTGGGCCAAGGTCCTGAAATCAAAACAAGAAACAAGATTAGCTTCAACAATAATCAGGGCGGAATTTGAGAAGATGAAGATCTCGGATACTCACTCCTGTTCTTCCTCGTCGTCTTCGCTCAAGGCGGAGAAGTCATACTCCACCAGGGCGCGTCGGGCTTGAGGAGCGGAGGCGAGACTCCTCGGGCGCTTGGCGGTCCTCGGCGCAGCAGCTTCCCGGGAAGCTTGCGCTGCCCGGCAAGCTGGTTGTTGCGGGGCCTGCGCCCTCGCTTCGTCGCCGCCTTGCGGAGGCGCTTGATGGAAACGCCTAGGGCTTGCCGGGCGGGAGGTCTCCGACGGCGAGGAGAGGTCGTCGGCGTAAGATCCGTGGACCCTTGGCGTCCTCGGCGGCCTCGGCATCCTCCTCCTCCTCCTCGCCCGGCTGGCTCGCTGGGCCCTGGCGCCTGCGCTGCTGCCCCTTTCCCTCTGGCGTCTCCGCTCCCTCGGCGCATTCGCTTCTGCGGCGCCTCTGTTCCCTCGGCAGCGCCACCTCTTGCCTTGGCCTCGGCGCGATTCCGAGATCCGGAGTGCTTGAAGAGGGACCCGCGAGCGCGTCGGGAGGAAGTTGCAGCAGACTGCAGATCTCCGCCTCCTCCGCTTGGCAGGACGCTTCCGCAGCTTCTGCCTCCTCGGGCGTATATCCAAACTCCCCTGCCGCTGCGGCTGCGGCCTCTTCAACCGAAGCTATGTATGCAAGCTCTTGGTCGGTGGTGTCCGCGTATGCTCCTTGATGTCATCCTTGTTCTTCGCCACCTCCTCAAGGTTGTCGAAGAAGCTGAGATATTGATGGATCGGGCGGAATCACGTGCGGTCCACGCCGTCACGAATCACACGCGGGCATCATGGCGCAAAGCGATCCCGAGCTGTCTTTGTTGCGGAGGGCACCACTCCCGGGAGGTCTGAACCACTCTGGATGGGCGGGTCATATTTAAGAGTTCCCGGACCATCCCCTCAGCTCCAGCGTCGTGAAGTTGAAATTCAGCCGGGCGCAGCCTCATTATATCCCTGCGGAGCCGTACTCCCAGCCGGCCTTTTCTGTCTTGGAGAGGGCAACGCGGCGGCGGAGGAAGTCTGCGCCTACCTCGCAGCGGACAGTTTTGCTGCTCGAAGGCGAAGAATCCGGATGAGGCGGCGTTGAAGCTTGAGCGTCGTCCGGATCCAGCTTCGCTCGATCCTGCCGCGCCACGATAGGAGTTGTCTTGGTAGCGGTGAAATCTTTGCGGCTCGTCTTCCACGATCCAGCACCGGTCGGACGCCACTCTTCCCACTTGCGCGGAGCTCCCGGCAAGTAAGACTCCTTCTTGTGCGGACGAAAAACCCAAGATATCCCCGGAGAGGGGGCGCCTCTGCTCTAGGAGTGAAGAAATGCCTAAACAGCGCTACATTGGGATGAATTCCTATGTAGTTTTCGCACATGTGTGCGAAAACCGCCATAATAAGGATGGCGTTGGGGTGAAGTCAAGAAGATGGAAGCCGTGGGTTTGCATGGCGTCCGAGAAGAATTGAGAATAAGGAGGGCAAAGACCGCGATGGAAGATGGCTGCGAAGAAATAGTACCCGCGGGATAGTTGTCCTTGGTGGCGGCGGATGAGCTCTGGTCGAGGATGCGCCTTGGTCTTCTTGGCCCCGAACAGGTAATATTTGTTCAGAGTTCCCGTCGCTGAGCAGCGGCGAAGACGACGTTCGCTTCGCGGCGAGGCGAGCCGCCGCTGCTCAGATTTCTCCTTCTTGGTCTTCTCCGCCTTCCCTTCCGGTCTTGGGGCCATGGCGAGGCGGGAGGGAAGGAGGACGAAGAGTCGTGGCGCGCCGCGACGCAAGAAGGCGGCGGAGGAGATCGCGGGCGGGGCGCAAGGGGATCTCTGGAGGAGGAAGAAGATGCAATGAGAGCGAAGAGAGGGGAACCGCTCCTGCTTCCTCTGCTTTTATGGGGAAGTGGGGGGGTGTTCCGCTCTTCCCATTAAAGAACGTGGGCACGTCCCATCCCACGATGCCGCAATCGACGCGTGCTGTTGCGGGGGGGAGGCGGCAGATGCGGAAGTGGATTCGACGCGCCGTGGGCCGCGTGTGCCCGTGCACTGTTTTGGGCCTGGCCCAATAGCGCTCGGCACCGTGTGTGGCCTAGGCCCGGGGGCTCCTGTCGGTGTACTAAGGTAGGGGTACCTCAGTACCCCAACTTGTGCAGGCGGTTCAGACTTCCGCGGCGGGGTTTACCACGAGCTCGCCGAAGACCTTCTGCTCCATGTCAAGCCATTCAAAGACAAAGTATACAAGGCAGAAGATCGAGACCCGGCAAGCGGAGCTTCTTGAAGGCCATTCGAGCTCAAGGTTACATCACTCACGCAAGGCCTTGGCGAGAGGAGCTCGCCGGGAAGACTAGAAGACTACATCATAGAAGACACGCCCCGGCGCTATATGCGTCGGCGAGGGCGAGGAAGCGACAAGTTCTGAGCCCGGCAAGCTCCGGGCGGCAAAGTCAAGACCCGGCAAGGCGCTTGCCGGAGAGATTCTGCTGTGTGCCCGCGCTCCAGCTCATCAGCCCAGCGTGCATACAGGGCCTTTCGAGGGCGCGTGGCGGGTGGCTGTGCAGCACTGGGGACACTGTGGCACTTCGGTGGTGGATCCATCGCCGTGGCGACGGAGACGCAAAGGCGGGAGCTTTTGGGGTCGTCGGCGGCGGGCATTAAATGCCCTTGTCCCCCCATTGTTAAAGTAGGTAGCAACCACTGTTCACGCTTTGTAGCTTCACTTGTTCCCTTGTTCCAACTACCACCTCTTTTACATTTTACCCCTTTCTCCTACGCTGCCACCTGTTGGCGCCCCCTTTCGACTATAAAAGGGAGGCCCATGCGCACGTAGGGGGGGTTCGGTTCGGTTCGGCTCATTCGGTCCATTCGACACACGCGACACCACCATACGCTCGCACTCGCGAGCAAGATCAAATACAAACACAAAGCAGCAGTAGGAGTTTTATCTCTCCGGAGAGCTCCGAAGCTGGGTAAAATCCGCCCGCGTGCTCGCTACGATCTGCTCTCTGTGCTCCCTCCGCCCTCGTACCGCTCAGACAAGGGGCTCCGGCCCCATAGGTGTCCGTGGCGGGCAGATCTCCCCCGGCACACAGAAAAAGCAGAAAACAGACAAAGCATGGCATTTTATTTTATTTAACAAATAAAAACAGAAAACAAAAAGGTAGGGACAGAAGGTAGTGCTTACTAATTTCATAAACTTCATACCTCTAAAAAATGATCCATTAATAAGGTTGGTCAGGTCTTATTAACAACCACTTTCGATTAGCATGAAACCGAAGAACTTGGAATTGGGATACCTCAATGGGGATACGAATGTCTCCAACAATAAGCATTTCATATTTCTTTTTGACAGTAGGTAGAGGTAGTTGTAAGCTTCCAATAGTGATTGTCGGAGATTTTTCAATAACAGTAATACCATTCACTTGGAATTGTTACTTCGGAAAGTGCACCATATGCTCATTACCATTGATATGAAAAGTGACCTTGCTTTAATTGCAATCAATAACAGCCCCTGCAGTATTCAAGAAGGGTCTACCAAGGATAAACAACATGTTTTCATCCTCAGGCATCTCAAGTTTAACAAAGTCTGTCAAATAGTAACATTAGCACCAACAATGGGCACATCCTCACAAATACCAATAGGTATGGCAGATGATTTATGAACTAGTTGCAATGATATTTCAGTATGTGCGAGTTTATTCAAATCAAGTCTTTTATATAAAGATAAAGGCATAACACTAACACCAGCTCCCAAATCACATAAAGCAGTTTTCACATAATTTCTTTTAATGGAGCAAGGTATAGTTGGTATTCCCGGATCTCCAAGTTTTTTTGGTACTACATCTTTGAAAGTGTAATTAGCAAGCATAGTGGAGATTTTAGCTTCCGGTATTTTTCTCTTATTAGTGATGATGTCTTTCATGTACTTTGCATAAGGAGGCATTTTCAAGATATCAGTCAAGTGAGTACGCAAAAAGACTAGCCTAATCATTTCAGCAAAGCGTTCATATTCTTCATCATCTTTCTTTTTATTTGACTTAGGTGGAAAGGGCATAGGATTTTGAACCCATGGTTCTCTTTCCTTTCAATGTTTTCTAGAAACAAAGTGTCTTTTGTCATATCTTTTATTCTTAGGTTGTGGTTTATCAAGATCAATAGCCGGTTCTATCTCAACATCACTATCTGGATCTTTATCATTAGGTTGAGTATTTTTATGAACCTTGTCATTTTCTTTTTCATTATCAGAAGGTGTGTGTTCATTACCAGATTGAGTTTCGGCATCAGAGATAGAAACTTCATTATCATTATCAGAAGGTTTTTCTACTTTAGGTTCACTAGAAGCAGGCAAAGTTTTATCATTTTTCTTCTTATTTTCTTTTTAGAAGAACTAGGTGTAGTGGTATTGTTCCTTTGAGAATCTTGTTCAATTCTCTTTGGGTGTCCCTTAGGATAAAGTGGTTCCTGAGTCATTTTACCTCCTCTAGTTGCTACTCTAATAGCAAAGTCACCTATATTATTGTTCATTTCATCAGGCAACTCTCTTTGAGATTTAGCAACTTGTTTTAATCGAGTTTGGACCATAGAGGCATGTTTTCCTACACCTCTAACATCATTTCAAATTCTAAAAAACAAGTCGCTTAAGCGAGCAATCATATCGGAGTTGTATTTGAGTTGTTTCATAACATTTGCATTAAAGTGATCTTGCTTTCCAATGTAATTATTAAACTCATAAAGGCATTGACTAGGGTGTTTGTTATGAGGATCATCACTATCATTGAATTTCATTAAAGATTTTACCTCTACCACCTTGGGTGGTGGTTGTGCTTCAAGCCCATGTATTTCTTCGATAGGTAGTAAATTTTTAACATCCTCGGCCTTAATACATTTTTTCTTCATAGATTTCTTTGCCTCTTGCATATCTTCACGACTGAGATATAAGATACCCCTCTTCTTTGGAGTGGGTTTAATAGGTGTTTCAGGAGGAGTCCAATCATCATAATTTTTCAATATGTTATTAAAAAATTCTTCAACTTGCTCAATAGTTCGTTCCCTAAAAACACAACCAACACAACTATCTAGAAAGTCCCTAGAAGCATCGGTTAGTCCATTATAGAAGATATCAAGTATTTCATTTTTCTTAAGTGGATGTTTAGGCAAAGCATTAAGAAATTGGAGAAGCCTCCCCCAAGCTTGTGGGAGACTCTCTTCTTAAATTTGCATAAACCTAAATATTTCCTGCAAGGCAGCTTGTTACTTATGAGCAGGAATTTTTTTCCAAAGAAGTAATAGATCATATACTGAGGACTATGCACACAACAAGGAGCAAGAGTATAGTACCAAGCTTTAGCATCACCCTTTAATGAGAACGGAAATAACTTGAGAATATAGTAATAGTTAATCTTCTCATATTGAGCAAAAAGGGTAGCTATATCATTCAACTTAGTAAGATGTGCCACAACAGTTTCAGTTTCATAACAATGGAAAGGATCAGATTCAACCAAAGTGATTAACTCTGGGTCGACAGAGAATTCGTGATCCTTATCAGAAATAACAATAGGTGAAGTGGCAAACTCAGGATCACATTTCATTTTAGCATTCAGAGACCTTTCTTTATACTTGCATAGTAATTTCTCTAGACCATCTCTATCCTTACAAGCAAGAATATCTCTAGTTGCCTCCTCACTCATAGTATAACATTCTGGTACCGGTTGCAATTGATATCTAGGAGGACTAGTTATAGTGGGTGTTTCAGTAGTTTTAGTTTCAAGTTCATCATCAGATTCAACAATATCATGCTGTCTTACTCTAGCAATTTGTTCATCAAGAAATTCACCCAGTGGCACATCATCAAGCAGGGTACTAGCATCATCATGAGTAACATTCATAGCAGAAGTAGCATCATCAATAACTTGGAACATATCAGAATTAATAGCATGTTGTGGAGTTGCAAGTTTACTTATAACAGAAGGTGAATCTAAAGCAGAACTGGATGGCAGTTCCTTACCTCCCCTTGTCTATGAGGGAAAAATCGTAGTCTTAGCATCCTTCAGATTCTTCATAGTGATAATATGATAGTAATCCCAAGTGACTCAACAAATATAGCTATGCTCCATGGCAACGGTGCCAGAAAAAGGTCTTGATAACCCACAAGTATAGGGGATCACAACAGTTTTCGAGGGTAGAGTATTCAACCCAAATTTTATAGATTCAACACAAGGGCAGCCAAAGAATATTTCAAGGTATTAGCAGCTGAGTTGTCAATTCAACCACACCTGGAGATTAATTACCTGCAGCAAAGTGATTAGTAGCACAATAGTATGATAGATTTGATGATAGCAGCAGTAGTAACAGTAACAGTAATAGTGATAGCAGTGATATTGTAGAAGTAGCAAAAGTAGTAACTTAGCAAGAACAATATAAGAGAAATTCGTAGGCATTGTATCGGAGACTCTTTCGATGATATTCATGATGAGACAATTATAACCTAGGGCGATACGGCACTAGCTCCAGATCATAAATATAATGTAGGCATGTATTCCGTAAATAGTCATACGTGCTTATGGAAAGAACTTGCATGACATCTTTTGTCCTACCCTCCCGTGGCAGCGGGGTCCTATTGGAAACTAAGGGATATTAAGGCCTACTTTTAATAGAGAACCGGAACAAAGCATTAACACACAGTGAATACATGAACTCCTCAAACTACGGTCATCACCGGGAGTGGTCTCGACTATTGTCACTCCGGGGTTGCCGGATCATAACACGTAGTAGGTGACTATAACTTGCAAGATCGGATCTAGAACATGGATAATAAGGTGATAACATAAATGGTTCAGATCTGAAATCATGGCACCCGGCCCCAAAGTGATAAGAATTATGCATGGCAAAGTCATAGCAACATCAATCTCAAAACATAATGGATACTAGGGATCAAGTCCTAACAAAACTAACTCGATTACATGATGAATCTCATCAAACTCCTCACCGACCAGCGAGCCTACGAAGGAATTACTCACTCCTGATGGGGAGCATCATGGAATTGGCGATGGAGATGTGTTGGTGATGACGAAGATCGAAGATCCCCCTCTCTGGAGCCCCAAACACACTCCAAATCTGCCCCCCCGAGGAAGAATAGGGCTTGGCAGTGGCTTCGTCTCGTGAAACGCGATAATTCTTTCTCCCTCATTTTTTATGGAAATATGGGATTTTATAGTGTCGGTTTGAGGGTCAGTGGGGCCACCAGGTGGGCAGCACCCACCTGGGCGTGCCTTGGGGGCTGGCGTGCCCTGGTGGGTTGTGCCCACCAAGGTGGCCCCCTCAGGTCCATCCTGGCTCTAGAAATTCTCTTATTTGATATAAAAATCCTCGCAAAGTTTCGTTCCATTCCGAGAACTTTTATTTCTGCACAAAAATAACACCATGGTAGTTATGCTGGAAACAGCGTCACTCGGGGTTCGTTTCATGGGATAATTATATTTATGCCCCTAGTTGTGTCCCACTCGTCTGTTTTACCCCTAATTCCCAAAAGTCACCGGTTCTGTCCAAGTCACTTTGCTCCTCTTATGCTTTTGCCCTTTGACCGTTTGACCGTCAGTTTGAAAACTTCATAACTAATTCATACTAAATCAGAAAAATGCAAATAAGATACCAAAATGTTCAGAAAAACATCGCCCATATGTGAGTGTCAGTTGCATTTATGAAAAAAGTGTTGGAAAGTGCCCAACCGAGTTTTAGCTCTTTTGCTACCACCATGAATAGTAAAATCTAAAAAAGTTCAAAAAATTAAAAAAAAAAATTGGTGGCAAAGAATGAAAAATGTTTTAAGTGCCTGCCAAGTTTCATCAGGGAATAACATTCGTGGGTGCCACCACAAAAAAAAAACAATCAGCACTCCAAAATAGATTATTTTTTTTGCCACGACTTCCATGAATGTTATTCCCTGATGAAACTTGGCAGGCACTTAAAACATGTCGTTCTTTGCCACCAAATTTTTTTGAACTTTTTTAGATTTTAGTATTCATGGTGGTAGCATAAGAGCTAAAACTTTGTTGGTCACTTTCCAACACTATTTTCAGGAATGCAAATGACACTCACATATAGGTGATGTTTTTTTGATCATTTTGGTATCTTATTTGCATTTTTCTGATTTAGTATGAATTAGTTATGAAGTTTTCAAACTGACGGTCAAACGGTCAAAGGGAAAAAGCATAAGAGGAGCAATGTGACTTGGACAGAACCGGTGACTTTTGGGAATTAGGGGTAAAACAGATGAATGGGACACAACTAGGGGCATAAATCTAATTATCCCTAGTTTCATTCAAATCATGCAAATTAGTGTCCAAAACAAGAGGAAAACATTAGGAAAAGTACATAAGTTGGAGACGTATCAGTGGCTTTGCCCCTTGCCAAGCCCATTTGCCCGGCAAGGGAGGCTTTTGTCCTGGTGGTGCATTGATCCTTTGGCTTGATCTTGGTCCTCTTGTTCTGCATGTTGGTCCTTTGAAGACCTTGATCTCTTCTTCTCTGTCATGGCCTGATGCCATAATCCTGTTCCCTTGTCTGTGCACAGTCAGGGCAACATACTCAGGGTTTGTTGCACCGACAAAATGTAATATAACATACACGCTCGATCACTTTGTTTTTCAAGCCCAATAGCCAGATTTCCTCGCTTGCTGAAGTACCTTGTCCGCTTGATCAGACCAGGAGTAGGAAGCACAGCTCGGCCCATGGCCAAGGAGGGAGAAGCGGAAGGTTGGCTGACCAAGTTTGTACAACAGCTGCAGTCTGAATGACGTAAAGAAGCATAATTACATAGAGTCATTACACACATCCTAAAACTTTTCAAGCCCGTCTATCAATGATTTAAGCGAACAGTCCTGCTATAAAAAGGGCACGGCGAGAATTGCGGCATGATATGCCAGGCTGGTCGGCATCTCTTTGCCGTCAGGACCAACAGGGCCCTTTTAGGCAAAGTGCTCCATCTTCAGATAGTGTATCAGGTCTTGACCATGGCCCACACTTCCTGCGCTCCATCCCAATAAGCCAATATCTTCCAGGCATGCAAGCAGCACCATGCCAATTTGAGACATTCGGCGAGCTCGGACATTCCCACGGGCATTTTTTCCTCGGACCATAGAGCTTTATATACGACTTTCATCGTCTTTCCAGCCCTTTCATGCTCTTCGGTTAGCTGCACAGGGACGTCTTCGGGCATTTTGTCGAGGTCCTCTCTCAGCTGACCTGTTAGAAGTACTAGTCAAACCATTAAATCTGGAGTAGTCATGCTATTGTATCTAGTACTACTTTCTTAGAAAAGGTTAGAGGCACTTACTAGACACAACTTCAATAGTCTTCTGGTCTTTCGCTTCAGCAGCTGCTAGTCGAGCCCTCGGCAAATCAAGCTCTTGGGCTTGTTGGTCATTCTTCACTTTTACTGTAGTGACCTCTTCCTTACAGCGAGTCAGTAGGCGATGATTGGCGTGTCGCTGCAATTCCGCATACAGTTAATCTTCCCGGGCCTGCATCAGGTCCTTCTCTAATTGACCAATCACTTCCGCTGTTATGGAAACATAATCGTTGAACATGGACTTCGCGTCCCATGTGCTATCGTGGTAAAGGCCTTGACATGTGTTACCTCGGCTTCCGAGGCGCCTAGTTGTGCCTTGGTCCAAGCCAGCTCCTCGAACAACTTTCCATTTCTCTCCCAAGATGACGGAGAGTTCACAGTAATTTTTATCAAGCCCCCATACGGTCACATGTGACCTCATTATGGCTTGGGGGTTACTCACACAAATATCTCCAATTTTTATATTACTAATGGAATCCACCAACCGGATATACTATCCAGCTGGTGTTTTGGGGGCTACTGCCTATACGATGGTTTGTTCTCTGTTTGGATAAAATCTTTGCAATATAGATAACTATGGTCGAGCATGATTTGCTCCTGGGGAAATGGAATAATACCTACAGGCCATTGGCTAAAACCTCTATCGCTTTCTCAAAAACTATGCAGGTGGCACCAAGGTAGGCATCCATCGACCTAAGGGCATTGAACCCCGATCAATAAAAGCAGAACACCTCAGAGTGGCCTTCTGCATAGATGGTACATTAAGCTTCCAACCTCGGAAGGAGTGGCTAAGAAGGCTCCCGAAGTGGCCAGTCAAGGATCTTTGGAAGCATCTCCCAAAGTGAAGGCGGCTCCCCACCTAGCTTCGAGACAGAATTACCCGCCTATTCGACGAGTGGCGCCTCGGCTGACCGCTTGTGCAGAAAACCAAATGATCACGCATGAAAATACTTAACCTCTCGCGCAACGGTAGTATTGTTAAGATTACCTGTTCGGGGGAGGAGTGTTAAGCTCCCCTTCCATGGCCGCCACCTGTTGAGGAGCACCCTATGTGGCAATTGAAGGGCACCCTTGAGGTGTCGTACCACTACTAGAGCGCTTCTAGCATTGACCCTTAGGAAGAGGGGTCGGGGTGTGATGTCGACTACATAACTTGTTCTTGTAGACTCGTGTTGGGCCTCCAAGCATAGAGTGTTGTAGGACAGTAGCAATTTTCCCTCAAGTGGATGACCTAAGGTTTATCAATCTGTGGGAGGCATAGGATGAAGATGGTCTCTCACAAACAACCCTGCAATCAAGTACAAGAATTCTCTTGTGTCCCCAACACGCCCAATACAATGGCAAATTGTATAGGTGCACTAGTCTGGTGAAGAGATGGTGATACAAGTGTAGTATGGATAGTAGATATAGGTTTTTGCAATATGAAAATATAAAAAAACAAGGTAGCAAGTAACAAAAGTGAGCACAAATGGTATTGCAATTCTTAGAAACAAGGCCTAGGGTTCATACTTTCACTAGTGCAATCTCTCAATAGTTCTAACATAATTGAAGCATATAACAATCCCTCAACGTGCGACAAAGAATCACTCCAAATTTCTTATCTAGCGGAGAACATAAGATGAAATTGTTGTATGGTAGGAAACCACCTCAAAGTTATCTTTTCTGATCAATCTATTGAGCCATCCCTATAAATGTCACAAATAGCCCTAGGGTTTGTACTAAAATAACACCATATGATACACATCCACCAACTCTAATGTCACTTAGATTTCCAATGTCACCACAAGTATCCACGAGTTGATTATTCGATATGCATTAAACAACTTCAGATTCATAATGTTGAATCCAACACAAAGAACTTCAAAGAGTGCCCCAAGTTTTCCACTGGAGAAAGAAGGACGAAAATGTGCATCAACCTTTATGCCTAGATTACCCCAATGTCACGACGGGAATCCGCAAGTTGATTGCCAAAACATATATCAAGTGAATCAATAGAACACCCCATTTTCACCACAGGTATCCACATGCGACACATCAAGCGTTCTCAAATAGAAAAGGTATTCAATTCAATAATAGTGAAACCTCAAAGATAAAAACTCAATTCATCAAACAAGATAGACAGGGAGAAAACAACATATGATCCAACTGTATTAACAAGGCTCATGGTACATCAAGATCATGCCAAATCAAGAACACAAGAGAGAGAGAGATCAAACACATAGATACGGGTACGTACCCTTAGCCGTGAGGGTGAACTACCCCCTCCTTGTCATGGGGACCGCCGGGATGATGAAGGTGGCCTTTGGTGATGATTTCCCCCTCCGGCAGGGTGTCGGAACAGGGCTCCAGATGGGATTCTTTGGTACAACGGCTTGCGGTGGGGAGTCAATGTTCTAGGGTTATTTTTGGGGGTTTCCCTATTTATAAGAATTTTTAGAGTTGGAAACTTGGAATCACGCGAAAAGGAGCTAAGATGGGCCCACAAGCCACCAGGACACAGCTACCCCCATGGGCGCGCCCTGCTGGCGTGTGGGGGCCTCGTGGATCGTCTGGTCCTCCCACAATGTTTTGGGGGTCTCTTTTGTTCCAAAAAATCGACAAAAAGTTTCGCTGCATTTGGACTTAATTTGATATGGATTTTCTAGAAAACCAAAAACAAGCACAAAACAACAACCACTAGTAGAGAAGGGGGAAATGGTCCAGGCCGGGCCAGCCCATTAGTCCTAGTTCAGTCCAGAACCGGGACCCATGGGGGCATTCGACCCGGTTTGGGAGCCCAGGGGGCCGGCCGGGCCACGTGGGCCATTGGTCCCGGTTCATCTGGACCTTTTGGTCCCGGTTGGTTGGACGAACCTGGAACAATGGGCCTCGCTCCTGGCCCACCACCATTGGTCCCGGTTGGTGGCATGAACCGGGACCAAAGGCTGCCCTTTAGTCCCGGTTCGTGTGACGAACCGGGACCAATGAGTTTCCTATATATACCCCTCGCCCACGAGCAGAGCACTCCCACTGCTCTGTTTTTCCTGTCCAGCGAGGGAGATCTTTGTGGTGCTCTAGCTCACCTCCTATGCACACGAGGTGTTCGATGGAATGCCCGAGCCACACTACTTAAGCTTTCTCCTCTCCAAGCTCGACCTCCAAGCTCTATTTTCCTCAATATTTGTGTAGGTTTAGCGGTCTGTCACGTCCCGTCTCCATCTTCGCCGTCGTCGATCGCCCGCGCCGATCTCGTCGCCGGCACCACCGTGGTGAGCCTCTTGTTCTTATCTTCTTTCTGAAAGGAAAAAAAATTCTTACTTGTATGTTTATATAGATACTTGTATAATTTTCTTACTTTTATTATTGCATCTTATATAGTGTGATGGTTTTGGTATCCGCCCCCGTCGGCCCTCGTCCTGTCTATGATTCGGATGTGGTATATATTATCTTTTCATAACTATTGGTTCATTTATTGTTTATGACAATTGAGCCGACCAACGTGACATAGATTTTATTTATCTAGGAGGTTGTTTAACCGGAAATTCCAACCGACCCTATTGTCGAGTGATTAAATTTAGTTGAAGAAGAAAACAATTTGTTGAAGGAAAAAATAAGAAAAATTGAGGAGGAGAAGATGATATTCGAGTTGCATGTTGCGGATGTCGTCGATGATCACAAGATCAAGATGGATGCAATGCGCTTGAAGATTAGAAAGATTAGAAAATATGTCATTCGTACTAAGGCTTGGTATCATTATGTCGTTGGATCAGTTGTTACATTCGTTGCGATTATGATCGCATTTGTTTTCGCATTGAAATGTTTTACGTAGTTTCAATGTATGGTTTAATTAATTTAGATGCTCTGCAGAGCTTTATGTTGTTAGATGAGGACTATGTATGTACTTTGATCTTAATGTGATGATGAACTTCTATTAATTTGGTCACTTAATTATCTATTCATGATGTTCTGTAATGATTTTTGACACACTTAATTATATATAATGCACGCAGATGAACCGACAATGGATGTACAGTTCAAGAAACACCTCCGAGTACATTAAGGGCGTGCATGATTTTCTCGAAGTGGCTGAGGCAAACAAGCAGAATGGTTTTATGTGTTGTCCATGCCCTATATGTGGGAATACGATGTCTTACTCTGACCGGAAAATCCTTCACACCCACCTGGTTTACAAGGGTTTCATGCCACACTATAATGTTTGGACGAGGCACGGAGAAATAGGTGTTATGATGGAAGACGGTGAAGAAGAAGAGTACGATGACAACTATGTGCCCCCTGAATACGGTGATGCTACTGAAGATCAAGAGGAACCAGACGATGTGCATGATGATGCTGCAACGGGCGAAGTTGCTGAAGATCAAGAGGAACCAGACGATGTGCCCGATGATGATGATCTCCGCCGGGTCATTGTCGATGCAAGGATGTAATGCGAAAGTCAAAAGGAGAAGCTGAAGTTCGATCGCATGTTAGAGGACCACAAAAAGGGTTGTACCCCAATTGCGAAGATGGCAACACAAAGCTCGGTACCGTACTGGAATTGCTGCAGTGGAAGGCAGAGAATGCTGTGCCTGACAAAGGATTTGAGAAGCTACTGAAAATATTGAAGAAGAAGCTTCCAAAGGAGAATGAATTGCCCGACAGTACATACGCAGCAAAGAAGGTCATATGCCCTCTAGGATTGAGGTGCAGAAGATACATGCATGCCCTAATGACTACATCCTCTACCGCGGTGCGTACAAGGATCTGAACGCATGCCCGGTATGTGGTGCATTACGGTATAAGATCAGATGAGATGACCCTGGTGACGTTGACGGAGAGCATGCCAAGTTGATGCGATGGCACAGTGAGGACCGTAAGAAAGACGGGAAGTTGAGAGCACCCGCTGACGGGTCGCAGTGGAGAAACATCAAGAGAAAGTACTGGGATGAGTTTGCAAGTGACCCAAGGAACGTATGGTTTGCTTTAAGCGCGGATGGCATTAATCCTTTCAGGGAGCAGAGCAGCAATCACAGCACTTGGCCCATGACTCTATGTATGTATAACCTTCCTCCTTGGATGTGCATGAAGCAGAAGTTCATTATGATGCCAGTTCTCATCCAAGGCCCTAAGCAACCCGGCAACGACATTGATGTGTACCTAAGGCCATTAGTTGAAGAACTTTTACAGCTGTGGAATGGAAATGGTGTACGTACGTGGGATGAGCACAAATAGGAGGAATTGGACCTAAAGGCATTGCTGTTCGTGACCATCAATGATTGGCCCGCTCTCAGTAACCTCTCAGGATAGACAAACAAGGGATACCATGCATGCATGCACTGTTTACTTGACACCGATAGTATATACCAGGGAAGTTGCAGGAATAATGTGTACCTGGGCCATCGTCGATTTCTTCCGACCAACCATCAATGTCGAAAGAAAGGCAATCATTTCAAAGGGGAGGCAGATCACCGGAAGAAGCCTGCCATGCGTACCGGTGATCACGTACTTGATATGGTCAATGATTTACATGTAATCTTTGGAAAGGGTCCCGACACACTAGCTGTTCCGAATGACGCTGAGGGACACGCACCCATGTGGAAGAAGAAATCTATATTTTGGGACCTACCCTACTGGAAAGACCTAGAGGTACGCTCTTCAATTGACGTGATGCACGTGACGAAGAACCTTTGCGTGAACCTGCTAGGCTTATTGGGCGTGTATGGAAAGACAAAAGATACAGCTGAGGCACGGGAGGACCTACAACGTTTGCACGAAAAAGACGGCACGCCTCCAAAGTAGTATGAAGGTCCTGCCAGCTATGCTCTTACCAAAGAAGAGAAGGAAATCTTCTTTGAATGCCTGCTTAGTATGAAGGTCTCGACTGGCTTCTCATCGAATATAAAGGGAATAATAAATATGACAGAGAAAAAGTTTCAGAACCTAAAGTCTCATGACTGCCACGTGATTATGACGCAAGCGCTTCGGTTGCATTGAGAAACTTCTACCGAAAAGCGTCGATTAGCCATTGTGAACCTATGTGCATTCCTCAATGCAATCTCTCGAAGGTGATCGATCCGAGAAATCATACCAAGGCTAAGGAGTGATGTGGTGCAATGTCTTGTCGATTCGAGCTGGTGTTCCCACCATCCTTCTTCAATATCATGGCGCACATCCTAGTTCATCTAGTTGGCGAGATTGTCATTACGGGCCCGTATTTCTACACAATATGTACCCCTTTGAGAGGTTCATGGGAGTCCTAAAGAAATATGTCCGTAACGCTAGGCCGAAGGAAGCATCTCCATGGGCCATCAAGCGAGAGGATGTCATCGGGTTTTGTGTTGACTTCATTCCTCGGCCTTAAGAAGACAGGTCTCCCTAAATCGCGGTATGAGGGGAGATTTGGAAAAAGGCACGCTTGGAAGGACTCAATAATATGCGAGGACGGATATTCTTGGTCTCAAGCACACTACAGTTCTCTGAGAACTCTACCTTGGTGACCCGTATGTCGATGAACACAAGAACGATCTGCGCCCAAACACCCAGAGCGGTCGACGATCGGATTACATGTGAACACATCGGGACTTTCAGCAGTTGGTTGGAAACACGTCTCGGAGGTGACAACACTGTTTGTGATGAGCTATACTTGTTGTCGAGGACCATCTTATTGTTACAATTTGGAAAGGATCTGAGATAAATGGGAATACATTTTACACGATTGACCAAGATCAAAAGAGCACCAACCAAAACAGCGGTGTTCGCTTTGATGCAACAACCGAGAGGAAAGGACACATATTATGGTTACATAGTGGACATATGGGAACTTGACTACGGACATGATTTTAAGGTCCCTTTGTTTAAGTGTAAATGGGTCAATCTGTCGGGAGGCGTGCAGAGTAGACCCTTTATGCGGAATGACAACATGGATCTGAAAAATCTTGGGTACACCGACGAACCGTTCGTCTAGCCAATGATGTGGCACAGGTTATCTATGTGAAGGACATGTCTACCAGACCGAGAAAAAGAAACGATAAGGAAGCGAATACATCATACGATGAGCCAAAGCGCCACATAGTTCTTTCAGGAAAAAGGGGCATCGTCGGAGTGGAGGGCAAGACAGACATGTCTGAAGATTATGAAAAGTTTCATGAAATTCCTCCCTTCAAAGTCAACGCTGACCCCAGCATCCTGATAAACGGTGAAGATTATCCATGGTTACGGCGCAATAAGCAAATGACACAAGCGAAGAAAAAGTGAAGACTTTCTCCCGCAACTATTATGATGATACCATGCCACCTTTGTAACAGACAAATATGACACCATTGTCCGTTTTGTATATGCACATGCTATGTGGGTGAAATCATGATACAATGCCAACTTTCAACTTTTTCAGAGTTCATTTGAAACTAATGGCACTAACAGAAAGTTTATAATTTTTTTAAAACTAAAAGCAAAAAAGAACTAAAAAAAGAGCAAAAAACAAAAGAAAATAAATAATGCAGAAAACAAACAAAAAAACAGGAAAAAAATAAAAATAGCAACAATAAGTATTTTGTTGTAAGTAGAAACAAAATAAAATAAATAAATAAATAAAGAAAACAAAAGAAGTGTTTTCAAATTTGGAAACTAATGGCACTAACAGAAAGTTTATAATTTTTCTAAAACTAAAAGCAAAAAAGAATTAAAAAATAAAGCAAAAAACAAAAGAAAATAAATAATGCAGAAAACAAAACAAAAAAATGGAAAAAAATAAAAATAGCAACAATAAGTATTTTGTTGTAAGTAGAAACAATATAAAATAAATAAAGCAAGAAAGAAAACAAAAAAAGTGTTTTCAAATTTGAAAACTAATGGCACTAACAGAAAGTTTATAATTTTTCTAAAACTAAAAGCAAAAAGAGTTAAAAAATAAAGCAAAAAACAAAATAAAATAAATAATGCGAAAAAAACTGGAAAAAAACAAAAAAAAACTGCCACCTATTGGGCCACCACGGCCTGAATACGACTAGAAACCCAACCTGGGACAGGATTCAGGCCCACAAAAGGCCGAATAGGCCCACAGCAGCATATTGTGAGATTAGGCCCGAAAGCCTCCAGTTGAGAGGAGCTCGAGAGGGTGGGCGCAACAGCGTTTATAAACCACTCTCGAGCCCTCTCAACTAGCGAGGACTTTCGCCGTGCTGTGGGCACCACTGGGGCCTTTGGTCCCTGTTGGTGGCACCAACTAGGACTAAAGGGGGGCATTGGTACCGGTTTGTGGCACCAACCGGGACCAATGCCCCCAATCGGTTGGTGCCACCAACCGACCAAAGGTCGCCACCTCCCGCCCTTTGGGCTGCTGAAAAAGGCCTTTGGTCGGTTGTTGGCACCAACGGGACTAAAAATGCACTAGTCCCGATTGGTTTCACGAACAGGACCAATGCTCTTGCTATATATACATCACTTAGCAGTTTCGACCAAATCCCCCACTTCTCCCGACGCCCTGCTCCTCCTCGTCGCGTCGCCACCCGACGCCCCTACTCCACCTTGCCGTCGCCGCCGCCACCGACGCCGTCAGCTGCTCGCGCTTCGCGTCGTCGTCGCCGCCATCGACGCCGTCAGCTGCTCGCCTTGCCCGTTAGTGCCGCCCCTGTGAGCATAGCCTGCTCCCGCGCCCCTCCGTCCTGCGCCCAAGCGCGTCCGCCGTCTGCCGCCCTGCCTGCTTGTGATCGCCGCTCGCCGCCGCCCATCTGCCGCCGGCCTTGCCTCCTCCTTGCCCTGCATTTTTCATAGCATTTTTTTGTATTTTTTGTGTATATGTATTTGTATGTGTATATATGTGTACATGTTCATAGTATTTTTTTCATAAGTTTATTTTTTTTGTTCATTGCATTTTTTTCATATATATAATGTATATATGTATGTGGTAGCTATATGATGAATGGATGTGGCTATGTATGTATGAATATAATGTTCATAGCATTTTTTTTGTTTATATATGTTTTTTCATATATGTATTAATTTTTTATTTAGGTTGTTAGCAGATATCGATTTTAGGTTAGTGTAGAGGAAAAAGTAAAATAAGGAAAAGGAAGAAAAGAGGAAGAAGGAAGAAGGAAGAAGAAGAAGAGAAAGAAGGAGAGGAAAAAGGGAATTATAGGAGAAGAAGAAGAAAGGAATACAGGAGAAAGAAGAAACTTCAACACGAGGGGGGGGGTACCGATACCCCCTCCACGATAACATTATTTTCCCATGTATATGTATGTGACGTCGTTGTCGATATAACCCCCTCCCAGAAAACTTCGACATGAGGGGCGGTCGATATATATACCCCCTCTCGACCGTGATAACTTATACCACGGCAGCACCCCCCTCGGCCGTCTCGCTCGACCAAAACTCTCGAGGACACCCAAACCCTAGAGAGAAAACGATGTTGGTCTCCTACCCCCTCCCGCCGTGCCCCTACCCGACAAATTAACTCTCTCGAGGCCACCCAAATTTACCAAGTTAAAAGAGCGTTGTCGTCGAGGCCACCCCAAACCCATGAAGCGTTGTGTCGAGGCCACCCCAAACCCTAGAGAAGCAGCGTCGAGGCCACTAACATGATTCCTTATTGTGATTAGCTAGCTAGTTCTACGATTGCCACTAATATATATCCATCTGTACCATGTTTAAATAATAATTGACATGTTGTAAATATTTGCAAAAACTATGGAGCACTCCCGAGACAAAGCAATAGAAGCGATGTTGGGGGACATAATCGCACAAGGAAGTGATGTCGTTGCATCATTTCTCAACGACACCGATGGTCAGGAAGGACTGGGTGAAGAAGAAGGCTATGTTCATGATGGCTCAGGCCCAATGCCGGTAAAAGAAGAGGGCTATGTTCATGATGGCTCCGGTGACCCAATGGAGGTACAAGAAGGAGACCGTGCTGACTGCTCCGGTGACCGAACCGAGTCCGGCCAGGTATATATATATTAGTTAGGCCCGTGCTGACTATTTAATTGATGCATTCATTGTTTTGGTATATGTACACATATTAATTAACTCTCGCCTTTCTTCCTTTTTCTAGCCCTCCAGATCGAGCACAACTTCGGTAAGGGGACGAGGCCCGAAGAAAAAGTTGAGCTCGGATGAAAGGTTTGAGATCATAGGAATCACGCCCGACGGTGAACCGATTGAACCCATCCGGACAATGAATGCATTTTCTGCTCAGTGCGGGGTTCTTGTTAGGGACAAGATCCCTATCAGCATCCAGCAATGGTATAAGCCTAAGGAGGAAGACCATGAGGTGTCTTATGTCAATGATATGCAGAAAGATGATCTTTGGACTGAGCTGAAGGCAAATTTCACCCTACCGCCAGAGGAGGATCAGGAGAAGCCAGTTAAAGAGCAATTAATCAAGTCTTGTGCTCTTAAGAAGATGGCAAGCCTATTCAGGAGGTGGAGGAATGAGCTGAACAAGTTTGTCGACAAAGCAGAGACACCAGAATTCATCGGCAAATATGAGAAGATCAAAGATCATTGGCCCGCATTTGTGGCCCACAAGACATCAGAAAAGAGTAAGAAGATGTCGGTAACAAACAAGCAAAATGCTGCGAAGAAGCAGTTTCACCATCGCACGGGGTCAGGTGGCTACCTCAAAGCCCGGCCTAAGTGGTCAAAGGCTGAGAATGATCGCTTGATAAAGGGATCGAACCAGAGACAATGGCTGGCGAAACCGTTGCGGACTTGGTTCTTGGGCTGGCGGAACCTTGGACCTATGTGGAAGTGCCGTTGGACGGATGAGCAAGCGAAAATACCATCAAGAGGCGGCACTATATCAATGCAGCGCGGCAAGGGACGTTCGTTCCAGACAGGGAGAAGGACGAGCTCACGATGGCCCTCGGGAATCCTGAGCACCCTGGACGGACACAAGGCATGCCAGTCTCCATTCCGTGGAAGGTTGGTTTTCCGGACGGAGGGGGTTACAAAACCCAAGAGAGGAGGAAGAAACTGGAGCAGAGCCAACTGCAGGCGCTGCACGAAAGGGTAATGGGGCTAGAGGAATGAGAAGCAGATCACAGCAAATGACCTGCCAAAGCTTCCCCCGAAGCTACCCCGCCATCTCAGCGGAGAAGCAGCGTGGCTTCCACCGAGCTGCTTCAGCCGGAGCATGTCTTGACGGCTCCTGCCAGCTATCCCATGGATGCTATCACGGAGTCTCAAAATTGCCACATTATGACGCGATGGATGAATACGAAGGTCAAGGCGGCTCTTGGCTGTGTTTATCCTACTGAACCCTGTGCAACTTTTCACTGCCGGCCAATTCCAGAAGGATATGCTAGGGTGATGGTGGATGAAATAACGGAGGGATTTGAGGACCTCCAGCTTGACCACCCTACCGGAGAAGGGGAGACTAGGTTGGGTTCTGCTCTGAAGACTCCATGCCTATGGCGGAAGGAGCTCATCAACCTTCCGAACTGGACGCCTCCGCCTCCTCCTCCTCCGGCGAGTCAGGGCACTCCGCGTCCTCCACCAACTCCTCCGGCAATACAGATACGTTCCACCTCTTAAGCCTCTAGAGAAGTTACCGTACGAGAGGACCGAGGAGGAAAACGTGGCGATCGTGCAGACCCACGTGAAGGACTTCTTTGAAGGGGTGAAAGCAAAGAGACATCCAACTCCGGAGGAGAAGGTAGAGTCGGTGAAAGCAAAGCGCACTCGATGCCACGAGGAAACCGGCAAAGTCTCCGCCGAGAACCAACTATGAGCGCATTCTTGAGCAGACATATCTCCAAGTGGAGCGGTCGGAAATCTTGTCGGACATCAAAGGTCAAGAGAACGAGCAGCTGCAAAAAGTTGCCTAGCTCGCGAACAAGCAAATCAATCGTGCCCCCGCTCAATGTGTCTAGCGGCGACATAAATCGCTAATGCTCGAGGATGGTGGTCGGTTATGGCAATCTATCAGATTACTGCTGACGATCAACTTCTTGATTTCATGGAGGTGGGCGAACACAGATCTGATACGGAAGCCTCTCGTCAAAGATGAAAAATCTCTAACAACGATGATGCAAAGATTCCATAATTGGTACATGAAAACCTGCGAGAGAGTCAGGGGGACGAATAGTTTGTATCTGAACATTAAAGAGGAGCACGACCTCATTGGAACTGATCATTGTGTGTTCCATTTGAGGAGTTCTTGCGTTCTTCAATCAAAAGGCCCTCGATAAATTAACGGTCTTTTGCTCTTCTGTAAGTACTATTTCTATCATTAAGTCTCTATATATAGCTCTGCTCTTTCATTGCATATTAATTATCCTCAATATATTATGCAGATTGAAGATCGTCGCGTGCAGAATACAAGAAATGTATGATATTGGGTTCATTAACACAAATATCATAGATGATATGCAAGTTAAAAAGCACGCCGAAGAGGCCGAGGCCAACTTGCTACAATCGTTGATCAAAAATGAAAACAAAGATACCATACTCTTTCCTTACAACTTCAAGTGAGTGTTACTGTCGTGTGCATATTCGGTTTCCCTTATTACTCGAGCGAGGTTATAGTAATGTAATTGATGAGTTATGCATGCGTGCGCAGCTACCACTATGTTCTTCTAGATATTAAGCTTGAGCGGGGATAGTAACCGTCTTAGACTCGAGACGAAAAGATCCCGAAACCTATGCGGACATGACTGAATTGCTCAACAAGTAAGTTCAATCGATCATTATCGCACCATATCGGCAATTTTTTGTTCATTTCCTGATATCTCAATTAATAATAATTACTTTCTTTGTCTTGCAAGGTTTGGAAACAGTTCACCGCAGAAGCTCCGGGACTGCCGAAGGAGCTGCGATATACATACCCGAAAGTAAGTACTACTGGCTAGCTAGTTGCGCGCATCTCCCGTTGATTCTATAGCTATACTTTCATCAATGCCATTTATAATGCTTCATTATCAGTTTGATTGACCTCTATTTCTCGTAAAGTGCTTGTGGCAGGAACAAGGGAATGATTTCTGTGGATACTACGTGTGCGAGTTCATCTACAACGCGACTTTGAAAAATAAGCGGGGCTACTCTAAAAGACAATATGAAGTGCGTAAGCAATAATATTCACAATTTCATTTTATTACACCATCATTTCTATTGAGTTTCATTCATATATATGTATTAATTAACCCCCTTCTTCAAATTAGACATGGCAGATGCAGAATGAACTCCTAGAACAAGATTGCATGAAAGCAATTCAAGAGGAATTGGCGGGATTCTTTCTTGACCACGTCATCAATAAAGCCGGAGAATACCATGTAGAAGTTGATTTCAATTGCTAGGGGATTGTAATTAAGAGATCTTACATATTGTATATGTATGTAGCGATGGCGTCGGATAGAATATCTGAAAACTTGTTGTTCGACCAATCTCTCGGAGAAGGAGAGGTCGATCGATCACTTCTCTCGGTATGCATGACGAACTTCTGTACTTAATGGTTCCCTTCATTTGCTTACTAGCTAGCGTATCGAGGTCCTCTCTATGTATAGTACGTAGCATCAACCAAGCACGGACATAAGAGAGGACACTTCTCTCTATTAATTAGCTAGCTAACACAATATATGAAACACCTAAATTAACCCCCCAAAACCCCCAACCCCCCCCCCTTTCAAAAAAACCAAAAACCCCAGCCACTGAAATGCTGACGCGTGGATGCCTTTTGGTCTCGCCTAGTGCCACCAACCGGGACCAAAGGCCCCCCCTGCCTGGGCTCGGCGCACCGGCCACGTGGAGGACCATCTGTCCCGGTTCGTGTTAGAACCGGGACTAAAGGGGGGAGGTATATATTAGTAACAACCCATTAGTCTCGGTTCATGAACTAGGAATAAAAGCTCTTACGAACCGGGACAAATGCCCCCTTTTCTAGTAGTGAACTAACACTAGGCACTAGGTCAATATGTTAGTCCAGGAAAATCATATAAAAGTGCAGCAAATTCATACAAAATTATACTAAACATGGCATGAATACTTCCTAAATTATAGATACATTGGAGATGTATCAGTGTGCTCGAGGCAGAAGTTCTCTTTCTGGATGAACACAGGGGTAGGTTTTACCGAAAAATATGGTCGTGTCCCCGGTAGGTCCGGAGTGGTGGCTACTTTGGAGCTGTCAAAGCTCTCTTGGAAGAATGTCGTTTCCTTGTATGTTATGGACAACTCCTGGTCTTCATGAAAGATTGGGTCGGTGTCTCGGTGTTAGGTCCCCGGCACAGGCGCAAGGCTCATCAACTCCTCGGCCCAGAGTCTCCATTGGTGGTTCAATACATTGCAAATAAAAGGTTTGGAGGAGACTTACTTTGTCGCCGGGATTGTAGTAAGACAAGCTGTCGGTGTACTAAGGTAGGGGTACCTCAGTACCCCAACTTGTGCACGGGCAGCTGGAGTTCCCCGCAGCCAGATCCACCAAATGCTTGCCGGAGACCATCTCCGCTCTACACCAAGCCGTTCAAGAACAAAGTATATAAGATAGAAGCTCAAGACCCCGGCAAGAGGAGCTTGCCGGGAAGGCCATTCCAGGCTCAAGGCTACATTACCCGTACAAGGTCCCGGCGAGAGGAGCTCCTGGGGACTAGAAGAATATATCGCAGAAGACACGCCTCGGCGCGCCTTTGGCGAGACCGAGGAAGCGGCAAGTCACAGAGCCGACAAGCCCGGGCGGCAAGATCAAGGCCCGGCAAGGTGCTTGCCGGGAGAGCTATGCTACGTGCCGCATTCAGCTCATCGCCCGCAGCGTCGCCTCCGGCCTTCTCGAGAGCGCGTGGCGGTGGGCTGCTGCATGAGGAATCGGTGGCACTCCACGGTGGTGGCCGCCGCCGTGGCGGAAGGAGACGCAATGGCGGGAGCTTTTGGGCGGCGGCGACGGCATTTAATGCTCTTGTCCCCCTCTGTCAAAAGTAGGTAGAAAGCCAGTAGTGCCTTTGTTCCCCCTTGTTCCAACTACCACCTCTTTTACGTTTTACCCCTCTACCTCACGTTGACACTGTCGGTGACCCCTTGCCCTATAAAGGAGGCCCATGCACAAGCGTGGGGGTTCCACGACCGGGCTACTCTCGCGAGGGATCGTTCGTCACTCTCGCGTGAAGGTTCGAACCCCAGCAACTCTAGCGCTGAGGATTCGGCGGTTTCACACACCACTCCACCGTTTGCTCGCATTCTTGAGCAAGATCTAATACAACACAATGCAGCGGTAGGGTTTTACGCGACCATCGCGGCCCGAAGCTGGGTAAAAATCTCCCGCGTGCATCGCCTCGATCTGCTCTCCGCGCAGCCTCCGCCCCCGTACCGAACACTCAAAGGGGCCCCGGCCCCATAGGTGCCGCGCCACCCATCGGCTGCGACATCTGGCGGCGCCCGGTAGAAGCGTCGAGGTTATCGAACCTGATCCGGCGTCAGCGCCAAAGCCTCTTCATCAACCTCTCCGGCTTCGCCAGCTTCGCCGACAAGCTGCGCCATGGCCCCGAGCGAGAGCTTGGTCGCGAACCCATCTCCGTCTTCCCGCCGCCACCGAGCAACGGCGGCGGAGGAGCGCCCGGTGGAAGGTGGACACCGGCGAGGGCGCTCGCGGTGCCACAGATCGAGGGCAGGGCGGAGGACGCGCCTCGGCCTCCATAGATCCGTCCACTCCAGCATATATAGCGGCCCGGCGGCGCCATACCACGAGAGGTGGTGTCCGCCGGTAGGGCAAAACAGCAGCGGGGTTCGCGGGGCGCTCGGACTGCTGTCCATGCATGAGTAAAGCGAAGAGGTCGAGGCAGGTTCTGCTCCCCTAACATTGTTAGGGACCCGAGTGTATCCGGCCCCTCGCACCGCTTCGCTCCGCTCCCCTCGGCCCGACAGCGCCTATCCACAGGCGTTACGATGTCGTCGAAAGACGCGCTTCTCGAGCTCTAAGTCCGGCAAGGGCGGCTCGTGCTCCATCCGACAAGCGTACCTCCTCGGGAGCGATAAGCCAGTGAGGACAGCTTTGGTGTTAAATCCGGCAAGCGCGCCTCCCGGGCGCGCGCCGCCGCCATGGGCGCACCATTGAGCTCCACCAGCGAAAAAAAGAAAAAGAAAAGCTAAGTCGCTCGAGCCTTCGTGCAGAGCACTCTTTTAATTTCATACTTTTATATGTTATACCCCTCGCGCTTTCGTCCTTTGTACGCGAAACCTGTGCGCGGAGGAGCCTGCTTGTGGATGGTCGCACCCTTGCTTCGCTTCGAACATGCTCAACGAGTTAAGAGTAAGCCGCGACCAGCTTCGCGCTCTCGTTTCGTTTCGAGCCTGCTCAGCAAGTTAAGTGCGTCGCGGCCAGACACGGCAAGGTTGCTTGCGGGGCGACACCAATAAGCGGGCTGCGGCGTTCCGCACTCAGCAAGCGTGTTGAGCACCGGCAAGTTACCTAGAAGCGTAGGGTGAAAGCTCACAAAGGATGTAGGGCGGAGGGTATAGCGTGGCGAGTCATGCCGTGAAAGCGTCGTCCGTATGAGAGACTTGGGCGCAAGAGGAGCCAAGTCGTGGCCCGATTCGCGTGCTTGTTTTGTTTCCGAGTCCGCTTAACAAACACAAGTGTGCTGCAGCACCCTTATCTTGCTTCGAGCCACGCTTCAGCAAGTTAAGCGTCATAATTGGCCCGACAAGGTTGCTGCGGGCGACACCACCAGCGGGCTGTCCCGACAAGCGTGTTCGCCCCGCAAGCTCCCCAAGCGTGAAGTACAAACATCTGAAGGACAAAGCCGGCATCATATTGCTTAGCCAAGATTTATATACACATGCACATACATGTGCGTTGAGCAATTGCATATCTACCTCAGCTATTTTCATGGCTAAAATTGCAGCAACAAGTAGGAACCAAAAGATCGCACCCGCGCCTAGGGCCCGGCGAGTCGAGTGGTCGCCGGGGCTGCGGATGCCAAGGTTCTTCTTGGCGAGCCAACCTCGCTGGGGCTGCGAGCATCGAGATTCGTCTCCGGCAAGCTAGTGTCGCCGGGGGCTGCGATTTCAGATAAGTTTTTCATCCCTCATCATGCATCCTCTCATGGACCGGGAGATGCGGGACTGCGTCTTTGAACGATCGTGTCTTGTAAAAACCCGTGCGTGGAGGAACCGAAGTCGTGACCCGATTCGTGCTTGGTTTGTTTCGAGTCCGCTCAACAAACCCAAGTGTGCCGCTGCACCTCTATCTTGCTTCGAGCCTGCTCGGCAAGGTGAGCGTCATAGCCCAGCCCGACAAGGTTGCTTGCCGGAAGTGACACCACCAGCGGGCTGTCCATGATGTCGCTAAGCGTGTTTTCGCCCGGCAAGCTCCCGATAGCGTAAGAACACACAAGGCACGCAGTTCAATTAACAGACTCAGTCCGGCAAGCATTCCCCTCTTTTCATTAAAACATCCAATTTAGTACAAGTCCATAGAGGATGAAAAACATGATGGAGAGGATTACAAGTTCTTAAATGCAGCTAAATGCCCGAGGGCTTACAATTTGAAAAGATAAGGTGCCGTGATCCTCTCCTGCTTCTCTGTTAGGGAGTTGGGAGGTAGGTCAAGAGCCCCGGCAAGATAAGCTTGCCGGAGAGAGACCCGGCAAGAGGAGCTTGTCGGGGAAGGGCGAAGGGCGCCTAGGAGGCGTGGCGGTGGCGCCCCGCCGTGCCGCAGAGGCAGCGCAAGGTGGCGGGCATGGGGAGCGCATGCCGGGAGCCGATGACAAGTCCCTGAAGGCCACGGAGAGCCACGGCGCGCGAAGACCCCAAGAGAACACCCGGGGCGGCCGGGAGCTTGGCGGAGGCAGGCGTCGGAGGCAGAGCTTGAAGGCAGGGTAGTGGGACGTCAAGACGCTCTCGAGGCTACTCGCTCTCGCTGCGGCGTAGCGGCGTTGCCGCCCTCCCCTCTTCCTCTTCTGCTGCCTCTCGCCAACCGCCCAAGGAGGCGGCCCGGGTAGTTCAGAGACCGGCAACCCAGAAGATGGGGTTGCGGTGGCGCCTGAGGCAGCGGTGTCCGGCGCCTAGTCGGGCCCGCCATCCCTCGTCGCCGCTGTCGCTCTCCTCCTCGTCACTTTCGCTCGAGGAAGGCCTTCGCTATCCGAGGAGCTGTCCACACAGCAGCGCACCGGGTTCCATAGCCGCCGAAGACCTTGGCGGCGAGAGGTCACCATCCGATAACAGAAATGGAGGTGAACCCGCCGTCAAGCTATGGATCCGGCGAACGTCTTCCACCCTCGGTCGAAGAACATCACGCCGGGGCTGGGGACACGACACTCACCCGAGTGCCGCTGATCCGCAGCCCCTCATGCGTAACTCCATCACGTCGGCGGATCCGGCCCCATTGCGTCCATGACGGGGCGGCAACCGGCGACGACGAGGCGCCCGGCGAAGCTTGATGAAGAACTCCCAGGGGTCATCTCCGGTGTGGACCGCGCCGTGGTCAGGAGACGCCGGAGGAGACGGGGGAGGCTCCTCACCTCGACCGCCTCTCCCTCGACCGCCTCGGCCACGCCCTCGGCCTCGACCGCGGCCACGCCCCCTCCCTCTCCCTCTCGTGGCCGGCTCCGCCGCCACGGGAGTAGGATGGGGAATGGTGCGCTGCCTAGAAGCAACCCGCGCCGCCACCGTCGAAGAGCCGGGATTCCCTCCTTCCATGGCGGCAAGAAGAACAGAAGACGAAGGCGAAGGGAGAAATGGATGAGTGTGGCCGTTGTGCACCCCTTCCGCCCTATTTAAAGGGGCGAGGTGGGGACTCAACCGCCCCGCTCAACCAATCAGGAAGCGAGGAGGCGGAGGAGGCGGGGCCGACTCGCCCTCTCCGCCCGTGGTGGCTCGGTCTCCCCCTTCGCCGCCCGACCCCCATGCATGAGGGCAGCGTGGCGGCGGGCCGGGCGGCAGGTGAAGCGACCCGCTCTGCGCCACGATCACGGGTGGGTGCCTTAAAGGCTGCATCGCCGCCCACATCTCCACAGCGCCGCAATCGGCGCGTGCCGTTCTGGAGAGGAGGCGACAGATCTGGCAGCAGATTCGACGGGCCGTGGGCTTGCGCAGCGCGTGCGTGCTGTCTTGGGCCTGGCCCAACAGCGCTCGGCACCGTGTATGGCCCAGGCCCGGGGGCTCCTGTCGGTGTACTAAGGTAGGGGTACCTCAGTACCCCAACTTGTGCACGGGCAGCTGGAGTTCCCGCAGCGAGATCCACCAAATGCTTGCGGAGACCATCTCCGCTCTACACCAAGCCGTTCAAGAACAAAGTATATAAGATAGAAGCTCAAGACCCGGCAAGAGGAGCTTGCCGGAAGGCCATTCGAGGCTCAAGGCTACATTACCCGTACAAGGTCGGCGAGAGGAGCTCGCTGGGGACTAGAAGAATATATCGCGAAGACACGCCTCGGCGCGCTGCCCAGCGAGACCGAGGCGGCAAGTCACGAGCCGACAAGCCCCGGGCCGGCAAGATCAAGGCCCGGCAAGGTGCTTGCGGGGAGAGCTATCTACGTGCCGCATTCAGCTCATCGCCCCGCGTCGCCTCCGGCCTTCTCGAGACGCGTGGCATGTGGCTGTCTGCATGAGGAATGCGGTGGCACTCCACGGTGGTGGCTTCGCCCGTGGCGGAAGGAAACGCAATGGCGGGAGCTTTTGGGGCGGCGGCGACGGGCATTTAATGCTCTTGTCCCCTCTGTCAAAAGTAGGTAGAAAGCTTTGTAGCTGCCTTTGTTCCCTTGTTCCAACTACCACCTCTTTTACGTTTTTAACCCTCTACCTCACGTTGACACCTGTCGGTGACCCCTTGCCCTATAAAAGGAGGCCCATGCACAACGTAGAGGGGGTTCCACGACTGGCTACTCTCGCGAGGGATCATTCGCCACTCTCGCGTGAAGGTTCGAACCCCTGGCAACTCTAGCGCCTGGGATTCGGCCGGTTTCACACACCACTCCACCGTTTGCTCGCATTCTTGAGCAAGATCTAATACAACACAATGCAGCAGTAGGGTTTTACGCGACCATCGCGGCCCGAAGCTGGGTAAAAATCCCCCGCGTGCATCGCCTCGATCTGCTCTCCGCGCAGCCTCCGCCCCCGTACCGAACACTCAAAGGGGCCCCGGCCCCATAGGTGCCGCGCCACCCATCGGCTGCGACACAAGCCATCTATAGACTTCCTCTTAGCAAAATCCGTGGCTTCACGCTTATATAAGCTAGCTATGATCATGCCGAAGGCTACGTCATTAGCAAAGCTTCTTCGGATCGACTGGGTCGCGCCGTTGGTTCCAATGTACATACACAATGGATGTTGTCATTGCCGAAGAGGTTGGATTCTTTGGTCGATGGTCGTTGCCATCACATCTATAATGGTGAGGCTCGTATTTGTCAGGCACCTCACCTTCGCTATGAGACGAGCCACATCAGCATTGTCCTATTGAGCATTCCTCCGTGGTCTCTAGCTATAGAGCTTCTTCGGAGGATCCGAAGAGAAGGGAAGCCTGGGATGAGCTGGCTCATGTAATGGTACATCATCCATGTAGAACAATTTCGACACCCACGTGTCAACTTCTCGAAGAGTGCCGATGGGGTAGCCGGTTCTGACTATTCTTCATACCTCGGCAGCTCCTACCTCATGTAGTTTCTTGTCTCGACAACAGGGCATCACATAGAAATATTGTCGCCACAGCCCGAAGTGACCTCGCATCCGAGGTACATGTCACACAGGGAGATGAACTACATGGTGTGTAAGATCGAATTGGGAGTCAGGTGATGGATTTGACTCCGTATAACACAATTAAACCACAAAGGGAAGGGTGGATTGGAAATCCTAGCCCATGGAGGAGGAAGGGAACGAAGCATACCCGGTCATCCCCATGGAGGATGGGATACCCATCGATGTGTCTGCTTATCAATGGATATTAGGACCGGACGAGTCGAGGCAAAATCTGGATCTGGTAAGTACCCTTCAGTAGAGAGTCTGTTCAACTAGAGCCGCGTGATGAAACAGCTTCCCCAGTCACCATTGAGGGGACCGTGTGGGTGCTTGGAGAGCCAGCATCATTCTCCATTGATGGAAGCTCTCAAGCTCGACTTTTGGGAAGGGGAATGGTATAGAATGGCAAAAGGGGGGAGGAAGTCCAAGACGTGCTTGGTTGTAAAGACGAGCTTCGTACGGGTTAAATAAAGCCAACAAAGGTGATGCTTTGACATCTGGCCATAAAGGCAGCATGATTCCGCAAACAGCATAGCACGCGAGGAGACGTGAGGTGGAGCTTGGGCCAGAGAAGAGCTCGGCGAATCAATATGGATACTCGAAAGAAGACGTGGGATCTTGCCTGCCAAGCCGAAGATCGTTCCGAGTCAAAGATCATCCAACTGAAGACATTACCTGATGAAGGTTGTCAACCTCAGCTTCAAAGACAAGTTCGGGGGATACTAACGGTGTCCTAGACTTGGGTGTCCTAGCCAAGCCGGACTAATGGATGGGCCAGACCACCATCCCGTTAAGGAGGCGAGACTCCGGAGGCCTCCAAAGACCGGCAACCGAAGACTTGGCATGTACTTCAAGAATATCTGATTAGATTTGGAAAGTAATTTCTTAGATGGAAACCAACCATGTGTAACCCTAGATACCACTGGTTCCTATATAAAGAAGAGGGTTTAGTACATAGAGGCCAGCCATACACACATTCATACATTCATCACAACCATAGGGTTTAGACCACAACTCATGATCTCGAGGTAGATCAACTCTATACCTTGATACTTCAATAATATAAGCAGGAGCTGGACGTAGGGTTTTACCTCCATAGAGACGGCGCAAACTCGGGTAAACTTTGTGTGTGTTCTCTCTTATTACCCATTGATCCAATCTAACAGCTCGGTCCCCCCTAGCTGAGATCTGCTGGTTTTGACAACGACAATCCATTTAGTGCATTTCTAGATGTTTATCAGGGCTTGCTGAAATTTGAACAAGTGTGTTGAATGTTGGTCCTAAAAATAGGGAAAAAATCATTTTAAGCTTTTGAATTGGTGGTGTAGGTACTGGGAGGAACTAAAGTTAAAAGTCTGAACCATCTGGTAGGAGTGGTCAACCTTGCTAGTTTAACCACATTTTGGAAAAAAAATCAAACAAAAAACCTCAATACTGAAATCCTTTTGAATTGAGCCATCTTATGTGAAGTAGTTAGTGAGAAAAACAATAAACTTGCAATACCACAAGTTTGAAAGAAAAACTTCACAAAAAACTTCCAATAATGTACATGTTGCAATGTTTTGGTAAGCTTTGCAAGTGCATGATAAACTCATTCTATGTTGACCTATTTTTGGTTGTTTTTGCATGTTGCACCTTTTTAAGTAAGTTATGCATGTTGCTCCTTTTTAAGTAAGTTTTGCATGTTGCTCTTTTTAGGTAAGTTTACATGCTGCATTGTTTTTTGAGCATGCGAAAGCCAGTCGACGTAGGAAATCCTAAACGCATCATGTACCAACTTAGTAAGCACATTCAAACAAAAGTTAATGGCACGATTAAGCTTAGCAAATCTTAGTATAGCAACATCATACTATTTTTAGTTAACATTGGGCATCCACATGTCACATCCTCGACACTGCCTAGAAGGGAGTTGGAGATGCTTAAGATGGTGAGCCAGGTGGCGGTGGGACCATTAAGCATTCTTCTCAAACAGAGCCTACAGTTTATGCTACTCCACCACTATTGGGACAATCTTGTAGCCCGGCTTGGCCTCCAAGCTGAGCAGTAGCAGATCCTCCCCGACATCAGCTTCCAGCAGCTCCTAGCCATCCATCTTCTCGTCCTCGTTGTCCATTGGAATGGTTAGATTCATGTCTGTCGGCAAAGGATGAGCGATGATCTCCATACCCCTCTCATAGCCCACCTCTTCCACAACCTCCTTCTGGGAAATGTTGTTCAAACCCCCTGGTAGTTGTCATCTTCTCCATCTTCCTCCTGCTCCTCATCAGAATCCTCGTCCTACTCCTCGTTAGAATCCTCTTCCTCCTCCTCATCAGAATCCTCTCCCTCCTCTTCCTTTTCGGACTCCTGTTCCTCCTCCTCCTCATCATCATCAGCATCCTCCTCTTCTGTTTCCTCGTTGACGACATCAACCATATGCAAATTCGCTGGCCCTTCCAGCTGTGGATTCAGCGATAAGAGCCAGGAGCGGTACTTATACCAGCAAGCGCGCTGTCCATGATCCGGCACTCCATCGCCTTTGTCGTTTCCCAAAGGAGAATCTCCATTGAGATTGCACCCTTGTCCTTAGGAAGCATTCACTTCAATTTGTCTGATGTCACTCTAAGGTCAGGCCCAGCGAGTGGAACTCGAGATCTTTCTCGCCTAGAAACGAGGGCCATATTTCCTTGCACTTGGCCAACAACTGGTCGTCTCTGGCACAAAACTCTTCCATAGCCCTCTTCCATCCAGGTACAGCTAGCAATCAATCAAATATGAAATTCCAAAATCAAATTATTAAAAAAGAAATCGATTATAAGGATAAAAATTAACATAGATATAAAATGGGATCCTATGAATGATCCTAATTTGTAGGGTTTTATATTTTTCAAACTAGTTACCACTATCACGAATCCAATCCTAAATAAACTTCCGTACTATTTGCAAATTGGAGCAGCTCAACAAACAACAATTCAATCGCCCATTCAGTCGACTAATCCTAATTGCTAGGGTTTCAATTATAAATGTACTTGTCGCCCAACTATATCGGATGGTTCCTGTGGATTGTGACGTATCACCAGGTCGCTTCGCCATGGGAGCTCAGACGGATTGTCAGAGTAAGTGGCGGGACTACTAGGGCATGGCAGCAGCGGGACCGTTACGGGAACGGCTGTGGCTACTAGGGCTTGGGGTAGGCTATTTCACAGAAAGAAAGTGATAGCTCACCCAGCCTAGGTGATGAGGACATGGAGGCCATAGTTACACCCACAACCCCTACTACTATACCTATTGGATCGATTAGTATAGATTGTGCATCAGAATCCTCCTATTGTGACAATCTTGCAGCCCGGCTTGGCCTGCAAGCTGAGCAGCAGTAGATCCTCCCCGACATCAGCCTCCAGCAGCTCCTAGTCATCCATCAGCTCATCCTCGTCGTCCACTAGAATGATCAGATTCATGTTTGTTGGCAAAGGATGAGCGATTATCTCCATACCCCCTGATATCCCAACTCTTCTGCAACCTCCTTCTAGGAGATGTTCTTCAAACCCCCTGGTAGTTGTCATCTTATGCATCTTCCGCCTGCTCGTCATCAGAATCCTCCTCCTACTCCTCGTTAGAATCCTCTTCCTCCTCCTCCTCATCAGAATCCTCTCCCTCCTCTTCCTTGTCGGACTCCTGTTCCTCCTCCTCCTCCTCCTCATTGTCTTCATCCTCCTCTTCTGTTTCCTCATTGACAAAGTCAATCATATGCAAATTCGCTGGCCCTTCCATCTTTGGATTCAACGACGAGAGGCAGGAGCGGTACTTATACCAGCGAACTCGTTGTCCACGATCAGGCACTCCATCGCCTCTGTCGTTTCCCAAAGGAGAATCTCCATTGAGATTGCCCCTTGTACTTAGGAAGCATTGACTTCAATCCGTTTGTTGTCACTTCTAAGGTTAGCCCCAGCGAGTGCAACTCGAGATCTTTCTCGCCTAGAAATGAGGGCCATATTTCCTTGCACTTGACCAACAACTACTCGTCTCTGGCGCAAAACTCTCCCATAGCCCTCTTCCATCAAGGTACAGCTAGCAATCAATCAAATATGAAATTTCCAAATCAAATTATTAAGAAAGAACTCGATTATAAGAATCAAAATTACCAGATATATAAAATGGGCTCCTATGAATGATCCTAATTTGTAGGGTTTTTATTTTTTTCAAACTAGTTACCACTATCACGAATCCAATCCTAAATAAACTTCCATACTATTTGCAAACTGGAGCAGCTCAACGAACAACAATTCAATCGCCCAATCGCCCATTCAATCGACTAATCCTAATTGCTAGGGTTTCAATTATAAATGTATTTGTCGCCCAACTATATCGGATGGTTCCTGTGGGTTGCGACGTATCACCAGGTCACTTCACCGTGGGAGCTCAGACAGATTGTGAGAGTGGGCGGCGGGGCTACTATTGCATGGCAGTGGCTGGACTGCTACGGGAACGACAGCGGCTACTAGGTGGGGATGCGGCTGCTCGCTTGGGGTAGGCTATTTTACACAAAGAAGGCGATAGCTCACCTAGCCCAGGTGATGAGGACATGGAGGCCATAGTTACACCCACAGCCCCTACTACTATACCGGATCGATTAGTATAGATCGTGCATGCCAGCAGTGGCGAAGGCAGAAATAATTTCTAGATATGGCGGAGTTTATAAAGGTGAAACCCATATATAATACGCCTACAATTATAATTTTCTTTATGAAAATACTAGATACATATGATTTTGTGTTCAGCTAGTACAACCAAAATCCAAACATAATTATTACTTTTCAAGTCGAGGCAACAAAATTTGCCTTAGAAACTAAGGTTGAATTTCAGTTCTCAATTATGTTCTTACTCTTCTTCTTCTGTGCCTTCTTCATACTAGCCCAATTGTCCTTGGCTCCTAGCATGTCACGCCCAAGATGCGACCCTATCCTAAAGCAACTCGAAGGTCCCACCAAGGATAGAAGCGCATCTTGAAGACGCTTTTGCAAGGTGGATATCATTACATCAACATTACATAATAGATGGGGATACATACAAGAGGCATGCAATGCCACACGAATAAATCAATACATCATACATAAGACCAACATCCGACTACGGATGAAACACAAGCAAGCTCAAGCGACATCCACCACCTTTAGCCAGGCTGCCGACACTGGAACCTATCCCTGATCGAAGAAGAAGCGGAAGAAGAACTCCAAAACAAGCAAGCATCGCTCTCGTCGTGATCATCGCATAACACTGTACCTGCAATTGTTGTTGTAGTAATCTGTGAAACCACGAGGACTCAGCAATCCCATTACCATGGGTATCAAGACTAGCAAAGCTTAATGGGTAAGGAAGGGGTAAAGTGGTGAGGTTACAGCAGCGACTAAGCATATATGGTGGCTAACATATGCAAATAAGAGCGAGAAGAGAGCAAATGGAACAGTCGTGAAGCTAGCAATGATCAAGAGGTGATACTGAACTCCTACTTACGTCAAACATAACCCAAAGACCGTGTTCACTTCCCGGACTCCGCCAAGAAGAAGTTGATGCGTTTGATGCGTTTGATGCGTTTTAATTCGGATCTGGTGTCAAGTTATCTACAACGGACATTAACAAATTCCCATCTACCACATAACATGAGCACGGCTCTCGAAAGTTTAAACCCTGCGGGGTGTCCCAACATAGCCCATGATAAGCTCTCGCGATCAACGAAGGATATTCCTTCTCCGGGAAGACCCGATCGATCTCGGAATCCGGTTTACAAGACATTTCGACAATGGTAAAACAAGACCAGCAAAACCGCCCGATGTCAAACCAAATCCCGATAGGAGCTGCACATATCTCGTTCTCGAGGCAACATCGGATGAGACTAGCTCTGAGTAAAACCGGACTTGAGTTTCCCGAGGTGGCCCGCAGCCAGCTCGATTCGGACCAACACTCGAAGGAGCCTGGCGGGGGGCTAAAATAAAGATGACCCTCGGACTCTGAAACCCAAGGAAAAAAGGGCTAGAGTGAGGCAAATGGTAAAACCAAGGTTGGGCCTTCTGGAGGAGTTTATTCAAGCGAAGCTGTCAAGGGGTCCCATAAATCACCCGACAGCGTAAGGAACACAAAATCCGGGAACATAACACGGTATGGCGGAAACTAGAGGCGGCAAGTGGAACAAAACACCGGGCATAAGGCGAGCCTTCCACCCTTTACCAAGTATATAGATGCATTAAATAATATAAGAATCTTGTGGTATCCCAGCAAAATCCTGTCCACCATGGAGCAATCTTCAACCGCTTTTGCAACTAACAAGCGCTATAAGAGGGCTGAGCAAAAGCGATAACATAGCCAAGCAGCGGTTTGCTAGGAAGGGTGAAAAGGTTAGGGGTTGACATAGCAATTTGGGAGGCTTGAAGAGCAAAAGATAGGTAAGCGCAGCAAAGCGATAGAAACGAAGCAACTAGCATAGCAATGATAGTAGTGAGATCCGGTAGTGATCATCTTGCCTGAAATCCCGCTAGGAAGAAGAACGAGTCCATGAAGAAGACGAACGGGCGTAGTCGAACGAATCCTCACAACTCCGGAACGAAACCGAAGCTAACGAGAGAAGCAACCCGGAAAGATGCAAACAATATGGTAAACAACCATCAAAAGACATGGCATGATGCACAATCAAGTATGATGCATGTCTGGTTTAATGAGGCATGGCATGGCAAAGTGCAACAAACAATACTACAAGTTAAGTGGAGCTCAATATGCAACGAGTTGCATATTGAAAAAACACCACATTGACATATTTAGTTCAATCTCGTTTAAGCTACCAAACAATATTAAATGTTGTTAAACATGGCAAGAGGTGAAGCATAAAAAAACTACCTATCTAGGCCAGTTTGAATGAGGTCGGAACAACATCGAACAACAATTCCGATAAATCCTCATGTTATCTAGCAATTTAATGCAACAACAATTTTAAACATTTAAATGTTGTTAACATGATGCAGATGACATAAACAAGTTTTATGCAATTTTATGAAAATGTTGACATGAGCATGTTATGAAGCATTTGATCACCATGGCGGAACGAAAAGGGTGCCACGGCGGCAAAACGAAAATGGTGCCACGGCAACATTCCGGTCCCGGTAAGTTGAGTGAGATACCGTAGCAAACGTGTCGGGGCGGCTCTCTATGGCCTCGAGCACCTATGGGGCACTGGGGGCCCCTTCTGGTTCGGCAAGGGAGCGGGGATCATGCGCAGAGCAGATCGAGGTCGGCGCCTGTGTGAGAGGCAGGCGATCTTTACCCAACCGGGGCTCTCGGAGATAACACCCCTCGCTGCTTTGTGTTTGTTATTTGATCTTGCTCGAGTGTGCGGCGTATGGTGGTCTTGTGGGTCTCGAATGAACCGAACCCCTTCTCGTGTGCATGGGCCTCCCTTTTATAGTCGAAGGGGGTACCCAGGTGGCGGCGTAGGAAGAGGGGTAGAAAGGTAAAAGCAGGTTGGTACAATAGTGCGCGCGGTGCCCCTCGTAACTCGGCGGCGGGGACAAGGGCATTAAATGCCCGTCCGGTCGCCCCAACAGTGCAGGAGGAGTGACCGTTAAGTGAGCCACCGGTTGCCACGATGGCGCCTCTGTCACCTCCGTTTGCCACCTCGCTCCGCATGGATGCGTACTGCCCCGCCACGTGCCCTTGGGATGGCCTTATGACGACACGCCACTGGGTGCGCTGGAGTGTGGGTGGCAGCCTTGCCGTGGCCCTTCTCTTGTTGTGCCGGCAAGCTTGCGGCCGTCCGAACTTCTGCTTGAAGGCGAGCGCGCAGCGGCAAGTCTTCTGGTGAGCCTTGGTTGGCCTTCGGCAAGCTCCTCTTCTTGGGGCCTTCGTGTTCTTAGCTAGTACTTTGTTCTTGAGCAGCGGTAATAAAGAATGGTGGGGAGCCTTGCAGGCGTCCGGCAAGCCTTTGTGAGTGCTTTCTGCCCGTGCACAAGTTCGAGGTACTAAGGTACCCCTACTTTAATACACCGGCAGAGCCCGAACTGGGCCATACAGTGCCGGCGTTGTTGGGCCAGCCCAAAAGCAGTCTGCAGGCACCGCAGCGGCACTGGTCCGCACAGCAGGCTCCGTGTCCACAGCGCTCCCCATAGCAACGCGTCGATTGCGGCATCGTGGGAGGCGTGGGTGGCGTTCGCGGTCTTTAAGGCATCCACCCCGTGATCATGGTGCGGGCGAGGTCATTTCACCCGTCGCTCGGCTCTGCTTTTTCGCCCTTGCTCCCATGCGTGGGGGTGGTGGGCGGCGAAGGTGGGAGACCGAGCTGTCACGGGCGACGACGGTGAGTCGGCCCCGCTCCTCTGCCCTCCTCGCTCCCTGATTGGCTGAGTGGGGCGGCTGAGCCCCCACCTCGCTCTTTAAAAGGGGTGGAAGGGGAGCACAAATAGTCTCGCACTTCCTCTTCTCCCTTTGTCTTCAACTTCCGCTACTCGTCCTTCCATCGCCATGGAGGGGAACCTGGTTCTTCAGCGGTTGCAGCGAGGTCTCCTCCGGTGGCGTGCCTCTCCTATCCCTTTTGTGGTGGCGGAGCCCGCCTGAGGGGAGAGGGAGGTCGCGGCTTGTGAACGAGTCGAGGACATGGTCGGCGCTCGGGGAGGCGGCGGCAGGCGATCGCCTCCCGTCTCCGCCGGGCGGCTCCTTTCCTCGGCGGTCCACACGGAGGCGATCCTGGGAGTTCTTCATCAAGCTCGCCGAGCACCTCATCGCCGCCTCCGGCTGCCGGCCCGTTCCTGGCGCGATGGGCGGATCCGCCCGAGATGTTGGAGTTGCGCATGAGGGCTGCGGGATCGGTGGCACTCGAGTGAGTGTCGTATCCCCAGCCCCGGCGTGATGTACTTCGACCGAGGGTGGAAGGCGTTCGCCGCATCCACAGCTTGGCGGGGTTTACCCTCCATTTTAAGTTAATGGAGGCGACCTTCTCGCCATTCAAGGTCTTGAGGACTCGGCACTGGGCGAGATCTTTGTGGACAGCTCCTCCGATAGTAAAGGTCCCTCCTCGGCGAGAGTAGCGAGGAGGGGGGCGGCAGCAGCGGCAGCGAGATGGCGGGTCCGACTAGGCGTCGATCGCTGCATGCCAGCGCCACCGGCGACCCCATCATCCGGATCGCCGACCTACGAACTCCAGGGCCGTCTCCTTGGGCGGCTGGCGTGGGGAGGCTGCGGAAGAGGAAGAGGGGTGGCGGCAAGGCCGTCAGAAGTGAGTCTGAGGCGAGAGCCCTCGTCAGCGTCCTGACGTCCCGCCGCCCCATCTTCAAGCTCTGCCTCCGGCGCCTCCATCTCCGCCATGCTCCTGGCCGGCCCCTGGGAAGTTCTCTTGGTGTCTTCTGGAGCCCGTAGCTCTCCTAGGCGCCCCTTTTGCCCTTGCCGGGGCCTCCTTGACCTACCTCCTGAACAGAGAAACAGGAGGGGGATTACGGGCATCTTATTTTTTAATTTGTAAGCCTTCGGGCCTTAGCTGCATTTAAAATCTGTAATCCGCTCTATCATGTTTTTCATCCTCTTATGGACTTGTACTAAAGCGGGATGTTTTTAATGAAAAGGGAGGGCAGCTGGCGGACTAAGTCCTTTACTTGATCTTGTGCTTTGTATATTCCACCCCTCGCTTCTAGGGGACTTGCCGGGCGAACACACTTCTTGAGTCGGGGCGTCGGCTGCCCTTAGCGGTGTTGCTTCCGGCAAGAAACCTTACCGGGCCAGTTGCAGCGCGCTTGTGTTGTTGAGCGGACTTGGAAACAAATCAAGGGTGCAACGTGGTCGCGACTAGGCTCCTCCGCGCACAGGCTTCTTTTTACAAAGCACACTCGTTCAAGGACGCGGCCCTGCCTTCCCCGGTCCACAAGAGGATGCATGACGAGGGATAAAAAAACTTATCTGACTCCGTAGCCCCCCGGCGACCTTAGCTTGCCGGGGAAGAACCTTGGCCTTCGCAGCCCCCGGCAACTCTGGCCCCGGCAAGGCCCAGGTGCTGGTGCGCCGTCTTTTTCCCCGCCGCCCGACGCTGCGGCCTCCGAAACCCGCCCGCCGAAGGAAACTTGGCACTTGCAGCCCCCAGTGAAGTTGTCTTGTCGGGGCCCGTGCACCGGCGCGCCCCTCTAGCTTCTTCTTGTCGCTGTGATTGTAGTCACGAAAAATAGCTGAGACAGTGCTGTAATAAGCTACGTTGTTATGTTTTTTTTGGTGCGACTCTGCAACGCGATGCCATGCTTTGCCCTTCGTATGTTTACACTCTACGCTTCTAGGGAACTTGCCGGGGCTAACACACTTGCTGAGTGCGGAACATCAGCAGCCCGCTGGCGGTGTTGTCTCCGGCAAGAAACCTTCTCGGGCCAGTTGCAGCGCACTTGAATTGTCGAGCGGACTCGGAAACAAATCAAGGACGCAACTCAGCCGCGAGTTAGTTCCTCCGCGCACAAGTTTCTCATACGAAGGTCGCCCCACGGCAAGGCTTGCTATGTTCGCCCTACGCCGTTGTATCCTCAGACGTTTTAACCCTACGCTTCTAGGGAACTTGCCGGCGCTAACACACTTGCTGAGTGCGGGACATCAGCAGCCCGCTGGCGGTGTTGTATCCGGCAAGAAACCTTCTCGGGCCAGTTGCAGCGCACTTGTATTGTTGAGCGGACTCGGAAACAAAGCAAGGGCGCAACTTAACCCCGAGTCGGTTCCTCTGCGCCTGAGTTTCACGTACAAAGGATAAACGCTCGAGGGGCATAACACATGGCGATAGGACGAAAAAGTGCTCTGTACAAAAGCTCGGGTGACTTAGCTTTTCCGTCTTCAGCAACTCGACGGGGTCGTGCTTCTTCCCTGATTTCCGCCACCCCCTTGTATGTTTTCTTCCTCACGCTTTCGGGGAACCCTTCGGCGCAAACACACTTGCTGAGCGTAGGGCATCAGCAGCCCGCTGGCGGTGTTGCCTCCGGCGGGAAGAACTTGTTGGGCTGGTTGCGGTGCGCTCTTACCGTCGAGCGGACTCGAAGCGGATCGACGGCGCAACCTAACCACGGTTCGACCCCTCTGCGCTCGGGTTCTTCATACAAGGTGTGGACTTCCAGGAAGCACAATCTCAAAAGTTCGAAGTTTGGCAGCTTTCTTTGCCTCATCGGCCGGCAGAGCTTGATGGCGCGTCCTCGGCGGCAGCCACGGTACTCGGAGAGGCGGGCTTGCGGAGTGGCGCGAGCCGTCCTTGCGGGCTTAGTCTTTGGTCGGTCTGCCTTTGCCTTTCGCACTTGCGGTGGAGCTTCGATGGTGCGTCCTCGGCGGCAGCGCAGCACTCCGGGAGGTCGCTTCGCGGAGTAGGCATCGAGCTATCCATGCGGACTTGGTCTTCTTCTTCCCCGGGGAGCTTGGTGACAAGTGGCTCGCGCTCTGCTGCGGCTGCTGCTTCGGTAGATCTTGTCGGCCGAGATGAGGGCATCCTTCTTGTCGCCTTGGACAGAGATAACACTCATCGGGCGGGCATCTTGAGCACATTATCACGCGTAGTGAGAGGCCGCCATGAACTTAGCGAAAAGGGTCGGCGAGTATCCCATTGTAGGGTAATGGAATATCAGCCACGTCGAACGTGATCCTCTCAGTCCTGAAGTTCAGTTCGCTTCCGAACGTCACTGGCAATGTGATCTTCCCCTTTGGCTTGCTCCTTCCCGGATTTATTCCTTGAAAGGCACCAGTTTCTTGAGCTCGTTGTCGTGGATCTGGAGCTTCTTGAAACCGCGGAGGAAATCAAGTTCAGGCGGCCCGCCGTCGGCCCAGCATCTTTGTGACCTTGAGGTTGCGGATTGTTGGTGAGACCAACATCGGCAAGCACCCGACCGCATGATGCGGTCGAGGTTGATCCTCAGCGTCGAAGACGATGGGCGTCTGGACCATTTGAGAGGCCACGCATGCCTCGACGGACGGCTCCGCTGCATTCACTTCGCGCACCTTTGTTTGAGTTGGCGGTGCGAGGTGTGGAAGGAGCGCCGCCGTTGATGCACAACATACATGCATATACGAAACTCTTGATCATCAGCCTCATCTTCCTCCATCTCTTCATCCTCATCTTCATCTTCGTCCTTGTCGCGGCCGCAGGGAGGCCTGTCTCCTGGCCGTGGCTTAGCCTTGCCGCGGGGCCCTCCCTGGGCGGGAAGCTTCTTGCCGGATCCTCCGCCACCTCCCTGGGCTCTCTCCTTATCGCGACGCTCATACTTAGCTTTTTGCAGCTCCGCCATCTGCTCTACTTTTTTGCAGGTTTGGAGGTCATGGCCTTTGGTGCGGTGGATCTTGCAATAACACTTGCCGAAGCCATCCTGCTTGTCGGCGGCTGCTACAGCCTCGCCGGAGTCGTCGGTCTTGGCCTTGTCGGAGCCGCCTCCGTTGCTGGAATGCTCAACAGCTAGCACATCCTTAGCTTTCCTCTTCCTATTGTTTCGCCTCCGGTTCTTCCTTGCCGGGGCGGCATCCTCACTGTCAGATCCTTCTGCTCCGGCAACCTCTCCGGGGATTTTCCTCCCCTCCTCAGGCCGTGCACACTTGTCGGCGAGGCGTAAAGCTTCGTGACATCTCGATCTTGCACGCCGCCATCTCCTCCCTCATCCTGCGATTCACGCGCGTTCGATAAACGCGTTGATAACCGTGGTAGGGTGGGCGTCACGGGATGTTCGCTGCACCTAGCTGAATCTTTGTATGTACTTGCGAGGCTCCCCTCCCTCTGGGCGAGCAAGTGGAGGTCACTCTCACAGGCCATGAGGTTTGTGGCCACCCGTGAAAGCGCCGACAAGCTGGTGACCTGGTCCGCCACGAAGAGATGGAGCCGTCCGGCAAGTGCATGAGCCAAGATCGGCGTTGGGCTTGAGTACCGGCGGGGAAGTAGTTGGCGAGATTTTCTCGTCGCGCCCTCCGCAGCCTGCACGCGATGGTGTAGATCTTTGAGGAACTCCGGCGGGTGTATCCTGCCATCATACTTCTCGAACGCGTCTGGCGAAGTTCTTGGTTTTGGGCCTTTGGACTTGCCGCATGACTTCGCGGGTGAACGAAGGGCAACCTGCAGCGTCTGACAAGTCGGCTGGTTCTCCGAATGCGTCGCGTCGGCAATGAGCCCAGGCGCTGGTCAGTTGACGTCGTGCTTCTCTCCGGCGCTTCGATCGGTCTGGCGTCTTCGTGTTGCCGTTCTTGGAGGACATGGCGTTGATCGCGGCGAGTTAGCGGGTCCGGCGACGCGGTGGAGTCGCCGTGGGGGTTGGTCGGCGGTGGCGATCTTGCCCTTCGGGCTGGGAGTGCATGAAGGTGGCGCCCAGCGGTCTTGTCGGCGTCGGCTTGCGCTGGCGCCTGCCGGAACCTCGGCGCTTTCGATCGCGGGGTTTGTCGCCGTTAAGCGGCCGATGAAGGTGTAAATGGTCATCCTCGATCGTCGATCTTGTGCGGCGCCGAGGGTAGTCTAAGCAGCTAGGCTCGGGCCAGCGCTTCCTCTGCTGTCTTGGGTGGCGGTGGTGATGAACGACGCAAAGAGCGGGAGGTGCTTGGACTCCCAACCGGATTGGGAGGTACCACACCCCGTCTGGGCGACCGTATCTCGCTCGCGCCAGCATGCGAGCGTGCATGCTGACCTCGAGCGTCCTGCGACCCACCAGGTTGGCCTTGTTCCAACGTGAGCATGGTGCTAGGAGCACCGGGCCGTTGTTGACCTTGCACCTCCTGGGAGGGGTGCGGCGTCTGCTTTCGATGCGCCCGGCTTGCGGGGCCTTGTTTTGGATCTAGTGGCGACCACGAGACCCACGGCGGCGCCCGCTCCTCCGCCGGCGTTCAATCCACCGCCCGTTTGCTCCGGCGGTGGTGGCGAACCGGCGTGAGGCGGGCGGCCACCTCGAAGGCTTCTTCTTGGTGGCATGTTGCGATGACATTGATGTAGCGTCGTGGAGACGGATCAGATGCTCACGACCTCGGCGCCCCTACGGGCGCGCCAAAAGATGTTAGGGCGGCTCTCGTAACCTCGAGCACCTATGGGGCTCTGGGGCCCCTCCCCGTTCGACAGGGAGGCGGGGATCGTCTTGTGAGCAGATCGAGGTCGGCGCCTTGCGAGGAGATGGGCGATCTTTACCCGGCTTGGGGCTCTCTGAGAGATAACACCCCTCTGCTGCTTTGTGTTTGTTATTTGATCTTGCTCGGCGTGCGGCGTATGAGTGGTGCTGTGGGTCTCGATGAACCGAACCCCTTCTACGTCGCATGGGCCTCCCTTTATAGTCGAAGGGGTACCCACGGTGCCGGCGTAGGAAGAGGGGTAGAAAGGTAAAACGCAGGTTGGTACAATAGTGCTTGGTGCCCCTACCTAACTCGACGGCGGGGACAAGGCCATTAAATGCCCGTCAGGTCTCCTGCGTCAGGAGGAGTGACCGTTAAGTGAGCCACGGTTGCCACGATGGCGCCTCTGTCGGCTCTGTTTGCCACCTCGCTCCGCATGGATCGTACTACCCCCTACGTGCCCTTGGGATGGCCTTGTGACGACACGCCCTTTGGGTGCGCTGGAGTGTGGTGGCAGCCTTGCGCGGCAAGTGCCTTGCCGTGGCCCTTCTCTTGTTGTGCGGCAAGCTTGCGTTGCCGTCGTTGCCTGCCGAAGGGCGGCGCGCAGCAAGTCTTCTGATGAGGCCTTGGTTGGCCTTCGGCAAGCTCCTCTTCTTTGGGGCCTTCGTGTTCTTAGCTAGTACTTTGTTCTTGAGCGGCGGTAATAAAGAATGGTGGGGAGCCTTGCGGGCGTCCGGCAAGCCTTTGCATGAGTCTGCTGTTGCCCGTGCACAAGTTCGGGGTACTAAGGTACCCCCTACTTTAGTACACCGACAAAACGAGAAGTGTACGATGTGTCAAACACGCAAGAGATGGGGAGTGATCCCGGATACCGGGTGTCCCACATGTCGGTGGCATGGCAAAAGAGGGGCATCGCAAGTGACAATTTGATCACGGTGCAAACACGGACATCTCATTCAACACATGCATTCAGTCCACGGTGATGCGTTCGGGGTTATACCTTGAGCGTGCATTTTCGCGGCGGTCGAGTTTGTAGTGGAAGTAGTGGAAGTAGGCGTTCTCGCGCGGTAGTGGAAGTAGTGGTACCGGCGGCGGTAGTGGAAGTAGTTATTCACGTTCCGTGGTCGTACACTCTCCGTAGATGTTCGGAGTCGTCACCATTCGTAGTCATGAGGTCTTGGCGAATCCGAAGGGTACTTAGCGGGACCAGTCTTGGCGATCCAAAGTGGCACAAGTGAGATACACATCCACGGAGTCTCAAACTTGGGCTCTGGGTAGGACTTGAGGTCTCGGTGGCAGCCAGAGGCAAGTGGCGGCAGCGTGCGTCCGCGAAGAGGTGGCACGGGCGGGAGGTTGCCGCAGCGATGCACAAGGGCACATCCATGACTGTGGTGTCGCGTGTGATGCGTGTGATAACGCGGGAGGAGACGGGGAGGAGAAGACAAGGCGTACGGTGGCGACGTCCTGATGCTGCTGCGATCGAGCGTGAGCGCCATAGCTGCAGGCGTGTGCGTGCAGGGAGATGCACAAGGAGGCAGAGAAGAGGCGTAGGGAACTGGGGAAAACGGAGGAAGATGGAGGGCTGCGCTGGAGCGAGGAGACCTAGCGTGAGGCACACACGTGCTGGAGACAAGCGACGGTCGCGGCAGTGGTGTCCATGGGAATCGGGCACAGCGCGCGGGAGGAGGAGGCGAGGCAGAGGAGGAGCACGGGCGCAGGCGACGGAGGTCCGCCGGAGGAGGAGAGGAAAGAGGCCGGCTGATGCGGGGCACCATGGGAGGCGCGCTCGGGAAGGGGGGTTCGAGCGAAAGGGAGATGGCGGCGCGAGGGAGGAGATGGGATCGAGAGGAGTCGAGGCAGGAGAGAGGGGGCCAGGTGTTGGCGGCGCTGGAGGGAAGGAGATGGGGATCGGGAGGGGGTTTGATCGGGCTAGGGTTTAGGTTAAGTGGCGCGGCCGGGCCTTGGGCCAAATGAACTGCAGGGAAGCAGGCCGGCCTGGCTGCTGGGTTTCTTCTCTCCCTCTCTACTCTTTTCATTAACAAAGAACTAGAAGAAAAGATAGGAGAGAAGAGAAGGTTAGAGGAAGAATTTGGGCATGCGGTCAATTTTCCCGGACTCGCAAAAATATGCTTGTTCCGAGAAAATAAAAAAAGCCATGATTGAAAGATGTAAATTCAAACTCATTTGAATTTAATTCAAATGGGTTTGAACTAGGACTTGATAAAAGGAAGGTCCAAAAATGTTGAGGATTTCGGTGGGGCTCCGGAAAATGACGAAAGAATATATGGCAAGGTTGGAGACCAAGAATTAAGATAACAAAGGCATGGGGAATTATTTTGCAAGTGTGTCAAAGGTAATTCCACATCAATGGAATATTAGTTTTATAGCTCCCTAATAATATTGGGAGGATATATGTTATAAAGAGAAATCACCATGTGCATTTCCCTCGATTTAAATGGACCGAAGATCCATATGATTTTATTTAGATGAGTTTTAAAAAGGGTTGCATGATGACATGATGCAGTGCAAATGATGCAAAGAGATGAGATGTATGACATAAAAAAATGCAAAACAAAGGACAAAACCCCAACCACGGTAGAAATATCATATCGCATCTCCGGAAAAGGCAAGAGTTGGAGTTACGAATGCGGAAAGTTGTATCCAGGGCGTTACAACACTCCACCACTACGAGAGGATCTCGTCCCGAGATCTAGGATGGCACCGGAGAGAAACGGAAGTGGAAGAGAGGAGGTAGAACTAAGTTGCTTGTTCGACCAATGAGTGAAACCACGAACCTTGAGAGGTTGAGCAATTTAAAATAAAGAGTACAACAGAGATGAACGAGATTGCAAACAATCCGTTAGAAAAGAGGAACAAGGAGTATTACGAGAACTTGACGGGTGCAAAGACACGAATCAAGAGTTTAATGGACAAGATAGAATTCGAAACCACTCCGGTTAAAACAAGATGGGAGAGGAAGAAGATTGAAATAATTTGGCCAGCACTCCGTCTGAAAGAAGAAGGAAAACTTGATAAGAGGAAAAGCACTTGAATGGATGACACAACACTCTGGTTAAATGGATAAGCAAGAAAAGGAACACGATCCTCACAATTCGAGATGATGAGTGAAGAGAGCAACATCACCATGCCTCCGAAAGAAAGAATAGAAGATAGATCATTGGGATAAAAGAATGGAGAAGAAAATGCCAACTTCTGCCACAAATGAGCTTGGAAAGCATCCTTCCAAGAAGGTTATAATGGAGTTGTTGCAAAACCAACAACGAAAAGAATAAGCTTGTAGTGGGCTTATGGAAAACATCTCAAGACTATGAGGTGACAACCGACCACTAATGGAATTCATTGATTTGTTTGAGAGCACCAAAGAGATGAACACTTCTTCACCCAAGAGGATAAATAGAAATCTTGGGTCATGCATAATCACCACAAATAGCAACAACCCTTAAGGAAGAGCTTTAGGTGAAATCTGACACAAGATAACTCCAACGAAGAAGTTGATTGGTCGAAAAGATCTCTTGAACGAAGGGAAAAATGATGGATTTAAAATACCTCATTCTTGACAACATATGAATCATGAAACATGAAGGAAATTGTCAAGAGTGACATAACACCACCTCAAAAGATAGGGTAGAAGGAATCGCACTTCGGATCCAAGATGAAGAATACTTGATCTCCTCAAAACAAAACATGTGTTGAGCACCATGTTTAATTTTGAGTATAGCTTGGCGGATCATAGCTTCGAGAGAAATCGTAAAGAACAAATGAAGAATGAAAGGAATCCTTGACGAATCACCATGTAGAGCCTCCATGAAGAACTCCGGTAATAAAAGGGTGATAAAAAGAAAGAGAAGTTGAAAACACAAGGTGAAGCCTTGCGATGATTTAGAAGGAGCTTCGCGATGATATAACCGAGAGAACTTGAAACTCCGAAAAGAAAAGATGAACATCTTAGAACCGAGAATTTATTCCTCATGAACAAACTCTAAAGGAAGGGATTAATCACTTGGATGAAACAAGAATAAGAATTATGTTATGCGTATCCTTCACCAATTTAAATTGATGACAAGCAACGGATTTGGCATACTACTTATTCTTCTTGAGGGATTGAAAAGAGATATAGCGCCAACTTGAAGAAGTTATTGATGGGACCACCGGTGGGATTGGAAACAATGAATGAATTGATATGATAACAAGGAAGTGAAATCTTGAACGAACCACCGTAAAAATTGGAAAAGAGAGTAGCAAGGGCACAATTCACCGGAAAGAATTTGAAAATGAATGAAGATACTTGAAGGGATTTAGATACATGAGAACGAAGAGATCGTGAAGTGATTAGAGGATATTTGAACGATGCACCGGTAAGATTTGGAGAACGATAGCTACATGCTGAGAATGAAGAATTATGACATGATGGCCTTCGGAGGAAAGAAATGGAAACAACTCATGAAATGCTCCGAATAGTAAGAAAAGAATTGTCACAATCGACAGCAATTATGAGAGGATGGCATCAATCTAGAACCATGAATCTTGAAGAGAATGGAGCAAGATTTAAGAGAAATCTTTCTTCGGCCTTCACATGTTGAGAAAGAAGATGAGAACCACCATGACAATTGTTGATGCACTTCGGAATGAAAATTGGAAAGGTTGAACCAATGATGAAAAGAATTTGAAAGATCTTGGAGAAAGACATATGACTGATGATAACCCATTCTTACGTCAAACTTGGAAATGAATTTGAGAATGGCTCCAGAAAATTAGAAGAGTCAGGTAAGATCCTGGGAAAAGACCTGTGGGTTAGGGCCCACTCAAAATTAAACACCGTTGAACAATTTTAAAGAGAGGTTGCACCGGTTGAATTAAATAGCTTGAATGAGAGAAAAACCTTGAAGTAACTCGAATGGATTAAGAATGGAAACATGATTCTTCTGAGATATCTTGAGCACTCTGGATAAGAATAGAGAGAGGTGAACAATTACGAGGTGCACCGACATGGAAAAGCATTAGAAACGAGGAAAGGAATATGATGATTATCGAAAGCTTGAATTGGATCCACCGGAGAAGAAACAACAATGAAGGATGATGAACTTCAAACTGTTGAGCATCTTCATGGGAAATCACCGGATAAGAACACTGAAAGAAATGAATGAAGAGACTTCTCACAAATAAAAGGATACATGGTTAAGAAATCTGAGTCCTTGAAGAAAAAGGGTGGGAGGGCGGGAAAACAAAAGATGGAATAAACACCGTTGAGAAAACTTAGAATTGATCTTGCGGATGGGGAGAATGATGGGATCATCTCAAAGAGAAGCGCACCGGTTGGAAAAGAATTAACATGACAACCTCAATGATCAAAAAGGATTAGTATTCACATAGCAATATGAGAACACCGTTTAGGAAAGGTATGGATTCAACATTTGACTTCGAAGCAACTCGAATACCACAAATAAAACAAAACAAAGGATTTGGCTTGCAGAATAAGCCGGAAACAAACATATGATAGAGATTTACCCAATCCCATATCATGCATATGTCGGAAAGATATTCTAGGAGCTACTTGAATTCCCACCTATAAACTCCCGAAACTTTCTGGTTATGCAATCTGGTGTTGGGGATACAGGGGAAGCAATATATATCTCACCCAAAACTAACAATCCCTACATCCAAGCTGTATCCATCCGTCAACACATAACCAAGAAACTTTCGGAAATCGTGTACCTCAACCTTCAAAAAGCATCCGTTATACAAGCTATGGAAATACTCCCGAACTCCCCAGTACTGGGTGGCGTCGAGGTTATCTCACCAACAACTGCATAAAAGAGATTTTCGATATCGGCAAAACTCAGGTATTTCAGAACTGCAACAATAAAATTATGACGACAACACCTCGGAGCTCAACTCCCCGGGACACTGCCACAACCCCTAAATGTCAGGAGGCACCAAGAACAATGTTCTCGTCATAAGAATATCGGAACGATTCCAAGATACCCGCGTGATCCTAAATTTTTTTTAGTTAAATTTGAGGAGAGGAAAGACAAAACATCTACGTCAGGAGACCTCACCAGAGCAACGAAGGGACTAAGGAGTAAAAAGAATCCTACTCTCCGATATATATAATTCTAAGAACCAAAATAATTTCTTCTAGACTCAACAACGGCCAACAAACAAGGGGGCTCCTAAGGTCGGTCGAGGCTCTGATACCAACTTGTCACGCCCAAGATGCGACCCTATCCTAAAGGAACTCGAAGGTCCCACCAAGGATAGAAGCGCATCTTGAAGACGCTTTTGCAAGGTGGATATCATTACATCAACATTACATAATAGATGGGGATACATACAAGAGGCATACAATGCCACACGAATAAATCAATACATCATACATAAGACCAACATCCGACTACGGATGAAACACAAACAGAAGCTCAAACGACATCCACCCTGCTAGCCCAGGCTGCCGACCTGGAACCTATCCCCTGATCGAAGAAGAAGCAGAAGAAGAACTCCAAAACAAGCAAGCATCGCTCTCGCGTCATGATCATCGCATAACCTGTACCTGCAACTGTTGTTGTAGTAATCTGTGAGCCACAAGGACTCAGCAATCCCATTACCATGGGTATCAAGACTAGCAAAGCTTAATGGGTAAGGAAGGGGTAAAGTGGTGAGGTTGCAGCAGCGACTAAGCATATATGGTGGCCAGCATACGCAAATAAGAGCGAGAAGAGAGCAAATGGAACGGTCGTGAAGCTAGCAATGATCAAGAGGTGATCCTGTACTCCTACTTACGTCAAACATAACCCAAAGACCGTTATCACTTCCCGGACTCCGCCGAGAAGAGACTATCACGGCTACACACGCGGTTGATGCGTTTTAATTCGGATCTGGTGTCAAGTTATCTACAACCGGACATTAACAAATTCCCATCTGCCACATAACCACGGGCACGGCTCTCGAAAGTTTAAACCCTGCAGGGGTGTCCCAACTTAGCCCATGATAAGCTCTCGCGATCAACGAAGGATATTCCTTCTCCCAGGAAGACCCGATCAGTCTCGGAATCCCGGTTTACAAGACATTTCGACAATGGTAAAACAAGACCAGCAAAACCGCCCGATGTGCCGACAAATCCCGATAGGAGCTGCACATATCTCGTTCTCAGGGCAACATCAGATGAGACTAGCTACGAGTAAAACCAGACTTGAGTTTCCCGAGGTGGCCTTGGTATTTCGATTCGGACCAACACTCGAAAGAGCAATGGCCCGGGGGGGCTAAAATAAAGATGACCCTCGGGCTCCGGAAACCCAAGGAAAAAAGGATAATTAGCAAATTAGTGAATTACGGTATTAAATCTAATTAATGGTAATTAGCAATTTGCGCCTGTGATTGGGGCGCTAATTACTAATATGGTTAGGTCAAACGTCATATACAATGCTATATATAAAGGAAGGCACCCCTGCACCTATTTGATCATCGTATCGTTTAGGATAACAGTGCCTCCGAAATTAACTCCAAATCCAAGCGCGAGTGTGCTGGACGTTGACGTGAAGGCCTGTCCATACTCCGGCAAGGTGTCGGAGTGATCTAGTACGCTGCTGTAGTTCGTCATCAGACTCCACTTCATCCACCAAGATGGCCTCTCCAAACAGAGGCAGAAACACTCTACTGTCCACTAATTTCCGAATCAAATCGAGTAGTGTTCATGTATATTAGATAAGGTCCAATTAGCAATTGCTTAATCCCAGCAATCTCTACTCCTAATGGAGCAGTTCGTAAGTCATTCATTCGTTCTTTCGCTTCCACCATCGATCGATACGAAACCCCCACTCCCTGATCCCTCCTCCCACCGATTTTTCTCTCATGAAACCACCGGTCTGTTATTTCGTTTTTTACATTCTTTTACCTTCCACGAAGAGGTGAAAGAAAACCAGAAATAGGTTTGCTAGCAAATGCATTACGATGGGTTTACCCCCACTACCAAAACCTAAAACCGCCTCGCCGCCTCACCCGTCGGCGCCGTCGCCCGCCTCCTCGGCCCGACACCGCTCCCAAACACCTCCCTCGCCACGGCCGACGCCATCTACACGTTGCAGGATGGCGCGCCTCGCTTGCCTTCATCAACGGTGTCGGCCGCAGCTCAAGCACGATCTGATGGGCTCCCCGTCATATGCTCCGACGGACTCTTGGCCGTGTCGAAGGCACCCATATTGAGTATAAGGATTATTAGGAAGTATAGGATAGACTAGGATTTGGTCCTGCCTTGTCTTGTACTGCAATACAAAGAACTATTCCACCAAATCCTCTCTCCTCCTTCTAACATGGTATCAGCTTAATCGATCCTAAACCCTAGCCGCCGCCGCTTCCACACCCACGTGCCACCCCCGGGGTGGTCGGCCTCCATGACCGCCGCCGGGGGCCGCACCGCATGTACCTAGGGTTCGTCCGCCGGTCGTGTTGACCGACTGCCCTAGAGAGTCTTTTTTCCGATCCTTTGATCCGTGTTTTCTCTCTCTTGCCGGTCGTTTTGATCGGCATTCTTCTTTTTGGTTTTTCGATCTATGCTTGCTCGGTTTGCGTCGCCCGCCGCCACCGTCGACACCCCGCGCCTCTACCCCGACACCGGCACGACCGGCTGGCTACTTCATCGACCCGGCGGCCTCACGCGATAGGCGGCCCCTCAAGGCCGTCGTCCGCGCGCCGGCCTGCCTGTTGCCCTGCACCGGCCGTCACCGCCCTGCTCTGACCAGGACACCTGCATCACCCCGACCCGGCGGCCTCGCGCCATGCGATGGCCAATCATAGCCGTCGTTCGCGATCCGGCCCGCCCATCGATCCACGTCACCTGCCTTCGCCATGTCTGCATGGCGGCCCGGTGGTCTACCTCGCCGGCCTCGTCCTCGGCTGCGTCGGGACGGCTGCATCAGGATCGTCAAATGCCTCAACTCGGGCGCCGCTGCTCCATTGGTCGCTCGGGTCTCGCTGCCCGGGCGCCGGCGCTGCTTTGGCAGCCCGGGTGCCAGTGCTGACACGCTCGTCCGCATGACGTCCCACGCCATCCGTCATCTCCAGCTTCATCTCGGACTCCGTTGCCACCATGCCTCCACAGAGCGACGTCCCTGACTTCGCGAGTGATCAGCTTGATCACCCCCTCGCTTTCGCGATCCGCCCCATCTAAGCCGCGCGACCAACCTGGCCCGTTGGTTGCGCGCGCCTCCGCAGGTCCCGTGAAGATTGTCCCCGAGTTCAGCGCGCCCCTCCGCCGATCGAGCAACGGGCTGCCACTGCGTCGCCCATCGGGTCGCAGCGCCAACGCTCCGTGGTTCTCCTCAAGGCTGCATCGACTCGTTCGTCGCCGCTGCGTCGCCCCTACGGGCCGTAGTGCTGCGATACGTGGTCCCAGCCGCCGCCCCCGAGGCCATTCCCGCGGTTGCACCGACCCACGTTCTGCCGTTACACCGCCCCTTCAGGCCGTAGCGCCCCGGCCCGCGGTTCCCGCCGCCGCCCCGAGGTCTTCTCACTGTCATCCCGACCTGCCCGCCGCTACGTTGCCCCTTCGGGCCATAGCGCTGCGGCCCGCGGTCCACTCCGCCATCACCGCGTGTCGACCTCCCGTGGTATGTGCTGCACTGTCTTATTTGGCGCGGGAATGCCACCCTCCGCGCCAGTCTTCGTCACGCTGTCGGGTTCTTCGCCTACTTCGAGCACCACCGCCGCACTCCTAACCTAGCCGCCGCCGCCACCACTCTTCTTTGGCCACCGCCGCCGCCGCTACCTTCGTAGCTGCCGCCGCCGCCCGTCCACCCCGTTGTTCTTCGTCCAGGACCAGCCCGTCACCAGCGTCGTTGTCATCTACCCCGACCACTTCTTCTACTCCGACCATCATTGGTGACATCGGCCCCGCGCCGATGGACGCCACAATCGTCGTCGAATTCTTCTCTGTTGGCCCCTCTGACTTCTCCGACATGATGTACAGCTCATGCAGGTCCCCCATCTATGCATGCCCGGTGCTGGCAACACCGATGCGTGCCTTCGTCTACGACGTGTTCCTGGGCCTGGCTAGCCTGGTGTGGCGCTTCGACAACTTCGTCTTCGACCATCTAGGCATGCCCGGTGCTTGCAACACCAACACTTGCCTTCGTCTATGATGTGTCCCCGGGTTTGGCAACCCCGGCGCAACACCTCGTCAACACCGTCTTCTCCCTGGTGCACAACTACTTCAACACCACTGCGCCCATGCTAACTCGGCGCCCCCTTGCACCCACGGCTCCACGGTGACTTCCTCGACACCGGCCACCCTGACTCGACATCGACCACGGCATTCTTCACACGGCTACCTCGACCACGGCTCCACTTTTACCCACGCTCTTGGCTACATCGACAAATGACACAAAGGGCTACCGCCTGCTTGAGCAACCTCGTCGGTTTCCACTCCAGCCACGACTCCGCGTTGCATCGGCCGTTACGACTGTGTGGGGGGTGTCCATCGCCTTGCCTTCGGATTCTTCTCCAGTCTCACTGTCTGCGTCGCTACCGTTGTGACTTCAGGGGGATATTGAGTATAAGGATTATTAGGAAGTATAGGATAGACTAGGATTTGGTCCTGCCTTGTCTTGTACTACAAGTTGGTCTTTGTACTCCTGTATATATGCCCACGAGGCTCAAGCAATACAAAGAACTATTCCACCAAATCCTCTCTCGTCCTTCTAACAGCCAAGAAACAGCTTAGCGCAATGCGTCATGTCCCAGATGCACATTGTACTTATTGTCGCCCCCTGTCTGGCGCACGCTGCGGAACCCGGCAGAGAGCTCGACTTTGACTTAGCTGCCGCTGCCTTCCTTCCGGCCTGAGTCGTTTGATCTTTGATGTTGACCTCCCGCCATGCATGCCTTGTTCAGGCCGATCAAGCCGCGTAGCTTCACTGACGCGACATAGTCTCTGGAGGCCTCCTGGACGGTGTTGAAGCCGCCCCGAGGTACCTCTGAGCTCCCCTTAGGGCATCTGATCTTCGCCACGCACTTTCCATTCGGCTTCCTGCCCTGCGCACGTGAAGGAATACTGTCTGGGCAAGCGGCCTAAGTGGCACCTTCCTCTCCTTGGCGCACTCCGCCCCATCACGTCCTGGGCACGACTTCACGCAGAGGCTGCGACGCACTCGTCCACTCAGGAGAAGTGCAGAAGCGGCGCGTCGCCACCATCTAACTTGGTGTCCCTGTCCATCCAGGAGACGTGCCGGAGCGGCGCTTCACCGTCGCCGCCATCGGCAGCAATGGCAGCCGTGTGTTGCCGGAAGTAGATGAGTGCCAAGGTCGTGCCGTGCAACCCAACAGCCGCGAACGCTCTGTAGTGTGTGGTTCCAGCAGGGCATGGACGTTGAAGGGTAGGATGGCAGGAAGCTCACAGTCATGGTTGGGGGAGGTAACTGTTGAGTATAATATTTGTTAGGAAAGACGAGATAGACTAGGATTTTTTCTGGCTTGTCTTGTACTCCAAGTAGATGATTGTACTCCTATATATATGCCCACGAGGCTCAAGCAATACAATGAATTATTCTACCAATCCCTCTCTCCCTTCTATCATGGTATCTATCGCAAGTCGATCTTAAACCCTAGCCGCCGCCGCTTCCACACCTGTGCGCCGCCCCCGGGGCAGTCGGCCTCCATGACCGCCGTCGGGGGCCGCGCCGCCCGTACCTAGGGTTCGTCCGCCGGCCGTGTTGGCCGGCTGCCCTAGAAAGTCTTTTTTCCCGATCCTTTGATCCGGGTTTTCTCTTCTCGCCGGTCTCTTTGATCGGCGTCTACTTTTTGGTTTTCCGGTCTATGTGATCCGGTTTGCGTCGCCCACCGCCGCCGTCGACCCCGTGCACCTCTACTCCAACACCGGCGCGATTGGCCGGCTTCTTCACCGACCCGGCGGCCTCGCGCGTCGTCCGTCGCGTCTGCCCGTCGGTCGCCCGACGTGGCGGCCTCGCGCAGATCGGCCAGTGTCGCCCCTACCCGGCGGCCTCGCGTCATGCGGTGGCCCTTCACCGCCGCCGCCATTCAAGCGCGGCAGACCGCCCGTCGATCTCGCCGGCCGTCACGCCTGCTCGCCCGGGACTCTGCATCACCCGACCAGCGGCCTCGCGCCGCGCGGCGACCAATCATAGCCGCCCTACCGCCCGCCGCCGCCGGCTTCATCTCGAATCCGCCGCCACGCCTCCACCGGCGGCGTCCCCGACCTCGCGCGATCGGCACGATAACCCTTCGCCGCCCGCGATCCGCCTCGTCGCCAATGCGACCGACCTGGCCCGTCGGTTACGCGCGCCTCCGCAGGTCCCATGAAGATCATCCCCGAGTTCAGCGTGCCTCTTCACCGATCGAGCATCGTGCTGCCGCTGCGTCGCCCCGTCGGGCTGCAGCGCCGCCGCACCGTGGTTCTTCTCTGGCTACACCGACCCGCGTCACCGCTGCGTCGCCCCTTCGGGCCGTAGTGCCGCGGCCCGCGCTCCCTCACCGCCCCGAGGGCGTCCGCTTTAGGCCGTCCCGTGGCTGCATCGACCCTCGCGCCACCGCTGCGTCGCCCCATCGGGCCGTAGCGAACGTGGCACGCGGTCCACGCCACCGTCCCGAGGTCGTCCCCGCGGTTGCACCGACTCGCGAACCGTCGTTGCGTCGCACCTTTGGGCCGCAACATCGCGGCCCGCAGTCCCCGCCGCCGCCCTGAGGTCTTCCGTCGTCGCCCCGACCCGCCTGCCGCCGCTGCGTCGCCCCTTTGGGCCGTAGCGCTGCGGCCCGCGGTCCACTTTGCCGTCACCGCGCGTCGACCTGCCGTGGTATGTGCCGCGCTGTCTCCCTTGGCGCGGGAACACCACCCTCCATGCCGGTCTTCGTCACGCTATCAGGGTTCTTCGCCTACTTCGAGCACCGCCGCCGCACTCCTAACCTAGCCGCCGCCGCTGCTACCTTCGTAGCCGCCGCCGCCACCCGTCCTCCCCTTTCGTCTTCATCCAAGCGCCAGCCCGTTGCCAGCATCGCCGTCATCTATCCAGACCACTTCGTCTACTCCAACCATCGTTGGTGACATCGGCCCCGCGCCGATGGACGCCGCAATCATCGTCGAGTTCTTCTCTGCTGGCCCCTCCGACTTCTCCGACATGGCGTACAGCTCGTGCAGGTCTCTCGTCTACGCATGCCCGGTGCTGGCAACACCGATGTGTGCCTTCGTCCACGACGTGTCCCCGGGCCTGGCAAGCCTGGTGCGGCACTTCGTCAACTTCTTCTTCGTCCGTCTACGCAAGCCTGGTGCTGGCAACACCAATGCGTGCCTTCGTCCACGATGTGTCCCCGGGCTTGGCAAACCCGCCGCGACGTGTCGTCAACAACATCTTCTTCTCGGCGCACCACTACTTTGACACCACTGCGCCCATGACTAACTCGGCGCCACCTTGCGCCTGCGGCTCCACGACGACTTCCTCGACACTGGCCACCCCGACTCGACATCTACCACGGCATTCTTCGCACGACTACCTCGACCACGGCTCCACCACACACGCTCTCGGCTACATCGACAAACGGCACAAAGGGCTACCGTCTGCTTGAGAAACCTCGTCGGTTTTCACTCCAGCCACAACTCAGCGATGCGCCGACCATTCCGACTGTGGGGGGGTGTCCGTCAGCTTGCCTTCGGATTCTTCTCGAGTCTCACCGTCTGCGTCGCTACCGCTGTGCTTACGTGGGGATGTTGAGTTTAATATTTATTAGGAAAGACGAGATAGACTAGGATTTGTTCTGGCTTGTCTTGTACTCCAAGTAGATGATTGTACTCCTATATATATGCCCACGAGGCTCAAGCAATACAATGAATTATTCCACCAATCCCTCTCTCCCTTCTAACAGTAACCTATCAACATGCTGCTCGCCTGCTCTGTATGTGTTTATGTGTTGATTCATGGCATGGAGCATAGTGGAGCAGTTAGGGCCAGATCACACTCAGGACAACAATGTCCTCATGTCCTCTGCTTAACTTCCGATATGCTCATATGTTCCCAGGACCCTTGGCAGCAGTACGAACGTAAGAGGTTGAACTAATGGATGTTTATCTTTTGATCTTGCTCTCTCGACCAGTATGATGTAATCTCTGGAGGTGTCTTCAGGATCCGGTGGTGCATCGGAAAAGAGGACATGAAGGAGATGTGCATGGTGAGTTAAAAGATTTAGAACCAGTCTTTTTCCCCACCCCTCTGTGGTTCTCCTTATGTTGCTTCTCTTGCAATTTTCAGTTTTACCTTTGACTACATACTACATATGGTGGCAACCAACCTTAACATCATAAGCTCACTAGATCAGTCATTGGGTTCTAGTTAAAGAGATGGTGAACATGGATGTGTGAGTATGTCCATCCTATTTTACTTGTCGGTTCACTCTCCATAGTGATCTCTGCACCCAAACTCTTGTTAAAAAACTGGATTTTGTAATCCTTAATTTCCAATACATATCTAGGCAAACCTACTGTGTTTCTGACTGGCAAGTTGCATGGTCGAAGCTATTGTTATGGCTTATTGTATGCCAAACTTTCTTTTGAATTTATTAGTTTAGTTCAGTGTTGTAGAACAAAAACAGGCAAGGTGCATATAATTTGATTGACTTTATTTGATGTTTCAATCAACCATGCAACACTCTATGTTGTTAGATTGAGCATGAGCAACAACAGCATGAGGAACCATGGGTTTACCTTTTAAAGGAGGTCTCTGAAATTTCAGAGGGTCGTGGGATATGAATCGTTCCTGGATAAGGAGAAGAATAGGGAAGGATCTGCAACTGCGCCATTGTGCCACTGTATTTTATTGATGTAGGTGTTGATTTTCGTTTACAAGATTCTATATTGATGTTTATCCTTTGCTCCCAAGAATTATTTATTAATTATGATTTGTTTCAGTTTCATGCAGAATTTATATATGATAGATTGATAAGGGTGCCTCACAAGGGGGAAAGAACTATATATTTGTGAGGTTCCTGATCCACATAGTCTATTCCATATGGACCTATGAAACCTGATAGTTGCGAGAAGATGACATATATCTTGTTCACTTTGTTCTAAGATGTGTGGTAAGTTGGCCAAGGTTTTCCTATCTTGCATTACTTATGAAAGAACTCTGTACGTTGTGGCTAATATTTGGCACAATATTTAACAAATTTCTGGTCTATATTTCTTCCTAATATAAGCACTCTATTTTCTCTGTACATCCAACTCCGCGCCCTTTGATTATGGTTCTCTCCTACACTCACAGCTGAAACTTGACAATTTGAACCCTTGATTGATGCAAGAGATTAAAGATACAACTGACTCTAAACGTCCAAGTTATCTGTTTTTATTCTACTATGGACATTATTGCCGCATTATCATATAATTTTGTGCGAGATGCTGGATTATCATTTATGTTCTTACATATTATATTGGCGCTTAATATTGCCACTGACGACCAAGTACTGCATATTATGAACACATTATTTTCAGTATTTACATTGACATTATTTTTTCACTGGGACATTTTTATTGTCACATATAATGATGCTTATGAATCTGTTCATGTCTTTTCTAGTTTTAGATGTGTATATACTACCAGGGGCGGAGCTACTGGGTGGCCACGGTGGGCCGCGGCCCACCCTGGAATTTTGGTCTGGCCTTTATACTTTTTTTTGAGAAACCTCCAGCCTTTATACATATGCAGTTAGAGATGATGGGTCGGAGAGAAAAACAAAGCCCAATCACACTTGACCCAACAAGCAACAACCCACGCAGCCACCACTCACGTTTTCACCACATCGAGCCTTCCCGTCCAAGATGCCCAACTACCTCCGTCCCCGCCCGCCTCGCCGCTTCCCCACGACCCACGTCTGCCTCGCCGCTTGCCCGGACACCCACGAGCAGGGGCGGCGGCAGGTGTATGCCTCTGTATGCACAGGAATACCCAAGATTTGGACCAAAAAAATATGTACACATGCCATCCCAACACACGAAGGAGGAAATGCAGGCCCCGCCCACGAAATCTCCGTAACTCATACGCTCGTTCCAGCCTTCGCACCGATGCCTCCACTGTTCACTCCTCGCACCGTTCCCAGACTCACTGATACGCAGGCACGCAGCGCCGCCGGAGGCCGATGTCAACCGTCAGAGGCGCCCTGCACCCCGCGCTGGTTGGAGGGAGCAGCAGGCGAGCAGGGATGGGCGGCCCTGGGGGCGGCGCCCCGCCCCCCGCGACACATCATTTGTGTGAATATGTCATTATGTTTGATAAAAGAAAGTTATTATTCCAAATTTATTGAAGAATGAAGAGGACCACAAGCACTGCTTTTGTAGACATGCTATGAAGATATAAGTATACTGAATTTCTACGTGGGATTATTAATTAGTTAAGAACATTCACATGCCATAGATGTCAAGAACAATTAAAAGGACCACCCTGTCTTCAAATCCTAGATCCGCCACTGATATTGCCAACCCATGCTTGTTCTTTCAGACTAGGCCTACGAGGCCATCTCAGTTGATTTCAGTGACCCAAAGTGGCTCTAGCTCGGGCGCAACAGCAAAAAGCTCCTAGAAATTTGGAAGGGGGGGGAGTGGCTTTGCAAGTAATGCATTGCGTACTTGATTCTAAGGTACCTAGCAGATTTACTTGATTCTTTACTTGATCTATCATCTCCTGGGATACCCATGGCCCATGGGCATGGATGCTTGTGCCACTGGTGTTGCAAAAATACGAAACGACATGATGTCGTGTGCATATCACTACTCTTTATGGGGATGTGGTGGCATGTGAGAGGACAAGTAGGTGTTTGGCCGTTTACGAATTGCCGGAACATTGAGAGTGGCTCAGCAGAGGCCCACTACGGCCCGTCTTCATCAACCTAGGTTCAAGACCCTCGCGAGGTGTGGGGACCCCGACTCATAAGTCGTGATCACCGAATGCACGTGTACAGTGATCCCAGAGATCAATGCTCACTGAACACACAGAAGCTGAATAACAAGAGTCTTACATCCATACGTACCGTATTACACAAGTAGGACCATTATGGTCGAGTCTTGAGTATAACATCGCAGCGGAAATCTTCGTCGATAACTTGGACCCATGCCATCTGCCTTAACCCTACAGGCATTCTGACTGGGAAATGTCCTAGCTCGCATGCTCGTCACCGAAGTGTTCTTTATCACATCCTGTTCTTCCATGCCTGGTCAATTAAATAACCAGTGGCAAGCCAATGAGTACTTTGAATGTACTACTTAAGCAACCCATGATTTGGTTCAAGGTACAGTAATGCATGACATAGGTAAAGTTTTGCATAAAGCTAGTTTTGAGTGCAATGACATGTTCAACAACCTATAAAGCATGCATCAAGAAAATTCAAGTAACCATGAGAACTGGTCACAGATATCAACATAAATAGAATGGGCACCAACCCATTTATCATAAACAGAGAGGGCACCAACCCATCTCAATCGTGTCAAGTCCTCTGACTTGATCCAAGACAACTTCATCATCTCACACACACCGGGTTTGAAAACAAGTGGACGTAGCCCAAGAGCGGTTACCCAACTGTCCATGACCGTGGACACGGCTATTCGAATAGTTTTACACTCTGCAGAGGTTGCACACTTTACCCACTAGATCCGGGGAACTTCCGTGTCATCCACGACCAGCGGTACCTCAAGTACCCGGTAAGCACCGATCATTACCTTTCCCTAGACGACACTAACATGGAGTCCACTCGATTAGCGATAACCCCGTGCCCAACATTTCACATAACATTTTCGTGGAGCCTTGCTCCCATATTCATCACATACCACTGGCACGGGGTACCATCGGTGTGTCCGGTGCCCCATAAAGATGGTCATGGCCGCCCTACCTGGCACGACCCCGTCCCAAGAGAGAGCACCAACTCTCCCCCGTCACTAGTAATGCGGGCTCCAAGCTAGTATCGGACTAGGTACTCAATAATGCCCTTTCCCATATAAGGGTAGAGTGGTCGCGCATGTAAGGTTGGAATAACGGTCGCAACTCCGACCAATCCGTTTTGAAAAACAACACACCCTTTCCTTGGCACACCACTTCGTCGTCAAGTGGTCACCCATCTTATCATCTCCCTCGGGCATAAGTGGCACCCGACGGGGTTTTCGAAAAGACATTGAAAATATTTTGTCTCCATCACCATGCATATCCCCGTCCCTTTTTGCGTGGCAAACTACTTAGCATCCTATCTACTCCCATCGTCATAACCCTCATAAGGAGGTAGGGTCATGCACAATGCAAGTGTCAACGAGAAAAGTACCGGAGGCAACCCACCAAAGTGATTACCCATCCTTCATGATTCCGATGCAACAATAGTAAGTGCTATATGACATGCATAAAAAGGGTTTCATAGGCATGGTCAAAGGGCTGCTTGCCTGTTTAACAAAGTCTTCGAGGTCTTCAAATATCTCTGGTCCAACTCCGAGCATTTCGTCTACTTCGTCCTCTATCGTCGAAAGCAACCATAATAAGCAACACAACAAGGCAGGAAATAAAAGTGCTCTAAAAATATGAGTTGGACTTTTCTGGGATACCTCTGGTCATATGAGGGATGACCAAAGTGGTTTCATTAGGATTGGATAAGTGGATATCTCTGAACATTTTGATAGGATGGAATCAAGGGGTTTGATGGATCCACAAGTTGTACACAGAATGCCATTTTATAAAAATGAGTAAAAGTACCCATTAATTCAGGCATGATTTTAGAAACATTTAGAAATTGGTTTCACTGGATTTGGAGTTGAAATGAATACAATATGGATTTTTGAAGTGGACTCATGTGGATAAATGACCTTTTAAAAAGGTTCAGTGAAAACCAGGGACAACAAAAATGTCCACTGTGGCCTATTAAATAGAGCTTGATTTATGGAGCCACTGGAAATTTGAATCATCAAATTTGGAGGTAATATGAATATTCTATGGATTTTAGAAGTTCACAGGAAAAGAAAAAAGGAAAAAGGATTTAACCTTATCTGGCGCGCTGGCGAGAGTTAACAGATTGGGCGGCCCATGGCCTGGCTGGCTAGGCAGAGGCCACGTCGGGCGTATTCGTGAAAACACGCCAGAGGGAGACGGCAACGCCCAAACCGTCTCCACTTAAAGGTGGGCTCCGCCCCGGGTCACCGACAGCGGGGCCGGGCTCAGCCATCTCCTACCTCCCGCCTCGAGCAGAGGCAGGGAGGCGAGGCCGAAGCGGCACCGGCGCTCACCCAGGCGGCACGGGCCACCTCCGGCGCCCGGCCAAGGAGGACTCAGCCGCGCGCAAGCACCCGTCCATGTGCAGCACGACCGCGGGGGAGCTAGGGAGGAGGAGGGCTACAGGGTGCGGCGGACCGGGGTTGACGGCGGGTTCGGCAAGGCGAGGGAGGAATGGGGAGGAGTGGAGGGAGCACGGGAGGGCTCGTGGCGACGGTGGTGGCGCTCTAGCGCGGTCCAGAGGGAAGGAGGAGGAGAGATGGGCGCGAATTTAGGAGGATTCCGGCGGCTCGGCTCCGGCCATGGTGGGTGCTGGAGGGCACGAGAGGGAGGGGGAGGCTGTCCAGGAGGTCTCTGGGGAAAAGATAGAGCGAATGGAGCCCAGAGGAGGGGCTCGGGACGTTGTTTAAGGTGGGGTGACGGTGCACCGTGGGCTCGTGCACCGGCGAGCTCGCACTCGTCGCTACGGCCCTCGGGAAGGTGGTGCACTGAGTCCAGGGAGTTCGTGGGCGTGGACGACGCCCAGGGGGAGAAGAGAGGGAGCGGGGAATGCGGCATGGCGGGTCCCGCTGGGTGGCCAGCAGCAGCCTTCAGGCTGGGCGGCGCCTGTCGCACGCGAGGAGAGCCGGAGAGGGAGAGAGGATGGGGACGACAGTGTAGCGTGTTGCGGACGTCGAGGTGACCTCGGGGGAGACGAGGGGGAGGCCCTAGGTGGCCGGGGGCGGTTGGAAGGAGGCGGCTACAGTGCGGGTGTGCACTGAAGGCTCTGAGCACGCCAATTGCATGCCAGGCATGTCTTTGGCTTGTAGGGCGTGGCCACTTGTGTCTAGGGGTCGGGGAGGAGTAAACAAAGGGGTGGTGGCCTTGGATGCCTGGTGAACCACTAGGAGAGGAGAGAGGTAGAAGAAGAGGGAGAGAGGGGCTGTCCAGGAGGTAAATGGGGTATTTTACCCTCAATCATTGAGAAATGGCGGGGGAGAGTTCTTGGAGGTAGGAGAGGACTAGGAGGAGCTGTGGTAAAAGTTGAGGTCATGGAGAAGAGTGGAAGTGGTCAAAAATGGTATTTTGGAGAAATGGCAGAAGGTGTTTGATGCTAGTTTGGGCAAGCAAATTAATTCCACTTGCCATGAGAATTAACAGGATGGAATGACACTTAGAAATAGGGTGTGCCACCTAATTTGAGCTCATTTGGACAAAGTAGCCAATGCAACTTTTGTAAACCCTAGAAATCAGCAGAAATGGACCTTCCAAGATTTAGTCATGCAAATCTATTCTCCTTGATGCACCACTTGGTGTAGTGTCATCATTTGAGGATAAGAACATGTCCACAAAACTTGAGATCAATAGGAGAAAGTTTCCAATGTGGAGTTGTTCAAATTTGGTCCTGGACAGGAAGGGTTTTGGGGCACTTTGATCAAGTTAAATTGTTCTCCAACTTGTGCCATTTGGTCTAGATGAATAATTAGACCACTTGATCATATTCACAAGGTTTGAGAACATTTGGACATGTTTGGCAATGTAAAGTTGCTCGAACTTCTAAATGGACAGAAATGGTTTTGAGGGGATTTGATGATGTTATCTTGTTCTCCAAGACATGGGACTTGGCAAAATCACCAAATATGTCATATGTGACATGATAGAATTTTCTTGGAATTTTTGGAGAATATTTCCTTTGTAAATATTTCAAAAGCTTGAAATATCCAGAAAGGGTTTTTGAGGATTTGACAAATATTTTGAACATGGCCATGTGTTGAAACTCTTATATATGGACAATATATGTCCTATGAGTTTCCCTAAATTTTGTCAAATATTTTTAAAACAATAAAATAATTTTTCCCTATTAAAGACCATTTCTGGCCTTAAGAAAAAGCTTTTAAATAAAATAGTAAAACAACTTTTAAAATTATATTTTTGTGGTTTCTGGGTATCCTATATCTAATAGGAATCAAATATATTTTTAGAAAGATTTTTACTGCCCTTAATTAAGTACTTGCAGTGCAAACCTCAATTCAAGGGTTTTTGAAAAACTAATTTTTTGAAAATTCTATTTGGCCAAATTATTTTTGTAAGAAAATATTTTATGTCCTATACACATGGCATGATCATTGGCTCAAGGGTTTGGAGCAAGGAGATGAAGTATAGGAGTTGGAGGATTTATTTTATTTTTAGAGCACTTGCAACCAGCAGACAAAAATCAATCAAGCAAAGTCCAAAACACTCAAAAGTTTTTGTCAAACCACATTTTAGCATGATTAAGAGCTTAAGTGCTGTGCCATGAAAATCAGGGTGTGACAGACCTACCCCCCTTACAAGAATCTCGTCCCCGAGATTCCTAGGCTAGGCGCGGAAAGGGATCTGTAAACTTGTATCTGGGGTAGTCTTCTAGTCTTCATGTTGCTTCTGCTTCCGTGTAGTGCTCCATTGAACTTGAAATACTTGATGGTGTGGCTTCGCGTATGACATTCTTCTTGATCCAGGTTGCTAATGGGTAGTTCGCGGTAGGTTAGATTGGGCTAGGGGTCGATGGCTTGGTGGTTAGTGTCCTTATCAGTGCTCGGGCTAGCTAGGAAGTTGAAAGCACTTCCGGGAGTTGGGATGCATGGAAAGCATCGTGCACATCAAGCAGTCGTGGTAACTCTAGTTGGTAGTTGTCTACTCTTCGCCTTGAAGCGATCTCGGAGGGTTCTTAAATCTTGGAGTGATCTCGAAGGGGGCCGATGAATCTTGGGGCGAGCTTTCCTTTGACATGGAAGTGTTGGGTTCCTTTGAGAGGGTGACCGGAGATAAACATGGTTTCCAACCGGAAGGTCATGTCTTGACGATGTGGGTCGGCAGTAGCTCTTTGGTCTTGGCTTGGCAGTCTTCAAACGCTCTTTGACAAGTGGACTTGCTCTTCGCTTCACGGGGATGTCGGGCCCAAAGACAAGTCCTTCTCCGTCATTGACCAATTGAGGGTGTGCGGCACTTCCGTCAGTATAACACTTCAAATGGTGCCACCAAGGCTTGACTTCAAGGTTAGTTAAGAATCTGGTGCAACCAGTTCCAACCCAAGCTTTCAAGTTCTTCATACAGTATGGCAGCTCTGTCCTTGAGCATAGCATTCAAGGAACAAGCCTTTTCGCTTAATGCATCTGCTGCCACATTAGCCTCATTTAGGGTGGTATTGAACACAGAGGTCATAATCTTTGATCAAGTCTAGCCATCTTCTTTGCCTCGTGTTCAATTCCTTTTGAGTGAAAATATACTTCAGACCTTTGTGATCCGTGTATATCTCACATCCCTTCCGTATGAGGTAATGTCGCCATGTCTTCAGGGCATGAACCACTGCTGCTAGCTCAAGGTCATGAGTAGCATAGTTTTCTTCATGAGGCCGTAGTTGCCTTTGGGAGGAGTGGCTTGCAGATATGCATAGTCTTCAATGCGGAAGCTCACTCCTTGACGACGGTGGTGGGTATAGTTCTTCCTCCTTGACATGGCGGTCTTCGGATGTTCCCTAACCAGCTGATCAACTCTTCTTCCGTCTTCATGTGGACATTCATGCCCTCAAGTAAGGATGATGGTCTACTTGCCCAAGTACTCTATGAAGTATTTGGGGTGCGAGAGTGGGCTGAGGCGCTGGTGGTGGTCATGGTTGAGCATTGGCCAAGGTCTTATTGATCTAGAGCCAAAGCCCGAGGTCGATCCCACCATGTTGTGGCTTGGTAGGGCATAAGGGTTTCAAGGATTCTAGTGTGCGAATGAACATTTATCATCCCACCTTTACGCACGGTTTCTGAGATGCCAATAGTCTATCTAGTCCTTTAAACAATCACATCATATCACTGACAGCATCATTTGCTTAGGTCAACTCCAATCATCACCCATGTGATTCATATCCTCATGGCTCTCAAGAGGAGGTCTAACAAAATCATATATGTCCACAATCCCCAAACTCATATGTATGTCTACCCCTAAAAATCCATGGGTAGAACATATAAGCTGCTAAGCTTGAACGTGACAATCCAAGTGCTCAGCCTATTTTTCCAAGGTCCAAGATAAAGTACCTCTATCCTAGAGAAACACGTCGTAAGCCATTCCAAGATCTTGTTCCCTTCCTATGAATCAACTCCAACAGCCCATTAACTTCCATCAATCACTGCATAATCCATTAATTCTACAAATCCAATGTCTATGGTGTTCCACATGATCTCCTAAGGTTCCTATAATCCCCAGATACTTGAAAAGGCTATCTCTACTATAGCCAGTCCACCGATTCCCATTATCATGGTCAAGTAAATTCCAAGGTCAGGCTTATATAGATCCCTAAATCAACTCCGACAATTAGTCCAATCTCCTAGTTTATCATCCACCGAGAAACATGGTATCACGATCGAGATCATTAGTCTAAATCCAATTTACTCCGAACCATGTAGACATGCTCATCATCTATATTCAACTAGAATCACCTACTAAAATCCAAATCTCTTGTCCAATGAGAATCCTACATGTTTCCCCAAGTCATTGTCGTAATATCAACTGCCTCCTATCATCCGATCAACTCAAATCCTTGCACTTCCGTGTGTTCACTTGCATCATAATTGTCCTATAAATCCAATTTACTCGGGGTAATGAAAACTATGTTACTCTATAATCATGATCCCACCAAGTTCATCTACCAACATGGTAGCCTTATAATCCACCAAAGAGTCTCGAATAATTCCTCAAAGTCATAGATATAAACTCATCAAGTCATTTGTCCTCTGTTCCTATATCCTCAAACTGGTCTTCCTATGGCATCATCAGTTTTGGTGCTATCTTAGGAAGATAATGTGCTCGTTCACCATGTCCACTAGTTCCATATTGAACCCGGTGATAAGCAAGGTTACGGAGGCTTAATGTGTTCTCCTGCAATTCCGTGAGGTTAAGCTCGTGGTTAAGGTTTCGAGCTGGGGTATCTCGTGAAGTCTCAAGGGTCTAGGGATGGGTTCTAGTCTTGAGGTGCAAACATACGTGGTTGTACTTGGTCGAGGAGGTTGTAGCAAAAGTCTTGATGCTTGTTGGTCGCCGAGGTGGAATCCTTGGTGCATATTGTCTTGCTTGTCTTGATTGAGGAGAGAGATGAGATGGAAAAGTAGCATAGAGGAGGGGATGCCTAAAGGGGTTCTATAGTGTAGGTGCAAACAAACAAGTGCCGAAGGGGCCAAACACAAACAACAAGATAAGGGGGTGATATAGTTGCATACTTGTTGCTTAGGGCAAAAGGGCAACCGATATCAAAAACACGCATAAATAAAAACAAGCAACACACAATCGGGGTTCTACTCGAACCATCATACGGACTCGATCACAAGATAGGGGGTACACGACTCATCCTACCCTAGGGGTCCCTGACTCTATAGTCGTGTTTTGAGCCTCGTCGATCTCCGGGTTTCCCTCGGTGCTGCTACGTCTCTTGTATTTGTTTGATGAAACGATCCCGGTTGAGCTTGAAGAGTCTTCAACAACTTCTTGCTGTTGAAGTGATGGGGTGAAGGTGGCTTCTCATAGCGAGGCATTGACTCGATCTTCGTTGTCTTCTTAATCATGACGATCCCTTCTTGTCTTCTAAGCCGCCGATGGTACCGGTAGGTAATCCTTTATGCAATGACATTATCAAGGCGTAATAGAGGTCCATCATGTCGGTTACGTTGATGACAACTTCGACACCAAGAGCGGGGATGAGGAGAACTGTTTTCCTGCTCACTATGGTGAGGCGGACCAAATGGCTAGGTTCTCATCCATCGGTGGTTGCCGATACAACAACGGTAGTGACATGGTTACTCTATTAGCGATGTATACCATGATCTTGCATATTCTATGCCCCGATCATCGAGGCTAAGATTGCATCATCTTGGGGCAAGGTCAAGGGTGTCACCATCTCCGGTCTTCGTGTCCTCATTCCTCGAGGATGTATCTTCTGCTGATATCGCCTTGTTGTGATGTCGCCAATCTTGTGTTCGGAGATGTAGGTGAATGTCCGCAAGGCATCATCCTTCCAGATTACCCACGAGGATTACAAGGAATCTCGTGGTCATGGCATAAGGGTTCTAGCGACCAAAGGTTTTGAAGGGAAGAGACCAATAAGGAAAGTATACCCTAGTTTTCAAAAACTCAAAAGGAAGAGAAGTATAGATAGTTTTGAAAACTAGTAGTAGTTTGGAAATAGTTTTACCCTAACTAACGACCATGCTAACTAAGGCTTCCTACAACAGATGGCTCGATACCAGCTCTGTGGGGACCCCGACTCATAAGTCGTGATCACCGAATGCACGTGTACAATGATCCCGCAGATCAATGCTCACCGAACACACGAAGCTGAATAACAAGAGTCTTACATCCATACGCATCAGACATACAAGTAGGACCATTATGGTCGAGTCTTGAGTATAACATCGCAGCGGAAATCTTCGCCGATAACTTGGACCCATGCCATCCGCCTTAACCCTACGGGCATTCTCGACCGGAACGCCCTAGCTCGCATGCTCGCCACATCAAGTGTTCTTTATCACATCCTGTTCTTCCATGCCTGGTCAATTAAATAACCAGTGGCAAGCCAATGAGTACTTTGAATGTACTCGCAAGCAACCCATGATTTGGTTCAAGGTACAGTAATGCATGACATAGGTAAAGTTTTGCATAAAGCTAGTTTTGAGTGCAATGACATGTTCAACAACCTATAAAGCATGCATCAAGAAAATTCAAGTAACCATGAGAACTGGTCACAGATATCAACATAAATAGAATGGGCACCAACCCATTTATCATAAACAGAGAGGGCACCAACCCATCTCAATCGTGTCAAGTCCTCTGACTTGATCCAAGACAACTTCATCATCTCACACACACCGGGTTTGAAAACAAGTGGACGTAGCCCAAGAGCGTTACCTAATCTGTCCATGACCGTGGACACGGCTATTCAATAGTTTTACACTCTGCAGAGGTTGCACACTTTACCCACTAGATCCGGGAACTTCCGTGTCATCCACGACCAGCGGTACTCAAGTACCCGGTAAGCACCGATCATTACCTTTCCCTAGACGACACTAACATGGAGTCCACTCGATTGGCAGTAACCCCCGTGCCCAACATTTCACATAACATTTTCGTGGAGCCTTGCTCCCATATTCATCACATACCACCGCACGGGTACCAACGGTGTGTCCGGTGCCCCATAAAGATGGTCATGGCCGCCCTACCGCACGACCCGCCCCAAGAGAGAGCACCAACTCTCCCCGTCACTAGTAATGCGGGCCAAGCTAGTATCGGACTAGGTACTCAATAATGCCCTTTCCCATATAAGGGTAGAGTGGTCGCGCATGTAAGGTTGGAATAACATCATAACTCCGACCAATCCGCTTTTGAAAACAACACACCCTTTCCTTGGCACACCACTTCGTCGTCAAGTGGTCACCCATCTTATCATCTCCCTCGGGCATAAGTGGCACCCGACGGGGTTTTCGAAAAGACATTGAAAATATTTTGTCTCCATCACCATGCATATCCCCGTCCCTTTTTGCGTGGCAAACTACTTAGCATCCTATCTACTCCCATCGTCATAACCCTCATAAGGAGGTAGGGTCATGCACAATGCAAGTGTCAACGAGAAAAGTAACGGAGGCAACCCACCAAAGTGGTTACCCATCCTTCATGATTCCGATGCAACAATAGTAAGTGCTATATGACATGCATAAAAAGGGTTTCATAGGCATGGTCAAAGGGCTGCTTGCCTGTTTAACAAAGTCTTCGAGGTCTTCAAATATCTCTGGTCCAACTCCGAGCATTTCGTCTACTTCGTCCTCTATCGTCGAAAGCAACCATAATAAGCAACACAACAAGGCAGGAAATAAAAGTGCTCTAAAAATATGAGTTGGACTTTTACGGGATACCTCTGGTCATATGAGGGATGACCAAAGTGGTTTCATTAGGATTGGATAAGTGGATATCTCTGAACATTTTGATAGGATGGAATCAAGGGTTTGATGGATCCACAAGTTGTACACAGAATGCCATTTTATAAAAATGAGTAAAAGTACCCATTAATTCAGGCATGATTTTAGAAACATTTAGAAATTGGTTTCACTGGATTTGGAGTTGAAATGAATACAATATGGATTTTTGAAGTGGACTCATGTGGATAAATGACCTTTAAAAGGTTCAGTGAAAACCAGGGACAACAAAATGTCCACTGTGGCCTATTAAATAGAGCTTGATTTATGGAGCCACTGGAAATTTGAATCATCAAATTTGGAGGTAATATGAATATTCTATGGATTTTAGAAGTTCACAGAAAAGAAAAAGGAAAAAGGATTTAACCTTATCTCGGCGCTACCGGGCGAGAGTTAACAGCTGGGCCGCCCAGGCCTCGGCTGCGCTGTAGCAGAGGCCACGCCGGAGGCGATTCGTGGAAAACACGCCAGCGTGAGGGAGACGGCAACGCCCAAACCGCTCTCCACTTAAACGGTGGGCTCCGCCCACGGGTCACCGACGAAGCGGGGCCGGGCTCAGTTATCTCCTACCTCCCGCCGAACAGAAAGTGAGGCAGGGGAGGCGAGGCCGAAGCGGCACTGGGCGCCACCTCGGGCGGCACGGGCCACCTCGGCGGCGGCAAGACTGGAGGACTCGGCCACACAAGCACCTGGCCCATGTGCAGCACGACCATGGGAGCTAGGGAGGAGGAGGGCTACAGGTGCGGCGGACGGGGTTGACGGCGGGTTCGGCAAGGCGAGGGAGGAATGGGAGGGAGGAGGGAGCACGGAGGGCTCGTGGCGACGGTGGTGGCGCTCTAGCGCGGTCGGAGGGAAGGAGGAGGAGAGATGGGCGCGAATTTAGGAGGATTCCGCGGCTCGGCTCGGCCATGGTGGGTGCAGGAGGGCACGAGAGGGAGGGGAGGCTGTCCAGAGGTCTCGGGGAAAAGATAGAGCGAATGGAGCCCAGAGGAGGGGCTCGGGACGTTGTTTAAGGTGGGGTGACGGTGCACCGTGGGCTCGTGCACCGGCGAAGCTGCACTGCTGCCACGGCCCTCGGGAAGGTGGTGCACCGAGTCGGGGAGTTCGTGGGCGTGGACGACGCCTGTGGGGAGAAGAGAGGAGCGGGAATGCGGCATGGCGGGTCCCTCGCTGTGGCAGCCGGCCAAGCGCGGGCGGCGCCTGTCTGCACGCGAGGAGAGCCGAGAGGGAGAGAGAGGATGGGGACGACAGCAGTAGCGTGGTGCGGACGCCGAGGTGACCTCGGGGACACGAGGGGAGGCCCTAGGTGGCCGGGCGGTTGAAGGAGGCGGCTGACAAGGGTGTGCATCAGAAGGCCTGAGCATGCCAATTGCATGCCAGGGCATGTCTTTGGCTTGTAGGGCGTGGCCACTTGTGTCTAGGGGGTCAGGGGAGGAGTAAACAAAGGGGTGGTGGCCTTGGATGCCCCGTGAACCACTAGGAGAGGAGAGAGGTAGAAGAAGAGGAGAGAGGGGCTGTCCAGGAGGTAAATGGGGGTATTTTACCCCTCAATCATTGAGAAATGGCCAGGGGAGAGTTACTGGAGGTAGGAGAGGACTAGGAGGAGCTGTGGTAAAAAGTTGAGGTCATGGAGAAGAGTGGAAGTGGTCAAAAATGGTATTTTTGAGAAATGGCAGAAGGTGTTTGATGCTAGTTTGGGCAAGTAAATTAATTCCACTTGCCATGAGAATTAACAGGATGGAATGACACTTAGAAATAGGGTGTGCCACCTAATTTGAGCTCATTTGGACAAAGTAGCCAATGCAACTTTTGTAAACCCTAGAAATCAGCAGAAATGGACCTTCCAAGATTTAGTCATGCAAATCTATTCTCCTTGATGCACCACTTGGTGTAGTGTCATCATTTGAGGATAAGAACATGTCCACAAAAGTTGAGATCAATAGGAGAAAGTTTCCAATGTGGAGTTGTTCAAATTTGGTCACGGACAGAAGGGTTTTGGGGCACTTTGATCAAGTTAAATTGTTCTCCAACTTGTGCCATTTGGTCTAGATGAATAATTAGACCACTTGATCATATTCACAAGGTTTGAGAACATTTGGACATGTTTGGCAATGTAAAGTTGCTCAAACTTCTAAATGGACAGAAATGGTTTTGAGGGATTTGATGATGTTATCTTGTTCTCCAAGACATGGGACTTGCAAAATCACCAAATATGTCATATGTGACATGATAGAATTTTCTTGGAATTTTTGGAGAATATTTCCTTTGTAAATATTTCAAAAGCTTGAAATATCCGTAAAGGGTTTTTGAGGGATTTGACCAATATTTTGAACATGGCCATGTGTTGAAACTCTTATATATGGACAATATATGTCCTATGAGTTTCCCTAAATTTTGTCAAATATTTTTAAAACAATAAAATAATTTTTCCCTATTAAAGACCATTTCTGGCCTTAAGAAAAAGCTTTTAAATAAAATAGTAAAACAACTTTTAAAATTATATTTTTGTGGTTTCTGGGTATCCTATATCTAATAGGAATCAAATATATTTTTAGAAAGATTTTTACTGCCCTTAATTAAGTACTTGCAGTGCAAACCTCAATTCAAGGGTTTTTGAAAAACTAATTTTTTGAAAATTCTATTTGGCCAAATTATTTTTGTAAGAAAATATTTTATGTCCTATACACATGGCATGATCATTGGCTCAAGGGTTTGGAGCAAGGAGATGAAGTATAGGAGTTGGAGGATTTATTTTATTTTTAGAGCACCTGCAACCAGCAGACAAAAATCAATCAAGCAAAGTCCAAAACACTCAAAAGTTTTTGTCAAACCACATTTTAGCATGATTAAGAGCTTAAGTGCTGTGCCATGAAAATCAGGGTGTGACACGAGGGTCCAAGCCTCGTGGGGCGTGTCAGATTTCGGGTTCTGGCAGGCCCTCAAGGTTCAAACTCTGGGGTGCACGTGGAGATCACACCTCCTGCCTACCCACGTCTCGTCGCCTCACAAGGATCTAAAACTACCCGAGGAACAACACAAGGGACACGAGATTTATACTGGTTCAGGCCACCATTGTGGTGTAATACCCAACTCCAGTTTGTGGTGTGGTGGATTGCCTTAGGGTCTGATGATGAATAGTACAAGGATGAACAGCCTCGCGAGGGGCTGTTCTTGGCGGGTGAGATGAACTGCTTGGGTGAGTTCAGTCGCCTCTCTCTAGTCTATGCGCCTTCTTCAGGGAGATGCTCGATGCCTCTGTCTGTGGTGGCTAGTCCTATTTATAGAGGGATGCCCTGGGCCTCTTCCCAAATATTGAGCGGGAAGGGGAACATCTAGTACACTTATCCTGACTAAAGTTGGTCTTCGGCTGCCAAAGGCCATGACGGTGACGCCGGCTTGGGCTCCACGATGACCTCCATCCTGCCGTCCTGCTGGTCTTGGTCTTGTTGCACCGAAATGGTTGCCTTTGCTTGATACTCTTGCCTGCTCTTGCCCCCCTTGCACCAAAGAGGAAACAAGGACTCTGCGCAGGCCAGCGCCCGCTTGGCCTCGGTTGTCATGGCTTGCGTCATGGGCACCTCGTGAGGTACCCCGCCTAGATCTCTCCGCCTCCTCGCGAGCCAGCCTGATGAGGTTGTGCCTGAGGAAGCCTCCTATTGTCTGCCCCGCAAGGCTTGGCCCCTCGCGAGGGTCTTGAGTATGTGTTGATGAAGATGGGCCGCACCGAGCCACTCCCCGAGCCACGCCGCAGGCCGCAGGCAGGCAAGTCTGGGTACCCCCATTCCCAGAACGCCGATAGGGCTTACGGCACAAGGCCTCCTCAGGAGCGGCCTCACCAGGTAGGCTCGCGAGGAGGTGGAGAGATCAAGGCAAGGGGTACCTCGCGAGGTGCACATGACGCAAGCCATGAAGATCAAGACCTGGTGGGCGCCAGGCGGGCGCCAGCCTGCGCAGTGTCCTCGTTTCCTCTTTGCTTGCAAAGGGGGCAAGCGCAGGTGCAGAGTACCGACGCCTCAAGCAAAGGTTTCCATATCAGTGCAACGAAACCAAGACCAGCAGGACGGCAGGATGGAGGTCACCGTGGAGCCCAAGACAGCGTCATTGCCAGTGCCTTTGGCAGTCGAAGACCACCTTTAGTCAGGATAGCTTGTACTAGTTGTCCCCTTTCAAAATGGCCGTTGTTGGCTCCCTTCCTGCTCAATATTTGGGAAGAGGATCAGGGCCTCTATAAATAGGGCAAGCCACCACAGTAGAAGGCATCTGATCCGAACCTAGCTGATCTACACACTACCACAAGAACACCTCTCCTTGCGAGGCTGTTCTTCCTCTATACTGTTCATCATCAGCCCAAGAGGCAATCCACCACACCACACACTGGATTAGGGTATTACACCACAACGGTGGCCCAAACCAGTATAAACCTCGTGTCTCTTGTGTAGTTCATTGTACTAGCTTAGATTCGCGGCGAGGTTGTGGGCGTGTTTCGGTAGGGAGAAGATCTTCATGCGCACCCCAAAGTTCAAACCTTAAGGGTTTTGCCGGAACCCGACATACGACATTTGGCGCGCCAGGTAGGGGTGCGCTGAAATCTTTTCTCCACTGATCTGCGTGCCATCATTCTGTCGCATCCATGGCAGATGCTCAACGAGCTCGTGCCGAGCGCCGGGCTGCTCTCGCGCCCGCGTCGCCCGGACGGCTCCTGTCGGCGGGCCTCCTTGTCGTTCTTCGTCGCCTGCCACCAACGCCGCCACCGGCCCGGCGGGAAACGAGCAGCAAGCATCTTCGCTGCACCCCTCGATACGGCAGGAAGGCCGCACCGCCACTCCGTTGCTGACCCCAGCTGGTTCATCGTCTCACGCTCGTCACGCTCCCATGGACACACAGGCCGCATTGCTCCTGGCATGTGAGCTCCTGCACTACCGCCCCATCAACGACCTCTACGAGGAGTGGCTCACTCACATCACCGAGCTCGTCAGTGCCGCAGGAGGCTCTCCTGCGCCGTCCCTCTCGCTGCCTCGCCCTCCGTCATGCATGGGAGACGTGGCCCAGGGAGCGCCTCCACCACCTCCTCCCCAAGAAGGCGTGCGGCCTCCGGTCGTGACCCACCCGCTCGGCAAGAAAGAAGCTGTCAAGAAATCCCTCGGCCTCAAGAAGGCGCTCACGTGCTCCCTGCACCAGCACAACAAGACCGCATCCCTGCACCAGCACGCCAAGACCCCGCGCTGCCCCTGGCAGAGGCTCACGGGAACCATCAAGATCAAGCCCCGCATTAGCAAAAGGTTCTGGTGGCCATCGCAGGCTGCCCCGCCTTCACCACCGAGCTGCGCAGCGTCGCCTGGCTAGGCAAGTTCAAGCCGGATCTGCCTCCTCGCTACAATGGTACCGCCAACCCCGCGGAGTTCCTGCAGCTCTACGAGATGGGCATCGAGGCGGCAAACGGAGACGAAAAGGTCATGGCGAACTAGTATCCCATGGCGCTCAAAGATGGTGCCCACACCTGGCTCCTGAACCTGCCTCCCGGCTCGATCTCCGCTTGGGACGAGATGCGCAGCCGTTTCATTGCCAACTTCCAGGGCACTCGCGACTGCCCTCCGGCCGCAGGTGACCTGCACCGCATCAAGCCGCAACCTGGAGAGACCCTACAAAAGTACATCCAGTGTTTCAACAGCGCTCGTCTTAAGATAACCAAGGTGATGGACGAGACCATCATCTGAGCGTTTTCTGATGGCGTTCATGACGTCAAGATCAAGGAGGAGCTCGCCATCCATGAGGATCCGTGCACATCTCTGGAGCTGTTCAACTGGGCGACCAAGTGTGCAAGAGCTGAGGAGGGGCGCCTCTCCCTGCTCGAGCTTCTAGCTGCTGACCCAGAAGAGAAGAAGCCCAAGGCCAAGGATGTGAAGCGCAAAGGAGCAGCTGTGCTCGCAGCAGAACCAGACATGAAGCACGGAAGGGACCAGCCGGAGTCGTCCAAGGGCAACCAATTCTGCGCCTAGCACAACCTCTACACCCACAACACCAACGAATACCAGGAGCTTAGGGCCGTTCGAGAAGGACGCATCGGTCAATGCCTCGAGCGCGCTGACCGAAGCTACGGCCGAGGAGGAGGACGATGGGATGACCGGGGCCCTCGCCAGGAGTTGTGAGGGAGTCCTGGACTAGGGGGTGTCCGGACAGCCGGACTATCAATATCCGCCGGACTCCCATACTACGAAGATAGAAGATTGAAGACTCCAGCTCGTGTCCGGAAGGTACTTTCCTTGGCGTGGAAGGCAAGCTTGGCAATACGGATATGTAGATCTCCTACCATTGTAACCGACTCTATGTAACCCTAGCATCTCCGGTGTCTATATAAAGCGGAGGGCCTTAGTCCGTAGGACGAAGATTACATCTCAACAATCATACCATAGGCTAGCTTCTAGGGTTTAGCCTCCTTGATCTCGTGGTAGATCTACTCTTGTACCACCCATATCATCAATATTAATCAAGCAGGAAGTAGGGTTTTACCTCCATCGAGAGGGCCCGAACCTGGGTAAAAACATTGTGTCCCTCGTCTCTTGTTACCATCCGCCTAGACGCACGTTGGGACCCCTACCCGAGATCCGCCGGTTTTGACATCGACATTGGTGCTTTCATTGAGAGTTCCTCGTGTCGCGTCACCGATAGGCTCGATGGCATCTTCAACCATCAACGCTGTCGTGGTGAGACTTTTCTCCCGGATAGATCTTCGATTCGGGCGGCTTTGCACTGCGGGCCAATTCTATTGGCCATCTGGAGCAGATCGAAAGCTACGCCCCTGGCCGTCAGGTCACATTCGGAAGCTTAAACTTCAAGGCCGATGACCGCGGAGATTTGATCTTCGACGGACTCGAGCCACAGCCAAGCGCGCCGCACTGTGACGATGGGCATGATCTAGCTTTGCCGCCGGACAGTGCTTTGGTGGCGCTGACTCGATCTGCTTCGCTACTGGCCGGAGCCGATTGCCTATATCGAGGGCCGGTGGATAGACGCCGCCCTGGGGGCTTCAACATTCACGGCGATGGAGCCGAATACCAATCTTGTCCCCAGCGAAACTCGTGATCCCGAGGTGCCGGACTCCTCGCTGGACTCCGAGCCTCCCGCGCCCCTACCAATTAATCCGGATTGGGCGCCGGTTAGGGAATTCACCGCCGCAGACATCTTCAAAGCTTTTCGCCTTTTGGCGATATCTTGAATTTCGAAGCATCTCTCGCTATCAGAGAGTCTGGCCGATCAGCGGCGGGATGGTTGGAGTTCGGACGAAGAAGAAATTCAGAACCCACCCACCACCCACTTTGTAGCCACTGTCGAGGATTAAACCGACATGCTAGACTACGACTCCGACGACATCGACGCCATGGACGATGATGCCGAGACAACAGAACCAGCGCCCACAGGTAATCGAAGGCCACCTCGTCATATGACGATACATGGTGGATACCGAAAGAAGGGGAGGGCGAAGAAGCAATGAGGCAGACTCTTTAAAGAAGCAGCCCAAAAGCCGGTGTCCGCGGCGCCGCTCTAAATCCCGCCACAGCAAGAATATAGATTCCGGCATAGGAAACAACAATACCCCGAAAGTGCGAAGATAACCCCCTCCAAAGAAGACTCGGTAACAGAGGATGCGAAGCAAGCCCTCACGAAAGGGCGGCGCATTTAAAAGGTTGAGGATCATAACTATATACCTCCCTCCGAAGACGAAATAAGCCTCAATAACGACGAACTCGTCGCGCCCGAGGACCCCGTCGAACAAGAGCTCTTTAAGCGCAGGCTCATCGCTACAGCAAGAAGCCTGAAGAAGGAAAAACGAAAGCTCAAAACAGCGGAAGACACGCTCTGAATAAGATGGAGCAAAGTACTCTAAACCGCAGATAAATACGGTAATGACCACAAATCGAAGAGCTACCCGAAGCGTAAGCTGCTTCCAGAATTCGACGAGGAGGCCATAGAGCCCCCACCGTCCAATGGCCCAGCCAGGTCCATCTACGGACCCAAAAAGAAAGCCCCAAGCAAAGCAACACGTCAAGTGTCCGATGATAGCGGCACATACAAGTACAGGGGTGCCGCACACCCACTATGTTTCACCGATGAGGTGTTGGATCATGAATTCCCAGCAGGGTTTAAACCCATAAACATAGAGGCCTACGACGGAACAACAGACCATGGAGTCTGGATAGAAGATTATATACTGCATATACATATGGCCAAAGGAGACGATCTCCACGCCATAAAAAACCTACCCCTCAAGCTCAAAGGGCCAGCCCGTCATTGGCTCAAAAGCCTCCCAGAAAACACTGTTGGAAGTTGGGAAGAGCTCGAGGAAGCATTTAGAGCAAATTTTCAAGGGACTTATGTCCGTCCTCCGGATGCAGATGATTTAAGTCATATAACTCAACAGCCGGAGAGTCGTATGAAATTCTGGAACAGGTTTCTTACCAAAAGAACCAAATAGTCGATTGTCCAGGACTTTGAAGCCTTAGCAGCTTTCAAGCACAATGTCCGAGACGAATGGCTTGCCAGGCACCTCGGTCAAGAGAAACCGAGGACAATGACCGCATTAACAAGCCTCATGACCCGCTTCTGTGCGGGAGAGGATAGCTGGCCAGCAAGAAGCAGCACTAGCGACCCAAGTACATCCGAGATAAGAGATGGGAACGGAAAATCACGGCGCAGAAAGGAGCAGCGCCGGAATAAAGAGAAAGGCCAAAAGAGCACGGCAGTTAACGCCGGATTCAAAAGCTCGCGGCCCAATCATAAAACCCAGCCCCTCAAGGATGATAGTGACGAAATGTCTAACCTACATAAAATTCTGGGTCGGATATGTCAAATCCACAGTACCCCCGGAAGGCCCGCAAATCACACCCACAGGGATTGTTGGGTTTTCAAACAGTCCGGCCGATTAAACGCCGAACACGAGGGACTCGACGCGTCAGCTTAAGAAGATAAACCCGCCAAAGAGGGCACGGAAAACAAAAGACTTTCCCACAAGGGGTCAAAGCAGTAAACTCACTTCATGTGAGGACACGGAAAAATAGTGCGGCACTTTCTAAAAAGAGCTTCGCACGGTCCAGCCCAGCAAACCATAGAGATTGGATATCAAAACCAATCACTTTTGACCGCATGGACTACTCCAGAAGCGTTCGAAACGCGGGACGGACTCCCCTGATATTGAATCCGATCATAGACGGATTACAATTCACAAACGTCCTAATGGACGGAGGCAGCGACTTAAACCTGCTATATTCAAACACAATCCGTCGGATGGGGATAGACCCTACCAAAATTCGACACAGCCGCACTTCCTTCAAAGGAGTGACGCCAGGCCCTTACGCCAAGTGCACAGGCTCGATATTACTAGAAGTCGTGTTCGGATCGCCGAACAACTTTCGACGCGAAAAACTAATTTTTCATATCATCCCATTTAAAAGTGAATATCAAGCACTGTTGGGACAAAAGGCTTTTGTCCGCTTCAACGCCATACCACATTACGCGTCTCTTACACTCAAGATGCCCGATCCACATGGCGCCATTTCAGTGCGCGGGTCACTTAAAGACCCCGGACTCGGATAGACGAATCCGGACTCAGCAGGCTAGGGGCTCCCTAGCCGCATACCCTTTCACAAGGGGCTGCGCGCACAACTGACCGCGGTTTCATATAAACCTTGCTTTAACTATTTATACTTATTCTTTTGCATATTTTTTGCACGAACTGTTTCTAAAACTAAACGTTCCTCTTTTTCTACAGATGAACAACGTGCGTACCCGTCTAGGATAACGGCACAACGGAGACACAGGCGCAGACGTGCAGTAGGGACCCGTTGCAAGGATTCTTTTCAGATTAAGACCCTGCGTAGACCTTTTTATTACTGTCTCTTGTTGTTACTCTCCCTTGGCTCCTTCCTACAGCCACAGCGGAGCCTGACGCTTTGGCATCGGCCGCGTCAGAAGACCATGCCCGTACCTGGACACTAGGGGCTTAGGGCATAATTCTGCCCATTATTACAAAGTCCGACCACCTTCGGGAGTGTTCGGCGTCTCGAGTTAGGCATTATATGCATCAGCTCCGAGTCATGTCTTTGGTCAAATGTTGGGTTTGCCCGGCTCCTGTGTTTTGCTGCCTTACGCTCAGATCATCGGCTAACGCGCACCGGAGAGAACTCTGCGATTGTGCCCGATTGGTGGCGAAAGCACCTCAATAGAGAAAGCGGCGATTGTCATGATGCAGCGAGAGTCTGGTCAGCCACTCGATCGACTATCGAAATGTTTAGAATTCCCCGCTTTGACGAAGGACCGTTTCCCGGTCAGGCACATACACACCCCGAATCCGGAGATGTGCGGTGTCATTAGGGGCTATATCATAGCCCCACCCTCGAGCTCCACTGGCTAAGTGAAAGAGATAAAGCATTATAGTCCGGATTGCCTCGTTCGCTACACTACCACCTCCTCATAACAGGACCGAGACGTCGGATTAAGTGTGAAAACGCGCTATTTTGCGAACACCCCAGCACCTTGTGCGAGGGGGCTGAAGCCGAAGACTGCATCTTTCAGGTTATACGCAAGTATACGTAAACGGCCGCACAGGAGAAGTTTTACTACTTGGAAGCACAAATATAAAAAGCATTCACACTATAATCATTGATCTACAAGTTAATGCGTTCAATTGAACGTTACATTTTTTGAGCACTGCGACTCTATTACACGAGTGCCACGCATAACTTCCCCGAAATAATGCTCGACAGGGAGCCGGTCTCCATCCGAACCCTGGGCAGCAACAGCGGTGGCGTCCATTTCCGGACACTGCGCCTTCACACGGGCCAGAGCCATCCGCGCGCCCTCGATGCAGGCCGACCGCTTCATCTCCTTGATATGCGGCACCGCCCCAAGGAATTGTTGCAGTAGGCCAAAGTAGCTCGTCGCCTTGGACCTCTCTGGCCAGACATGGGCCACGATGTCAGTCATAGCCAATCCGGACAGTCTATTTAGTTCGGCCCACTCGGCCAACCTGTCCGTCAGCGGAAGAGGGCGATCCGGACTATGGAATTGAGACCAATATAACTCTTCCGTCTCGTGATCCCCCTGGCTCCGGAAGTGCTTAACGGCATCAGCCGCACTCGCAGCCAAGTCCATATACAGATCCTCCAAACTCCTGATCGCCAAATTGAGCGCATTTGGCATCCACGAACCGGGCGACGATCGAAAAGGCTGCCACCGCGATTTCTCGGCTTGGCGCAGCTCCTCCTTCATAGCCCGTGATTGCGAGCGGGCATCCTTGGCTTCGGCGGTGGCCTTCTTCAGGTCTTCCCGCTCCGATAAGTGCTCCTTTTCAACAGCCTCATTGCGGTCGGTAGCATCCTTCAATTTCTCGGCCAATTCGGCCACCTCCGCCCTGCTTAGGCAGTGTGCAGCCCTTTCGGCCTTCAACTCTTCGACCGCCCTCAAGGCGGCCAGCCATTCTCTTCGGGCTTGCTCTTTAGCTAGAGCAAGTTCGGCCGAAAGGTCTCCACAGCAGCAAAGACTGCTCGTATAAACAGCATATAACTTATCGAGGCGGGCTTTGACCCACTCAATAAAGCGGCTGCGGAGAATTTATTTACCTTGCGACTCGTCAAGTCGCTGGTTGACAAGTGTGATGTCAGCATCCGCCACGTCAAGTTTTCGACTCAATTCGCAAACTCGTTAGTCCGGCTGGCCCCGGACTATCCGCCACCAGACGTAACGCGGTATTCATTACCGAGATGTTGAGATTTTGATCCTCGCACGCTGTCGTTTTCGACAACCCACCGAGTCTCAGGCTACTATCTATACAGGCGATTTTCTATATGCACAACTGTTAAAAACAAAGGGTGCGCATTTTCGCAGATACCTCAAATCCCGCCGGCAAGCTCATGGCGGCATTACATAATCCGCTTTCCGCGGAAGAAATCCTTCCAATCACCATACGCATTAACGCACGGTGATCTTATGAAATGGACGCCCTCTCAAGCAGACTCTTCAGTTCTCCTAGCCGGACTCTGGTGGGTGCCGAACTCTCTGGCCCCTCCAGACTCGGGGACGCCCTCCGTGATTTACACTTGGGCTCGCCGCCCCATCTGGCGGCGCCAGCAGACGGAGGCGACGCTCTCCATCATCTCCTAAGAAGGTCCCCCGAGGATGAACTCATCTGAGACGGCTGCAGATCCGAACTGCGATATAAATATTTCGGTTACCTACAGAAGCGTAAATGAAGGTACTTTATTAATTAACTTCCTATTTTATACTCACGGCTCGTTGGAGAGCTGGTCCTTCGGTGATGATTGCGCGTCCGGATTCTCTCCGGACGCCGGACCCCCCGGTGGGGATTTCTTCCCACGCTTAGGGGCTTTGACCGCCCGATCTTCGGAGGCGGTCCTCTTTTCCCTTTGAAGGGAGGGGTTCTTGGTTCCTCCTTTGATCGCCTTCGGGCAAAGTATTAGCTCCTTTATTTCCCCCGTCGCCCCCCTCTGTGGGCACAACCTCCAACATTCTGACCAGCACGGGCTCCGGTGCGGTCTCTGGGAGGGGGGCCGGACACCTTATCAGCCTTGATCGCGCCACCCATTCCTGTAAAGAATAAAGGGTCAGGAGACGAACTTTTGAGAGGCATACAAATAGGATGTCTGGACTCTGAGCGATTTACCTGAGTGTCCGGGCGATCGCGGCTTAGGCCTACGTCCTCGGCCAAATCCGGACATGCCACCTACGGTCCGAAGAACAGCTTGTACATCTCCGTGGGTGACGCACCCATAAAATGTTGGAGAATACGAGGTCCCTCCGGATTGTACTCCCATAGACGAAGAGGACGACGTTTGCAGGGCAGGAGGTGTCTGATTAGCATAACCTGCATCACCTTGATCAGATCGATCTCCCTCGTTTGGAGGTCCCAAATCCGGCCCTGCAGTGAAGGCACGTCCTCGGACGGCCCCCAGTTGAGCCCTTGGTTGACCCACGACATCAGTTGCCGTGGAGGTCCCTTGGAGCAGTGATGTAAAACCACTCCTGCTGCCACAATCCCAGTTCCTCTTGGAAGGAACCTTCGAACCACGGGGCATTGACCTTCTTGCTTATGGTCGCCCTGCCGCACTCCGCTTGACGCCCCCCGATCATCTTCGGCTCCACCTTAAAGGTTTTTAGCCATAGGACGAAGTGGGGGATGACGCGGAGGAAGGCTTCGCAGACAATAATAAATGAGGAGATGTGGAGGATGGACTCCGGAGCCAAGTCGTGGAAATCCAGCCCGTAGTAGAACAGGAGCCCTCTCACGAAGGGATCCGTCGGGAAGCCTAATCCCCGACGGAGGTGAGATACGAAAACGACGTATACGCCGGGCTCGGGGGCTGGCACGGCCTGCCCTGGGGCAGGCAACCTGTGCGAAACTTCGTAGGCCAGGTACTTGGCCTCACGCAACTTCAGTATGTCCTCCTCCATGACGAAGGAGGGCATCCACCGGCCCTGGAGGTCGGAGCCGGACATTGTTAAGGATCCGAAGCGCTCGAATCTGAAGCTCTAGGTGTTGGAACTGGGAGCGGAGGAAAGATTCGATGCGGGATTGAAGAACAAGGACAGGCCTTGGTCCTCTTATAAAGGGGGAGAAATACCAAGGGCCGTCTCCGTGACCGTTTGAGATTCCCCTTCGATAGAGCAGGTGTGGCGACGGGAACGGTTGGGTTACACACGCACGTATTGATGAGGATCCCCGAATAAGGGGAACACAATCTCTGCTTCGATAAGACGTGCCAAGGAAACCGCTTCGCTAAACGTGCTGAGGTGGAGTAGTAAAAAACGATTCAAACAAGGGCTTGGCTGCGGTGTGATGTCACGCCGCATAATACGTCAGCAGATTGAGCTAAGTGTATATTTTATTCTCTCTACGTTGGAATGTGGAATTTATTTTGCAGAGCCGGACACTATCCTGTTGTTCATTATCTTCTCCGAATTATTCAAGGGAGGAACCCGCCTTGCAATGCCGAACATTATGCACGCCGGACTTATCGCCATTCAAGACTGGTTCAGGGGCTACTGAGGGAGTCCTGGACTGGGGGGTGTCCGGACAGCCAGACTATCAATATCCGCGGACTCCCAGACTGCGAAGATAGAAGATTGAAGACTCCGGCTCGTGTCCGGAAGGTACTTTCCTTGGCGTGGAAGGCAAGCTTGGCAATACGGATATGTAGATCTCCTACCATTGTAACCGACTCTGTGTAACCCTAGCCTCTCCGGTGTCTATATAAACCGGAGGGCCTTAGTCCGTAGGACGAAGATTACATCTCAACAATCATACCATAGGCTAGCTTCTAGGGTTTAGCCTCCTTGATCTCGTGGTAGATCTACTCTTGTACCACCCATATCATCAATATTAATCAAGCAGGACGTAGGGTTTTACCTCCATCGAGAGGGCCCGAACCTGGGTAAAAACATTGTGTCCCTCGTCTCTTGTTACCATCCGCCTAGACGCATAGTTCGGGACCCCCTACCCGAGATCCGCTGGTTTTGACACCGACAAGTTGCGTGACCAACCTCGCGAGGATCGCTAGCAGGACCAGCCCCACGAGGGAGCCTGGAGGGATCAGCCTCGTGAGGATCGCCCGCAGGGCAATGCGAGCCTTACTCCTCTGCCGCCACCGCCAAGAAGGAATGATGACCACCACCAGGATGAGGGGGCTGGGGGCTTCCAAGAGCCGCGTGCTATCACCTGCATCTTGGGCGGAGCCCAAGCCCCAGCCTCTCAGCGCATCTTCAAGCAATTTCCTCGCGAGGTGAATGCAGTCCTCCCCAAGCTTGAGGCCACGCGCCATCTCAGGTGGTCCAAGTGCGCCATCACCTTCAGCTCAGCAGATCAACTCAAGCGTGTGTGGCTACCGCTGGCGTCCTCCCGATGCTTTGTTCCCCGGTCATCAGCACCGTGCAAGTCACCAGGACCCTAATCGATGGCGGCGCAGGGCTCAACATTCTGTCCGTCGAGATGTTCAACAACCTTCAAGTGCCATATGATCAACTTCAGCCTACCAAGCCCTTTCAGGAGTTACTGACGGCTTCACTACCCTAATAGGGCAGGTCCGCCTCCCTGTCACTTTCGGACAATGCAACAACTACCACACCGAGCTCATCGACTTCGACGTCGCCCTCATTCGCCTGCCATACAACGTCATCCTCGGGTATCCAGCCCTGGCCAAGTTCATGGCGGTGACCCACCATGGGTACAATGTCCTCAAGATGCAAGGAAGTGGTGGAATCATCACAGTCCCCTGCAAAGAGAAACATGCGGTGTGCTCCCTCGAGCGCGCCTTTCAAGCTGCATCAATCGAGGACCCGAACAACTGGGGCGAGAACCCTCCTGAGGTAGTTCCAAGAAAAAGAAGGCATCACCCAGCTCAAGGCCTCAGGAGGTTGGCATCACAGGAGGAGTCGCGTCAGGATCTGCGCCCGTGCAAGGGGCGCCTCCTTCCATCGCACTGGAAGGCGCGCCCTGCACCCTCATCGGGCAGGGCTCGGGGGGCTCTCTTTTGGAGGGCCTCGGACTTTGCCAAGATCACGAGGGAGGCGCTTGGGCACCACTTGGAGGCGTGATTCATAGCACGTTTCCCTCAGGAAGGCATGGGGCAAGAAAGGCCCAACCCTCAGGTGTTCATCACCAAGGTCACTCAGGAGCTTCAGGAATCAAGAGTCATACGCGGCAATCGCCGTCTGCCTGGCGTAGCTCCCCATCCAAGCGAGGATGGCGGGTTGCGCGTCTGCATCGACTTCCCAGGGCTCAACCGAGCCGCGTCTCAGGAGCGCCTCTGGCCTTCGCGCATGGGATGTTGCGAGGGTCTGCCGCACAGCTACGTTTGCATGCCTTTCGGCCTGCTGAACGCGGCTGCCACTCACCACCGCCATCTACGGAGCATTCTGGCGGCTCTGGAGGCCAGGTACCACGCGGTCCTGGTGGAGACGGAGATGGTCCTCAAGGAACCGCTTGGGCCCACAAAGCAAGCCAAGGCTCGTGGCTCCGGTGGCTCGTGAGGGTCGGCCTGTTCGTCGCGCATCTTCAGCTACTCCAACAGCCCCCTCTACAATGGTATCAGGTGACATCTTTCAAGTTCATTTCAGCTGGGAGCGCCCTCAGGCTGCCGTGCAAGCCACGTGTCAGGGCTGCATCATCCCCAAGCCGCTCGGGCCTGACCCAGTGGCTTGTATCCCTCCTGCATTTATCTAAGTTGATTTGCCCTTCATGCTTAACCTGCCCATGATTATCATCTACCGCCTACCACAGGCCTCCTCTCCCTCATGCAAATCGCTTGCGCGTTAAAAAGGGGGCTCCTAAGCAACGCGACTCAGGAGCTCTTACTGGCTCTCCAGCCGTCACCCCCTGGCCTTGTCCGCGGCATCGCGACCTGGCATAGCAGTGGCGGATGAGCTCGCTCGAGGGCTGTGACCTGAGGACATAGAGCATTTGTATCTAACCATCTTGCAGGAACACACAGCCGCCCAAGGCTCAAGCCCAGGCGCAACCCGCCTTGAGGTAGGGCCTCGTGAGTCCCGCGCTGGCTCACGAGTGCCCAGATGCACCTTGTCTAGCCCTGCCGTGCAAGCCACGTGTCAGGGCAGGGCTTTACACGCCCCGGGGGCTCCTCCTGGAGGGGCCCCCACCTACGTACCAGTGGAAGCACCATGCACCGTGCTGGCTGATGACACTGCTGAGGAGCGGCTATGCCCGTACACATACGGAAGCGCTATGCTCTGCGCTGGTGATAAACAACTGAGGGCGGCCCACGGACGTATCAACCTTAGGGAGCCTAGAGCTCAGTGTCTAGCCTCATCGCAACACCTCCCCTCGGGAGCGTCACGCGAGGGGGCTGGACACGGGGGCTGCGCCCAGGTCACGCCCGAGCGCACGCCACCTAGCCAGGTCCCTCGGACCTGGCCGTCGCGCGCCCCTCCCTAAGAGGAGCCAAGGTACGAAGACCATTTGAACGTCAAGGGGGACTCCTGAGCAACGCGACTCAGGAGCCTAACTGGTCACATAGCCCCTCAATCCTTAGTTCCGCAAGGCTAATGGCGGTTGAGGTATGCGCAGGGCGCCCTGCCGACATAGAACGCCAAATCCACCCTTGCACTCCCTCCCTATTTGTTGTTTGCGTGTCAAGGGGGACTCCCGAGCATCACGACTCAAGAGCCTAACTTGTCACATAGCCCATCACTCCTTGGTCCTGTCCTGGTGATCCGGTCGGGGCTAATGGCAGGAGCCTACGTAGAACACAAAGCAAATAGGAAGGAAACCACAAAATCTCGAAGCAAATACAGAAGCAAATATTACAAACCATGATTGTCTGCATGATACCAAACTCAAGTTTAAACGCCTCCACGAGGCACAATGCATATTGCAGGAGTTAAAGCAAGAAAGAAGCCGCGAGAAAATCACCCTTGGGCAACACCGTCATTCGCCAAGAGCCCCGCCTCCGTGGTGGTGTTGCCTCTATTAGCTCCACCTCCGGAGGCTGAGGAATCAGCAGCACCTGCCCTGGGCACAGTGGCAAAGGTGCGGAACTTCACCAGCAAGGCTTCCGCTCGGCCCTTCACGGCTTCAGTAGCAGTAGCGGAGCGCTCATCATCCACGGGCTCCAGCAGCTCGTCGAGGTTGGCGCCAGGGTCGCGAAGGTAGACGTGGCTGAAGACACACGTCAGCACTGCAGAAGAGAGGACGTGAGCTTCAGCCTCGGCCATGGGGCCGACGGCGGTCACAACTTCCTCGAGTGCCTCGACCAAGAAAGGAAGCAGCTGGGCAGGGCCTTCCTTGGCACCAGCCAGAGGCTTCTCTAAGCTGTCCTCGTAGACGGTCTTCAGCGCCTTGCGAGATATCTCCTCAAGATCCGTGAAAGCCACATGGTCCTCGGCCAGGACCTTCGCCTTAGCGTCCATGTCAGGACCCCGACTCAATGCCACATCGATCTAGCATGTAACACCTCATATCACTTTGAGGCCTCACACACGGTATTCCCACGGGTGTCGCCTTACCTTTGCCCGGGACCGTTTGCGCCTTTTGGCACACGATATGATAGTGTCGCTAGCATCCATATGATAAGGAGCCCGGCTGACATGGCTAGTCGTAAACCCAAAGTGGCACAGACTTACAGGACAGCATCCATGACCCAAAGATCGAACGTGTCGGTCATCACGAGTGAATCCAGCTGTAGCACTGGGCTAGCAGACTTCGCGAACCGGCAGAAGCGGGCTAACAGACTCCGGTATTCATCGCGTGACATTTCCCGAAGGATGTACACAAGAACGAAGAAGGACACATGCCGGCCAGCCTAAGTGTTACGGAGCAGTAGCAAGCTACCATGGCTCAGTGGAAACACTAGGAGACATTTCCCGGTAAGAGAGGCTACTAAAGATAAACAACTAGATAGTCAGATCCCACACATACCAAGTATTTCAACAACATACACACAATATGCTCGATATGTGCAAATACAACATGGCATCACAACATGACTCTACGACTCAAGTATTTTATTCAATAGGCTCCGAGGAGCGAGATATTACAAACATGGGTCTCACGACCCAACATTCAGAGCATACAAGTCAAAGCACAAGTGGAAGCTAACATGTCTGAGTACAGACATCTACAAATGAAAAAGGCTTGAAAGCCTGACTATCTACCAGATCCTGCCGAGGGCACAAGATCGTAGCTGAGGTAACAAGCTAAACGTCGAAGTCCACGCGGAACTACTAGCGAGACCGAAGTCTCTCTGCAAAAACATAAAATAGGCAAACGTGAGTACAAATGTACCCAGCAAGACTTACATCAGAACTAACTACATATGCATCATTATCAACAAAGGGATGGTGGGGTTTAACTACAGCAAGCCAGCTTTGACTCGGTGGCTATCCTGAACTACGACTGCAAGTAACTCTTTTGAGGTGGCGCACACGAGTCCACATATTCACCATATCAATACACCACTATGGATCCGCTCCCGTCTCCCTATGAGAACGCCATCCATAGCACTCACGCTTATCTTGCGCATTTTAGAGTATCCACTTTCACTTGTCTATGAACTGTACAGGCAACCCAGAAGTCCTTTACCATGACACGGCTATTCAATAGATGATGTTAACCCTGCAGGGTGTACTTCTTCACACACGCTCACCACTTACCGCCGTTTACGACATGTACTCGGCAACCTTCAAGCGGAAGCCCAACGAGGGTGTCGGCCACGACCTACCTAAACACTCAAGTCCCTAGTCCAGGTTTATCGCCTATTCGGGTTCCATCCATGAGGAGATCCGGCAAGTTTCGCCACAGCCCCAAATGATGTGAGCAGGGTTCTAAGACACCAAAGCGGCGCCTGGTACACGTACGCGTGCCTACCGTGATCACAGCCCACCCCTCGGTCACACAAGCACAGCCTCCAAAGATACTACAAACACTGAAACTACTTGCAACTCCCGGACAGAGGACAAGGGTGATTAAGAAGCCGAGAGGGTCCATTGGTTTTGGGCCCAATGCGTGGTAGTAGCTGAATCATGGATCACAAACACAGAACTCAGTTCCTGAGGATGGCTGCAATGAGACAACCCACCATGTACTCCTACATGGCGTCTCCCTTAGCTCACACACAGTAGGACATGTTCACACACCTCTGATTCATCCTCGATTAATCAGACCTGACTCAACTCTAAGCAGTAGCAGGCATGACAAACAAGCATGTATGAGTAGGCACAACAGGGCTCAAACAACTCCTACTCATGCTAGTGGGTTTCATCTATTTACTGTGGAATGACAGGTCATGCGGCGGATAAAGGGGTTCAACTACCGCAGCAAGTAACAGTTGAATCGATGTTGTCCTAATGCAATAAAAGAGAGCAGGAGCGAGAGAGTGGGTTGTATCAGAATGAACAAGGGGTTTTGCTTGCCTGGCACTTCTGAAGATAATATAGTTCTTCATTGGTGTCATAGATCTCGTCGTCTAACGTCGTCTCATCGAGAGGGGACGAGCATCAAGCAAACACAGAAGGACACAATCAATGCAATGCGACAATATGATGCATGCTATGACATGGTAATATGATGTGTGATAGGTCTAATGCAACTTGGGACATAAAGGTTTGAGTCCATTTGAACCAAGGATTCAAATGATCACCCAAAATAATAAGTGATATAAGTGCATTAGCTTGTTTCACATAAACAGCAGGGTTAAAGTGTTCTGACATGCATGAAACTAGTACAGATGGAAAGATTGGATTTTTCTGATCATTTTTCATATATAATTTGTTTCATTTGGAGTTACAGATTAATTTGTATGATTTTTAGAAGTTTATACTAATTTCTGGAATTTCCTGTAGAAGAATAATTCCAGTAATTAGATAACTACGTCAGCATGACGTCGGGGTGACGTCATCAGGTCAAAGGCGCCAGCCCAGGTCAAACCTGACGCTGGGACCCACATGTCAGTGTAACAGCTGATTAACAGGATTAAATTAATACTAACTAAACTGTCAATGGGCCTGGGCCCGCATGTCAGTGGTTAGTTGACTAACTAAACAGGGTTAGCTAGTGTTAGGTTAGTCACTAATCCAGGTTAACTAGCGCTAAACTAATCTAACTAAAATTAGCAAGGGTGGCCCACATGTCATTGACCAGGGTCAAACCAGGCCCACCAATAACGGTCGTGGTCAAACCCGCCGGCGTCTAGCCGCCGGCGAGTCCAGACGCGGCGGAGCGGCGCGGAATTCGCCTACAGGGCGCCGTTTGATGCGCGGAGCACAGCTACGGGATGCGGACGCTCGTCCGCATCCAACCGTGGTGGTGGCGCGGCCGGGGAGTGGCCGGAGTGGCGCCGGCGACGAGGCTGGCGGCGGCCAAAGCTCGGGTGCAAGTGAGGACGGGGCTACGGTGCGCAAACGAGCGCGGCGAGGTGCCACGAAGGCTCTACGCGATGCGGGGAGCGTGTTGACGCGATGCCCGGGACCAAATGGTCACCGGATTATCACCGGCGACGTGTGCGGGCGACGGCGCATTCGGGTGAGTGCGGTGTGGTTGCTACGGTGCACGGCAGGGCGAATGGAGAGGGGGAGGATAGGCAGAAGCTCACGGTGATCGTCGTGGGGTGGACGGCGAGCTCAGGGGATGACCGGAGCAGACGGGGCGGCGAAGGCCATCTCGGCGGACCGAGGTTAAAGAAGACGGCGTGGCCGGCGTTCGAGGGCGTCCGGCGGGGCGTGGGTTGGTGGAGAGGAAGAGGGGGTCGAGGCGGAGCCTTTGGGCGCAACGACGAGGCGAGGCAGTGGCTGTGGCCACGCCGGTGCTCGTCGGCGGCGACGGACGCGTCGGTCGTAGCTGGAGAGGACGAGGAAGAGGCCAGAGGAGGGGAGAGTGATGTCCAGGGGGTCGAGGCAGCACCGAGGAGAAGACGCGAGGCGTCGCGGTGGCCAGGCGACGCAGGCAGGCAGCCTGGTGGCGTGTCGCCCGCACGCGCGCCGTGCGTTGTCCCTCCTCTGCCTACTGGCAGAGGTTGGGGATGACTGGCACCAGGCCAGGTGGGCTGGGCCAGCACAGGTAAGGCCCAGGTGGGCTTGGTAGGCGCCAGGTAAGTGGCCCAGGTAAGTTCTCTCTCTCTTTTATTTTTCTGTTCTGTTTTCTATTATTCTGTAAATTTAGGGCTTTATTATAAATGCCAGGGTATTACCAAAATCATGAAACTAATCATGGCTACTGCTTAGAATATATAAAGCAGTAAACATTTTAGTTTATGATTATTTGAGCATTTAAAATATTTAATAGCATTTAAATGCCCAAATGCAAATACTATATGATTTAATTCAGTGACCAAATATGTCATGGAAAAATGTGCAACACCTCTATTTATGGTTCTAGCATTTTCCAGAAATGATGAACATTTTTGAAAGCCATTTGGACTCACTGAAAATATTTTAGTTGATCCTGGTGAATTCCATTTGATGCTAGGGTTTAGGCAATCCCCATTTCAATCTTAAATAAAAGTTAGACATGATGCAACAACCAAGCTAGTCCAAGTGCATAGCAAGGCTAGGGATGTGACAACTCACCCCGACTAAACAAGAATCTCGTCCTGAGATTCAAGACGTGAGGTAAGAAGACAAAGGGGACACTATGCAACACAAACTTCATGATCCAACTGCCTTCTCGAGGTTGTTTATTTGCCGACTCAAATTCATCTTGATGTCTTGCCTTCGAAATCTTCATCCAACATGACGATGACAGAGGGAAACTCTACGGAATCGATCTTCTCAAAGATCGAACAACTTGGGTCAACTCACTGAATGAAGCATAGCAACATCTCGCTGAGACACGAAGCACACATCTAGAGGAATGGAGTGGAACAGACGACGGAGGTCCACTGGGTAGACAACAATTTCACACTTAAGAAGGTGGTGAATAGTTGTCAGCGCAGCGAGGAGTTAAGTTTCCATGATACCATAACGAGACATCTTAGAGGAGGCAACTCATAGGATCATCCCTTAAGTGGCAAAAAGAATTACCTTTGATTTAGAGATCATTGAAACTCTTTATACCAGCCTAAGGCAATTCTCGAGCAATCGTTTAGAGGGGTTCGGTAGAATGGCATACCCGGATTAGGATGGATGATGTGGATTACCTTGTTGAAAACAACACAAGGAATTATTTTAGTAACTGGGGAGAAGCTCAACAGTAGAGAGTGAATCCACTGTTGGAATGGTTATAGCATAACCGAAGAAGTTGAGAGCAATCCCAGTTAGTGCCGATGATAACACCTAGCGCTTGTGTGTGCTCTCAAGAACTTGAGCATTTCCATAATCATCAAGGTTTTATCAACACCCGTGTCAAGGGTGCTGACAACACAACATACTACCATGATGAGTAGCGATGGACGTTGCACATACAAAGAAAGACCACACTTTCTCAGATTTCACCTTAGCGGGGCCAAGGAAACAAAATCTGGACGATCGACCGAGAAACATTTAGCACTCCGCTTCTAATGTTCTCCTTGATGTGCTAGCACAATCCATTTGTTGAAACGGTTTGGTATCTAGAACATCAAGTAACAGGGTGGACTTCGGAAGCTCAAGAATACATAAGGAACAACTACTAGAATAAATTCTACGAAATCCTTATGGAAAGGTGGCCAACTTCCTCAAACAATATACTACAATAATAGGTCTTCTGGTTGGGTGTGTTGGCCATGACATCCATTTTACCGGGTTACAGTGAGACCAATATTATAGTTCTTGGGACACGTTCCAACCATCATATCTGCCTGAGATTCAGATCTGGTTGGTGTCAGATTATTCCAGACTCATCAAGTCTAGAAAGTAAAATGAAAGTTTGCAACACAAATCGACGAGATAACGTTGCGAGATTCTCGGGAAATGGACTACGGTAGTAAGCTCCAAAACATGAGCTGGTTCTGCTACAAACATGTGAACACGTTGTCCCAGACAAGCATGACCAAATAGTAGTCTTATAAATAAAAATACTACCGAGTTCTGGTTGGGAATCACCATCGAGGATATCGAAGCCCTTGCATAAGTCCGGATCCTAAGAAGGAACTTCTTCTCCTTGAACAAATTAATCAGTGGCTTGGTGTGCTAGGAACACATATGGAGTGGAGGTAATTAATCTACCAAACCATAGAATACTTCGCACGTATGCATGACTGATTTGGGATGATTCCAAGGGAAACAAAACAAACCTTTCTCGAACTCACGGCGGCAACTTGCATCAATCCACATGAATTCGAGGAAGTCACTTCTTTCATCCAACATATACTTCATGAACGGAACATGAAGAAAATGCTTACACAAGTTTCCAACACCAGCTGGATGTTCAACACGAATCATGGGGGAGACAAAATGCTGCTGATGGACTCAACAGCAACTCATCGGAATTTCCATATCACTGGACTTCCACCATTATGTGAACTATGTGATAGTATTGGTCAGACCAAAGGATGTAATGGTGTATACTCGAGGAATCAACCACGAGTAAGACAACATTACGAATATCGTTGGTTCTAACTTGATTTGACGATGGCACACACTCAAATCAAGGTTTGGGCAAGACGATAGGTTCAACAACTGATCACGAGGACCAATCATTGAAGAAATCATCTTTCTACAACAAACACACAACACAAGATATCCCTTTGGAAATGAACTAAGTTAGGCAAGCTTTTATCTTCCAACTCTCCAAGTTGCTGTTCAGCTTAACCAACTAGCTCAGGGGTATCCAACACAGATTCTTGGAGAAGGGGTGGTTTATAAGAAAACCAACTTGATCACGAGCTCAACATAACAGCCAGGGGATAACCTAGTAACACTTCCGAGAAGATATTCGGAAAATCACGAACCACCGATATGCTATTAAGCTCGGGAACAATCTTGCTTTTGAGGGCAAGATGATATGATCAAATGAGCGAGGACTTGACAAGATCCTAACTCATCAACCGAAGTGTGCACCAGGAAAATGGACTAGGTGGCACAATCAACCTTAGGGTGATAATTCAATAATCAACACGCTAAGAATGAGAATATTGTCCATTAACTACAAAGCAACGGAGTTACTAGTAGTATTGATTTCACACACCACGATTCACTTGTCGGCATTCCGGTTGCGACAACACAGAACCGAGGAATGAATAATGATGGCGAGAAGTATCACTGCGTCAAGAATTCATAAGAGGTAGTGCCATTCTCATGACACTATTGACATAAAGATGGTAACACTCCAAGGTAGAACAGAACATAAGCTGGATTGGCATTTTGATCCGTGGAACACAACTGCTTTGACCCAATCCTAGAAATGGATGAGGTACTGGAGTTTGTTTCTCCTAGTCATTCTGAATAGAATGGCCTGACGGACCACAAGAGTAATAGGCATCGATAAACGAATGCACGGATACTCTTGACTATCAATTGATAGATGAGGGTCAGAATACAACTAAAGAGAGACAACTCAAAAGAACATCTGATTTTCTGAGTTGTGGATGCATAGATTAGTATGTCGAGCAAAGATCAGCATTTCTTCCAGATAACCCATGCAGGAAGGTAGAGTTGGCAGATTCACAATGTAGAATGAGGAACTCATCAAGAGCACTCTTATTGTGATCTTTTGGTTCAAAGGAACTCCTGCCAAGGATGGTTCACGGTATTTGGAAGAATGATATACCACAGACCTCGCAGTCTATCTCATAGGTTACTAATAACCTAAAGGAGCTAGCAAACACTATCAACATGAAGTAAGTAGGGTGAATCTTGGGTTCAAAACCCAGGAATAGAATACCTACTACTAAGTGGCATCACGGGATGCTTTCGAGAATAAAGGCCAGAATCATCACACTGGGAAAACAAAACATTGCTAGATTACTAGATGATCCCCTAAGACACCTAGGGTCATAATAATAGCTCCAACATATATGTTAAGGCAATAAATTACCTCAACGCACCGGTTAGTGTGCTTATTCTGACCATAAAGGACATCAGGAACGAAAAGAAAGGATTTGCAAATGCATCAGACTATTTAGAAACCTGGGATGACTCAGACAGCATAACGGCTGTAAATGCTCAAAATTTTGGAGATATACAACAAAAATGGTGGCATAACCACTCGATCATCACAATATCAAGGTTTCGAGATCAACAATTATGAACATACGGAAGTAGTAAAACTGAATTGAGATTTGAAACTAACAATTCTATAAGTCTATGGATTAGTAACACGTCATCCTAATAGATAGATGAGAAGGCCTAGTTCTTAATCCCCGTAGAAGAGAAGAGGTTGACTCAGAACATAAGGCCTTGAGGTATAAGGAGTAAAAAGAGCCTTACGTTCCCATCCCACAATCAATTACCTTACATAACTAAAGCATTTCTAGACACAACTTCGACCAGTTTGGCTTGGTAATCCTACAGGCAGTCAGGCTCTGATACCAAAGCTTTCAGGACCCCGACTCAATGCCACATCGATCTAGCATGTAACACCTCATATCACTTTGCGTGCTCACGCACGGTATTCTACGGTGTCGCCTTACCTTTGCGGGACCGCTTTGCCTTTTGGCACACGATATGATAGTGTCGCTAGCATCCATATGATAAGGAGCCCGGCTGACATGGCTAGTCGTAAACCCAAAGTGGCACAGACTTACGAGGACAGGCATCCATGACCCAAAGATCGAACGTGTCGGTCATTAGCGAGTGAATACAGCTGTAGCACTGGGCTAGCAGGACTCGCGAACGGGCTGAGCGGGCTAACAGACTCGGTATTCATCGCGTGACATTTCCCAAGGGACGTACACAGAACGAAGAAGGACACATGCCAGCCAGCCTAAGTGTTATGGAGTAGTAGCAAGCTACCATGGCTCGATGGAAACACTAGGAGACATTTCCGTAAGAGAGGCTACTAAAGATAAACAACTAGATAGTCGATCCCACACATACCAAGTATTTCAACAACATACACACAATATGCTCGATATGTGCAAATACAACATGGCATCACAACATGACTCTACGACTCAAGTATTTTATTCAATAGGCTCCGAGGAGCGAGATATTACAAACATGGGTCTCACGACCCAACATTCAGAGCATACAAGTCAAAGCACAAGCGGAAGCTAACATGTCTGAGTACAGACATCTACAAATGAAAAAGGCTTGAAAGCCTGACTATCTACCAGATCCTCCCGAGGGCACAAGATCGTAGCTGAGGTAACAAGCTAAACGTCGAAGTCCACGCGGAACTACTAGCGAGACCAAGTCTCTCTGCAAAAACATAAAATAGGAAAACGTGAGTACAAATGTACCCAAAGAAGACTTACATCGTAACAAACTACATATGCATCATTATCAACAAAGGGATGGTGGGGTTTAACCGCAGCAAGCTAGCTTTGACTCGGTGGCTATCCTGAACTACATTCGCAAGTAACTCTTTTGAGGTGGCGCACGTGAGTCCACATATTCACCATATCAATACACCACTATGGATCCGCTCCCGCCTCCTCACGAGAACGCCATCCATAGCACTCACGCTATCTTGCGATTTTAGAGTATCCACTTTCACTTGTCTATGAACTGCAGTGCAACCCAAAAGTCCTTTACCGCGGACACGGCTATTCGAATAGATGATGTTAACCCTGCAGGGGTGTACTTCTTCACAAACGCTCTCACCACTTACCGTCGTTTACACGACATGTACTTGGCAACCTTCAAGCGGAAGCCCAACGAGGGTGTCGGCCACGACCTACCTAAACACTCAAGTCCCTAGTCCAGGTTTATCGCCTATTCGGGTTCCATCCATGAGGAGATCCGGCCGAAGTTTCGCTCACAGCCCCAAACGATGTGAGCAGGGTTCCCGAGACACCAAACGGGCGCCCGGTACACCGTGCCACATGCCTACTGCATCACAGCTCACCCCTCTGGTCAGCGCTGCGCACGGCCTCCAGCATACTACAAACACATGAAACTACTTGCAACTCCTGGACAGTGGACAAGGGTGATTAAAAAGCCGAGAGGGTCCATTGGTTTCGGGCCCAATGCGTGGTAGTAGCTGAATCATGGATCACAAACACAGAACTCAGTTCCTGAGGACGGCTGCAATGAGACAACCCACCATGTACTCCTACCATGGAATGACAGGTCATGCAGAGGATAAAGGGGTTCAACTACCGCAACAAGTAACAGTTGAATCGATGTTGTCCTAATGCAATAAAAGAGAGCAGGAGCGAGAGAGTGGGTTGTATCGGAATGAACAAGGGGGTTTTGCTTGCCTGGCACTTCTGAAGATAATATAGTTCTTCATTTTTTGTCATAGATCTCGTCGTCGGAACGTCGTCTACTGAGAGGGGACAGTTACCGGCAAACACAGAAGGACACAATCAATGCAATGCGACAATATGATGCATGCTATGACATGGTAATATGATGTGTGATAGGTCTAATGCAACTTGGGACATAAAGGTTTGAGTCCATTTGAACCAAGGATTCAAATGATCACCCAACATAATAAGTGATATAAGTGCATTAGCTTGTTTCACATAAACAGCAGGGTTAAAATGTTCTGACATGCATGAATCTAGTACATATGGAAAGATTGGATTTTTCTGATCATTTTTCATATATAATTTGTTTCATTTGGAGTTACAGATTAATTTCTATGATTTTTAGAAGTTTATACTAATTTGGAATTTCTCAGAAGAATAATTCCGATAATTAAATTATCGTCAAGATGACGTCGTGGTGACATCATCAGGTCAAAGGCGCCAGCCCAGGTCAAACCTGACGCTGGGACCCACATGTCAGTGTAACAACTGATTAATAGGATTAAATTAATACTAACTAAACTGTCAATGGGCCTGGGCCCGCATGTCAGTGGTTAGTTGACTAACTAAACAGGGTTAGCTAGTGTTAGGTTAGTCACTAATCCAGGTTAATTAGCGCTAAACTAATCTAACTAAAATTAGCAATGGTGGCCCACATGTCATTGACCCAGGGGTCAAACTAGGCCCACCCAGTCAACAGTCAGCGGGTCAAACCCGCCGGCGTCTAGCCGCCGGCGAGTCCAGACGCGGCAGAGCGGCGCGCGCGAATTCGCCTCTGAGCGCCGTTTGGCGGCGCGAGCACGCTACGGATGGGACTTCGTCCGCATCCAACCGTGGTGGTGGCGCGGCCGGGGAGTGGTCGGAGTGGCACCGACGACGAGCTTGGCAGCGGCCGAAGCTCGGGTGCAAGTGGGGATGGGGCTGCGGTGCGCAAACGAGCGCGGCGAGGTGCCACAGAGGCTCTACGCGATGCGGGGAGCGCGTTGACGCGATGCCCGGGACCAAATGGTCACCGGAGCATCACCGGCGACGAGTGCGGGCGACGGCGCGTCCGGGTGAGTGCGGTGTGGTTGCTACGGTGCACGGCAGGGCGAACGAGAGGGGGAGGATAGGCAGAAGCTCGCGGTGATCGCCGTGGGGTGGACGGCGAGCTCGAGGGATGACCGGAGCAGACGGGGCGGCGAAGGCGATCTCGGCAGACCGAGGTTGAAGAACACGGCGTGGCCAGCGTTCGAGGGCGTCCGGCGGGGCGTGGGTTGGTGGAGAGGAAGAGGGGGTCGAGGCGGAGCCTCTGGGCGCAACGACGAGGCGAGGCAGTGGCTGTGGCCACGGCGGTGCTCGTCGGCAGCGACGAACGCGTCGGTCGTAGCGGGAGAGGACGAGGGAGAGGCCAGAGGAGGGGAGAGTGATGTCCAGGGGGTCGAGGCAACACCGAGGAGAAGACGCGAGGCGTCCCGGTGTGAGCGACGCAGCGAGCAGCCTGGTGGCGTGGCGCTGCTTGGCGGCGCTGGCGTTGTCCCTCCTCGCCTCTTGGCAGAGGTTGGGGATGACTGCACTAGGCTGTGGGCTGGGCCAAGATGTAAGGCCGGTGGGCTTGGTAGGTGCCAGGTAAGTGGCCCATGTAAGTTCTCTCTCTCTTTTATTTTTCTGTTCTGTTTTCTATTATTCTGTAAATTTAGGGCTTTATTATAAATGCCATGGAATTACCAAAACTCATGAAACTAATCATGGCTACTGCTTAGAATATATAAAACAGTAAACATTTTAGTTTATGATTATTTGAGCATTTAAAATATTTAATAGCATTTAAATGCCCAATTGCAAATACTATATGATTTAATTCAGTGACCAAATATGTCATGGAAAAATGTGCAACACCTCTGGTTATGGTTCTAGCATTTTCCAGAAATGATGAACATTTTTGAAAGCCATTTGGACTCACTGAAAATATTTTAGTTGATCCTGGTGAATTCCATTTGATGCTAGGGTTTAGGCAATCCCCATTTCAATCTTAAATAAAAGTTAGACATGATGCAACCACCAAGCTAGTCCAAGTGCATAGCAAGGCTAGGGATGTGACAGTCCAGCTAGGCCCTCTCCGTCTTCATCTTCTGCTCCAGCGTACCCAGCTGGCCGCGATCAGAGGTCAGCTCCGTGTCGCGGTTCCCGATGGCATCCTCCCGAGCCTTCATCTCCTCCTCCTTCGCCTGGCGGTCGCGAGCCTCTTTGGTGAGCTCATCGCGCAAACCCTGCAGCTCGGTCTCTAGCGCCTTGCAACGGTCCTGGGCGACCGTGGAACTCTTCAGCACCACATCATGGGCGGCTGCGGCCTGGGTGGCAGCTTGCCTCTCCTCCTCAGAAGTTGCCACGGCCCGACTCAGCGCCGCTCAGACGGAGGCATCAGAATGAACCCAGCCGGAGATCATCTCCAGGCGCCCGGCCACCAGGTGGGGGTTGGCGCCATGGAGGTCCTCTCGCAGCTGACCCAGCTCGGTAAGGGCACGATCCAAGGTGGCGGAGGAGGAAGAAGAACCCGGAACCAGCAGCACAGCAGGAGGAGGCGGCAGCGTGACCACGGCTTGGGAGACTAGGAGCTCCTGAGCCCTGGGCACCTCGGCGGTAGCATCAGGCACCGGCACCTCCAGAGTCAGCAGGGCCACGGGGGATGGCACCCTGCCGGAGCGCTCCTCCAGGCCCCGCGAGGATGATGGGGCAGGGTAGGTGCGAACTTCACCGCCTCCCCTTCCCACGGATGAAGGCGCGGCCACAACCGATGAATATACCTCAGGCGGAGCCACCGTGTCCCCCTTCTTCTTCTTCGCCGCAAGCGGCGGCCTAAACAAGCAATGGAAAACGTCAAGCCCTGGCAGCGAAAACAAGAACAAGACGGAGTTCGAGCACTTACTGGTCAATCGCGGCGTAGGCCACCGACCTCTTGCCGAGCTTAAAGCTTGAGAGCCTCTTGGTTTGGGGCGTGGCCTCGAGAGGTCCAGGAGCAGGAGAGGACGCACCAGAAGGGTTGGAGACGGCTTCGGGCGATGCCTGGGCAGTAGTAGCCCTTTGGGAGATCAGCACCGACCTATCCTTCTTCAGGATCACGGGCGGGTCCTCCCCACCTCGCATGGCGTCGGCCTCGTCGTCATCCGGCAGGGTGCGGAGGATGCTAGCCCTGTGCTGGGGGAAGTCTCCCCGGTCCCCTCGATGGTCGCCTCCGAGTCGCGCTCCTCCTCTTCTTTGCCTTCCTCTCCTCACCCGTGGGAATCGTCAGAAGACACTTCCACCGGTGTCGTTGCCCCCTCGACCTCAGGAGGCACCGCCGGCACCAGGCCACGCCCATCAAAGGTGGGCATGGCATCCACCGCTTGTTGCCAGTCGTCACGGAGGAACAGGGGGCAGGAGCACACTCCAGGCCTCCCAGGTCATCTCCAACCAAGAGGCGGAGAGCTGCGACCAGATCCTCATCAGCCAAGGCCACCGGGTTCAGGTAAAGATCATCGCCCGCAGCCCCAAGCCTCCACAACGGGCGTGAGCGCGCCTGAAGGGGAGTCACCCGGTGTGTCAGGAACTCCATCAGGAGCATGGTCCCTGTCAGCTTCGCTGCCTTCACGTTGCCCGGCCTCAGGTCGGCGTTCATCTTCTCCAGCACCAACTTCGCCCATCTGTCATTCAGCTTCACGCGAGACCACCCCTCGTCGGGATGAGGCTGCTCCGTTGGCAACACCAACTGGGAGTGGATACATTTGGCATCCATCATGACCCACTTGCTACGGACGCCGTCGACCCTCTTCTCAGTCTTCGAAAATCGCGTTAGCCTTGGAGTACGCAACAAAGCCGGTGCATACCGAGCTATGACCGCTGGTGATTTCGACGAAGAAGAAGTAGCGCAGCAAAACCACGGACGGCATCACCCCAACATGCGCCTCGCAGTAGTAGGCGAAAATCGACAAAAGGAGAATGGAGTTGGGATGGAGATGAAGGGCCTCCAACCTGTAATGGCAGAGGACGACGTAGAAGAACTTGAAGAAGGGAGGAACCAAGCCGGCGATGACGGTGTTCATGAAGAAGGGGTAGAAGGTGCTCCCCTTGGCCTCTGGCTCAGCGGAGCCGGCCCGGAATCCGGTCTCCCCCATCTCGCTGCCCTCCGCTGCCGTCATCAGGCACGTGGCGATGAGGTTCTTCTCCGACATGTTGGGGGCATCCACGGCTGGCAAGTACCAAGCCGGCAGGGCCTCGGCCATGGCCTTGCGGGGCGCCATTGCTCGGTGAAAGGGGAAGGTTGGAGCGGATTTGGAGATTTTGGTAGCAAGAGAGCAAGGAAGGGGATCTGGAGCAAGGCGAAGGAGAGGAATGAAGGCAAGCCTTACCCAGGCCAGGCTTTTGTCAGTTGGGCAGCTGCCGAAGTAGCATGGGGAAGCGGAGACGCCCACATTCAATCAACCGCCACGCGGCGACCAAGGCTGCATGCTGTTGGGGCCCGTGGCGCTCCGCACTTGCACCTTGTCTTTGCTGCAAAGCGAAGTCCAAGCGAGCCTTGGGCCCGGGGTTACTTTTGGCGTTCTGGGAATGGGGGTCCCCAGACTTGCCTGCCTGCGGCCTGCAGCGTGGCTTAGTAGAGGCCCAGTATGGCCCGTCTTCGTCCACCCAGGTTCAAGACCCTCGTGAGGGGCCAAGCCTCGCGGGGCGGAGGGTGCAAGGCCTCCTCAGGGGCGTCCTCACCAGGCAGGCTCACGAGGAGCCTGAGAGATCAAGGCAAGGGATACCTTGTGAGGTGCACATGACGCAAGCCATGAAGATCAAGACCAGGTGGGCGCCAGCCTGCGGAGTGCCCTCGTTTCCTCTTTGGTGCAAAGGGGGCAAGCGCAGGCGCGGAGTACCGAGGCATCAAGCAAAGGTTTCCATATCAGTGCAACAAGACCAAACCAGCAGGACGGTAGGACGGAGGTCATCGTGGAGTGCAAGACGGCGTCATCGCCAGTGCCTTTGGCAGTCGAAGACCACCTTTAGTCAGGTTAGCTTGTACTAGCTGTCCCCTTTCAAAATGGCTGTTGTTGGCTCCCATCCCGCTCAATATTTGGGAAGAGGACAAGGGCCTCTATAAATAGGGCAAGCCACCATAGTTGAAGGCATATGATCCGAACCTAGCTCATCTACACACTACCACAAGAACACCTCTCCTCACGAGGCTGTTCTTCCTCTGTACTGTTCATCATCAGCCCAAGAGGCGATCCACCACACCACACACTGGATTAGGGTGTTACACCACAACGGTGGCCCGAACTAGTATAAACCTCGTGTCTCTTGTGTTGTTCAACATGCTAGCTTAGATTCACGGTGAGGTTGTGGGCGTGTTTCAGTAGGGAGAAGATCTTCGTGCGCACCCCAGAGTTCGAACCTTAAGGGTTTTGCTGAAACCCGATATCCGACAACTACCCTTGTAACGGCCAAAGACCAACGCGCCAGGTGTCTTCCAGTTATTTGCCGTCGTTTCCATGTCATTTGCTTGCGTGTTGCATCTTGCCATGTCATCATGTGCATTTTATCTGCATGTTTGTCAAAACTTGCATCTGTTCGGGTTCCCCCGGTTCTCTCCGTTGTCCGTTCTGAGCACAAACACACTTGCATGCACCCGTGGCACCTCCTAGATCTTGTTTTGTGAGCCACAGAAAAACATTCTTGGAATGGGCCGAGAGTTGAAGAGTGATCTTGGTATATCACCGGTAGACCGCCTATCAAATTTCGTTCCATTTGGAGGTCGTTTGATGCCCCAACGGTTAACCGAGTTAACCGAAACCCCTCTCTTTTTGCAGCCCAGCACCCCTTCGCAACATCCCTATAGCCCATCCAAACCCCCTCCATGATCTCCGTCGTTGGATTACGATCGTGTGGGCGAAAACCACACCTCATTTGGACTTTCCTAGCTCTCTCTATCTATAAATAGGCTCCTCCTCCTCCATTTTCGGGCAAACCCTAGATCAAAGCTCCATCGCGCCAGACACGGCCGCTCCACCGCCCCCGCAGCTAATCGCGCGCCGCCACGTGGCCCCGCCACCACACGCCAAGCACGGGCCCTTGAGCTGGATCGGGCCCGCTGCCCGAAGTCGCCATCGCCCGCTCACTTGCGCCTCGCGCCGCGCCGCCTCCGGCCGCCGCCGCGCCACGCGCCACCTCAAGACCGGTGACCTCGCCCGCTGCCGCCGCGACCTTGCCGCGCCGCCACGCCGGCGACCTAGACTCCCAATGCGCTGCCGCCACTGGACTCCTCGTCGCCTCACCAGGTCTGCCCGCCGTCGACCTCTCCTTCTTGCCCTGCCGCCTGCATCGTCACCGCCGGCGGCCTCATCACTGGAGCCGGCCCGACCTGCCTCGCCCTGCCCGCGAACCGCCTCCGACCCCCGCGAACTGGCCTATTCATCTAGACCGACCCGGCCACAGAACCGGCCCACAGGCCATAGATCAGCGCCGCCTCGCTATCCAGCGCCCGTGCATCTTTAATTATTTGACGCTCAAACTATTTTTTTTCTGAAAATGCCTAAGTCCCTCGATTGTGATATCATGTGCATCTTCATCACATCATAACTTTGTGCATAGTGCTCCGTTTTGCATGCATAATATGTCAAGATGTTCGTCTCAGAGTGCTATTCATGATGGAGTAGTTTGCATTCATGTTGCTGTTCATATTGATGCCTTAATCTTCGTTGCAAAACTACTAAGTAATTTAAACAGCTGAATTCTGCTGATTGTTAACATCATGTATGCATCTTGTGAGTGCTATAACTTTGTCTCTGTTGTTCCTGTGATGATGATCTTGATATGCACATGTTCTGCTCTTCGTGCTCTACATGTTGGTGTGCTTTTAATTCATGTTAGGGTGGATCTTTATATCTTAATCTCTGTTGCAAAAATGCATCTTGATATCTTTTTGTGTGATTTTCTTTTAAGCATCATGTCTACACGTTTTAAGAGCGTAATTATGCCATATTTACAGTGGTGTAATCCATGTATTTTGATATTCCCTGTAGTGAGTGAATCAAGCTTGTGAATTGGGCTACTCGCTGTTAATGATCTATCTAGTCTGTTTCTGTCGTATCAAGATGCCATGTTTGCGTGATGCTACCAATTAATCCATGCATAATCTGGAGATGCTTAGTTGCCATGTTTTTTTTCCATGTTATGCTCTACCATTGCATTACTTTTGATTCCTTATATATTTCTTGTAGCATATGTTTTCATTGCCATGATCATGCCTATATGTTGTTCCGGTTTTCTGTTAACTTCATGATGCCTTATTGTGAGCTTGTTATTGAGTGATCTATTCCTATTCTGGAGATTCTCCGCTTACATGTTTTGAGGAATGCTACAAATACTATGTTCACATGCCATGTTTGCTAGTGTTTGAGATCATATGCCTCTGTTCCATGCTTGCAAACATGCTATGATAATGTTGCTGTTTTACACTTGCTGAAACTGTTTCAACATTCAATCTTGCCATGTTGTTTTCCACTAGTCCATGAGCCATATGCACATGATGCTTTGAAGTTATTGTCTCTTTGTTATGTGTACTTTGATTCCATGCCCTTGGTTTCTATGTTTACTTGATGTAGCTTGTCTCTTTCTTGCTCTCAAGTTGCCATCATATTAACTCTGCTCATGTATATGCTCCTGGGTTATAAAGTTGCATTTTGCATTGATCATATTGGTTTGACCTTGATGCCTATGAACATGAACCTTACTGATATTTGAAATATGTTATCTTTACATGAAGTGCATGTCAACTTTATGATCATATGATTCCTGTAGCATGTTATTTTGATATCTGCAAAGTGCCTACTTGCTGTTTTGGGCAGATTGTTGTTATATTTTGTTTTGGGTGTATGTGTTGCCCTGTTGCTCCGTTTTGAGCATGCTCTATATGAAAATTGCTTGAGTTTGCATGTAGTTTCATATTATCATGTTGCGTCCATATTTTGATAGAGTTTGCTTGATGTTTGAATGCATTTTGCATCAATGCCATGTTTAACTTGTTTTGCTCAAATCTTCTAGGCCGTAGCTCCTAATTAAATGAACTTTATATGTAACTTGAAAAGAATTGCATGTAGATCATCTTGGTGCATTTTAACTTGCTGTTTAGCTACTTGAACATAACGTTTATTCAGATCTGGACTAATTTCAAAATTTACATATGAGGACTTACCGGATGTGCTATATGTTGTTTTCGGCCTCATTTAAACTTGCTTTGATGTGTGGCTCTTGTACGCATCATCTCTTGCCATGAGCAGCATAATATAGCCTTTTCATGCATCATACTTGGTTGAACATCATATCATGTTTATGTGTTGTGTGTTTACCGTGTTGTTTGCTTCTTTCTGGTTGTGCTTCTTCTCGATAGTTCCTGTTTTGTTGCGATCGTGAGGATTACGCTTGGTTCGTCTTCACCCGTTCGTCTCCTTCATGGAGTCGTTCTTCTTCCTAGAGGGATTTCAGGCAAGATGACCGTTACCCTGGATCTCAGTAGTATCATTGCTATGCTAGTTGCTTCGTTCTATCGCTATGTTGTGCTACCTATACTTGATTTTCAAGCCTCCCAAATTGCCATGTCAGCCTCTAACCTTTTTCATCCTTCCTAGCAAACCATTGTTTGGCTATGTTACCGCTTTTGCTCAGCCCCTCTTATATATTTTGTTAGTTGCAGGTGAAGTTGAAGATTGCTCCATGTTGGAACAGGATTATTTTGGAATATCACAATATCTCTTATTTAATGAATGCATCTATATACTTGGTAAATGGTGGAAGGCTCGGCCTTATGCCTGGTGCTTTGTTCCACTCTTGCCACCCTAGTTTCCATCATACCGGTGTTATGTTCCTTGATTTTGTGTTCCTTACGCGGTTGGGTTTATGGGAACCCCTTGACAGTTTGCTTTGAATAAAACTCCTCCAGCAAAGCCCAACCTTGGTTTTACATTTGCCTAACAACCTACTAACTTTCCCTTGGGAGTTATAAACCCGAGGGTTATCTTTATTTAACCCACCGGGCTAGTGCTTCTCTAAGTGTTGGTCCGAACTGGGCAGACTGCCGGGCCACTTCGGGGCAACTTGTAACGCCCCGGATTCGTTGCGCCAGGTGTATGCTAGTTATTCGCCATCATTGCCCTGTCATTTGCTTGCGTGTTGCACTTTGCCATGTCATCATATGCATTTCATATCATGTCATCATGTGCATTTCATTTCGCATACGTGTTCATCTCATGCATCCGAGCATTTTCCCCGTTGTCCGTTTTGCAATCCGGCACTCCTATGTCATCCGGCGGTCCCTTTTGACCTCTTCTCATGTGCGGGTGTTAAATGTTCTCGGAATGGCCCGAGGTTTGCCAAGCGGCCTTGGTATAGCACCGGTAGACCGCCTGTCAAGTTTCGTGCCATTTGGAGGTCGTTTGATACTCCAACGGTTAACCGGGTAACCGTAAAAGCCTCTTTTGTGTGCAGCCCAACACCCCTTCAAAGTGGCCCAAAACTCATCTAAGTCTCTTCCATGCTCTTGGCCATTCTATCACGATCGCGTGGCCTAAAACCGTGCCTCATTTGGACTCTCCTAGCTCCCTCTACCTATAAATATTTGCATCTCCCCCGAAATCCCGGTCTAACCCTAGCCTTCTTAATCCTCGCGCCGCCGGACACGTCCACCCCGCGCCAGGACATGTCCGCCCGCCGCCCCCGATGAATCGCAGGCCGCCACGTCGCTGCTGCCGGCTCTCTCTCTCTCCTCCGCTGCGCCAGCCCGCCGGTCCCGGATCGGGCCCTGGGCCCAACCCGCTGCTGCGCCGCTGGCGCCTCCCATGGAGGGCCGCGCCCGCCGCCGTTCGGCCGCGCCCGCTCTCGCCGAGCCAGTGGCAGCGCCTCCCCGCCAGCGCCGCCCGGCGCCGCCCCGCCAGCGCCGCTCGGCGCGCCCTCGCCTCCGCCCAAGGCCGCGGCGCCAAGCGCCTCTCTCCCGGCCAAGGCCTCAAGCGCTCGACCCGCCGCCGGCGCCTGCTCCGGCGTGCTCCCTGGCCGGCCCCCTCCTCTCCAGCTCCGGTGGCCCGAGCCCGGACCCGCCTCGATCCGCTCCCCGATCCAGATCTGGATCCGAAGGTTGTCCCCAATTTTGCCTTAGTCCCGAGTGTTTGACATCATCATGCAATGCTCAACGCATCATAACTCTGTTAATACTGCTCCGTTTCATGCGTTTAATATGTCAAATTGTTCGTGTCGACGAGTACTTCATTTCATTCCATTGCATCATTTTCATTTGAGCTCATATTGATGCCCGAAATGTTGTTGGAAGTGTGCATGTTGATGTTAATCTGCTGAAACTGTTATAACTTGCTCATTTGTCATTTTTGCCATGGTTAATGTGTGCATCCTATGAGGTTGATGTCTACATGTGTTTTGATCTATGCCATGCCATCTTTCTAGAGGTGCAATCCATGTATTTTTGTGAGTTGTGTGCTGAGTGCATCGAGCTTGTTAAGTAGGGTACTTGCTGTTGCTGTTTTGCTAGGCAGATTCTGTTATATTTTGTTGCTATGTAAACATGCTTCTACTAGTCATTTCGTGCATTATTTTGGAGATGTTCACTAAGGATGTTTTGTTATACATGTCTTGATCTATCCATTCATGCCCCTGGTTGCAATTATAGACTGCTTTTGCTTGTTGTAATCTTGCTCCAAAGTTGCTAAATGATGTTGCTGTCAGCCTGTTAACATTAAGTTCAATGTTTCCATGATTGTTTGCTAGTGATCCAGGCATCCTATGAACTTGCTCTTGCCATGCTTAGCTTCATAAACATGCCTTCTTACTGTTGGTTGCCTTGCCATGCCGTGTATTGCTCTGTGGTGAGTGGTTCAAGCTCAGCAACATGCCTACTTATTGTTGTTCCTGCCATGTATGAATCTGTCATATAACTTGCCATGTTTACATGGGTGCCATCATATTTTCTGATCCTTTTTGGCTCTTGATCAGTAAGGGTCTTTTGTTCTATGCTATTAGTAGATTAATGCCATGCCTTTGTTTTCCATGATAAGTTCCTGTAACATGTTGTTTGATAGCTCTAAACATTGCAACCTGATATTATTTCTGCATAGTCTGAAACTGTTATTATTTGCAATCTTACCATGTCCTTTTGAGCATGTTCTATTTGTTTCTGGAGATAGCTCAGTGTTCATTTTTTGTTATGCTTTACCTGTACTTCATGCTCATGCCTTTTGTTATTATGTTGGGGTGCTTTAGCTTATTGTTTTGCTGCTTGCAAGATGCCTAGTTGCTGTTATGGACAGATTGTTGTTATGTCTTGTATAGAGTGTATGTGTTGCACCGTTGCTCCGTTTTGAGTGTGCTCTATATGAAACTTGCTTGATTTTGCATGTAGCTTCATATTATCATGTTGCATCCTTGTTTTGAGGTGTTTTCTTGATGTTTGTATGCATTTTGCATCAATGCCATGTTTATCTTGTTTTGCTCATATATTCTAGGCCGTAGCTCCGAATCTAATGAACTTTATATGTAACTTGACTAAAATCTCGTGTAGATCATCTTGGTGCATCTTAACTTGCTGTTTAACAACTTGAACATAATGTTTATTCAGATCTGGACCAATTTCGAAATTTGCATAAGAGGACTTACCGGAATTGTTATATGTTGTTCGCGACCTCATTTAAACTTGCCTTGATGTGTTGTTCTTGTTTGCATCATCTCTTGCCATGAGTAGCCTCATCTAGCTTTTTCATGCATCATGATTGTTGTGCATCATGTCTTGTCTATGTGTGGTGTGTTTACCATGTTGTGTGTTTTTTCTCGATAGTTTCCATTTCGTTGCGATCGTGAGGATTCGTTCGTCTACGCTTGGTTCGTCTTCGTGGCTTCATCTTCTTCATGGACTCGTTCTTCTTCCTAGCAGGATTTCAGGAAAGATGACCGCTACCCTGGATCTCACTACTATCATTGCTATGCTAGTTACTTCGTTCTATCGCTATGCTGCGTTACCTATCTGTTGCTCATCAAGCCTCCTAAATTGCCATGAACCTCTAACCTTTGACACCCTTCCTAGCAAACCATTGCTTGGCTATGTTACCACTTTGCTCAGCCCCTCTTATAGCGTTGCTAGTTGCAGGTGAAGTTGAAGATTGCTCCATGGTGGACAGGATTTTGGTTTGGATATCACAATATCTCTTATATTATTAATGCATCTATATATTTGGTAAAGGGTGGAAGGCTCGGCCTTATGCCTGGTGTTTTGTTCCACTCTTGCCGCCCTAGTTTTCGTCATACCGGTGTTATGTTTCCGTATTTTGCGTTCCTAACGCGGTTGGGTGATTTATGGGACCCCCCTGACAGTTCGCTTTGAATAAAACTCCTCCAGCAAGGCCCAACCTTGGTTTTACCATTTGCCTCACCACCACCTACTTTTCCCTTTGGAGTAATTAACCCAAGGGTCATGTTTATTATAGCCCCCCGGGCCAGTGCTTGTCTAAGTGTTGGTCCGAACTGAGCAGCCTGCGGGTCCACCTCGGGGAAACTCGAAGTCTGGTTTTACTCGTAGCTTGACTTATCCGGTGTTGCCCTGAGAACGAGATATGTGCAGCTCCTATCGGGATTGTCGGTGCATCGGGCGGCTTTGCTGGTCTTGTTTTACCATTGTCGAAATGTCTTGTAAACCGGGATTCCGAGCCTCATCGGGTCTTCCTGGGAGAAGGTATATCCTTCGTTGATCGCGAGAGCTTATCATGGGCTAAGTTGGGACACCCCTGCAGGGTATAAACTTTCGAGAGCCGTGCCCGCGGTTATGTGGCAGATGGGAATTTGTTAATGTCCGGTTGTAGATAACTTGACACCAGATTTGAATTAAAATGCATCAACTGTGTGTGTAGCCGTGATGGTCTCTTCTCGGCGGAGTCCGGGAAGTGAACACGGTTTCTGTGTTATGTCTGACGTAAGTAGGTGTTCAGGATCACCTCTTGATCATTGCTAGCTTCACGACCGTTCCGCTTGTTTCTCTTCTCACTCTCATTTGCGTATGTTAGCCACCATACTTGCTTAGCCGCTGCTGCAACCTCACCACTTTACCCCTTCCTTTCCCTTTAAGTTTTGCTAGTCTTGATACCCATGGTAATGGGATTGCTGAGTCCTCGTGGCTCCTGATTACTACAACAACGATTGCTTGGTACAGGTTATGCGATGATCATGATGCGAGAGTGATGTTTGCTTGTTTGGAGTTCTTCTTCTGCTTCTTCTTCGATCAGGGGATAGGTTCCAGGTCGGCAGCCTGGGCTAGCAGGGTGGATGTCGTTTGAGCTTCTGTTTGTGTTTCATCCGTAGTCGGATGTTGCTCTTATGTATTGTGATGTTGTATTTGTGTGGCATTGTATGCCTATTGTATGTATCCCCATCTATTATGTAATGTTGATGTAATGATATCCACCTTGCAAAAGCGTTTCAATATGCGGGTCTATCCTTGGTGGGACCTTCGAGTTCCTTTTGGATAGGGTCGCATATTGGGCGTGACACAACTCGAGGTCTGGTTTTACTCGTAGGCTGACCAATCCATTGTGCCCTGAGAACAAGATATGTGCAGCTCCTATCGGGATTTGTCGGCGTAGTCGGGCGGTCTTGCTGGTCTTGTTTTACCATTGTAGAAATGTCTTGTAATCGGGATTCCGAGGCTAATCGGGGCTTCCCAGGAGAAGGAGTATTCTTCGTTGGTCGTGAGAGCTTATAATGGGCTAATTTTGGACACCCCTGCAGGGTATAAACTTTCGAGAGCCGTGCCCGTGGTTATGTGGTAGATGGTAATTTTTTAATATCCGGTTGTAGAGAACTTGACACTTGACTTAACTAAAACGCATCAACCGCGTGTGTAGCTGTGATGGTCTCTTTTCGGCGGAGTCCGGGAAGTGAACATGGTTTTGGGTTATGTTTGGATGCAAGTAGTTTTAGGATCACTTCTTCATCATTACTAGTTTGCGACCCTTTGCGTAGCTTCTCGTCTTATTCTTGTATTCGTAAGTTAGCCACCATATCATGCTTAGTCGCTTCTGCAACCTCACCACTTATCCTTTCCATACCCATTAAGCTTTGCTAGTCTTGATACCCAAGGTAATGGATTGCTAAGTCCTCGTGGCTCACAGATTACTACAACAACAGTTGCAGGTACAGGTAATGCATTGATCATGACGCGAGAGCGATGTTTACTTGTTTTAGAGTTCTTCTTCTGCTTCTTCTTCGATCAGGGGATAGGTTCCAGGTCGGCAGCCTGGGCTAGCAGGGTCGATGTAGTTTGAGTTTCTGTTTGTATTTTGTCCGTAGTCGGATGTTTCTCTTATGTATGATGATGTTGTATTTGTGTGGCATTGTATTCCTCTTGTATGTATTCCCAACTATTATGTAATGGTACGATGTAATGATATCCAACTTTCAAAAGCGTCTCCAATATGCGCTTCTATCCTTGGTGGGACCTTCGAGTTCCTTTAGGATAGGGTCGCATATTGGGCATGACAAGTTGGTATCAGAGCCTCGACCGACCGTAGGAGCCCCCTTGATTGTTCATAGTTGGCCGTTGTCGAGTCTAGAAGAAAAATATTTTCGAGTCTAGTTATATCGGAAAGTAGGAATTCTTTTTACTCCTTAGCCCCTTCGTTGCACTGGTGAGGAATCTTGATGTAGGTGTTTTGATATGCTCCTCTTCCCCTTCAAATTTTCTTTAGGATCACGTGGTTAGATTTTTCAATCGTTGGTTCTCAGCTCTTGTCATCTAGTGCATTTCTCGTCAAGTCGATTCGACCCTCTTTGTTTTTTTGGAAGATCAATCCTCAGTTGTTTTCTTTTCCCACCCGCCCACCCTTTTTCTTCTCGGAGCCGGAGTCCATAATCAAGTATCCATCCTACTCGTGTGAAGCCTTTGCATTCTTTCAACCTGTGTTTTCTCTTCAAGCTATTCGGTTCTACCTTCCAAGTTGCCTTTGGTTTTTCCCGCTCTCCCATCCTCTTCTTCCTAAAACCTGAGTCTCTTTCGAGCATCAATTTCATTCGTGTGGAGCCTCTTCAGTCTTCCCTCAATTATTTTTAACCAATGAATTCTCATTTCGTTCGACACTCTTCATCGTTTTTTTCTTTTCCGGTGGACTCAACTCAAGTTTTTTGGGTTGATCATATTCTTTTCCTTGGATCAAGTGTTTTCCCTGCTCGTTCGCTTCTCGCCAGTTTATCCTTCTGGAGTGCTCAAGCCATCTCAGGAGATTCGTCTGTGTTCGAATTAATTCGAGGTTATCACCTCAATCAAATATTTCAATTGTTCTGGTGCATCATCTATCTCTTCAACAATCCTTTTTAACGGTGTTTTCTCTTTAGTGGGCTCTAACCCACAGGTTTTTTCCCAGGATCTTACCTGACACTCCTAATTATTCTGGAGTTATTCTTAAATTCTTTTCAACTATGACGTAAGAATGGATTCCATCAGTCAGATGCCATCTCCAAGATCACTTTCAAATTCTTTTCATTGCTGACTCAACCTTTCCCCTTTTCATTCTCCCAGAGGATCTCATTAATTTTGATGGTGTTTCTCGTCGTCATTCTCTACAGTTGAAGACTGAAGAAGAGTTTTTCCTCTAAATCTTGTCCGTTCTCTCGAAGATTCGTAGTTCTAGCTTCATGTTATCCTCTCGAATTATTCCATTTGTCAGAAATTTCTTTTCTTACCCATCTAGAGTATGTCAGGAGTTGGTTTGCCGTTTCTTTTCACCGGACGCCATCATTCCAGAAGAATTCTTCATCCTCACATTTCAGCTACCTTTATCCAATTATCCCGGTGCATCTGTCTAGTATTCTTTAATCAGCTCGTTATCTCTTTTTTCTTTTGCATCTGAATCCCCTCAAGCATATTTGTTCCTCTAATTCTTCATGGTGATTCATTCTCTTTCATCAGTCGTTTTCGAATTCTTACGGTGGTTCCTTTAGATTCTTTTTCCTTGATTATCATTTTATTCCATTCGTTCTTTCCAATCCTACCGGTGGTTCATTGAAGACCTTCCTCAAGGTTGCGCCATATACTCCTCAATCCTTTTCAAGGGGAATAAGTTGCATGCCAAAATACGGTTGTCATCAATTTAATTTGATGAAGGATAAGCATACAGTAAATCTTATTATTTCCTGGAAGTGGTTAATCTCCTCTTTTGGAGTTTGTTCTTCGTACCACATTCGCGGGTGGAAGTGTTTTCATCTTTTCTTTTCTGGAGTCGAAATTTCCTCGGCCATTTCGTTGGAAGCTCCATCTAAATCACTGGAAAGCTTGAATCTTATTCTTTTCATTATTCAATTCTATCTCATCATCCTTTTGTCACCTAAGTTCTTCATGAGATAATTCATTCGTCAAGAGTTCATCAAGATTCTTGTGGGTGGAGTTCAAGTATCTTTTCTTCTTGCGTCTTGAAGTGCAAATAATTCTCTGTATTCTTTCAAATTGGAGTCTTGAATTTCTTCATTCCTCTCTGATATTCAAGCATTTGGTTGTGGCATAATTTGACCTCAAGTTTTGAGATGTTTTTGATAAGTCCACATCAAGCTTATTCTTTGTTGTTGATATTCTCAACAACTCCATTCAACCCTTCCTGCTAAGGATGTTTTTGAATTCATTCATGGTGGAAGTGTTGTTCTCTTATCCATTCTTTTCAGTCCATTATTTCAATTCTTCCGGAGGCATTGCGTTGTTCATCTCATGTAGTGTGATCCCATCTTGTGAATTTCATGTTCTATTCCTTCCATTTTTCAGCCGGAGTGCTGCCCATATTCTTTCATTCTTATTCCTTTTCTACCTTGTTCTAACCGGAGTGGTTTTAGAGTCTATCTTGTTCCTTGAGCCTTTGATTCTTGTCATATCCGCCGTTCCTCTTTTCTACCCGAGTGCTTTCGACTTTGTTCATCTTCTCTCTTGCGTTATTACTTCACCTCTTGCTCTTCTCTTCCATCTCATTCCAAAGATCTCGGGACGAGATTTCTTATTAGTGGAGGAGAGTTGTAACGCCCCGAGACCGAAGTGCCAGGTGTCTTCCGGTTATTCGCCGTCGTTGCCATGTCATTTTCTTGCGTGTTGCATTTTGCCATGTCATCATGTGCATTTCATCTGCATGTTTGTCAAAACATGCATCTGTTCGGGTTCCCCCGGTTCTCTCCGTTGTTCGTCCTGAGCACAGACACACTCGCATGCACCCATTGCACCTCCCAGATCTTGTATTGTGAGCCGTAGAAAAACATTCTCAGAATGGGCCGAGAGTTGGCGAGTGGTCTTGGTATATCACCGGTAGACCGCGTGTCAAATTTCGTTCCATTTGGAGGTCGTTTGATGCCCCAATGATTAACCGAGTTAACTGAAACCCCTCTCTCTTTGGAGCCTAGCACGCCTTCAAAAAGCACAATAGCCCATCCAAACCCCCTCCATGCTAACCGTCCTTGGACTATGATCGTGTGGGCAAAAACCGCACCTCATTTGGACACTCCTAACTCTCTCTACCTATAAATAGGCTCCTCCCCCTCCATTTTCGGGCAAACCCTAGATCAAAGCTCCACCGCGTTGCCAGACATGTCCGCCTGCGGCATACACGTGTAACGCCCTCGATGCGGCTATATCTCCCACGTGTCGAAGCACGACTTAGAGGCATAACCGCATTGAAAGCAATGTCGCAAGTGAGGTAATCTTCACACAACCCAAGTAATACATAAGGGAAAGAGATACATAGTTGGCTTACAATCGCCACTTCACACAATTACATGAATAAAGCATTACATCATCCAGATACAATCAAGGTCCAACTACGGAACCAAAATAAAAGAAGAACCCCAAATGCGACAAAAGTCCCCGATCGACCCCAACTGGGCTCCACTACTGATCAACTAGAACGAAACAACACAAAGGGCAAGATCTTCATCGAGCTCCTCCTTGAGCTTGATTGCGCCACCGCCGGTAACATAGGCACCGCAAACTGGTTTTGAAGTATCCGTGAGCCACGAGGACTCAACAATCCCATTACCATGGGTATCAAGACTAGCAAAGCTTAATGGGAATGGAAGGGGTAAAGTGGTGAGGTTGCAGCAGCGGCTAAGCATATATGGTGACTAACATACGCAAATGAGAGCGAGAAGAGAACAAGCGGAACGGTCGTCAACTAGCAATGATCAAGAGGTGATCCTGAACACCTACTTACGTCAATCATAACACAAAAACCGTGTTCACTTCCCGGACTCCGCCGAGAAGAGACCATCACGGCTACACACTCGGTTGATGCGTTTTAATTCGGATCAAGTGTCAAGTTGTCTACAACCGACATTAACAAATTCCCATCTCGCCACATAACCGGGCACGGCTCTCGAAAGTTTAAGCCTGCAGGGTGTCCCAACTTAGCCCATGACAAGCTCTTGCGATCATCGGCGAATAGACCTTCACCCGAGACACTCCGATCGACTCGGTATCCGGTACATCAAGACATTTCGACAATGGTAAAACAAGACCAGCAAGACCTCCGGCGTGTCGACATCCCGATAGTAGCGCACAGATCTCGCCTCAAAGCCACGACCGGATGAGCACTACGACGACTAGAACCAGCCCTCAAGTTTCCCGAGGTGGCGCTGCAAGTGGTTTCTAGTTTGGACCAACACTTAGACAAGCATTGGCCCGGGGGGGGCTAAAATAAAGATGACCCTTGGGGTAATTACTCCCAAGGGAAAAGTAGGTGGAGGTGAGGCGAATGGTAAAAGGCAATGTTGGGCCTTGCTGGACAAGTTTTATTCAAAGCGAACTGTCAGGGGGGTCCCATAAATCACCCGACCGCGTAAGGGACGCAAAATCCGGGAACATAACACCGGTATGACGGAAACTAGGGCGGCAAGAGTGGAACAAAACACCAGGCATAAGGCCGAGCCTTCCACCCTTTACCAAGTATATAGGTGCATTAATAATATAAGAGATATTGTGATATCCCAACATAAACCCTGTCCTCCATGGAGAAATCTTCAACTTCACCTGCAACTAGCAACGCTATAAGAGGGGCTGAGCAAAAGCGGTAACATAGCCAAACAACGGTTTGCTAGGAATGGTGTCAAAGGTTAGGGGTTCATGGCAAAATGGGATGGCTGGACAAATAGGTAATAGGTAGCGCAGCATAGCGAAAGAACGAGGCAACTAACATAGCAATGATAGTAATGAGATCCAGGGTAGCGGTCATCTTGCCTGAAATCCCACAAGGAAGAAGAACGAGTCCATGAAGAAGACAAACAGACGTAGTCGAACAATCCTCACAACTCCGGAACGAAACCAAAGCTAACGAGAGAAGCAAACCGGAAAGAAGCAAACAACATAGTAAACCAACAAGCATAAGCATGGCATGATGCATAAACAAGTATGATGCATGTCCGGTTTAATGAAGCATGGCATGGCAATATGCACAAACAACACTACAAATTAAATGGAGCTCAATATGCAACGAGTTGCATATTGACGGAACACCATATTCAAGTATTTAGTTCACTCTCGTTAAGGCTAACCAACAATATTAAATGTTGTTAAGCATGTTAAGAGGTGAAGCATAAATAAACTAACAATTTAGGCAAGTTTAAATGAGGCCGGAACAACAAACAACAATTCCGGAAAATCCCCATATGTCATATAGCAATTAAAGCAATCAACAATTAAAACATTTTAAATGTTGTTATCATGATGCGGATGACATATGCAAGTTTTATGCAATTTTTTTATGAAAATGTTGACATGAGCATGAAACGAGGCATTAGTCGCCATGGCGGAAGGAAAGAGGTGCCACGGCGGTGAAACGGAGATGGTGCCACGGCAACATATCCGAAAATGATGCCACGGCAACATATCCGAAAATGATGCCACGGCAACATATAGGTTATCCGATAACTCAAGGAGATATCGGTGCAAAAGGAAGGCGTGCGGATGCGTGCACGGATGGTGGGGTGATCCCGGAATCCGGGTGTCCCACATAATGGTGGCATGGAAACGAGTGACAATTCGAACACGGTGCAAACGGTGCATCTCATTCAACACATGCATTCGGTCCACGGCGGTCGTCTCAGGGTTATACCTTTGAAGCGTGCGTTTTCGGAGCGGAACGAGTTCGATGCGGTGTAGGTGGAAGTAGTGGTACACGGCGTCGGTAGAGGAAGTAGTCATTCTTGGGTCGTCGTGGGAAGTAGTCGAACACGGCGTAGTGGAAGTCGTTGTTCACGTGGCGACGGTAGTTGTACACGGTCCAGGAGACGTCGATCGTTCGGGGTCCGACTTGCGAGTCTTGCCGACATGAGTGGTACTTGGCGATGTTTCGATGAAGCTCAAACGAAGCACCCGCAACTAGAGGCAACTAGTGCCCCGGTGCCCTGGACGACGGTCGATGCACTAGGTTTTCTTGACGGACCCATAGCAACGATAGACGTACACGCATACTTGGTGCATCACTGGTCTTGGCGGTCTTGAAGAACTGAAAGGGCATCGAGGGTCTTGCAAGGCTCTGCCTCGGGAGGTCACCGGGGACCGCTCGAGCTGCTGGATGCTGGCGCATGGCCGAGCAGCGGTTGGAAGAAGTGGCCGGCGTTAGCCTTGGCGCGCAGCAGGGAAGGCGGCTCCTGCTCGGAGAGGTACGGCGAGAGAAACCGCCTGTAGGCGCGAAGGAAGGCGGAGGAGCTTGGGCGCGGGACGGCGCGTCTGGTAGATCGGCGCTCCTGCAGGCGTGGAGGACGACGACTGCAGGCGCGGAGCAGGGGAGCAGCAGAGGGACTAGGCGCGGGGATGACCGGATCCGGCGGAAGGCATGGCCGACGGCGCGGCTTGGAGCGGATCGGGCGCGGCGCAGTTGGATGGCGCGGGCGACAGAGGAGGAGGCCGCAGGTGGAACCACTGGAGTTGGACAAGGAGGAGGCGGGATGGCGCGGCAGCGCTGCGTGAAGGAGAGGCGGGGCCATTGGCGCAGAGCAGGGTCGAGGCAGGGGCACGGGGCTGAATGGCCCCACGCGCAGCGGAGGGAGGAGGCGACGAGGGAAGGTGCGGAGGAGGAGAGGGGACGGCAAGGCAAAATAGCCAGGGACGGCACGGGGGAAGACTCGCCGGCCAGCGAGGTCAACGGCGGCTGGCGGAGCTAGCTGACTGCGGCGGATCGGGCGAGGCACTAGCGTGCGTAGGTGGGCGGCGCACTGTAGGGGATGAGGGCGAGGGAGATGTGGATCGAGGAGAGAAGTGGGATCGGGCTAGGGTTAACGGGGGTTAGTTGGGCCTTCCGGGGCAAATGGGCCGGTCTGGTCTAGCTGGTTAGGTAGTGGGCTGCGGAGGGAGCAGGCTTGGCCTGGCTGCAGGGCCCTTTTCCTTTAAGCAATTTCTTCAAACAGAAATGCAAGAAAAGGCCAAGGAGTTTGGCAAGGAATTAGGATGAGATAAAAACATATGTGGGATTCTGGATTTATGTAGAATTTGAATAAATTGCTATGGGAATTTTTAGAGGTATAAAAATAAAACAAGTTTGAATTAAATTCAAACTTGAGCCATTTTTTTAACCCAACCAAAACAACTCCAAAATGGATGATATTTGACGGAGAGGTATAAGGCATGGAGTAAGATCACCAGGAAATAAATGAACATTAATAGAGGAGGGAATAATGTTACTTGCAAAAACATGAAAGAAGAAGGAATGGAGAGGTGATGATACATGGGCATGGCTTGAGAGAGATAGCAAAGGGGTTGATACAAACGACATGAATAGAGCAAGACAACATCATGAAGAATGCAACACACATGGTGATCATGATGCAATAAATGACAAGAGGCACAGATGCAACATGACAAAGATGGGCATGGCAGTGCAATATAATCAAATGATGAACATGATGCAATGCAAAAACAAAATAAAACACACGGCGAACACAAAAAATATGGAAGTCTTCTGAAGCGTCGGTCTCGGGGCGTCACAACACGGCTGCTCCACCGCCCTCGCAGCTAATCGCGCACCGCCATGTGGCCCCGGCCACCGCACGCTTCCGCCAGCCCGCTTGCCCGGATCTGGCCCGCGTGGCCTGAGTCGCCGGCTCGCCCGCGCGCGCGCTGCCGCGCCGTTCGCTTCGCCGCCTGCGCGCTGCGACCGCCCGCGACGGCGACCTCGCCACGCCGCCACGCCGGCGACATCGACTCCCAATGCGCCACCGCCACTGGACTTATGTCGCCTCGCCGCCGCCACTGGACTCCTATCGCCTCGCCGCCATCGCCATTTCGGTGCTGCCCAGGGCCCCCTCGCGACCGGATCCGGCTGGTCCTTGCCAGATCTGCCCGCAGTCGACCTCTCCTGCTCGCCCCACTGCCTGCATCGTCGCCGCCGGCGGCCTCATCAACGGAGCTGGCCCGAGCTGCCTCGCCCTGCCCGCGAACCGCCTCCGACCCCCGCGAACCGGCAGGTTCATCTGGACTGACCCGGTCTGCACCGACCGCCCCGCGAACCGCTCGGTTTTCTCTGCAGAACCGGCCCACGGGCCCTAGGTGAGCGCCGCCTCGCTATCCAGCGCCCATGCATCTTTTAGTTATTTGAAGCTCAACCTGTTTTTCCTGAAAATGCCCAAGTCCCTGGATTGTGATATCATGTGCATCTTCATGACATTATAACTTTGTGCATAGTGCTCCGTTTTGCGTGCATAATATGTCAAAATGTACATCTTAGTGTGCTCTTCGTGATGGAGTAGTTTGCATTCATGTTCCTACTCATATTGATGCATTAATCTTTGTTGCAAAACTGCTAAGTTATATAAATTGCTGAAATCCGCTGATTGTTAACATCATGTATACATCTTGTGAGTTTATAACTTTGTCTCTGTTGACCCTATGATGATCATCTTGATATACACATGTTCTGCTCTTCCTCTACATGTTTATGTGCTTTTAATTCATGTTAGGTTGCATTTTGATATCTTAATCTCTGTTGCAAAAGTGCATTTTGCTGTTAACTGCTGAAAATTCTTATAGCTTGCCTATTTGTCATTTTTTATATCTTTTTGTGTGATTTTCTTTTGAGCATCACGTATACATGTTTTAAGAGCATAATTATGCCATATTTACACTGGTGGAATCCATGTATTTTGTTATGCCCTGTAGTGAGTGCATCAAGCTTGTGAAGTGGGCTACTCGCTATTAATGATCTGTCATGTCTGTTTCTGTCATATCATGATGCCATGTTTGCTTGATGCTACCAATTAATTGTAGCGACCCGACCTCAAACAATCAAGTCTATGTGCATCAGTGTCATCCCTGGATCAGTAATGCTGACACGCACAGTACTCGATGAATTATAACAGAGTTTCAATCACACACTTATTACATAGTCCTCATAAAGAATATGATTACATAAATTAATCATGGATGAAGGCCATCTAAACTAGATAACTATGGAAGCTTCGAAGGTAAATGAGTCCATCAACTCTAACGGCATAGCTGAGTGCAAAGCAACGACCTATCGCACCTTATTCGTTGTCTGAGTAGTCTGCAACATAAGACGTTGCAGCCCGAAACGGGTCAGCACATGGAATATGCTGGTATAGTTACACTGTAAATCATTGTAATTCTTGGTAAAAGAGATCCAGTCATAGTCATACTCATTATAAATTAATAGCAATGCATGCAAATAACAGCGGTGCTCTCCAACTAGTGATTTTTAATAAGAGGGTGATGACACAACATAAAAGTAAATAGATAGGCCCTTCGCAGAGGGAAGCAGGGATTTGTAGAGGTGCTAGAGCTCGATTTTGAAATAGAGATAATCATATTTTGAGCGGTATACTTTCATTGTCAACATAACAACTGAGAGATCTCGATATCTTCCATGCTACACATATTATAGGCGGTTCCCAAACAGAATGGTAAAATTTATACTCCCCCACCACCAACAATCATCAATCCATGGCTTGGGACATACAAATTTACTTGGAATGGCAAGTAGATACCGCATATAGGAAGGTATGGTTGACTCATATGGAATAACTTTGGGTTTTATGGATTTTGGATGCACAAGCAGTATTCCCGCTTAGTACAAGTGAAGGCTAGAAAGAGACTGGGAAGCGACCAACTAGAGAGCGACAGCAGTCATGAACATCCATTAAAATTAATCAACATTGAGTGCAAGCATGAGTAGGATATAATCCACCATGAACATAAATATCGTGGAGGCCATGTTGATTTTGTTTCAACTACACGCGTGAACATGTGCCAAGTCAAGTCACTCGAATCGTTAAAAGGAGGATACCACCCTATCATACCACTTCACAACCATTTTAATAGCATATTGAAACGCAAGGTAAACCATTATAAACTCCTAGCTAATTGAGCATGGAATAAGCAACTATAATCTTTAATTATCATTGCAAACATGTTTATTCATAATAGGCTGAATTAGGAACGATGAACTAATCATATTTACAAAAACAAGATAGGTCGAGTTCATACCAGCTTCTCTCATCTCAATCAGTCCATCATATATCGTCATTATTGCATTTCATTTGCACGACCGAACAGTGTGGATAATAATAATAGTGCACGTGCATTGGACTAAGCTGGAATCTGCAATCATTCAATTCAAGGGAGAAGACAAGGTAATATGGGCTCTTCGTTAAATCAACAACAATGTATATGAGAGCCACTCAACATTTTCATCATGGTCTTCTCCTCTCGACCCCCAAAGAAAAGAAAAGAAATAAAACTATTTACATGGGAAAGCTCCCAACAAGAAAAAGAAGAACGAGAAATGTTTTGGGTTTTCTTTTAATTAGTACTACTACGAGCATGGAAAGTAAACTAGCTAAAAGCTATAACTAATTTTTTTTGGTTTTTCTTAAGGTTATTCGAACACACAAGAAGAAAGCAAGAAAAAGGAAAATAAACTAGCATGGATAATACAATGAAAAAGTATGAGAACCGACAACTAGAATGAGTGTGAACATGAATGTAATGTCGGTGAGAAATACGTACTCCCCCCAAGCTTAGGCTTTTGGCCTAAGTTGGTCTATGCCCATGGATCATAACTACTCTCTCCGGTGTACTGAGGAGTGTCATTCGACTGCCACTAGCTGGCGATCTCCTCCGGATCCCATTGGTAAAGGACTGGCGATAAGGGTCAAGTGGTGGTTCCGGCTCAGGCTCTGGAGCTGGTGTCTGGCTCCGGTATGCGTAAGCGGCCTCCGACAAGACGAGGTACGTGCCTGAAGATAAGCCAAACAAAGAGGGTGCAGGCAAGATAATAGTCTCACTGTGACTTTTATGAAATCTCAAATTATACTTAAGCATCATCTAAGGTTTCCACGTATCCCACGACCAATTAAGCTTCTACTAGCAAATATTGCAAAGTAACGTATGACAGGAAAGTGTATGCTAGTAATTCTTGCATCGGGAACCTTCCTCGTTTCCCCTATAGTGATCATATCAATGAATACATCCACATCACTACGACATGGTTCCTCTATGTTGCCCTCGGAGGGTATCTTGCAAACCTCACAGAAATCATATAGTGACATCTCCCTAACCTCTTCATATAAATGAAACTCCACTAAAGGTTGTGATTTCTTAGGATGAAAGTAAAATTTTTGCACGAAAGTATTAGTGAGTAGGAGATACTGATCGAGCTGGTCGTGGAGGAAGTCGGTGAGGCCTACATTATCAGCCAAAGAACAAAAATCATCATGAATCCCGGCTGCTCTCAAGAACTCATCACAAGGCAATTCACATGGCCGAACCTCCGCGACGCGAGGGAGATTATACTTGGGCTTTTTATCCTCCTTATTTTGTTTATCCTTCGATCTTTGGCTCGAAGAGCCCCTCAAAAATCTCTTCGTCATTTTCTGAAAATTTCGGAAATTTTTAGTAACTCAAAATAAAAGTGAACCAAACTCAACAAAATTGATAGCAACTACTCCCACAAGTGCCTAAAGACCATATCATGCATTAGAACTACTTGGGACCAAATAAATGCAAGCTCAAGAACAGGGTCACCTTAGCAGCAAAAATTCGCAATGAATAAAGCACTAGACCAAAAAGCAATTGGCCCATTGGAGGAGTCACATACCAAATAACAATTCCCCAAGGCAGCTTTGTGAGTGGAGCTTTGAGCAAGGAGATCAAAAATGGCAGCTAAATGAGCTAGAACTCGTGCTTGAGCTGGTTGGTAATTTTTTTGGGAGGAAGAAGAAGTGTGTGGGTACAGGAATAAGTGGAGGGGGCCACCATGGGCCCATGAGGCAGGGGGTTGCGCCCCAGGGGGTGGGCTTGCCCTGGACCCTCGTGACCAGGTTCTTGCTCCCGCTACTGTGTTCTCAGTGCCAAATATTCCCAAATATTCTAGAAAAAAAACATATTTCATTTTCAGGGCATTTGGAGAACTTTTAGTTCCGGGGTATTTTTTATTGCAAGGATGAATCAGAAAACAGACAGAAAGATACTATTTTTACTTTATTTAATCTAAATGACAGAAAGTAAAAGGAGGATACACAGAGTTGTGCTTTCTAACTTCATCCATCTCATACTCATCAAAAGGAATCCACTAACAAGGTTGATCAAGTCTTGTTAACAAGCTCATTCCCATTCGCATGAAACCGAAGAAATTTCAAATAACACTAGGTTACCTCAACGGAGATATGTACATTCCCAATTATAAGAATTTCATATTTCTTCTTGACAGTAGGAAGAGGAAATTCAAAACCTCCAATAATATGGAATTTTTCCAATAGAATTGATACTGTGGACTTGAGGTTGTTTCCTCGGAAAGTGTACCGTATGCTCTTTACCATTAACATGAAAAGTGACATTGCCTTTGTTGAAATCAGTAACAGCCCCTGCAGTATTCAAAATCCAGTCTACCAAGGATAATCGACATACTATCGTCATCCGGAATATCAAGAATAACAAAGTCCGTTAAGATAGTAACGTTTGCAACCACAACAGGCACATCCTCACAAATACCAACTGGTATAGCGGTAGATTTATCGGCCATTTGCAAAGATATTTCAGTAGGTGTCAACTTATTCAAATCAAGTCTACGATATAAAGAGAAAGGCATAACACTAACACCGCCTCCAAGATCACATAAAGCAGTTTTAACATAGTTTCTTTTAATGGAGCATGGTATAGTTGGTACTCCTGGATCTCCAAGTTTCTTTGGTATTCCACACTTAAAAGTGTAATTATCAAGCATGGTGGAAATTTCAGCTTCCGGTATCTTTCTTCTATTTGTAACAATATCTTTCATGTACTTAGCATAAGGATTCATTTTAAGCATATCAGTCAAAGGCATACGCAAAAAGATAGGTCTAATCATTTCAGCAAAGTGCTCAAAATCCTCATCATCCTTTTTCTTGGATGGTTTAGGAGGAAAAGGCATGGGTTTCTGAACCCATGGTTCTCTTTCTTTACCGTGCTTCCTAGCAACAAAGTCTCTCTTATCATAATGTTGATTCTTTGATTGTGGGTTATCAAGATCAACAACAGGTCCAGTTTCTACATCATTGTTATTGCTAGGTTGAGCATCCACATGAACATCATCATTAACATTATCACTAGGTTCTTGTTCATCACCAGATTGTGTTTCGGCATCAGAAATAGAAATATCATTGGGATTCTCAGGTGTGTCTACAACTAGGGATGGCAATGGGTCGGGTTTGTTGCGGGTGGAGCTGGTCCAAATCCAAACCATGACCCATCTTCCTACCTTCTCCCCATCCACCAAAGTATCATGGGCGCAACTTGTGCCCATGCCCAAACCAATTGGATATCCAGATACCCATGGAGCTCCATGGGCATAGAAAAATCAGCACAAAGCCTTCCCAAAAATGAAATTAACTCATCATTGTTCACAAATGAGAACATAAGCTACAAGAATAAGCAGGCGGCAAGTACAATATTCAAACATTGTCCAAACACACAGTGACAACTCAAATAGGCTGATAGTAAAATACTTGTATTTAATCTTATTGCATCAAAAAATAATCTAAAGTAGACTACACATTGGCAACTCAAATAGTCTCAAAGTAGTACTCTTGTCCTAAAATCTTATTACATCACAACCGAAGTTGCATAAATAAAGGTCGTATCATATTTCAAAATTCCAATGCACTTCCAACAGTACATGCACTAGTAATTGGAGACCCAGCCGCATTTCCACATGAGCACACTTGGCTCCAAATTAGTCGTCAGTAATGATGGACTCATTTTCATCCTGACATAAAAAGCAAAGCATTAGAATAAACAAGTTACTTCTGAATGCACATCCATGAAGGATAAAAACCTGGCATCCAATCAAGTCCAACCATCAACCAAACATTCACAAGTATATATCTTAAACAAGCAGTGCACTGTGCACACATCACTTGTTATTTAAACATATAAAACATCCCCAACATAATAAATTGAGATGAGAACAAGGAGTTACCATCACTTCTTCTTCATCCTCAAGAACAGATTGAACTGCTTGCAGAGCAAAGTTCATATCACCTAATGCAAAGATGAAGCAAAAAAATTATGCATAACACGACGAAACAGAATACAAATTGATAATTAAAAAGATTACCTAACATGTCCGCTCGTGACCAAGCTTGCATACACATAAGAGCTCCAGCTATGCTTGGTGGAAGCCGACTGCGATGTGCACTAAGTAACCTCCCACTAGTACTAAAGACTGACTCTGATGCCACAGAGGTAACAGGGATGGGTAATATATCACGAGCAATCTTCTGCAAAGTAGGGTACTTGGCACCTCCAACTTTCCACCAATTAATAATGTCAAAATCTGTTGTTCTACGGATAAGGGGCTCATCCAAGTACGTGTCCAATTCTGTGTGAACTTGAGAAGGAGCAACAGGTTGTAAAGACAAGTGTTGCTCAAATACACCCAAAATTTCATCCAAACCACCTTTATGAACAGCTGGGGTGCTTCCAACATCAGAAGTTTCAACACACTGAGATACATCTTGATATTCAGCCAGCAAATCTAACATTAGCTTCTTTATTTTATCAACTTCTATGGATGCATGTTCAGTTCCATACAATGACCCAAATGAAGCCTTCAACATATGCATCTTATAATGTGGATCGAGGACGGTGGCAATAGCCATAAGACCATGGACATCTATCCAATACTTCTCGAACTTGTCTTTCATTTCATTAGACATAGCTTTTATGACACTATGCTTACTAGTTTCCCATTTACGAATTGCCAACCGAATGCCACATATTTGCGGAAAGAAAAGACTAGCTGTAACATATGAAGTGCCTGACAACAACTCTGTGACATCAAAGAACACTTTCAGCCTATCACAAACCTCCTTAGCAAAGACCCAATCTTGTCCAGTTGGATAAGTAAAATTCTTTTCACGGATATAAAGTCTTTCAAAAACATCTTTGTATTGCAACACACCCTTTAACATTATGTAGGTAGAATTCCACCTAGTTTTACAATCAAGAGCCAATCTGCATGTGTATTCATTGTTCAAAAGGCGTGCCATCTTTTCAAACTTCTCATGTCTTTTAGGTGTGGCTGACCAAAATGCAACACTATCTCGTACCCTCTCAATCCCTTTTTCTATGACATCCAACCCGTCTTTTACAATCAGATTTAATATATGAGCAGCACAACGCATATGCAACAAAGTTCCTTTCAACATAAGAGAAGATGTGTCCAACTTATCCGCAGAATTTCCATAGCCTTGTCATTTGATGTACAATTGTCCAAGGTCACCGTGGATATCTTCTTCTCAAGGTGCCACTCAACAAGACATGCATGTAGTGCTTCACATATAACTTCAGCATTGTGTGGACATGGAACATAAACAAACCTATGCAATACAAAAATAAGGAAATATTTAGGTTCAGAGTAACAATAATCAATACATTTATTTTAGAATAACAATGATTTAGAGAGAGACAAGGTTACCTCATTCGGAAGCTCTTTAGGTTCCAAGAAGCATCAATATAATGTGCAGTTACAGCCATATAGCCCCTCTTTTGATGGCCTGTCGTCCACAAATCCGTTGTGATGGCTACTCGGTTGTCAAACTTTGCAATGTACTTCACCATGCTATTCTTTTGGACTCCAAACATATTTATAATGTCCTGCCTAATGGTATTTCTAGACACCACCTTGAACATTGGTTGCAAAGTACCACCAAATTTTCGGAATCCAGCATGATCAACAATAGACAGAGGGTAGTCATGCACACATATCATCAATGCAAGTTCCTTCCTAGCAAGTTCTTGATCAAAAATATAGGTTTCCAAATTTACTGTCCCATCCCCACATTTTGAAAACTTTAATTTGCTTTGTTGTGGACCCACTGGTGCATGCCGAGCCGGACAATTATTACGATGTGTCCTTAAGTGTGACGTACCAGAGGTTGATTCTGCAGCTATGGCTTATGACACCAGTTGCATATTGCCTGCCATTTCCCATTGATTAGTTCTATCTTAAAATCATCCCATACATCTAATTTACACTTCCTTCTAGAACCGGTCAGTTTTGGCTGCTCCACTGCTGTACTGGTACCCTCTTATGGAGTTGAACTTGCGACCATGGCAGCTCCAGCCACGCCTGAGACACCCGCTGCAGGGGCAACGCTGTTTTCGGGAGCTGACAAAAGAATGCAAGATGCCATCAAATTTCAGTGTGACCAAGTAGCAATGGGCATCGTTTCATGTTCGACATGCACAAATGATATTACACAAAGGTCTCGTACTTGATTGAATTCACCAATAACAAATCTAGTTCTCATGCAAAAATTGCGGATCTAGCACTAATGTTTTGGACTGGATATTAGAGAAAATTATATGAGTACAAGTTATCTACAGCAAAAATTCGTTATAGATAACGCTCCTTCAGGACAATAATGCTAGTTAATGAATCTTTTAATAAGAAATGTAAATTCTACATAGTAATGGTCAGCACATTGTTTCCAATTATATCAAAGATTCTGATAATAAAGCTAGTCTATGACAAAAATTAATAAGAAAAGTAAATTGTACAAAAATGAAGTTAGTGAATAGTTTCTAGTTCTAGAAGAAATACTAATAATAAATCTAGTTCATGACAAAATTTAATAAGAAAGTAAATTCTAAAATGCAACAGAACACAATCTATGCTAGTTTATATATATAATCTCTCATATATCACAAGCAAGGAGAGCATTGGGTTGCAATAAGTCTAGCAATAACCTTTTTCACTTATGATGGTCTTTGTCGTCGACACCTGTTGCTCACCGGTGCACGCACAACTCCACAGTCTCCACTTGCTGGTTGCCGACCACGCAAACTCCTTCGCGGGATGGTAACAGTCCCCCCTGCCCTTCCCATGGTTGCCACCATTGTTGCCCTTGCTCCCATCCATTGCAGTTTGGCTCTGTTCGATGAAGATAGCACACCGATTGGTCGGGAGAGATCGGTTGCCGGCTGCGGATTGGGGAAGGGAGAGAGGAGTGGAACGGGGTCACCAACCTTGATCGTGCGGTCTGCCGCTTCGCCGATTTCTGATCGCGAAGGCTGGCGCCGAGGCGATCGCCGATCTTCGACCATCGGTCACCGAGGCTGGTCACTGATACTGAGAACAGAGGTCTGTCGTCGATCCTGGTCGCCGTGGCCGGTCGCCGATGCTGGCCGCCGGTCGCCGGTGTGGGGTGGACGGCTAGGGCGAGCCAGAGATGGGGGGTGGGGGCGAGTCGGCAACGATTGTGAGGCGCAGAGCGCCGCCGCGCTGGGGAGGGACCGAGGGAGGGAGTGGACTCGGGATGATTGGGGATGACATGATTAGATTAGGTTTAATATATTAGGTTAGTGATAGTGGGGTTGCGAGGGGATTAGGGAATATGGAATGGGCTTTTGACCTTCTGTGACCGCGAGTGACTTGGGTTGGACATTTGCTACGTCCAGTACTGTAGTGTCACTGCCATATGGGTCCACCTGTCATCCGGGTATCCATTGGATATCCATGGAGAAGAAATTATAACCATGCCCAACCTGGCTGTTCGCGGGTATCCACATCCATGGATCCATGGGCAGAAATGCGCCCCATACCCTTGCCCAACCGGGTCGGGTATCCACGGGTATCCAGATCCATGGATAAAATTGCCATCCCTATCTACAACAGGTTCACTAGAAGCATGCAAAGTCCTATCATTTTTCTTCTTCTTTTTAGAAGGACTAGGTGCATCAACATTATTTCTCTGAGAATCTTGCTCAATCCTCTTAGGGTGGCCCTTAGGATACAAAGGTTCCTGAGTCATTTTACCCGCTCTAGTTATAACTCTAACAGCATTATCATTTCTCTTATGATTTAGTTCATCGAGCAAATCATTTTGTGCTTTAAGCACTTGTTCTACTTGAGTGGTAACCATAGAAGCATGTTTTCTAATAAGTTTAAGTAAGTTCTTAACTCTAGACATATAATCACTCAAGTGTCCAATCATATATGCATTACTTTTCAATTGTCTACCAACATAAGCATTGAAGTTTTCTAGTTTAGCCATAAAGTCATCCAACTCATCCAAGCATTGGCTAGCAAACTTAGTAGACGAGATTTCAACTTTATCATATCCATAGAGAGAATTTACCTTTACTACCTGTGTCGGGTTATCAACACCATGTATTTCTTTAGCAGGTGGTATATTCAGGCCATGTATTTCTTCAATAGGAGGTAAATTCTTAACATCTTCAGCTTTAATAACCTTTTCTTTCATAGATTTCTTTGCCTCTTGCATATCTTCTGGACTAAGAAATAGAACACCCCTTTTCTTCGGAGTTGTCTTAGGAGTTGGTTCAGGAAGTGTCCAATTGTTTTCATTAGTCAGCATATTATTCAATAGCAATTCAGCTTGATCAACAGTTCTTTCCCTGAAAAAACAACCAATACAACTATCCAGGTGGTCTCTGGAAGCATCGGTTAGTCCATTATAAAAGATATCAAGTATTTCATTTTTCTTGAGAGGATGATCAGGCAAAGCATTAAGTAATCGGAGAAGCCTCCCCCAAGCTTGTGGGAGACTCTCTTCTTCAATTTGCACAAAATTATATATTTCCCTTAAGGCAGCTTGTTTCTTATGAGCAGGGAAATATTTAGCGGAGAAGTAATAAATCATATCCTGGGGACTATGCACACAACCAGGATCAAGAGAGTTAAACCATGTTTTAGCATCACCCTTTAATGAGAAACGGAAATATCTTTAGGATATAGTAGTAGCGAGTTTTCTCATCATTAGTGAATAGGGTGGCTATATCATTCAAATTAGTAAGATGTGCCACAACAGTTTCAGATTCATAGCCATAGAAAGGATCAGGTTCAACCAAAGTAATTATCTCGGGATCGACAGAGAAATCATAATCCTTATCAGTAACACAGATGGGTGAAGTAGAGAAAGCAGGGTCATATTTCATTCTAGCATTCTGAGACTTTTCTTTAAACTTAGCTAATAATTTCTTAAGATCAGATCTATCATTTCAAGCAAGAAAATCTCTAGCAGTTTCTTCACCCATAACATAACTATCGGTGTCAAAACCGGCGGATCTCGGGTAGGGGGTCCCGAACTGTGCGTCTAGGCGGATGGTAACAAGAGACGAGGGACACAATGTTTTTACCCAGGTTCGTGCCCTCTCGATGGAGGTAAAACCCTACGTCCTGCTTGATTAATATTGATGATATGGGTAGTACAAGAGTAGATCTACCACGAGATCAAGGAGGCTAAACCCTAGAAGCTAGCCTATGGTATGATTGTTGACATGTTATCTTCGTGCTACGGACTAAGGCCCTCCGGTTTATATAGACACCGGAGAGGCTAGGGTTACACAGAGTTGGTTACAATGGTAGGAGATCTACATATCCGTATTGCCAAGCTTGCCTTCCATGCCAAGGAAAGTACCTTCCGGACACGAGCCAGAGTCTTCAATCTTCTATCTTCGTAGTATGGGAGTCCGGCGGATATTGACAGTCCGGCTGTCCGGACACCCCTTAGTCCAGGACACCCTCAGTAGCCCCTGAACCAGTCTTCAATGACGATAAGTCCGGCGTGCATAATGTTCGGCATTGCAAGGCGGGTTCCTCTCCTTGAATAATTCGGAGAAGATAATGAACACCAGGATAGTGTCCGGCTCTGTAAAATAAATTCCACATTTCCAACGTAGAGAGAATAAAATATACACTTAGCTCAATCTGCTGACGTATTATGCAGCGTGACATCACGCCGCAGCCAAGCCCTCGTTTGAATCGTTTTTTACTTTTCCACCTCAGCACGTTTAGCGAAGCGGTTTCCTTGGCACGTCTTGTCGAAGCAGAGATCGTGTTCCCCTTATTCCGGGATCCTCATCAATACGTGCGTGGGTAACCCAACCGTTCCGCCGCCACACCTCCTCTATCGAAGGGAATCTCAAGCGGTCACGAGGCGGCCCTTGGTATTTCTTCCCTTTATAAGAGGACCAAGGCCTGTCCTTGTTCTTCAATCCGCAAGATCGAATCTCTCCTCCGCTCCTGTTCCAACACCCGAGCTCCAGATTGAGCGCCGGATCCTTAACAATGTCCGGCTCCGACCTCCGGGGCTGGTGGATGCCCTCCTCCGTCATGGAGGAGGACATATTGAAGTGCGTGAGGCCAAGCACAGCCTCAAGTTTCAGACAGGTTACTGCCTCGGGGCAGGCCGTGCCAGCCCCGAGCTCGGCGAATCGTCGTGCCAGATCTCACCTCCGCCGGGGATTAGGTTTCCCGACGGATCCTTTCGTGAGAGGGCTCCTGTTCTACTACGGGCTGGATTTCCATGACTTGGCTCCGGAGCCCATCCTCCACATCTCCGCATTTATTATTGTCTGCGAAGCCTTCCTTCGCGTCATCCCCCACTTCGGCCTATGGCTGAAAACCTTTAAGGTGGAGCCGAAGATGATTGGGGGGCGTCAAGCGGAGTGCGGCGGGGCGAACATAAGCAAGAAGGTCGATGCCCCGTGGCTCGAAGGTTCCTTCCAAGAGGAACTGGGATTGTGGCAGCAGGAGTGGTTTTACATCACTGCTCCAAGGGGCAGCAAGCAAAAGCCGCCGCCCTCATTCCGCCCGGGACCTCCACGACAACTGATGTCGTGGGTCAACCAAGGGCTCAACTGGGGGCCGTCCGAAGACGTGCCTTCACTGCAGGGCCGGATTCGAGACCTCCAAACGAGGGAGATCGACCTGATCAAGGTGATGCAGGTTATGCTAATCAGGCATCTTCCGCCCTGCAAACGTCGTCCTCTCCGTCTATGGGAGTACAATCCGGAGGGACCTCGTATTCTCCAACATTTTATGGGTGCCTCACCCACGGAGATGTACAAGCTATTCTTCGGACCGCAGGTCGCGTGTCCGGATTTGGCCGAGGACGCGATCACCCGGATACTCAGGTAATTAGCTCAGAGTCCGGACATTCTATTTGTATGCCTTTCAAAAGTTCGTCTCCTAACCCTTTGTTCTCTACAAGAATGGGTAGCGCGATCAAGGCTGATAAGGTGTCCGGCCCTGTAGGATCGAAAGTATGTCTAGAGGGGGGGGTGATTAGACTACTTGACAATTTAAAAGTTTAGCCTTTTGATTAGGACAAGTTTTTAGCAAGTTCACAATGATGATCAAGTCAAGTATCACCCTACACATGCAATTCTAGAGTAGTGGCAGCGGAAAGTAAATTGCACATGTAGTAAATAGAGGTGGAGAAGAGCAAACGCAATTTGGAGACACGGAGATTTTTCTCGTGGTTCCGATAGGTGGTGCTATCGTCAATCCACGTTGATGGAGACTTCAACCCACGGAGGGTAACGGCTGCGGGAGTCCACGGAGGGCTCCACCCACGAAGGGTCAACGAAGAAGCAACCTTGTCCATGCCATCATGGCATACGCCCACGGAGGACTAGCCTTACTCCGGGTAGATCTTCACGAAGTAGGCGATCTCCTTGCCCTTACAAACTTCTTGGTTCAACTCCACATCTTGACAGAGGCTCCCAAGCGACACCTAACCAATCTAGGAGGCACCACCCTCCAAAAGGTAATAGATGGTGTTGGTGATGATGAACTCCTTGCTCTTGTGCTTCAAATGATAATCTCCCCAACACTCAACTCTCCTCACTGATTTGGCTGTGGTGGAAGAAAGGATTGAGTGGAAAGCAACTTGGGAAGGCTAGAAATCAAGTTTCATATGGTGGGAGTGGAGCAACTTGATCTCAACACAAGGGTAGGTAGTTTTCTTCTCGAAATGTAAGGTAGGAGTGGTAGTTCTTTCGATGGCTCTCTCCACGAATGAAGAGGAGGTGGAGGGTATTTATAGCCTCCACACAAAATCCAACCGTTACACACATTTGACCAATCTCGGTCGGACCGAAGTTGACAACTCGGTGAGACCGAAAGTTCAAATCTTGTGAGCGTTGGGATTTTCGTGGGACCGAAAAAACAATCTCGGTGAGTCCGATTCTTCCAAAGACTAGGGTTTGCCATTCTCGGTGGGACCGACTTTATCATCTCGGTGACACCGATTTGATTCTGAATGTTCTGAAGCTTGGCAACGCTAGTTTCGTGAGACCGAGTTTGGAATCGGAAAATCCGAAATTTCTAGGGTTTGGCTATATGGCTGAGGTGGTTCATCTCGGTGTGGTGAGTTTTGGAAATCGGTGGGACCGATATTACTTATGAGTATATGTTGAATGAAAGATTGCGATAGTTTGGGAGATAGATCACTAAGCACTTTGAGCAACGGATCATCATCATAACCTCATCCCTTTTAATAGTATTGGCTTTCCTATAGACTCAATGTGATCTTGGATCACTAAACCAAAAATGGAGTCTTGAGCTTTTGCCAATGTTTTCCTTAGCATTTTGAGGGTCCACATCTTGATCATTGCCATACCCATATCATGAACTTTACGAAATGTTCTCAAGAAACAATTAGTTCAATGATATATATGTTGTTATTAATTACCAAAACCACCCGGGATTAGTTGCACTTTCAATCTCCCCTTTTGGTAATTGATGACAACATATAGATCAAAGCTCGACAAATGATATAATCAATGAATAATATCGTCGCTTTGAGAAGTATGTGATAAGCAAGAGCTCCCCCTAAATTTGTGCATTATTTAAGATTTGCGTTTGAATGCAAATGCACAATCGATTAGGATCATGGGTCACTCTTCCATGTCACATACATCTTGGTGGAGCGCACAAAATGATAAGAATGAATAGCATGCACCCAATCACCAAGACATGAGTAAATGATCATACAAGATATGAATGGCATATGATAAGCATCAAGCACACATTAAGGCATAGTATGATCAAGCACTCATCAAAGTAGAGCAAACGTAGTAACAAACACACGAAGCGAAAAACTCAAAAGTATCTCAAAGAAACCGCAAACAAAAGAGCAAAAGCGAGCACTCTCTCTCTCGAAGTCCTATGATCTATACAATTTCTCCCCCTTTGGCAACAAGTTACCAAAAAGTTCGAAAGGTATAGAGCTAAACGTCACTAGGGACTCTGCTGGCGGCTCCTGTCTGGGTTGATGGAGTGGAGATAGCTGCTTCTGCAAAGGCTTTGGCTGAAGTCTGTGGAGCTGGAGGAGTGGACCTTGGAGCTGGAGCTGAACCGATGGAGCTGTGGGAGGTCTTGATCATAGCCACAGGGTCTTCATGGAATAGCAGCTGATTCGGGTCTTGTGGGAACCGGAGCAGGCTGCTCATAGTCATCTGGACAAGGTCATCCTGCATCTCCTGCATGAGCTCTTCCTTCTCCCTCTTGGCTTCCTCGATATCTGCCTCAAGCTTGTTGTGAGTGACTTGCACTTCATCGACTTGACATCCGAGCATGGAACTTGTCTTCAACTATCCTCTCAAGACTCTCCACGAGGCGCACTATCTGGCAGGCGTAGTTCAATCCTCTGGGTAGCTTCAAGAAGCTGTTCTCCAACGCTCTTGGGTTTTTTGCTGCTTCTTCTTTGCTTCCTTCTCAGCTTTAGCTTGTTTGGCAGCTTCAGGACTTAGCTTCACCTTCAACAGACGTGGGATCATCCTCGGTCATCACAACTTCATTATCCTCATGTTAGGGCTGCGGTGGCAAGTGGGGTCTATCCAACAAGTAGGTGCCCGTGCCAAACTTGGCATTGATGAGCATCTGAATGTGCGGGGCAAACCCACATGACCTCTTCTGGTCTGCTGCAGTCCTCTTGATAGTCTCAACTATCAGGTCCATCACCTTGAAAGGTGCCTTCTGATCTAGAATATGCAGCATGTTGATAGAATAGCCTCTTATCATGCGATGATCTCCAGACTTGGGCATCAAGGTATGCCTCAGAATTGTGTTTGTGGTTGGGAGACCTGCCTGAAGATGATACACTGAGCCGAGCTTCCATATCTCTACATCCTTGGCTGGTACCTCATTGTACATGTTCTTCATTGACTCATGGTTTTTCTTGGGAATTCCATAGACATCTACATCATCATCTCTTGATACTGGAGCATTCAGTAGTGCATGCCACTCTTCAACTGTTGAAGAGAATCTCTGGCCTTCAGTCATCCATACAATTCTGCCATCTAGATAGAAACGTGCTGTGGCATAGAACTGCATGATCATCTCATCATTCCATGCTGTCAGTTTCTGACCAACGAACTCAGCAACTCCACATGCAGTGAAGCTCTCATGCACGTGTGGAAAGTAGTCTCTGTGCTCTTCACTGTCGATGTATGCCCAATCAACATATCTTGTGTCAGCAACAATGGGCTTCTTGTCCATGAGCACAGTCTCATAGAAATCTTGCTGCTCTCTGGTATGAAACCTTGAATCAATAGCTGTCCTTCTCCTTGTGGCATATGGATCAGCTTGCCTCCATAGCCTGAGACCTTTGTCTTTCCTTTCCTTCATATTTTCAGCTCGAGGATGAGCATCATTGTGGGTGGCGGTTTACATGCGAGTTTCAGATAATACATGTGCCTCATCATCGACTCATTGGTGGCACATTGTCTTTCTTCTTCTCTGAAGCAGGAATGTTTCTTCTTGTTTTCTTGGGCTTGGCAGCAGGCTTGGCTTGAGCTGCCTTTCTTTGGAGCTGATGGCTTAGACTTAGTAGGTGCTCCTGCCTCGATGGCATCTCCCATCAACTTAGGCTTCGAGGAGGTGGGGTGCTTCCTCATCGGAATCATCACCACTTCATCATGCACAATCCTCTTTCTCTTGGAAGTTTTCTTTACCTTGCTGGATGTTTCTTCTTCCATGCTCAACTTCTTAGCAACTGTGGACTTCTTCACTTTGCTGGTGCCTTTCTTGGTTTGTTGCCCTTGATGCTCTTTGGCAACCACTTTCCTCTTAGGCTTAGATGTGATCTCTTCCTCAGCAATAAAGTCAGAATCCTCTTCATCAGAATTTCTCTTCTTCCTGGCCCTGGTGGCAGCTAGAGGCAAACCACTTGGTGTGCTCCTCTCACCATCATCAGAAAAACTGCTGGCTTCAGGACTAGTGCCTGCCTCTGGAATCTCAACTGGTGATTCAGACCTGTTCTGGCTGTCACTTGCATCTGACATGGCTGACAACCTGTGAATAGATTAGGTAAAGGCAGAATAGAAGAGTTATCACAAACTGCAGAAGATTTTGCAAAAAGAATGAGTTCGAATTTCAGTTTTAGGTTTTCACAGAATGCATTTCGGTCTGACCGAGTCTAAAATTCGGTGAATCCGAAGTGTCTAAACAGAACCATTCACACCACTTTCGGTTGGACGAAATGGGTTTCGTCTAGCCGAGAACACTAGGGTTTCACTAAATCCTCATTTCGATCGTGCCGATTTGCACAACTTCGGTTGGACCGAAAAGTGCGAGGCAATGGCCAGAGGCCAAATCGGTCAGTCCGAGAATGTAGAATCGGTCACACCGAGATGTGTTCGGCGGAAACCTAACCCTAAAACTTTTACTCGAATTTCGTTCTAAGAACAAATCTGCTGGATAGGAAGATTTCAAACGTGGCAAGAAGCTAGGCAAACCTATCGTGCATAGAATCGGAGGTTGAAACACGAGAGGGATCGAAACTCACCCTAACTTGGTGGAGTTTCTCAACGGCGGCAACGGCACGGAGAGATTGACCGTTGACGGCGACGGAGAACTGCGGCGAGGGCGCACAGGCGACGACGGAGACGATCCGGAGACCACGGCGGCGGCAGCAAAGGGTTTGAGGCGAGGCATTTGAAGAAAGAATCAGCGCGCTGCCCTCGGTATATATACCCTTCGGTGTCGGTGGGACCAAGTTGGAAAACTCGGTGGCACCGAGATGGTTAACTGCAAGCAGTTACTCACTTCGGTCACGCCGAAATTTGCAACTGGTTTCACCGAGGTGAAAACCTAGATCAATCCAAGTGATTTCGGTCTGTCCGATTTGAGTAGGTTGGTCCGACCGAAAATACTTAGAAGGTTTTGGAATTTAAGCTTTTGACGGATCGGTGGCTCCGAGTGCTCCTCACTCGGTCTGTCTGAAAAAGACTTGATCAAAGTTTGTGATATAAGCATGAATAGAGTTTGAGACAAGAAAGCATAGACAGCTAGGGGAGGAACTTAGGCATTCTTGTCCATCCATTTGGTCAAAAAGAAAAAATCCAAAAGACCAAAGCAACAAATGGATGTCCTCGAATGAATAAAATTATGCATCCAACATGCTCACACAATAAGATAGCAAATGAAATATGTGTCAAACATGCACAAACAAAACACTAGCAACTAGCACACAATTTGTCGATGACTAGGTCATCTATATATGAGTATATTGACTTAGGAGTCAAATGAGAACATTTGATCATAGGTCATACTCATCGTTTAAGCACATGTGGGGTTACCACTTTTACATAAAGCATTGATGTGTTCACATCATTTGAAGATGCTTTAGCTCAATTCTTTAGAGCAAAGCTCCCCCTTGATGTGAGAACCCCTTTTAAAGGGTCAAACTAACCTTGGGTTGTCGTAGAAGACTTCATGTAGATGTTGAAGATGTGGATGCTCAATGTTGATGAAGATCATCAAGAGTTGGGAGCAATCCTTTGGATTCGGGCACTTTCAATACCTACATGGGTTAGTCCCACAAGGAACAAACAAGGATATCCATGGACATAGATTGAAGTTCACAATAGATGATGTCCATGAAAGCAATGATTACCTTGTCCCTTGACTTACCAACAAGAGGGTTTGTGACTCCATGAACTAGTGCAAGATGTGGAAGTTGATTGCACAAGTTCTTGCCAAAATGAATGTGAGTGAAGTATGTTGGCGGAGTCACCCTCAAGAACTCTCTAGTTCTTCTTCTTCGGGATCCACATCATCTTGATGGGAATCCTTGGGGTTGTAGTTGAGCTTGACGAAGTAGAACTTGAAGTTTCCTTGGGAACCCACTTGACCATGGCCTTAGGTGCTTCAATAAATGCATCAATCTCCTCTTGAAGCTTGTCCTTGCCTTTTAGCTTGTGGTCTTGTGGTAGAAGGTCATCTTGTGCTTGTTCCACATTGGAAGAAGTAGGATCATACTTCTCCTTTTGAGAAACAAACTTTGGAGTGGGATATTGACCTTCTTCCCATTCAACACCCTCGGCGTTGAACTTTCGCTCAAAACCAATTCCTTGATTCTTCGGTGCCTTCCTTGCTTGCGAACAATTTCCTCAAAGTTCTTGCTTCCGGCAAGGCTCTTGTAGACACCTTTCTCTATAATCCCTTTCAATAAACTATTTTCTTGCTCAAGTGTAACTTGGCTTGAAACATTGTTAGTGGAATCAAGAGAACTACTAGAACCAATTATGTTGCTTCTAGATGAAGAATTTTTCTTATGCTTGTCATGCTTAGTTTTAATAGGTGGCAAGAAATTAGACAAGAGAAGTCGTTTGGCAAGATATGAAGAACTCTTCTTTCGAAGATCGTCATTGATGGCTTTAGAAACTCATGTTCTTGCTCTAGATTGAGCTTCTCGAAGCGTAGCTTCTCATGAGATCTTAGGAGCTCTCTATGATCTTCTTGAGTTGTTTCATGAGCTAACTTAAGAGTGTTTAGTTCTTTAGTTAGACGCTCAATCTCCTTCATAGCATTGTCATTCGACTCTTCTCGACTATAAAGACTACTAGCATGTTCATTATTACTAGGCTCACTAGATTTGTCATGTAAAAGCTCATCTTCACCAAGCAAGTCATCCTCATCACTATCAAAGTCAATGAATTCAGGGTGTGATACCTTGGGGCCTTTTGCCATGAAATATCTTCCAATTCCCTCATTTGGTGAATCAAATAAGTCATAGGAGTTGGAGCTGGAGGACACGAGAGCAAGACCGGCAACACCTTCATCTTGACTGTATTCGGAGTTGGAGTGATAGCTTCTTTCGGAATGATTGTCGGAGTCGGAGCCGGAGACCCATTCACCAACATGAGCTTGATGTTTTCTTCTTGTGTAGCTCCTTGATGACTTGTCTTTCCTTTCCGAATCCTTGCTTCTCCGAGAGGATCTTCGTTCATAACGATTATCTCTACTCCTTCTTTCTTTCCGAGGTGACTCTTCTCTTGAGCTTCTTCTTCTTGGAGATTCTTCTCTTCTCTTGTGGGGAGTCGAACACTCATTTGAGTAGTGTCCGGGTCTTCCACAATTGTAGCAGTTTCGATCACGACTAGAAGATCTCTTTTCATCATATGATCTAGACTTTGAGCTTCTTTCTTTGCTTCTACTCTTGTAGAATTTGTTGAAGTTCTTCACCATTAGGCTTATCTCTTCATTGGAAACTAGCTTGTCACTTGAGGTTGTGGGAGCTTCAAGCTGTAGCTTTGTAAGCACCACTTGACTTGTTGTGAAGCTCTTCCTTATCTTTAAGTGTCATCTCATGAGCAACAATTCTTCCAATGACTTGGTAGGCTTGAGATTCTTGTAGTTTGGCATCGTTTGGATCAAAGTGCACACGGTGTCATACTTTCCATCCAAAGCTCGAGAATCTTCTTGATGATGAATCGGTCGGTCATTTCTTCGCTTCCTAAGCCGGCAATCTCATTTGTGATGAGAGCAAGCCTAGAGTACATTTCAGCGACTCCTTCACCTTCCTTCATCTTGAACTTGTCAAGTTGACCTTGAAGAACATCTAGCTTTGATTCCTTCACGGACTCGGTACCTTCGTGCATTTCGACCAAAGTATCCCAAATCTCTTTTGCATTCTCAAGACGGCTGATCTTGTTGAACTCCTCGGGACACAAAGCATTGAAGAGAATGTCATAAGCTTGAGCATTGTTCTGTAACATCCGCAATTCATCCATTGTAGCCCGCGATCCGGAACTTTTCCTTCCTCGAAGAACTCACCTTGCAAGCCAACACAAATAATGCCCCATGCGGCGGGGTTATGTCCAAGAATATGCATTTTCATTTTGTGCTTCCAACTAGCAAAATTTGAACCATCAAAGTAAGGACCTCTCTGAAAATTATCTTCACTAGACGCCATACTCTCCTAGGTTGTGAAACCAAGCTTATGGAGTCAATGCAATGGAAACCAATCCAATGGAGACCAAAGCTCGATACCACTTGTAGGATCGAAAGTATGTCTAGAGGGGGTGATTAGACTACTTGACAATTTAAAAGTTTAGCCTTTTGATTAGGACAAGTTTTAGCAAGTTCACAATGATGATCAAGTCAAGTATCACCCTACACATGCAATTCTAGAGTAGTGGCAGCGGAAAGTAAATTGCACATGTAGTAAATAGAGGTGGAGAAGAGCAAACGCAATTTGGAGACACGGAGATTTTTCTCGTGGTTCCGATAGGTGGTGCTATCGTCAATCCACGTTGATGGAGACTTCAACCCACGGAGGGTAGCAGCTGCGAGAGTCCACGGAGGGCTCCACCCACGAAGGGTCCACGAAGAAGCAACCTTGTCTATGCCATCATAGCATACGCCCACGGAGGACTAGCCTTACTCGGGGTAGATCTTCATGAAGTAGGCGATCTCCTTGCCCTTACAAACTTCTTGGTTCAACTCCACATCTTGACGGAGGCTCCCAAGCGACACCTAACCAATCTAGGAGGCACCACCCTCCAAAAGGTAATAGATGGTGTTGGTGATGACGAACTCCTTGCTCTTGTGCTTCAAATGATAATCTCCCCAACACTCAACTCTCCTCACTGATTTGGCTGTGGTGGAAGAAAGGATTGAGTGGAAAGCAACTTGGGAAGGCTAGAAATCAAGTTTCATATGGTGGGAGTGGAGCAACTTGATCTCAACACAAGGGTAGGTAGTTTTCTTCTCGAGAAATGTAAGGTAGGAGTGGTAGTTCTTTCGATGGCTCTCTCCACGAATGAAGAGGAGGTGGAGGGTATTTATAGCCTCCACACAAAATCCAACCGTTACACACATTTGACCAATCTCGGTCAGACCGAAGTTGACAACTCGGTGAGACCGAAAGTTCAAATCTTGTGAACGTTGGGATTTTCGGTGGGACCGAAAAAACAATCTCGGTGAGTCCGATTCTTCCAAAGACTAGGGTTTGCCATTCTCGCTGGGACCGACTTTATCATCTCGGTGACACCGATTTGATTACAGAAGGTTACAGAAGCTTGGCAACGCTAGTTTCGGTGAGACCGAGTTTGGAATCGGAAAATCCAAAATTTCTAGGGTTTGGCTATATGGCTGAGGTGGTTCATCTCGGTGTGACTGAGTTTTGGAAATCGGTGGGACCGAGATTACTTATGAGTATATGTTGGAATGAAAGATTGCTGATAGTTTGGGAGATAGATCACTAAGCACTTTGAGCAACCAGATCATCATCATAACCTCATCCCCTTTTAATAGTATTGGCTTTCCTATAGACTCAATGTGATCTTGGATCACTAAACCAAAATGGAGTCTTGAGCTTTTGCCAATGTTTTCCTTAGCATTTTGAGGGTCCACATCTTGATCATTGCCATACCCATATCCTTGAACTTTCTGAAATGTTCTCAAGAAACAATTAGTTCAATGATATATATGTTGTTATTAATTACCAAAACCACCCGGGGATTAGTTGCACTTTCAGGCCCCCCTCCCAGAGACCGCACCGGAGCCCGTGCTGGTCAGAATGTTGGAGGTTGCGCCCACAGAGGGGGGCGACGGGGGAAATAAAGGAGCTAATATTTTGCCCGAAAGGCGATCAAGAGGAGGAACCAAGAACCCCTCCTTCAAAGGAAGAGGACCGCCTCCGAAGATCCGGAGGCCAAAGCCCCTAAGCGTGGGAAGAAATCCTCACCGGGGGGTCCGGCGTCCAGAGAGAATCCGGACGCGCAATCATCGCCGAAGGACCAGCTCTCCAACGAGCCGTAAGTATAAAAGAGGAAGTTAATTAATAAAGAAGTACCTTCATTTGTGCTTCTGTAGGTAACCGACCTATTTATATCGCAGTTCGGATCTGCAGCCATCTCAGATGAGTTCATCCTCGGGGGACCTTCTTCCGGAGATGATGGAGAGCGTCGCCTCCGTCTGCAGCGCCGCCGGATGAGGCAAAGCGAGCCCGAAGTGTCGTCATGGAGGGCGTCCCGAGTCCGGAGGGGCAGAGAGTTGGCGCCCACGAGTCCGGCGGGAGGCGAAGAGTGCCGCTTGAGAGGGCGTCCATTTGAGAAGATCACCGTGCGTTAATGCGTATGGTGATTGGAAGGATTACGCCCGCTGAAAGCGGATTATGAACGCCGCCATGAGCTTCTTTGGCGGGTTTTGAGGTATCTTGAAAATGACGCGCCCCTTTGTTTTTTAACAGTTGTGCATATAAAAATGCGCCCTGTATAGATAGTAGCCCCTGAGACTCGGTAGGTTGTCGAAAACGACAGCGTGCCGAGGATCAAAATCTCAACATCTCAGGTAATGAATACCGCCGTTCTGATACAGGTGGCGGATAGTCCGGGGGCCAGCCGGACTAATGAGTTTGCCGAATTGAGTCGACAACTTGACGTGGTAGATGCTGACATCGCACTTGTCAACCAGCGATTTGACGAGTCGCAAGGTAAATAAATTCTCCGCAGCCGCTTTATTTAGTGGGTCAAAGCCCGCCTCTGATAAGTTATATGCTTGTTTATACAGACAGTGCTGCTGCTGTGGAGAGCCTTTGGGCCGAACTTGCTCTAGCTAAAGAGCAAGCCCGAAGGAGTGTGCTGCTGCCGCGAGGGCGGCCAAGAGTTGAAGGCGAAAAGGCTGCGCCTTTGCCTAAGCAGGGCGGAGGTGGCCGAATTGGCCAAGAAATTGAAGGATGCTACCGACCGCAATGAGGCTCTTGAAAAGGAGCGCTTATTGGAGCGAGAAGACCTGAAGAAGGCCACCGCCGAAGCCAAGGATGCCCGCTCTGCAATGCGGGCTATGAAGGAGGAGCTGTGCCAAGCCGGAGAAATCACGGCTGGCAAGCCTTTTCTGATGCGTCGCGAGTTCATGGATGCCAAGTACGCTCAATTTGAGCGACTGTGGAGTTTGGAGGATCCGTATATGGACTTGGCTGCGAGTGCGGCTGATGCCGTTAAGCACTTCCGGAGCCAGGGGGATCACGAGGCGGAAGAGTTATATTGGTCTCAATTCCACAGTCCGGATCGCCCTCTTCCGCTGACGGACAGGTTGGCCGAGTGGGCCGAACTAAATAGACTGTCCGGACTGGCTATGACTGACATCGTGGCCCATGTCTGGCCAGAGAGGTCCAAGGCCACGAGCTACTTCGGCCTACTGCAGCAATTCCTTGGGGCGGTGCCGCATATCAAGGAGATGAAGCGGTCGGCTGCATCGAGGGGTAGCGGATGGCTCGGCCTGTGTGAAGGCGCGATGTCCGGAGATGGATGCCACCATTGCTTGCGCCAGAGGTTGGATGGAGACCGGCTCCTGCCGAGCATTATTCGGGGAGTTATGCGTGGCGCTTCGTGTAATAGAGTCGCAGATGCTCAAAAATGTAACGTTCAATTGAACACATTAACTTGTAGATCAATGGTTATAGTATGAATGCTTTTTATACTTGTGCTTCCAAGTAGTAAAACTTCTCTCAGGCGTTGACGTTCACGTATACTTGCGTATAACACGAAAGATGCGATCTTGACTTCAGCCCCTCGCACAAGGTGGGGTGTTCGCAAAATATAGCGTTTTCACACTTAATCCGACGTCTCGGTCCTGTTATGAGGAGGTGGTAGCGTAGCGAACGAGGCAATCCGGACTATAATGCTTTATCTCTTTCACTTAGCCAGTGGAGCTCGAGGGTGGGGCTACGATATAGCCCCTAATGACACCGCACGTCTCCGGATTTGGGGTGCGTATGTGCCTGACCGGGAAACGGTCCTTCGTCAAAGCGGGGAATTCTAAACATTCCGATAGTCGATCGAGTGGCTGACCAGACTCTCGCTGCATCATAATGATCGGTTTTCGGCTTTCTCTCTTGAGGTGCTCGCCCAAATTAACCGGGGCACAATCGCGATAGTTCTCCGGTGCGCGTTAGCCGATGATACGGAACGTAAGGCAGCAAAACACAGGAGCCGGGCATACCCAACATTTGACCAAAGACATGATTCGGAGCTGATGCATATAATGCCTAACTTGAGATGCCGAACACTCCCGAAGGTGGTCGGACTTTGTAATAATGGGAAGAATTATGCCCTAAGCCCCTAGTGTCCAGGTACGGGCATGGTCTTCTGACGCGGCCGATGCCAAAGCGTCAGGCTCCGCTGTGGCTGTAGGAAGGAGCCAAGGAGAGTAACAACAAGAGACAGTAATAAAAAGGTCTACGCAGGTCTTAATCTGAAAAGAATCCTTGCAGCGGGTCCCTCTTGCGTCTGCGCTTGTGTCTCCGTTCGCCGTTATCTGGGCCAGTGCGCACGTTGTTCATCTGTAGAAAAGAGGAGCGTTTAGTTTTAGAAACAGTTCGTGCAAAAATATGCAAAAGAATAAGTATAAATAGTTAAAGCAAGGTTTATATGAAACCGCTGGTCGGTTGTCTTGCGTAGCCTTGTGAAAGGGTATGCGGCTAGGGAGCCCTAGCCTCTTTGAGTCGGATTCGTCTATCCGAGTCCGGGGTCTTTAAGTGACCCGCGCACTAAAATGGCGCCATGTGGACCGGGCATCTTGAGTGTAAGAGACGCGTAATGTGGTATGGCGTTGAAGCGGACAAAAGCCTTTCGTCCCAACAGTGCTTGATATTCACTTTTAAATGGGACGATATGAAAAATTAGTTTTCGCGTCGAAAATTGTTCGGCGATCCGAACACGACTTCTAGTAATATCGAGCCTGTGCACTTGGCGTAAGGGCCTGGCGTCGCTCCTTTGAAGGAAGTGCGGCTGTGTCGAATTTTGGTAGGGTCTATCCCCATCCGACGGATTGTGTTTGAATATAGCAGGTTTAATTCGCTGCCTCCGTCCATTAGGACGTTTGTGAATTGTAATCCGTCTATGATCGGATTCAATATCAGGGGAGTCCGTCCCGCGTTTCGAACGCTTCTGGAGTAGTCCAGGTGGTCGAAAGTGATTATTTTTGATATCCAATCTCTATGGTTTGCTGGGCTGGACCGTGCGAAGCTCTTGTTAGAAAGTGCCGCACTGTTTTTCCGTGTCCTCACATGAAGTGAGTTTACTGCTTTGACCCCTTGTGGGAAAGTCTTTTGTTTTCTGGTGCCCTGCTGGCAGGGTTTATCTTCTTCGCTTGACGCGTCGAGCCCCTTGTGTTCGGCGTTTAATCGGCCAGACTGTTTGAAAACCCAACAAGCCCTGTGGGTGTGATTTGCAGGCCTTCCGGGGGTACTGTGGATTTGACATATCCGACCCAGAATTTTATGTAGGTTAGACAGTTCGTCACTGTCATCCTTGAGGGGCTGAGTTTTATGATTGGGCCGCGAGCTTTTGAATCCGGCGTTAACTGCCGTGCTCTTTTGGCCTTTATCTTTATTCCGGCGCTGCTCCTTTCTGCGCCGTGATTTTCCGTTTCCATCTCTTATCTCGGATGTACTTGGGTCGCTAGTGCTGCTTCTTGCTAGCCAGCTATCCTCTCCCGCACAGAAGCAGGTCATGAGGCTTGTTAATGCGGTCATTGTCCTCGGTTTCTCTTGACCGAGGTGCCTGGCAATCCATTCGTCTCGGACATTGTGCTTGAAAGCTGCTAAGGCTTCAGCATCCGGACAGTCGACTATTTGGTTCTTTTTGGTAAGAAACCTGTTCCAGAATTTCCGCGCTGACTCTCCGGGCTGTTGAGTTATATGACTTAAATCATTTGCATCCGGGGGACGGACATAAGTCCCTTGAAAATTTTCTCTAAATGCTTCCTCGAGCTCTTCCCAACTTCCAACAGTGTTTTCTGGGAGGCTTTTGAGCCAATGACGGGCTGGCCCTTTGAGCTTGAGGGGTAGGTATTTTATGGCGTGGAGATCGTCTCCTCTGGCCATATGTATATCGATATATAATCTTCTATCCAGACTGTGGTGCATTGTTCCGTCGTAGGCCTCTATGTTTATGGGTTTAAACCCTGCTGGGAATTCATGATCCAACACCTCGTCGGTGAAACATAGTGGGTGTGCGGCGCCCCTGTACTTGTATGTGCCGCTATCGTCGGACACTTGACGTGTTGCTTTGCTTGGGGCTTTCTTTTTGGGTCCGTAGATGGACCTGGCTGGGCCATTGGACGGTGGGGGCTCTATGGCCTCCTCGTCGAATTCTGGAAGCAGCTTACGCTTCGGGTAGCTCTTCGATTTGTGGTCATTACCGTATTTATCTGCGGTTTTGAGTACTTTGCTCCATCTTATTCGGAGCGTGTCTTCCGCTGTTTTGAGCTTCCGTTTTTCCTTCTTCAGGCTTCTTGCTGTAGCGATGAGCCTGCGCTTAAAGAGCTCTTGTTCGACGGGGTCCTCGGGCGTGACGAGTTCGTCATTATTGAGGCTTATTTCGTCTTCAGAGGGAGGTATATAGTTATCATCCTCAACCTTTTCGTCTGCCGCCCTTTCGTGAAGGCTTGCTTCTGCATCCTCCTGCGCTGAGTCTTGCTAGAGGGGGTTATCTTCAGCACTTTCTAGGGTATTGTTGTTTCCTGTGCCGGAATCTATATTCTTGCTATGGCGGGATTTAGAGCGGCGCCGCTGACGCCGGCGTTTGGGCTGCTTCTTTAAAGAGTCTGCCTCCGCTGCTTCTTCGCCCTCCCTTTCTTTCGGGGTATCCACCATGTATCGTCATATGATGAGGTGGCCTTCGGTGCCCTGTAGGCGCTGGTTCTGTTAAATCTCGGCATCGTCGTCCATGGCGTCGATGTCATCGGAGTCATAGTCTAGCATGTCGGTTAAATCCTCGACAGTGGCTACATAGTGGGTGGTGGGTGGGCTCTGAATTTCTTCATCGTCCGAACTCCAACCATCCTGGCCGCAGTCCGGCCAGGACTCTCCTGATAGCGAGAGATGCTTGAGGAATTGAGGATATCGCCAAAAGGCGAGTCTTTGGAAAATGTCCGGCGGTGAATTCCCTAACCGGCGCCCAATCCGGATTAATTGGTAGGGGCGCGGGAGGCTCGGAGTCCGGCGAGGAGTCCGGCGCCTCGGGATCACGAGTTTCGCAGGGGACAAGATTGGTATTCGGCTCCATCGCCATGAATGTTGAAGCCCCCAGGGCGGCGTGTATCCACCCGCCCTCGATATGGGCAAGCGGATCCGAGTGCGGCCACCAAAGCACTGTCCGGTGGCAGAGCTAGATCATGAACATCGTCACAGTGCGGCGCGCTTGGCTGTGGTTCGAGTCCGTCGAAGATCAAATCTCCGCGGTCATCAGTCGTAAAGTTTAAGCTTCCGAATCTGACCTGACGGCCAGGGGCGTAGCTTTTGATCTTCTCCAGATGGCCAAGAGAATTGGCCCGCAGTGCAAAGCCGCCGAATACGAAGATCTGTCCGGGGAGAAAAGTCTCACCCTGGATAGTGTTGATGGTTGAAGATGCCATCGAGCCTATTGGTGACGACACAGAGGAACTCTCAATGAAAGCACCAATGTCGGTGTCAAAACCGGCGGATCTCGGGTAGGGGGTCCCGAACTGTGCGTCTAGGCGGATGGTAACAAGAGACGAGGGACACAATGTTTTTACCCAGGTTGGGCCCTCTCGATGGAGGTAAAACCCCACGCCCTGCTTGATTAATATTGATGATATGGGTAGTACAAGAGTAGATCTACCACGAGATCAAGGAGGCTAAACCCTAGAAGCTAGCCTATGGTATGATTGTTGAGATGTCATCTTAGTACTTACTGGACTAAGGCCCTCCGGTTTATATAGACACCGGAGAGGCTAGGGTTACAGTCGGTTACAATGGTAGGAGATCTACATATCCGTGATTGCCAAGCTTGCCTTCCACGCCAAGAAAGTACCTTGGGACACGAGCCGAGTCTTCAATCTTCTATCTTCGTAGTATGGGAGTCCGGCGGATATTGACAGTCCGGCTGTCCGGACACCCCCTAGTCCAGGACTCCCTCAATAACCCTCAGGTACAACAGGCAAATCATACCTAGGGGAAGAATCTTTATCATCACTTTCATCAATATTATCAGTTTCAAGAATTTAATTCTCTCTAGCCCTAGCAAGTTGTTCATCAAGAAACTCACCTAATGGCACAGTAGTATCAAGCATAGAAGTAGTTTCATCATAAGTGTCATGCATAGCAGAAGTGGCATTAGCAATAACATGCGACATATCAGAATTAATAGCAGAAGCAGGTTTAGGTGTTGCAAGCTTACTCAAAACGGATGGTGAATCAAGTGCAGATCCAGATGGCAGTTCCTTACCTCCCCTCGTAGTTGAGGAAAAATCTTAGTTCTTTCGCCTTTCAAGTTCCTCATAGTGATCAGCAGATATAAATCCCAAGTGACTCAAAGAATAGAGATATGCTCCCCGGCAACTGTCACGCCCAATATGCGACCCTATCCAAAAGGAACTCGAAGGTCCCACCAAGGATAGACCCGCATGTTGGAACGCTTTTGCAAGGTGGATATCATTACATCAACATTACATAATAGATGGGGATACATACAAGAGGCATACATGACACAAGAATACAACATCGCAATACATCAGAGCACCACCCGACTACGGATGAAACACAAATAGAAACTCAAACGACATCCACCCTGCTAGCCCAGGCTGCCGACCTGGAACCTATCCCCTGATCGAAGAAGCAGAAGAAGAACTCAACGCAAGCAAGCATCGCTCTCGCGTCATGATCATCGCATAAACCTGTACCTGCAACTGTTGTTGTAGTAATCTGTGAGCCACGAGGACTCAGCAATCCCATTACCATGGGTATCAAGACTAGCAAAGCTTAATGGGAAAGGAAGGGGTAAAGTAGTGAGGTTGCAGCAGCGACTAAGCATGATATGGTGGCTAACATACGCAAATAAGAGCGAGAAGAGAAGCAAAGGAATGGTCGTGAAGCTAGCAATGATCAAGAGGTGATCCTGAACACCTACTTACGTCAATCATAACACAGAAACCGTGTTCACTTCCCGGACTCAGCCGAGAAGAGACCATCACGGCTACACACTCGGTTGATGCGTTTTAATTCGGATCTGGTGTCAAGTTATCTACAACCGGACATTAACAAATTCCCATCTGCCACATAACCGCGGGCACGGCTCTCGAAAGTTTAAACCCTGCAGGGTGTCCCAACAGCCCATGACAAGCTCTCGCGATCAACGAAGGAATAGACCTTCTCCGGGAAGACCCGATCGGTCTCGGAATCCCGGTTTACAAGACATTTCGACAATGGTAAAACAAGACCAGCAAAGCCGCCCGATGCGCCGACAATCCCGATAGGAGCTGCACATATCTCGTTCTCACGGCAACACCGGATAAGTCAAGCTAGGAGTAAAACCAGACTTCGAGTTTCCCCGAGGTGGCCCCGCAAGTTGCTCATTTCGGACCAACACTTAGACAAGCACTGGCCCGGGGGGGGTGGGGGGCTAAAATAAAGATGACCCTTGGGTTAATTACTCCCAAGGGAAAGATAGGTGGTGGTGAGGCAAATGGTAAAACCAAGGTTGGGCCTTGCTGGACAAGTTTTATTCAAAGCAAACTGTCAGGGGGGTCCCATAAATCACCCGACTGCGTTAGGAACGCAAAATCCGGGAACATAACACCGGTATGACGGAAACTAGGGCGGCAAGAGTGGAACAAAACACCAGGCATAAGGCCGAGCCTTCCACCCTTTACCAAATATATAGATACATTAATATTATAAGAGATATTGTGATATCCCAACCAAAACCCTGTCCACCATGGAGAAATCTTCAACTTCACCTGCAACTAGCAACGCTATAAGAGGGGCTGAGCAAAGCCGTAACATAGCCAAACAACGGTTTGCTAGGAAGGGTGTTAAAGGTTAGAGGTTCATGGCAATTTGGGAGGCTTGATAAACAGGTAATGGGTAGCGCAACATAGCGATAGAACGAAGCAACTAGCATAGCAATGATAGTAGTGAGATCCAGGGTAGCGGTCATCTTGCCTGAAATCCCGCAAGGAAGAAGAACGAGTCCATGAAGAAGATGAAGCCACGAAGACGAACCAAGCGTAGATGAACGAATCCTCACGATCGCAACGAAACGGGAACTATCGAGAAGAAGCATACAACATGGTAAACACACCAGACATAGACAAGACATGATGCACAACAAGCATGATGCATGACAAAGCTATATGAAACTACTCATGGCAAGAGATGATGCAGACAAGAACAACACATCAAGGCAAGTTTAAATGAGGCCGGGAACAACATATAACAATTCCGGTAAGTCCTCATATGCAAATTTCGAAATTGGTCTAGATCTGAACAAATCTTATGTTCAAGTTGTTAAACAACAAGTTAAGATGCACCAAGATGATCTACACGAGATTCTAGTCAAGTTACATATAAAGTTCATTTAATTCGGAGCTACGGCGTAGAAGATATGAGCAAAACAAGTTAAACATGGCATTGATGCAAAATGCATACAAACATCAAGCAAACACCTCAAAACAAGGATGCAACATGATAATATGGAACTACATGCAAAAACAAGCAAGTTTCATATAGAGCACACTCAAAACGGAGCAACGGTTCAACACACACACTATACAAGTCATAGCAACAATCTGTCCAAAACAGCAACTAGGCGTATTACAAGCATCAAAACAACATGCTACAGCACCCCAACATTAGAACAAAAGGCATGGGCATGAAGTACAGGTAAATCATAACAAAACATGAACACCGAGCTATCTCCAGAAACAACTAGAACATGCTCAAAAACACATGGAGATATTGCAAATAATAACAGTTTCAGACTTATCAGGAAATAACATCAGGGTGCAATGTTTAGAGCAAGCAAACAACATGTTACAGGAACATATCATGGCAAACAAAGGCATGGCATGAATCTACTAATAGCATAGATCAAAAGTCCCTTACTGACCATGAGCCAAAAAGGCATAGAAAATATGATGGCACCCATGTAAACATGGCAAGTTATATTACAGATTCAAACATGGCAGGAACAACAATAAGTAGGCATGTTGGTGATCTTGAACCACTCACTACAGATCAATACATGGCATGGCAAGGCAACCAACAGCAAGAAGACATGTTTATGAAGCTAATCATGGCAAGAGCAAGTTCATAGGGTACATGGATCACTAGCAAAACACATGGGAACAAGTGAACTTAATGTTAACAGGCTGACAGCAACATTATCAAGCAACTTTGGAGCAAGATTACAACAAGCTACAACAACCCATAAATGCAACCAGGGGCATGAATGGATAGAGCATGACATGTAGATCAAAACATGTTTATAGAGCATCTCCAGATTATGCATAGAATGATTAGTAGAAGCATGTTAACATAGCAACAAAATATAACAGAATCTGTCAGGAAAACAGCAACAACAACTACCCTACTTAGCAAGCTTGATACACTCAGCACACAACTCACAAAAATACATGGTTAACACCACTGGAAAGACGACATAGCATAGATCAAAACACATGTAGACATCAACCTCATAGGATGCACACATCAATCATGGCAAACATGATAAATGGGCAAGTTACAACAGTTTCAGCAGATTAACACCAACATGCACTCTTCCAACAGCATTTCGGGCATCAAGATGAGCTCAAATGAAAATGATGCAATGGAATGAAATGAAGTACTTGTCGAGGCGAACAATTTGACATATTACATGCACTAAACGGACCAGTATGCATGGAGATACAGCAGATTGAACATGGCATCATAATATGCAAAATATTTCGGGACTTAGTCATTTTTCTGGAAAAAAAAACAGAGCGCGCGTCGTATAGCTAAATGTCGCACTGAGCGGGGAATAGGGTGGGTATCTCACCACGGGCCTATGGGCCAGCAGATCTGGGCCGGAGGGGAAGAGGAGGCTGGGTCGGCAGCCTGGCGCTGCTGGGCCGGGGCCCACGCAGGGGACGACGGGGTCGGGGCACCTCCCGATCCACCCCGGACGGCGAGCGGCGGCGCTGACCTCGGCAAAGCTCCGGTGCGGAGGGGCAGGCGAGCTAGGGACGGGCGGCGAGGCGCTCGCTGGGCGGCGTGGGCAGTTCCCGCCGGATCTCGCGGATCCGGCGCGGCGGCGGCGGGAGCTCCGGACGCCTGCCAATGAAAAGGGCGCCGGGCGCGAGGAGGCCAGCGGAGGCGGGCGGCAGCGGTCTCGGCACGGCTGGAAGGCGCGGGGCCTTGGCCGGGGAGCAGGGAAGGCGCGGCCGGCCGGGATCTGCTGGGCGGCGGCGGAGGCAACGGCGCGGCGGCGGGCTACGCCGGTGGCGGAAGGACGGCGGCGGCGGCGAGGCGCCAGCGGCAGCGCAAGGAGGCCAGCGAGCCAGTTCGACCGGCGGGCGGATCTGGCCTCGCAGCGGGGCGCACGTGGGATGGCGGCGGCGACACGTGGCCTTGGGGTTGGAGGAGAGCGGCGCGAGGCGACGTGGCGGCCTGTGGTTGGTCCGGCGGCGTGGCGGCGGACGTGTCCGGCGGGCAGCGACAGCGTCCGTGGCGCGAGGAGGAAAAACTGCTAGGGTTTGGAGGGTTTCATCCGCGAATTTCGGAGGGGGAGGCATATTTATAGGTAGAGGGAGCTAGGAGAGTCCAAATGAGGAGCGGTTTTTGGCCACGCGATCGTGATCGAACGACCGAGAGCATGGAGGGGAGTTGGATGGGTTTTGGGCCACTTTGGAAGGAGTGTTGGGCTGCAACAAAAGAGGGCTTTGCGGTTACCCGGTTAACCATTGGAGTACCAAACGAACTCCAAATGGCACGAAACTTGACAGGCGGTCTACCGGTGTTATACCAAGGCCGCTTGGCAAACCTCGGGCCATTCCGAGAAAGTTTAATACCCGCATACAAAACTAGGCAAAAGGGGAACGCCGGAGGACATAGGAGTGCCGGATTGCAAAACAGACAGCGGGGAAAAAGCTCGGATGCATGAGACGAACATGTATGCAAAATGAAATGCACAAGATGACATGATATGAAATGCATATGATGACATGGCAAAGTGCAACACACAAGCACATGACATGGCAATATTTGCGAATAATGGCGACACACAGGCGATCGAATCCGGGCGTTCTGACACGGCGCTTGGAAAATAGTCTTGATAACCCACAAGTATAGGGGATCACAACAGTTTTGAGGGTAGAGTATTCAACCCATTTTATTGATTCGACACAAGGAAAGCCAAAGAATATTCTCAAGTATTAGGAGTTGAGTTGTAAATTCAACCACACCTGGATAACTTAATATCTGCAGCAAATATTTAGTAGCAAAGTAGTATGGAAATAACTTGATATGAGAGCAAAAGTACTTGATGAGCAGTTTTGTAGTAATTATATGATGGCAATGACAAAGTAACTAAGCAAAGAGAAATATGTGAAAAGCTCGTAGGCATTGGATCAGTGATGGATAATTATGTTGGATGCGATTCCTCATGTAATTTTTATAACATAGGGTGACACAGAACTAGCTCCAGTTCATCAATATAATGTAGGCATGTATTCCGAATATTGTCATACGTGCTTATGGAAAAAAAACTTGCATGTCATCTTTTGTCCTACCCTCCTGTGGCAGCAGGGTCCTATTGGACACTAAGGGATATTAAGGCATCCTTTTAATAGAGTACCGGACCAAAGCATTAACACTTAGTGAATACATGAACTCCTCAAACTACGGTTATCACCACGAGTGGTCCCGATTATTGTCACTTCGGGATTGTCGGATCATAACACATAAAGGTGACTATAGACTTGCAAGATAGGATCAAGAACTCACATATATTCATGAAAATATAATAGGTTCAGATCTAAAATCATGGCACTCGGGCCATAGTGACAAGCATTAAGCGTAGCAAAGTCATAGCAACATCAATCTCATAACATAATGGATACTTGGGATCAAACCCTAAAAAACTAAATCGATTACATGGTAAATCTCATCCAACCCATCACCGTCCAGCAAGCCTACGATGGAATTACTGATGCACGGCGGTGAACATCATGAAATTGTTGATGGAGGATGGTTGATGATGACGACAGTGACGGATTCCCCTCTCCGGATCCCCGAACGGACTCCATATCAGCCCTCCCGAGAGAGTTTTGGGCTTGGCGGCGGCTTCGTATCGTAAAACGTGATGAATCCTTCTCTCCGATTTTCCTCCCCGAACGTGAATATATGGAGTTGGAGTTGAGTCGGTGGAGCTTCAGGGGGCCCACGAGGAAGGGGGCGCGCCTTGGGGGGGGAGGCGCCCCCCACCCTTGTGGACAGTGTGTGGGCCCCCTGACGGTGATTCTTTTGCCAATATTTTTTATTAATTCCAAGAAGTTGCTCCATGGATTTTCAGATCATTCCGAGAACTTCTATTTCTGCACAAAAATAACACCATGGCAGTTCTGCTCAAACCAGCGTCAGTCCGGGTTAGTTCCATTCAAATCATGCAAGTTAGAGTCCAAAACAAGGGTAAAAGTGTTTGGAAAAGTAGATACGACGGAGACGTATCAGCTAACATACTTTCCGTACTTTGATCATATGCACTTATTATTAGAAATCTAGCAAGCATCCGCAACTACTAAAACCCAACCATAGAATTAAGTAACAAGTCCTCTTTACTCCCATACGCAACAACCCCCTTACTCGGGTATAAGCTTATGTCGCTCTCACCACCCACTATAAGCGAATCATGAACGTGTTGCAACACCCTATAGTAGGAGTCCCACACGCTTGCGTGACATGGAGAGTACCGTAGGACATCACCAAAATAAGACATACAACTCAAACCAATCAGGATTATCAATCAATCCATAGGAGAAAATGGATCTACTCAAACATCATAGGATAGCCATAGATCACTTGGAAATAATATATAGCATTAAACAACATGTTTAAGTAGAGGTTAAAGCGGGGAGAACAGGTGTTACACCACTGCATAGAGGGAGAGAGAGTTAGTGATGACGGCGGTGAAGCTGTTGGTGTAGATCGCCATCACGATGATTGCCCCGGGGGCATTCCGGCACCACCGGGAGAGAGGGGGATAGAGCCCCCCACCTTCTTCTTCCTTGCCCCCCCTAGATGGGAGGAGAGTTCCCCTCAGGTTCATGGTATCCATGGCTCCCAGAGGGCAGGAGCCCTCTGAGATTGGATGTCCCTCTCTCTCTCTCTCTCTCTCTCTCTCTCTGTGTGTGTGTGTGTGTGTGTGTGTGTGTGTGTGTGTGTGTGTGTGTGTGTGTTCTCTTCTGTTTCGCATTCCTGTTTTCTGGCCCTTGCCCGTTTCTTAAATTCCCGGAGATCCGTAACTCCGATTGGGCTGAAATTTTAACACGATTTTTTAAAGATATTATCTTTCTTGCAGCGCGAGAAGGGGGTCACCCTGGAGCCCCCTAAGCGGGCTATGACCGTTGCTGGTAGGCCTAGAGCGTGTGCTCAGCAAGGCCAAAGGGTGTAGTGCTCTTAGGCCCGGCAGGAGTCCCTGAGGCACAATGCTCCTGGTCCCCCCTTGACGCGCAGGCGGCTCATGCTAAGGAAATCAGGATGACAAGAGAAAGAAAGAGATAAGTCTGGAAAACTCGAGGGGTGCTTTAGACTTAGCTCCTTCAAGGTGTGCAGCTTGGAGTGAGTCCTCCGCGGGGCATGATAACCCACAAGTATAGGGGATTGCAACAGTTTTCGAGGGCAGAGTATTCAACCCAAATTTATTTATTCGACACAAGGGGAGCCAAAGAATGTTCTCAAGTATTAGTAGTTGAGTTGTCAACTCAACCACACCTAAAAGACTTAATATCCGTAGCAAAGTATTTAGTAGAAAAGTAGTATGGAAGTAATGATAATAGTGGCAAAAGTAATAGTAGCAGTTTTTTAGCAATCGTAACAGTGGCAACGGAAAAGTAACTTAGCAAAGATCAATATGTGAAAAGCTCGTAGGAAATGGATCAATGATGGATAATTATGCCGGATGTCATTCATCATGCAACAGTTATAATATAGGGTGACACAGAACTAGCTTCAGTTCATCAATGTAATGTAGGCATGCATTCCAAATATAGTCATATGTGCTTATGGGAAAGAACTTGCATGACATATTTTGTCCTACCCTCCCGTGATAGCGGGGTCCTAGTGGAAACTAAGGGATATTAAGGCCTCCTTTTATTTGAGTACTGGACCAAAGCATTAGCACTTAGTGAATACATGAACTTCTCAAACTACGGTCATCACCGGGAAGTGTCCCGACTATTGTCAATCCGGGGTTTGCCGGATCATACCACCTAGTAGGCGACTATAACTTGCAAGATAGGATCAAGAACACTCATATATTCTTGAAAACATAATAGGTTCAGATATGAAATCATGCCACTCAGGCCCTAGTACCAAGCATTAAGCATGGCAAAGTCATCAACATCAATCTTAGAACATAATGGATACTAGGGATCAAACCCTAACAAAACTAACTCGATTACATGGTAAATCTCATCCAACCCATCACCATCCAGCAAGCCTACGATGGAATTACTCACGCACGACGGTGAGCATAATGAAATTGGTTATGGAGGATGGTCGATGATGATGATGGCAACGGATTCCCCTCTTCGGAGCCCCGAACGGACTCCAGATCAGCCCTCCCGAGGAAGAATAGGACTTGGACATGGACCAGAGGGGAAACCCTTCTCCCATCTAGGGGGAAGGAAAAGGGAGAAGAAGAAGGAGGGGGCTCTCTCCCCCTCTCCCCCGGTGGCACCAGAACGCCGTTGGGGCCATCATCGTGATGGCGATATACACCAACAACTTCACCGCCATCATCACCAACTCTCCCCCCCTCTATGCAGCGGTGTAACACCTCTTCTACCCATTGTAATCTCTACTTGAACATGGTGCTCAATGCCATATATTATTCTACAATGATGTATGGATATCCTATGATGTTTGAGTAGATCCGTTTTGTCCTACGGATTCATTGATGATCGTGATCTGTTTGAGTTGCATGTTTTATTATTGGTATTTTCCTATGGTGCTCTCTCTGTCGCGCAAGAATGAGGGATCTCCATTGTAGGGTTTGCAATATGTTCATGGTTTGCTTATTGTCTGTGTGCGATAGTGATAGAGACACAAACACGAATACACTACTAGGGAAAACCCTAGTAGTAGCGCGGGTTTAATGCCCTCTAGTAGCGCGGGTAACCGTGCTACTAATAAGGCGCTACAGCTATTACTTAGTAGTAGCACGTGCGACACGCGCTACTGCTAAGACACATAGCCACAGTGTTTGTTCTCTCCCGCGCTGCTGCTAATCTAGCTAGTAGCAGCGTGTTTACTATCCATCACTACTAGTATTCTTTTTTTTCATTTTTTCATTTTGTGTGTATTTATACGTTGTTGTACAAATTTTGGAACAATACCAATTATGAGCTTTATATCATTATGTCCATAACAGTGTGTCAAATGAAGGTGGATTAGGTTCAAGTGGAGGCAATATGTGGTGCATGTCAAAGGTATACTACTAATCCAAACTTGTTCTAGTTTGGACTAGTAGTACTTTCAATGTGCACCACATGTTGCTTGAATCTAATCCGCCAGCACAAGCTATTTAATCATCACCATAGTCATTACCACCAACAATAGTTATTTAATCATCATAGTCATAGTGTAGCACATCGTCATCTTCAAACTCATTCTAGCTAACTAATCACCACCAACACTAGCTGCGGTAGCTATCTAATCACCACCAACACTAGCTAATAATAATCATCATAGTCATTCCCACCAACACTAGCTATTTAATCATCATAGTCATAGTGTAGCACATCATCATCTTCAAACTCATTTCTAGCTAGCTAATCACTCATGCTGCTCTCACTGAGGTAAAATAATATAAAACATGTGTAGCACTCCTGCTTCATCAAGTTGGAGCATGCAGATGAACCTGTCTCCTAATCGTGGGCTGCGCTTCTGATTGCTTCCCCCTAGTACTTCTCTGCGATCGTTCACAATTTTGCTCTAGTCTTTCACTATTAAGCATTCCTCGCTATTAGAAATCCTGAATGCACTAAAGTGCATTGTAGGATATCTTGGTCGTAAGCTAACAATTCTCATGTGACCTTTAGTCTCGATCCAATGAGGCACAACGTTCATCGGGAGTCATTGTTGAAGAACATCGTATAGTAACATACTTAGCAATGAAGTTTAGCTTAAAAATAATGTATGCAAAAGATGCACTAAGGACAAATAGTAAAGATCTTACTATCTTTCCTAAATAGATGTGACCATATCAGGCTCAAATGCATAATTCTTGCATAGTGCTTGCCATGTTTTGCATCCAAAATAGGTGTAGGTGTCTGCGTTGTATAATTTTGCGTGGAAAATACAACCATGCTCGGTCTTCAAGTAAACTCTCTTTACCTCCATAGTAGTTTTCATAGGACTAAAACCTATCTTATCCAAGACCAAAACTCTTGCATGGCAGGGGATACGCTAGTAGAATAGTCAAAAATTAAATTATAAGTTGAAGCAAATGAAGTAGATGTCATGCTTAATTACGAAAAAAGACTTGTGGTTGTGACTTATTGTATCCACTTCGAAGTTCTCGTCCAGCTTGATGCTGAAGCGCCTATCATCATCTAGGAAGATTCTGTCGCAGAGGTCGCGCTCGTCTTCGCAGTATTTGTAAATACCGAAATCCTTTTCATTGTCAGACATTTCCTATGTTCATAGTTGAAACATTAATTGAAAATCGATCGAAGACAACTACATGGATACTCAACACACAAATTCGGGGCACTCGATATTTCCTACATATTCTGGCAAGTCATGCCAAAATTTACGGAAAAATCCGGCATGACCTTTGCTAAAATAGGACATATCGAGCGCCTGAAATTTGCTGTAGCGGAAATGAATCAACACTCCAGCAAAACATAGGCCACTCGGAGGTGTAACCTGCAAACATGACCGGCCACTTGGGCACGCACATATCCTATTTGAGCAACACAAGATATAGATTTTAGAATATCTTATAGGACTCATATTGACATGAGCATTCAATAAGCAAAACCAAATCGTAAAATAAATAAGTATTCAAATTATCATGCATTCAATAAGAAAAAGTAAATCATCAATTGTGTCCGTACATCATCGAATATTATCACTAACACAACTAAAACCCTAGCGAACAACGCGTATCGGCGCAGGCGGTGGACACCCAAAGAGAAGGAACCATCACAGGATCATAGCTCCAGTGAGATCCTCGGAGAACCTGCCAGGTATTGGAGAACCTATGCTCCAGTGCAACCAAGTAGCGACGGACGTGCGCGTCCTCCTCGCTGACACGATGACGTACCACCTCCGCGGGGTCCTAAGGCCTCTCGACCGTCACTAGCCCACGCGACCAGCACCAAATAAGGTTCGGGTCAACGACGGGTTGACTCCTCACCAAGCTGCGCCCCCGGAAGGTACCGCCTCCCAATGCCAGCCCGGCAGAGCCCAGTCCTGGACATGGCCCATCTGGTCAAGCAGGATCCTCCACCGAGCCGACAACGATGATGCGGGATAGGCATCTTCGACGTCGATGCGGGAAAAATTGCTGTAACTATAAAACATAACAACAAATGTGACAAGTTCAACTAGTTCTATTGATTCAACTAGTTCTTACTAAAAATAAACTTACTATAAATAAAATAAACTAGTACCTAATTAGTACCTAGTTCTTACAGACAAATTAGTACCAAGGAACTACTTTCCTAATTACCATCTAATTTTATGAACCTAGGGGTGTAAAGTGGTAGCGGATATTGAAATTATCCAACTTAAAAGTGAAATAAGTGGTCAAATTTTACTCATTTTATGATTAATCTTATAAATTATTATGCATTACAATAGTGTTTATTCATCGTCTAAGAAAACATCATCTAAGAAAACATCCGAGCCACATCCGTATCCGATAACATCCGAATCCGATTCGTTTCCACCCATAGATGAACCCTAACTAATTTGATGCAACTAAAATTTGAAGAACCCTAGGCAGAGGTAGGGGAGGGGGAGGAGCAAGTGTGCTCACATCGGGTGCCTGCGGCGAGGGAGGGGCAGGCGGCATCGAGGTCAAGGTCGGGGCTCGGGCGCGCGGCGGAGGGCGGCGTCGAGGTCGGGGTCGGGGGCGGCGTCAAGGTCGGGGGCGGCATTGAGGTCGGGGTCGGGGGCGGCATCGAATCCGGGGTCGGGGCAGCGTCGTGGGTGTGCGAAGAGCGACGGGAAAGCGCGCGACGGGCGACAGGCGACAGCGGCGGCGACGGCGGAGGAGTTTGATTTGGGGGAAGTGGTCGTGAGGAGGAACAAACCGCGCGGTTAAGTCAGAAGTAGCAGTAGCATGTTCCAGGAAGTGCGCTACTTCCAAGTTAGCTACATCACGTTCCTCGATACGCGCTACTGCTATTCCCTTCTCTTTTTCCCCCTTTTTCATTTATTTTTCTTTACATTTTATTTTTTTCCTTTCACCTTTTTCTATTTCTTTCATTTTCATTTACTTTTCTATTTGCTTTCCATTTAATTTTATTTCCTTTAGCAGTAGAGCCTTTCAGCTTAAACGCACTGCTACAAAGCAAGTAGCAGTAGCGCGGTTCGACGTATATCGCTACTACTATGTGTAGCCTATCGGCAAAGCCGTGGGAATTTTAGTAGTAGCACTTTTATCTTCAGACGCGCTACTGCTACAATTGTATTTGTAGTGCCGTTTACACCAGCGCGCTACTGCTACTTAGCACCAGCGTGCCTTTTTAACACGCACTACTGCTAAAGTTCTGTGTATAAGGTTTTCCCTAGTAGTGATAAGTGGGTTCTCGCACATGTGAATAACGAGGATTTGATACTTTAATGATATGGTTGTGTCTTACTTTAATGATCTTCAGTAGTTACGGATGTTTACTTGAGTTCCAGTCATAAGTGCATATGATCCAGGAAGAGTAAGTATGTTAGCTTATGCCTCTCCCGCATATAAAATTGCAATAATGATTACCAGTCTAGTTATCGATTGCCTAGGGATAAATAATTTTCTTGTGACAAAAAGCTCTCTACTAAAACTAACTTAGTTGTTTCTTTATCTAAGCAGCTCCTAGTTTTTATTTACGTACTCTTTATTATCTTGGAAACCTATCCAACAACACCTACAAAGTACTTTTTGTTTCATACTTGTTCTAGGTAAAGCGAACATCAAGCGTGCGTAGAGTTGTATCGATGGTCGATAAAACTTGGGGGAATATTTGTTCTACCTTTATCTCCTCGTTGGGTTCGACACTCTTATTTATCGAGAAGGGCTACATCTAATCCCCTACACTTGTGGGTTATCAAGACCTTTTTCTTGCGCCATTGCCGGGGAGCAATAGCATGTGGTGAATATTCTCGTGTGTGCTTGTTTGCTTTACCACTAAGTGGATTTTATTTGCTATTCTAAGTTGGTCTCTATCTTTAGTTATGGATTTGGAACACGAAATACCAAAAATAATAGGTGTACTTGCTTCTCATGGAGATGGGAACGTCCTAAAACCCTCGATGCTCATTATGTGAAAGATATTATGCACTACTTTAATAATCCTGAGAAAACTCCATCTATTGTATACTTAAGACAAGAGACAAACAAGCCATCATGTTCGTCCACATATGCTAATAGTATTTACACCTTTTGATAAGAATAACAATGGTTGAGATTTAATAGTTATTATGTAAGATGTTAATATACATAACAAAAGTACTGAACCATAATGTTGTCACGTATCTTCAAACAAAGCAAAATGTTATCACGTGTCTATGTAAAGTCATGGAGATGGTCCGGACGTAATGATGCTAGGATATCAATAGATGGTAAAAAAACAATATCCAGAACGCATACTATAATGAAGGTAAATATAGCAGGAAACTACATTGGCTTCATACCAGATATGATGAGGTGCGTGTATTAAAGGATTCTGGTCACGTGCGTGAGCCGCCGTGCATTGGCAGGACTCTCTCAATGATTTCACGTGGGAGTACTAATAGGACAACAAATCTAATCTCTCCAGATGGACTGATTACCTAACATCACCACAAATCATATGGAGAAGTGAACGGTTGTGTATGGGACTACAGCGAGTGAGACAAGAAGAACCATGCAATATGTCAGAAATGGAGACTTCGAGAGCTACGATAGACAAAAACAAATACGGATGGAGCTACAGCGCCGTATGGTGACAGAGGGGGCAAAGGACTTGTATTCAGGGACCACGATGGGGCTTTCCGTGGAGCAGCTTGCCACTTCACTCCAATGACGATAAGTCCCGAGGCGGACGAGCCTATGGCACGTAGGCGAAGATCACTTCACTTCTTGTAGTAGAGCTTGACATTCAAAAGCTTCACTTTGAAACTGATTGCAGATCGGTAGCTGTGACTCTAAATGATCAACAAAAGTCTGTTGGGACTTGTGGTCGCGGACGAGGAGATTAAGCTCCTACTGAGCGATGACCCACAAGTATATGGGGTCAATTGTATCCTTTTCGATAAGTAAGAGTGTAGAACCCAATGAGGAGCAGAAGGAAATAACAAGTGGTTTTCAGCAAGGTAATGTCTACAAGTGCTAAAATTGTAAGTAGGAGAGTAGTTTGTTAGGAAGATAATTTGTAACGAGCAAGTAACGATAGTAGTAACAAAAGTGCAGCAAGGTAGCCCAATCCTTTTGAGGCAAAGGACAGGCCAAGACAGTCTCTTATGACAAGCAAAGTATTCTTGAGGTTTACACGGGAATTTCATCTAGTCACTTTCATCATGTTGGCTTAACTCCTACACGCTACTTTGACAATTTGATATGTGGGTGCACCAGTGCTTAGGTGTTGTTCTTACTTGAACAAACCTCCTATTTATGATTAACCTCATCGCAAGCATCCGCAACTACAAGAAAAGTATTAAGAATAAATTCTAAGCATAACATTAAACTTTTGGATCCAATAGGTCCATTACGGAATAGCGCATAAAGTAGGGTTTAAGCTTCTGTCACTCTCACAACCCATCATCTAATAAATACTCCACAATGCATTCCCTTAGGCCCAAATATGTGAAGTGTCATGTAGTCGACATTAACATGACACCCCTAAGGGAATCACAACATACATATCATCAAAATATCGAACACATGTAAGGTTCACATGATTACTTGCAACATGATTTCTCTCGTGACCTCAAGAACCAAAGTAACTAGTCACAAATGATAATCATGCTCTCAAGATCAGAGGGGTATTAAATAGCATAATGGATCTGAATATATAATCTTCCACCAAATAAACCATATAGTGATCAACTACAAGATGTAATCAACACTACTAGTCACCCACAAGCACCAACCTATAGTTCCGGTACAAAGATTGAACACAAGAGATGAACTAGAGTTTGAGATGGGATGGTGTTGTTGAAGATGTTGATGGAGATAGCCCTCCCCGAGATGGGAGAGTTGTTGGTGATGATGATGACGATGATCTCCCCCTCCGGGAGGGAAGTTCCCCCGGCGGAGTCGCTCCGTCGGGGGGAGGGCAAAATTGCTTTTGCCCAGGTTCCGCCTCAAGACGGCAGCGCTTCGTCTCGAAAGTCCTCTCCTTATTTTTTCTAGGTCAAAATGACTTATATACCAGAAGAGGGGGCACCGGAGGTGAGCTTGGGTGAGCACAACCTACCAGGGCGCGCCTGGCCTCCCTGGCACGCCCAGGTGGGTTATGCCCACCTGGTGGGCCTCCTCTGTTACTTATTGACTCCAAAAAATTTATTTATTCCATAAAAATCCTCGTAAAGTTTCAGCTCATTTGGAGTTGTGTAGAATACGTAGCCTGACATAGCTTTTTCAGGTCCAGATTTCCAGCTGCCAGAATTCTCCCCTTTGTGTGTACCTTGCATATTATGAGACAAAAGGCATTAGAATTACTCCAAAAAGCATTATTATGTGGTAAAACAACATAAATAACAGTAGGTAAATATGATGCAAAATGGACGTATCACTAAGCTCGCGACTGGAATGGAAAGTGGGACGGATTCATCGACAAGAAAACATTGCAGCGCATTTGATGTGGAAGGAAGGTGTGTCGTGTGAGCTATGTAATTAAAGTTTGATTGCAAGTACCAGATCACTGCATTTTCCATGCAATATAGAAATTCCTGAATTATATGAATAAACAGAGGGATGACGTTATTCTAAAAAAATAGCACAAATCATATAAAAGGAACAACCTGGTATGTACGTATTCTTCTCTATTAATTGGGAAAGGGCACGCGTGTTCATCTGCACAAATAGCCTGCCAGCAGCACAACTAAGCGAGCTAGCTAACCAACTCGCATGCATATCTATTATTCATCTTTTTATCAAGTGATCAATGTTTGTGCTAATTTGACATGAACAAATCAAAGATAGGCATGCAATTCTGGAACGATCAAACTGACATACAGTTAAATAGAGGAAGAAGTCAACTGTAATACTCCATACGCATGGCAACCCATCCGATGTCTCAAGACTCAAACCAACCTATATGACCTACACAATTAAAAAAATTATCATGGGATTCACTGGACTAACTTACGTACCATAGGATGAAAAATTAAATATTATTTGTTGAGTCGAGAGAAAGGATTTAATCGTAGAATAAAAGGGCATATAAATAAAAAAATAGAAAGGGAAACTATATATGACAAGAAAACAGAGGGAAAAACTTAATCTATCTTTTTTATTAATATATCTTGATGAATAAATAGCATTTGCAATTCGATTTGTATATTATCTACATGAAGCAAATAAAATATTAGATTTCAGAATTAATTTATAAAAGTTACAAATTGAATTTAAGAATAAACTATATTATCCAATAGATTTTAAAAGTCTATCCTTCTAATATTTATTGCAAAGTATATAAAAAGCTAAATTTTGAAATTAAAAAATTTGAAAAAAAATCATACTCCATGTGAAGACCCTAAAGGGGGCGACGGGGTTTTATTCAGGGACCACGATAGGGCTTTCCCCGGAGCAGCTTGCTACTTCACTCGAACGATGATAAGCCCTGAGGCGGCCGAGCTAATGGCGTGCAGGCGAACATCACTTCTTGCTGCAGAGCTTGACATTCAGAAGCTTCACTTGGAAACTGATTGGAAATCGGTAGCTGCAATGCTAAATGATCAACAAAAGTCTGTTGGGACCTGTGGTCGCCGACGAGGAGATTACGGTCCTGCTGAGCTCACGACCGGAATGGAAAGTGGGACTGATTTGTTGAGAAGAAAACATTGCAGCGCATTTGATGGGGAAGGAAGGTGTGTCGTGTGAGCTATGTAATTAAAGTTTTATTGCAAGTACCACCCGACTGTATTTTCCATGCAATATAGAAATTCATGAACTATAAGAATAAATAGAGGGATGACGTTATTCTAGAAAAACAGTACAAATCATATAAAAGGAACAACCTGGCACCTAAGTATTCTTCTCTATTGGGAAGAGGCACGTACGTATTCAGCTGCACAACTAGCCTGCGAGCAGCACAACCATGCGAGCTAGTTAACCAGCTCGCATGCATGTCAATTATTCATCTTTTTATCAAGTGATCAATGTTTGTGCTAATTTGACATGAACAAATCAAAGATTGGCATGCAATTCTGGAACGATCAAACTGACATACAATGAAATAGAGGAAGAAGCCAACTCTTATACTCCGTACGCATGGCAACCCATCCGATGTCTCAAGACTCAAACCAACCTATATGATATACACAATTAATTTTTTTTATCATGGCATTCACTGGACTAACTTACGTACACCTTAGGATGAAAAAATTAAATATTATTTGTTGAGTTGAGAGAAAGGATTTATTCATAGAATAAATGAGCATATCAATTAAAAAATAGAAAGGGCAACTATATTTGACAAGAAACGGAGGAAAAAACTTAATCTATCTTTTTTATTAATATATCTTGTTGAATAAATACCATTTGCAACTCGATTTGTATATTATCTACATGAAGCAAATGAAATATTAGATTTCAGGATTAATTTATAAAAGTTACAAATTGAATTTAATAATAAACTATATTATCCAATAGATTTCAAAACTCAATCTTTCTCATATTTATTTCAAAGTATATAAAAAGCTATTTGAAATTAACAATTTGAAAAAAATCGTACTCCATGTAAAGACCCTAAATAAAAAACTGGAGTTAATGTGTGTAAACATTGTAAGCTTCATTACAAATAAAATTAAATAAGAATTTTGTGAAAATTAGCAGTCGTATACATGTGGAATAACATATAATTTGTATAATTTAACAATATAATATTTGATGCCATGGTTTATATAGTGATTGCATATTTCAAAAGAACATGTCAATATTGTAAAAATATTATTTCATGAAAATAGGAAATGATCGAAACAAACAAGTACTGCCAAGCCGGAGTGAAGGGATAGTGGGAACTAAATAAAATACCCATCCTGTAGAAAATCTAAAGGCATGACATTAAAAAATTTATGGCTCGAGAAGAAATATATTTAGGAAGGAAGTTCTATTTAATTCTCAATAGAAAATTTCCAGTGCGCCGTAAGGGAAAAGAGGAGTGGAAGAGTGAAAGCAAAACATTTCTAAGGAAGTTGCAATTTTGCATGTTACTCACCGGGCTTCAATCTTCTTTTCTTACCAGTCTAACATATCTTATTTTACTAAATGCAATTTGTGCACACAAATTAAACTAAATATCAATTCATGTGGGAAAAATAATTGATGTACAAAAATATTATAAAGATATGGGTTTTTGCAGGTTGTAGCACAATACAAGGTTACCTATAAATTAAAATATCTATTTAATTGACTGAAATTTTTCAATAAATTATAATAATATTATAAAATATAACTAACCTAGCCGCGCAAATGCGTGGGTCACACCTCTAGTTCAACTACATAATGGGAGACACGTTGAATCAACGTGAATACTTTACGGATTATTGCTTGACTAAAAAAGGGAATTTATTATGGGATCAAATTCATATGTTGCATTGGTATGCTCGGGAACTATGCTTGAGGTATGATTATACTTGTTGCTCTAGGATGAAGGCTCCACACCTTCACTTTTTATGTGAATTTAATGATAATCAAACCTTGGCTTCTTATGCTAATGGTATTTATGATTACTATGATGTGGAACGAATAGAAGAATTCATTGCTTTGGAGGGTTCTTATGAAATTGAATTTTGTTTGAAAAGTATGAAGCTTTTGATGATGATGTTTATAGACCTAAAGTTTTTGCTAGACTTAAATATTGCTCTGAGAATTATGAATATAATTACGATATTTATGTGTTTATTGAGAAAGTCTCCGCTGTTCAAGAAGAGACTAATATTTTGCAGGAATCTATGGATGAAGAAATTGAGGATACTGTGATCTCATTAGATGAAGAAGATGACGAGGAGAGCGAAGAACAAAAGAAGGAAGAGTGGATTGATCTCATGTGCCCACCTTCTAATGAGAGTAACTCTTCAACTCATACATTGTTTAATTCCCTTCATGCTTACCGAAGGATGATTACTATGATCCCTTTGATTCATTTAAAATATCCCTTTTTGATGAAATTGATACTTGTTATGCTTGTGGCCATGATGCCAATATGAATTATGCTTATGGAGATGAACTTGCTATAGTTCCTTATGTTAATAATGAAATTGCTTCTATTGCACCCATGCTTGATACTCCTATTTTATTTTGGAATTCTCCCAACTACACTATATAAGAAAAGTTTGCGCTTATTAAGGACTATATTGATGGGTTGCGTTCTACTATTGCACATGATGATTTTGATAAATATAATATGCATGTGCTTGCTGCTCCAACTTACAATTATTATGAGTGAGGAACTACATCTCTGCCTCTCTATATTTCCAACACTACTAGGAAAAGGCCTGCTAGTGGCGCACCAGTTTTGCCTACTAACGGCGCACTACTGGTGCGCCACTAGCAACACGACACTAGTATTAAATACTAATGGGGCACCACTGGTGCGCCATTAGTATCTGGTATACTAATGACGCACCATGCAGTGCGCCATTAGTATAGCCCAACATGCGCCATTAGTATGCCTCCCAGGGGGCCATATTTACCCATGTGCTTTGTCATACTAATGGCGCACTTTGGGGTGATGCGCCATTAGTATCCTTTCTACAGTGCACCATTAGAGTGCTGAGTGGCGTGCCATTAGTATGAATATTAGGGATTTTTTTTCTTTTCTGATATTTGCACAGGTTACAAAATATATTATTGGACAGAATATAGACAGCGCCACACAGCAACAGCAGATTCATTGAATACAATAGAAGATTAGTCTCCGAATACAATTCATCATATTAGTCTTCGAATTCAAAAGACCGAACAAAGATAGAACATTACAAGTCTCGAGACCGCGAGTAGCAAGTTTGTCTTCAAATTACAAGTTGATATCGATCATCTAAACTACCATCACATAGAAGAGAGTTGCGGTCATCACGATGAGCATCATCGCGATGAAACTGGTCTTCATCCAGTTCCTCCAACGCTCACTCCTCTCTGCCGCTAGATAGCGCGCGTATCTAGATACCGCCTCCGCCCTAGTGGTGTACCCTTTGTAATTGTTACCACTGAAACGGTGAACCTGTCTCCGACACTCCTCCCAGTCGTCGTAGACTCCGGGAACCTTACCCTTGTACACGACATACGACGACATCTCTATGCACTAGCCAAACAACAGGCAATACATAAGCAATATATAAGTATGCAACAAAAGGATCGTAAGAGAAAAGCAAGACATTAATAGCACGATTCATGGTCCTACTAATAAATATCATCGATTACATCTAAGTTGAACGACTGTCCAAACCAAAGAGACATACAAGTTCATTAAAGTTTAATTACAACATGAGCTAATTGATGTTTTAGAACTACACATAGCATCACTACTTTCGACTCGACTCAAGGGACAAGAGCATGGATGAAGTCGCGTTGTCAGCCTGCATTTTGAGCGTTGTGTCTATCTCACTGTTGGACGGTTGATATTTGAGGTAGAACTGCCCCGAGGTACGAAGGGCATCTTGATGGATGATTTCTGCAAACTCCGACTGGATACGAAAGAATTTTTGTCGGATGTCCACGTCCTGGATTGCCGCCAAGCTTGCGGCCCAATCTTTGAGATTATTTGGTAGCAAAAGTGATTAAGGTCTCGTACGATCACCCGCATGTGATGGAGGGCGTAGTAGGCATCCTTCTGACCTCCAGGCGGCTGCTTGACGCAGGGGAGTCGTATTGTGGGTGAACACGTGCCTGCCGTAACTACAAACTGGCCTCTTAAAGGTGCCTCCAGATGTGGCGTAGCCAGGGAGAGCATCATCAAGAACTTTCTTGATATTTGTGTAGTCCATCTTAGAGTCATGGTCCGGGTCGAAGACGTGGCCATGGAATATTTCGGGCTTAAGAGGATGAGTGTGCAATGTGTGTCACTACACAGAACACGGAATGTTAGAAAAAAAGAACGATCAAAATCTAAGAACTCATATGTTACGGGGCGGTTAGGGGATGACTTACTCGGGAAAGTAAGGCACGGGCAAGTTATCCTTATCTGGGTTTGCCAGAATGACGCCTTCGAGGTGTGAACTCGCGACTTGCCGGTCCCCAGCGCTGCCCAAGATCTTGGCACACATGTAGAAGGGGTCGACTATCCCGATGTCTGGGGTCTTGTCTCTAATGATCCGCATCTCCATACTCAGCAAAAGTAGCCAAACGAAGGTGTAGTGCAGTAGAAGGTTAAACATAGCAAATATGTCATCAAACCGCAGGACGATCGTCCCCCTGATGGCGCTATCCACAAAGCCCTTGCCCTCTGGCACCTTGGCCACGAAAACCGGGTATGCCACATCATTCTGGGAGAGACGCCGCTTCTCCAAAGAAAGAACACTGTCATGCAGACTCCGCATAGCACCGGTTGCAGCATTGAGCATATTTGTTGGTAGCATCGCCCTACCCGCCACATGCACCCTCCTCGAGATATCCTTAGGTGAAGGCGCCCTTGTTAGTCTTTCGTTTCCGTCCCTTCTACTTGATCTGCTGTAATGGGATCGAGTTCTGCTCATAGACCGCCTTCTTGAGCGTGTTGGGGCTGATAATATTTTGCACCTCGGCTATCTGAGGCTCGGTGAAGGCGGCAGCTGGAGGCGTCTCCTGAGAACTGAACGCCAGACGACGTCTGTTGCAATTGGGTCTCTTCTCCATACCAGCTAGATCGTCGTCGTCTTGGTAGGGTTCTTGAGAAGGAGGCCTGCAGAACTCGTCACCGTACCCATGTTCGGCAAAGTACTTATCGACGTCGGTAAATGTACCATTGTTGTCGTCGTCGTTGTCCGGATCCTGTGCCATATGCATGTCCGGATCCTGTGCCATAGGGATGTCCGGCATGTCCGGTAGCGTTGCGGCGTCCTTGCAATGGCTTGGCGCCGGCACGACTGGCGGTCTTGTCTGTGGGGGTGGTGTCCCCCGCCCCCAAACGAATCTGGCTCTTCTGCCAAAGCAGGGGCCAGCTTACGCAGGCGCTGAGGGTCATCACATCATCTTCGTCGGCCCTAGCGGGTCGAATTGGAGGTAACAACTCGTCGCAGCCTAGCAGCACCCGAACCAGTTCAACCCTATACACGGTGGGTGGCATCGGAATACCATGGAACACGGGGTTGCCCGATTGAACGATTCTACCCATGGCGACATCGACCAACTCGCCGCCCACAAAGTGCAGGAGAGTGCAAGGAACGTTAAGCGGCGCCGCGAAACATGTAGGGCGCGAGGATGCCCGATCAAAGGCAAGGAGATGAAGTCATCGGCCAAGAGGCTTAGTTACCTTGATGCCGTCGAGCTCGGCTAATGTTGAGGCACCGCCAACGGTGGGCGTGCAACTGACAGAGGGGCCGCTTGCTGGAGAGGTGCCGGCCGGCGTACACCCGGGTGCATTAAGCTCCAATGCCCGTGCTGGCACCGGAGACACGAATACTGCCTCCGCCGGAGACACCAATGGCGCCGCTTGCGCATTGTGCGAGTTGCTAGCCGTGAAGCTGGGAACCGGGGGTGGCCCCTGTTGGCCGCCCGCAATCCACATCGTCAGCCCTGAATCAACGTAGGCACCATGGCAGTGAGCGTCGTTCCTAGTTGTTATTGCACTTTCTCTTGGACAATCTCCAGAAACCGCGCCACTTGTGCCTTGAGTGCTTCAACCTCGCGCGACTGGCTTTCCGAGCTGGTATTTTTCTCCTTTCGCTCACCAGCGGTATAGTATGATGACCATTTTGTGGACAAGCCTTTGCCGGCCACGCGACGAGCTGACGACGGCTTATTAAGCATATCCTTGCTTTTCATTACGTTCAACGCCCTATTTAAAGGGGTGTCGAAAGGGGAGCTCTGAGACGACCCCGCGCTATTGCTTTTAGTGTCCTGTGAAAGGAACGTGAACCATTTAGAAATATTGGGGATTAATTAGAATGCAACCATATGGAGCTAATTACGCGGGGGCGTATTCCTTACCAGAATAAGCTCAAATGCCCAGGTCTTCGGATCCGTGGTAAGCTCCTTTGTTACCGGGTCCTCCTTGTACCGGGCCCTAACAAAGTCCCTGGTCTGCTTGTCATGGTATTTCTCGAAGCGGAGCGGTAGGCCTTGCTCGGCACGCTCTGCGTCCTCCTTGTCCCATATAGGCTCCGCCACTCTGTAACCGTCGGAACCGAGTTGGTGGACCCCTAAGTTAAACTGTCGCATTTCTTTCCCCTACTGACTTGATTCGGAGGTTGCGCTGCTCTCGCACTTGAGCTTGAACTCCTTGTAGTCATCTTCGCAGATCAAAGGATATTTCGCCTTGATCTTCTCATAACTATCACCTTTTTCAATCATTGCCTTCACCGTGCTTCTCCAAGTAGACAGGGCCGTGCTCATCCTCGTGAGGGCGGCACTGTTCACTTTATTCCTTGAGAGGCGTGTGTTTGCAAAGTCAGCGGGGAACTTGTATAGTTCGTGTAGCTTCGTGAAGAGGAGGCTGCGCAAATTCCCTCGGTCCTTATGCATTAGGTTCTCGGTGTTGATCGAGATGGTGCTCCGGAGAATGCACCCGAGCTGAACCGAGTACCCTTGACTAATTCTTTGGGCGCCATTGGATGTCCGTCGGAGTTCACTTCAGTAAATTCCTCCTTGACGGTGCCGAGCATGTTCGGGCGCCGGTCCTTCCGTTGCCTCTTCGGTTGGCTGCCATCTGTGCGTGCGCCGCCATCATCAATGGTGGCATCCTCGGCGGCACCATCAGTGGTGTCATCCCCGACGCCACTAGGGGTTGTGTAGTCAGGATCGGTGTCTTCCGCGGCGTCCTCCTAGCGGTGAGGTTCTTCCTCCATCTCTTGGGACAGCTCCCAGAATTGCTTACCGCCCGAACCGCCGGCCTCATCGTTGTGGGCCATGTTTCGCTCTAAATAGGAAAAAAGTTTGGTCAAAAAGTTTGTTATTGTCAAGGAACAAGATCATGGTCTCATCATTTAGGGTTTGTCGACACCGAGGCATCCTAATAGCTAAGCTTTTATCATTTAGGGTTTGTCGACACCGAGGCACCCTAAAAGCCTAAGCGTACATCATTTAGGTACTTATCGACACCGAGGCATCCTAAAAGCCAAGGTTTTATCATTTAGGGTTTGTCGACGCCGAGGCACCCTAAATGCTAAGTTAAGTTGTCATCATTTAGGTTTTATCGATGCTGAGGCACTCTAGGTTGACAGATATATATGGGTATCTTCTAATAATATACCCTATCAAGAAAAGGGAAGGAGAATTCTAAGTTGGGCCTAATCACTCGGCTCTATTGCCACCTATGGTTTAATGCAGCAAGAATGGTGGGGCAGTTGATCCTACTTAATTAAGTACTAAGATACCCCGGCCCATGCATTAGTCGTAAGTACCCCATATGTCCTATTTTTAGCAAAGTCATGCTAAAATTCAAGGAAAATTTTAGCATGACCTTTACTGAAAATAGGACATATGGAGTAACTGAATTTGCCGGAACGGAAGTTAATCGACATTCCGGCAAACTCAAGGGCCTCTCGGGGTACCTGGAAAATCATTATCCCCGCGTAATGAAGTCGCCAATGGGTCATTTCAGAAGATCACAAGTAGCATCATCACAAGTACAACATCATCACAAGAACAGCAGCAGCAGTAGTGAATACAGGCATAACAGCAGCAGCAGGTTGATTCTTCTTCTTCATAAACATTAATTGGTGCGGGTGAATCTATCTGCCCTCTAATGACTCACTCAACTTAACAAGACAACCCACAAGCATTGTTTTGATTCCAACAGCTGCTGTAAAATACATCCTGCAAATGTGCTCTAAAATCAGAAATACTACCCCCCAAATCTTTAGCTCAATTCTGAAAATACATGGCTAGGACAATGGTAGCATTCAACAACAAGCCCAAGCCTATAATTAACTAGGCCCAGGTTAACTTCCGTTCCGGCAAACTGTACCTAACTCATGAGATCAACATGAGATAAATTGAGCACATTAATTTGTTTGACTGATTGTAATGTGAATATATGAGCACATTAATTTGTTTGTCTGCAATTTATATGGAGCAAAGAAATGGCAGAAGTGGTCCTTGAAGGAGGAGGATTTGGCAGAAGTGGTCGGCGCAGGGCTCGGGGTCGGGGTCCGAACTCGTCCGGGTCCTTGTAGTCGAAGAGGAAGACGGCGGCGGTCCTCCTGGGCGCCTCGGTTGGTCGTGGGGAGGCCAACGGCCACGTGCTTCGCGGGTCGGCGGCGGTCGTCGTCCTGCACCCCGTGCCCGGACTGAGGTAGACGCAGCGCAGGGCAGGGGCCGACGCGGGGAGGCTAACGGCGACGGTGAGGCCGCAGAGGCGTCGGCGATGTCGGAGCTGCAGTGGTGGGGGGCGCGGGGGCGGCAGGGCACGTAGGGGCGGCGACGTCGTGGGTCGGGGCGCGGGGGGGAAGTGGATTTGGCAAGAGGGAGGGACGAAGGGGTCGGGCGAGGCAGAGCTAGGGGGAAGATTACTAATGGCGCACCCCAAGCGGTGCGCCATTAGTATGTTTTTTATAGCAGTGGCGCACCCCCGAGCGGTGCGCTATTAGAAATCTTTTTTTAGATAGCAATGGCGCACCACCCTAGCGGTACGCCATTAGTATGTTTTTTTATTATTTTTTGTTGCATCTAATAATTTTTTAGAAAATGAATATGAATATGAAACAGTAATATTTTTTATAAAAACAGTAATAATTTTTTTTAAATATCATCAAATTTGTTATTTGAAAATATTTATGAATATGAAAAAATATCATCAAATTTGTTATTTGAAAATATCATCAAATTTTGTATTTGAAAATATAATCAAATTTGTTATCCTCGGCGGCGGTGGAGCGGGCCGAGGAGGTGTGGGGTCGGCAGCGGCGGTGGAGCGGGAGGGTGCGGTGGGTCGGTCGGCGATGGAGGGGGGGGTGCGGGGGTCGGTGGCGGTGGAGCGGGGAAGGTGCGGTGGCTCGTCGGGCGGTGGAGCGGGAGGATGCGGTGGGTCGTCGGGCGATGGAGCGGGAGGTGTGGGGGGTCGGTGGCGGTAGTGGAGCGGGGAAGGGTGCGGTGGGTCGTCGGCGGCGGTGGAGCGGGGGAGGGTGCGGTGGGTCGTCGGCAGCGATGGAGCGGGGGAGGGTGCGGGGGGTCGGCGGTGGCGGTGGAGCGGGAGAGAGTGCGGGGGGTCGTCGGCGGTGGTGGAGCGGGGGAGGGTGCGTGGGGTCGGTGGCGGCGGTGGAGTGGGGGAGGGTGCCCATGAATATTCAATATTTTTTCAAAAAGTGCCCTTGAAATTTAAAAATATTCATGAGTTCAAAAAGTGCCCGTGAAATACAATCGAGAAATGAAGGCTAGAATTTAAATACAATCGATCTTAGCTAGCTAGCTATTCACAATCTTCTTGGCCTTATTTTTCATAAATGGAGTTCTTATCTTGAACGGACATCCTTTAGGTAGGGTGGTCCTGCTTCTTCTTGTGGTATATGCTGATACTTCATCGTCGTCGTCATGTTCCATCTTTGGGTCGCCGTACTTGTCGAAGTCTTGCTCATTGGCGACTCCATCCATTCTGATGATCTTCCTTTTGCCTCTCCTCACGACAACACGACTGGGCTTTGGCGGGTAGGTAATGAAGAAGCATTGGTCCACTTGGGAAGCTAGTACCCATGGCTCATTTCTCGTGGTGACGTTTGCGCCTACGGTCTTGGATTTGGCTTCGGGTATAACCATGGTGGTGAAATACCGGTCTTCTTTTATGACGCTCTTGGCCCATCTGACACTGAACATCGGGACCTTCTCTCCAGCGTAGCTCAGCTCCCAGATCTCCTCGATCCTTCCATAGTATCTGTCCTTGTCCTTACCGGTGTAGGATTCCATCGTTACCCCGGAGTTCAGATAACCATCGCTCTTCATGTCCTTTCCCTCGGTGTAGAATGTGTAGCAGTTGATATCGTACGCCTCATACGTCATCAGGTTGTGCTCGGCGCCCTGTGACAAGGCGAATATGAGTTGTTCTTCCGCGGAACAATCCTCATGTAAAGGGTACGACAGAAGCTTCTACTTGAAACAATGTGTGAAACATGAGTTGTGCTCTTTGATTATATCTCCGTCCGTCCTCTGTTGGCCTTGGTCATTGTACGTCTTCTCAATAAAGGTTTTGTGCTCCACCACCCAAGGATCGACCACGTCTATGTGTTGTAGCGCGACTAGGTTTGCTCTTTCAAAGTCGGCGAGTCGACCCTCGAAGTCGACATGCATTTCGTGGCGACCCTCATGGTGATCCCATCCAGTGAGTCTACCGAGGTGCCTGTTGATGGGCAGACCAATGGGGTTCTCGTTGCCTAGATAATTCGCGTAGTAGGAGATGCACTCTCCGGTCAGAAAGCCCCTGGCTATGCTTCCCTCTGGACGTGACATGTTGCGAACGTATCCTTTGATGACACCATTCATCCTTACGAACGGCATCATCTTTGTGCAGAACGCGGCCCGAGTTGGATGATATCCTCCACGATATGGACCGGCAGATGCACCATAACATCGAAGAATGCGGGCGGGAAGTACATCTCAAGCTCGCATAGTATCACCACGATCTCTTCCTGTATCCTTCTGAGTTGCGTCACGCCAACCGACTTTCGAGAGATGATGTCGAAAAAGCTGCATAGGCCAAATAGCGTTTCACGGACGTGCGCGTCCATGATCCCACGGATTGCAACAGGAAGTATCTGCGTCATAAGCATGTGACAGTCGTGAGACTTCATCCTGCTAAACTTCTGCTTCGCTGGGTCTAGGTATCTGCTTATCTTCCCCGTGTAACCGTAAGGAAGTTTTAATCCTACGAGGCAGGTGAAAAACTGATCGATCTCCTCCTGACTTAGAGTGAAGCACGCGAGAGGGTAGTCATTTCTGGTCTTCTTGGCCTTTTTGCCTTTGCGACGACTTTCTGTGTCCTGCTTCGCCTCATCATCATCATTAGCGTGAAGCTCCTCCCTGATGCCCATTGATTTCAAGTCTTCCCTTGCTTTCGGCCCATCTTTGGTCCTCTCTAGCATGTTGAGCAGGGTACCAAGAAGACTCTCGCACACGTTCTTCGTGATATGCATGACATCAAGGCTGTGAGGAACACGGTGGATCTTCCAGTACGACATGTCCCAGAAAACAGACCTTGTTTTCCATACCTTCAGCAGCGGCTCTGGCGCCTTTCGCTTCTTTCCCGGCTCTGGTGCCTTTTGCTTCTTTCCCGGCAGTTGGCAATCTTTCCAATTTTTCAATAGCTCGTCTATTTCCTCGCCGCTCCACGTACGCGGGTGTCTACAGGGTTCGGTTTCACCATCGAACAGATCCTTGCGTTTCCTCCATGGGTCATCGTCACGAATCCACATTCGATGTCCCATGAACACGATTTTTGAAGACCCGGGATCTCTATCTAGCTGGCGATACGTTGTGTCATCCATGCACCTGACGCATCCAGAAAATCCGTGGACCACCTGCCCCGCGAGATAACCGTAACCGAGATAGTCGTGCACCATCGTGAGTAGTGCGGCTCTCACAGGGAAATATTATTTCTCTGTGGCATCCCACGTATTGGCTAGCATTTTCCACAGCGTGTCTAGCTTCACTTTCAGCAGCCCCTGATACAGATTGATGTCGTTCCCTGGTTGTTTCGTCCTTTCAATTAGCATACTCAAGTGAATGTACTTCCTCTTCATGCACAACCAGAGGGGAAGGTTGTACATCCACACAAACACAGGCCAGGAGCTATGTGTGCTTCTCTGGCTGCCAAACGGATAGACTCCATTGGTGCTCACGCCCAGCGCGATGTTCCTTGGATCCTTACCAAATTCTGGGTGTTCGAAGTTCAACGCTTGCCACTAGCTCCCATCCTTAAGGTGACTCAGCATCTTGTCTTTTTTATTTATCTCCGGATCATTTGCGTCATCTTCTCGCTTCTTCTCCTCCCTATCCGTGTGCCAACGCAGGAGCTTTGCTATCTTATGGTCCACGAAATACCGCTGCAGACGAGGAGTGAGCGGAAAGTACCACACCACTTTTCGAGGAGCTTTCTTCCTCTTCTTGTATCGAGTGACACCGCACACTGGACATATGGTAGACTCCGCGTCTCGTCCCGATAAATGACGCAATTGTTCATGCACACATGGTATTTCACGTGCGGTAAATCCAGAGGGCACACGATTTTCTTCGCCTCCTCGAAACTGGTCGGTCACTTGTTCCCCTTGGGAAGACGTTCGTGCCAGAATGACATGTTCTCGTCGAAGCATGCGTCGGTCATTTTGTGTTTTACCTTTATATCGAGAGCCATGAGCGTTATTTTCAGGCGGTTATCCTCGGGCCTGTATCCTTTGTACAATGGAGTAACCGCGTCTATCTCCAGTTGATCCATCTTGGCTTTCTCTCGGGCGGCAGCTCGTGCGTTATCTGTCTGCTTGAGAAGCAGCTCTTGAATACGAGGGTCCTGCACCCAGCCCATCGATGGTCCATCGTCGTCTGCTCCACCGGCATCTTCATCTTCATGATCATGCCCTTCGTCTGCTCCGGCATCTTCCTCATCATCATGTCCGGCATCTTCTACATGATGACTGTGTACAGCATCACCATCGTGATCATGTCTTGGAGATTCTTCGACTTCTCGCCCGCCCGACCCGCGGTGGTTGTCTTGCTGCCCAACCTCATTTCTTGCACGGCCCCCATGGATGACTTCATAGTCATCTTCATCACCTTTCCACCGATAGCCATCCATGAAACCACGCAAGAGCAGGTGGTCCCGCACCTGTCTGGAATCCGGGTCCGCAATAAGGCTCTTCATCTTGCATCTTCGACACGTACATCTTATGTTTGTCTCGTTCTTTTGAAGCATCTTGGCATTCGCGGAGCTCAAAAACCTATTCACGATGCCTTCGGTCATCGTGCGGACCATGGTCGCCTGCGGGGTAGAGCAAAACGATATTTTAGAACCAATAAAAAATTTGGCATGACTTTCCCTAAAAATAGGACAAGAAAGAATGCATAGTGCCAAAATTCTCGCCAAAACGGAAATGAATCAACATTCCGGCAAAATATTGGCAACTATCGCATATCAAATATAGGTACCTGCAAACACAAACATATATGCAACACCACAAACATATGCAACACCACAAACATACATAGATCTAGCTAGGCCATAAAAAGTGCATGTGCATGTTGTTAGAGGGAGAACAACATAAAGATAGCTTCCCCCTTACTTACCTATCAAAAACAGGTAATTTAACCACTTAATTTGGATGAATCTATGGTGCAAATGAGGTGAGGAGGAGGAGCCAGCCGAGACAAGCTTGGAGGAGGAGGTGGAGAGGATGAAGTGGGGAAAGTGAGTGGGTAGGTGTGGCTGTCCAAAATATCTAGCTGGTCCCAGGTTACTAATGGCGCACCACCTACAAATGCGCCATTAGTAACCCTGGTTACTAATGGCGCACCTTCGGTGGTGCGCCATTAGTAGTTTTGCAAAAAATGATAAAAAAAATATATACTAATGGCACAACAGGGCACAGTGCGCCATTACTAGTTTAAACTAGTAATGGCGCACTATGCCCTGGTGCGCCATTAGTAGTTTTTGCAAAAAAAAATATAGTAGTGGCGCACTGTGTGGCTGGTGCGCCATTACTAGTTAGAACTAGTAATGGCGCACTGTGCCCTGGTGCGCCATTAGTATGTTTGGAAAAAAAAATTGTTACTAGTGGCGCACCATTTGTCTGGTGCGCCATTAGTGTCTTTCACACTAATGGCGCACCAGCACATGGTGCGCCACTGCTATATAGTAGTGGCACACCACATGTCTGGTGTGCCATTAGTGGCCATTTCATTTATAGCCCTTTTCCTAGTAGTGCAATACGATAAAAATGCAAGAAATTGTTTATGCTATGTATCAATCTTTACTACATGTGCATGAATTGCTCTTTTATGACATGCCGATGCATATGAAGAGAGTTAGACTTCATTGTTGCATGATATATGTTACTTTATGCTCACTACTAAATCCCAAATCATTGTTAATTAAAGTTGGCTTTGATATACCTTTGGATCCGGGTGGATCCATTACTTGAGCACCATATGCCTAGCTTAATGGCTTTAAAGAAAGCTGTCGGTGTCAAAACCAACGGATCTCGGGTAGGGGGTCCCGAACTGTGCGTCTAGGCGGATGGTAACAAGAGACGAGGGACACGATGTTTTTACCTGTGTTCAGCCCTCTCGGATGGAGGTAAAACCCCACGCCCTGCTTGATTAATATTGATGATATGGGTATTACAAGAGTGGATCTACCACGAGATCAAGGAGGCTAAACCCTAGAAGCTAGCCTATGGTATGATTGTTGTAATGTGTGTTGTCCTACGGACTAAAGCCCTCCGGTTTATATAGACACCGGAGGAGGCTAGGGTTACACAGTCGGTTACAATGGTAGGAGATCTACATATCCGTATTGCCAAGCTTGCCTTCCACGCCAAGGAAAGTCCCATCCGGACACGGGATGAGTCTTCAATCTTGTATCTTCGTAGTCTTGGAGTCGGCGGATAATGATAGTCCGGCTGTCCGGACACCCCTAGTCCAGACTCCTCAAGAGCTCTCGAACCAGGCTTCAATGACGATAAGTCCGCGCGATAATGTTCGGCATTGCAAGGCGGGTTCCTCCCTTGAATAATCCAGAGAAGATCATGAACACCAGGATAGTGTGTCGGCTCTGCAAAATAAATTCGACATTCCACCGTAGAGAGAATAAAATGTACACTTAGTTCAATCTGCTGACGTATTATGCGGCGCGACATCACACCGCTACCAAGCCTTTGTTTGAATCGTTTTTTACTATACCACCTCAAAGACGCTTAGCGAAGCGGTTTCTTGGCACGCCTTGTCGAGCGTAGATCGTGTTCCCCTTATTTCGATTCTCATCAATACGTGCGTGGGTAACCCAGCCGCGCCATTGATGGTGGCGCTTGGGAGATAAGCGAATTTTACCAGGCCGGTGGGAGACGCATAGTTTTCGTCCGCCTATATATAAGGGATAAGGATTCACCTTCTCACCTACGCCTTCTTCCTCCTTCGCTTATCCATCTCCGCGCCAAGCTCCAACGCCCAGCTCGCAAGATCTCGCCGACCTTCTCCGAATATGTCCGGAGCAGGAGGCAAATGGTTGGCCTCCACCGCTAAGGAGGAGGACATCACCAAGCTGCGCAGCGCCGGATACCTTTCCAGCGATATCGCGCATTGGCTGCCCGACGAGGGGCAGCTCATCCCTACCCCTGGGCCTCATGAGAGGGTCGTCTTCCTCCCCCACTTCCTCCGCGGACTGGGCTTTCCGCTCCATCCATTCGTCCGGGGCTCATGTTCTATTACGGCCTGGATTTCCACGATCCGGCGCCAACTTCATCTCAACATCTCGACGCTTATCGCCGGTGCGAGGCCTTCCTCGTGCATCCGCCCCACTTCGCTGTGGCTCAAGACCTTCAACGTCAAGGTTGTGAAGGGCACGCAAGCGGAATGCGGAGGCGCCATGTTGGGCAAATTGCCCAATGTCCCTTGGCTCGAAGGGGCCTTTGTGGATTCCGTCAAGGGGTGGCAATCGGGGTGGTTCTACATCACCGAGCCGCGCAAGCCCACATGGGCGGCGGCCCCCGAGTTTAGATCTGGCATTCCCACGCAGCTCACCTCCTGGAAAGAGAAGGGCTTGCAGTGGGGCAATCTGGTGGAGGTGACGGGACTCCCAGCCTGCATCAAGAAGATGGTGAGCAATAGGCTCAGGCTCGTCGACGTGGTCCAAGTCATGCTCATCCGGCGGATCCTCCCATGCCAAGAACGGGCATTCAATTTGTGGGAGTTCAATCCGGAACAGCACCAGGCGCTAAGCGGGCTCTTCGATACAACATACGAAGGCGCCTGGAGGGTGTTGTTCAAGGGCGCCGAAGCCCCCGCGTCCGCGATGGAAGATCGCGGATTCAGCTCGCAGTATCCAACTGACGAGGTAAGTGATTCAACCCCATTACGGGACACTTGTGATAATTAAATTGAATCTTAGTGAGGTTTCATTCTGCCTCTTCCTTTGACAGGAATGGATGGAGAAGGCCAAGCTGCTTATCAGCACGGCTCCCATGCCAGAAGACCCAGTGGACGCCCGCTTAGCAGGGCTGCTGGTTTCGGCACCGCACGTGGTGCCGGAGAACAAGGCCAAGAAGGTGGCCGTGGGGACTAGAAAGAGTTCCCGCCATCAGGCGTCTGACGACGACGTGGACTCCTCCCCTGAAGACGACGAGGAGGAGGAGTACTCTCTCCCGGAGGAGGGAGAGAAGAAAAGGAAGGCTTCCCCAATAGGGGAGGCCGAAGGGTCCAAGAGGGGGAGAACTATCCCCCCGGACAGTTTCGCCAACATCAGCGTTGGAGAGGATGAGTGGCCTCCAAGGGCCAGGCGTCCGGCGAGATCGTAAGTATCCGGATCCTTGATATGCAATATCTTTTATGTCACGTAGTGTCCTTCTAACGCCGTATTCTATCCGTAGTCCGGCCGATGACGATCTCCCCGCTTCATCAAGCGGGTCATTGGTCCCATCGGATGTGGACTCACTTCCGACCGCCACTACCCCCCGAGGCGAAGACGCCGAGGTGGGATCCCAAAGAGGGACCCATCAGGAGGAGGTTCCGGAGGCGCCGTCAGGCACCCTCCCGGACTTTGCGCCGGACTCTACATCGGAACCCGTAGTGGTTCCAGAGTCCGGCAAACGGCCCCTTCGAAAGAAGGGCAAGACCGTGACGCTGCCAGCCTCCGTCCAACCGAAGGCGCCGGATAACTTGCTGGAGGCGCTTAAAGGCGCTTCCATCAAGGAAGAACACCGCACTATCATGAGCGCGGTGATTCAAAAGGTTCACCTCGCTAAAAGCGGGCTAACCGAAGCCTGGAGCAGCCTTTTGACAGGCTTTGAGGTAAGAAGTTAAAATTATGTAATGTAGTACCGCATAGACAGTAGCCCCTGATGCTCAGTTCGGTGTTCGGAAAGAAAAGTCGGACTGAGGATCTATCAAGATATGCGCAGGGTTTCTAAAAATATGTCAATATGGGATTGCAGGCTGCGGTGCTGACCTCTGCCGCACTAACGGCGGAGGTCGATGTGCTGAAGAAGGATCTCGAGCGGTCCGAGCAAGAGCTCGGCCATGCCAAGAGGCAGCTCGAGGAAAAAGAAGGTGAGTAACACCATTTTGAATAGTTACCTTACAGAAAAGGATTTTGGTTGCACTAAAATTAACCAGGATAATATGTGTATCGCAGGGGCCACTAACGAGGTGGCCGCCCTGAAGGATGTTGTGTCCGTGGCAGAACATAGTGCGGCCGCGGAACGGGCTGAGCGAGAAAAGCAAGAGGCACTGGTGGCGAAAGTTCGGCAAGAGCTCCAGGCGCTCATGGAAAAGCATGAGAGTTTGGAGCGCGACTCCAAGACTCGAGAGTCCGAGCTTGCCTCGGCTCTCGAAAGTGCCAAGTCCGCCAAAGCCGAGGCCCGTAAGGCCCTTCAGGAGGTTGAAGATATAAGGAAAATAGCGACGGGTAAGGCATTTTTCATGCAGAGCAAGCATGTTAATGTAAATTACCTGATACTTACCCGCATTCGGAGCTCTCGAGGCGTTGCAGATCTGCTGCGTAGGCGCCCGATGCCGCCGATTCTATCGTGGGCGAGGAGGGAGCTCGACGGAGAAGGTCTTGGTCTCAAGATCTTTGAGGCCGCCCATCCGGTGCCCCAAGCGACCAGTGAAGCGGCTGGTCGAACTCCACAAGGTAGCCGAGGAGGCCATGAAGGGCCTCATAGTCCGGCCAGGGTTGGACAGGCCATGCCCAGGAGCTACTTTGGCCTTCAGCGGCGGCTGGTGGATGCATGCCCTCGGTGGAGGTCATCAGCGCGCCGCTTTGTATTGAAGGCGCTCGTCGGGCCCTTGCCCGCACAAAGGTGCATGGGGCAAGTTGATGCGAGAAGCTTTCACGGATCCACCGCCACGGGCTGGGAGTATCGTACGCCGTAGAAGTATTATAAAATTTTCCTGAAGGGAGCCTGCGATATTGCAGATGAGTGCTCTCGAAATGTAATCTTTGAGTGAACTCGCTATGTATTTATCCTGTGCGCTGAAAACTTCGTTCATATGCGCCATGAGCAACACTTGTTTAATTTAAAATATTACCTTCTATGCGGCCGTTTATAAAATCTAAGAGATGGCAAGTCGTTGGCTTCAGCCCCCAAGCCGCGAGTGCTGGGGTGTTCGGGATAAACATGAGCACTCTTGTTCCCATTGTTGGGTCCATCGAGGGAGGCGCTCAACACAACGAACAAGGCAACCGGACTTATAATGCTTGAACACTCTCACTTAGCCATAGAATTCTATAATTTTAAATTTCGGCGAAGCCCCTGGTACTCGGAAGACCGAATCCGGGGCGCTATCCACGCCTTCTTCGGACATTGTCCGGAACTTCGCTCGAAGCGGCGTGAGTCTTTAAGGACCCGAAAAACCCTCTTGAACAGCGACCATTCTCCCGCCTTATCATGCCAGTCAGTTTTAGATTTCTCCACTGAGGCGCTCACCCGGCTCAACCGGGGCGCAATCGCAGTGGTTCTCCCAGTGCCACTGTCGGTGTCAAAACCGGCGGATCTCGGGTTGGGGGTCCCGAACTGTGCGTCTAGGCGGATGGTAACAAGAGACAAGGGACACGATGTTTTTACCCAGGTTCGGGCCCTCTTGATGGAGGTAAAACCCTACGTCCTGCTTGATTAATATTGATGATATGGGTATTACAAGAGTGGATCTACCACGAGATCAAGGAGGCTAAACCCTAGAAGCTAGCCTATGGTATGATTGTTGTAATGTATGTTGTCCTACGGACTAAAGCCCTCCGGTTTATATAGACACCGGAGGAGGCTAGGGTTACACAGTCGGTTACAATGGTAGGAGATCTACATATCCGATTGCCAAGCTTGCCTTCCACGCCAAGGAAAGTCCCATCCGGACACGGGACGGAGTCTTCAATCTTGTATCTTCGTAGTCTTGGAGTCCGGCGGATAATGATAGTCCGGCTGTCCGGACACCCCCTAGTCCAGGACTCCCTCAGCCACCTTAGCCGACGGAACGGAACGCAAGGCACCAAAACATGGGAGCCGGGCAAACCCAACTATTGACCCAAGACATGATTCGGAGCCGATTCATATAATACTATAAGTTCGGGGTGCCGCACTTGTGAAAGTGTTCGGACTTATCACACCATAGAGTGGGGAACATAAGCCCCCGGTGTATTATGCCGTACCAAAATATACGGGTGCCAGATGTCATAAAATGAACATATATATATATAAGGTAATGCAATTGCGATCATAAAGGTGCTGCATTATTTATGAAAGAAAAGTCTGCTAGTAGAGCGGACTGATACAAATAGTGCGCTAAGCAAGGGATTTGGACTAAATAAACATGTCCCCCTCCAGGGATGAGCTGCGGATTTGGTGTATATAATCGAATTTAATGCTCGTAATTGAGACCACCTGAGTGTTCGGCGCGGCCTTCTTTAGTCCCTGACTGTTGCATCATCAGTTCGGCAGGTTCGCCGCCGGACAGGGCTTCTGGTTAACAGAGTCCTGCGTACATAAAAGAAGAAAAATAAAATAAAAAAAGGGGGGCACACTTGCGAGCCCCCGGTGCGGTCGAACCGCACTCTGGGTCCGTTGCGATCGTGCCCCCTCCCCTGTGCCCATGGTATCTCCAAAGTGTAATGATGTACGCAGAGTGTTATTCTTGCGATCATGCGCGGGCGAGGGTTGGGGCCGCATTGCTACACGTGCTCGGAGCGCGCCAGGTGGTCTTGGTTGGCATTGCTCCGGGCGTGCTTTGCTGTATCCGGCCTTTTAACGGCCGGACTTGAGAATTGCCTTAAGAGGCTGCTCAGTATTTCGCGAGAGCGGTGTATGTTCCTCCGCTCGGAGGGAGCGCCCGTATTCCCATTGACCGTGATGACTCCACGAGGGCCTCGCATCTTGATCTTTAGGTATGCATAATGTGGCACCGCTGAATTTTGTAAACGCGTTCGTCCGAAAGCAGGCGTGATAGCCGCCGCGAACAGACTATGTCGAAGATTAACTCTTCGCCCGAAATTATCCGAGGATCGAAGACCACTTCAGTGTGACGGGCCTGCATGATTGGCTTCACTCTGGTATGACACCTTTAAAGGTTGTCTTTGTAGGTTTAATCCTTGATGGGTCTATGCCCATTTTGCACAATGTATCCTGATAAAGCAGGTTCAGGCTGCTACCGCCGTCCATCAGGACTCTCGTGAGGTGGAACCCATCGACGATTGGGTCTAAAACCAATGCGGCGAATCCGCCATGGCATATGCTGGTCGGATGGTCTCTTCGATCGAAAGTGATCGGACAAGAGGACCATGGGTTGAACTTTGGGGCGACTGGCTCCATCGCATAGACGTCCCGTAGTGCACGTTTCCTCTCCCTCTTGGGTATGTGGGTCGCGTATATCATATTCACCGTCCGCACTTGCGGGGAAAACCCTTCATTCTCTGTTGTTCGGTGGTGGGTCTCTTCCTCGTCGCCGCTATTTAGCCCCTTGTCATTGTTTTCGCAATTAACTTGCGGCCTGCTTGAACACCCAGCAATCTCTATTGGTGTGGTTAGCTGGCTTTTCAGAGGTGCCATGTATCTCGCATAAGCAGTCGAGTATTCGGTCCAGATTGGACGGACCCGGAGTGGTTCTTTTGAATGGCTTCTTCCGCTGACCGGGTTTAGAGCCTCGGAATCCGGCATTGACTGCCGTATCCTCCTTGTCGTCGCCATTAATGCGGCGCTTGTTTTTGTTTCAACATGACCTGCCGTTGTTGTCCTTGGTATCCGGACCGCCAGAATTTTTATGGAGATTGTTGTTGCGGGCTAGCCAGCTGTCCTCTCCTGCGCAAAAGCGGGTCATTAACAATGTGAGGGCTGCCATAGATTTCGGCTTTTCCTGCCCTAGGTGCCGGGCTAGCCATTCGTCCCGGATGTTATGTTTGAAGGCTGCAAGGGCCTCTACATCCGGACAATCGACGATTTTATTTTTCTTCGTCAAGAACCGTGTCCAGAATTGTCTGGCCGATTCATCTGGCTGCTGAATGATGTGGCTTAGGTCATCAGCATCTGGTGGTCGCACATATGTGCCTTGGAAGTTATCAAGGAATGCGCCTCGTGTCTTCCCAACACCCAATTGACTCTGCGGGCAAGCTGTTAAGCCAATGCCGAGCTGGTCCTTTAAGCTTGAGTGGGAGGTACTTGATGGCGTGGAGATCGTCGCCGCGGGCCATATGGATGTGGAGAAGATAGTCTTCAATCCAAACCGCGGGGTCTGTTGTGCCATCGTAAGATTCGATGTTTACGGGTTTAAACCCTTCGGGGATCTGATGATCCATTACTTCGTCAGTGAAGCATAGCGGGTGTGCGGCGCCCCTGTATTGAGCGATATCGCGACGCAGCTCGAGAGAACACTGTCTGCTGTGTTCGGCCCGGCCGGGGTTATTGTATCCGGCACGACGGTATTCGTCGTGGGTCGTAGGGCGCCCACATGATCCATAGATGGCTCTGGATTGCCTTGCTTTGTCCTCCAATATGTCTCGCAAGTCCGGCGCGTTCCCTCTTGGCTTCGCACTTTTGGAGCGATGCCGGGGTATGGTCTTGGCTGGGGGCCTGGATGCCTCTCTGTCACGACCACGGGGTGGTCGGTCAGCCATATCGTGCGCTGGTGATGGAGGTACGTATGCTTCCTCCTCTAATCGGGGGAGCAGCTTGCGTCTTGGGTAACTTTGGAGGGCGTCGAGTTTATACTCTTCGGCCGCGAGGACCTCGGTCCATCGATCGGCCAGCAGGTCCTGATCAGCTTGAAGCTGTTGCTGCTTTTTCTTTAGGCTGTTTGTTGTGGCGATAAGCCTGCGCTTGAAGCGCTCTTGGTCGATGGGATCCTCAGGTATGACGAATTCGTCATCGTTGAGGCTTGCTTCATCTTTGGAGGGAGGCATATAGTTATGATCCTCAACCTCTTCGTCTGCCGCCCTCTCCTGAGGGCTTGCTTCTGCATCCTCCTGCGCTAAATCTTGCTGGAGGGGATTGTCTTCGGCACTCTCTGGAGTATTATTATCTCCTGTGCCGAAATCTCCATTTTTGCTATGGCGGGATTTAGAGCGGCGCCGCTGACGCCGGCGTTTGGGCTGCTTCTTTAAGGAGTCTGCCTCCGCTGTTTCTTTGCCGTCCCCGTCTTTTGGGGTGTCCACCATGTATATGTCGTATGACGAGGTGGTCTTCCAGTGCCCTATAGGCGCTGGTTCCTGTTCGTCTCCAGCATCATCGTCCATGGCGTCGAGGTCTTCGGAGTCGTAGTCTAGCATGTCGGTTAGATCGTTGACAGTGGCTACAAAGTGGGTGGTGGGTGGGCTCTGAATTTCTTCGTCGTCCGTACCCCAACCATCCTAGCCATAGTCCGGCCACGACTCTCCTGATAACGAGAGATGCTTTAGTGAATTCAAGATATCGCCAAAAGGCGAGTATTGGAAGATGTCCGCGGTGGTGAATTTCTAACCGCGCCTAATCCGGATCGATTGGTAGGGCGCGGAGGTTGGAGTCCGGCGCCTCGGAATGACGAAGTTTCAGAGGGACGAGATTGGTGTTCGCTCCATCGCCGTGGATGTTGAAGCCCCTGTGGCGTCTATCCACCGCCCTCGATTTGGGCGATCGGGTTCAGGGCTAATGGTCAAGCAGATCCGCAGCGCCACCAAGGCACTGTTCGGCGGCAGAGCTAGATCATGCCCATCGTCACAAGGCGGCAAGCTCGGCGTGGCTCGAGTCCGTCAAGATCAAGTCTCGCGACATCGGCCGTGAAGTTTAAGCTTCGAATCGACCGACGGACAGGGCGTAGCTTCGATCGCTCCAGATGGCCAAGTGAATTGGCCGCAGGCGGCCGCCAGATATCGAAGATCTGTCCGGGAGAAAAGTCTCACCACGACAACGTTGCTGGTTGAAGATGCCATGAAGCCTATCGGCGATTTACACGAGGAACTCTCAATGAAAGCACCAATGTCGGTGTCAAAACCGGCGGATCTCGGTAGGGGGTCCCGAACTGTGCGTCTAGGCGGATGGTAACAAGAGACGAGGACACGATGTTTTACCCAGGTTCGGGCCCTCTTGATGGAGGTAAAACCCACGCCCCGCTTGATTAATATTGATGATATGGGTATTACAAGAGTGGATCTACCACGAGATCAAGGAGGCTAAACCCTAGAAGCTAGCCTATGGTATGATTGTTGTAATGTGTGTTGTCCTACGGACTAAAGCCCTCCGGTTTATATAGACACCGGAGGAGGCTAGGGTTACACAGAGTCGGTTACAATGGTAGGAGATCTACATATCCGTATTGCCAAGCCTGCCTTCCACGCCAAGGAAAGTCCCATCCGGACACGGGACGGAGTCTTCAATCTTGTATCTTCGTAGTCTTGGAGTCCGACGGATAATGATTGTCCGGCTGTCCGGACACCCCCTAGTCCAGGACTCCCTCAAAAGCCCTGCCAGGGAGACAACCCAGAAGTTTTAGAGAGTCATTTATTTCTGTTGAGTGCTTTTAAAAAGTTGAAAAACAAAAAAATAATGGTGGGAACCTAAACTTTTTAAAAGGAGAAGTGAAAGAAGGACGAGCACCGTTGAAGTGGGGGAGCTCCTTGAACTTTGTTCACGCCCGTGGAAACTTTGCAAATCTTGAATTACGGAAACTTTTCAACAAAAATAATTATCCCCTTGTACAAATACACTATACTATAAAAATAATGTGCCAACATTTACCATTAGGATGATTAGATTGCTTGTTTAGTTTGTGCGGTGCAAAAACAGAAACTTTTGTTGTATTGTGTGATTTTACAATTTTTACTTAAAAGTCAAATGCTTATGAAACTTTCTACATAGTAATTCTATACAATTTTTTTATTTTGTCCTATTTTTCAGAATATTTGGAGTTATATAAGTATGGTAGATGTTCAGATTGCTACAGACTGTCCTGTTTAAGGCAGATTCTATTTTTGATGCATCGTTTTGCTAGTTTTGATGAAACTATCGATTTTATCAGTGATAGAAGCCATAGTGAAGTTAGAGTACAGTATTTTTAATGCAAAAATAAAATATGAATGGGTTCTCAAGTATTTAAATTGGTAATTTGTTTTATTATACTAACGGATCCCACGAGGGTTTTGTTAAGTTTTGTGTGATTGAAGTTTCAAGTTTTGGGTGAGATCACGATGGATGAAAGAATAAGGAGTTGCAAGAGCCTAAGCTTGGGGATTCCCAAGGCAACCCAAGGTAATATTCAAGGACTCCCAAGCAACTAAGCTTGCAGATGCCCTAGAAGGCATCCCCTCTTTCTTCTAACGATCATTGGTATTTTACTTAGAGCTATATTTTTATTCATCACATGATATGCGTAAATCTTGGAGCGTCATGTGCTTTTTATTTTTCTTTTAGTAATGCACCATGCTGGTATCAAATAGTCCTTGGTTAATTTATAGAATGCTATTTGCACTTCATTGATATCTTTTGAGTATGGCTTTATAGAATGCTTCATGTACTTGGATTGCCTGTTTCTCTTCACATAGAAAGCTGCCATTTGTAGAGTGCTCTTTTGCTTCACTTATATTTGTTAGAGCGCGGGCATATCTTTTGTAGAAAGTATTAAACTCTCTTGCTTTACTTATATCTATTTAGAGAGTCAACATGAATTGGTCATTCACAAGGTTAGTCATAAAATCCTACATAAAACTTGTAGATCACTGAATATGGTATGTGTGATTCCTTGCAATAGTTTTGCGATATAGAGAAGGTGATATTAGAGTCATGCTAGTGAGTAATTCTAGATTGGTAGAAATACTTGTGTTAAGGTTTGTGATTCCCTTAGCATGCATGTATGGTGAACCGTTATGCAATGAAGTCGGAGCATGATTTATTTTCTTGATTATCATCCTTTGTGTGGAGGTCGGGATCGCACAATGGTTAACTCCTACCAACTCTTCCCCTAGAATCATGTGTGTAGTACTTTGTTTCGATGACTAATAGACTATTGTAATAAGTATTTGAGTTCTTTATGACTAATGTTGAGCACATGGATTATACGCACTCTCACCCTTCCACCATTGCTAGCCTGTCTAGTACCGCGCAACTTTTGGCGAATCATTAAACAAACCATATTACCTTGCTCAAAACATCCACCATACCTACCTATTATGGCATTTCCATGGCCATTCCGAGATATATTGCCATGCAACTTTCATCATCATCATATACATGACTTGAGCATTCATTGTCATATTGCTTTGCAAGATCCTAAGATAGCTAGCATGATATTTCCATGGCTTGTCCGTTTCCTTGCTATGCTAGATCATTGCACATCATGGTACACTGCCAAAGGCATTCACATAGAGTCATACTTTGTTCCAGATGTCGAGTTGTAATATTGAGTTGTAAGTAAATAAGTGTGATGATCATCATTATTAGAGCACAGTGATGAAAGGATGATGGAGACTATGATTCCCCCACAAGTCGGGATGAGACTCTGGAGGAGAAACAAAAAAAGAGAAAAAAGAAAAAAAACAAAGAAAACAAAAAAATGTGAGAAAAAGAGAGAAGGGGAAATGCTACTATAATTTTACCACACTTGTGCTTCAAAGTAGCACAACGTTATTCATTATAGAGAGTCTCCTATGTTGTCACTTTCATATACTAGTGGGACATTTTCATTATAGAAGTTGGCTTGTATATTCCAACGATGGGCTTTCTCAAATGCCCTAGGTCTTCATGAGCAAGCAAGTTGGATGCACACCCACTTAGTTTCTTTTCCAGCTTTCATAAACTTATAGCTCTACTGCATCCGTTGCATGGCAACCCCAACTCACTCACATTGATATCTATTGATGGGCATGTCCATAGCCTGTTGATACGCCTAGTTGATGTGAGACTATCTCCTTTTTGTCTTCTCCACAACCACCATATTCTATTCCACCTATAGTGCTATGTCCATGGCTCACGCTCATGTATTGCGTGAAAGTTGAAAATGTTTGAGAACATCAAAAGTATGAAACAATTGCTTGGCTTGTCATCGGGGTTGTGCATGATTTGAATATTTTGTGTGATGAAGATGGAGCATAGCCAGACTATATGATTTTCTAGGGATAACTTTATTTGGCCATGTTATTTTGAGAAGACATGATTGCTTTATTAGTATGCTTGAAGTATGTCGGTGTACTAAGGTAGGGGTACCTCAGTACCCCAACTTGTGCACGGGCAGTCACAGCTTCCCGTAGCTGGATCCACCAAATGCTTGCCGGAGACCATTCCCGCTCCATACCAAGCCATTCAAGAACAAAGTGTACAAGACAAAAGATCAAGACCCCGGCAAGAGGAGCTTGCCGGGAAGGCCGTTCCAGGCTCAAGACTACGCCGCTCATGCAAGTCCCTGGCGAGAGGAGCTCGCCGGGGACACTAGAAGATCACGTCACAGAAGACACGCCTCGGCGCTATACGCGTCCCGGCGAGGGCCCGGGGAGCGACAAGTTACAAGCCCGACAAGCTCCCGGGCCCGGCAAGATCAAGACCCCGGCAAGGTACTTGCCGGGCGAGCTGCGCTGCGTACCCGCACTCCAGCTCATCGGCCCACGCGTCGCCTTCAACTTTCTCCAGAGACGCGTGGCGGGTGGCTGTGCTGCATGAGGGGTGCGGTGGCACTCCACGGTGGTGGCTCCATCGCCGTGGCAAACGGAGACGCAAGGGCGGGAGCTTTTGGGGCGACGGCGACGGGCATTTAATGCTCTTGTCCCCCTCTGTCAAAAGTAGGTAGAATCCACTGTTCATGCACTGTAGCTGCACTATTCCCGCACTGTTCCAACTACCACCTCTTTTACATTTTTACCCCTCTGCCCTACGTTGACACCTGTCGGTGACCCCTTGCCCTATAAAAGGAGGCCCATGCACAACGTAGAGGAGGGTCCGATCATTCGCTACTCTCGCGAGGCTCGAACCCTTGGCAACTCTAGCGCCTGGGATTCAGCTGGTTCCACACACCACTCCACCACTCGCTCGCATTCTTGAGCAAAATCCAATACAACACAAAGCAGCAGTAGGGTTTTACGCGACCATCGCGGCCCGAAGCTGGGTAAAAATCCCCTCGCCCGCGCGCATCGCCTCGATCTGCTCTCCGTGCGCCCTCCGCCCTCGTACCGAACACACGAAGGGGCCGTCCCCGGCGGCCCCATAGGTGTCGTCCACCCATCGGCCACGACATCTTTGGCGCGCCAGGTAGGGGGCGTCGAGGTCGTGCGGACCTGATCCGGCGTTCGCGCGGCAGCGCTCTTCATCAACCTCTCCAGTTTCGTCAGCGGCTTCATCGACAACTGCGCCATGGCCCCGAAGACGAGAGCTTCGAGGGTCGCAGACCCATCTCCGTCTTCCCCACCGCCGCCGGAGCCAACGGTGTGCGGAGGAGACGCCGGTGGAAGGGTGGACGCCGGCGAGGGCACTCGCGGCGCCACCAGATCCAGGGACAGGACGAATGACCGCGCCTCGGTCTCCGCAGATCCACGTCCATTTCAGCACACGGCTGCCCAGCAGCGCCATACCACGAGAAGTGGTATCCGCCTGCTGGGGCAAGAATAGGCCGGAGGCTCGCGGGATGCTCCGGACTGCTGTCCGGACATGAGCAAAGCGAAAGTGCCGGAGCAGGGTCTTGCTCCTCCTATCGCTACTAGGAGTCCGAGCATGTCCTGTTCCCTGCGCCGCTCGCTCCCGCTCCCCTCCGCACCGGCAAGCGTGTCTCCTTGGAACGCCACGCTGTCGTCGAGGACGCGCCATCGAGCTCTAAGTCCGGCGAGGACGGCTCTGGCGCTCACTCCGACAGGCACGGCTCCTCGGAACGCTATAAGCCTGGCAAAGACAACACTGGTGCTCGTCCCGGCAAACGCACCTCCCCGGAGTGCTGCGCTGTCGTCGAGGACGCGCCATTGAGTTCCACCAGCAAGTGCGAAGAAACAAGAAAAAGAAAAGCTAAGTCGCTCGAGCCTTCGTGCAGAGCACTTCTTAATTCCATGCTTTTATATGTTACATCCCTCTCGCGTTTGTCGTTTGTGCCCGAAACCTGTGCGCTGAGGAGCCTGCCTGTGAACGGTCGCACCCTTACTTTGCTTCGAACACGCTCAACGAGTTAAGAGTGAGCCGCGACCAGCTTCGCGCCCTCGTTTCGTTTCGAGTCTACTCAGCAAGTTAAGCGCGTCGCGAACTAGACGCAGCAAGGTTGCTTGCCGGAAGCGACACCAGCCAGCGGGCTACTGACGTCCCGTACTCAGCAAGCGTGTTAAGCGCCGGCAAGTTCCCTAGAAGCGTAGGGTGAAAACGCACAAAGGATGTAGGGCAGAGGGTGTAACGTGGCAAGCCCTGCCGTGAGATGTCCTTGGTATGAGAGGCTTGTGCGCGAGAGGAGCCAAGTCGTGGTCCAGTTGCGTACTTGTTTTGTTTCCGAGTCGCGCTCAACAAACACAAGTGTGCTGCTGCACCCTTATCTTGCTTTCGAGCCTGCTCAGCAAGTTAAGCGTCGCAACTGGCCCGGCAAGGTTGTTTGCCGGAAGCGACGCCGCCAGCGGGCTGTCCCGCGGCAAGCGTGTTCGCCCCGGCAAGCTCCCCAAGAGCGTAGAGTACAAACATACGAAGGACAAAGCTCGGCATCGTATTGCGTAGTCAAGATTTATATACACATACATATGCGTTGAGCAGTTGCATATCTACCTCAGCTGTTTTTATGACTGCAATTGCAGCGACAAGGAGGAACCGAAAGATCACACCAGCACCTGGGGCCCGGCAAGCTGTGGTCGCCGGGGCTGCAGTGCAAGGTTCTTCTTGGCGAGCCAGCCTCGCTGGGGCTGCAAGCATCGAGATTAAATCTCCGGCAAGCTAGTGTTGCTGGGGCTGCGATTCAGATAAGTTTTTCATCCTCGTCATGCATCCTCTCATGGACCGGAGATGCGGGACTCGTCTTTGAACGAAGCGTGTCTTGTAAAGACCCAGACGTGGAGGAGCCAGTCGTGGCCCGATTATGTTTGGTTTGTTTCGAGTCCGCTCAACAAACACAAGTGTGCGCTGCACCCTTATCTTGCTTTCGAGCATGCTCAGCAAGTTAAGCGTCCGCGAATGGCCCGACAAGGTTGCTTGTCGGAAGCGACACCGCCAGTGGGCTGTCCCATGATCGATAAGCGTGTTCGCCCGGCAAGCTCCCGATAGCGTAAGAACACACAAGGCACGCAGTCAAGTAAAAGACTCAGTCCGGCAAGCTTTCCCCTCTTTTCATTAAAAACATCCAGTTTAGTACAAGTCCATAGAGGATGAAAAACATGATAGAGAGGATTACAAGTTCTTAAATACAGCTAATGCCCGAGGGCTTACAAATTAAAAAGATAAGGTGCCCGTGATCCCTCTCTGTTTCTCTGCTCAGAGTTCAGGAGGTAGGTCAGGAGCCCCGGCAAGATAAGCTTGCCGGGAGAGGAGGCCCTTGACAAGAGGAGCTTGTCGGGGAAGGGCGAAGGAGCGCCTAGGAGGCGTGGCGGTGACGCGCCGTGCCCAGAGCTGCGCAAGGTGACGGGCATGGGGAAGCGCCGACGAGCCAGCGACAAGTCCTGAAGCCAGCATGGAGAGCCACGGCGCCGAAGACACCAAGAGAACACCCGGGGCCGGCCAGAGCTTGGCGGAGTCGGAGGCGAGGAGGCAGAGCTTGAAGACGGGGGGCGTCGGCAAGACGCTGTCGAGGCTACTCGCCCTCGTCTTTGTGACGAGCGCCTTGCCGCCACTCCCCTCTTCCTCTTCCGCAGCCTCCCACGCCAACCGCCAAGAAGACGGCCCGGGAGTTCAAGGCGGCGACCCAGAGATGGGGTTGCGGTGGCCTTGAGGCAGCGGTGTCCGACGCCTAGTCGGACCCGCCATCCCTCGTCGTCGCTGTCGCTCCCCTCCTCGTCCTCTCGCCGAGGAGGGGCCTTCGCATCCGAGGAGCTGTCCACACAGCAGCGCACTCGGGTTCCATAATCGCCGAAGACCTTGACGGCGAGGAGGTCACCATCCATTAACTTGAAATGGAGGTGAACCCCGCCGTCAAGCTATGGATCCGGCGAATGTCTTCCACCCTCGGTCGAAGAACATCACGCCGGGGCTGGGGACACGACACTCACCCGAAAGTGCCGCTGATCCCGCAGCCCTCGCGCGTAGCTCCATCACGTCGGGTGGATCCGGTCCCATCGCGTCCGCGAACGGGACCGGCAGCCGGAGGCGGCGACGAGGCGCCCGCGAAGCTTGATGAAGAACTCCCAGGTCATCTCCGTGTGGACGCGCCGTGGTCGAGACGCCGGGGAGATGGAGGAGGCACGCCACCACGACGCCTCTCCCGGCCGCCTCGGCCACGCCTCGGCCTGCCCACGCCACGCCCCTCCCTCTCCCTCTCGGAGCGGCTCCGCCGCCACGGGAGCAGGATGGGGAGTGGTGCGCTGCCTAGAAGCGACCCTCGCCGCCACCGTTGAAGAGCCGGGATTCCCTCCTTCCATGGCGGCAAGAAGAACAGAAGATGAAGATGAAAGGGGAAGTGGATGAGTGTGGCCATCGTGCTCCCCTTCCGCCCCTTTTTAAAGGGACGAGGTGGGGGCTCAACCGCCCGCCAACCAATCGAAGCGAGGAGGCCGGAGGAGCGGGCCGACTCGCCCTCTCCGCCTGACGGCTCGGCCTCCCACTTCGCCGCCCGACCCCCATGCATGAGGGCAGCGTGGCGAAAAAGCGGAGCCGAGCGACGGTGAAGCGACCCGCTCTGCGCGCCACGATCACGGGTGGATGCCTTAAAGGCTGCATCGCCGCCCACGTCTCCCACGACGCCGAATCGACGCGTGCCGTTTCGGGGGAAGCGGCGGATGCAGAAGCAGATTCGACGCGCCATGGGCTTCGCGTGTGCCCGTGCACTGTCTTGGGCCTGGCCCAACAGCGCTTCGGCACCGTGTATGGCCCAGCCCGGGGCTCTGTCGGTGTACTAAGGTAGGGTACCTCAAGTACCCCAACTTGTGCACGGGCGATCACAGACTTCCGTAGCTGGATCCACCAAATGCTTGCCGGAGACCATTCCCGCTCCATACCAAGCCATTCAAGAACAAAGTGTACAAGACAAAAGATCAAGACCCCGGCAAGAGGAGCTTGCCGGGAAGGCCATTCCAGGCTCAAGACTACGCCGCTCATGCAAGTCCCTGGCGAGAGGAGCTCGCCGGGGACACTAGAAGATCACGTCACAGAAGACACGCCTCGGCGCTATACGCGTCCCGGCGAGGGCCCGGGGAGCGACAAGTTACAAGCCCGACAAGCTCCGGGCCGGCAAGATCAAGACCCGGCAAGGTACTTGCCGGGCGAGCTGTCGCGACCAAGACTCCAGCTCATCGCCCACGCGTCGCCTTCAGCTTTCTCCGAGACGCGTGGCGGGTGGGCTGTGCTGCATGAGGGTGCGGTGGCACTCCACGGTGGTGGCTCCATCGCCGTGGCAAACGGAGACGCAAGGGCGGGAGCTTTTGGGGCGACGGCGACGGGCATTTAATGCTCTTGTCCCCTCTGTCAAAAGTAGGTAGAATCCTTTGCTCATGCAATTGTAGCTGCACTATTCCCAAGACTGTTCCAACTACCACCTCTTTTACATTTTACCCTCTCGCCCACGTTGACACTGTCGGTGACCCTTGCCCTATAAAAGGAGGCCCATGCACAACGTAGAGGAGGGTCCGATCATTCGCTACTCTCGCGAGGCTCGAACCCTTGGCAACTCTAGCGCCTGGGATTCAGCTGGTTCCACACACCACTCCACCACTCGCTCGCATTCTTGAGCAAAATCCAATACAACACAAAGCAGCAGTAGGGTTTTACGCGACCATCGCGGCCCGAAGCTGGGTAAAAATCCCCTCGCCCGCGCGCATCGCCTCGATCTGCTCTCCGTGCGCCCTCCGCCCTCGTACCGAACACACGAAGGGGCCGTCCCCGGCGGCCCCATAGGTGTCGTCCACCCATCGGCCACGACAAAGTATTATTGTCTTTATGTCAAATGATAAACTATTGCTTTGAATCACCCGAGTCTTAATATTCATGACATGATTAGATTATATGATCAAGATTATGCTAGATTGCATTCAACATCAGAAATTAACTTTTTATCATTTACCTACTCGAGGACGAGTAGGAATTAATCTTGGGTATGTCGATACATCTCAGTCGTATCTATAATTTCTTACTGTTTCATGCCAATATTCTACAACTTCCATATACTTTTGGAAACTTTTTATACTATTTTTGGGAACACATTGGTCCAGTGCCCAGTGCCAGTTCTTGTTAGTTGCATGTTTTTCGTTTTGCATAAAATCCATAAGAAACGGAGTCCAAACATGATAAAAACTTACGAACATTTTTTTTGCAATATATGTGATTTTTGGGAAAAAGAATCAACGCGAGACAATGCCTGAGGGGACCACAAGGCAGGGGGCGTGGCCTAAGGGGTAGGGCGCGCCCTGGGCCCTTGTGACCGCCCCGTAAGGCAGTTGGTGCCCTTCTTTGGTCGCAAGAAAACTAATATCCGGATAAAAATCATGTTAAAATTTCAGCCCAATCGTAGTTAAGGATCTACGCGAATTTAAGAAACACTGAAAGGCCACAATCTGGGAGTGCAGAAACAGAGAGAGAGAGAGAGAGAGAGAGAGAGAGAGAGAGATCCAATCTCGGAGGGGCTCTTGCCCCTCCGCCGCCATAGAGGCCATGGACCAGAGGGTAAACCCTTCTCCCATCTAGGAAGGAGGTCAAGGAAGAAGAAGGAGGAAGGGGCTCTCTCCCCCTCTCTCCTAGTGGCACCGGAGCGCCGCCGGGACCATCATCGTGACGATGATCTACACCAACCACTTCGCCGCCGTCATCACCAACTCTCTCCCCCTCTATGCAGCGGTGTAGCACATCTTCTACCCTCTCTAATCTCTACTTGAACATAGTGCTCGACGCCATATATTATTTCCCCATTATGTATGGCTATCCTATGATGTTTGAGTAAATCCGTTTTGTCCTAAGGGTTAATTGATGATCGTGATTGGTTTGAGTTGCATGTTTTATTATTAGTGCTGTCCTATGGTGCTCTCCATGTCGCGCAAGCGTGAGGGATCTCCGCTGTAGAGTTTTCAATATGTTCATGGTTTGCTTATTTTCTACATTGTGTGAGTGATAGAAACACAAACACGGATAAGTGGGTTATGGCGTATGGGAATAAAGAGAACTTGATACTTTAATGCTATGGTTGGGTCTTACCTTAATGATCTTTAGTAGTTACGAATGTTTGCTAGAGATCCAATCATAAGTGCATATGATCCAAAAAGAGAAAGTATGTTAGCTTATGCCTCTCCCTCATATAAAATTGCAATAATGATTACTGGTCTAGTTATCAATTGCCTAGGGACAACTAACTTTCTTGTGACAAAAAGTTCTCTACTAAAACTAACTGATACGTCTCCAACGTATCTATAATTTTTGATTGTTCCATGCTATTATATTACCGGTTTTGGATGTTTATGGGCATTACTATACACTTTTATATTATTTTTGGGACTAACCTATTAACTGGAGGCCCAGCCCAATTTGCTGTTTTTTTTGCCTATTTCAGTGTTTCGCAGAAAAGTAATATCAAACGGAGTCCAAACGGAATGAAACTTTTGCGAGAGATCTTTTTGGAACAAACGCAATCTAGGAGACTTGAAGTGGATGTAAAGAAGCAAACGAGTAAGCCACGGGGCAGGAGGGCGCGCCCTAGGGGGTAGACGCGCCCCCACCCTCGTGGGCCCCTCGTGGCTCCCATGACCGACTTCTTTCGCCTATATATATCTACATACCCTGAAAACATCCAGGAGCACCACGAAAACCTATTTCCACCACCGCAACCTTCTGTACCCGTGAGATCCCATCTTGGAGCCTTTTCCGGCGCTCCGCCGGATGGGGAATCGATCACGGAGGGCTTCTACATCAACGCCATAGCCTCTCCGATGAAGTGTGAGTAGTTTACCACAGACCTCCGGGTCCATAGTTATTTGCTAGATGGCTTCATCTCTCTCTTTGAATCTCAATACAATGTTCTCCTCGATTTTCTTAGAGATCTATTCAATGTAATTCTTTTTGCGGTGTGTTTGTCGAGATCCAATGAATTGTGGGTTTATGATCAAGTTTATCTATGAGAAATATTTGAATCTCCTCTGAATTCTTTTATGTATGATTGGTTATATTTGCAAGTCTCTTCGGTTATCAGTTTGGTTTGGCCTACTAGATTGATCTTTCTTGCAATGGGAGAAGTGCTTAGCTTTGGGTTCAATCCTGCGGTATCCTTTCCCAAAGGATGTTAGGGCAGCAAGGCACGTATTGTATTGTTGCCATCGAGGATAAAAAGATGGGGTTTATATCATATTGCTTGAGTTTATCCCTCCACATCATGTCATCTTGCCTAATGCGTTACTCTGTTCTTATGAACATAATACTCTAGATGCACGCTCGATAGCGGTCGATGTGCGGAGTAATAGTAGTAAATACAGAATTTTTTCGATCTACTTGTCGCAGACGTGATGCCTATATACATGATCATGCCTAGATATTCTCATAACTATGCACTTTTCTATCAATTGCTCGACAGTAATTTGTTCACCCACCGTCATACTTATGCTATCTTGAGAGAAGACACTAGTGAAACCTATGGCCCCCGGGTCTATTTTCCATCATAGAAGTTTCCCATCTACTTTATTTTGCAATCTTTACTTTTCAATCTATATCATAAAAATACCAAAAATATTTATCTTATTATTATCTCTATCAGATCTCAGTTTTGCAAGTGGCTGTGAAGGAATTGACAACCCCTTTATCATGTTGGTTGTGAGGTTCTTGTTTGTTTGTGTAGGTACGAGGGACTTGCGTGTAGCCTCCTACTGTATTGATACCTTGGTTCTCAAAAACTAAGGGAAATACTTACGCTACTTTGCTGCATCACCCTTTCCTCTTGAAGGGAAAACCAACACAGTTCTCAAGAGGTAGCAAGAAGGATTTTTGGCGCCGTTGCCGGGAGGTCTTCGCTCAAGTCAAGTGTAGGATCGGAAGTATGTCTAGAGGGGGGGTGATTAGACTACTTGACAACTTAAAAGTTTTGCCTTTTGATTGGAGTAGATTCTTAGCAAGTTCACAATGATAACCAAGTCAAGTATCACCCTACACATGCAATTCTAGAGTTGTGGCAGCGGAAAGTAAATTGCACGTATAGTAAATGAGAGGTGGAGAAGAGCAAACGCAAGTTGGAGACACGGAGATTTTTTTTCTCGTGGTTCCGATAGGTGGTGCTATCGTCAATCCACGTTGATGGAGACTTCAACCCACGGAGGGTAACGGCTGCGCGAGTCCACGGAGGGCTCCACCCACGAAGGGTCCACGAAGAAGCAACCTTGTCTATGCCATCATGGCTTACGCCCACGGAGGACTAGCCTTACTCGGGGTAGATCTTCACGAAGTAGGCGATCTCCTTGCCCTTACAAACTCCTTGGTTCAACTCCACATCATGACGGAGGCTCCCAAGCGACACCTAACCAATCTAGGAGGCACCACCATCCAAAAGGTAATAGATGGGGTTGGTGATGATGAACTCCTTGCTCTTGTGCTTCAAATGATAATCTCCCCAACACTCAACTCTCCTCACTGATTTGGCTGTGGTGGAAGAAAGGATTGAGTGGAAAGCAACTTGGGAAGGCTAGAAATCAAGTTTCATATGGTGGGAGTGGAGCAACTTGATCTCAACACAAGGGTAGGTAGTTTTCTTCTCGAAATGTAAGGTAGGAGTGGTAGTTCTTTCGATGGCTCTCTCCACGAATGAAGAGGAGGTGGAGGGTATTTATAGCCTCCACACAAAATCCAACCGTTACACACATTTGACCAATCTCGGTCGGACCAAAGTTGACAACTCGGTGAGACCGAAAGTTCAAATCTTAGAACGTTGGGATTTTCGTGGGACCGAAAATACAATCTCGGTTAGTCCGATTCTTCCAAAGTCTAGGGTTTGCCAATCTCGGTGGGACCGACTTTCTCATCTCGGTGACACCGATTTGAGTACGTATGTTCTGAAGCTTGGCAACACCAATTTCGGAATGACCGAGTTTGGAATCGGAAAATCCGAGATTCTTAGGGTTTGGGTATATGGCTGAGGTGGTTCATCTCGGTGTGACTGAGTTTGGAATCGGTGGGACCGAGATTACTTATGAGTTTATGTTGGAATGAAAGATTGCTGATAGTTTGAGAGATAAATCACTAAGCACTTAGAGCAACCAGATCATCATCATAACCTCACCCCCTTTTAATAGTATTGGCTTTCCTATGGACTCAATGTGATCTTGGATCACTAAACCAAAAATGGAGTCTTGAGCTTTTGCCAATGTTTTCCTTAGCATTTTGAGGGGTCCACATCATCGGTCATTGCCATACCCATATCATTGAACTTTCTGAAATATTCTCAAGAAATGATTAGTTCAATGATATATATGTTGTTATTAATTACCAAAACCACCCGGGATTAGTTGCACTTTCAATCTCCCCTTTTGGTAATTGATGACAACATATAGATCAAAGCTCGACAAATGATATAATCAATGAATAACATCGTCGCTTTGAGAAGTATGTGATAAGCAAGAGCTCCCCCTAAATTTGTGCATTATTTAAGATTTGCGTTTGAATGCAAATGCACAATCGATTAGGATCATGGGTCACTCTTCCATGTCACATACATCTTGGTGGAGCGCACAAAAATGATAAGAATGAATAACATGCACCCAATCACCAAGACATGAGTAAATGATCATACAAGATATGAATTGAATATGACAAGCATCAAGCACACATTAAGCACAGTATGATCAAGCACTCATCAAGATAGAGCAAACTCAGTATCAAACACACGAAATGTCTCAAAGAACTCAAAAGTATCTCAAGGAAAACCGCAAACGAAAGAGCAAAAACGAGCACTCTCTCTCTCGAAGCCCTATGATCTATACAATTTCTCCCCTTTGGCAACAAGTTACCAAAAGTTCGAAGGTATAGAGCTAATCGCACTCGGGACTCTGCTGGCGGCTCTGTCTGCGTCGATGGAGTGGAGATAGCTGCATCTGCAAAGCTTCTGCTGAAGTCTGTGGAGCTGGAGGATTGATATTGAGCTGGTCTTTGGAACCGATGGAGCTGTAGGAGGTGCTGATGTAGTAGCCTGGGTCTAACATCGAATAGCAAATGATCTGGGCTTTGTGGGCTTGGAGCAGGCTGCTCATAGTCATCTGGACCATATCACCTTCCATCTCTCTCATGAGCTCTGCCTTTTCCTCTTAGCTTCCTCGATGTCCGCCTCAAGCTTGTTGACGGTGACTGCACTTCATCGACTTGATGTCCGAGCATGGAACTTATCTTCAACTATCCTCTCAAGGCTCTCCGAGATCGCACTATGCTGGCCAAAGCGTAGCTCAATTCTCCGAGTGGCTTCAAGAAGTTGTTCTGCAACGCTCTTGGGCTTTTCTGCTGCTTCCTTCTCAGCTTTAGCTTGTTTGGCAGCTTCAGACTTAGCATGTCCTTCTACAGATGTGGGAGCATCCTCACCATCACAACTTCGTTATCCTCATGTTCAGCTGCAGTGGCAAGTGGGGTCTATCCAACGGTAGGTGTCCGTGCCAAACTTGGCATTAATGAGCATCTGAATATGCGGAGCAAACCCACACGACCTCTTCTCGGTCACCGTCTTTGTCCTCTTGATAGTCTCAACTATCGTGTCCATCACCTTAAAGGTGTCTTCGATCTAGAATGTGCAGCATGTTGATAGAATACCCTCTTATCATGCGGTGGTCTCCTGACTTAGGCATCAAGGTATGCCTCAGAATGGTGTTGGTGGTTGGGAGACCTGCCTGAAGATAGTAGACTGAACCAAGCTTCCATATCTCAACATCCTTCTCATTTACCTCAGTGTACATGTTCCTCATTGACTCGTGATTTTTCTTCGGAATGCCATAGACATCAACATCATCTTCCCTTGATACTGGTGCATTCAGCAACGCTCTCCATTCTTCAACAGTTGAATGGAATATCTGCCCTTCTGTCATCCATACAATTCTGCCATCTGGATAGAAGTGTGCGGTGGCATAGAACTGCATGATCATCTCGTCATTCCAAGCAGTCAATTTCTGACCAACGAACTCTGCAATCCCACAAGCAGTGAAGCTTTCATGCACATGTGGGAAATAGTCTCTATGCTCTTCACTGTCGATGTATTCCCAATCTACATATCTGGTGTCAGCAACAATTGGCTTCTTATCCATGAGCACTGTCTCATAAAAGTCTTGTTGCTCTCTTGTGTGGAATCTTGAGTCAATCTGCTGTTCTTCTCCGGTGGCATATGGATCAACTTGCCTCCATAGCCTGAGACCTTTATCCTTCCTTTCTTTCATATTTTCAGCTCGAGGATGAGCTTCATTATGAACTGGCAATTTCTATCTGAGCTTGAGCAAAACATGAGCCTCATCATCGATCTCGCAGTGGCACATCGTCCTTCTTCTTCTCTCAAGCGGTATGTTCCTCACAGTCTTCTTTGGCTTGGCAGCAGGTTTGGCTTGGGCTGCCTTTTTGGAGCTGATTGCTTAGCTTTTGTGGGTGCTCCTGCCCTGATGGCATCTCCCATCAACTTCTGCTTCTGAGGAGGCTGAGGTGCTTCCTCATCAGAATCATCATCATCAGCTTCTTCATGAACTTTCCTCTTCCTCTTGGAAGTTTTCTTGATCTTGCTGGAGGTTTCTACTTCCATGCTGAGCTTCTTTGCAGCAGAGGATTTCGTCACTTTGCTTGTGCCTTTCTTTGACTGTTGCCCTTGATAGCTCTTGGCAACCACTTGCCTTTTTGGCTTATATGTTATCTCCTCATCTGCAACAAAATCTGAATCTTCCTCATCTGAATTCCTCTTCTTCCTGGCCCTGGTAGCAGCTGCAGGCAGTCCACTTGGAGTGCTTCTCTCTCCATCATCTGAAAAGGTGCTTTCTTCTGGACTTGTCACTGCCTCAGGAATCTCAACTGGCATCTCAGACCTGTTCTGACTGTCACTTCCATCAGACATGACTGACAACCTGTGAATAGAATAGGTATAGGCAGAATAGAAGAGTTATCACAAACTGCAGAGGATTTTGCAAAAAAGAATGAGTTCAAACTTTAGTTTTAGGTTTTCACAGAATACATGTCGGTCTCGACCGAAGTCTATAAATTCGTGAAACCAAGTGTCTAAACAGACCACATACACCACTTTCGGTTGGACCGAAATGGGTTTCGGTCTAGCCGAGAATACTAGGGTTTCACTAAATCCTCACTTCGGTCTTACCGATTTGCACAACTCGGTTTAACCGAAAAGTGCAGTGCAATGACCAGAGGCCAAATCGGTCAGTCCGAAAATGTCGAATCGGTCACACCGAGATGTGTTCGGCGGAAACCTAACCCTAAAATTTTCACTCGAATTTTGTTCTATGATCTAAACGGCTGGATAGGGAGATCTCAATCTTGGCAAGAAACTTGACAACACCTATCGTGTATTGAATCAGCGTTTGGAGCACGAGAGGGATGAAACTCACCCAATGCGGTGGAGCTTCACTACGGCGGCAACGGCGCGATGAGAAAGACCGTTGACGGCGATGGAGACCCGCGCGAGGGCGCTGAGCGATGGCGGAGACGATCCGGAGACCAAGGCGACGGCAAATAAGGGTTTGAGGCTAAGCGTTTGAAGAAGTAATCAACGCGCTCGTCCTCGAGTATATATACCTTCGGTTGTCGGTGGGACCGAAGTTTGAAAACTTCGGTGGGACCGAGATGGTTAACTGCGTGCAGTTACACACTTCGGTCACGCCGATATTTGAAACTCGGTTTCACCGAGGTGAAAACCTAGATCAATCCAAGTGATTTCGGTCTGTCCGATTTGAGTATATCGGTTTGACCGAAAGTACTTAGAAGGTTTTGGAAGTTAGGCTTTTGACGGATCGGTGGCTCCGAGTGCTCCTCACTCGGTCTGTCCGAAAAAGTCTTGTTCAAAGTTTGTGATATAAGCATGAATAGAGTTTGAGACAAGAAAGCATAGATAGCTAGGGGAGGAACTTAGGCATTCTTGTCCATCCATTTGGTCAAAAGAAAAATCCAAAAGACCAAAGCAACAAATGGATGTCCTCGAATGGATAAAATCATGCATCCAACATGCTCACACAATAAGATAGCAAATGAAATATGTGTCAAACATGCACAAACAAAACACTAACAGCTAGCACACAATTTGGCGATGACTAGGTCATCTATATATGAGTATATTGACTTAGGAGTCAAATGAGAACATTTGATCATAGGTCATACTCATCGTTTAAGCACAAGTGGGGTTACCACTTTTCCATAAAGCATTAATGTGTTCACATCATTTGAAGATGCTTTAGCTCATTTCTTTAGAGCAAAGCTCCCCCTTGATGTGAGAACCCCTTTTACAGGGTCAAACTAACCTTGGGTTGTCGTTGAAGACTTCATGTAGATGTTGAAGATGTGGATGCTCAATGTTGATGAAGATCATCAAGAGTTGGGAGCAATCCTTTGGATTCGGGCACTTTCAGTACCTACATGGGTTAGTCCCACAAGGAACAAACAAGAATATCCATGGACATAGATTGAAGTACACAATAGATGATGTCCATGAAAGCAATGATTACCTTGTCCCTCGACTTACCAACATGAGGGTTTGTGACTCCATGAACTAGTGCAAGATGTGGAAGTTGATTGCACAAGTCCTTGCCAAAATGAATGTGAGTGAAGTATATTGGCGGAGTCACCCTCAAGAACTCTCTAGTTCTTCTTCTGGGATCCACATCATCTTGATGGGAATCCTTGGTGTAGTAGTTGAGCTTGTCAAGTAGAACTTGAAGTTGCCTTGGGAACCCACTTGACCATGGCCTTGGGTGCTTCAATGAATGCATCAATCTCCTCTTGAAGCTTGTCCTTGCCTTTTAGCTTGTGGTCTTGTGGTGGAAGGTCATCTTGAGCTTGTTCCTCATTGGAAGAAGTAGGATCATACTTCTCCTTTTGAGAAATAAACTTTGGAGTGGGATATTGACCTTCTTCCCATTCAACACCCTCGGCGTTGAACTTTCGCTCAAAACCAATTCCTTGATTCTTCCGTGTCTTCCTTGTTTGTGAACAATTTCTCAAAGCTCTTGCTTCCGCAAGACTCTTGTAGACACCTTTCTCTATAATTCCTTTCAATAGACTATTTTCTTGCTCAAGTGAAACTTGGCTTGAAACATTGTTAGTGGAATCAAGAGAATTACTAGAAGTAACAACATTTGATTTAGCATGATTATTGTTACTACTAGATGAAGAATTTTTCTTATGCTTGTCATGCTTAGTTTTGATAGGTGGCAAGAAATTAGACAAGAGAAGTCGTTTGGCAAGATATGAAGAACTCTTCTTTCGAAGATCATCATTGATAGCTTTTAGAAACTCATATTCTTGCTCTAGATTGAGCTTCTCGAAGCGTAGCTTCTCATGAGATCTTAGGAGCTCTCTATGATCTTCTTGAGTTGTTTCATGAGCTAACTTAAGAGTGTTTAGTTCTTTAGTTAGACGCTCAATCTCCTTCATAGCATTGTCATTCGACTCTTCTCGACTATAAAGACTACTAGCATGTTCATCATTACTAAGCTCACTAGATTTATCATGTAATAGCTCATCTTCACCAAGCAAGTCATCCTCATCACTATCAAAGTCAATAAACTCAGGATGTGATACCTTGGGGCCTTTTGCCATGAAGCATCTTCCAATTCCCTCATTTGGTGAATCAAATATGTCATAGGAGTTGGAGTTGGAGGACACGAGAGCAAGACCGCAACACCTTCATCTTGATCAGATTCGGAGTTGGAGTGATAGCTTCTTTCGGAGTGATTGTCTGAGTCGGAGCCGAAACCCATTCACCAACATGAGCTTGATGTTTTCTTCTTGTGTAGCTCCTTGATGACTTGTCTTTCCTTTCCGAATCCTTGCTTCTCCGAGAGGATCTTCGCTCATAACGATCATCTCTACTCCTTCTCTCCTTTCGAGGCGACTCTTCTCTTGAGCTTCTTCTTCTTGGAGATTCTTCTCTTCTCTTGTGGGGAGTCGAACACTCATTTGAGTAGTGTCCGGTCTTCCACAATTGTAGCATTTCGATCACGACTAGAAGATCTCTTTTCATCATATGATCTAGACTTTGAGCTTCTTTCCTTGCTTCTACTCTTGTAGAATTTGTTGAAGTTCTTCACCATTAGGCTTATCTCTTCATTGGAAACTAGCTTGTCACTTGAGGATGTGGGAGCTTCAACTGCAGCTTTGTAAGCACCACTTGACTTGTTGTGAAGCTCTTCCTTATCTTTAAGTGTCATCTCATGAGCAACAATCCTTCCAATGACTTCGTAGGCTTGAGATCTTTGTAGTTTGGCATCATTTGGATCAAAGTGCACACGGTGTCATACTTTCCATCCAAAGCTCTGAGAATCTTCTTGATGATGAATCGGTCGGTCATTTCTTCACTTCCTAAGCCTGCCATCTCATTTGTGATGAGAGCAAGCCTAGAATACATTTCAGCGACTCCTTCACCTTCCTTCATCTTGAACTTGTCAAGTCGACCTTGAAGAACATCTAGCTTTGATTCCTTCACGGACTCGGTACCTTCGTGCATTTCGACCAAAGTATCCCAAATCTCTTTTGCATTCTCAAGACGGCTGATCTTGTTGAACTCCTCGGGACACAAAGCATTGAAGAGAATGTCACAAGCTTGAGCATTGTTTTGTAACATCCGCAACTCATCCGCAGTAGCTTCGCGATCCGGAACTTTTCCTTCTTCGAAGAACTCACCTTGCAAGCCAACACAAATAATGCCCCATGCGGCAGGGTTATGTCCAAGAATATGCATTTTCATTTTATGCTTCCAACTAGCAAAGTTTGAACCATCAAAGTAAGGACCTCTACGAAAATTACCCTCACTAGACGCCATACTCTCCTAGGTTGTGAAACCAAGCTTATGGAGTCCAATGCAATGGAAACCAATCCAATGGAGACCAAAGCTCTGATACCACTTGTAGGATCGGAAGTATGTCTAGAGGGGGGGTGATTAGACTACTTGACAACTTAAAAGTTTTGCCTTTTGATTGGAGTAGATTCTTAGCAAGTTCACAATGATAACCAAGTCAAGTATCACCCTACACATGCAATTCTAGAGTTGTGGCAGCGGAAAGTAAATTGCACGTATAGTAAATGAGAGGTGGAGAAGAGCAAACGCAAGTTGGAGACACGGAGATTTTTTCTCGTGGTTCCGATAGGTGGTGCTATCGTCAATCCACGTTGATGGAGACTTCAACCCACGGAGGGTAACGGCTGCACGAGTCCACGGAGGGCTCCACCCACGAAGGGTCCACGAAGAAGCAACCTTGTCTATGCCATCATGGCTTACGCCCACGGAGGACTAGCCTTACTCGGGGTAGATCTTCACAAGTAGGCGATCTCCTTGCCCTTACAAACTCCTTGGTTCAACTCCACATCATGACGGAGGCTCCCAAGCGACACCTAACCAATCTAGGAGGCACCACCTCCAAAAGGTAATAGATGGGGTTGGTGATGATGAACTCCTTGCTCTTGTGCTTCAAATGATAATCTCCCCAACACTCAACTCTCCTCACTGATTTGGCTGTGGTGGAAGAAAGGATTGAGTGGAAAGCAACTTGGGAAGGCTAGAAATCAAGTTTCATATGGTGGGAGTGGAGCAACTTGATCTCAACACAAGGGTAGGTAGTTTTCTTCTCGAAATGTAAGGTAGGAGTGGTAGTTCTTTCGATGGCTCTCTCCACGAATGAAGAGGAGGTGGAGGGTATTTATAGCCTCCACACAAAATCCAACTGCTACACACATTTGACCAATCTCGGTCGGACCGAAGTTGACAACTCGGTGAGACCGAAAGTTCAAATCTTGTGAACGTTGGGATTTTCGTGGGACCGAAAATACAATCTCGGTTAGTCCGATTCTTCCAAAGTCTAGGGTTTGCCAATCTCGGTGGGACCGACTTTCTCATCTCGGTGACACCGATTTGAGTCTGTAGGTTCTGAAGCTTGGCAACACCAATTTCGAATGACCGAGTTTGGAATCGGAAAATCCGAGATTCTTAGGGTTTGGGTATATGGCTGAGGTGGTTCATCTCGGTGTGACTGAGTTTGGAATCGGTGGGACCGAGATTACTTATGAGTTTATGTTGGAATGAAAGATTGCTGATAGTTTGAGAGATAAATCACTAAGCACTTAGAGCAACCAGATCATCATCATAACCTCACCCCCTTTTAATAGTATTGGCTTTCCTATGGACTCAATGTGATCTTGGATCACTAAACCAAAAAATGGAGTCTTGAGCTTTTGCCATTGTTTTCCTTAGCATTTTGAGGGGTCCACATCATCAGTCATTGCCATACCCATATCACTGAACTTTCTGAAATATTCTCAAGAAATGATTATTTCAATGATATATATGTTGTTATTAATTACCAAAACCACCCGGGGATTAGTTGCACTTTCATCAAGACATACCAAGTACCCATCACAAACTCTTCTCCCTCGCATTACATTATTTGCCATTTGCCTCTCGTTTTCCTCTCCCCCACTTCACCCTTCCATTTTATTCGCCCTCTCTTTTTCGCTTGTCCTTTGTGTGCTTGTGTGTTGGATTGCTTGTCACGATGGCTCAAGATAATACTAAATTGTGTGACTTTTCCAATACCAACAATAATGATTTCCTTAGCACTCCGATTGCTCCTCTTACCGATGCTGAATCTTGTGAAATTAATGCTGCCTTCTTGAATCTTGTCATGAAAGATCAATTCTCTGGCCATCCAAGTGAAGATGCCACTACTCATCTAAACAACTTTGTTGATTAGTGTGATATGCAAAATAAGAAAGACATGGATAATGATATTGTTAAATTGAAGTTATTTCCGTTTTCACATAGAGATCGTGCTAAAATTTGGTTTTCGTCTTTGCCTAAAAATAGTATTGATTCTTGGAATAAGTGCAAAGATGCTTTTATCTCTAAGTATTTTCCTCCCGCTAAGATCATCTCTCTTAGAAACGATATTATGAATTTAAGCAACTTGATCATGAACATGTTGCACAATCTTGGGAGAGGATGAAATTAATGATTCGCAATTGCCCTACACATGGATTAAATTATGGATGATCATACAAATTTTTTATGCTGGATTGAATTTTGCTTCTAGAAATCTTCTAGATTCGGCCGCGGGTGGCACTTTTAGGGAAATCACTTTAGGAGAAGCTACTAAACTCGTAGATAATATTATGGTTAATTATTCTCAATGGCACACCAAAAGATTTACTAGTAAAAAAGTTCATGCGATAGAAGAGATTAATGTTTTGACTGGAAAGATGGATGAACTTATGACATTGTTTGCTAAAAAGAGTGCTCCTATTGATCCTAATGATATGCCTTTGTCTACTTTGATTGAGAATAATAATGAATCTTTGAATGTGAATTTTGTTGGTAGGAAAATTTTTGGTAACAACGCGTATAGAGAAAACTTTAATCCTAGGTCGTTTCCTAGTAATTCCTCTAATAATTATGGTAATTCCTACAACAACTCTTATGGAAATTTTAGTAAGATGCCCTCTGATTTGGAGAATAGTGTTAAAGAATTTATGATCTCTCAAAAGAATTTCAATGCTTTGCTTGAAGAAAATTTTCCTAAGATTGATGAGTTGGCTAGGAACGTGGATAGAATTTCTCTGGTTGATTCTTTGAAACTTAGATCTATTCCACCTAAGCATGATATCAATGAGTCTCTCAAATCCATGATAATTTCCATTGATGAGTGCAAAGAAAGAACCGCTAGGATGCGTGCTAAGAAAGATTGCTTTGTAAGAGCGTGTTCTTCTAGTTTCTATGATAATAATGATGAAGATCTAAAAGTTATTGATGTGTCTCCTATTAAATCTTTGTTTTGTAATATTAATCTTGATAATGATGGGACAGGACATGAGTCAACTTTAGGTAAAAGGCGTCCCAATGGTTCGGAGTTTTTAGATCTTGACGCTAAATTTGGTAAAAGTGGGATTGGAGAGGTCAAAACTTTACATAGCAATGAACCCACTATTCTGGATTTCAAGGAATTTAATTATGATAATTGTTCTTTAATAGACTGTATCTCCTTGTTGCAATTCTTGTTGAATTCTCCACATGCTTGTAGTCAAAATAAAGCTTTTACTAAACATATCGTTGATGCTTTGATGCAATCTTATGAAAAAAACTTGAATTGGAAGTTTCTATCCCTAGAAAACTTTATGATGAGTTGGAACCTACTATTAAAATTAAAATTAAAGATCATGAATGCTATTATTTGTGTGATTTGGGTGCTATTGTTTCCACGATTACAAAAACTTTATGTGATGTGCTAGGTTTCCATGAATTTGATGATTGCTCTTTAAACTTGCACCTTGTGGATTCCACTATTAAGAAACCTATAGGAAGGATTAATGATGTTCTTATTGTTGCAAATAGGAATTATGTGCCCATAAATTTCATCGTTCTTGATATAGATTGCAATTTTTCATGTGCTATTATTCTTGGTAGACCTTTCCTTAGAACGATTGGTGCAATTATTGATATGAAGGAAGGAAATATTAGATTCCAATTTCCATTAAGGAAAGGCATGGTACACTTTCCTAGGAAGAAAATCAAAGTACCTTATGAATCTATTATGAGAGCCACTTATGAATTGAATACCAAAGATGGAAATACGTAGATCTTTTCTCGCTTTTATGCCTAGCTAGGGGCGTGAAACAATAGCGCTTGTTGGGAAGCAACCCAATTTTGTTTTTGTTCTTTACATTTTGCTCCTGTTTAGTATTAAATAATTCATCTAGCTTCTGTTTAGATGTGGTTTTATGTTTTAATTAGTGTTTGTGCCAAGTAGAACCTATAGGATCATCTTGGGTGATAGTTAATTTGATCTTGCTGAAAAACAGAAACTTTTGCGCGCATGAGAATAATTTTAATAAATCACAGAAACGTGCGTTTTAGTTGAATCATTTTGAAGTACATTAATAGATAAAGTTCCTAGGACTTACTATTTGGGTAGGATTTTTAGAGTTCCGGAAGTATTCGAAAGTTACAGATTACTCAGGCTGTTCTGTTTTTGACAGATTCTGTTTTTCGTGTGTTGTTTGCTTATTTTGGTGAATCTAGGCTAGTATCGGGGGGTATGAACCATAGAGAAGTTGGAATACAGTAGGTTTAACACCAATATAAATAAATAATGAGTTCATTACAGTACCTTAAAGTGGTGGTTTGCTTTCTTGCACTAACGGAGCTTATGAGATTTTCTGTTGAGTTTTGTGTTGTGAAGTTTTCAAGTTTTGGGTAAAGATTTGATGGACTATGGAATAAGGAGTGGCAAGAGCCTAAGCTTGGGGATGCCCAAGGCACCCCAAGGTAAATTCAAGCACAAGCAAAAGCCTACGCTTGGGGATGCCCCGGAAGGCATCCCCTCTTTCGTCTTCGTCTATCGGTAACTTTACTTGGAGCTATATTTTTATTCACCACATGATATGTGTTTTGCTTGGAGCGTCTTGTATGATATGAGTCTTTTCTTTTTAGTTTACCACAATCATCCTTGCTGTACACACCTTTTGGGAGAGACACACATGAATCGGAATTTATTAGAATACTATATGTGCTTCACTTATATCTTTTGAGCTAGACAGTTTTGCTCTAGTGCTTCACTTATATCTTTTAGAGCACGTAGGTGGTTTTATTTTGTAGAAATTATTGATCTCTCATGCTTCACTTATATTATTTTGAGAGTCTTTTAGAACAGAATGGTATTTTTTTGGTTATAAAATTGGTCCTAATATGATGGACATCCAAGTTGGGTATAATAAAAACTATCATAGAAAGTGCATTGAATACTATGAGAAATTTGATGCTTGATAATTGTTTTGAGATATAAAGGTGGTAATGTTAGAGTCATACTAGTTGGGTAATTATGAAATTTTGAAATACTTGTGTTAAAGTTGGGAAGTCCCGTAGCATGCACGTATGGTAAAAGTTGTGTGACAAATTTGTAGCATGGGGTGCTCTTTTGATTGCCTTCCTTATGAGTGGCAGTAGGGATCACGCGATGGTTAACTCCTACCAACCCTTCCCCTAGGAGCATGCATAGTAGTACTTTGCTTCGAGGGCTAATAAAATTTTGCAATAAGTATATGAGTTCTTTATGACTATGTGTCCATGAATTATACGCACTCTTACCCTTCCATCATTGCTAGCCTCTACGGTACCGTGCATTGCCCTTTCTCACCTAGAGAGTTGGTGCAAACTTCGCCGGTGCATCTAAACCTCGTGATACGATACGCTCTATCACACATAAACCTCCTTTTATCTTCCTCAAAACAGCCACCATACCTACCTATTATGGCATTTCCATAGCCATTCGAGATATATTGCCATGCAACTTTCCACCGTTCCGTTTATTATGACATGCTGCATCATTGTCATATTGCTTTTGCATGATCATGTAGTTGACATCATATTTGTGGCAAGGCCACCTTTATAATTCTTTCGTACATGTCACTCTTGATTCATCGCATATCCGGTACACCGCCGGAGGCATTCACATAGAGTCATATTTTGTTCTAAGTATTGAGTTGTAATTCTTGAGTTGTAAATAAAGAAAAGTGTAATGATCTTCATTATTAGACAATTGTCCCAAGTGAGGAAAGGATGATGGAGACTATGATTCCCCCACAATTCGGGATGGGACTCCGGACTTAATGAAAAATAAAAGAGGCCAAAGAAGCCCAAAAAAAGAGGCCAAAGAATCCCACCAAAATAAAAAAATGAGAGAAAAAGAGAGAAGGGACAATGTTACTATCCTTTTTCCAATCTTGTGCTTAAAAGTAGCACCATGATCTTCACGATAGAGAGTCTCCTATGTTGTCACTTTCATATACTAGTGGGAATTTTTCATTATAGAACTTGGCTTGTATATTACAATGATGGGCTTCCTCGAAATGCCCTAGGTATTCGTGAGCAAGCAAGTTGGATGCACACCCACTTAGTATCTTTTGTTGAGCTTTCTGACATTTATAGATCTAGTGCATCTGTTGCATGGCAATCCCTACTCCTCATGTTGACATCAATTGATGGGCATCTCCATAGCCCGCTGATTAGCCTCGTCAATGTGAGACTTTCTCCTTTTTGTCTTCTCCACACAACCTCCATCATCATATTCTATTCCACCCATAGTGCTATATCCATGGCTTATGCTCATGTATTGTGTAAGAGTTAAAAAAACTGAAGCGCGTTAAAAAGTATGAACCAATTGCTTGGCTGAAACCGGGGTTGTGCATGATGGGAGTATTTTGTGTGACGAAAATGAAGCATAGCCAAACTATATGATTTTGTAGGGATAAGCTTTCTTTGGCTATGTTATTTTGATAAGACATGATTACTTGTTAGTATGCTTGATGTATTACTATTTTATGTCAATATGAACTTTTATCTTGAATCATTTGGATCTGAACATTCATGCCACAATAAAGAAAATTACATTGAGAAATATGCTAAGTAGCATTCCACATCAAAAATTCTGTTTTTATCATTTATCTACTCTAGGACGAGCAGGAATTAAGCTAGGGGATGCTTGATACGTATCCAACATATCTATAATTTTTGATTGTTCCATCCTATTATATTACCCGTTTTGGATGTTTATGGGCTTTAGTATACACTTTTATATCATTTTTGGGACTAACCTATTAACCGGAAGCCCAGCCCAAATTGTTTTTTTGCCTATTTCAGTGTTTGTCAGAAAAGGAATATCAAACGGAGTCCAAATGGAATGAAACCTTCAGGAGAGATCTTTTTGGAACAAACGCAATCAAGGAGACATGGAGTGGACGTCAAGAAGGAAACGAGGAAGCCACGAGGAAGGAGGGCGCGCCCCCACCCTCGTAGGCCCTCGTGGCTCCCCTGACCGACTTCTTTCGCTTATATATATCTACATACCCTGAAAACATTCAGGAGCACCAGGAACCCTATTTCCACCACCACAACCTTCTATACCCGTGAGATCCCATCTTGGAGCCTTTCCGGCACTCCGCTGGAGGGTGAATCAATCACGGAGGGCTTCTACATCAACACCATAGCCTCTCCGATGAAGTGTGAGTAGTTTACCACAGACCTTCGGGTCCATAGTAATTAGCTAAATGGCTTCTTCTCTCTCTCTTTGAATCTCAATACATTGTTCTCCTTGATCTTCTTGGAGATCTAGTCGATGTAATTCTTTTTGCGGTGTGTTTGTCGAGATCCAATGAATTGTGGGTTTATGATCAAGTTTATCTATGAGAATTATTTAAATCTCCTATGAATTCTTTTATGTATGATTGGTTATCCTTGCAAGTCTCTTCAAATTATCAGTTTGGTTTGGCCTACTAGATTGATCTTTCTTGCAATGGAGAAGTGCATAGCTTTGGGTTCAATCTTGCGGTGTCCTTTCCCAGTGACAGTAGGGGCAGCAAGGCATGTATTGTATTGTTGCCATCAAGGATAAAAAGATGGGGTTTATATCATATTGATTGAGTTTATCCCTCTACATCATGTCATCTTGCCTAATGCGTTACTCTATTCTTATGAACTTAATACTCTAGATGCATGCTGGATAGCGGTCGATGTGTGGAGTAATAGCAGTAGATGCAGAATCGTTTCGATCTACTAGTCGCGGACGTGATGCCTATATACATGATCATGCCTAGATATTCTCATAACTATGCACTTTTCTATCAATTGCTCGACAGTAATTTGTTCACCCACCGTAATACTTATGCTATCTTGAGTGAAGCCACTAGTGAAACCTATGGCCCCGGGGTCTATTTTCCGTCATATAAGTTTCCGATCTACTTTATTTTGCAACCTTTACTTTTCAATCTATATCATAAAAATACCAAAAATATTTATCTTATTATTATCTCTATCAGATCTGACTTTTGCAAGTGGCCGCGAAGGGATTGACAACCCCTTTATCGTGTTGGTTGCGAGGTTCTTGTTTGTTTGTGTTGGTAGGAGGAAATTTCGTGTAGCCTCCTACTGGATTGATACCTTGGTTCTCAAAAACTGAGGGAAATACTTACGCTACTTTGCTGGATCACCCTTTCCTCCTCAAGGGAAAACCAATGCAGTGCTCAAGAGGTAGCACTAACTTAGTTGTTTCTTTATCTAAGCAGCCCCTAGTTTTTATTTAGGTACTCTTTATTATCTTGCAAACCTATCTAACAACACCTACAAAGTACTTTTAGTTTCATACTTTTTCTAGGTAAAGCGAACATCAAGCGTGCGTAGAGTTGTATTGGTGGTCGATAGAACTTGAGGGAATATTTATTCTAGCTTTAGCTCCTTGTTGGGTTCGAAACTCTTATTTATCGAGAAAGGCTACAACTGATACCTATACTTGTGGGTTATCATCCGTGGAGGAGGGAAGGGGCTCGCCGGACGACCCTAGGTGAGGGCGATGAAGTCGACGCACATGCGTGCATTGTTGTGCGGCCTGGCAAAGGGGTGAGGTTGGCGATCCACTTGGGGTGGGGAGCTTCATGAGCGATTCCTGCATCCTGGAATTTGTTCACTTCCTGGGTGACGACTTCCCGCTTCTTGGGCGCCTGATGTCATTCCTTATCCTTGACGGTCCGCGCGCTTTGGCATGCGGCTGAGTGGTGCTCGATCACCTCCCTCAGTAGACCGGGCATGCCTGATGCTGTCCAAGACAATGCATCAAGGCTTGCCCGGAGGAAGGGGACGAGCACGCCTTCCTATTTGGGGGAGGGTCCATCCTGACGGTGAGGGAGGCGCCTGCTCCACCCCCACCCAGTGATGCCTTCTTGGACTCGTCCCACTCCTGAGAGCGCGGGGACTTATTATTCACGGGCGCCTCCTCGGCAGGCCCAAGCATGTCCTCATCGGCCGGGTACACGGTGGAGGCAGTCTTGTAGGCGGGCTCGAGGGTGTGTGTCGCATCCTTCTCGTCGCAGCGGACGAGGAGGGTACCATTGCAGACGGACATCTGGACGAGGCCGTAGGCATGGTGAGTCATGGCCACGAACTTGGAGAGCGCCTGGTAGCCCAAGATGGCGTTGTAGGGCAGGCCGATGTGAGCCACATCAAAGACAACGAAATTCGTACAGTAGTTCTTGCGGGTGCCAAAGGTGACAGGGAGGCATATCTGCCCCAAGGACAGAGAGGAGCCATTGGTGATGCCCAAGAAGGGCCCATATGGCGCTCAAAGTGTCTCGAAGGTCTCCACAGAGAGCACATTGAGGCTAGTGTCGCCATCGATGAGAGTCTTGGTGATGGCCACACCGCCGATAGTAGGAGTACATAACAGAGGGACAGCTTCCCTGACCCTAGTGGACTTGGGGTGATCGCTGGCATCGAAGGCGACGGGAACTCAGACCACTTGAGGAGGCCAGCGGACCCGGGCGCCGGGAGGGCTGCATTTACTTCCCGCGAGAAGCGCTTGAGGTGGTGGTTGGACGGAGGGGCCTGAGCTCATCCCTGGATACAAGCCAGCCCACAGGACCCCTAGGAGCCCCTACTAGTGACAACGCCCTTGGTCAGAGCCGCGCGGCTCCAGCGCTCCCCTACGACAATGGCGCGGCGGCCGCCTACGCCGTCCAGCACGGATGAGCCGTGGGAAAACTCCGAGGCTCACACATCGTGGCCCGGAGGAGGAGGAGGAGGAGGGGGGGTGAGAAGTGGTGCGTTCGGGTCGCTCGGCGCACCGTGGAGATGCTGGCAAGGAGTGAGGTGGCGCATTGCCGCTGCAAGCGGCCGAGACAAGCTGCGTGATGCGTTTGAGCCAGACGTTGTGACCGTCCTTGGCGGGGAGACAACATAAGAGCCCCTGCGCCATGAACAGCGTGATGTGCAGAGCGGGAGGGCCGCAGCCCATGGGTGAGGACGCGGTGAAGGAGCGGCCACGCTCCTGCTCACTCGTCGATAGGCGGATGGAGGAGCCCACCCACTCCCCAATGGGCTCGGTGGCGGCGCAAGGGCGCCACCCAGGGGCGCCTAGGGCGGTGGGTGCTGCGTGGACCATGGCGGCAGCTTGGCGTGTGGCGTGTTCCCAGTGAGCGGCGACATCGTTCATGTCGATATTGACGTCGAGGTCGAAGGTGCGAAGACGGCAAGACCCACTACCGTACCCGGCGCGCCAAATATCGGAGTCTAGGATTTGCGTTCAAGAAACTTCTCCAACAACTAAGGTTCGAACTCTTGGTGAGCTTTGCTTGGTGACATAAGATGCGACGGCAACTACGGAGGGACCGTGACGGGCACTCTGGCTCTCACCGGACACGAAGGGGATGCGCGAGCTACCTAGGTTTGGGCCACCTTTGCGGTGTAAATATCCTACTCCTGCCTGCGTTGGCTTGCTCTGTAATGGAGAGCTTGTGGCGCGAGGTACACGAGGTGTGGGGAAGAGTGGCTCGGTCCCCTTGCATGGAAGCGGCCCTACCCCTTTTGTAGTGCCTTGGTCCTCTTCCCTGAAAATATGAGCAGGAAAGGTGGGCCACAGGGCGGCAATTCAAAGGGGGATAGATGCCCAGGCTTATCCTAACTAAAGGCGGTCTCCGCCTGATAAAGTAGTCTTCCTAAAATGTTGGTGGGCTCGACGATGATCTCCGTCCTAGCGCACCAATCAGTCTTGATCTCCTTGCACCGAAGTGGAATGCTTTGGGACCTGCTTTGGAGGAGGCAAACACCACTGCTTCCTTATCACCAGAATGTAAACGGGCCTTGGTCATGCCCCGCCATCCTTATCCTGACAGGGGGATGTCATCCATGTGTTAGGCGTGGAGCCCTGCAGCTGGCGTCGTACGACCCGCTTCATGAGAGGGTCTTGCGAGGCAACCTGACACTTGGCGGCCTCGGCAAGGCTTGGCCTAGCGTCGAGCGGCCTTGCGACGCTCGCCCCTCGTGAGGCACTCCGAGAGGTAGGCCATCCTTCCTGAGCCAGCCTAAGCAGCATCCTTTGGGCCAGAGGCAGACGGGCCGCAGTACCCCAGTTACCACTGGGCAGACATATTTTATTCATCATGCATTTCATAAACTCCTAGCTAAATATGATGTCAACCACATAATTTCATCACCTTATCATTCCGAGTATAGTGGTCAAGTTGAATTGAGAAATAGAGAAATAAAGTTATTTTTGCAAAAGACTGTTAATAGATCAAGAAAGAATTAGCGTAAGAAACTTGATGATGCATTATGGGCTTATAGAACTGCTTATAAAAACCCTATGGGCATGTCTCCATATAAAATAGTCTATGGAAAATCATGACATTTACCTCTTGAGTTAGAAGATAAGGCTTATTGGGAAATTAGCGAACTCAACTATGTATTTAAAATTGCCGGTGAAAAGAGGTTATTTGATATTTATATCTCTACAGGAATGGAGGACACAAGCTTATGAAAATGCCAAGTTGTTTAAATAAAAAGTTTAAAAAAGGCATGATAAATTAATCCAAAAATCGGAATTTAAAGTAGGTGATCAAGTTTTCCTGTACAACTCTCATTTTAGATTCTTTGTATGAAAACTTCTCTCTAAATGGGAAGGACCATACATTGTTGAAGAAGTTTGTCGCTTGGGAGTTATGAAGATTAACAATGTCAAGGGCACACATCCGAGAGTGGTTAATGGGAAAAGAATTAAACATTATATCTCAGGTACGCCCATAATATTGAGACTAATATTATTCTAACAATGACACCGGAGGAGCACATAAAAGGTATCTTCCAAAATGCTCCAGAAACCTGAAAAGAAGTAGGTTCGTGCTACGGTAAGTAAACCAACTCCAATAGTTCCGTAAAAGTACATTTGTTCGTTTCCGAATATACAGAATACTAGGAAAACAATAACAAATCAAGGAAGTGCGTGAGGGAGCGACAAGTTCGGGGGGGGGGGGGGCGCCGTGCGAGCCTGTGACTCCCCTCTGTACTTTCTCGACTATATTTTCTCTGAGATTACTTGTCCTGCACAGGAAAAATTCATTATATATACTCCTTTCTATTTTGACCACTGTAACACAAGTTTTCCCTTTGTTCTTGTTTTGAGCTATTCTCTGACAGATCTATATCACCATGGCGCCTCAAAGTTCGTCCAAGGACAAGTTCTACGAGAATGTCATGAACCCCTACCTTCAGGACGTGGTGAAACACCCTCAATTCATTGAGATGCGTGATACATCTCAAACGTATCTATAATTTTTTATTGTTCCATGCTATTATAGTATCAATCAAGGATGTATTATATGCTATTTTATATTGTTTTTGTGAATAACCTATTAACCTAGTGCCCAGTGCTACTTGCAGTTTTTGCTTGTCGTGTCTTTTGAGAAAATCAATATCAAATGAAGTCCAAATGGAGAAAAATCTTTGCATTAATTTTTCTGGACAAAAAGGGTTCCACGAAGGTTCGGGAGAAGACCATACGAGTAACGAGGAAGCGAGAAGCTCGTAGCGCATGCCCTAGGGGGCGCCTCCTGAGCTTGTGGCCCCCTTGTGGCACCTGTTAACCTAATTATGCCTCTATAAATTCCCAATCTACCAGAGAGCCACCAGAAACACCTTTTCCACCGATGCAAGCTTCTGTTCTTCTGTGATCCCATGTAAAGGCCTTTTTTGGTACTCTATCGGAGGGGGAATCAATTAAGGAGGGTTTCTACATCATCCTTGCTACCTTCCGATGATGGATGAGTAGTTCACTATAGACCTACGGGTCCATAGTTAGTAACTACATGGCTTCTTCTCTCTCTTTGATCTTCAATATAATGTTCTAATTGATGTTATTGGAGTTCTATCCGATGTAATCTTCTTTTGTGGTGTGTTTGTTGCGATCAAATGAATTGTGGGTTTACGATCTGAATATTCTAGAGAAGTAATTGAGTCTTTTCTGAACTTTATTATGCATGATTGTCATAGCTTTGTATTTCTATTCAATCTATATATTTGGTTTGGCCAACTAGATTTATTTATCTTCAGTGGGAGAGGTGATTTGTGATGGGTTCAATCTTGCGGTGCTCTATCCAAGTGACAAAAAGGGACAAGACGTAAATGTATTGTTTCCATTAAGGGTAAAATGATGGACTTTATTCATATTGTTGAGTTACTCTGTCGACATCATGTCATCTTGCTTAAGACATTACTCTGTTTTTATTAACTTAATACCATGGATGCATACTGGAGAGCGGTCAATGGGTGGAGTTATAGTAGTAGATGCAGGCAGGAGTCGGTCTACTTGTCTCGGACGTGATGCCTATATACATGATCATTGCCTTGAATATCGTCATAAGTATGCGCTTTTCTGTCAATTGCCCAACAGTAATTTGTTCACCCACGTATGCTATGTGTTCGAGAGAGAAGCCTATATAAAAAACTATGGCCCCTGGGTCTAATTTTATCGTATATATATATACATACATATATACATATATATATATAATCCAAAAATATCCTTGCTGCAATTTTATTCTTTTTATTTTGTTTTGCAATTTATCTGTCTACCTCCACAAGATTTAATCCTTGCAAGTAACGAGTTCAAGGAGATTGACCACCCTCTTGCCCGTGTGATGCGGATCATCCTATGACCATCCGCATGTACACTATGACTACTCCCCAAGCCACATGTGGACATACGATGAGAACTCAAGCATACGCCATTGGACACAAGGTGAACCCGCTCCTAAATGCTTCCCCTTTTCATTGTGCGAGACATGGTTGCTACCTCATGCAAAGACACTACATGTCCTTAGGTACCAAGAAGACCCTCTCGGAGATGCTCGGGATCATGGACAAGTCCTCAAGTACATGGATGAACGAGCACAATGGAAGGAACCGGAGAAGGTTCCCAGGCCCCGGACATCCGGCCCTGGCCCGGACATCCGACCTCTGAAAATGTCAACAACAACAGCAGCCCAACAGCCAAAGTGCTACGGGCCTAGGACATTCGGCCTATGCCTGGACATCTGGCCTGACCCCTATCCGGCCTCCTTCACGCAACGTAACCAAGGCCGGCCCGGACATCCGGCCCGTCTGTTGAAATATGCCATAGAGGCAATAATAAAGTGGTTATTATTATATTTCTGTGTTCATGATAATTGTCTATTATTCATGTTATAACTATGTTATCCGGAAATCGTAATACACGTGTGAATACATAGACCACAACAAGTCCCTAGTGAGCTTCTAGTTGACTAGCTCGTTGATCAACAGATAGTCATGGTTTCTTGACAATGGCCATTGGATCTCATTGATAACGGGATCACATCATTAGGAGAATGATGTGATGGACAAGACCCAATTCTAAGCATAGCTCAAAGATCGTGTAGTTCGTTTAGCTAGAGCTTTTCCAATTGTCGAGTATCATTTCCTTAGACCATGAGATTGTGCAACTCCCGGATACCGTAGGAGTGCTTTGGGTGTGCCAAACGTCACAACGTAACTGGGTGACTATAAAGGTACACTACGGGTATCTCCGAAAGTGTCTGTTGGGTTGGCACGAATCGAGACTGGGATTTGTCACTCCGTATGACGGAGAGGTATCTCTGCGCCCACTCGGTAATGCATCATCATAATGAGCTCAATGTGACCAAGTGTCTGGTCACGGGATCATGCATTATGGTAAAAGTAAAGTGACTTGCCGGTAACGAGACTAAACGAGATATTGGGATACCGACGATCGAGTCTCGGGCAAGTAACGTACCGATTGACAAAGGAAATTGAATATGGGGTTGATTGAATCCTCGACATCATGGTTCATCCGATGAGATCATCGAGGAGTATGTGGGAGCCAACATGGGTATCCAGATCCCACTGTTGGTTATTGACCGGAGAGGCGTCTAGGTCATGTCTGCATGTCTCCTGAACCCTTAGGGTCTACACACTTAAGGTTCGGTGACGCTAGGGTTGTAGAGATATTAGTATGCAGTAACCCGAAAGTTGTTCGGAGTCCTGGATGAGATCCCGGACGTCATGAGGAGTTCCGGAATGGTCCGGAGGTAAAGATTTATATATAGGAAGTCCAGTTTCGGCCACCGGGAAAGTTTCGGGGGTCACCGGTATTGTACCGGGACCACCGGAAGGGTCTCGGGGGTCCACCGGGTGGGGCCACCTATCCCGGAGGGCCCCATGGGCTGAAGTGGCATGGGGAAACAGCCCCTGGTGGGCTGGTGCGCCCCACCCAAGGGCCCAAGGCGCCTAGGGTTGGAAACCCTAGGGGCGCTGCTTCAGGGGCATGCGCCCGGTTGAAACCCTAAGGGGCGTTGCCCGGGACCGCCGCCTCTAGACGGGATCTCGAAGGGGGCATGCGCCCCCCTAGCCCCTATATATAGTGGAGGGGAGGAAGGGCAGCCACACCCGCATCTTGGCGCCTCCTTCCCCTTGCTACACCTCTCCTCCCGCAGACGCTTAAGCCTCGCGGATCCTCGCTGCATGCACCACCACGCCGTCGTGCTGCTGGATCTTCATCAACCTCTCCTTCCCCCTTGCTGGATCAAGAAGGAGGAGACGTCATGCTGATCGTACGTGTGTTGAACGCGGAGGTGCCGTCTGTTCGGCGCTAGGATCTCCGGTGATTTGGATCACGACGTGAACGACTCCCTCAACCCCGTTCTCTTGAACGCTTCCGCTCACGATCTACAAGGGTATGTAGATGCACTCCCCTCTCTCGTTGCTGGATGAACTCATAGATTGATCTTGGTGAACGTAGGAATTTTTTTATTTTATGCAACGTTCCCCAACAGTGGCATCATGAGCTAGGTCTATGCGTAGTTCTCTTTGCACGAGTAGAACACAATTTGTTGTGGGCGTAGATGTTGTCAACTTTCTTGCCACTACTAGTCTTATTTTGCTGCAGCGATATTGCGGGATGAAGCGGCCCGGACCGAACTTACACGTATGCTTACGTGAGACAGGATCCACCGACTGACATGCACTAGTTGCATAAGGTGGCTAGCGGGTGTCTGTCTCTCCCACTTTAGTTGGAGCGGATTCGATGAAAAGGGTCCTTATGAAGGGTAAATAGAAGTTGGCAAATCACGTTGTGGCTTTAACGTAGGTAAGAAAACGTTCTTGCTAGATCACCTATAGAAGCCACGTAAAAACTTGCAACAACAATTAGAGGACGTCTAACTTGTTTTTGCAGCAAATGTTTTGTGATGTGATATGGCCAAAGTTGTGATGAATGATGAATGATATATATGTGATGTATGAGATCATGTTCTTGTAATGTCGTTGAGTATGACAACCGGCAGGATCCATAGGATTTGTCTTTATTTTTTGTATGACCTGCGTGTCATTGAAGAACGCCATGTAAATTACTTTACTTTATTGCTAAACGCGTTAGCCATAGAAGTAGAAGTAGTCGTTGGCGTGACAACTTCATGAAGACATGATGATGGAGATCATGGTGTTATGCCGGTGACGAAGATGATCATGGAGCCCCGAAGATGGAGATCAAAGGAGCTATATGATATTGGTCATATCATGTCACTATTATGATTGCATGTGATGTTTATCATGTTTTTCATCTTGTTTACTTAGAACAACGGTAGTAAGTAAGATGATCCCTAATAATAATTTCAAGAAAAGTGTTCCCTTTAACTGTGCACCGTTGCGAAGGTTCGTTGTTTCGAAGCACCACGTGATGATCGGGTGTGATAGATCCTAACGTTCGAATACAACGGGTGTAAGCCAGATTTACACACGCAATACACTTAGGTTGACTTGACGAGCCTAGCATGTACAGACATGGCCTCGGAACACGGAAGACCGAAAGGTCGAGCATGAGTTGTATAGAAGATACGATCAACATGATGATGTTCACCGATGTTAACTAGTCCGTCTCACGTGATGATCGGACACGGCCTAGTTGACTCGGATCATGTTTCACTTAGATGACTAGAGGGATGTCTGTCTAAGTGGGAGTTCATTAAATAATTTGATTAGATGAACTTAATTATCATGAACTTAGTCTAAAATCTTTACAATATGTCTTGTAGATCAAATGGCCAACGCTCATGTCCACCTGAACTTCAACGCGTTCCTAGAGAAAACCAAGCTGAAAGACGATGGCAAGAACTATACGGATCGGGTCCGGAACCTGAGGATCATCCTCATAGCTGCCAAGAAAGACTATGTCCTAGAAGCACCGCTAGGTGAAGCACCAATCCCAGAGAACCAAGACATTATGAACGCTTGGCAGTCTCGTGCTGATGATTACTCCCTCGTTCAGTGCGGCATGCTTTACAGCTTAGAACCGGGGCTCCAAAAGCGTTTTGAGCAACACGGAGCATATGAGATGTCCGAGGAGCTTAAAATGGTTTTCCAAGCTCATGCCCGGGTCGAGAGATATGAAGTCTCCGACAAATTCTTCAGTTGTAAGATGGAGGAAAATAGTTCTGTCAGTGAGCACATACTCAAGATGTCTGGGTTACACAACCGCCTGACTCAGCTGGGAGTTAATCTCCCGGATGACGCGGTCATTGACAGAATCCGTCAGTCGCTTCCACCGAGCTACAAGATCTTTGTGATGAACTTCAATATGCAGCGGATGGAAAAGACCATTCCTGAGGTATATTCAATGCTGAAATCAACGGAGGTGGAGATCAAAAAGGAACATCAAGTCTTGATGGTGAATAAAACCACTAAGTTCAAGAAGGGCAAGGGTAAGAAGAACTTCAAGAAGGACGGCAAGGAAGTTGCCGCTACCGTAAGCCGCTTGCCGTGAAGAAGTCAAGCAATGGACCCAAGCACGAGATCGAGTGCTTTTATTGCAAGGGAAGTGGTCATCGGAAGCGAAACGCCCCAAGTACTTTATGCGGACAAGAAGGCCGGCAAAACCAAAGGTATATGTGATATACATGTAATTGATGTGTACCTTACGGTGCTCATAGTAGCTCACGGTATTTGATACCGTGCGGTTCCTCATATTTGTAACTCAAAGCAGGAGCTGCGGAATAAGCGGAGATCTGGCGAAGGACGAGGTGACGATGCGTCGCCGAATGGTTCCAAGGTCGATGTGATCGCCGTCGGCACGATACCTCTACATTTACCTACAGGATTAGTTTTGAACCTCAATAATTGTTATTTAGTACCAGCTTTGAGCATGAACATTGTATCAGGATCTCGTTTAATTCGAGATGGCTACTCATTTAAATCCGAGAATAATGGTTGTTCTATTTATATGAGTGATATGTTTTATGGTCATGCCCCGCTGGTGAATGGTTTATTCTTAATGAATCTCGAGCGTATTGTTACACATATTCATAGTGTGAATACCAAAAGATGTAAAGTTGATAATGATAGTCCCACATACTTGTGGCATTGCCGCCTTGGTCACATTGGTGTCAAGCGCATGAAGAAGCTCCATGCTGATGGACTTTTTGAGTCTCTAGATTATGAATCGTTTGACACAAGCGAGCCATGCCTCATGGGCAAGATGACCAAGACTCCATTCTCTGGAACAATGGAGCGAGCGACCAACTTATTGGAAATCATACATACTGATGTGTGCGGTCCAATGAGCGTTGAGGCTCGCGGAGGATATCATTATGTTCTCACTCTCACTGATGACTTGAGTAGATATGGGTATGTCTACTTGATGAAACACAAGTCTGAGACCTTTGAAAAGTTCAAGGAATTTCAGAATGAGGTCGAGAATCAACGTGACCGAAAGATAAAGTTCCTATGATCAGATCGTGGGGGAGAATATTTAAGTCACGAATTTGGTACACACTTAAGAAAATGTGGAATCGTTTCACAACTCACGCCTACCGAACACCTCAAATAAATGGTGTGTCCGAACGTCGTAATCGCACTCTATTGGATATGGTGTGATCTATGATGTCACTTACTAATTTACTGCTATCATTTTGGGGATACGCTCTAGAGACAACAACATTCACTTTAAATAGGGCACCGCCAAAATCCGTTGAGGCGACACCGTATGAATTATGGTTTGGGAAGAAACCTAAGCTGTCGTTTCTAAAAGTTTGGGGATGCGATGCTTATGTCAAGAAACTTCAACCTGAGAAGCTCGAACCCAAGTCGGAAAAATGCGTATTCATAGGATACCCGAAGGAAACCATAGGGTATACTTTCTACTTAAGATCCGAAGGCAAGATCTTTGTTGCCAAGAATGGGTCCTTTCTGGAGAAAGAGTTTCTGTCGAAAAAATTAAGTGGGAGGAAAGTAGAGCTTGATGAAGTACTACCTCTTGAAACGGTGAGTAGCGCAGCTCAGGAAAATGTTCCTCTGGTGCCAGCACCAACAAGAGAGGAAGTTAATGATGATGATCAAGATACTTCAGATCAAGCTCCTACTGAAATTCGAAGGTCCACAAGGACACGTTCCGCACCAGAGTGGAACGGCAATCCTGATGCGGAGCATCCTTCCATCATCCCCATGGACTCTACATCAACACCTACAACACCACAAGGACCGATGACTCGAGCACGTGCAAGAGCTCTTGAAACCGAGGTGACATCACTCCTCTCACAACTCTCCTTCGATTCACATGAGACATGGTTACTACCTCAAACGGAAACTCTATGCATACTCAGGTACCAAGGAGTCGACCATGAAGAGGCTAGGAAGCAAGGAGAACCGGAAGCGGAAGACATGCATGAAGACGGAGAGGAGAAAGCAACAAGGACCAGAGAGGCCGGACGATCCGGACAGAGGCCTGGACGATTCGGACAGAGCCCGGATGATCCGGACCCAGGCCCGGATCATCCGGACCCCACCCGGACGTCCGGACCGCCAGCCGGACATCCGGCCCGTTACTGCCACTAGGCGAGCCTCCAGCTCATTCGGGTCCCCACCCGGATCATCCGGACCAGCCCGGATCATCCGGACCCTCGTCCGGATCATCCGGCCAGCGCCTGCGTGCGCATGTTGGGCTGAGCCCATGTACCCCTTCACACCAAACTCTATATATAGGACCCCATCTCCTCACTTTGAGACTCAGCATTGGAATAGCTCATATTTGTGTGAGAGCCTTTGCTCATCCACTCGGTTGCTTCTCTTCTGAGATCAGGACCTCCGTCTAGGAGAAGATCCCTCAGCGGATTCAAGACCCCTATCTAGGGAAGAACATCAAGGCCTCCTCTTGGAGATGAACGGTTCCTTTGTATACTTACCCTAGTTGACTATGTATCTTGTGGATCTCATGTGTGTATGTTGATCTAGCACTTGTGTGATCGATTCCTTCTTGGTTGAGTGATTCTCTCTCGTTTTCCCCGTGTTTCCCCTCGTGCTTCCGCGTGTTCTTCATGTTTCCTCCGTAGGATCCCTCCAAACGTGAAAGATCGACGAATTAGGGTTCCACCCTACATCATATGGTATCATGAGCCATGTTGATCACGTTTTTGGAGCCCCTACCCCGTTATTTCTAGCCTGATTTTGTTGTTTTTGTCCTAAAATCCGAAAATCCCCACAAAAATACCCCCAATTTTTTTTGTGATTTGTTGGTTTTGATGATGTTTTGTTGTTTTTGATCCGTGGATTCGGTGTGTAACTCGTGGATCTTGCTTTTCCCCACCTTCTCCCCCTCGAAATCCATCCAAAAGCCCCGAAATCGTCAAATTTCTCCCCGTTTTCGTGTTCTTCCCGAGCAGTTCTCGTGCGTGGTTGACCTGCCCGGATCATCCGGACCAAGTCCCGGATCATCCGGACGTGCCCGGATCATCCGGCTCCTGGCCCGGATCATCCGGCTTCCTCTGCCGAAACTGCAGTTCTGCAGTCCACCATCCACCACCACCACCATCCACACCTACATACACCCTACCCACCCCATCTACCACTACTTCCACTCGCCAAACCCCACGACACAACCTCCGTACTACCATTCGAATTTGGGTTCGAGAATTTGAGTTGAGATTTCCGTGTCCTATTGTGTTTCGGCTATTTAGGTGCGGTGAGGCTTCGACAACAATCGCTCATCTTCGTCGACTACTCATATTCGTTACGGACGGTAACTTCGACGACATCTTTGTCATACCTTGCAATTGCATTGATAACCATCATAGACCATCTTTTGCGTTGCTTACCCATCGAGACTAGCCATTGAGTATTGCCGGCAACGTGACTTGTGCACATTAGTTGCATACACCATATCATATATACCATCGAGGTGCATATCTCGGAATCAACTTGTGTGTCACAAAGTTGTCATCGCATACACAATTGCTATCTTAGTTCGTCAAGTTTGCATAAGAAAAGAGCTCAAAAGAGAAAGAGCCACTCAAGCTTTTAAGCAAAGAGGAAAGATAAGCAAAGAGCTTATAAGCAACAAGCATAGCATCATACAACATTAAGATTGTCATATAAGGTCATCTTGGATCATTGCGCCGATACACCATACATATAGCATACTTGGGATAGAGATCGTTGCATTTTTGCCTAGTAGGTTGTGCACAAGCTCCGTATCCGCCTATTGTGCAATCGTGCTAGCGTCTCTCTAGTATTGTGCAACAAGAGCATTTTCGTGGATTCCACATTTTGGCTCACTTTTGGTTTGCACAATCCCATTTATCTATTTGCGTGTGTGTTTCCGTGTACCAATACTTGCTTGGTCTACTTGTTGCATATGCGAATTTGTGAATCTTCTTCAACATTTTTGAGTCAAGCTAACAATTACAATCAATTTTGTGCCACCATCCTAACCAAGCTCCACCAAAAGCTTTTACTTGTGTAGGTGTGAGAATCGACAAGGATCGGTACCAATAGTGCTATTTCATTGTCCGCATTTGAGTGAACTTGATTCATCTTCAACTTCGGTCAAAGGTACATTGGTATTCATTCTTCTCCTTCTATGTCGGTGTACTAAAGTAGGGGGTACCTTAGTACCCCGAACTTGTGCACGGCGATCACAGACACCAGCTGCAAGGCTTCACGGACGCCCGCAAGGCTCCCCACCATTCTTTATTACCGCCGCTCAAGAACAAAGTAATCGCCAAGAACACGAAGGCCCCAAGCAAGAGGAGCTTGCCGGAAGGCCAACCAAGGCCTCACAGAAGACTTGCCCATGGCGCCCGCGCGCCAAGCAAAGCCCGACGGCCGCAAGCTTGCCGCACAACAAGAGAAGGGTCGCGGCAAGGCACTTGCCGCGCAAGGCTGCCACCCACAATCCAATAAGCACCCAGTGGCGTGTCGTCACAAGGCCATCCCAAGGGCACGTGGCGGGCAAGACGCATCCATGCGAGCGAGGTGGCAAACGGTTGACAGAGGCGCCATCGTGGCAACCGTGGCTCACTTAACGGTCACTCCTCCTGACTTGTTAGGCGACCGGACGGGCATTTAATGCCCTTGTCCCCGCCGTCGAGTTAGGTAGGGGCACCGCGCACTATTGTACCAACCTGCGTTTTACCTTTCTATTCTCTTCCTACGCTGGCACCTGAGGTACCCCTTCGGACTATAAAAGGGAGGCCCATGCGCACGAGAAGGGGTTCGGTTCATTCGAGACCCACATCACCACCATACGCCGCACGCCGAGCAAGATCAAATAACAAACACAAAGCAGCGAGGGGTGTTATCTCCGGAGAGCCCCGGCTGGGTAAAGATCGCCCGTCTCCCGCGGCGCCGACCGATCGCTCTGCGCAAGACGATCCCCGCTCCTTGCCGAACCGAAGGGGCCCCGGTGCCCCATAGGTGCTCGAGGCCACGAGAGCCGCCCGACATCTTTGGCGCGCCCGGTAGGGGGCGCCGAGGTCGTGAGCATCTGGTCCGTCTCCACGCACGCTACATCAACGTCATCGCCAACATGCCACGAAGAAGAAGCCTTTGAGGTGGCCGCCCGTCACGCCGGTTCCGCCACCACCGCCGAGCAAACAGCGGCGGAGTGGACGCCGGCAGAGGAGCGGGCGCCGCCGGTGGGTCTCGTGGTCGTCACTAGATCCAAAACAAGGCCCGCAAGCGCCGGCGCATCGAAAGCAGACGCCGCACCCCTCCCAGAGGTGCAAAAGGTCAACAACGCGCCGGTGCTCCTAGCACCGTGCTCGCGTTGGAACAAGGCTAACCTGGTGGGTCGCGGACGCCGAGGTCGACATGCACGCCAAGATGTCGGGCGCGAAGCGAGATATCTGATCGCCAGACGGGTGTGGTACCTCCCAATCCGGTTGGGAGTCCAAGCACCTCCGCTCTTCGCGCCGTTCATCACCACCGCCACCCAAGACAGCAGAGGAAGCGCTGGCCCGAGCCCAGCTGCTTCTAGACTACCCTCCGGCGCCGCACAAGATCGACGACTAGAGGATGACCACTTACAGCCTCATCGGCTTCGCCAACGGCGACAAACCCCGGCGACCGAGCGTGTCGAGGACCCGGCAAGGCGCCCAGGCGCAAGCCGACGCCGACAAGACCGCTGGGGGCGCCACCTCTGTGCACTCCCAGCCCTGAAGGCCAAGATCGCCAGCTCGCCGGACCAACCCCGACGGCGACTCCACCGCGTCGTCAGACCTGCGAACTCGCCGCGATCAACGCCGCGTCCTCCAAGAACGGCAACACGAAGACGCCAGCAGATCGACCGCGCCGGAGAGAAGCGCGACGTCAATCGACCAGCGCGCTGGGCTCATTGCCGACGCCAAGACGCACCGGAGAACCAGCGACTTGTCAGACGCTGCAGGTTGCCCTGCGCTCACCCGCAAGTTGCGGCAAGTCCGATGGCCCAAAACCAAGAACTTCAAGCCGACGCGTCGAGAAGTATGATGGCAGGATACACTGTCGGAGTTCCTCAAAGATCTACACCATCGCGGTGCAGGCTGGCGGAGGGCGCGACGAGAAAATCTCGCCAACTACTTCCGCGGTACTCAAGCCCAACGCCGATCTTGGCTCATGCACTTGCCGGACGGCTCCATCTCTTCGTGGGCGGACCTGTGTCACCAGTTTGTCGGCGCCTTCACGGGTGGCCACAAACCTCATGGCCAGGAGAGTGACCTCCACTTGCTCGTCCAGAGGGAGGGGGAGCCCTGCAAGACGTACATACAAAGATTCAGCCAGTGCGGCGAACATCCTGAGACGCCCACCCTACCGCGGTTATCGGTGCGTTTATCGAACGTGCGAATCGCAGGATGAGGGAGGAGATGGCGATGTGCAAGATCGAGATGTCGATGAGCTTTACGCCTCGCCGACAAGTGTGCACGGGCTGAGGAGGGAGGAAAATCCCGGACAGGTTGCCGGAGCGTATGATCGACGGTGAGGATGCCGCCCCGGCAAGGAAGAACCGGAGGCGGAACAATAGGAAGAGGAAAGCTAAGGATGTGCTAGCTGTTGAGCATTCCGGCAACGGAGGCGGCTCCGACAAGGCCAAGACCGACGACTCCGGCGAGGATGTAGCAGCCGCCGACAAGCAGGATGGCTCCGACAAGCGTTATTGCAAGATCCACCGCACCAAAGGCCATGACCTCCAAACCTGCAAAAAAGTAGAACAGATGGCGGAGCTGCAAAAAGCTGAGTATGAGCGTCGCGATAAGGAGAGAGCCCAGGGAGGTGGCGGAGGATCTGGCAAGAAGCTTCCCGCCCGGGGAGGGCCCCGCGGCAAGGCTAAGCCGCGGCAAGGAGACAGGCCTCCCCGCGGCCGCGACAAGGACGAAGATGAAGATGAGGATGAAGAGATGGAGGAAGATGAGGCTGATGATCAAGAGTTTGTATATGACAGAAGTGTTGTGCATCGACGGCGGCGCCTCGCATACCTCGCACCGCCAACTCAAACGAAGGTGCGAAGTGAATGCAGCGGAGCCGTCCGTCGAGGCACGCAGGCCTCTGAAATGGTCCAGCACGCCCATCGTCTTCGACGTTGAGGACCACCCTGACCGCATCACTGCGGTCGGGTGCTTGCCGATGTTGGTCTCACCAACAATCCGCAACCTCAAGGTCACGAAGATGCTGGTTGACGGCGGGGCCGGCCTGAACTTGATTTCCTCCGCAGTGCTCAAGAAGCTCCAGATCCCCGACAGCGAGCTCGAAGAAACTGGTGCCTTTCAAGGAATAAATCCGGGAAGGAGCAAGCCGAAGGGGAAGATCACATTGCCAGTGACGTTCGGAAGCGAACTGAACTTCAGGACTGAGAGGATCACGTTCGACGTGGCTGATATTCCATTACCCTACAACGGGATACTCGGCCGACCCGCACTCGCTAAGTTCATGGCGGCCTCTCACTACGCGTATAATGTGCTCAAGATGCCCGGCCCGATGAGTGTTATCTCTGACCAGGGCGACAAGAAGGATGCACTCATCTGTGCCAACAAGATCTACCAGGAAGCAGCAGCCGCAGCAGAGCGCGAGCCACTTGCCGCTGAAGCTCCCCGGGGGAAGAAGAAGACCAAGTCCGGCAAGGATAGCTCTGATGCCTACTCCGGCGAGCGGACCTCCCCGGAGTGCTGCGCTGCCGTTGAGGACGCACCATCGAGCTCCACCGGCAAGTGCGAGAAGGCAAAGGCAGACCGACCAAAGACTAAGCCCGGCAAGGACGGCTCTGGCGCTCACTCCAGCAAGCCCTCCTCTCCGGAGTACCGCGCTGCCGTCGAGGACGCGCCATCGAGCTCTGCCGGCCGATGAGGCAAAGAAAGCTGCCAAACTTCGAACTTTTGAGATTGTGCTTCCTGGAAGTCCACACCTTGTATGAAGAACCCGAGCGCAGAGGGGTCGAATCGTGGTTAGGTTGCGCCGTCGATCCGCTGAGCCCGCCGACGGAAGAGCGCACCGCAACCAGCCCAACAAGTTCTTCCCACGGAGGCAACACCGCCAGCTGGCTGTCGATGCCCTACGCCAGCAAGTGTGTTTATACCAAGGGTTCCCAAAGCGTGAGGAAGAAAACATACAAGGGGGTGGCGGAAATCAGGGAAGAAGCACGACCCCGTCGAGTTGCTGAAGACGGAAAAGCTAAGTCACCCGAGCTTTTGTACAGAGCACTTTTTAGTCCTATCGCCTTGTGTTATGCCCCTCGAGCGTTTATCCTTTGTACGAAAAACCTGTGCGCAGAGGAACCGACTCGGGGTTAAGTTGCGCCCTTGCTTTGTTTCCGAGTCCGCTCAACAATACAAGTGCGCTGCAACTGGACCGAGAAGGTTTCTTGCCGGATACAACACCGCCAGCGGGCTGCTAATGTCCCGCACTCAGCAAGTGTGTTAGCGCCGGCATGTTCCCTAGAAGCGTAGGGTTAAAAACGTACGAGGGATACAACGAAGCAGAGGGCGTAACATAGCAAGCCTTGCTGTGGGGCGACCTTCGTATGAGAAACTTGTGCGCGGAGGAACTAACTCGCGGCTGAGTTGCATCCTTGATTTGTTTCCGAGTCCGCCGACAATTCAAGTCGCGCCGCAATCGCCCGAGAAGGTTTCTTGCGGAGACAACACCGCCCGGTGGCTGCTGATGTTCAGCACTCAGCAAGTGTGTTAGCCCCGGCAAGTTCCCTAGAAGCGTAGAGTGTAAACATACGAAGGGCAAAGCATGGCATCGCGTTGCAGAGTCGCACCAAAAAAAACATAACAACGTAGCTTATTACAGCACTATCTCAGCTATTTTTCGTGACTACAATCACAACGACAAGAAGAAGCTAGAGGGGCGCGCCGGTGCACGGGCCCCGACAAGACAACTTCACTGGGGGCTGCAAGTGCCAAAGTTTCCTTCACGGCGGGCCGGGGCCCCCGGAGGCCGCAGCGTCGGCGGCGGGAGAAAAAGAGGGCGCACCAGCACCTGGGCCTTGCCGGGGCCAGAGTTGCCGGGGGCTACGAAGGCCAAGGTTCTTCCCCGGCAAGCTAAGGTTGCCGGGGGGCTACGGAGTCAGATAAGTTTTTTTATCCCTCGTCATGCATCCTCTTGTGGGCCGGGGAAGGCAGGGCCGCGTCCTTGAACGAGTGTGCTTTGTAAAAATAAGCCTGTGCGCGGAGGAGCCGAGTCGCGGCCACGTTGCGCCCTTGATTTGTTTCCGAGTCCGCTCAACAACACAAGCGCTGCAGAATCGCCCGCAAGGTTTCTTGCCGAAGCAACACCGCCAATGGTTGTCGACGGCCCGGACTCAGCAAGTGTGTTCGCTCCGGCAAGTCCCCTAGAAGCGTAGGGTGGGAATATACAAAGCACAAGATCAAGTAAAGGACTTAGTCCGGCCAGCGTTCCTCTCTTTTCATTAAAAACATCCCAGTTTAGTACAAGTCCATAAGAGGATGAAAAACATGATAGAGAGGATTACAGATTTTAAATGCAGCTAAGGCCCGAAGGCTTACAAATTAAAAAATAAGATGCCCGTAATCCCCCTCCTGTTTCTCTGTTCAGGAGGTAGGTCAAGGAGGCCCCGGCAAGAGAAGCTTGCCGGGGAGGGCAAAAGGAGCCGCCGGCGGAGACGGGAGGCGACGCCCGGCCGCCTCTCCCGAGCGCCGACCACGCCTCGACCTCGTCACAGTCCGCGCCTCCCTCTCCCCTCGTGGACGGCTCCGCCACCACACAAAGGGATAGGGAGAGGCACGCTGCCTGGAGGAGACCCTCGCTGCCACCGTTGAAGGACCAGGGTTCCCTCCCTCCATGGCAGATGGAAGGAGGAGTAGCGGAAGTTGAAGACAAAGGGAGAAGAGGAAGTGCGAGACTATTTGTGCTCCCCTTCCGCCCCTTTTAAAGAGCGAGGTGGGGGCTCAGCCGCCCCGCTCAGCCAATCAGGGAGCAAGGAGGGCAGAGGAGCGGGGCCGACTCACCTTCGTCGCCCGTGACGGCTCGGTCTCCCACCTTCGCCGCCCACGACCCCCCACGCATGGGAGCCGCGTGGCGAAAAAGCGGAGCCGGAGCAACGGGTGAAATGACCTCGCCCTGCACCATGATCACGGGGGTGGATGCCTTAAAGACCGCAAACGGCACCCACGTCTCCCACGACGCCGCAATCGACGCGTGCCGTTGCGGGGGAGCGCGGTGGACACGGAGCCCGTTGCTGTGCGGACCCAGGCCGCGTGTGCCCGTGCACTATTTTGGGCCTGGCCCAACAACGCTCGGCATCGTGTATGGCCCAGGCCCGGGGGCTCCTGTCGGTGTACTAAAGTAGGGGGTACCTTAGTACCCCAAACTTGTGCACGGGCAGTCGCAGCACCCCGCGGCAAGGCTTGCCGGACGCCCGGCAAGGCTCCCCACCATTCTTTATTACCGCCGTTCAAGAACAAAGTACTAGCCAAGAACACGAAGGCCCCGGCAAGAGGAGCTTGCCGGGAAGGCCAACCAAGGCCTCACCAGAAGACTTGCCGCGGCGCCCCGCGCGCCCCGGCAAGGCCCGACGGCCGGCAAGCTTGCCGGCACAACAAGAGAAGGGCCGCGGCAAGGCACTTGCCGCGGCAAGGCTGCCACCCACACTCCAGCGCACCCAGTGGCGTGTCGTCACAAGGCCATCCCAAGGGCACGGCGGGCAAGACGCATCCATGCGGAGCGAGGTGGCAAACGGAGTCGACAGAGGCGCCATCGTGGCAACCGTGGCTAACTTAACGGTCACTCCTCCCTTGACTTAGGCGACCGTGACGGGCATTTAATGCCCTTGTCCCCTGCCGTCGAGTTAGGTAGGGGCACGCGCGCACTATTGTACCAACCTGCGTTTTACCTTTCTACCCCCTCTTCCTACGCTGGCACTTTATGCGCACTTCTTCGGACTATAAAAGGAGGCCCATGCGCACGTAGAAGGGGTTCGGTTCATTCGAGACCCACAGCACCACCATACGCTCGCACGCTCGAGCAAGATCAAATAACAAACACAAAGCAGCAGTAGGGGTGTTATCTCTCCGGAGAGCCGCGAAGCTGGGTAAAGATCGCCCGTCTCCCGCGTGCGCTCAACCTCGATCTGCTCTCAAGACGATCCCCGCTCCTTGTCGAAACGAAGGGCCCCAAGGTTCTATAGGTGCTCGAGGCCACAGAGAGCCGCCCCGACATTCTACCACTCACAATTTGCTTGAAATGATGGATAGGCCAAGTTCTTCTATAAATCCACTCTTCATCGAGCAAGACGATGACATGTCATCATACGTCACCAAGAGCCACCTCTTTGGCGCACAACGAGCTCTCCATCAAGAGCAACAAGCAATGAGCGAGCGCATCGACAACCTCTCCACCGACTTGCGACTCTCCGAGCAACGTACAAGAGACTACTTCGACAACAAACTCGACGCGCACAAGAAAGAGAACAATGCAAGAATGGACGAGATCCGCGCCTTGTTGGTGAACCGGCGTACTTCTACCTCCTCACACTCAAGATGGAGCCACTCAAGTCGCCACTCCGACGACTCCTTCTCCGACACAAGTACACCGTCATCGAACACTCTTCGACGAGCCGCGCGTCAAGACCGTCATGCATCTCGCAACCCGCTACATTACAAGCATCCCCAAGAGCAAGTTGATGAACAAGTTCCTCATCCTCAATCGAACCAAGTGGCGTTTGCTCAAGCTCAAGAACGACAACGTCTTCGTCGCCAACAAGAACAAGAACGAGCGCGCCTACATCAAGAGCAACAAGACGCCGAGGCCCAACGTCTTCAACAACAACAACGAGAAGCACAAGCTCTTGAGGCCGAACGTGCCCTTCAAGCATCAAGTCGAGCTATCACCAACCGCAATCGCGAAAGGCGCAATCAAGAGGAAGCCCTTCGAGAAGAAATACAAGAGAGGAACTATCATCCGCGTGCGCAACGACAAGCCCCACAAGCTCCTCCACAAGCTCCTCAAGCTCATCCCCAACCTCAAGGTCAACAAGAGCAAGTTGATCATGGACTTCCTCCTCGCCAAGAGCAACATGAGGATGATTACCCTCCACGTCAAGAACGTCATCATCAACATCGACCTCAACACAATGAAGAACAACGCTATGGCAAGCTCAAGTTCACAATGCCCAAGTTCAATGGAACCAATGATCCCGAATAGTACCTCTCATGGGCATTGAAGGTCGACAAAATCTTTCGTTTGCACAACTATGACGAAGAGAAGAAGATCGCAATGGCATCAATAGAGTTCCAAGACTATGTGCTCATATGGTGGGAACAAGTCCTTGAGCGCCGACAAGCAAGATGTGAACCTCCAATCACCACTTGGGCTCAAATGAAGGATGTCATGAGAGCACGCTTTGTGCCCACCTACTACAACCGTGATCTCTTCAAGAAGCTACAACTCCTCAAGCAATGAACAAAGAGTGTTGAAGAATACTACAAAGAAATGGAGATTGCCATGATTCGAGCCAATGTCACGGAGGATGATGAGCAAACAATGGCACGATTCTTGAATGGACTCAACCATCCCATCAAGAAGATCGCCGACTTCCAACCCTACTCCAACCTCATTGAGCTCGTGCATCAAGCTACAAAGGCGGAACGTCAAGTACAAGATGACTTCAAGTACGCCAAGTACTCATCCAAGACATACGGCTTCTCCAACAACCAACATTCAACAACTACTCCAACTTCGACATCAACCAAGCCTTCTCCAAGCAACGACGACAAGTCAAGTTACAAGAAAGCTTCTACAAGTTCAAGTCGTCCTCCTCCTACTACAAGCAACTCCAAGCCGTGTGCTTCATCATCTACTCCAACCGATGAGACCGTCAAGACAAGCTCCTTCAAGTGTTTTACTTGCGGCGACCGAGGCCACAAGTCATATGAATGCACCAACAAGCGCACCATGATACTCAACGACGATGGCACCTACGACTCAATGAGTGAAGATGAAATGGATGCTATTGAGCAAGTGGCCATGCACCGGCGCATCAACGAGGATGAAGATGATCAAGTCTTTTGTGATGAAGATACAAGTCCCGCTCTTGTTGTCTCCAAAGTCTTGACACTTCAACATCAACAAGAAGAAGACCAACGATGCCACATCTTCCACACAAAGGCCGGCATTAATGGGAGATCCGTCAAGGTCATCATCGATGGAGGTAGTTGCCACAACTTGGCAAGCGAAGAACTATGCTCTAAGCTCCAATTGGTCAGGATGAAGCATCCGCAACCTTACAAGGTTCAATGGCTAACTGACTCCGGCACTATACGAGTTGAGCATACGGTCCAAGTATCCTTCAAAATCAGTGCATATGAGGACACTTTGGAGTGTGATGTGGTCCCAATGACCGTTTGTCACCTCCTCCTTGGTCGGCCATGGCAATTTGACCGTGGTGTCTTCCACAATGGGCGTACAAACCACTATAGCTTCAAGATGAAAGGCAAAGAATATGTCCTCCGACCCATGTCTCCTAGTCAAGTGATAGCCGACAAACAAACCACCAACCAAAGAGATAAGAGTGAGAAAGTGAGCCACCAAAAAGTGAGTGAGAGCCACAAGCCAAATGTGAGCGCCTCTTCGCCTAGAGAGAAAAACCTCATACTATTCGCCACCAAACATGAGATAAGAGAAGTGTGTGAGAACCCATCGAGTGTGATGCACTTTGTCCTTGTGTGCAAGGATGGAGAACCAAAAACTAACACCACTCATGAGCTACCTTTGGTGTTTCAATCTCTTTTGCAGGAATTTCAAGATGTTTTCCCCGATGAGCTACCTCCGGGTCTACCTCCTCTACGAGGCATTGAGCATCGAATCGACCTCATCCCCGGAGCGCCACTTCCAAACAAAGCTCCATATCGTGTCAATCCCGAAGAAACCAAGGAGATTCAACGGCAAGTACAACAACTAATCGACAACGGTGATGTACGTGAAAGCTTAAGCCCTTGTGTCGTTCCCGTTATTCTTGTGCCTAAGCCCGATGGAAGTTTCCGCTTGTGTTCCGATTGTAGACCTATAAATGCTATCACCGTGCGCTATAGGCATCCCATTCCTCGCTTAGATGATATGCTTGATGAACTTAGTGGAGCCAACTTTTTCTCAAAAATTGATCTTAAAAGTGGCTATTATCAAATCCGCATTCATGAGGGTGATGAATGGAAAACTGCTTTCAAAACAAAATTTGGCTTATATGAATGGTTGGTTATGCCTATGGGTTTGTCGGAAGCTCCGGAACTTTTGTGCGTCTCATGCATCGTGTACTTCGTCCATACATTGGAATCTTTGTTGTGGTTTACTGATGATATTCTTGTGTTTAGCAAAACCATGAAAGATCATCTTGATCATGTTAAGCTTGTTTTGCAAACACTTCGAAAGGAAAGTCTTTATGCCAACTTGAAAAAAATGCACTTTTGGAGTTGACAAAGTGGTTTTCTTGGGTTTCGTTGTTTCTTCCAAGGGTGTCCATGTTGATGAAACTAAGATCAAAGCAATTAAAACTTGGCCCCAACCCACCAATTTGCAACAAGTGCGAAGTTTCCTTGGTCTTGCAGGTTTTTATCGCCGCTTTGTGAAAAACTTTAGCACTATTGCAGCTCCTTTGCATGCTTTGAGTAAGAAGAATACTCCTTTTGTTTGGGGACCTTTGCAATCAAACGCTTTTGATGAGCTCAAGTCTTTGCTTACTCATGCTCCGACTCTTGCTTTGCCCAATTTTGACAAAACTTTTGAGGTTCATTGTGATGCAAGTGGTACCGGAATTGGCGGAGTTTTAATGCAAGAAAAACGAGTCATTGCTTATTTTAGTGAAAAACTCTCCGGTGCTCAACTTAACTATCCCGTGTATGACAAGGAATTGTATGCTTTAGTGTGTGTGCTACATGTTTGGGAACATTATCTTCGACCTCATGAGTTTGTCATCCATACCGATCATGAAACGCTTAAGTACTTAAAAGGTCAAACTAAATTGAACAAGCGTCATGCCGAATGGAGTGAATTTATTGAATCTTTCCCATATGTGATCAAGTACATTAAGGGCAAGGAAAATGTAGTTGCCGATGCACTTTCACGCATATGCACACTTGTCACCCAACTTGCGTTGAATGTTATTGGTTTTGAGCACATCAAAGATTTGTATGCTAGTGATCCATCTTTTGCACCTCATTATGCTAAATGTTTGACGCATACATCTTGGGAACAATATTACCTCAAGGATGGTTATCTTATGAGAGCTAACAAACTATGCATACCCGAGTCTTCTCTTCGTTTGCTCCTTTTGCAAGAGGCTCATGGCGGTGGACTCATGGTACACTTTGGACGCGACAAGACATTCGCCACGCTCTCCAAGAACTACTTTTGGCCAAAGATGTTTCGAGACGTCTCACGCTTCACCACAAGATGCTCAACATGCCGCAAAGCTAAGTCAAAAGCTCAATCTCATGGTCTTTACATGCCTCTTCCTATTCCTTATCAACCTTGGGACGACATTAGCATGGATTTTGTACTTGGTTTGCCTAGAACTCAAAATGGAAAGGACTCCGTATTTGTTGTTGTGGAAAGATTTTCTAAAATGGCACATTTCATCCCTTGCAACAAGGTAGATGATGCTTCACATATTGCAAATCTCTTTTGTAGGGAAATCTTGCGCCTCCATGGAGTACCAAAGTCAATCGTCTCCGACCGCGACGTCAAGTTCTTGAGTTACTTTTGGAAAACTCTTTGCGCCAAGCTCGGAATCAAGCTCTTGTTCTCATCCGCATACCACCCTCAAACCGACGGCCAAACGGAGGTGACGAACCGGACGCTCTCCACTCTACTTTGCGTGTTGATCAAGAAGAACATCAAGGAGTGGGAGGCGTGTCTACCCATCGCCGAGTACGCCTACAACCACGCAAGACATTCGACGACCGGCAAGTCCCCCTTCGAGGTCGTCTACGGCTTCAACCCATTGTCCCCATTGGACATTCTACCTCTACCTCTACAAGAGCGCACCAACCTCGACGCAAGTGCCTGTGCAAGCTACATCAAGAAGATGCATGAAGATACAAGAAACACCATCGAGCGTCCAAGCTCAACATCAACAAGCAACCCATGATCTTCAACATAGGTGATCTCGTGTGGCTACACCTTCGCAAGGAACGCTTCCCCAACGAACGCAAGTCTAAACTTCTACCTCGAGCCGATGGACCCTTCAAGGTGTTAGCACGCTACAACAACAATGCATACAAGCTCGACATACCAAGCGACAAGTACAACGTGAGCGACAACTTCAACGTCAAAGACCTATCGCCTTTCCATGGTGATGAAGATCTAGATCCGAGGTCAGATCCTTTCGAAGGGAGGGGATATGATGCAGAGCATCCTTCCATCATCCCCATGGACTCTACATCAACACCTACAACACCACAAGGACCGATGACTCAAGCACGTGCAAGAGCTCTTGAAACCGAGGTGACATCACTCCTCTCACAACTCTCCTTCGATTCACATGAGACATGGTTACTACCTCAAACGGAAACTCTATGCATACTCAGGTACCAAGGAGTCGACCATGAAGAGGCTAGGAAGCAAGGAGATCCGGAAGCGGAAGACATGCATGAAGACGGAGAGGAGAAAGCTACAAGGACCAGAGAGGCCGGACGATCCGGACAGAGGCCCGGACGATCCGGACAGAGCCCGGATGATCCGGACCCAGGTCCGGACGATCCGGCTGACTCCACCGAAGGCAACAGAAGCTCCCTCCTGAAGCCGGATCATCCGGACCCAGGCCCGGATCATCTGGACCCCGCCCGGACATCCGGACCGCCAGCCGGACATCCGGCCCGTCGCCGCCACCAGCCGAGCCTCCAGCTCATCCGGGTCCCCACCCGGATCATCCGGACCAGCTCGGATCATTCGGACCCTCGTCCGGATCATCCGGCCAGCGCCTGCGTGCGCGTGTTGGGCTGAGCCCATGTACCCCTTCACCCCAAACTCTATATATAGGACCCCATCTCCTCACTTTGAGACTCAGCATTGGATTAGCTCATATTTGTGTGAGAGCCTTTGCTCATCCACTCAGTTACTTCTCCTCGGAGATTAGGACCTCCGTCTAGGAGAAGATCCCTCAGCGGATTCAAGACCCCTATCTAGGGAAGAACATCAAGGCCTCCTCTTGGAGATGAACGGTTCCTTTGTATCCTTACCCTAGTTGACTATGTATCTTGTGGATCTCATGTGTGTATGTTGATCTAGCACTTGTGTGATCGATTCCTTGTTGGTTGAGTGATTCTCTCTCGTTTTCCCCGTGTTTCCCCTCGTGCTTCCGCGTGTTCTTCGTGTTTCCTCCGTAGGATCCCCTCCAAACGTGAAAGATCGACGAATTAGGGTTCCACCCTACATCAAATCCTGTCTTGGAAATCATGTTGTTGGACAACGGTGAACCTTCGAACTATGAAGAAGCAATGGCGGGCCCAAATTCCAACAAATGGCTTGAAGCCATGCAATCCGAGATAGGATCCATGTATGAAAACAAAGTGTGGACTTTGACAGACTTGCCCGATGATCGGCGAGTGATAGAAAGCAAATGGATCTTTAAGAAGAAGACGGATGCGAATGGTAATGTTACCATATATAAAGCTCGACTTGTCGCTAAGGGTTATCGACAAGTTCAAGGGATTGACTACGATGAGACATTCTCTCCCGTAGCGAAGCTGAAGTCCGTTCGAATCATGTTAGCAATTGCCGCATACTATGATTATGAGATATGGCAAATGGACGTCAAAACGGCATTCCTTAATGGTCACCTTAAGGAAGAACTATATATGATGCAGCCGGAAGGTTTTGTCGACCCTAAGAATGCTAACAAGGTATGCAAGCTCCAGCGATCCATTTATGGGCTGGTGCAAGCATCTCGGAGTTGGAACCTTTGTTTTAATGAGATGATTAAAGCGTTTGGGTTTATGCAGACTTATGGAGAAGCCTGCGTTTACAAGAAAGTGAGTGGGAGCTCTGTAGCATTTCTCATATTATATGTGGATGACATACTTTTGATGGGAAATGATATAGATCTCTTGGACAGTATGAAGGCCTACTTGAATAAGTGTTTTTCAATGAAGGACCTTGGAGAAGCTACTTACATATTAGGCATCAAAATCTATAGAGATAGATCGAGACGCCTCATAGGTCTTTCACAAAGCACATACCTTGATAAGATATTTTAGAAGTTCAATATGGATCAGTCCAAGAAAGGGTTCTGCATCAGACATTGCAAGGTGTGAGATTGAGCTCGGCTCAATGCCCACCACGGCAGAAGATAAAAGAGATGAGTGTCATCCCTATGCCTCAGCCATAGGGTCTATCATGTATGCCATGACCTGTACTGATATAAACCTTGCCGTATGTTTGGTAGAAATGTACCAAAGTAATCCCGCAAGGAACACCGATGATGGTCAAGAACATCCTTAAGTACCGAAAAGGACTAAGGACATGTTTCTCAGAATGGAGGTGACGAAGAGCTCGTCAGAAGGGTTATGTCGACGCTTAGCTTCGACACAGATCCGATGACTCTAAGTCACAAACCGGATCGTGTATATTTTGAATGGTGGGGCGAAGCTGGTGCGATTGCAAGCGAGGCGTCGTGGCAGGATCTACATGTGAAGCGGAGTACATGGCAGCCTCGGAGGCAGCACATGAAGCTATCTGGGTGCAGGAGTTCGTCACCGACCTAGGAGTCATACCCAATGCGTCGGGGCCAATTGCACTCTTCTGTGACAACACTAGAGCTATTGCACTTGCCAAGGAGCCCAGGTTTCACAAGAAGACCAGGCACATCAAGCGTCGCTTCAACTCCATCCGTGAAAATATTCAAGATGGAGACATAGATATTTGTAAAGTACATATGGACCTGAATGTAGCAGATCCGTTGACTAAACCTCTCCCTAGGGCAAAACATGATCAACACCAGAATGCAATGGGTGTTCGATTCATCACAATGTAACTAGATTATTGACTCTAGTGCAAGTGGGAGACTGTTGGAAATATGCCCTAGAGGCAATAATAAAGTGGTTATTATTATATTTCTGTGTTCATGATAATTGTCTATTATTCATGCTATAACTGTGTTATCCGGAAATCGTAATACACGTGTGAATACATAGACCACAACAAGTCCCTAATGAGCCTCTAGTTGACTAGCTCGTTGATCAACAGATAGTCATGGTTTCCTGACTATGGGCATTGGATGTCATTGATAACGGGATCATATCATTAGGAGAATGATGTGATGGACAAGACCCAATACTAAGCATAGCTCAAAGATCATGTAGTTCGTTTAGCTAGAGCTTTTCCAATTGTCGAGTATCATTTCCTTAGACCATGAAATTGTGCAACTCCTGGATACCATAGGAGTGCTTTGGGTGTGCCAAATGTCACAACATAGCTGGGTGACTATAAAGGTACACTACGGGTATCTCCGAAAGTGTCTGTTGGGTTGGCACGAATCGAGACTGGGATTTGTCACTCCGTATGACGGAGAGGTATCTCTGGGCCCACTCGGTAATGCATCATCATAATGAGCTCAATGTGACCAAGTGTCTGGTCACGGGATCATGCATGACGGTACGAGTAAAGTGACTTGCCGGTAACGAGACTAAATGAGATATTGGGATACCGACGATCGAGTCTCGAAAATCCCCACCAAAAATAGCCCCCATCTTTTTGTTATTTGTTGGTTTGATGATGTTTTGTTGATTTTGATCCATGGATTCATTGTCTTGTGTAGATCTATCATTCCCCCAAGTTTCTCTACTTCCCATCAATGAAATCTCCTCAATTTTGCCCCGCAAATCATCAATTTCCGCCCCCAAAATCAAGTTCCTCGACTTCATCCTCGGATTTGGAGCCTAGACATCTGGCTCGAGGCCCCGGACATCTGGCCCGCCAGACATCTGGCTCCTAAAGCGCAATTTCGCATGCGGTTCTAGACATCAGGTCCCGGATTGCCGGCCCCAACCCCGGATGTCCAGCCCCTGGGATTTCAGCCTTCGGTGTTTCACCGTTTTGACCGTAACTAATTCATCAGGAGTCCGATTTTACGTTCTTATCTTGCTTTGAATCTATTGACATCCCCCATCCCATAAAAATACTTCCAATATAAATAGACTCCATAAAATCTTTGGAACTTTGGCATCTTTGCCTAGGCCTTCCACCATATCTTTCGCAATACCACCACCGACTTCCGCAACCTAACCCATTTTGTTCTCCATCGCATTTGTTTTTATTGGAGTTGTGATTTGAGTCTCCTAAGGTGTTTAGGATACTTAGGGATGGTTGCTTCTTCATCAACCACCACCATAACTTCCGCATAGGCTTGCCCAACATACACTTCTGCCACCCCATCTTAACCCAATTTTGTTTTTGTTGTGAGTTGTGTTTCCTGAGGTATTTCGGCTATTTGGGGACCATGCCTTCAACTAACCGTGTATAGCCCATCATACACTTCCACAACCTTAATCCATTTTGAACGGGCTTCCACCAATACTTCCGCAACCACCACCGCATTCCGCTACCACCATTTGACATTTGCCTTTGACTTTTTGAGTTTGTGTTTTTTTTGCTTCCTAAGGTGTTTCAGCTAATCAGGAATGGTTCTACATCAAGAGCACCGCCACTCTTCATCGCCACGAGGTCATCATTGACATTGACCACTTCACCATTTTGACACCCTAGCCATGAGCAAGAACGGTAACCTCTATATCACCTTGGTATCGTGGTATCCCGTCATTGTACATCAATACTTGCCATTGTATTGTTAACCCCTAGCCCATTTTGTGTCACTTTCCTATCGAGACTAGCCATTGAGTATTGCCGACAATGTTACTTGTGCACTCTAGTGATCATCTTTCCGATTAAATACATACCAAATAATATTGTTATCATCTTTGTATCATAGTACCATCCCTTGTGTCACGAGATTGTTCCCATATATACACAATTGATATCTTGGTTGGTGCATTTCGTATAGTGTCCATACAAAAAAAAGAATAAGCTTTAAAACAAAGAGCTTGTAAGAAAGTGCCATAGCATCATACCACAGTGCATATAAAATTGTCATATCCGATCATCTGGGATCATCTTGAGAGGATCACCGGGAATCAAACATACATAGTATACTTGGGATAGAAGTTGTTGCATTTTTGTCTCTTATAGGTTGTGCACAAGTGTCGTATCCGCCTATTGAGCAATCGTGCTAACATCTCTCTAGAGTTGTGCAACAAGAGCATTTTCTGTGGATTCCACATTCTAAGCTCGTTCCTTGGTTGCACGACCCCATCTATCTATCCATGTGTGTGTTTCCGTGTGCCACATATTGCTATTGGTCTACTTGTTTCACTTGCGAATTTTTGAATCTCTTTCAACATGATTCTCTCTTGCTAACATTTTGCATCAAATTTTTGTGCCACTATCCTCACCAAGCTCCACCGAAAGCTTTACTTGTGTAGGTGTGAGAATTGACAAGATCTGGTACCAATTATGCTATTTCCTTGTAAAATTATTGAGTGACCATTTATCAATTTTCAACATCGGGAAAGGTACACTTGGTCTAGTTCTTCTTTTTCTCCCACTCACATTTTCTCTAGTCTTGTGATGGATAGGAAAAGGATTTCATCTCCCGTATTCCACAACAACGATGTCGCGAACAAGTACAACACCAAAACTCCCCACTTCAGACTTCAACGAGCAATGCAACGCCTCAAGAACATCGCCATCGACTTATGACACTCCGAAGCAAGGACTAGAGACTACTTTGACACCAAGCTTTCTACACGAAAGGAGGAGAAGGATGTGCTACCTCTTGAGCACTGTGTTGGTTTTCCCTTGAAGAGGAAAGGGTGATGCAACAAAGTAGCGTAAGTATTTCCCTCAGTTTTTTAGAACCAAGGAATCAATCCAGTAGGAGGCTCCACACATGTCCCTCGTACCTACACACACAAACAAGAACATCGCAACCAACGCGATAGAGGGGTTGTCAATCCCTTCACGGTTACTTGCGAAAGTGAGATTTGATAGAGATAATAAGATAAGATAAATATTTTGGGTATTTTTATGATATAGATTGAAAAATAAAGTAGAACAGAAACTTATATGATGGAAAATAGACCCGGGGGCCATAGGTTTCACTAGTGGCTTCTCTCATGATAGCATAAGTATTACGGTGGGTGAACAAATTACTGTCGAGCAATTGATAGAAAAGTGCATAGTTATGAGAATATGTAGGCATGATCATGTATATAGGCATCACGTCCGCAACAAGTAGACCGACTCCTGCCTGCATCTACTACTATTACTTCACACATCGACCGCTATCCAGCATGCATCTAGAGTATTAAGTTCATAAGAACAAAGTAACGCATTAGGCAAGATGACATTATGTAGAGGAATAAACTCAAGCAATATGATATAAACCCCATATTTTTATCCTCAATGGCAACAATACAATACGTGCCTTGCTGCCCCTGCTGTCACTGGGAAAGGACACCGCAAGATTGCACCCAAAGCTAAGCACTTCTCCCATTGCAAGAAAGATCAATCTAGTAGGCCAAACCAAACTGATAATTTGAAGAGACTTGCAAAGATAAACAATCAAACAAAAAAGAATTCGGAGGAGATTCAAATATTTTTCATAGATAAACTTGATCGTAAACCCACAATTCATCGGATCTCGACAAACACACCGCAAAAAGAGTTACATTGAATAGATCTCCAAGAAGATCGAGGAGAACTTTGTATTGAGATTCAAAGAGAGAGAAGAAGCCATCTAGCTAATAACTATGGATCCGAAGGTCTATGGTAAACTACTCAAAACTCATCGGAGAGGCCTTGGCAATGATGTAGAAGCCCTCCGTGACCAAATTCACCTCCGGCGGAGCGCCGGAAAAGGCTCCAAGATGGGATCTCATGGGTACAGAAGGTTGCGTCGGTGGAAATAGGTTTTCGTGGTCCTCCCCAGTGTTTTCAGGGTATGCAAGTATATATAGGCGAAAGAAGTCGGTCAGGGGAGCCAGGAGGGGCCCACGAGGGTGGGGGCCATGCTCACCCCGCCCCCCCAGGGCATGACTGGCACCCTCATGGGCGCCTCGGCTGCTACTTGACGTCCACTCCAAGTCTCCTGGATTGCGTTTGTTCCAAAAAGATCGCTCCCGAAGGATTCATTCCGTTTGGACTCCGTTTGATATTCCTTTTCTTCAAAACACCGAAATAGGCAAAAAAATAGCAATTCGGGCTCGGCCTCCGGTTAGTAGGTTAGCCCCAAAAATGATAGAAAAGTGTAAAGTAAAGCCCCTAAACATCCAAAACGGGTAATATAATAGCATGGAACAATCAAAAATTATAGATACGTTGGAGACATATCAAGCATCCCCAAGCTTAATTCCAGCTCGTCCTCGAGTAGGTAAATGGTAAAAACAGAATTTTTGATGTGGAATGCTACCTAGCATATTTCTCAATGTAATTTTCTTTATTTTGGCATGAATGTTTAGATCCAAATGATTCAAGATACAAGTTCATTTAACATAAAAATAGTAATACTTCAACCATACTAACAAAGTAATCATGTCTTATCAAAATAGCATAGCCAAAGAAAGCTTATCCCTATAAAATCATATAGTTAGGCTATGCTTCATTTTCATCCCACAAAATACTCCCATCATGCACAACCCCGGTTTCAGCCAAGCATTTGGTCCATACTTTTTAACGCGCTTCAGCTTTCTCAACTCTCACGCAATACATGAGCGCAATCCATGGATATAGCACTATATGTGGAATGGGATGGTGGTTGTGAAGAAGACAAAAAGGGAGAAGATAGTCCACATCAACTAGGAGTATCAACGGGCTATGGAGATGCCCATTAATAGATGTCAATCTGAGTGAGTAGGGATTGCCATGCAACAGATGCATTAGAGCTATAAATGTATGAAACCTCAACAAAAGAAACTACGTAGGTGTGCATCCAACTTGCTTGCTCACGAAGACCTAGCGCATTTTGAGGAAGCCCATCATTGGAATATACAAGCCAAGTTCTATAATTAAAAATTACCACTATTATATGAAAGTGACAACATAGGAGACTCTCTATCATGAAGATCATGGCGCTACATTGAAGCACAAGTGTGGGAAAAGGATAGTAACATTGTCCCTTCTCTCTTTTCTCTCATTTTTTGGTGGGCTTCTTTGGCCTCTTTTCTTATTTGGGCTTCTTTGGCCTCTTATTTATTATAAAGTCCAGAGTCTCATCCTGACTTGTGGGGGAATCATCGTCTCCATCAACCTTTCCTCACTTGGGACAATGCTCTAATAATGAAGATCATCACAGTTTTATTGATTTACAACTCAATGCTTAGAACAAAATATGACTCTATGTGAATGCCTCCGGCGGTGTACCGGGATATACAATGAATCAAGAGTGACATGTATGAAAGAATTATGAAGGTGGCCTTGCCACAAATACGATGTCAACTACATGATCATGCAAAAGCAATATGACATTGATGGAGCGTATCATTGTAAACAGAACGGTGGAAAGTTGCATGGCAATATATCTCAGAATGGCTATGTAATGCCATAATAGGTAGGTATGGTGGCTGTTTTGAGGAAGGTAAATGGTGGGTGTATAATACCGGCAAAAGTTGCACGGCATAAGGTAGGCTAGCAATGGTGGAAGGGTGAGAGTGCGTATAATCCATGAACTCACATTAGTCATAAAGAACTCATATACTTATTGCAAAAGTTTATTAGCCCTTGAAGCAAAGTACTACTACGCGTGCTCCTAGGGGAAGGGTTGGTTCGAGTTAACCATCGCGCGATCCCGACCTCCACACATAAGGAAGGCAATCAAAAGAGCACCCCATGCAACAAATTTGTTACACAACTTCTACCATATGTGCATGCTACGGGACATGCCAACTTTAACACAAGTATTTATCAATTTCATAATTACCCCACTAGCATGACTCTAACATTACCACCTTTATATCTCAAAACAATTATCAAGTATCAAATTGATCATAGTGTTTAATGCACTTTCTATGATAGTTTTTATTATACCCAACTTGGATGCCCATCATTTTAGGACCAATTTTATAACCATAGCAAATACCATGCTGTTCTAAAAGACTCTCAAAATAATATAAGTGGAGCATGAGAGATCAATAATTTCTGCAAAATTAAGCCACCTTCGTGCTCTAAAAAGATATAACTGAAGCACTAGAGGAAAACTGTCTAGCTCAAAAGATATAAGTGAAGCACATAGAGTATTCTAATAAATTAGAATCATGTTGTGTCTCTCCCAAAAGGTGTGTACAACAAGGATGATTGTGGTAAACTAAAAAGCAAAGACTCATATCATACAAGACGCTCTAAGCAAAACACATATCATGTGTCGAATAAAAATATAGCTCCAAGTAAAGTTACCGATAGACGAAGACGAAAGAGGGGAGGCCTTCTGGGGCATCCCCAAGCTTAGGCTTTTGCTTGTCCTTTAATTTACCTTGGGGTGCCTTGGGCATCCCCAAGCTTAGGCTTTTGGTTGTCCTTGAATTATCTTGGGGTGCCATGGGCATCCCCAAGCTTAGGCTCTTGCCACTCCTTATTCCATAGTCAACCAAATCTTCACCCAAAATTTGAAAACTTCACAACACAAAACTCAACAGGAAATCTCATGAGCTCCGTTAGTGCAAGAAAGAAAAACCACCACTTAAGGTACTATAATGAACTCATTCTCTATTTAAATTGGTATTAAACCTACTTTGTTCCATCTTCTCTATGGTTCATACCCCCCGATACTAGCCATAGATTCATCAAAATAAGCAAACAACAAACGAAAAACAGAATCTGTCAAAAACAGAATAGTCTATAGCAATCTATAACTTTCTAATACTTCTGGACTCCTAAAAATCCTACCAAATTAGGAAGTCCTTGTCAATTTCACTATTGATCTACTCAAAAAAATATCAACTAAAAATCACGTTTCTGTGATTTATTAAAATTATTCTCGTGCATGCAGAAGTTTCTCTTTTTCAGCAGAACCAAATTAACTAGCACCGTAGGTTATCCTATAGGTTCTACTTGGCACAAACACTAATTAAAACATAAAATCACATCTAGATAGAAGCTATATGAATTATTTATTACTAAGCAAAGCAAAAAGCAAGGAACAAAAATAAAATTGGGTTGCTTCCAAACAAGCGCTATCGTTTAACGCCCCTAGCTAGGCATAAAAGCGAGAATAGATCTAAGTATTACCATCTTTGGTATTCAATTCATAAGTGGCTCGCATAATAGATTCGTAAGGTATTTTGATTTTATTTCTAGAAAAGTATTCCATGCCTTTCCTTAATGGAAATTGGAATGTAATATTCCTTCCTTCATATCAATAATTGCACCAATCGTTCTAAGGAAAGGTGATGTTGGGCGGAACCCTATGGGCCGATCTTTCACGTTTGGAGTGGATCCTAGGAGGAAACACGAAGAACGCGCGGAAGAACACGAGAGAAATCGTGGTGCAAAACGAGAGAAACATTCAACCGACAAGGAATAGATCACACAAGGGCTAGATCACCGAAAGCACAATGTAACACGAGATCCAAAGTCAACAAAGGAAGATACAAGAGTAACCGTTCTTCTCCATGAGGAGGTCTTGATTGTCTTCTCCGGATGGAGGCCTTGAATCCGAATGGATCTTCTCCGAAGAGGCACGGTCCCTCATGTGGAGTAGATCCGGTACGGATGAGCAATGCTCTATCTCACATGAGCTATCACATTGTTAACCCTATCTAGGAGGTGGGAGTGGTCTATATATAGTCTTGGTGCAAAAGGGGGCGAAGTGAAGGGGTACATGGGACTCAGCCCGTAGCTGGACTCAGCCAGGGTCTGGACGTCCGTGGGGCGCCAGTCGTCCGGAGGCTCGCGGTGTCCCGGACGTCTGGGTTCTTCGGATGACTGTAGATTCAGTTCTGTTGACAGGCGCACGGTCGTCCAGAAGCCATTTGGATTGCCGTAATTTAGTTCTTTGGTCGCTCGCACGGACGTCCGTAGGGGCTTGGTCATCCGGAGCCTGGGAATGTCCAGTTGTCGGGCTCGTTAGATCGTCCGTAACATGGAGCTCTGGCCTGCCTTCCTTATCTCGGCTGTAGCACCTCCCAGGGGTCAGACGTCCGTGCCTGGCCGGTCGTCCGGGTCCTATAGCTTCCAAAGCAGTCCTTCCTCTTGGTCTTCACGCTTGGTGTCCTCTCCACCTTGGGCATTGGATGTAGCCATCTCATGGCTCTCCTCCAAGTACCTGATCACGCACAGATTCTCCGTATGAGGTAGTAGCCATGTCTCGTGAGTAGAGAGAGGGAGTTCAGAGAGGAGTGAGTTCACCTTATCTTCAATAGCCTTCGCTCGAGCTCTTGTCATGGCTCCAAGTGGTGTTGAGGTAGATGTAGGTACGTCCATGGGGATGAGCGAGGGATGCTCCGCATCATCTCCCCCCCCCCCCTGGGAAAGATCCGACCTCGGATCAAAAGTTTCATCACCATGGTATGGCGCGAGGTCCGTGACGTTGAAGATGTCACTCATGTTGTACTTGTCTCATGGGAGGTCGATCTTGTAGGCGTTGTTGTTGTAGTGTGCTAGCACCTTGAAGGGTCCATCGGCTCGAGGTAGAAGTCTGGACTTGCGTTCGTTGGGGAAGAGGTCCTTGCGAAGGTGTAGCCACATTTGATCGCCAATGTTGAAGATCATGGGTTGCTTGTTGACGTTGAGCTTGGTCGCTAGTCGTTGTACTTGGTGCTCGATGGTGTGCCTTGTATCCTCATGCATCTTCTTGATGTAGCTTGCCCGTACACTCGCATCCATGTTGGTGCGTTCTTGTAGGGGAAGAGGTAGAATGTCCAATGGGGACAACGGGTTGCCAGGGGACTTGTCGGTAGTCGAATGTCTTGCACGGTTGTAGGCGTACTCGGCGATGGGTATACATGACTCCCACTCCTTGATGTTCTTCTCGATCAACACGCGAAGTAGAGTGGAGAGTGTTCGGTTCATCACCTCTGTTTGGCCATTGGTTTGAGGATGGTATGAGGATGAAAACAAGAGCTTGATTCCGAGCTTGGCGCATAGCGTCTTCCAAAAGTAACTCAAAAACTTGACGTCACGGTCAGAGATGATTGTCTTTGGTACTCCATGGAGGCGCAAGATTTCCCTACAAAAGAGATTCGCAACGTGTGAAGCATCGTCTATCTTGTTTCAAGGAATGAAATGTGCCATTTTAGAGAATCGGTCCACAACAACAAACACGGAATCCTTTCCATTTTGAGTTGTAGGCAAACCAAGTACAAAATCCATGCTAATGTCTTCCCAAGGTTGATAAGGAATAGGAAGGGGCATGTAGTGACCATGGGATTGAGCTTTAGACTTAGTTTTGCGACATGTAGAGCATCGGTTGGTGAAGCGTGAGACGTCGCGGAACATCTTGGGCCAAAAGTAGTTCTTGGATAGCGTGGTGAATGTCTTGTCGCATCCAAAATGTCCCATGAGTCTGCCTCCATGAGCCTCTTGCAAAAGGAGCAAACAAAGAGAAGACTCGGGAATGCATAGTTTGTTAGCTCTCATAAGATAACCATCCTTGATGTAATATTGTTCCCAAGATGTATGCGTCGAACATTTAGCATAAGGAGTAGTAAAAGATGGATCATTAGCATACAAGTCTTTTATGTGCTCAAAGCCAATAACATTCAACTCAAGTTTAGTGACAAGCGTGTGTATGCGTGAAAGTGCATCCACAACTACATTTTCTTTACCCTTAATGTACTTGATCACATAGGGGAAAGATTCGATAAATTCACTCCATTTGACATGACGCTTGTTCAACTTAGTTTGACCTTTTAAGTAATTAAGTGTTTCATGATCGGTATGGATGAGAAACTCATGAGGTCTAAGATAATGTTCCCAAACATGTAGCGTACGAACTAAAGCATACAATTCTTTGTCATAGATGGGATAGTTAAGTTGAGCACCGGATAGTTTTTCACTAAAATATGCAATGGCTCGTTTTTCTTGCATCAAAACTCCGCCAATTCCGGTACCACTTGCATCACAATGAACCTCAAAAGTTTTGTCAAAGTTGGGTCAAGCAAGAATCGGAGCATGAGTAAGCAAAGACTTGAGCTCATCAAAAGCGGTGGATTGCAAAGATACCCAAACAAAAGGAGCATTCTTCTTACTCAAGGCATGCAAAGGAGTGGCAATACTGCTAAAGTCTTTCACAAAGCGACGATAAAAACCCGCAAGACCAAGAAAGCTACGCACTTGTTGCAAGTTGGTGGGTTGGGGCCATATTTTAATAGCTTCAACTTCAGATTCATCAACATGGACACCCTTGGAAGAGACACCAAAACCAAAGAAAACAAGTTTGTCAACACCAAACGTGCATTTTTTCAAGTTGGCATAAAGACGTTCCTTGAGAAGGGTTTGCAAAACAGCCCTAACATGATTAAGATGTTCTTTCATGGTTTTGCTACAAACAAGAATATCATCAAAGTAAACCACAACAAAGACTCCAATATAAGATCGAAGCACAAAATACATAGGACACATGAAGTACCGGGAGCTTCCGACAAACCCATAGGCATAACCAACCACTCATACAAGCCAAATTTGGTTTAAGCAGTTTTCCATTCATCACCCTCTTGTATGCGGATTTGATAATAGCCACTTTTAAGATCAATTTTTGAGAAAAAGGCGGCACCACTAAGTTCATCAAGCATATCATCTAAGCGAGGAATGGGATGCCTATAGCGAACGGTAATAGCATTGATCGGTCTACAATCAGAACACATGCGAAAACTTCCATCTTGCTTTAGCACAAGTATAACGGGAACGGCACAAGGACTTAAGCTTTCACATACATGACCGTTGTTGATTAGTTGTTGTACTTGCCATTGGATCTCCTTAGTTTCTTCGTTGTTGACGCGGTATGGAGCTTTGTTTGGTAGAGGCGCTCCGGGGATGAGGTCGATTCGATGCTCAATGCCTCGTAGAGGAGGTAGACCCGGAGGTAGCTCATCGGGGAAAACATCTTGGAATTCCTGCAAAAGAGATTGAAACACTAAAGATAGCTCATTAGAGGTGTTAGTTTTTGGTTCCCCATCCTTGCACATAAGGACAAAGTGCATCACACTCGATGGGTTCTCACACACTTCTCTCATCTCACTTTTTGTGGCAAATAGGACTAGGTTTTCCTCTCTAGGCGAAGAGGCGCTCAAGTTTGGCTTGTGTCTCTCACTCACTTTATGGTGGATCACTTTCTCACTCTTCTCTCCATGATGTGTGGCTTGTTTGTTGGCTATGACTTGACTAGGAGACATAGGTCATAGCACATATTCCTTCCCTTTCATCTTGAAGCTATAGTGATTGGTACGCCCGTTGTGGAAGACACCATGGTCGAATCGCCATGGTCGACCAAGAAGGAGGTGGCAAACGGTCATTGAGACGACATGACACTCCAAAGTGTCTTCATATGCGCCAATTTTGAAGGTGACATGGACCGCATGCCCAACTCGTATAGTGCCGGAGTCACTTAGCCATTGAACCTTGTAGGGGTGCGAGTGCTTCATCTTAACCAATTGAAGCTTGGAGCATAGTTCTTCGCTTGCCAAGTTGTGACAACTACCTCCATTGATGATGACCTTGACGGACCTTCCATTGATGCCGGCCTTTGTGTGGAAGATGTGGCATCGTTGGTCCTCTTCTTGTTGATGTTGAAGGGTCAAGACCTTGGAGACAATGAGAGCGGGGCTCGAATCCTCATCACAAAATAGTTGATCATCTTCATCCTCGTTCACACGCCGGTGCATGGCCACTTGCTCAAGAGCTTCCATCTACTCATCACTCATGTAGTCGTAGGAGCCATCGTTGTTGAGGATCATGGTGCACTTGTTTGTGCATTCATAGGACTTGCAGCCTCGGCCGCCACAAGTGAAACACTTGAAGGAGCTTTTCTTGACGGTATCATCGGTCGGAGTAGATGATGAAGCACGCAGCTTGAAGTTGCTTGTAGTAGGAGGAAGACGACTTGAACTTGACGAAGTTTTCTTGTAACTTGGCTTGTCGTCGTTGCTTGGAGAAGGCTTGGTTGATGTAGAGGTTGGAGTTGTTGAAGCCTGGTTGTTGGAGAATCCGTAGGTCTTGGACGAGTACTTGGCATACTTGGAGTCATCTTGCACTTGACGTTCCGCCTTTGTAGCTTCATGCACGAGCTCAATGAGGTTGGAGTAGGGTTGGAAGTTGGCGATCTTCTTGATGGGATGATTGAGTCCATTAAAGAAACGTGGCATTGTTTGCTCCTCATCTTTCGTGACATTGGCTCGAATCATGGCTATCTCCATTTCCTTGTAGTATTCTTCAACACTCTTTGTTCCTTGCTTGAGGAGTTGGAGTTTCTTGAAGAGATCGCGGTTGTAGTAGGTGGGCACAAAGCGTGCTCGCATGACATCCTTCATTTGAGCCCAAGTGGTGATAGGTGGTTCACCTCTTGCTTCTCGGCGCTCAAGGACTTGTTCCCACCATATGAGCACATAGTCTTGGAACTCAAGTGATGTCGTAGTGATCTTCTTCTCTTCCTCATAGTTGTGCAAACGAAAGATTTTGTCGGCCTTCAATGCCCATGATAGGTACTCTTCGGGATCATTGCTTCCATTGAACTTGGGCATTGTGAATTTGAGCTTGCCATAGCGTTGCTCTTCATTGTGTTGTTGGCCATGATGATGATGATGACGCCCTTGACGGTGAGGGTAATCATCCTCATGTTGCTCTTGGCATGGAGGAAGTCCATGATCAACTTGCTCTTGTTGAACTCGAGGTTGGGGTGGGGCTTGACGAGCTTGTGAAGGAGCTTGTGGAACTTGACGTTGCACACGCGGTTGGTAGTTCCTCTCTTGTATTTCTTCTCGAAGGGATTCCTCTTGATTGCGCTGTTCACGATTGCGGTTGGCGATGGCTCAACTTTATTCTTGTAGGTCACATTGCGCCTCAAGAGCTTCCGCTTCTCGTTGTTGTTGTTGAAGACGTTGAGCCTCGGCATCTTATTCCTCTTGGTGTAGACGCGCTCGTTCTTCTTCTTGGCGCCATTGTCGTTGTCGTTCTTGAGCTTGAGCAAAAGAGACTTGGTTTGAATGAGGATCGGGGACTTGCTCATCGACTTGCTCTTGTGAATGCTTGACGTGTAGCGGGCTGCGAGATGCATGACGGTCTTGATGCGCGGCTCGTCAAAGAGTGTTCGATGACGGTGTACTTGAGCCGGAGAAGGAGTCGTCAGAGTGTCGACTTGAGTGGCTCCGTCTTGAGTATGAAGATGTTGAAGGAGGCCGATTCACCAACAAGGCGCGGATCTCGTCCATCCTTGCATCTTTCTCTTGCTTGTGCGCGTCTAGCTTGTTGTCGAAGAAGTCCGTGGTACGTTGCTTGGAGAGTCGCATGTCGGTGGCGAGGTTGTCGATGCGTTCGTTCATAGCTTATTGCTCTTGATGCAACACTCGTTGTGCACCAAAGAGGTGGCTCTTGGTGATGTATGATGACATGTCGTCGTCTTGCTCTATGAAGAGTGGGTTGGTAAAAAGTACTCGGCCTATCCATTATTCCAAGAAAAATGTGAGTGGTAGAAAGAGAAGAACGTATACCAATGTACCTTGACCGATGTTGACGATGAATCAAGTTCACTCAAATGCGGACAATGAAATAGCAATTTTGGTACCAATTCTTGTCGGTTCTCACACCTACACAAGTAAAAGCTTATGGTGGAGCTTGGTTAGGATGGTGGCACAAAATTTGATGCTATCATAAGTGAGCTTTAATAATGTTGGAAAAGATCCACAAATTTGCAAATGCAACAAGTAGACCAAGCAAATAGGGGCACACGGAAACACACACGCAAATAGATAAATGGGATTGTGCAAAGCAAAAGTGAGCCAAAATGTGGAATCCACGACAATGCTCATGTTTCACAATACACGAGAGACGCTAGCACGATTGCACAATAGGCGGATACGGAACTTGTGCACAGCCTACTAGGCAAAAATGCAACAATCTCTATCCCAAGTATGCTATATGTATGGTATTTCGGTGCTATGATCCAAGATGATTGAGTATGACAATCTTAATGTAGTATGATGCTATGGTTCTTGCTCATAAGCTCTTTGCTTATCTTTCCTCTTTGCTTAAAATCTTGGTTGGCTCTTTCACTTTGGGAGCTCTTTTCTCATGCAAAACTTCACGAACCAAGATAGCAATTGTGTATGGGATGGCAACATTGTGACACACAAGTTGATGCCAAGATATGCACCACTATGGTATGGTATGTATTCTATGGAGTATGATCGCTAATGTGCACAAGTCACATTGCCGACAATACTCAATGGCTAGTCTCGATGGGTAAGCTACGCAAAAGTAAGGCCATGTGGGTATCAATGCAATTGCAAGGTATGACAAATATGTCATCGAGGTTACCGTCCTTGGCGATGATGAGACCCTTGCGAAAATGAGCCGCGGTGATGATGATGTCGAACCATACCTATATAGCCGAAACACAATAGGACACGGGAGCCACAACTCAATATCTCAAAGACCAAAACATGTCAAAATCATCATAGGAGGTAGTGGGATGATGGTGGTGTATGTGGGTTTGGAAGATGAGGTGGAAGGTGGGGATGTGGTGGTGGCCGAACTGAAAAAATTCAGTTTCGTCTGAGTTGCCCGGACGTCCGGGTGGTCACGGTCGTCCGGAGGTCTTCGGACTTCCGGCTGGGCCCGGTCGTCCGTATCCTGGGCGAAAATCGGGCACGGGATGAACTGCAGGATTTTGGGATGGAGGGAGATGGTGAGGTCAAAATCGAGCGGATTAGTGGATGGAAAAAGGTGGGGAGGGTGGGGAAAGCTAGATGCACATGTGGCAACACAAACCCATGGACCAAATCCAACAAAATTTCAACTCACCAACAAATCACAAAAAAATTTGGGGGCTATTTTTGGTGGGGAATTTTCGGATTTAGGACGAAAACAACAAAATCAAGCTAGAAAACACGGGGTAGGGGCTCCAAAAACGTGATCAACGTGGCTCACGATACCAAGATGATGTAGGGCGGAACCCTAGGGGTCGATCTTTCATGTTTGGAGTGGATGCTACAAGGAAATATGAAGAACGCGCGGAAGAACACGAGAGAAATCGCGGGGGAAAACAAGAGAAACACTCAACCGACAAGGAGTCGATCACACAAGGGCTAGATCACCGAAAGCACAAGGTAACACGAGATCCAAAGTCAACAAAGGAAGATACAAGAGTAACCGTTCTTCTCCATGAGGAGGTCTTGATTGTCTTCTTCGGATGGAGGCCTTGAATCCAAATGGATCTACTCCGAAGAGGCACGGTCCCTCACGTGGAGTAGATCCGGTACGGATGAGCAATGCTCTATCTCACATGAGCTATCACAATGCTAACCCTATCTAGGAGGTGGGAGTGGTCTATATATAGTCTTAGTGCAAAAGGGGGCGAAGTGAAGGGGTACATGGGACTCAGCCCGCAGCTGGACGTAGCCAGGGTCCGGACGTCCGTGGGGCGCCGGTCGTGCAGAGGCTCGCGGGGTCCCGGACGTCCGGGGTTCTTCGGATGACTGTATATTCGGTTCTGTTGACAGGCGCACGATCGTCCGGAAGCCTTCGGATTGCCGTAATTTCCGTTCTATGGTCGCTCGCACGGACGTCCGTAGGGGCTCGGTCGTCTGGAGACTGGGAATGTCCGGTCGTCCTGGCTCGGCCGGTCATCCGTAACCTGGAGCTCTGGCCTGCCTTCCTTCTCTCGGCTGTATCACCTCCCAGGGGTCGGACGTCCATGCCTGTCCGGTCGTCCGGGTCCTGTAGCTTCCAAAGCAGTCCTTCCTCTTGGTCTTCACGCTTGGTGTCCTCGCCACCTTGGCCATTGGATGTAGCCGTCCCGTGGCTCTCGTCCAAGTACCTGATCACGCACAGAGTGTCCGTATGAGGTAGTATCCATGTCTCGTGAGTAGAGAGAGGGAGTTCGGAGAGGAGTGAGTTCACCTTATCTTCAATAGCCTTCACTCGAGCTCTTGTCATGGGTTCGAGTGGTGTTGAGGGAGATGTAGGTATGTCCATGGGGATGAGCAAGGGATGCTCCGCATCAAAAGGTCTACCAAGAGTAATAGGACATAAAAAATTGCAATCTATATCAAGAACGATGAAATCTACGGGCACATAATTCCTATTTGCAACAATAAGAACATCATTAATCCTTCTCATAGGTTTCTTAATAGTGGAATCCGCAAGGTGCAAGCTTAAAGAGCAATCATCAAATTCACGGAAACCTAGCACATCACATAAAGTTTTTGGAATCGTGGAAACAGTAGCACCCAAATCACACAAAGTATAGCATTCATGACCTTTAATTTTAATTTTAATAGTAGGTTCCAACTCATCATAAAGTTTTCAAGGGATATAAACTTCCAATTCAAGTTTTTCTTCATAAGATTGCATCAAAGCATCAACGATATGTTTAGCAAAAGCTTTATTTTGACTATAAGCATGAGGAGAATTCAACACAGATTGCAGCAAGGTAATACAATCTATTAAAGAACAATTGTCATAATTAAATTCCTTGAAATCTAGAATAGTGGGTTCATTGCTATGTAAAGTTTTGACCTCTCCAATCCCACTTTTACCAAATTTAGCATCAAGATCTAAAAACTCTGAATCATTGGGATGCCTTTTAAGTAAAGTTGACTCATCTCCAGTCCCATCATTATCTAGATTCATATTGCAAAACAAAGATTTAATAGGAGACACATTAATAACTTTTAGATCTTCATCATTATTATCATGGAAACTAGAATAACATGCTCTTACAAAGCAATCTTTCTTGGCACGCATCCTAGCGGTTCTTTCTTCGCATTCATCAATGGAAATTCTCATGGCTTTGGGAGACTCATTGATATCATGCTTAGGTGGAATAGATCTAAGTTTCAAAGAATCAACATCAAGAGAAATTCTATCCACGTTCCTAGCCAATTCATCAACCTTAAAATCAGAGGGCATCTTATTAAAAAATTTCTTCAAGCAAAGCATTGAAATTATTTTGAGAGATCATAAATTCTTTAACACTATTCTCAAAATTAGAGGGCATCTTATTAAAATTTCCATAAGATTTGTTGTAGGAATTACCATAATTATTAGAGGAATTACTAGGAAACGACCTAGGATTAAAGTTTTCTCCATACGCATTGTTACCAAAAGTATTCCTACCAACAAAATTCACATCCAAAGATTCACTATTATTCTCAATCAAAGTAGACAAAGGCATATCATTAGGATCAATAGGAGCACTCTTTTTAACAATTTCATAAGTTCATCCATATTTCCACTCAAAACATTAATTTCATCTATCGCATGACTTTTTTACTAGTAGATCTTTCAGTGTGACATTGAGAATAATTAACGATTATATTATCGAGGAGTTTAGTAGCTTCTCCTAAAGTGATTTCCATAAAAGTGCCTCCTGTGCCCGAATGTAAAAGATTTCTAGAAGCAAAATTCAATCCAGCATAAAAAAAATTGTATGATCATCCATAAATTTAAACCATGTGTAGGGCAATTGTGAATCATTAATTTCATCCTCTCCCAAGATTGTGCAACATGTTCATGATCAAGTTGCTCAAAATTCATAATATTATTTCTAAGAGAGATGATCTTAGCGGGAGGAAAATACTTAGAGATAAAAGCATCTTTACATTTATTACATGAATCAATACTATTTTTAGGAAAAGACGAAAACCAAGTTTTAGCACGATCTCTGAGTGAAAACGGAAGTAACTTAAATTTAACAATATCATTATCCGTGTCTTTCTTCTTTTGCATATCACAAAAATCAACAAAGTTGTTTATATGTGTAGCAGTATCTTCGCTAGGAAGGCCGGAGAATTGATCTTTCATAACAAGATTCAACAAAGCAGCATTGATTTCACAAGATTCAGCATCATTAAGAGGAGTAATAGGAGTGCTAAGGAAATCATTATTGTTGGAATTGGAAAATTCACACAATTTGGTATTATCTTGCGCCATCGTGACAAGCAATCCAACACAAAAGCACACAAGAGGCAAGCGAAAAAGAGGCGAACGGAAAAGAGAGGGCAAATAAAATGGCAACGGTGAAGTGGGGGAGAGGAAAACGAGAGGCAGATGACAAATAATGTAATGCGAGGGAGATGAGTTTGTGATGGGTACTTGGTATGTCTTGACTTGAGCGAAGACCTCCCTGGCAACGACGCCAAAAATCCTTCTTTCTACCTCTTGAGCACTACGTTGGTTTTCCCTTGAAGAGGAACGGGTGATGCAGCAAAGTAGCATAAGTATTTCCCTCAATATTTGATAACCAAGGTATCAATCCAGTAGGAGGCTCCACACACGTCCCTCGTACCTACACAAACAAACAAGAACCTCGCAACCAATGCGATAAAGGGGTTGTCAATCCCTTCACAGCCACTTGCCAACGTGAGATCTAATAGAGATAATAAGATAAGATAAATATTTTTGGTATTTTTATGATATAGATTGAAAAGTAAAGATTGCAAAATAAAGTAGATAGGAAACTTATATGATGGAAAATAGACCGGGGGCCATAGGTTTCACTAGTGGCTTCTCTTAAGATAGCATAAGTATTACGATGGGTGAACGAATTACTGTCAAGCAATTGATAGAAAAGTGCATATTTATGAGAATATCTAGGCATGATCATGTATATAGGCATCACGTCCGCAACAAGTAGACCGACTCCTGCCTACATCTACTACTATAACTCCACAAATCGACCGCTATCCAGCATGCATCTAGAGTATTAAGTTCATAAGAACAGAGTAACACATTTGGCAAGATGACGTGATGTAGAGGAATAAAATCAAGCAATATAATATAAACCCCATATTTTTATCCTCGATGGCAACAATACAATACGTGCCTTGCTGCCTCTACTGTCACTGGGAAAGGACACCACAATATTGAACCAAAAGCTAAGCACTTCTCCCATTGCAAGAAAGATCAATATACTAGGCCAAACCAAACTGATAATTCAAAGAGACTTGCAAAGATAACCAATCATACATAAAAGAATTCAGAGGAGATTCAAATATTTCTCATAGATAAACTTCATCATAAACCCACAATTCATCGAATCTCGATGAACACACCACAGAAAGAGTTACATCGAATTGATCTCCAAGAAGATCGAGGAGAACTTTGTATTGAGATTCAAAGAGAGGGAAGAAGCCATCTAGCTAATAACTATGGACCTGAAGGTCTGTGGCAAACTACTCACAACTCATCGGAGTGCCCTTGGCGATGATGTAGAAGCCATCCATGATCAATTCCCCTTCCGGCGGAGCACCGAAAAGGCTCCAAGATGGGATCTCATGGGTACAGATGGTTACGGCAGTGGAAATAGGTTTTCGTGGTGCTCCCCAGTGTTTTCAGTGTGTAAAAGTATATATAGGCAAAAGAAGTCCGTCAGGGGAGCCACGAGGGGCCCACAAGGGTGGTAGGCACGCCCACCCCCCCTAGGGCGGGCCTGGCACCCTCGTGTCTGCCTCGGCTGCTTCTTGACGTCCACTCCAAGTCTCCTAGATTGCATTTGTTCCAAAAAGAACGCTCCCGAATGTTTCATTCCATTTGGACTCCATTTGATATTCCTTTTCTTCGAAACACTGAAATAGGCAAAAAAAAGACAATTCGTGTTGGGCCTCCGGTTAGTAGGTTAGTCCCAAAAATGATATAGAAGTGTAAAGTAAAGCCCATAAACATCCAAAACAGGTAATATAATAGCATGGAACAATCAAAAATTATAGATATGTTGGAGACGTATCAGGATGCAAGGATGGAGGAGATTCAGGCATTGTGGGTCAAACGTTCTTCCCCTTCGTCATCTTCAAGGCAGCGGCGAGCAAGTCGATCATCTTCGGAGCACCCATGTGATGCAAGCACAATTCGTCCACGTCCACATCTCCATGGAGACCTTCATCACATTCGTGATCCACATCATCATGAAGGGAAAGTCACCTCCAAGCATCATGTGCACGACGACAACAAACAACATCTACTATGAGCTCAAGCGCGACAACGACACCATCAAGATGAAGATGCTCGCGACACGCAAACCTAGAAGTCCGAGCAAGCTCTACATCAAGCTACGGCAAAACTTCATGAGCACAAGAGAAGACCACGAGACAAGCACCACCAAGAGGAAGCTACGGCTACCACCTCTACTTCGGCATCTTTGCCTTTGGACGTACGCCATCTTCGCCTACTTGCCATAAGTACGACTATATCGACATCATCAAGTCCAAGGAGAACAACTACAAGTGAGGGCAACACTTCCATCTTCGGAAGCCCCTCAAGGAAGATGGTCGAGCATGGAAACTTCCCTTTGGTCATGGAGACGAGCTATGAGGTGCCACATTATATGGGCCTCCTAAAACAAGATGACGACAAGACGGTGGAGCAAGGGCCATCCCCTTCAACCACGACGACGAGCGCGAACCTCTTCAACAACATGAATACGACGCCCCAATGGGACTCACACTCCGAGTCAACCTATGAGACCGCCCATGACACATTATCTTTATTCTCGGAGGAGATTGACTTTTGGCCACGCCCTACGACATTCATCTTTGGAGGCGTTATGGATGAGGACACTACAGGAATCTTCTACTTTGCCATCTGCCACGGCGGACGGCAAAGGCATGGATGGCTGACGGCAAAGGTCTTTGCCGTCGGCCGTGGACGGCAAAAGTGGACGGCAATGTAAGGGACGGCAAAGAGCTACATTGCCGTCTGCCATTTTTTAACCAGCTCCTCAGTGGGCCCCCCCTCCCTCTTTGCCGTCTACTAGCGGACGACAAAGATTCTTTGCCGTCAGCTAGCGGACGGCAAAGAGCTGGCTGATGGCAAAGGCTTTCTTTGCCATCAGCCAGTTCTTTGCCGTCTGCTTTCGTGTAGCTGATGGCAAAGAGCTTCTTTGTCGTCCGCTAGCAGACGGCAAAGAGCTGGAAGATAGCAAAGTAGCCGATTCCAGTAGTGGGAGGTTGAGCATGGGACTATCCCTTCAACCAAGGTGGCGATAGGAGTTGAGCATGGAGACATTTGCACCTACATCTCTCCAACACCCACATATGACGAGATGCCCTAATTCCCATGTGAGGAGAGACACCACCACATGAGTGATATGAGTGACTCCACCATACATGACTTTGAGTGCATTTCCTATGAGAGGATGAGTGTGACCACCACTAGAACGCACACGAGAGCATGCCACACTCCCTATGTGTGGTTGAGAGGCATTTGAGCGACTCCACCAACCATATCAGTGAGACCATCTTACCAGGAGTGAGTGAGCCACAACACTTAGTGAGTGAGTGAAAGTGCAACTAATCCCCGGGTGGTTTTGGTAATTAATAACAACATATATATCATTGAACTAATCATTTCTTGAGAATATTTCAGAAAGTTCAGTGATATGGGTATGGCAATGACTGATGATGTGGACCCCTCAAAATGCTAAGGAAAACATTGGCAAAAGCTCAAGACTCCATTTTTGGTTTAGTGATCCAAGATCACATTGAGTCCATAGGAAAGCCAATACTATTAAAAGGGGGTGAGGTTATGATGATGATCTGGTTGCTCTAAGTGCTTAGTGATTTATCTCTCAAACTATCAGCAATCTTTCATTCCAACATAAACTCATAAGTAATCTCGGTCCCACCGATTCCAAACTCAGTCACACCGAGATGAACCACCTCAGCCATATACCCAAACCCTAAGAATCTCGGATTTTCCGATTCCAAACTCGGTCATACCGAAATTGGTGTTGCCAAGCTTCAGAACCTTCAGACTCAAATCGGTGTCACCGAGATGAGAAAGTCGGTCCCACCAAATTGGCAAACCCTAGACTTTGGAAGAATCGGACTAACCGAGATTGTATTTTCGGTCCCACCGAAAATCCCAACGTTCACAAGATTTGAACTTTCGGTCTCACCGAGTTGTCAACTTCGGTCTGACCGAGATTGGTCAAATGTGTGTAACGGTTGGATTTTGTGTGGAGGCTATAAATACCCCTCCACCTCCTCTTCATTCGTGGAGAGAGCCATCAGAAAGAACTACCACTCCTACCTTACATTTCTGAGAAGAAAACTACCTACCCTTGTGTTGAGATCAAGTTGCTCCACTCCCACCATATGAAACTTGATTTCTAGCCTTCCCAAGTTGCTTTCCACTCAATTCCTTCTTCCACCACATCCAAATCAGTGAGGAGAGTTGAGTGTTGGGGAGATTATCATTTGAAGCACAAGAGCAAGGAGTTCATCATCACCAACCCCATCTATTACCTTTTGGAGGGTGGTGCCTCCTAGATTGGTTAGGTGTCGCTTGGGAGCCTCCGTCATGATGTGGAGTTGAACCAAGGAGTTTGTAAGGGCAAGGAGATCGCCTACTGTGAAGATCTACCCGAGTAAGGCTAGTCCTCCGTGGACGAGGCCATGATGGCATAGACAAGGTTGCTTCTTCGTGGACCCTTCGTGGGTGGAGCCCTCCGTGGACTCAAGCGCAGCCGTTACCCTCCGTGGGTTGAAGTCTCCATCAACGTGGATTGACGATAGCACCACCTATCGGAACCACGAGAAAAATCTCCGTGTCTCCAACTTGCGTTTGCTCTTCTCCACCTCTCATTTACTATACGTGCAATTTACTTTCCGCTGCCACAACTCTAGAATTGCATGTGTAGGGTGATACTTGACTTGGTTATCATTGTGAACTTGCTAAGAATCTACTCCAATCAAAAGGCAAAACTTTTAAGTTGTCAAGTAGTCTAATCACCCCCCCTCTAGACATACTTCCGATCCTACAGTGAGGTACTTCAGAGGGCTGGTTAGGCCACTATGATTTCAAACAACTTAACTTCTACTCCTAGTGTGTTTTCTTCTTTGGTGATAGATCTCCAACAAGACGAAGCGCCAATCCTTGACGAGTCCATACCTCCAATGGGCAAACTGATGGCCATGATGGACGATGATGCATCCCCCACATGGTACCATCAAGTTGATGAAGCTCTTGACCAAGCATAAATCTTTGACACCTCACCTACAACACATGAGTTGAGCTCTTAGGGTAACATAGGTGATGGTACTTCTCTTGTCCCACTAGTGGACTATCTTGACATTGATTGCCTGCATGATGTTGAGCACCTTATTGATTTACCACATACTACGTCTTCTACATGCTTAGATGTGCCACCTATTTATGATAATATGATGATGAGCATGTTGAATTGCCTAGTTCTGATGCTATGCTCCGTAGGATATCATGTGAAAATTCTATTGGTCACATTATGTTTGACAATCCATTAAACCTGTGATATGCTATGAGTGAGATCTCCCATATTTCATCATTACAATCTCAACATAGTAACTATGCATGCCCCCATTAAAATAAGTCCGATTTGCATTTATGATATAGATGACGAGATGATGGTCATTGGCTTTTTTTTCATGTGATGATATTGCCATGCTTCCTTTACATGATTTGCACAATTCATCTACTATGTCATGCCATGATCACACTATTCCGAATATGCTTTGTTTTCGATGGTGTAAATATTCTCCATGTGATGATTCCACTAATTCTCATGAGGATACCCCCATAGTTTCCTCATACATATTTGGAGATTTTGATGCATTCCATACTTTTCATGATTCCCATAATTGCGTGCACCATATGCATTCCATGAATAACAATGCTCTACATATTTCTCGTGATGCATTACACAATTTGAGTCTCCATTATGCTACACATAATAACAAACCTCTTGCGATGGTTGACATGTTTCTATAGCACACAACTCATTTATTTGAGCATTGGCTATTTTGTGCTAACCAGTAGATGCGCGTGCACATCATGATGGATGATGTGCAGATATACCACGCACACAAAATTTTCCCTTTGCCTTTGTTTTGTGTAGGTACTCACATATACTCGTCAACCTCTCAATCCCAAGAGTTAATGAAACGAGCTCTTGAGATCAACGCGATTTGGGATTCCGTGGATTGTCCTTACCAACGTTCTCTTCACGCAACGAATTCCCGCATTCCTTTTACATGGCTCTTACACAGCTATGGGCTATTTACCATTTGTCACCTTATGCCCATTTTTGCGTGTTCACTTTGCATGTTATACCTATTTATATGCCTTTGCCATGCAATTTGTGACCCTTCCTTGCATCTACCCATGATTCACCATTATACTACTCATATGTGTATTTGCATGCTCGATGGAGACACTAGTAGATATTGCCATGATTTCTTTGTGCCCCATGCTATTGTTGATTATTGTGTTGGGAGAGTCATGATGTTCCATTGCTATTTACATAGGACTTCCTGTCACCACAATAATGATACATTTCTCCTATCTTGCTTTCATGCTTGTGATATGTCATGTGCATTATTCATGCCCACTATTTATACACATGCCACACTTGACATGATTACCTCTAGTACGTTGCATCTTTGCACTACTAGCTTGCTAGACTTGATCGCTATGATTGCTTGCTATGTTGCATCATCCATGATTCATTCTTGCTTGTTTCCTTGGTTTGATGATGTATATATTCATGCCTCTCACATGATTTATCTTGATCATTATCCCTTGCCTCCAATAGTTGCATCTCTCATATTCACATGTAGTGACTGCAACCATGTTATGCTTATTGATCTTGGAGACTTGGATACCTTGCTTGTGATGCATGCTTGCTTGATTGCACTTAATAATTTTGGTTGTGCTAGCATCATATACTTCCATACTGTGCCACTTCCCTTGTACCTTTTTATGATACGAATGATGAGGACACTTGTTGGGTATTTCACCACACGAATGATAGGTGTTGCATTTCCGCTAACCTCATTTGTTATTTTGAGTGTTTGTCATGTTCTTCCATTTGGAAGGATTCACAAGGTAGTACCATTATGAGCCATATTTTTTATGTGAAGGCGTACATGATGTGCGACACCATCATTTTCAAGAAACTACTAAAGGTGAACTCCTTCCCTTTGAGCCATCCTCACATACACATATTGAATGGGTCATTCTTTCATTGTTGTTTCCTTCTTCTGGTCTACATGATACATCTATTGGATGGAGGACTGGCATTGGAGATGGACCCTATGGACCATCAAATTGAGGAGTGCTCGGAATTAGACCACCACTCTTGCCACGACCTTGGTCAATGGTATGCCATGAAACTTTTTCCATATTGCACCAACACCTACATATTTGTTGATGATAATGCTAGATGGAAACATTCCTTCCATGACAAATTTGCACCTTATGCATGTATTGACTCACATTATGATTGCCATGTTGCATCTTGTATTTCTATGTCATCCATGATATATGATCTTGCGCATTTCCCTAGCAAATTTGTTGTGATCTTCCTTGACGGCATATTCATACATCATGATCCTATTGCCTACCATCAATAGCATGATATCATATTCACATTGAGAGCCAATTACCATGTTCATGCTCTTGATAAACCATCACACTATGACATCATTTTGCACAATGGTAGAATTTGTCACTTTGTGCAACATAACAATTGCCACACCTTTGTTCATATGACAAATGAACTTGCTTGCATGAATGCTTTATATATCATTCTATATCATTTGGCTAAGATTCATGCACCTTGTAATGATAAACATTATCGGACGAACTCATGTTTACTTGATGGACACCTTGTGTGCGCTAACCATTGTATTTCTGAGTGTTGTTCGTGTTTGCTCTTTTTCCTATATACCACTATGGCAACACCTTGGAGTACTTGGATTGCGCCATTTCTTCCACTCCGTCCAACTACAAGTCCGTCCATGACAACCATTTCCATGGTTATGAGGTTTACGATCCGAGATCGGATCTTTCCCAGGGGAGGAGGGGAGATGATGCAGAGCATCCTATGATCGTCCCCATGTACACTACGACTACTCCCCAAGCCCCAAGTGGACATACGACGAGACCTCAATCATACACCATTGGACACAAGATGAACCCGCTCCTAAATGCCTCCCCTTTTCATTCATGCGAGATATGGTTGCTACCTCATGCAAAGATACTACATGAGCTTAGGTACGAAGAAGACCCTCTTGGAGATGCTCGGGATCATGGACAAGTCCTCAAGTACATGGACGAAGGAGCACGGCGGAAGGAACCGGAGAAGGTTCCCAAGCCCCGGACATGCCGCCCTGGCCCGCACATCTGGCACCTGAAGATGTCAACAACAACAGCAGCCCACCAGCCGAAGTGCTACAGGGCCCTGACATCCGGGCCCATGCCCGGACTTCGAGCCTAGCACAGACATCCGGCCCGACCCCCAGAAATCCCGCCTCCTTCACAGAATGTAACCAATGCCAGCCCGGACATCCGTCCCGTCACGAAGCCACGAATATCTGGCCCAATGCCCGGACATCCGCCCCCCTGCGCGTAGTGTAACAGTGCCACCGGCCCATGTATCCCTCCAACTCACCCCAACTTGTACTAGCACTATATATACCCTCACCTCTTACTAGCTACAGTTAGCGTTGGTTTAGTTCATTTTAGAGATGGAGCTTTGCTCATCCTTGTGATTCTACTCCATAGAGAGACCGCGTCCTCTACGGAGACGATCCACGCTTGCACTACTTGAATCAGGATCTTCGCCGTCAGCCAGCTGACAGCAAAGAAGGTCTTTGCCATTAGCTAACAGAAACCTGATGGCAAAGAGGATGTTTGCTGTCAGCCATCTCTTTGCCGTCTGCTAGCAGACGTCATAGAAGCTTTGCCGTCGCTAGCAGACGGCAAAGAGGGAGGGTTGCCCACTAGCGAGAACCACCTAACGGCCACTTTCTTTGTCGTCTGCTAGCAGACGACAAAGCTTCTATGCCATACAATGAGCGGACAGCAAAGAGAGTAGCCAACCTAATGGTCGTTTCCCCCTGGCCCACCCCACTAGCTAAGGTCGTTGCTGTCTGCTAGCAGACGACAAAGATATTAAACCTAACAAAAAACCGTTCGGCCCCGCCCCCACGCCTCTCTCCCCCTCTCTCTCTTCTCACATCACATGCGCGGCCCCCGTGCCCGCCGTCCTCGTGCCCGCCGGCCCCGTCGCCAACCCCACTGCCCCCCGCCATACCCGACCCCCACCGACCCTGCCGCCCCTGACCATCACAATCCCCGAAACCCCTGACCCACAACCGCACCGCAACCTCGATGCCCCGACCCCAGAGCACCGGCCCCAGCCCCGTCCATCCATCCCGCCCCCCTGCCGTTTGGCGCCCGCCTGAGCCCCATGCTCTGCCGCCCTGACGCCCGTCGCTCAGACCGCCCGTCGCCGCTGCACCGCCGCCGCCGCGCCGCCCGTGCCCCGCCGCGGTTGCCGCCCATGGTGAGGTTTCGTTCCTTTATTTGTCTTTTTTTGTTTTTATTTTTTGATTTAGGTTAGTTAGTTAGTTAGTTTTTTAGGTCAATTAGTTACTTGTTTTACCCTACTGTACATAGGTTAATTAGTTCATTAGTTATTTTTTAGGTTAATTACTTAGTTAGTTTTTTAGGTTAATTACTTAGTTAGGTAAGCCCAAGAACAAGAAAATAAAAGAAAGAAGACCTAAAAGGACTAGGAGGATAAAACATAGAAAAAAGAAGAAGAAGAAGAAGAAGAAGAAAGAAAACAGAAAAAGAAGAAATGAAGAACTAATTAAAGTCTACTGTCGCTAGGAGTAGCTTATTTCCACAGTTGTCGCAACTAAACCAAGTGTACCTGGTGCTGCCACTACCACTGGATATGCGATGGGTATAATAAGTCAGTCTTAACCCCTCTTTCATTGTGTTTGGTTTAGTTGCAACACTGTTGTTTTCATGTTCTTCATCAATCACCATTCTAGATAATCTGCCTTATTCTTGTAACTTGTCTCAAGTGAGGGAATAAGCCAAACGCATGCTTTTCGATTGAGGGCAATGATTTCTTTTCCTCATTTTTAAGGGATGAAGACACTGATTGTAGCTATAGTGGGGCAGGAGTGGTGATCGACCTGGCCACTATCATTATCCGGCCGTATTCCAAATGCAACCCATTTTAATAAACCTTTTACTTGCAATCCACTTCAGCCACCGTGGGGTGTATTATTGGTCTCACGACATGGTTCCTACTACAACTAGTGTAGGATTCAAGTAGTTGATCTTGTTTACCATCATTATGAAAGAACATTGTTCGGGTGCATCTAAGTGTTAAGAGAAACCCAAACGTTGTGAAGCAAACGTATGAGACCAATTGTCCATTGACACGTCTCCCGTATCCAGATGCAGCAATAGAGGAGTAAGTCATCAAACCATAGACATCAAATAAGGGCTGGTTCTTTTAACGATTATAGCTAGCGGTCGAAATAAGCTGCCCCTCCCCACTGATTTTAGGAACCCAACATAAATATCTTAGACAAGAGGAAGAAGGAAAATAAGGAAAATGAAGAAGTAAAAGAAGACAAGAGGAAGAAGGAAAAGAAGGAAGAAGAAGAAAAATAATTAGAAGTGGAGATGAAAAAATAATAAGTAGAAGTAGAAGATGAAAGAAAGAAGTAGGGAAAAAGGAGTCGAGGGTCTAGGGGTCAAGGATCGAGGTGTCGAGCGGTCGTGGGTCATCGAGGGGTCGAGGGGTCGAGGATTTGCCATCCTGACCACGACCCCCTGACCCCGACACCCCGACCCCGACACGACACCCCAACCCCGCCTCGACACCACGACAGTGCAACCCCGACAACGACACGGCACCCCCAACCCAGACACAGCACCCCGACATGACACCAGCGACACCCCGACCCCTGACACGACACCCTGAGACCCCAATATGGCACCTCTAACCCCGACACCCAGACCCCGACATGACACCCCGATCCCGCCTCGACACCCTGACACCGCGACTCCGAAACAGCACCCCGACCCCGACACGGCTCCCCCGACCCCGACATAGCACCCCGAGTTGACACCCCAAGACCCCGACACGGCACCCCCGACCGCAACACAGCACCCCGACCCCAAAACGACACCCCGGGACCCCGACACGGCACCCCCGAACCCGACACAAGACCCCGACCCCAACAAGACACCCCCGACCCCCCACACCCAAACCCCCCACACCTCCCGAAAAAGGTGTTCTTCGGCCTTCCAGAGGCCTAGGTCAGGTATTCAATTATTATTATGTACATATATATATATATATTATTAATTAGTTCATGGTATTAGGTATTCAATTTTTTATTATGTTTATGGTGATGATACACACTTAAATTTTTTATTATGTTCATGTTGTACTAATTTTGTTTACTCTTTGTCATTGCAGCTGTTGACAGATGGTGGATGCGGGTTGAGAGTGCTCCGAGCCTCCTTCCTCGTCGCGTGCTGGGGGGTATGCTGTAATTCCACCCAAGAATCTCCGGATAGCGCTGGTAGACAGCATGCAGACACCGCCGGGCGCTTCTTCTTTGGCCGGGAGAGGTCGGGGGAAGACGAAGAGGGGTGCAGCTAGAGGTGGACGTGGCGGCGGGAGAGGTAGGAAGGCTGCCGCGCCTTCCTTGTCGCCACCCTAGCTAATTCTCTTGACCACTGAAGTGCTCCGTCTCAGGTGGACCCGTCGGACTTGGACCCGTCTCGGACTCCGATCCACAAGCCTCAGGCCGACGAGCCTCTGATTGCCGAGCCTACGTCTAACGAGACTCGGGTCCCAGAGTCTTCGTCCCAGGAGACTCGGGTCCCAAAGTCTTCGTCCCACGTGACTTTGGAGACTAGTGGCCATGCTGATGGCGGCGAGGACACCTTGTCTGATAATAGCTACAGGAATGGCGAGCTAGTTGAGGGGGGCAAGAAGGTCTACCAGCGTGGTGGTACAAAGCTCCCGTCCGTGCTGGCGACCCGCAACCAAAGGTGGTTGATTGAGTCTAACGGGGAGAAGTAAGTGCATTTACTCTTTTTTAACCTTTTGCGTTCATGTTTCTTCAACTTAATATCTAATGTGTTGGCCTTGTCATATTGCAGGTGTTGGATACACGCCTCTAGTGTTCGCAGGCCCAATCAGATCCTTAGTGTGATTTGTCGGCACCACTTCTCGAGGTGGGTCACATTGCCCGGTGAGGGTGACGTTCCACAGCTAGCACTGACCTGGGAGTTGTACGAGGCTGCCCCGGACCCGCCAGGGGAAATGGTCGAGAGTGTCATGTGCGAGACAGTGGCCGACATTGTGAGATGACGGTTTTGGGTAATTTCTCCTTACAGAATTAAAAATCAACAGTACCTAGTGATTTTACTAATTTGTGTTGTTTTGTTTGATTGCAAACCTTTTATAGGTGTCTTGAGGAACACGAGGCGGATGTGACTATGGTTCTCGAAGCCGAGTGCAAGCGCCTACTTTAGGACTTACGATATGAGGCTCGTGTGCAGGCTGTTCGAGACTACTACGCCTCGACTAACATCAGGATGGAGAAGAAGAAGTGTCGTTGCATGTATCTGAGTAAGGAGAAGTACATTAAGGTATTTACCTATTCTTAAGGCCTTGTACTTAGTTTCCTTGATTTGATTCGTAGGCGTAGCGCTGAAATTTCTCTTGTCTAACTTAGGTGCCCCCGAGATGGTGTGCGGATATGATGGACAGTTGGGAGAGGTTGGTGGATGAGTGGTGCTCTCCCCAATGGATATCCGCCCACAACAAGGCCGGGGACAAGTGTGCCTAGATGCAAGGTGTGCCACACCATCAAGGGAGCTCCAACCTGTTTGAGTACGGGGATCACTAGGTATGTGTTTTGAGCCCTTAACGATTCATGCAACTTCATTCTTCATGCTACCTTGAGCCCTTAACTAATATTTTGTTCCTCTCTTCTAGGTGCGACACAACAAGAAGGAGGTGCACCGTTGTACGACTTCTATGCCATGGCACATACTGCCCCATACAAGAAGGCCAAGGCATTCTAGGAGGATGACCTCGATCATCCCGAGAGCTTCACCAACATCTCCTCCCACGACAAGCTTGTGAGGTACAGCGACTTTGGGAAGGCAATGAAAGGGGAGATCTTCAACCCGAGCCAGAGTCCTTTTGATCCTGAGCTCGTGATGGTATCTGGTGAAGGGAAGAAACATGGCTTGGTAGCCATTAGGGATGGAGTGATATGTTGTCCTAGAAGTCTCCCGGAGATCAAGAAGCACCAAACGGGGTCTCTTCCCAAGATGAGGCCTTGACAATGGCCAATGGAGCTCGCAATCGAGGCTAGGGCCCAGGAGCTTCTGCGAAGGCAACCAGGGAGGCGGCGCAAAGGGAGAGGGAGTTGGAGGAGAGGACGGCTAGTATGTTGGAGGCGGAGAGGAACAGGAACGACGCGGGTCACCGGTCCCTATACGAGCTCCTCGTGGTAAGTTTCTCCTGCATATTGCCCAAATCATGCACATAATGTTCGTTTCATTACTAACTAATATGACTGACTCGTGAAACAAAATGCGTAGTCCGTGTGCGAGAAAAGTGGTCAGACCCCTCCGCCGATGCTCCAGATTGGTATAGCGGACACGGTGAGTTTCATTAGAATGGTTCCTACGTCTCCAACGTATCTATAATTTTTGATTGTTCCATGCTATTATATTACCCGTTTTGGATGTTTATGGGCTTTACTTTACACTTTTATATCATTTTTGGGACTAACCTACTAACCAGAGGCCTAGCCCGAATTGCTGTTTTTTTGCCTATTTCAGTGTTTCGAAGGAAAGGAATATCAAATGGAGTCCAAACGGAATGAAACCTTCAGGAACGATCTTTTTGGAACAAACGCAATCCAGGAGACTTGGAGTGTAGGTCAGGTAACAGACGAGGCGACCACGAGGGTGCCCGGCGCGCCCTAAGGGGGTGCGCACGCCCCCTACCCTCGTGGGCCCCTTGTGGCTCCCCTGACCTACCTCCTTCGGCTATATATATCCAGGTACCCCGAAAACATCCAGGAGCACCCCGAAAAATTATTTCCACCACCGCAGCCTTCTGTATCCGCAAGATCCCATCTTGGAGCCTTCGCCGGCACTCCGCTGGAGGGGGAATCGACCATGGAGGGCCTCTACATCATCTCCAAGGCCTCTCCAACGAGTTGTGAGTAGTTTACCACAGACCTTCGGGTCCATGGTCCATAGTTATTAGGTAGATGGCTTCTTCTCTCTCTTTGAATCTCAATACAAAGTTCTCCTCGATCTTCTTGGAGATCTATTCGATGTAACTCTTTTTGTGGTGTGTTTGTCGAGATGCGATGAATTGTGGGTTTATGATCAAGTTTATCTATGAGAAATAGTTGAATCTTCTCCGAATTCTTTTATGTATGATTGGTTATCTTTGCAAGTCTCTTCGAATTATCAGTTTGGTTTGGCCTACTAGATTGATCTTTCTTGCAATGGGAGAAGTGCTTTGGGTTCAATGTTGCGGTGTCCTTTCCCAATGACAGCAGGGGTAGCAAGGCACGTATTGTATTGTTGCCGTCGAGGATAAAAAGATGGGGTTTATATCATATTACTTGAGTTATCCCCTCTACATAATGTCATCTTCCTTAATGCGTTAGTTTGTTCTTATGAACTTAATACTCTAGATGCATGTAGGAGTCGGTCGATGTGTGGAGTAATAGTAGTAGATGCAGGCAGGAGTCGATCTACTTGTTATGGACGTGCTGCCTATATATATGATCATGCCTAGATAATCTCATAACTATGCACTTTTCTATCAATTACTCGACAGTAATTTGTTCACCCACCGTAATACTTATGCTATCTTGAGAGAAGCCACTAGTGAAACCTATGGCCCCAGGGTGTATCTTTTATCATATACGTTTTCCATCTACTTTTATTTGCATCTTTTATTTTCCAATCTATATCATAAAAATACCAAAAATATTTATCTTATCTTATCATCTCTATCAGATCTCACTTTCGCAAGTTACCATGAAGGGATTGACAACCCCTTTATCGCGTTGGTTGCGAGGTTCTTGTTTGTTTGTGTAAGTGCGTGGGACTTTTGAGGAGCCTCCTACTGGATTGATACCTTGGTTCTCAAAAACTGAGGGAAATACTTACACTACTTTGCTGCATCACCCTTTCCTCTTCAAGGGAAAACCAACGCAGTGCTCAAGAGGTAGCAAGAAGGATTTTTGGCGCCGTTGCTCGGGAGGTCTTCGCTCAAGTCAAGACATACCAAGTACCCATCACAAACTCATCTCCCTTGCATTACATTATCGATTTGCCTCTCGTTTTCCTCTCCCCCACTTCACCCTTGCCGTTTTATTCGCCTTCTATTTGCCAATGTTCTCTCTCTTTCACTTGTCTCTTGTGTGCTCGTCGCTATGGCTAGTCCCCCTATCTTCATTATTACTCTCGAACATGAAATTCTTAATTTTAAGCAAAGGGAGGGAGAAAATCTAAAAGATGCTTGGCATAGAATTTGCAATGCTCAAAATAGATCTACTAGGAAGATTTCTACTTCCGTTCTTCTTCGCAATTTTTATGTAGGCATTACTCCTTGGAATAGATGCATTCTTGATACCATTCCCACAGGGAATTTTTTGGATGGCCATACCTTTGATGCTTATAATGCTATGTTGGATTTGTTTGGTCGACCTCCTCTCTTTGTTAATGGGACTATTTAAACTCTAGAACATGTGATGCAAAGGCTTGAAATTATTGAAAATAAAGTTGCCACTGTTGTGTTGATTGAAAATTTGGATAAAAAGATCCACAACCGAATTACCCAATATGGGTCGAGGGTTGGAGTTACTTTGAAAAATCTTAAAGAGAAAGAACCTATAGTTAATGAAAAAATAAATCTAGATTCTACAAGAATCGGTAAGTTTGAAGATATTATTGCTAACTTAGGGTCTGCCTTTTCCTCCATAAAAAATACTCCAACTCCTCCTATCAAAATTGCCAAATTTATTTATGTTCCTAAAAATAAGGGTGAATCTTCTAGTAAGGAAAATGCGGATCTCAAATCAATAAATGTTCATCCCAATTGTCTCTCTATCATTATGGAACCTTTCGCTACAAATGAATTTCTTGATTTCTTGCCTAGGAGTTTAATCATTGCTAAAAAGAAAGAAACTCCTAAAAGCTATAAGTTCTCTATTGAAGAATTGAATGCCAAAGATGGCAATACTTAGATCTATTCTTGCTTTTTTTTTGCCTAGCTAGGGGTGTTAAACGATAGCGCTAGTTGGGAGGCAACCCAATTTTATTTTTGTTACTTGATTTTTGCTTCATTTTACTAATAAATATTTCATCTAGCTTCTGTTTAGATGTGGTTTTATGTTTTATTTAGTATTTGTGCCAAGTAGAACCTATAGGATAACCTACGGTGATAGTTAATTTGATTCTGCTAAAAAACAGAAACTTTTGCACGCACGAGAATAATTTTAATAAATAACAGAAACGTGATTTTGCGTTGATTCTTTTTGCAGTAGGTCAATAGACAAATTGCCAATGATTTCCTATTTTTTGAGGAGTTTTAGATTTCCATAAGTATTCTAAAGTTACAGATTGCTACAGACTCTTCTGTTTTTGACAAATTCTGTTTTTGTGTGTTGTTCGCTTATTTTGATGCATCTATGGCTAGTATGTATGAACCATAGAGAAGTTGGACTACAGTAGGTTTAACACCAATATAAATAAAGAATGAGTTCATTACAGTACCTTATGTGGTGGTTTTTCTTTCTTGCACTAACGGAGCTTATGAGATTTCTTGTTGAGTTTTGTGTTGTGAAGTTTTCAAGTTTTGGGTAAAGATTTGATGGACTATGGAATAAGGAGTGTCAAGAGCCTAAGCTTGGGGATTCCCATGGAAACCCAAGGTATTGAAGGAAAACCAAAAGCCTAAGCTTTTGGATGCCCCGTAAGGCATCCCTTCTTTCGTCTTCGCCTATCGGTAACTTTACTTGGAGCTATATTTTTATTCGCCACATGATAAGTGTTTTTCTTGGAGCGTCTTGTATGATATGAGCCTTTGCTTTGTAGTTTACCATAATCATACTTGATGTACAAACCTTTTGAGAGATACACACATGATTTGGAATTTATGAGAATACTCTATGTGCTTCACTTATATCTTTTGAGCTAGACAAGATTTGCTCTAGTGCTTCACTTATATATTTAGAGCGCGGTGGTGGCTTTATTTTGTAGAAATTGTTGATCTCTCATGCGTCACTTGTATCATTTTGAGAGTATTTTAGAACAGCATGGTATTTTCTATGGTTATAAATTTTGTCCTAGAATGATAAGCATCCAAGTTGGGTATAATAGAAACTATCATAGAAAGTGCATTAAACACTATCATCAATTTGATGCTTGATAATTGTTTTGAGATATAAAGGTGGTAATGTTAGAGTCATGCTAGTTGGGTAATTATGAAATTGAGAAATACTTGTTGGAGTTGGCAAGTCCCGTAGCATGCATGTATGGTAAAAGTTGTGTGACAAATTTGTTGCATGGGGTGCTCTTTTAATTGTCTTCCTTATGTGTGGAAGTCGGGATCGCGTGATGGTTAACTCCTACTAACCCTTCCCCTAGGAGCATGCATAGTAATACTTTGCTTCGAGGGCAAGTAGACTTTTGCAATAAGTATATGAGTTCTTTATGACTAATGTGAGTCCATGGATTATACACACTCTCACCCTTCCACCATTGCTAGCCTCTATTATACCGTGCAACTTTCGCCGGTATCATGCACCCGTTATTTAGCTTCCTCAAAAAAGCCACCATACCTACCTATTATGGCATTTCCATAGCCATTCCGAGGTATATTGCCATGCAACTTTCCACCATTCCGTTTATTATGAAACGCCTCATCATTATCATATTGCTCTCTGCATGATCATGTAGTTGACATCGTATTTGTGGCAAGGACACCTTCATAATGTTTCATACACGTCACTCTCGATTCATTGCATATCCCGGTACACCGCTAGAGGCATTCATGTAGAGTCATATTTTGTTCTAAGTATTGAGTTGTAAATCAATAAAAGTGTGATGATCTTCATTATTAGAGCATTGTCCCAAGTGAGGAAAGGATGGTGAAGACTATGATTCCCCCACAAGTCGGGATGAGACTTCGGACTTTATAAAAATAACAGAGGCCAAAGAAGCCCATACAAAAAAGAGAGGCCAAAGAAGCCCACCAAAAAAAAGAAAAAAAAAGAAAAAAAGAAAAGAAAAAAAGGAAATGAGAGAAAAAGAGAGAAGGGACAATGCTACTATCTCTTTTCCACACGCTTCAAAGTAGCACCATGATCTTCACGATAGAGATTCTCCTATGTTGTCACTTTCATATACTAGTGGGAATTTTTCATTATAGAACTTGCTTGTATATTCCAATGATGGGCTTCCTCAAAATGTCCTAGGTCTTCGTGAGCAAGCAAGTTGGATGCACACCCACTTAGTTTCTTTTGTTGAGCTTTCATATATTTATAGCTCTAGTGCATCCGTTGCATGGCAATCCTTACTCACTCACATTGATATCTATTAATGGGCATCTCCATAGCCTGTTAATATTCCTAGTTGATGTCAGACTATCTTCTCCTTTTTTGTCTTCACAACCACCACCCTATGCCACATATAGTGTTGTGTCCATGGCTTGCGCTCATGTATTGCGTAAGAGTTGAAAAAGCCGAAGCGCGTTAAAAAGTATGAACCAATTGCTTGGCTGAAACCGAGGTTGTGAATGATGGGAGTATTTTGTGTAATGGAAATGAAGCATTGCCTAACTATATGATTTTGTAGGGATGAGCTTTCTTTGGCTATGCTATTTTGATAAGACATGATTACTTGTTAGTATGCTTGAAGTATTACTATTTTTATGTTTTATGAACTTTTATCTTGAATCATTTGGATCTGAACAATCATGCCACAATAAAGAAAATTACATTGAGAATTATGCTAGGTAGCATTTCACATCAAAAATTTTGTTTTTATCATTTACCTACTCGAGGACGAGCAGGAATTAAGCTTTGGGATGCTTGATACGTCTCCAACGTATCTATAATTTTTGATTGTTCCATGCTATTATGTTACCCGTTTTCGATGTTTATGGGCTTTACTTTACACTTTCATATCAATTTTGGGACTAACCTACTAACCAGAGGCCCAGCCGGAATTGCTGTTTTTTGCCTATTTCAGTGTTTCGAAGGAAATGAATATCAAACGGAGTCCAAATGGAATGAAACCTTAGGGAGCGGTCTTTTTGGAACAAACGCAATCCAGGAGACTTGGAGTGGAGGTCAAGCAACGAACGAGGCGGCCACGAGGGTGCCCGGCGCGCCCTAAGGGGATGGACGCACCCCCCACCCTCATGGGCCCCTCGTGGCTCCCCTGACCTACCTCCCTCGCCTATATATACCCACGTACCCCGAAAACATCAAGGAGCACCACGAAAAACTATTCACACCACCGCAACCTTCTCTATCCGCGAGATCCCATCTTGGAGCCTTCGCCGGTGCTCCACTAGAGGGGGAATCAACCATGGAGGGCCTCTACACCATCTCCAAGGCCTCTCCGATGATTTGTGAGTAGTTTACCACAGACCTTCGGGTCCATAGTTATTAGCTAGATGGCTTCTTCTCTCTCTTTGAATCTCAATACAAAGTTCTCCTCGATCTTCTTGGAGATCTATTCGCTATAACTCTTTTTGCGGTGTGTTTGTGGAGATCCGATGAATTGTGGGTTTATGATCAAGTTTATCTATGAGAAATAATTGAATCTTCTCTGAATTCTTTTTTGTATGATTGGTTATCTTTGCAAGTCTCTTCGAATTATCAGTTTGGTTTGGTACTAAATTGATCTTTTTTGCCATGGGAGAAGTGCTTAGCTTTGGGTTCAATCTTGCGGTGTCCTTTCCAAGTGAGAGCAGGTGCAGCAAGACACTTATTGTATTGTTGCCATCGAGAACAAAATTATGGGGTTTATATCATATTAGTGGAGTTTATCCCTCCACATCATGTCATCTTGCGGTTACTCTGTTATTATGAACTTAACTCTAGATGCAGGCATGAGTCGGTCGATGTGTGGAAAAATAGTAGTAGATGCAGGAAGGAGTCGATCTACTTGTTACGGATGTGATGCCTATATACATGATCATGCCTAGATAATCTCATAACTATGCACTTTTCTATCAATTGCTCGACAGTAATTTGTTCACCCACCGAAATACTTATGCTATCTTGAGAGAAGCCACTAGTGAACCCTATGGCCCCCGGGTCTATCTTTTATCATATAAGTTTTCCATCTACTTTTATTTGCATCTTTTATATTCCAATCTATATCATAAAAATACCAAAAATATTTATCTTATCTTATTATCTCTATCAGATCTCACTTTTGCAAGTTACCGTGAAGGGATTGACAACCCCTTTATCACGTTGGTTGCGAGGTTCTTGTTTGTTTGTGTAGGTGCGTGGGACTTTTGAGGAGCCTCCTACTGGATTGATACCTTGGTTCTCAAAAACTGAGGGAAATACTTTCGGTACTTTCCTGCATCATCCTTTCCTCTTGAAGAGAAAACCAACGCAGTGCTCAAGAGGTAGCAATGGTCATCAGTTACTAGTATTCAAATTTTAGTTGCATCGTGCTAAATAGACATTGCAAATGATCTTTGGTGCAGCACGCCTCCCGACAAGCATCGGCCGATCCTTCTTCGTCTCGCACTGGCGCAACCCCAACCGACTCATCTCCGTCTGGCACAGGCGCAAACCCGACCGTTCCTTCACCTCTGTGATGATGCTAAGTTTTCCAAAGTGTTTTGCTTAACAACTGCATACTTAGGTTAAGAAATGACCTACTTAGCTCCAAAATGACCTATACTTAGCTTATTTTCCTCAAAAATGACATAATAACCTTACTTAGCTCCAAAATGACATATTCTACCTAGGATAGCTATAAAATGACCTATACTTAGCATTTTCCTCCAAAATGACTTGATATGCTTAGTTAGCTAGAGGGAGTCCTGGACTAGGGGGTGTCCGGATAGCCGAACTATCATCATTGGCCGGACTCCAAGACTATGAAGATACAAGATTGAAGACTTTGTCCCGTGTCCGGATGGGACTTTCCTCGGCGTGGAAGGCAAGCTTGGCGATACGGACATGTAGATCTCCTACCATTGTAACCGACTCTATGTAACCCTAGCCCTCTCCGATGTCTATATAAACCGGAGGGTTTTAGTCCGTAGGACGAACAACAATCATACCGTAGGCTAGCTTCTAGGGTTTAGCCTCCTTGATCTCGTGGTAGATCTACTCTTGTACTACCCACATCATCAATATCAATCAAGCAGAAGTAGGGTTTTACCTCCATCAAGAGGGCCCGAACCTGGGTAAAAACATCATGTCCCTTGTCTCCTGTTACCATCCGCCTAGACGCACAGTTCAGGACCCCCTACCCGTGATCCGCCGGTTTTGACACCGACATTAGTGCTTTCATTGAGAGTTCCTCTGTGTCATCGCCCATAGGCTCGATGGCTCCTTCGATCATCAACAACGACGCGGTCCAGGGTGAGACTTTTCTCCCCGGACAGATCTTTGTATTCGGCGGCCTTGAACTGCGGGCCAATTCGCTTGGCCATCTGGAGCAGATCGAAAGCTACGCCCCTGGCCATCAGGTCAGATTTGGAAGTTTGAACTCTATGGGCGACATCCGTGTAGACTTGATCTTTGATGGATTTGAGCCACAGCCAAGCGCGCCGCACTGTCACGATTGGCATGATTTAGCTCTGCTGCCGGACAGTGCCCTGGAGGCCGCACAAGATTCTGCTCCGACCCTTGACTCGGAGCCGAATGCGCCGGTCGAGGATGGGTGGCTAGACACCGCCTCGGGGGCTGCTACCTCTATGGCGATGGAGCCGAATACCGACCCCGTCCCTTGTGAAGCTCGTGACCCCGAGGCGCCGGACTCCGAACCTCTCGCGCCCCTTCCAATAGAATCCGATTGGGCGCCGATCATGGAGTTCACCGCTGCGGACATCTTTCAGCACTCGCCTTTTGGCGACATCCTGAATTCGCTAAAGTATCTCTCTTTATCAAGAGAGCCCTGGCCGGATTACGGTCAGGACGGTTGGGATGCGGACAACGAAGAAATTCAAAGCCCACCCACCGCCCACTTTGTAGCCACTGTCGACGACTTAACCGACATGCTAGACTTCGACTCCGAAGACATCGACGGTATGGACGACGATGCCGGAGACGACCAAGAACCAGCGCCTACGGGGCACTGGAAAGCCACCTCAACCTACGGCGTATACATGGTGGATACACCTAAAGGAAGCGATAACAAGGAGCAACGAGACGCTGCGAAAGATAATTCACCAGAAAAACAGCCGAAACAGCGACGCAAGCACCGCTCAAAGTCCCGCCTCGACAACAACCCAGCCATAGAGCAGGAAGAACCAGTGGACGACGAACATACCCCCCAGCAACCATCCGAATAGGATGAATTGGACAAACAACCCATCCCCGGCGAAAACAACAGTCCGGATGATCTCACGCCGGACACATCGTTGGAGCAGAAGAACCTCCACAAAAGGCTCGTCGCCACTGCACGAAGTCTGAAGAAGCAGAAGCGGAAGCTCAAAACAGCGAAAGACGTACTCAGAATGAGATGGAGCAAGATACTCAAGACCGCAGACAAATACGGCGATAGTCACCAAGCAAAGAGCTACCCGGAGCGCAAGCTGTTGCCTGAATTTGACGAGGAGGCCGTAGAGCCCCCACAATCAAAAAGCAAAGAGGCCGCCAGGTCGGATAGACGACCACATGACAAACAAAGAGCGGCAAGCGGCGCCGCACACAAGCCGGCACGTGATCCACATAAGGATCCTCGCAAAAAGGATGGCCCGGTCAGATCCATTTATGGGCCAAGAGAGCAAGCTCCAGAAAGCAACACAACACGTCGAGTATTCGAAAATCACGGCACACCCAAATATAGGGGCGCCGCACACCTCCTATGTTTCACCGATGAGGTGCTGGATCATGAATTCCCAGCGGGATTCAAGCCCGTAAATATAGAGGCATATGACGGAACAATGACCCGAGTGCGGATTGAGGATAACATCCTGCACATACATATGGCTAGAGGAGATGACCTCCACGCCATAAAATACTTACCCCTCAAGCTCAAAGGGCCAGCACGGCATTGGCTCAAAAGCCTCCCAGAAAATACCATTGGAAGTTGGGAAGAGCTCGAGGATGCGTTTCGGGCAAATTTTCAGGGGACTTATGTCCGCCCTTCGGATGCAGACGATTTAAGTCACATAACTCAACAGCCCGGAGTGTCAGCCCGCAAATTCTGGAACGGGTTCCTCACCAAAAAGAACCAAATAGTCGACTGTCCGGACGCCGAGCCTTAGCAGCCTTCAAACATAACGTCCGAGACGAATGGCTCGCCAGACACCTCGGCTAGGAAAAGCCAAGAACAATGGCCACACTAACAAGCCTCATGACCTGCTTTTGCACGGGAGAGAATAGCTGGCTGGCAAGATGCAGGACCAACGCCCAAGTACATCCGAGGTCAGGGATGGAAATGGGAAACCACGACGCAGAAAGGACCAGCGCTGGACTAAGGGAAATGACCCAAAGAGCACGACAGTTAACGCCGGATTCAAAAGCTCTCGGCCAAACAACAAAACACTGCCTCTCAAGGACAATAGCGACGAGCTATCTAATCTAAACAAAATCTTGGACAAGATATGCCAAATCCACAGCACCCCCGGGAAGCCTGCAAACCATACCCACAGAGATTGTTGGGTTTTCAAGCAGTCCGGCCGACTTAACGCTGAACACAAGGGGCTTGACACACCAAGTGAGGACGATGACGAACCTCATAAGTAGAGCACCGGAAAACAAAAGAATTTCCCACAAGAGGTCCAAACAGTAAATTCACTTCAAGTGATAACAGGGAAAAAAGAGCGGCACCCACTAAAGTACGCGCCGCACGGTCTACCCCAACGGAGTCCCAACACTGGTTGTCAAAACCAATCACCTTCGACCATCAGGACTACTCCGGAAGTATCCAGAATGCAGGATGGACTGCTCTGATATTTGATCCTATAATCGACGGACTGCAATTTACACCAGTCCTAATGGACGGCGGCAGTGATCTAAACCTGTTATACCAGGACACAATCCACAGAATGGGGATAGACCCAACCAAAATTCGCCATAGCAACACTTCCTTTAAAGGAGTGATGCCAGGCCCATATGCCCATTGTACGGGCTGTCTACTACTAGAAGTTGTGTTCGGCTCATCCAACAACTTCCGTCGCGAAAAGTTAGTCTTCCACATCGCCCCATTTAAAAGTAGCTACCAAGCACTATTGGGACGCGAAGCTTTCGCCCGCTTTAACGCAATACCGCATTATGCATCTCTTACACTTAAAATGCCCGGTCCACGTGGCATCATCTCATTAAAAGGAAACTTTGAGTGTTCCTTGAATACGGAAGAACGTGAGACTGCCTTGACAGCCACGCATTCATCCGGCCTTGCTAATTGAAGCACCTAAACAGGTCATTGAGACCCCGGATACGGTTAGGCGAGTCCGACACAAATAAACAAGGGGCTTACTAGCCGCGTACCCCCCCCCTACAAGGGGCTGCACGCATGTACAATAAGAGCCAATAAAGCTCAATTTTATTCATTTTTTGAATCATACTCTGTTTATTTTAAAAAAATACACTTTTCGCACGATCTCTTTTTTCAAACTAAGTTCTTCTCTTTTACAGCTGAACAACGTGCTACACCCATCCAGGATACGGCACAACGGAGACAAAGGCGCAGACGTGCAGTAGGGACCCGCTGCAAGGATTCTCTTCAGATTAAGACCCTGCGTAAACCTTTTTTACTGTCTCTTGTTGATACACATCCCCCGGTTTCTTACCATAACCGAGGAGGAGGCTGGCGTTTTGGCATCGGCCGCGTCAGAAGTTTTCACGCATACCTGGACACTAGGGGCTTAGGGCATCATTCTGCCCGTTTTCATAAAGACCGAATACCTTAGGGAGTGTTCAGCATCTCGAGTTAGGCCTTATATGCATCAGCTCCGAATCATGTCTTTGGTCAAATGTTGGGTTTGCCCGGCCCCTGTGTTTTTCTGCCTTATGTTCCGTTCTATCAGCTAATGCGGCACCAGGAGAACTACTGCGATTGTGCCCCGGTTCGGCCCGGTGAGCACCTCAGTAGAGAAAGCTGAAAACTGACTGACATGATATAGCGAGAGACTGGTCAACCACTCGATCGACCACCGGAATGTTTAGAATTCTGTAACGCCCGAGACCGACGCTCCAGATGCCTTCCCTGTATTCCGAGATTCGTCGTGTGATTTATTTCTTTGATGCATTCATCATTGCATCTCTTGCATTGCATCATGTCATCATGCCATCATATCATTACTTTTTAAAACCTCAACTAAATAAATTGCATAGATCTTTTGATCTATTTAAATCGAGGGAATTCACATGGTGATTTCTCTTTATAACATATCCTCCTAATATTTATGGAGCTATTTTAAATATTTCATTAATTTGGAATTAACCATAACACACTTACAGTTTAAGTTCCATGCTTTTTCTACCTCAATTCCTTGCCTCAAACTTTGCCAACAATTCTTATCTCATTTATCGAGGCTCTTCCAAAATTCTCATCATTTTTGGGTCTACCAAATCTCCACTTCCTTCCTACACTCATTTGAATTAAATTCAAATGAGTTTGAATTCAACTTCATGCCCATGCTCACTTTCTATTTTTCTTGGATCAAGCTCATTTTTATGAGTCCGGGAAAATTGTCCGCATGTGTAAATTCTTTCCCTAACCCTCTCTTCTTTTCTTCTCTCTAATTCTTTTCTGCTAAAGAATAAGAGAGAGGGAGAAGAGAGCCCAGCAGTCCAGCCAGGCCTCTGGCCACTTCCTTCTCTTCCGGGCCGGCCTCTAAGGCCCAGCTACACCCCTCTAACCCTAGCCGCAGGGGAGAGCTCTGCTCGATCCCATCTCCTCTCGTTCCCTCTGCCCGCCGCCACACACCCATCGCTCGCTGGCCTCCTCTCGATCCATCCCCTCTCCCTCTCCTCCCTCGCGCCGCCAGAGGAGGCCCTCTCCTCGATCTCCTCCTTCCCCTCCTGTGCGCCTCCACCTCGCCTTTCCTTCTCCCCCGCGTCACCATCGCCTCCCTCCGCCGCTTCGCCACCACGCCGTACGAGCTGCTCTCCGCTCCATCACCCTGCATCGTGGCCTTCCTCCGCCTCGAGAGGCTCCCGAGCCACCGCCGCCCGGATCCATCGTCCCTGACCCCATGACCGCCTCCTCATCATCATCTCCGACAAGAGGCCATCGCCAAGCTCGACGTCGCTCTCCTGCACCTCCGCCGTTCGCCTCCTGTAGCCCAAGCGCCTCGACTCAGCGCCGCCCCGCCATGGATGCCGCCCTGGACGCCGAGCTCCTCCGGATCACCCCCTGCCTCGACCCTGCTTCGCCTCTGCTCCATCGCCGGACTGCTGCCCTCCGTCGCGCCCATCCATCCTTCCATCTCCCTGTGCCGCGCCTCGACGGCATGGAGGCCCGAGCTTCGGCTGGGAGCAGCCGCAGCTACGTGACGCCCCACCCCCAAACGGTCGCGCATCGATGGCCATGTCTCCGCCGCCTCCTGCCTAGTCTGCATCCCCGTCGCTCCTCCGTGCCCTTCTGCCCGAGCCACCATGACCACGTGCACCTCCTTCATGGTTGCCGTGCTGTCGTTTTTTCATGCCTCGTCCTGCTGCTGTTGGTGCCTCGTGAGCCGCCGATGTCCTCGCGAGCTACGCTCTCCGATAGGGCTCCCCTCCAAGACGAGCTGGCTGCCCCGTTGGCCTTGCTGCCTTTGTCGTGGCCAAGTCAACCCAGACGCCCGGATTCCATCTTTGGTTGCACACCAAGTCGGCCATGCCTTGCTGCCTCCTGTACACTGTTGGTCAACAGTGGATGCACGCCAAGTACCGACTACAGCCGATGCCCCGAGGACAACGAGTACGACTACACACGGCGACGCGTCAAGTTCCTCTAGCGAAGACGCCAAGTTCGTTTTGGGATTCATCAAGTACCGCTACCGATGGCTCGAACGACTACGAAACATGAACCACAACCGTCGCGAGAACGACTACTTCCCCTCCGAACGGATTCGCTTCGAAAATGCACGCTTCGAAGGTATAACCCCGAGACGACCTTCCGAGAACGAATGTGGGTTGTATGAGATGCCCGTGTTTGCACCATGTCCGAGTTGTTCCTTGCATGTTCCTCCTCGTTTGCCATGCCACTAACCCGTGGGAACCCGGTAGTCGGGAGCACCCCACCATCTCTAGCATGTTGCGCACATCCGCACACTTCTCGTTTGCATTGGTATCTCAATCAAGTTACCGGAACCGATATGTTGCCGTGGCATCATTTTCGGATTCGTTGCCGTGGCACCCGTTTTGTTCCGCCATGGTGACCAAATGCTTCATAACATGCTCATGTCAACATTTTCATAAAATTTCTTAAAACTTGCATATGTCATCCGCATCATGTTAACAACATTTAAATGGTTAAAATTGTGTTTGCATTATATTGCTAAATGACATATGGGGATTTTCCGGAATTATTGTTTGTTGTTTCCGGCCTCACTTAAACTTGACTAGATAGTTAGTTTATTTATGCTTCACCTCTTGCCATGTTAACCAACATGTAATATTGTTGTGTTCCTAAACGAGAGAGAACTAAATAATTGATGTGGAGTTTTGTCAATATGCAACTCATTGCATATTGAGCTCCACTTAACTTGTAGTATTGTTTGTTGCACCTTGCCATGCCATGCCTCATTAAAACGGTCATGCATCATACTTGTTTGTGCATCATGCCATGTTTATGCTTGTGCATTTACCATGTTGTTTGTTTCTTTCCAGTGTTGCTTCTTAGTTCCGGTAATGTTGCGATTGTGAGGATTCGTTCGACTACTCCCGTTCGTCTTCTTCATGGACTCGTTCTTCTTCCTTGCGGGATTTCAGGCAAGATGAACGCTACCCTGGATCTCACTACTATCATTGCTATGCTAGTTGCTTCGTTCTATCGCTATGCTGCGTTGCCTATCATTTGCTCTTCAAGCCTCCCCAAATTGCCATGAACCTCTAACCTTTGACACCCTTCCTAGCAAACCGTTGTTTGGCTATGTTACCGCTTTGCTCAGCCTCTCTTATAGCGTTGCTAGTTGCAGGTGAAGTTGAAGATTGCTCCATGGTGGACAGGATTATGTTGGGATATCACAATATCTCTTATATTATTAATGCATCTATATACTTGGTAAAGTGTGGAAGGCTCGGCCTTATGCAGTGTTTTGTTCCACTCTTGCCGCTTTAGTTTCCGTCATACGGTGTTATGTTCCCGGATTTTGCGTTCCTAACATTGGGTGATTATAGGACCCCCCGACAGTTCGCTTTGAATAAAACTTGTCCAGCAAGGCCCAACCTTGGTTTTACCATTTGCCTCACCTAGCCCTTTTCCTTGGGTTTCGGAGCCGAGGGTCATCTTTATTACCCCCAGGGCCAGTGCTCGTTTGAGTGTTGGTCCAAACCGTCGACCGCCGGTGTACACTGGGGGCAACTCTGGGCTCGCCACGGAAGTTTGGACAATCCGGTGTGCCACGAGCGAGATATGTGCAGCTCCTATCAGGATTTGTCGGCACATTCGGGCGGCTTTGCTGGTCTTGTTTTACCATTGTCGAAATGTCTTGTAAACCGGGATTCCGAGTCTGATCGGGTCTTCCTGGGAGAAGGTCTATTCCTTCGTTGATCGCGAGAGCTTGTCATGGGCTAAGTTGGGACACCCCTGTAGGGTATAAACTTTCGAGAGCCGTGCCCGCGGTTATGTGGGAGATGGGAATTTGTTAATGTCCAGTTGTAGATAACTTGTGTCGTGGCCGATGGGTGGACGACACCTATGGGGCCGCCGGGGACGGCCCCTTCGTGTGTTGATGCGAGGCGGAGGATCGCGGAGAGCGGATCGAGGCGTCTTGTGAGGCGAGAATTTTACCCAACCGGGCGCGATGGTCGCGTAAAACCCTCTGCTGCCGTGTTGTATTGTGCCGGGAGCTTGAAGAGCTACAGCCGTAGCTACCGGCGTGAGAGTTGCAAATGAGTTGATCCTCGCGAGTCGCGAATGATCGGAACCCCGCGAGAGTAGCGAATGATCGGAACCCCCTCGTTGTGCATGGGCCTCCTTTTATAGGGCAAGGGTCACCGGCAGGTGTCAGCGTAGGGTAGAGGGGTAAAAATGTAAAGAGGTGGTAGTTGGAGCAGTGCGGGAGCAAGTGCAGCTACGATTGCTTGAGCGATGGATTCTACCTACTTTTGACAGAGGGGGACAAGAGCATTAAATGCCCGTCGCCGTCGCCCCAAAAGCTCCGCCCTTGCGTCTCCGTTTGCCACGGCGATGGAGCCACCACCGTGGAGTGCCACCGCACCCTCACGCAGCTTAGCCACCCGCCCGCGTCTCTGGAGAAAGCTGAAGGCGGCACGCGTGGGCGAGATGAGCTGGAGTGCGGCACGCAGCGTGCTTCGCCCGGCAAGTACCTTGCCGGGGTCTTGATCTTGCGGGCCGGGAGCTTGTCGGGCTTGTAACTTGTCGCTCCCGGGCCCTCGCCGACGCGCGTATAAGCGCCCGGCGTGTCTTCGTGATGTAGTCTTCTAGCCTCCCGGCGAGCTCCTCTCGCCAGGCCTTGTGTGGGTGATATGATCTTCAGCCTGGAACGGCCTTCCCGGCAAGCTCCTCTTGCCGGGGCCTTGATCTTTTGTCTTGTACACTTTGTTCTTGAATGGCTTGGTATGGAGCAGGAATGGTCTCCGGCAAGCAGTTGGTGGATCCAGCTACGGGAAGCTGCGGCTGCCCGTGCACAAGTTGGGGTACTGAGGTACCCCTACCTTAGTACACCGACAGAGCCCGGGCTGGGCCATACGGTGCCGGCTGTTGGGCCAGGCCCAAGGCAGTCTGCAGGCACGCGAAGCCCATGGCGCGTCGAATCCACTTCCGCCTCTGCCGCCTCCCGTGCGGCAGCGCTGCGTCGATTGCGGCGTCGTGGGATAGGACGTGCCCACGCCCCTTAATGAGAAAAGCGGAACGCCCCCCACTTCCCCATAAAAACAGAGGAAGCAGGCGCAGTTCCCCTGCATCGCTTTCATTGCTTCTCCTTCCTCCTCCAGAAACCCTCTTTGCGCTCCGCCTCCGCATCTCCTCCGCCGCTTCTTGCGTCCGCGGCGTCGTCGGATTCTTCATCCTCCTTCCCTCGCCGCCTCGCCATGGCCCGAAAACCAGGAAGGGAAGGAGAAGGCGGAGAATACCAAGAAGGAGAAATCCGAGCAGGCGAAGAGCTTGCCCGGATGCGAGGGAGAAGCGTCGTCTTTCCTCCATGACTCGGCGTGCAAGAACTCTGGGCAAGTATTTCCTGTTACGGGCCAAGAGGACCTCCGCGCATCCTCGGACGAGCCCACCCGGCCGCCACTATGGACAACTACCCGGCGGGTACTACTTCTTGCAGCCTTCTTCCACTGCGGTCTTTGTCCTCCTTTTCTGAATTTTACGTGATATCATGAACACATATGGCTTCCACCTTCTTGATTTCACCCCCAGCGCCGTCCTCACAATGGCGGTTTCGCACATATGTGCGAAAACTTCATAGGATATACCCAAATGTAGCTCTGTTGGGCACTTCTTTACTCCTAGGCGAGCGGCGGCCCCCCTCTCTGGAGGGATTTCTTGGGTTTTCCGTGCGAACTTGAAGAGGTCGTACTTGCCGGGGAACTCGCGTCAAGTGGGAAGAGTGGCGCGCAGATTGGTGCTGGATCGTCGAAGGCGAGCGCGATCCTTCACCGCGCCGTGCTGCGCCCATTCTTGGCGAGAGATTGGAGTGAGCTGGATTCGGATGACATTAAGCTCGATGTTGCCCTCATCCGGATCGCCGTCTCCGACAAGCGGGGTTGTCCATTGCAGCGGTGGCGCAGACTTCCTCCGCCGCCGCGCCATCCCTCTCCAAGACAGGAAAAGGCCGGCTGGGAATGCGGCGCGAGGGACATAATGAGGCTGCGCCTTGGGCTGAACTTCAACTTCACGACGCTGGAGCTGAGGGGATGGTCAGGGAGCTCTTCAAATCGACCGGCCCATCGAGTGGTTCGAGCTTCCCGGGAGTGGTGCCCTTTGCAACAACGCAGCTCGGGATCGCCTCCTCGCCATGATGCTGCGTGTGACTCACCGGCGTGGGCGTTCATGGATTTCGCCCGAGCCATCGGACATCCTCGACTTCTTGACACCCTTGAGGAGGTGGCGAAGAATAAGAGCAGATCCGGGGCTGACACGGGACACCACGGACCAGGAGCTCGCGTACATAGCTTCTCGGGCGAAGAGGCGGCTGCAGCCGCGGCGGCGAGGAAGTTCGGTTATGCGCGAGGAGGCGGAGGCTGCGGAGAGTCCTATCAAGCGGGCGGCGGAGATCTGCAGATTGCTGCGACTTCCTCCGGCACGCTTGCCGGGTCCCTTCTCCGAGGCACTCCGGGATCCACTGGAATTGCGGCGAGGCCGCGGCAAAAGGTGGCGCCGCGGAGGAGCGAGTGCGCGAGGCGAGCGCCCGAGAAAGGGGTCGTGGCGCAGGCGCTGGAGTGCGAGAGCCGGCGGCGAGGAGGAGGGAGGATGCGCGATCGCCGAGGATGCGGCGGGTCCACGGACCTTCTGACGGCGACCTCTCCTCGTCGTCGGAGACCTCCCGCCCAGGCGAGCCCCAGCGTTCTCCGCTGAAGCGCCTCCAAGGCGGCGGCGGAAGCAATCGCCGCCCGGCAACTACCGGCTCGCCGGGCGGCACAAGCTTCCGAAGTCGAGCGCTCGGCGACCGATGCACCCGACATGGCGGAGCGACCAGCGCGAGCCGCGGCAAAAGCGCCTCGCAGGCCGGCGCCGAGCGGACGGGGTCTTCTCCGGCGGGCGGCGGCTCCGCCCGCTTCTCGGGCCTCGGCCGCCACGAGGCTGGATCTTCGCAGCCCCAGCCCCGAGGGCCGCCAAGCGCCCGAGGCCTCCGCCTCCTGCTCCTCGCGCCGGCGCAACCAGGTGCGATATGACTTCTCCGCCTTGGCGAAGCGGCGAGGAAGAACAGGGTGAGTATCCGAAATCCTTATCTTCTTAGATTCGCCTTGATTATTGTTGTGGCTAATTTGTTTACATGCTGATTTGGGACCACGGTAGCGGCGGCGAAAAGCCAAAGTGCCGTGGTCGGTCGCGGATGACCCGCCCGTCGGCGACGGGGGCGTCTGAGGAGGCAAGCTTGCGGACCAGCGCCGTCGAGCAGCCCGGCGCAGCCCCAGCGTACGTCTGGGCCCCGCACCTTCGCTTGCCGAGCGCGTCTGAAAGCTTCATCTTGTCCCAATATCTTGATGTGTTTGTCTCGACTTGCGCAGAGATGGAGCCGCAGCGACAGGAGCATCCGGAGGTCGCCCTCGAGAGCGAGCGGTCCCTCCATCCCGCCAAGGCTGGACTCCCGGCAAGGGAGGCGTTCCGCCAGGGCGGGTACTCCGCCAAGGCGAGTAGCCCGGCGAGGGCGGCTTCTCGGCAAGGATGGTTCCCGGCAAGAAAGCCCGCCGGCGAAGATGTCCGCCAAGGTAAGTTCTGCAACTTCGTCTCCTTGGCGTTGCCTCTTTCCGGACGTTTGCTTGAACTGCTTTTGCTTTTTCTTTCTTCTTCAAGATCCTCCTCCTCCCCCCGAGCAGATGGAGACGGAGGTCGTCATTGAGGAGGAGGAAGACATGCAGGGTGGCGGCGGCGACGCCCCTGTCGTCGAGGACGCGGCGGGAGCCGCCGAGCCACATCGTCGAGCTGCTCCGGCTCATGGACGCTTGCGGCCGGGAGGGGCGGCGACAGCGCTCTGGCCGGAAGCTGCGGGGCGTCGAGTGCTGCGCCGTCACCGACCCTCCGCCGGAGAAAGCGGTCGGCTACTATTTGAAGCCCCAGCGGTGTCTTCATCCGGATGCCGTGGGGTTCCTCGTCCACGAGCTCCAGCGGGCGAGGCCTTCGATGGGGAGATCCTCGCCTCCGCGGGCTTGAAGGTCGTCGAAGGGCGGCGGGAAGCGGCGGGCCTGATGAGAAGCTGCTTCACTAGCTCCGGCCCTTTACCGGGCGAGACGGTAGCTTCGCTTCCGGGAAGCCCTTGCCGCCAAGGCTGCCGAGGAGATGGAAGCGGCGGGCTCAGCGCCGCCAACGAGCTGCTCTCCGCGAGTGGCGGAGAAACGTGAGCAACTTCGCCGGGCAGTATGAAGGGTGGCTGCTGGGAAAGCCGAGGTCAAGAGCAGCAGCGGCTCGCGGAGTGGAGCTGTCCCGGCGAAGGAGAGCTCAACCAGCGAAAGGTTGCCCTTGACGCCCACGAGGAAGACCTTGCCGTTCGGGAGCAAGCCCTTGGCGAATTGAAGGAAGCGAAGACGCGCCCGGCGGGCTGCGAAGACCGCCAAGGAAGATCTTGCCGCCAAGGTCGCGCAAGCTGGAGGAGCTGTTGAAGGTGGACTCGGAGAAGATCGCCGCGCTCACCACGGAGCGTGAAATCGCCCACACCAACTCGAGCTCGGCGCGTCTTGCTGAGAAAGGCGGCGAGCTGAAGGCCGCCAAGGACTCCGTCAAGGATCTTGAGCAGAAAATTTCCGTGCTGAAGGACTCGCTCGACGCTGCCCGGGACCAGGAAACCAAGCTGAAGGAGGAGCTCCGCGAGGAGCGATCCTTAGTGGCCGGCGCCAACAAAGCAGCCGAGGATTTCCGCCGCATCGTCGAGATATGGACCGAGATTTAGTATCTTCGCGTCCGCCATCGACCAGAGCTGCTGGCGGCTGAAGCTGGAGCATCTCATCTACTCCCGGATCAAACCTCGCTCACGGCGCCAAGCTCAGCCTCTTCTTGAAGTCGCGCCAGCTCTTGCAAATCTGCGGAAGAAGATCGCGCCTTCGCCGAGGAGGCGCGCCGCCTGTCTTGGCGAGGAACCATGGAGCAGCGTCTTGGCGAAGATCGTATACGCAACCCGGAATAAACCTCTCCAACGTCCTTCGCAGCTTGCGGCCGGCGCGGACATGGAGGCTCTGAAGGAGCAGGTCGCCCACATCATCGCCAAAGTGAACAAGATCCCGGGATGGAGGCGACACCGTAGACTAGGCCTCTTTTATCTTTATTTCCTTTTGTTGCTGCAGGTCGCTATGAATTCATTAGTCATCGCGACAAGTTATTCCTTGTAAGATATTACCTTTATTACGATCAGCGGATGCGGTGTCATCTCCTTGCCTTGATCCTCAACCCGTGCGTTTTAACTTTATGCTTCTAGGAGTTTTGCCGGCAAGGAGCCCTTGCTGCGAGTGCCGAGTGTCAAACTCGAAGCAGCCTGCTAGCCAAGGCCTTACCGGCAAGCAACCTTGCCATGGCTTGCCATAACGCACCTAGTTTGCGGCGGGCTCGAAAGCGAAACAAGGCGCAAGACTTTGTCGTGACTCACTTAAATCGTTGAGCACGCTCGAAAACAAAACGAAGTGCTTGACTATCCACGGTAGGTTCCTCCGAGCACAAGTTTTCCATCTGATGCGGTTGTTCAAGGAAGGTGGCTTAAAAATTTAAATCTTTGAGCCGTTCTCCGGCAAGCTTCTCTTTCTTGAACTCATCCTCCACTTCCTTCCCCCCCGGCAAACTTGTGCACGAGGAATGTTTCTTTTGCTTAAGAGACAAGGAAAGAGAAAAAGGAAAAAGCATATGGCTTTTCGGCGTGCTATTGCTTGCCGGATATGCGTGTCGTACGAAAGATGCCAAATAACTCATGCAGATAGCAAAGAAGAGCATGGGAAAAAGGCAAATAGCGCAAAACACGGAAACTTTATTGCTGCACGGGGTCTGCGCCCGGCTTTGTACAAAGGGTTACATGCAACAGCGGCAAAGCTTTTGTACAAAAGGCGGTTGCCGGAGCGGATCACGGCAACCGCGCCTTATGGGTAAAACTTGCGAAGGTGCTCTATGTTCCAGGAGTTACTCACTGGTAAGCCTTCTTCGGTCTCGAGGCGGACAGGCGCGGGCCTCGTGACTTGTCTCACCCGATAAGGGCCTTCCCGCCGGCGTCAACTTGTTGGAATTCTTGGCGGACTGAACACGCCGAAGAACAAGGTCGCCTTCCTCGAGACTCCTGGCTTTGACCTTGCGGCTATGGTAGCGGCGCAAGGCTTGCTGGTATCGAGCAGCTCGTCTGACAGCACGAGGCGTCCCTCCTCGAGGAGCAATCGTTATCTTGTTGCGATTGCTCTTGCTCAAGCTCGTCATAAGCGAGCACTCGAGGAGATCCGTATCACGAGTTCCATGGGAGAACTACTTCTGCTCCATAAACTAGAGCAAAGGGTGTCTGTCGGTGGCTCGATTTGGTGTCGTTCGATTGACCAAGAGCGCGGCAGCTCCTCTATCAATTTCTTCCGCACTTGCGCAGCACTGTCGAAAGTTCTTGTCTTGAGTCCGCAACACTTCAGCATTGGCCCTTTTCGCTTGACCGTTGCTCCTTGGGTGAGCAGCGAAGTTTAAACAGACCTTGGCGCCAAGGTCTTGGGCGTCTTGCATGAAGGTGCGGCTAGTGAATTGTGTACCGTTGTCGGTGATAATCCGGTTAGGGATCGAACGCACACAATCGACCGGAAGAACTTGATCTGCTGATTGTCTTGTCACCTTTCTCACGGCTCCACTTACGGCCACTTTGTGAACTTGTCGATTACTACGTACAAGTACTCAAAGCCCCGACAAGACGGGGAAGGGGCGAGATATCGAGCCCCGGATCGAGAAGGGCCAGGATAAAGGGATTGTTTGGAGAGCTTGAGCTGGCTGATGAATTTGCTTTGCATGGAACTGGCACGCTTCACACTTGGTTACTAGTGCAGTTGCATCTTGGAGGGCTTCTTGCCAAAAGAACCCTTGCCGGAAAGCTTTCCCGGCAAGTGCCCTCGCGCCAATGTGGTGGCCGCATATGCCACCATGTATTTCTGCCAGCAGCTTCTGCCCATCTTCCCTGGAGATGCACTTCAATCTGACACCATTGAGCCTTCTTCTGTACAGTTCGTTGTCCACGAACTGGTACATACTTGACTGTCTGGTTACCCTTTCTATTTCTCCAGGGTCGTCGGGAAGTTCTCCAGTTTGCAGAAGCAGACGTCTGCTGCGCCCATGCGGAGCTTGGGGCTCGATGGCATGGACTAAAGGCATGAAGGCGCTGCGGGAACCTCGGCTTCTCGGCAAAGATCTACGGCTCTGCGAGCTGAAGGTCCCCGGCAAGCTTGCGGGGCAAGGCTTGTCGGGAACACTTGCCCGATCGCCTGAGATCCGAGGATCGGCAGGAGCAAACTGTTCCTCAGCGTCCTGATCGTTGACCTTGGGGACTTTGGCGGCGGTCTTAGGAAGATCCGCCGGCAAGTAGTCGCCAGCGACCAACTTTCTCTTCTTGGTCTGCCCAATTGATGGTATGACGGAGGGTTGAGTCAACTTGAGTAAGAAGGTTCCTGGTTCCACAGGTAACTTCATTGAAGCACACTTTGAAAGGCCATCTGCGATTTCATTTTGAGCTCTCGGGACATGCTCCATCTGCAAACCTTCAAAGCGTTCCTCAAGCTTCCTCACTTCATCTACATAAGCTTCCATCAAAGGGCTCTGATAGCTCTTGTTCACTTGCGGACCACCAGTGAGAATCCCCCGCACAATCAACTTCTTGATCCCAAGTTGGCCGCAATCCACGAGGCGGCAAGCAATCCTTCATATTCAGCGGTGTTGTTTGTCGCTTGCTCTCTTGGGAAGTGCATCTGGATGACATACTTGAGGTGCTCCCGGTGGGCGCGATGAGTACCACGCCGCACCGGCGCCTTGCAGCGAAGGCACCATCAAAGTACATTACCCATTCACTTGACGCTTCTTGCACGGGTGCACTTGTTTCTTGGACCTCTTCATCAGGTGTTGGGGTCCATTCTGCTATGAATTCTGCCAAAGCCCGGCTCTGTATGGTTGAAGTGCTTTCAAACTTGAGTCCAAAGCTCGACAACTCCAGTGCCCACTCAACGATCCTGCCTGTTGCCTCTGGGTTGTGCAATATTCTCTTCAGCGGGAAGTGAGTGACCACTGTTATCTCGTGTGCCTGGAAGTAATGGCGCAGCTTTCTTGAGGCCATGAGGAGGCCAAAAAGCAACTTTTGCACACCAGAGTATCTCGATCTAGCCCCCTGCAGAAGGGAGCTTACAAAATACACTGGGCGCTGCACCATCTTTTTCCGCACCTCATACATTCTGCAGATTTGTCCTCGTCGGGGCCGGCGCTTGTCGAGCGGTACCACCTTGTCGCTGGACTCACTTGCGGAGATGCAGCCTCCTCATCGGACTCCTCTCCGCTACAGTAGCAGCACTAACCACTTGGTTGGTTGCCGCTAGGTACAGCAGCAACTTCTCTTGTGGTTTAGGCGCGACAAGTATTGGAGTGGAGGACAGGTAATGTTTCAAATCTTGCAGTGCTGTCTCCGCCTCTGGAGTCCACTTCATGGGCCCTGCCTTCTTCAAGATTTTGAAGAAGGGTAGGGCGCGCTTCTGCAGACTTTGAAATGAACCTCTTGAGGCGGCCACACAACCCATGAGCCTTGACATCCTTGACCCGCTTTGGGGCTTGGATCTGCTCAATGGCTTTGATCTTGTCGGGGTTGGCTTGATCCTCTTTGTGACACAAAGAACCCGAGAAGCTTGCGGAGGAACCCCAAAGGCGCACTTCTCGGGGTTCAGCTTTAGCTGTATCTTCGCAGGTTCGAAATGTCTCTTCCAAATCTTGAATCGGTGTATCCTTGCTCTTGCTCTTCACCACGATATCATCCATGTAGCTTCTATATTTCTATGGATCTGTGGCTCAAAAGCAGTATATACTACCCTTGCGAATGTCGATCCGCATTCTTCAGTCCAAATGGCATGCGATGAAGCAATAGGTGCCACATGGAGTGATGAGCGCAGATCTTCTCTTCATCCTCTTTGGCCATGAAGATCGGTGATAGCTGAGTAAGCATCAAGCGAGTAGCTCACATCCGGCGGTGGAGTCAACAATCTGGTCAATGCGCGGCAAGGGAATGGATCCTTGGGGCATGCTTTATTCACATCGGTGAAGTCTATACACAGCCTCCATTTCCGTTGGCCTTGCGCGACGACCGGGTTTGCTAACCACGTCGGATGGATCACACCTCTAACTAGGCCTGCTGCCTCTAGCTTCTTGATTTCTTCGCTGATGAATTCTTGGCGCTCACGGCTTGCTTCCTCACTTTACGCCCAGCGGGCGCGCATGAGGGCAAGCGGCGAGCTTGTGCTCAATTACCTTCACAGGAACACCGGGATGTCGGATGGTTGCCATGCAAACACATCGATATTCGCCCGCGAGAAAGCAACGGCGCTTTCCTATTTGCTGTCAAGCGTGGCGCGATAGTGAAGGTACCACCGGTCTTTGTCCTCCTTGGCGGACACCTTCTTGGTATTGGCGGAGCAGCCATTCCCTTTTAGCCTTGCGGTGGAGCTCGGCGGGCGTCCTCGACAACAGCGCAACACTCGAAGGGGTGCTGTTGCGGAGTGGGTCGGGCGCTTGCGGACTTGGTCTTCATCTTCTTTCCACAGGAGCTTCAGCGGCAAGCGCATCCTTATCGGCGCTGCGGCCGCATCCGGTAGATCTTGTCGGTGCGGATAAGCGCGTCTTTCTTGTCGCTGTGGACTGTGATGGCGCTTATCGGCCCGGCATCTTGAGCACGTTATGGCGTAATGGGAAGCTGCCATGAACTTGGCGAGAGCGGGGCGGCCGAGTATCCGTTGTATGGCGCGGAATATCGGCGACGTCGAAAGTGACGCGTTCGGTCCTGAAGTTGAGCTCCCCGCCAAAGGTCACCGGCAAGGTGATCTTTCCCTTGGGCCTGCTCCTTCCCGGGTTGATTCCTTGGAAGGAACCGGTCTCTTCGAGCTCGCCATCTGGGATTTGGAGTTTCTTGATCACAGCAGAGGAGATCAAGTTCAGCCCGGCCCCGCCGTCAACCAACATCTTGGTGACCTTGAGGTTGCGGATGGTGGGCGAGACCAGCATCGGCAAACACCCGACCGCGGTGGTGCGGTCGGGGTGATCCTCAAGATCAAAAATGATGGGCGTGCTGGACCATTTGAGGAGCCTGCGCGACTCCATGGGCGGCTCTGCTGCATTCACCTCACGTGCCCACTGCTTTAGTTGGCGGTGGGAGGTGTGTAACGAGGCGCCACCGTCGACGCACAGGACCTCCGTGGCCTTCTGGAACTCCTGTTCACTATCATCCTCTTCCTCCATGTCCTCGTCGCCATCTTCTTCATCCTTGTCGCGGCTCCGAGAAGGTCGATCACCTTGTCGCCGCTTGGCCTTGCCGGGGGGTCCTCCCCGACCAGTGAACGGCCGCTTCTTGCTCGGTTCCCCCCCGCCACCCTGGGCCCTCTCCTTGTCGCGTCTCTCGTACTCAGCTTTTTGCTGCTCGACGAGATAGTCGACGCGCTTGCAGTTGTAGAGGTCGTGGCCCTTAGTGCGGTGGATTTTGCGATCTTGCTTGCGGGACCGCCACGCTTGTCGGCTGCCGCCATTGTGGGCAAGCTCCTTGCGGAGTTACCAGCACATGTTTGCTTGACGGGAGCTTCCTTGCGGACTTTTCGACGGCAAGCACCTGTTCCTTGTTCTTCTTCCGAAAGTTACGCGCGGCGCTTCTTTGCGGGCGGCGGCGTCGAGTCGCTCCCTCCTGCGCCGGCATCCTCCCGGGAGCCTCCTCCCCTCTTCCGCGCGGCGCATTTATCAACCGAGCATAAAGCTCGCCGACATCCGGATCTTGGTCATCGCCATTTCTTCACGCATGCGGCGGTTGCGCGACGTTCGGTGGAACGACCGATAATCGCTGGCGGGGTGGGCGTCGAGATGTTGTCTTTGCACGCGGTGAAGCGTTGGATGTACTTGCGCAGGATTCTCCTTCCTTCGGGCCAAAATGTGGAATCACTCTCTGGCGTGGGGTTTGTGGCCGCCGTGAAGGCGCCAACAAACCGATGGCAAAGGTCCGCCCAGGAAGAAATGGAGCCCTCCGGCAAGTGCATAAGCCAGAACGAGCGTTCGGCCTAAGCACGAAGCGGGAAGTAGTTCGCCGAGAATCTTCTCGTCGCGCCCGCAGCTGCACGGCGATGGTGTGACACCGAGGAATTCGAGGTGCGTCTTGCCGTCGTACTTCTCCGCACGTCGGGCTTGAAATTCTTCATCTGGAGCCCTTTGGGCGCCGCTGCTCACGGGTGAACGCAGGGCAGCTCGCGCGTCTGACAAGTCGCTGCTCGCCCGGGCGCCGCGTCGTCGACAATGCTCCCAGCCCTCTGGTGCGATTGTCGCCGAGTCTCTTGGCGGCGCTTCGATCGTGGTTCGGCGTCTTCTTGTCGCCGCTTCGTCGAGGACTGGCGTTGATCGGCGACGAGCTGCAGGTCCGACGACGCCGTGGAGCCATCGTCGGCGTTATTCCGGCGGGCGTCTTTTCGCTTCGCGGCGGGGAGTGCACGGTAGTTGCGCCCCGGCGGTTTTTCGCCGCCGCCGCCGTCTTCTCGGCTGCGCGCCCGTGAGGCCGCGAGCTGCTGTTAACGGTCGTTGTTGGCGGCGACCAGGCTCTGGATGGTAGCCCTCCGGTCCTCGGCCTTGTCGCTGCCGAGGGAAGTCGAGAGCATTTGCGCTCTTGTGGCGCTTCGCAGAAGTGGAGGAAGCGGGAAGCGGCGGTGCGGGAGCGGGCGCTCGGGCTTCTAACGGTGTTAGAAGGGCGTGGTCTGCCGGCACCTTCGCTTTGCCGTGTTCGGGCGGGGTTGGAACATCCGCGAGCCTCCGGGCGCCCTGTTCAGCGGCGGATACCACCTCCCGTGGTATGGCGCTGCTTGGTCGTCGTCTTGTTGAGATGGCCGCGGATCTACGGAGGCCGGCGTGGTCCTCCGTCTGTCCACAGATCTGGTAGCGCCGCGAGTGCCCTCGCCGGCGTCCACCCTTCCACCGGCATCTCCTCCGCCCACCGTTGGCTCCGGTGGCGGTGGGGAAAACGGAGATGGTCTGCGACCCTCGAAGCTCTCGTCTTGAGGGCCATGGCGCGATTGTCGGCGGAGTTGCCGACAAACCGGAGAGGTTGATGAAAACGCGCCGCCGCGCGACGCCGGATCAGGTCTGCACAACCGGCGCCCTACCTGGCGCGCCAAAGATGTCGTGGCGATGGGTGGGCGACACCTATGGGGGGCGCGGGGCGGCCCGCCGTGTGTTGATGCGAGGCGGAGGATGCGCGGAGAGCAGATCGGCGATCTTGCTGGGCGAGGAATTTTACCCAGCTTCGGGCGCGATGGTCGCGTAAAACCCTCTTGCTGCTTTGTGTTGTATTGTGCTTCGAGAGCTTGAAGAGCTACAGCCGTAGCTACCCGGCGTGAGAGTTGCAAATGAGTCGATCCTCGCGAGTCGCGAATGATCGGACCCCAGCGAGTAGCGAATGATCGGAACCCCCCTCGTTGTGCATGGGCCTCCTTTTATAGGGCAAGGGGTCACCGACAGGTGTCAACGTAGGGTAGAGGGGTAAAAATGTAAAAGAGGTGGTAGTTGGAACAGTGCGGGAACAGTGCAGCTACAGTGCTTGAACAGTGGATTCTACCTACTTTTGACAGAGGGGGACAAGAGCATTAAATGCCCGTCGCCGTCGCCCCAAAAGCTCCCGCCCTTGCGTCTCCGTTTGCCACGGCGATGGAGCCACCACCGTGGAGTGCCACCGCACCCCTCACGCAGCTTAGCCACCCGCCACGCGTCTCTGGAGAAAGCTGAAGGCGACGCGTGGGCAGATGAGCTGGAGTGCGGGCACGCAGCGTAGCTCGCCCGGCAAGTACCTTGCCGGGGTCTTGATCTTGCCGGGCCCGGGAGCTTGTCGGGCTTGTAACTTGTCGCTCCCCGGGCCCTCGCCGGCGTATAAGCGCCGGCGTGTCTTACGTGATGTAGTCTTCTAGCCTCCCGGCGAGCTCCTCTCGCCGGGGCCTTGTGTGGGTGATATGATCTTGAGCACAGAGCGGCCTTCCGGCAAGCTCCTCTTGCGGGGCCTTGATCTTTGTCTTGTACACTTTGTTCTTGAATGGCTTGGTATGGAGCAGGAATGGTCTCCGGCAAGCAGTTGGTGGATCCAGCTACGGGAAGCTGCGGCTGCCCGTGCACAAGTTGGGGTACTGAGGTACCCCTACCTTAGTACACCGACAACTTGACACCAGATCCGAATTAAAACGCATCAACCGCGTGTGTAGCCGTGATGGTCTCTTCTCGGCTGAGTCCGGGAAGTGAACACGGTTTCTGGGTTATGTTTGACGTAAGTAGGTGTTCAGGATCACCTCTTGATCATTGCTAGCTGCACGACCGTTCCTTTGTTTCTCTTCTCGCTCTCATTTGCGTATGTTAGCCACCATATCATGCTTAGTCGCTGCTGCAACCTCACCACTTTACCCCTTCCTTTCCCATTAAGCTTTGCTAGTCTTGATACCCATGGTAATGGGATTGCTGAGTCCTCGTGGCTCACAGATACTTCCAAAACCAGTTTGCAGGTGCCTATGTTACCGAGCAGGTGGCGCAACCAAGCTCAAGGTGGAGCTTGATGAAGATCTTGCCCTTTGTGTTGTTTCGTTCTAGTTGATCGGTAGTGGAGCCCAGTTGGGGTCGATCGGGGACCTTTGTCGCATTTGGGGTTCTTCTTTTATTTTGGTTCCGTAGTCGGACCTTGATTGTATCTGGATGATGTAATGCTTTATTCATGTAATTGTGTGAAGTGGCGATTGTAAGCCAACTATGTATCTCTTTCCCTTATGTATTACATGGGTTGTGTGAAGATTACCTCACTTGCGACATTGCTTTCAATGCGGTTATGCCTCTAAGTCGTGCTTCGACACGTGGGAGATATAGCCGCATCGAGGGTGTTACAAGTTGGTATCAGAGCCTTCCCCGACCTTAGGAGCCCCACTGCTTGATCCTTTTTAGCGGCCGAGTTGTGTCTAGAAAAATGTTTTGAGTCATTTAGGATTATATATATCGGAGAGTTAGGAATTCTTTTTACTCCCCAGTCTCTTCATCGCTCTGGTAAGGCATCCTGACGGAGAGTTTTGACTCTTCTCTTCTCAAATTTCACTAAAATTTTTTTAGGATCACGCGGGTATCTTGGAATCGTTCCGATGGTTTTATGATGAGAACATTGTCTTTGTGCCTCTGTCGGGGTTTAGTGGAAGTGTCGAGGAGTTGAGCTCGAGGTGTTGTCGCCATAATTTTATCGTTGCAGTTCGGAATACGAGTTTAATCGCCGACATCGAAAATCTCTTTTATGCAGTTCGTTGGTGAGATAACCTCGGCGCCACCCGATCTTGGGCGGGAGTTGGGAGTATCGCCATAACTTGTATAACGGATGCTTTTGAAGGTTGAGGTAGACGATTTCGAAGGTTTCTTAGTTATGTGTTGAAGGATGGATCTGTTGGATGTAGGATTTGCTAGTTTTGGGTGAGATATTATGCTTCCCTGTATCCCCAACACTGATTGCATAACGGAAAATTTCGGGAGTTTCATAGGTGGGAATTCAAGTAGCTCTTAGGATATCTTTCCGACGGATGTATGATATGAAATGGGTTCGACGTCTAGTGGTCCGCCTATTCACGGTTGGTTTTACAGTGGTCTCGTTGTGTCTTAAAGAGTCCTTGGCTATGCCGACTCGGGGACGCTTTGTATGTCATGTGCACTGCCTTGTACATGATGGTGTTGTACGATCGGACCCGTGTAGGCCCCACCAAGAAAACTTCGGACGAAATCTCTATCATATGTTTGTTCCGGCTTATTCTGCAAGCCAGTCCTTTGTTTTTGCTTTGATTTGTGGTATTCGAGTTGCTTCAATGTCAAGTGTTGATTCCATACCTTTCCGAAATGGTGTTCTCATACTCCGATGTGAATACCAATCCTTCTCGACAATCGAGATTGTCATGTCAATCCTTTTCAACCGGCGAGTTTCTTTTCAAGTGGATCTGATCACTTCAACATCAGCAAGACCAATTATCATTTCTTCTCAACGGTGTTTGTTTCATCCGTCTCCAAGTTGCCTTTGTTTTTTTTTCCAGCCCACCCACCCTTTTTCCTCAAGGACTAAGATTTCCTTACCAAGTATCCTTTTATTTTTGTGAAGTTTCTCCATTCTTTTCCGTCAATGTTCTTACCCGGTGGTTCTCAAGAAGATTATCTACTAGTTCGTCATTCCTCATTCCTTTCTCTTCTCCGGTGGATTCAAGTCAAGTTTTGTTGATCATACCTTTTTCCTCATTTCAATGTCTTCTCATACCGGTGCACCTCATTATCATTCTTCTTCTCGCTATTTGTTATTCCGGAGTGCTCAAGATATCTCGAAGATTCGTGTTTCCACTCTGCATTCGTTCAAGCTCTTTCGAGATTGGTATCTCATTCAAATCATTTAATTCAACCGGTGCAACATCTCTTTTAAATCTTTTCAACGGTGTTCTTTTGAGCGGGCCCTAACCCACAGGTCTATTCCCAGGATCTTACCTGACTCTTCTATTTTCCCAGAGCTATCCTAAATTCTTCTCCAAGTTTGACGTAAGAATGAGTTATCATCAGTCAAATGCTTTTCTCCAAGATCTTTCAAATTCTTTTCATAGTTGGCTCAACCTCTTCGCTTTTGATTCTTTCGGTGTGCCTCAATAATTCTTGGTGGTGTTTCTCGTTGTCATTCTCATCATTTGAAGACCGAAGAAGAGTTTCTCTTTAATCTTGCATCTTATCAAGTCTTGCATCTCTTTTCAACCGGAGTGCTGTCCGATTTTGATCTTCCTTGTTCCTTGTTTATCTCGTTTCAACTAGAGTGATTTCAATTCCTTCTTGTCCATTGTACTCGTCATTCATAGCTTTGCAACCTTCAAGTCCTCGTAATGTTCCTTGTTCCTCTTTTCTAACGGATTGTTTGCAATCTCGTTCATCTCTGTTGTACTCTTTCTTTTAAATTGCTCAACCTCTCAAGGTTCATGGTTTCACTCGTTGGTCAAAGAAGCAACTTAGTTTTACCTCTTCTCTTTCTCTTCCGTTTCTCTCCGGTGCCATCCTAGATATCGGGACGAGATCCTCTTGTAGTGGTGGAGTGTTGTAACGCCTGAGACCGGCGCTCCGGATGCCTTCCTGTATTCGAGATTAAATCGTGTGATTTATTTGTTTGATGCATTCATCATTGCATCTCTTGCATTGCATCATGTCATCATGCCACCATATCATTAATTTTTAAAACCTCAACTAAATAAATTGCATAGATCTTTTGATCTATATAAATCGAGGGAATTCACATGGTGATTTCTCTTTATAACATATCCTCCTAATATTTATGGAGCTATTTTAAATATTTCATTAATTTGGAATTAACCATAACACACTTACAGTTTAAGTTCCATGCTTTTTCTACCTCAATTCCTTGCCTCAAACTTTGCCAACAATTCTTATCTCATTTGTCGAGGCTCTTCCAAAATTCTCATCATTTTTGGGTCTACCAAATCCCCACTTCCTTCCTACACTCATTTGAATTAAATTCAAATGAGTTTGAATTCAACTTCGTGCCAATGCTCACTTTCTATTTTTCTTGGATCAAGCTCATTTTTATGAGTCCGGGAAAATTGTCCGCATGCGTAAATTCTTTCTGTAACCCTCTCTTCTTTTCTTCTCTCTAATTCTTTTCTGCTAAAGAATAAGAGAGAGGGAGAAGAGAGCCCAGCAGTCCAGCCAGGCCTCTGGCCACTTCCTTCTCTTCTGGGCCGGCCTCTAAGGCCCAGCTACACCCCTCTAACCCTAGCCGCAGGGGAGAGCTCTGCTCGATCCCATCTCCTCTCGTTCCCTCTGCCCGCCGCCACATACCCATCGCTCGCTGGCCTCCTCTCGATCCATCCCCTCTCCCTCTCCTCCCTCGCGCCGCCAGAGGAGGCCCTCTCCTCGATCTCCTCCTTCCCCTCCTCTGCGCCTCCACCTCGCCCTTCCTTCTCCCCCGCGTCGCCATCGCCTCCCTCTGCCGCTTCACCACGCCCGTCTGAGCTGCTCTCCGCTCCATCACCCCGCCGTGGCCTTCCTCCGCCTCGAGGCTCGAGCCGCCGCCGCCCGGATCCATCGTCCCTGACCCCATGAACGCCTCCCCATCATCATCTCCGACAAGAGGCTGTCGCCAAGCTCGACGTCGCTCTCCTGCACCTCCGCCGTTCGCCTCCTGTAGCCCGAGCGCCTCGACTCAGCGCCGCCCCGCCATGGATGCCATACAGGCCTGAAGCTCCTCCGCATCACCCCCTGCCTCGACCCTGCTTCGCCTCTGCTCCGTCGCCGGACTGCTGCCCTCCGTCGCGCCCATCCATCCTTCCATCTCCCTGTGCTGCACCTCGACGGCATGGAGGCCCGAGCTTCGGCTGGGAGCAGCCGCAGCTACGTGGCGCCCCACCCCCAAACGGTCGCGCATCGATGGCCATGTCTCCGCCACCTCCTGCCTAGTCTGCATCCCCGTCGCTCCTCCGTGGCCTTCTGCCCGAGCCACCATGACCACGTGCGCCTCCTTCATGGTTGCCGTGTTGTCGTTTTTTCATGCCTTGTCCTGCTGCTGTTGGTGCCTCGTGAGCCGCCGATGTCCTCGCGAGCTGCTCTGTCCGATAGGGCTCCCCTCCAAGACGAGCTGGCTGCCCGTTGGCCTTCTTTGCCTTTGTCGTGGCCAAGTCAACCAGATGCCCGAGTCCATCTTTGGTTGCACACCAAGTCGGCCATGCCTTGCTGCCTCCACATACCTTTGTTGGTCAACGGTGGATGCCGCCAAATACATCGACTACAGCCGATGCCCCGAGGACAACGAAATGCGACTACACCGGCGTCGTCAAGTTCCTCTAGCAAAGGCGCCAAGTTCGTTTGGGATTCATCAAGTACCGCTACCGATGGCTCGAACGACTACTGAACGTGAACCACTACTGTCGCGAGCGACTACTTCCCCTCTGAACCGATTAAGCCGAAAATGCACGCTTGAAGGTATAACCCCGAGACGACCTTCCGAGAATGAATGTGGGTTGTATGAGATGCCCGTGTTTGCACCATGTCCGAGTTGTTCCTTGCACGTTCCTCCTCGTTTGCCATGCCACTAACCCGTGGGAACCCGGTAGTCGGGAGCACCCCACCATCTCTAGCATGTTGTGCACATCCGCACACTTCTCGTTTGCATTGGTATCTCAATCAAGTTACCGGAACCGATATGTTGCCGTGGCATCATTTTCGGATTCGTTGCCGTGGCACCCGTTTTGTTCCGCCATGGTGACCAAATGCTTCATAACATGCTCATGTCAACATTTTCATAAAATTGTTTAAAACTTGCATATGTCATCCGCATCATGTTAACAACATTTAAATGGTTAAAATTGTGTTTGCATTATATTGCTAAATGACATATGGGGATTTTCCGGAATTATCATTTGTTGTTTCCGGCCTCACTTAAACTTGACTAGATAGTTAGTTTATTTATGCTTCACCTCTTGCCATGTTAACCAACATGTAATATTGTTGTGTTCCTAAACGAGAGAGAACTAAATAATTGATGTGGAGTTTTGTCAATATGCAACTCATTGCATATTGAGCTCCACTTAACTGGTAGTATTGTTTGTTGCACTTTGCCATGCCATGCCTCATTAAACCGGTCATGCATCATAGTTGTTTGTGCATCATGCCATGTTTATGCTTGTGCATTTACCATGTTGTTTGTTTCTTTCTGGTGTTGCTTCTTAGTTCCGGTAATGTTGCGATTGTGAGGATTCGTTCGACTACTCCCGTTTGTCTTCTTCATGGACTCGTTCTTCTTCCTTGCGGGATTTCAGGCAAGATGACCGCTACCCTGGATCTCACTACTATCATTGCTATGCTAGTTTCTTCGTTCTATCGCTATGCTGCGTTGCCTATCATTTGCTCTTCAAACCTCCCCAAATTGCCATGAACCTCTAACCTTTGACACCCTTCCTAGCAAACCGTTGTTTGGCTATGTTACCACTTTGCTCAGCCTCTCTTATAGCGTTGCTAGTTGCAGGTGAAGTTGAAGATTGCTCCATGGTGGATAGGATTATGTTGGGATATCACAATATCTCTTATATTATTAATGCATCTATATACTTGGTAAAGGGTGGAAGGCTCGGCCTTATGCCTGGTGTTTTGTTCCACTCTTGCCGCCTTAGTTTCCATCATACCGGTGTTATGTTCCCGGATTTTGCGTTCCTAACGCGGTCGGGTGATTTATGGGACCCCCCTGACAGTTCGCTTTGAATAAAACTTGTCCAGCAAGGCCCAACCTTGGTTTTACCATTTGCCTCACCTAGCCCTTTTCCCTTGGGTTTACGGAGCCGAGGGTCATCTTTATTACCCCGGGCGGTGCTCGTTGTGAGTGTTGGTCCAAACCGTCGGCCGCCGGTGTACCGGAGGCAACTCTGGGCTCGCCTACGGAAGTTTGGACAATCCGGTGTGCCACGAGAACGAGATATGTGCAGCTCCTATCAGGATTTGTCGGCACATTCGGGCGGCTTTGCTGGTCTTGTTTTACCATTGTCGAAATGTCTTGTAAACCGGGATTCCGAGTCTGATCGGGTCTTCCTAGGAGAAGGTCTATTCCTTTGTTGATCGCGAGAGCTTGTCATGGGCTAAGTTGGGACACCCCTGCAGGGTATAAACTTTCAAGAGCCGTGCCCGCGGTTATGTGGCAGATGGGAATTTGTTAATGTCTGGTTGTAGATAACTTGACACCAGATCCGAATTAAAACGCATCAACCGCATGTGTAGCCGTGATGGTCTCTTCTCGGCGGAGTTCGGGAAGTGAACACGGTTTATGGGTTATGTTTGACGTAAGTAGGTGTTCAGGATCACCTCTTGATCATTGCTAGCTTCACGACCGTACCTTCGTTTCTCTTCTCGCTCTCATTTGCGTATGTTAGCCACCATATCATGCTTAGTCGCTGCTGCAACCTCACCACTTTACCCCTTCCTTTCCCATTGAGCTTTGCTAGTCTTGATACCCATGGTAATGGGATTGCTGAGTCCTTGTGGCTCATAGATACTTCCAAAACCAGTTTGCAGGTGCCTATGTTACCGAGCAGGTGACGCAACCAAGCTCAAGGAGGAGCTCGATGAAGATCTTGCCCTTTGTGTTGTTTCGTTCTAGTTGATCGTAGTGGAGCCCGGTTGGGGTCGATCGGGGACCTTTATGCATTTGGGGTTCTTCTTTTATTTTGGTTCCGTAGTCGGACCTTGATTTTATCTGGATGATGTAATGCTTTATTCATGTAATTGTGTGAAGTGGCGATTGTAAGCCAACTATGTATCTCTTTCCCTTATGTATTACATGGGTTGTGTGAAGATTACCTCACTTGCGACATTGCTTTCAATGCGGTTATGCCTCTAAGTCGTGCTTCGACACGTGGGAGATATAGCTGCATCGAGGGCGTTACAAATTCCCCCGCTTTGACGAAGGACCGTTTCCCGGTCAGGCACATATGCGCCCCGAATTCGGAGGGCGCGGTGCCCCTAGGGGCTATATAGTAGCCCCACCATCGAACTCCTATGGCTAAGTGGAAGTGATAAAGCATTATAGTCCGGTTGCCTAGTTTGCTACGCTATCACCTCCTTCACAGGACCAAGACGTTGGATTAAGTGTGAAAATCGCTTTTTGCAAATACCCCGCACTATGTGCGTGGAATGGGTCAAGACTGTCATCTTTCGGGTTATATACACATATATATTACTTATTTACAGGAGGTATCTCAATACTTGAACGCACAAGTATAAAAAGCCCTTATATTATATATTTGAAACATGGTTTCACAAATCATACATGTCATTTAAACATAAAGTTTTTCGAGCACTGCGACTCTATTAAACGAGCGCCCTGCAGGACATCCTCGAAATAGTGCTCGGCTGGTAATCGGCTCCTGTCCGAATCCCGGGATGCAATGTTGGTGGCCTCCATCTCTGCCCAGTATGTTTTGACACAGGCGAGAGCCATCCGTGCACCCTCTATGCATGCCGACCGCTTCATCGCCTTGATATGCGGCACCGCATCAAGGAACTGCTGCACCAAGCCAAAATAACTCTCCGGCTCGGGCCTTTTCGGCCACAGATGTGCCACAACATCCTTCATGGCAAGTCCAGAGAACCTATTCAGCTCAGCCCACTCAGCCAACCGATCGGTTAGTGGAAGAGGACGCTCCGGACTATGGAATTGAGACCAAAAAAGCTCTTCCATTCCGTGATCCTTTTGGCCTCGGAAGTGTGCGACTGCGTCCGCCGCACTCGCCGCCAGATTCAGATAAGCATCCTCCGCACCCCACAACTGGCCCAACTGAGCATACTTTGGATCCGTGAACTTCCTACGCAGCAGAAAGGGCTTTCCAGCCGCAATATCACCGGCCTGGCGCAGCTCCTCCTTTATAGCTCTCATTGCAGAGCGGGCATCCTTGGCTTCGGCGGTGGCCTTCTTCATGTCCTCTTGCTCCGCTTCGTGTTCTCCTTCAAGAAACTCATAGCGGTCAGTAGCATCCTTCAGCTTCACGGCCATTTCGGCCATTTCCTCCCTGCTTCGGCAGTGAGCAGCCTGTTCGGCTTTTAGCTCTTCGGCCGCCTTCAAGGCAGCTGCATTACTTTTTCTGGCTTGCTCATTGGCTCTGGCATACATGTTGTAAGGCACGGGCATCAAGCTCCCTTACAAGGTGTCCGCGGAGAAGCCACATACCTTGCCACTCGTCAAGTCGTTTGTTGACCAGCACGATGTCCGCATCCGCAACGTCAAGTTGCCGCTTCAGTTCGGCAACTCTATCAGTCCTGCTGGCCACCGAACGTTCCGCTACCTGAATAGGAAGGTCGACATCTTATAACTGAGATTATGATCCTCGGCACACTGTCGCTTTTGACAACGTACCGAGTCTCAGGGGCTACTATCTATACAGGGCACACTCTATGTGCAAAACTGTCAAAAGGTATATCATTTTCAGGTACCTCAAATCCCGTCAGTAAACTTCTGACGGCCTCATGCAACCCGCTCTCAGCGGATGAAATCCTTTCAATCACCATACTCGTCAACGTACGATGATCTTCTGAGATAGACGCACACCCGAGCAGATCCTTGAGCTCCTCCGGCTGTACACCAGTTGGTGCCAAACTCTCCGGCCCCGCCGGACTCGGGGAGACTGAGGGAGTCCTGGACTAGGGGGTGTCCGGATAGCCGGACTATCATCATCGGCCGGACTCCAAGACTATGAAGATACAAGATTGAAGACTTCGTCCCATGTCCGGATGGGACTTTCCTTGGCGTGGAAGGCAAGCTTGGCGATACGGATATGTAGATCTCCTACCATTGTAACCGACTCTGTGTAACCCTAACCCTCTCCGGTGCCTATATAAACCGGAGGGTTTTAGTTCGTAGGACGAACAACCATTACAACAATCATACCATAGGATAGCTTCTAGGGCCTCCTTAATCTCGTGGTAGATCCACTCTTGTACTACCCATATCATCAATATCAATCAAGCAGGAGTAGGGTTTTACCTCCATCGAGAGGGCCCGAACCTGGGTAAAAACATCGTGTCCCTTGTCTCCTGTTACCATCCGCCTAGACGCACAGTTCGGGACCCCCTACCGAGATCCGCCGGTTTTGACACCGACATTGGTGCTTTCATTGAGAGTTCCTCTGTGTCGTCACCAATAGGCTTGATGGCTTCTTCAATCAACAACAACGCCGTCCAGGGTGAGACTTTTCTCCCTGGACAGATCTTTGTGTTCGGGCGGCCGCAGATGCGGGCAATTCATTTGGCCATCCGAGCAGATCGAAGCTACGCCCCTGTCCATCAGGTCAGATTTGGAAGCCTAAACTTTACGGCTGACATCCGCGGAGACTTGATCTTCGATGGATTCGAGCCACAGCCGAGCGTGCCGCACTGTCACGACGGGCATGATTTAGCTCTGCGGCCGGACAGTACCTTGGAGGCCGCACATGAATCCTCTCCGACCTATAGTTCGGAGCCGACCGCGCAGATCGAGGACAGGTGGCTGGACACCGCCTCGGGAGCTGCAACTTCTACGGCGATGGAGCCGAATACCGACCCTGTCCTTTGCAAAGCACGTGACTCCAAGGTACCGGACTCTGAACCTCCGGCGCCCCTGCCAATCGAATCCGATCGGGCGCCGATCATGGAGTTCACCGCTGCGGACATCTTTCAGCACTCACCCTTTGGTGACATCCTGAATTCGCTAACGTATCTCTCGTTATCAGGAGAGCCCTGGCCGGGCTGTGGTCAGGATGGTTGGGATGCGGACGATGGAGAAATTCGAAACCCACCCACCACCCACTTTGTAGCCACTGTCGACGATCTAACCGACAGGCTAGACTACGACTCCGAAGACATCGACGGTATGGACGATGACGTCGGAGACGATCAAGAACCAGTGCCTACAGGGCACTGGAAGGCCACCTCAACTCATGATGTATATATGGTGGACACTCCAAAAGGGAGCGATAACGAGGAACAACGGGACGCGGCGAAGGATAATTCCCCCGAAAAACAACCAAAATGGCGATGCAAGCACTGCCCCAAGTCCCGCCTCGATAACAACAGCACCCATAATGACCCAGCCATAGAGCGGGGCAAACCAGTGGGCGACGAACATGCAACCAAGCAACCATCCCAGCAGGATGAATCGGATAATCAATCCATCCCCGGCGAAAACAACAGTTCAGACGATCTCACGCCGGAAACACCACCGGAGCACAAGAACCTCCGAAAAAGGCTTGTCGCCACTGCAAGAAGTTTGAAGAAGGAGAAACAGAAGCTCAAAACAGCGGAAGACATACTCAAAATGAGGTGGAGCAAAGAACTCAAGACCGCGGACAAATATGGCAATAGCCACCAAACAAAGAGCTACCCGAAGCGCAAGCTGCTGCCAGAATTCGACGAGGATGCCGTAGAGCCCCCACAATCAAAAAGCAAAGTGGCCGCCTGGCCGGATAGGCGACCAGATGACAGGCCAAGAGTGGCAAGCGGAGCCGCACATAAGCCGGCACATGACACGCATAAAGACCCTCGCAAAACGGATGGCCCGGTCAGGTCCATTTATGGGCCAAAGAAGAGGGCCCCAGGAAGTAACACAACACGCCGAGTGTTCGAAGATAGCGGCACACCTAAATACAGGGGCACCGCACACCCACTATGTTTCACCGATGAGGTGCTGGATCACGAATTCCCAGCGGGGTTCAAGCCCGTAAACATAGAGGCATAGGACGGAACAACAGACCCTGGAGTCTGGCTTGAGGATTACATCCTGTTCATACACATGGCTAGAGGGGACGATCTCCACGCCATAAAATATCTACCCCTCAAACTCAAAGGGCCAGCTCGGCATTGGCTCAAAAGCCTCCCAGAAAATACCATTGGAAGTTGGGAAGAGCTCGAGGACACGTTTAGAGCAAATTTTCAGGGGACTTATGTCCGCCCTCCGGATGCAGACGATCTAAGTCACATAACTCAACAGCCCGGAGAGTCAGCATGCAAATTCTGGAACAGGTTCCTTACCAAAAAGAACCAAATAGTCGACTGTCCGGACGCCAAGCCTTAGCAGCTTTTAAACATAATGTCCGAGGGCAGTGGCTCGCTTGACACCTCGGCCAAGAGAAGCCAAGAACAATGGTCGCGCTAACAAGCCTCATGACCCGCTTTTTGCTGGGAAGACAGTTGGCTAACAAGTAGCAGCACCAGAGACCGAGTACATCCGAGATCGAGATGGAAATGGAAAATCACGGCGCGAAAGGACCAGCGCGAAATAAAAAAAAAGCCCAAAGAACACGGCGGTCAACGCCGATTTAAAACTTCGCGACGAACAATAAAACACCGCCTCTTAAGGACAACGGTGACGAGCTATCGAACCTGAACAAAATTTTGGATCGGATATGTCAAATCTCTGATTCGGAAGCACGCAAACCACACCCACCGGGATTGTTGGGTTTTCAAACAGTACGGCCGACTCAACGCCGAACATAGGGGGCTCGACGCGCCAAGCGAGGATGATGACGAACCCCACCATTAGAACGCCGGAAAACAAAAGACTTTCCCACAAGAAGTCAAAACAGTAAATTCACTTCATGTGATAATACGGAACAACAGTGCGGCACCCGCCAAATTAGGTGCCGCACGGTCCACCCCAGCGGAACCTCGAGATTGGATGTAAAAAACAATTACTTTCGACCACCTGGACTATTCCAGAAGTATTCGAAACGCAGGATGGACTGCTCTAATATTGGATCCCATAATCGACGGACTACAATTTACACAAGTCCTAATGGATGGCGGCAGCGATTTAAACCTGCTATATCCGGACACAATCTGCAAGTTGGGGATAGACCGTACTAAAATTCGCCATAGCCGCACTTCCTTCAAAGGAGTGACGCCATGCCCTTACGCCAAGTGCACGGGCTCCTTACTATTAGAAGTTGTGTTCGGGTCACCCGACAACTTCCGACGCGAAAACCTTATTTTTCATATCGCCCCATTCAAAAGTAGCCATCAAGCACTATTGGGACGTGAAGCTTTTGTCCGCTTTAACGCAATACCACACTACGCGTCTCTTACACTTAAAATGCCCGGTCCACGCGGCATTATCTCATTAAAAGGTCGTTCAAGACACGGACACGGCTAGGCGAGTCCGGCATAAATAAACTAGGGGCTCCTAGCACACACCTTACAAGGGCTGTCCGTATGAGCAATAAGGAGCCAATAAAAGCTCAACTTTATTCATTTATTCATGCTTTGTTTTAAATACATTTTTGCACGATTTCTTTTCAAGCTAAGTTCCTCTCTTTTTACGGATGAACAACGTGTACACCCGGCCGAGGATCTGACTGCGCGGAGACACGGTAGCGAGGCGTGCAGCGAGGACCCGCCAAGAAGGATTCTTTTGATTAAGACCCGCGTAAACCTTTCTTCTGTCTCTTGTTGATTCATATCCCACGGTTTTACCATAACCAGCGAGGAGGCTGGCATTTTGGCATCGGCGCCAGAAATTCTCGCTGTGCACGGACACTAGGGGCTTAGGGCATTGATCGCCCGTCATCATAAAGACCGAACACCTCGAGGAGTGTTGGCGTCTCGAGATTAGGCCTTATATGCATCAGCTCGAATCATGTCTTTGGTCAAATGTTGGGTTTGCCCGGCTCTGTATTTTGCTGCCTTCGTTCCGTATCATGGGCTAACGCTGCAGCGGAGAACTCTGTGATTGTGCCCGGTTCGGCGGGTGAGCACCTCGGCGAGAAAAGAAAGCTGATTGTCATGATGTAGCGAGAGACTGGTCGACCACTTGATCGACCTCTAGAATGTTTAGAATTCCTCCGCTTTGACGTGAAGGACTGCTTCGGTCGAGCACACACGCGCCCCAAATCACGGGAGGCGGTGCCCCTAGGGGCTATATCGTAGCCCCACCTTGAACTCCTATGGCTAAGTGAAAGTGATAAAGCATTATAGTCTAGTTGCCTCGTTTGCTCGCTACCACCTCCTTAACAGGACCAAGGCGTTGGATTAAGTGTGAAAATGCGCTATTTCAATAAACACCCCGCACTATGTGCGTGGGGGCTGAAGCCGAAGACTGCCATCTTTCAGGTTATTCACAAGTATATATTAACGGCAGCACAGGAGATATTTCAATACTTGAACGCACAAGTACAAAAAGCGCTTATATTATAAACATCGTTTTACAAACCATAAAGTTCATTTGAACATGACATTTTTGAGCATCTGCGACTCTATTACACGAGCACCACGCAGAACTTCCCAAAATAGTGCTCGGCGGGTAACGGCTCGTCCGAACCCCGGTCGCATAGCAGTGGCATCCATCTCCGTCCAGTATGTCTTCACACGGGCGAGGGCCATCCGTGCACCCTCTATGCAGGCCGACCGATTCATCGCCTTTATATGCGGCACCGCCCCAAGGAATTGCTGCAATAAACCAAAATAGCTCTTCAGCTTGGGCCTATCCGGTCAGACATGAGCCAAGATATCCGTCATGGCAAGTCCGGACAATCTATTCAGCTCAGCCCACTCAGCCAACTGATCAGTCAGTGGAAGTGAACGCTCCGGACTATGGAATTGAGACCAAAAAAGCTCTTCCGTCTCGTGATCCTTTTGACTTCGGAAGTGCACAACAGCATCTGCCGCACTCGCCGCTAAGTCCATACAAGGATCCTCCAGACCCCACAGCTCGCCAAGCTGTGCGTACTCCGGATCTGTAAACCTCCTGCGCAGCAGAAAGGGCTTGCCAGCCACTATATCTCCGGCCTGGCGCAGCTCCTCCTTTATAGCCCTCATTGCAGAACGGGCATCCTTGGCTTCGGCGGTGGCCTTCTTCAGGCCTTCTTGCCCCGCTCGGTGTTCTTTTTCAAGAACCTCATAGCGGTCGGTAATATCTTTCAACTTCACGGCCATTTCGGCCATCTCCTCCCTGCTTCGGCAGTGAGTAGCCTTTTCGGCTTCTAGCTCTTCGGCCGCCCTCGAGGCAGCCGCATCACTCCTTCTGGCCTGTTCCTTGGTTCGAGCAAGTTCCACTCGAAGGCTCTCCACAACAGCGGCACCATCTGCATTGAGCACACATGTTGTAAGGAGTGGGCTTCGGCTCCCTTACTAGGTGACCACGGAGAAAAACCTACCTTGTGACTCGTCAAGTCGCTTATTGACCAGCGCGATGTCCGCATCCGCAACGTCAAGTTGCCGCTTTAGTTCGGCAACTCCATCAGTCCAGCTGGCCACCAGACTATCTGCCACCTGCATGGGAAAGGCGAAAATCAATACATGCGATTTTGATCCTCGGCACGCTATCGCTCTCGACAACCTACCAAGTCCCAGGGGCTACTATCTATATAGGGCGCACTTTATGTGCAAAACTGTCAAAAGGTATGTCATTTTTATGTACCTCAAACCCCGCCAGCAAGCTTCTGAAGGCATCATGAAACCCGCCTTCGGTGGACGAAATTCTTCCAATCACCATACTCATCAATGTACGGTGACCTTCTGAGATAGACGCCCTCTCAAGCAAATCCTTCAGCTCCCCCGGCCGCACACCAGCCGGTGCCGAACTCTCCGGCCCTGCCGGACTCGGAGATACCCTCCACGATGACACCTCAGGTTCGTCCGCCCTGCCTGATGGTGCGGTGGACAGAGGCGTCTCGCTGTCCACCATCTCCGGACGAAGGTCCCCCGAAGACGAGCTCATCTGAGAAGGACGGAGATCCAAACTACAAGGTAAAAACTTCGGTTATCCTCAGAAGCAAAAATAGGGATGCCTCTTATTACAGAACCCCCTTTTTCTACTTACGGCTCGCTGGAGGGCTGATTCCTTAGGGGAGATAGTGCGGCCGGGGCCTCCCGGATGCAGGACCCTCCGGTGAAGATCTCTTCCCCCGCTTCGAGGCCTTGGCCTCCGGGTTGTCGGAAGCGGTCCTCTTCTCCCCTTGGAAGGAGGGATTCTCGATTCCCCCTTTCTCCAAAGCCTCCTTGGTAGAGGCGGTGGTGTCCCTGTTCTCCCCTTCGCCTTCCTCCGAAGGCGCAACCTTCAGCATCCTGACCAACACGGGATCCGGCACGGTCTCCGGGTGGGGGGCCGAACACCGTATCAGTTTCGCCTGCGCTATCCACTCCTATTCAAGAGATGATGGGTTAAAAGGCAAATTCAAGAAGGCATAAACAAACGGTGTGTTCAGACGCAGGGCCACTTACCTGAGTATCCGGACGATTGCAGCTTAAGCCGGAATCCTCGGTCAATTCCGGACACATCTCTTGTGATCTGAAGAACAATTTATACATCTCCATGGGTGTCGTACCCATGAAGTGTTGGAGAGCTCGCGACCCCTCGGGATTGAACTCCCACAGACGGAGGGGGCGACGCTTGCAGGGCAGGAGGCGCCGAATCAGCATAACCTGCATCACTACGACCAGATTGATCTCCCTCTCCTGGAGGTCTCGAATCCGGCCTTGCAATAGGGGTACGTCCTTTGACGGCCCCCAATTGAGCCCTTGGCTGACCCATGACATCAGCCGCTACGGAGGGCCCGAGCGGAGGATGGGCGGAAGCTTCTGCCTGCTGCCCCTGGGAGCGGTTATGTTGAACCACTCCTGCTGCCACAAGCTGAGCTCCTCCTGGAAAGAGCCCTCGGGCCATGGACCGTCGGCCCTTACCTTCTGGCGCCCGCCGCACCGCTTGCGCCCTCGATCATCTTGGCTCCACGTCGAAGGTCTTAAGCCCTAAGCGAAGTGAGGGGTATGCGGAGGAAGGCTTCCCGAGCGACAATGAATGAAGAGATATGGAGGATGGACTCCGGAGCCAAGTCGTGGAATTCCAACCCATAGTAAAACATGAGCCCTCTCACAAAAGGATCCATCGGGAAGCCCAAACCCCGACGGAGGTGGGACACAAACACGACGTTTTCGCCGAGCTCGGGGGTGGGAATGACCTGCTCTTTGGCGGGCAACCTATGCGAAATCCCATAAGTCAGGTACTTGGCTTCTTGCAGCTTTAGCACGTCCTCTTCCGTGACGGAGGAGGGCATCCACCGGCCCTGTAGGTCGGAGCCGGACATTGTTGAAGGTCTGAAGCGCTCGAATCTAGGGCTCTTGGTGTTGGAACTCGGGGCGAGGAGTAGATTCGATTGAGGATTGAAGAAAAGAAACGAGCCTTGGTCCCATTATAAAGAGGGAGAATACCAAGAGCCGTCCCGTGACCGTTCGGGACTCGCCTCCGATAGAGGCGTGGCAGCGAACGCAGTTGGGTTACCCATGTCCGTATTGATGGGAATCCGGAATAAGTGGAACACGATCTCTGCCCGACAAGGCGTGCCAAGAAACCGCCGCTAAGCGCTGAGGTGGTATCATAAAAAGCGATTCAAGTAAAGGCTTGGTGGTGGCGTGGCGTCATGCCACAAAATCGTCGCGGTCGAACTTGTGTGCATATATTTCTCTCTACGGTGGAATGTGGAATTTATTTTGCGAGCGGACACTATCTGGTGTTCACAATCTTCTATGAATTATTGGAGGAGGAACCCGCCTTGCAATGCCGAACAATATCGCGCCGGACTCGCCGTCATTGAAGCCTGGTTAGGGGAGCTCTTGAGGAGTCCTAGACTAGGGGTGTCCGGATAGCGGACTATCATCATCGACGGACTCCAAGACTATGAAGATACAAGATTGAAGACTTCGTCCCGTGTCCGGATGGGACTTTCCTTGGCGTGGAAGGCAAGCTTGGCGATATGGATATGTAGATCTCCTACCATTTTAACCGACTCTGTGTAACCCTAGCCCTCTCTGGTGTCTATATAAACCGGAGGGTTTTAGTCGGTAGGACGAACAACCATTACAACAATCATACCATAGGCTAGCTCCTAGGGTTTAGCCTCCTTGATCTCGTGGTAGATCCACTCTTGTACTATCCATATCATCAATATCAGTCAAGCAGGAGTAGGGTTTTACCTCCATCGAGAGGGCCCGAACCTGGGTAAAAACATCGTGTCCCTTGTCTCCTCTTACCATCCGCCTAGACGCACAGTTCGGGACCCCCTACCCGAGATCCGCCGGTTTTGACACCGACTGGCCACCGAATGTTCCGCCACCTGAATAGGAAGGGCAGAATCTTATAACTGAGATTATGATCCCCGGCACACTGTAGCTTTTGACAACGTACCGAGTCTCAGGGGCTACTATCTATACAGGGCACACTCTATGTGCAAAACTGTCAAAAGGTATATCATTTTCATGTACCTCAAATCCCGTTAGTAAACTTCTGTCGGCCTCATGCAACCCGGTCTCAGCGTATCATTTTCACTGTCGCTTTTGACAATGTACGGTGATCTTCTGAGATAGACGCACGCCCGAGCAGATCCGTCAGCTCCTCCGGCTATACACCAGTTGGTGCCGAACTCTCCGGCCCCGCCGGACTCGGGGAGACCCTCTGCGACGACACCTCAGTGTCGTCCGCCCCGCCTGATGCTGCGGCAGGTGGAGGCGTTTCACTCTCCATCATCTCTGGACGAAGATCTCCCAAAGATGAGCTCTGCTGAGAAGGGCTGAGATCCGAACTACAAGGTAAAAACTTCGGTTATCCTCAGAAATAAAAACAGGGATGTCCCTTATTACAAAACTCCCCTTTCTACTTACGGCTCATTGGAGGCTGATTCCGTGGGGAAATAGTCTTGGTGGAGCCTCTCTGGCGAGACCCTCTGGTGAAGATTTCTTCCCCCGCTTTGAGGCCTTGGCCTCCGGATCTTCAGAAGCGGTCCTCTTCTCCCCCTGAAGGGAGGGATTCTCGATCCCCCCTTTCTTGAGAGCCTCTTTAGCGGAGGCGGTAGTTTTCCTGTTTTCCCCTTCGCCCTCTTCCGAAGGCGCAGCCTCCAACATCTTGATGAACACAGGATCCAGCGTGGTCTCAGGGAGGGGGGCCGGACACCGTATCAGTTTTGCTTTTGCTATCCACTCCTGTTCAAGGGATAGCTGGTTAAAGGGCAAGTTTATGGTAAATATATGGACAGTGTGTCCGAGCACAGGACTACTTACTTGAGTATCCGAGCGATTGCAGCTCAGGCCTGCGTCCTCGGTCGGGATCTGACACATCTCTTGTGACCCGAAGAACAGTTTATACATCTCCACGGGTGTCGCACCCATGAAGTGTTGAAGAGCTCGCGGTCCCTCCGGACTGAATTCCCACAGGTGGAGGGGGTGACGTTTGCAGGGCAGAAGGCGCCGAATCAGCATGACCTGCGCCACTACAACCAGATTGATGTCCCTCTCTTGGAGGTCTCGAATGCGTCCCTGCAATAATGGCACGTCCTTGGACGGCCCCCAGTCAAGCCCTTTGTTGACCCATGATGCCAGCCGTTGTGGAGGGCCCGAGCGAAAGGCATGCGACGCCACCCATCTGGTGCCCCTGGGAGCGGTGATGTAGAACCACTCCTGTTGCCACAAACCGAGCTCTTTTGAAAACAGCCCTCGGGCCATGGAGCGTCAGCTCTCTTGTTTATAATTGCCCCTCCGCACTCTGCCTGCAGCCCCTCGATCATCTTCGGCTCCACGTTGAAGGTCTTGAGCCACAATCCGAAGTGAGGGGTGGTGTGGAGGAAGGCTTCGCATACAACAATGAACGATGAGATGTGGAGGATGGACTCCGGATCCAAGTCATGGAATTCCAGCCCATAATAAAACATGAGCCCCCTCACGAAGGGTCCATCGGGAAGCCTAAACCTCGACGGAAGTGAGACACGAACACCACGCTCTCACTAGGCTCGGGAGTGGGAATGACTTGCCCTTTGGCGGGCAGCCTATGCGAAATTTTGCCAGTTAGATACCTGGCGTCTCTCAGCTTTAGCACATCTTCTTCCGTGATGGAAGAGAGCATCAACCGACCTGTAGGTCGGGCGGACATGTCGAAGGTCAAAGCACACGAATCTGGAGCCTTGGGTATTGGAACTCGGGGCGAGGGGCGGATTCGATTGAAGGTTGAAGGAAAAGAACGGGCCTTGCTCTTGTTATAAAGGGGTTGAATACCAAGAGCCGTCCCCGTATCCGTTTGGGACTCGCCGATGGGGCGTGCCAGCGAACGCAGTTGGGTTACCCGCCCGTATTGATGAGAATCCGGAATAAGGGGACACGATCTCTGCTTTGACAAGATGTGCCAAGAAACCGCTTAGCTAAGCGCTAAGGTGGAACAATAAAAGCGATTGAGTAAAGGCTTGGCGTGGTGTGACGTCATGCCACAAAGTCGTCGTGATTGAACTTGTGTAAATATTATTCTCTCTACGGTGGTATGTGGAATTTATTTTGCGAGCGGACATTGTCCTGGTGTTCGCAATCTTCTATGAATTATTGGAGGAGGAACCCGCCTTGCAATGCGAAGACAATATGCAACCGGACTCGTCGTCATTGAAGCCTGGTTCGAGGGCAAGCGAGGGAGTCTGGACTAGGGTGTGTCGGATAGCGAACTATCATCATTGGCGGACTCCAAGACTATGAAGATACAAGATTGAACACTTCGTCCGTGTCCGGATGGGACTTTCCTTGGCGTGGAAGGCAAGCTTGGCGTCTGAGATATGTAGATCTCCTACCATTGTAACCGACTCTTTGTAACCCTAGTCCTCTCGGTGTCTATATAAACCGGAGGGTTTTAGTCCGTGGGGCGAACAATAATCATACCATAGGCTAGCTTCTAGGGTTTAGCCTCCTTGATCTCGTGGTAGATCTACTCTTGTACTACCCATATCATCAATATCAATCAAGCAGGAGTAGGGTTTTACCTCCATCGAGAGGGCCCGAACCTAGGTAAAAACATCGTGTCCCTTGTCTCCTGTTACCATCCGCCTAGACGCACAGTTCGAGACCCCCTACCCGAGATCCGCCAGTTTTGACACCGACAGCTAGAAAATGGCATAACTACCTAGGATAGCTCAATAATGATCTATAGCTAGCTTAGCTGGTTCATTTATGACATAATTAGCTCACTTAGGTAAAAATGGCATAACTACCTAGGATAGCTGAATAATGATCTATAATTAGCTTAGCTAGTTAATTTATGACATAATTATCTCACTTAGGTAAAAAAAATTGGCATAATAACCTTGGTTTAGCTCCGAATGACCTATACTTAGCTTGTTTTCTCAAAAATGACATAATAACCTTACTTAGCTTCGATCTGACATTCTTTACCTAGGATAGCTATAAAATGACCTATACTTAGCATTTAACTCCTAAATGACTTAGTATGCTTAGTTAGCTAAAAAATGTTATAACTACCTAGGTTAGCTCCAAAATGGCCTAAACTTACCATTTTGTCCTCCAAAATGACCTATTTACCTAGCTTAGCTCTAAAATGACCTACACACTTAGCATTTTTACCTAGCTTAGCTAAAAAATGGCATTTTTACATACCTTAGTTAGAAGAATAAGAAGATAAAGAAGAGGAAAGATGAAAAAGATGGAGAAGATTAATTATTATTATTCTTTTTCTTCTTCTTCTTTTTCTTCTAGCTAGTCTTCTTCTTCTTATTATTCTTCTTCTAACTTTATTCTTTCCCAATTTGTAGATTTGCTTTAGATGAGGAGCTTGTGTTCATAGAGTGAAATTATAATTAATCTTATATATATATATATATGTATATATATATCTGTGAAATTATGTGAAATTGAATGAATTTAAGAAAAAACAAAAAAAACAGGGGCCATACAAGCTCTTTGCCATCTGCTGGCAGACGGCAAAGCTACCACGTGGCAGCTACGTGTGCAACCTGGGGCACTTGCTAGCCTATTTGGTTACTTTGCCGTCTGCTGGCAGACGGCAAAGACCATTGCACCTTTGTCGTCTACCAGTAGACGGATAGCATGCCACATGGCACCACCTGCGGGCAGGCCTATTTTGTTACTTTGCCGTCAGCTGGTAGACGACACAGATGCAAAGGCCTTTGTCGTCTGCTGGCTGACGGCAAAGCACTCCATTAACCCTTAACGGACCTAAGCTGGATCATGTGCCGTCCAGGTCCTTTGCCGTCTACTGGCTGACGACAAAGGCCTTTACATATTTGTCGTCTGCCAGCAGACGGCAAAGAGGCCTTTGCCGTAACTTATTCAGCCGGACCTATTCCCGTCTGCTGGCTGACGGCAAAGGCCTCCGTCGTATGCCAGGCATGCCTTTGCCGTCAGCCATGGCTGACAACAAAGTGCCTAATTCCTGTAGTGTTGGATTGAAGACCCCTCACAGGAAGATCCCTTGCGGACTCAAGGCCTCCTTACGGAGATGAACTAGTTACCATTTGTATCGTCCTTTGTTGACTTTGGATCGTGTATCTCTTTGTGTTCATGGATGTAGCACATGTGTGATCGTATCTTGTTGATTTGAGTGTTTCCTCTCGTTTCCCCTCATGTTTTCCCTCTCATGTTCTTCGTGTTCTTCGCGGGATCGCCTCCATTTCGTGAAAGATCGTCCCTAGGGTTTCGACCTGACATCACCGTGTTGGGTGCAAGTATTTGCTTTTGTGTGCGTAGTTGTTGTTCACAAGGCTTTGTGTGATTCTCCTACGGATTGATTCCTTGGTTCTCCCTGGGGGGAAATACTTATCTCCACTGTGCTACATCTCCTCTCCTCTTCGTGGAATATCCTTATGCAACTCACAATTAGCAATTTGTGAGCGGGTACTTCACATCCGGGATGTTCAAGGGCCCAACAAGGACAGAAGTGAGAAGGCCAAGCTTGAAGTAGTGGAGTAGAAGATCTTCAAGTGCCAAGGGATGGTGGACCGCAGACTTAGCACCAACCACTAAATGATCACGGAATACATCCATGAGCACAAAGTCGACAACAAGGATACTAGGGACGTCATCTTCAAGCTCAATGACCGGATTGATCACCTTCAGGCTCAAATTTATGACTTGCAAAACCAAATTTTTGAGTATGAAGCCAGGCGTGAAGGTATCAGTTTAGCTGCAAATTTGAGGACTCAGTAGACACATTCATCCTTTTATGATGGAGATCCTATGCCTTGGAAGATGCGGGCAAGCCTACCACCTCGTCAACATCATCACCAAAGAAAGAAACTTGAGTACACAGGTATGTGCATCGCCCTTCACTTGTTCCAAGCATGGGAGAGGTGCCCCGATATCGTATCACCATCACTTTTATCGTTTTTTTGACACCTACCATCACTTTTATCATTGTTCTATCTTAGTTTGATCCTTAGTTATTTTGTGATTTAGAAGAATAAAGTTTCGATATGATTTAGTTTTAAGTTCTTGTTTCCTGATCTACCTATCAATGTAATCGAGTACGAGAGTTATATAAAAGGAGTAGTTTGAGTTGAGTTGTTTTACTTTCTTTCAATCTTAGAAATAATAAGAATAAAAAGAACATATGGTAATCCCAGGGGGAGTGATGACTTCACATAAAATAAGTATAATTGATGAAATTTGTTGGAAGTTAACAAACATAGTATTGGTCATTAATGCAACTGATGAAAAATAAATAAAGTAATGAGTTATGTTTGCTTACATTCAAATAGAAGTTATATTTTCATGGATCCTCTAACATGTGGTGCTTGCTTAGGATCTTTTTCTAGCCGAAATTCGCACTAAGTAGAGATAATACGCGTGCGTCCAGAAACCCTTTAACCCAGTTTCTTGCCACGAGAGTCCACCATATCTAACTATGGATTGAATAATATCCTTCAAGTAAGTTGTCACGGTGCATAAAGTAATAAAGAATGCTCCTAAATATTCATGATCTTTTATTGGAAGGGACAAAAGTTTGTACAAACTTGTGATGGTGAAGAAATAAAAGAGACGAACTACATAATAAAGGTTGCTATAATAAGGGGCAATATAAAGTGATGTTCCTTTCTATTAAGATTTTGCACATCCCAATATAAAAAGTGCATGACAACCTCTAGTTCCCTCTGCGAAGGGCCTATCTTTTACTTTTCTGTATTTACTTTTATGCAAGAGTCAATAATGTTCATCTCTATACTGCTCTATTTACTCTCGAGTTGGCAAGCATCATGTGCTGTGGAAAGATCCAGGTATATATATCCAGTTGGATGTAGGTGATCATGAGTTATTACTGTTGACATTAACCCCGAGATAAAAAGTTGGGCGGTGAAAACTATAAACCCCCATCTTCTTATGTGTTTGACTAAAACTTTTGCTCTATAAATATGTCGTGAGTGTCAGCAGTCGTAGAAGACCAAGTGATAGTTGAGTATGTGAACTTGCTAAACAAAGCTCTTACATAGACTCTTTCTGCAAATATGATGAGTTGTAATTTTCTCAATGACTGAGATCGTAGTTCGTTAGTTTCCAATGCAATGTTTGGTTCATACTTTAGCTTGTGAATGAATTGTTACTTTAGAATTAGAAGTCTTATGATCATATATTTTTGTTATAATAATGATAATGATGCTTTCATGTTCATGTTTTGTTTTTATCGACACCTCTCTCTCTCTCTCTCTATCTCTCTCTCAACATGTGGTCATGATTATTGATTTCAGTTTTCACTTGAAGAAAAGCAAGGACTAAGCTTGGGGGACTTGATACATCCATTTTGCATCATGTTTTCCTACTGTTATTTATTATGTTTGGGCTCATTATTTCACTTTATGATACTATTCTTATGCTTTTTTCTCTTATTTTGCAAGTTTCACATGAAGAGGGAGATTCCCAGCAACAGGAATTCTGGACCCGAAAAGGCTACTGCAGAGATAGGTATTCTACACGACTCCAAATGACTTGAAAATTTACAAAGAATTGTTTTGGAATATACAAAAAATATTAGCAAAAGAAACAACGGGAGGGGGCCACCAGGGAGCGACAACCTTAGGGGGCATGCCCTACCCCCTGGGCACGTCGTATGAGCTGGTGGGCCCCTAGCAGGCCTCCGGTGCCCATCTTCTGCTATATGAGGCTAATTTCCCTAGAAAAAATAAAGAGAAGACTTTCGGGATGAACCGACGCCGTCTCAAGGCGGAACCTATGTAGGAGAACTTTTGCTCTCCAGTGGAGCAATTCTGCTAGGGTAACTTACCTCCGGAAGCGGTAAATCGAAGCCATCAACGTCACCAATGATCCTCTCATCGTGGGAGGACCAATCTTCTTCAACATATTCACCAGCACCATCTCATCTCAAACCCTAGTTCATCTCCTGTATTCAATCTTTGTCCCAAAACCTCAGATTGGTACCTTTGATTACATCTCGTAGTTGCTGCTAGTTGGTTTCTTTGGTGGAAGATTATATGTTTAGATCCTGAATGCTATTCAATACACATCTGATCTTGAACATGAATATGATTTGTGAGTAGTTGGTTTTGTTCATGAGGACATGGGAGAAGTCTTGTTAGAAGTAATCATGTCAATTTGGTATTCATTCGATTTGATGATATGTATGTTGTTGCTTCCATTAGTGTGGTGTCATATGAACGTAGACTACATGACACTTCATCATATTTCGGCCTAAGGGAAGGCATTGTGGAGTAATAATTGTTGTTCCATAAACCGACAGCAGCTTAAACCCTTGTTTATGTGTTATTCCGTAAGGGGCTGATTGGAAACCTTATGTTTCATGTTACGGCTAGATTTATCTTAATTCTTCTTTCGTAGTTGTAGATGCTTGCGAGAGGGGGTAATCATAACTGGGTTGGTTGTTCAAGTAAGAACAACACCATAGGACTGGTCCACCCACATATCAAATTACCAAAGTAGCATACGTGAATCAACTAAACATGATGAAAATGACTAGACAATAATTCCCATGTGTCCTCAAGAACGCCTTGATTTATATAAAAGAACTTTTCGGCTTGTCCTTTGCTATAAAAAGGACTGGGCTACCTTGCTACACCTTTCTACTATTGCTACTTTTACTTGTTATGGATTATGTTGCCACAAAACTATCTATCACCGCTACTTTTAGTACGTGCCGAGAATACCTTGCTGGAAACCGTTTGTCATTTCCTTCTGCTCCTCATTGGGTACGACATTCTTACTTAGCGAAAGGACTACGGTTGATCCCCTATACTTGTGGGTCATTATCGTACAACCCTATCATGTGTGTAGTGCCGGTAGTTGTCCTTCGGGGCATGGTTGCTGCTCATCTTCCCTAAAATCAGGGTCTTCTCTTCCTGGAAGCATTGATGCATCCTCCTGGGAGGATCCCGTGAAGTGATCTCGGGAGTTTGTCTGGCGTCGTGTCTTGATCCGCCCTTATTGATGCAAGGAAAAGTCCACAGGATATTGTGGAGTCTTCAAAAAGCTTCCTTCCTCTGCAAGAAAGGTGTACAACCCAATTGTTTAGGCCCAGTGCGCCAGGCTGCCTACACCCTTGTTCTATTTACACCGACAGTAGCCCCGAGCCCATCTCCCTCACGCCCAATAGTGGCAACAAATAGTGGGATGAGGCTATGTAATCCCAGGGATGTGACATGTGGCCACCTGAGCCATCTCATGTGGACTAACGAAACTAGTCCTTGTTTTGTCATAATGGCAGAAGGTAATCGATGACCCCATGAGAAAATGGGCCACCTTCTCGACTTCCGCACCACTCCCATCGTTCTTCTTGGGTTGCTAAGACCCTGGGCGAGCGGTTGCCTTTCTGCCCATTGATTTAATTATAAAGGGGAGAAATTGAACAGTGCCAAGCAGACCGTCTTTTCCCCTTCATGCTCGTACGCTGGCACCCAAATCCTCCCTAGTCGATTCTCCCAATTAGTCATCGCATCCTATGATCCTACATCTGAGGCATAAATGTGGGAAAGAGATAAGGAGATAGTTGAAGGGGAGCTTCCATCTGCTACGCGAGTGTGCATTCCTCGACGACCGGAGCCTGAGGAAATTTAGGTTCATGGTTGGAGGTGCGAACCACTTGTGGGGGCCAACAAAACTTGTTCAAGCGAGCACCGCAATGGAGGGTAGCACCGTGATCCCCATTTTTGTCAAATTCCTCGCTGCTAGTTTAGTTCCACCCTTTTCCAACTTCTTCATGGTGGTCCTGGAATATTTCCGACTCGATGTGCTTCATATTCATCCTAATGCCATGCTAGTTCCGGTGATCTTTTCCCACTTGTGTGAGGGGTTTGTGGGGGTGAGGCCATCCTTGGAGCTCTTCTGACATTTCTTCTCAGCATATCAGAATCTAGGAAATCAGACCTCACATTGCATAATATTCCATGTTGCTGAGAAGGAGGCGGAGGCCAATTTCATTTCCCTGGATCTTCATGAACGTCTGAATGAGTGTTGCTAGAACTGGATGTTCATTGATGCCATGCAAAAGTCTGTCTGGCTACACGAGCCTACTGCTCCAGAAGGGGAGCACAATGGGTGGGTGAGGTATCTGGTCGAAGATGCTTTCGATCCTATGCTCAGGCATATCAAACACCTCAGGAAAATGCCTTAATGGGCTCATGGTGGTCCTCAACTTTTCCTGGATATGGGTAGACCCCTGCAGGCCGAACAGCTTCCAATGTGGACGTGTCAGGGACCTCAAGACCTAAAACGCCTTCACATATCCATTATCAAGGACGACAAACTAAAGTCGATCATGAAGGCCATGTCAAAGTTGATCATGTAGGTGGTACAGGCCTTCGCTTCTCTGTTCGGATGTTGCATCCTGACAGGGTATGCGGGGCCATCCTAGAAGGTCTGCCAGAGTGCGGTAGGTGGGGCACTGTCTCCAAGGGAACACACGATATTGCCCGTCCTAAGCCATTTCAAGAACAACTGAGGTCGTCCCAACTTGGCCATGATGGGACCATAGAAATAGGCGATGTTGAGAGGACTGACACCGACGTCAAAAGCTCCTCCTCCATTACGCTGATGTGGACCAGATCGCCCACAACCAGTAAGAAGAGAGGGCCGCCTCCTTCGGCGGATATGGAGTCATGTGGTTACCCAAGCGAAGGAGTCTTACGACTATCATTGGCATGGGCAGGTAAGAATTGTTTTCTCACTTTCACCCGTCGTTTTTCTTGGACTAGTATGATTTAACTGCAGCCGCCCTTCTGTTGGTAGCCTGGGACGGCTCAGAAAAAAAAGTTGTGGCGGTTGATCCTTCGTCCCTTGTGGGAGCGGCTATTGGCGAGTCTGTGCCATGACCAGGAACCTCAGCGTCGCCCGTTGCATTTCTCGACAAGGCGCCCCAACTTCATCCTTCACCAAATCCTTGCTGAAGAGGAAGAGGCATGCCACAGACATGTGAATTTCTCTGGTTTCTCTACTTTTGCACTATCCTTCGAGTGGTCTTATCATTCCTCTAGGATGTGCATCCCCTAGCCCAAGGCCCCACCTTTGGAGGCGAAGGCTGGGAGGTTGGAGGAGCCGGAGGAAGCCGGTCGAGAGGAATGAAACACTAGCTCTGCTAGAGGAGGCACTTCCGAAAGACCCTAGCTGCAGCGGGAAGTCAGAAAATCGCGGATCGCGCCTGGGCCCCGCGAGGATAGGTTAGCCTACTTGCGCTGACTTGCCCGTCATCCATTTTGCTGGTTGAGCCTTCTTCTTATAAGACCATTTCTCCCTTTTTAGGCAACCCCCTTCACACTATCGGCGAGGAGCCAATGATGGTCCAGAGTCCGGTCAATCTTGGCGGTCATCGTCCATCACATCCGTTATCCGCGAAGGCCTTTACGGGGGTTCTAGAGGCAGACCCGTTAAGTGAAGACACCTTGCAGTACGGCTAATCAACAAGTGGTTGAAAATTCTCCTTTGAGGGACACGTTTGGAGATGCTGATGAGGGGAGTGTCCGTGCTTTGGGTGTTTCGGAAGCTATGGGAGCCAGCATGACCCATCTGCTGAAGGGCTCGACGGGGTTCGTCCACTCCAAAAGTGCGCCGGGGACGTCCCTAGCTGCCCCCTTTCCCTCGAGTCCGTCAAGTAGGTACGGGAAGTCTCTTTGGTGGAACCGCTCATGCAGCCTTTGGTCTCAAGGATCGGCAAGACTCCAGGCCTAGCATTGACCTAGAGCAGTGGCAATGGTTTAGATCTGGGCATATGAACGTGTCGGATATCGGGTTCCGGCAAAACCCTTAAGGTTTGAACTCTGGGGTGCGCACGAAGATCTTCTCCCTACCGAAACACGCCCATAACCTCGCCGCGATTTCTAGCTAGCACGATGAACAACACAAGAGACACGAGGTTTATACTGGTTCGGGCCACCGTTGTGGTGTAATACCCTAATCCAATGTGTGGTGTGGTGGATTGCCTCTTGGGTTGATGATGAATAGTACATAGGAAGAACGGCCTCGCGAGGAGAGGTGTTCTTGTGGTGGTGTGTTTGGAGAGGAGTCGATCCGTCTCTCTTGGCTCCTGATCCGATTGCCTTCTACTGTGGTGGCGAGCCCTATTTATAGAGGCCCTGGTTCTCTTCCCAAATATTGAGCGGGAAGGGAGCCAACAATGGCCATTTTGAAAGGGGACAGCTAGTACAAGCTATCCTGACTAAAGGTGGTCTTCGACTGCAAAAGGCGCTGGTGTGATGCCGTCTTGGGCTCCATGGTGACCTCTGTCCTGCCGCTCTGCTGGTCTTGGTCTCGTTGCACCGATATGGAAACCTTTGCCTGATGCCTCGGTACTCCACGCCTGCGCTTGCCCCCTTTGCACCAATGAGGAAACGGGGACACTGCACAGGCTAGCGCCTGCCTGGTCTTGGTCGTCATGGCTTGCGTCATGTGCACCTCGTGAGGTACCCCTCTCCTTGACCTCTCCGCCTCCTCGCGAGCCTGCCTGGTGAGTCCGCCCCTGAGGAGGCCTTGCGTCGTCTGCCCCGCGAGGCTTGGCCCCTCACGAGGGTCTTGAGTGTTTGTTGATGAAGACGGGCCGTGCTGGGCCAGTAGTTGAGCCACGCTGCAGGCCACAGGCAGGCAAGTCTTGGGACCCCCGTTCCCAGAACACCAACATAACTGATGACCCCTTTAAGATGGCGCACCTAGAGATAGATTCTCTTGACACCGTCCGGTCGTCCGAGAAAGCCGTCTTAGCCAGGGACCAGCACCTCTTGCTTAGAGCCAGGAACACTTATTTTCTTTGTTCTGAGTGTGTCCACCAAGAGAATGAGGCTGCCCGCCTACATGCGGCCTAGGCTTTGGTGGATGCTAGGGGCCCTTTGGGACAGGTCATCACAGGAGCCCACCCAACTCCAAGCCTTTCTTCTCCGTCGTTGGAGCATGTGGTTGTCTGTGCTACTAGTGTTTCCCGGCGGACCCTTTTCTTGAGGAAGATTTTTCCTGTCAACAGCAGGATATTCTGAATGCCTGTGAGGCAGCCATGACCCACTGGGAGGTCGACGTCATAGCGCATGAGGCGGAGGCTAAGAAGACGGTGTCGGACCTTTGCATTGAGACGGAACGGTTGGAGTTGCTTCAAAGATGCTGAAGGCTCGGAAGATTGAGCTTGAAGGCCGTGAGGCAACCATCTCGTGCTGGGAGGACGCCCATCAAGCCAATGTTGATATCGCCGACACTCAATTGAGAGAACATCACGACAAGCAGGAGGCCTAGAAAAAGAGTTCCCTTGCGGACACTCTTCTTAAGCAGAAGGAAGATGCCCGCTCCAAATATTAGTGGAAGTTGGCCCTCCAAGAGACACGCTTCACGGGGAAAAGTAAGATGTTAGAGGCCAAATGCATGGACCTCAAGAGACAGTTGGGTTCCTTGAAGGGCTCTGTTAGTGAAGCGACCTCTTTGGCGGGCATCAGCAAAAAGTCCTGGGATGAGGCCTTGCAGAGGCTCCTGGATAATCGGGCAGAGATGTCGCACCTCGAAACGCATAAAGCGCAGCCGGTGGGTGACTTCGCAAAATGGATCAGCTTTGGGGGCAGCGCAAGATGCAATGTGATGTCTTCAAGGAGGTCCATGTCCATGTCTTCATGATTGCTGGGAAGCTAACGATGTACCTATCGGAGTCTCAGAACTATCAAGCCAAGGATGTAGGGAGCTACGTGATGCGGAGCATCCTATGGACATCACCAAGTCAAGAGTCCATTTGGCAAGTGACACGTGCCACATCTACTTCACAAACACAAAGGTGAATCATCTCCTTTACACTTGTTCACTAGACCCCTTCGAGGATGGTATATTACTTGACACTCCTCTTGTGTGCATGCATACGTATTATCAGAGCACCACGGATGACAAGGAGGAGTGCACGCACAAGTGTATGCCTACACTCTCCACGAGGGGAGCTTGTAAGCAACGACGGAAGAAGACGATACAACAGACAAAATAGTGAGAAAATTGCACTACCGGACTGTCCAGTCCATCCAGAGAGCAGTTTTGGTCCGTGCAGAAATTGCACTACCGGACATTCCGGTCCCCAAAGTGGACAGTCCGGTAGTACAAATTTTGGACGCCCAAAAGTTTCTGTTTCCATCGAACTGTCCGATCCCCCGTACCGGACTGTCCGGTAGGGCATCTACAGGCTGGATTTGAGCAAGGCCCATGTAACTTTACCCTTTCGCCCTCACTTACCTCCTCCTTGCCTTGGACCTATATATTTCCCTCCTTCCCCACCATTTTACGATTATCTAAGAATAGATCTACACACTAGAGGTTAGCTCATATATCTTCCCTTGTGGGATTCATCTTGAGAGAGAGAAGTCTCCATTGGAGCTCAAGGCCTCCATTGGAGAAGATCCTTAGGGATTCAAGACCCCCTTGAGGTAAGGGTCTATCTAGATCATCAAGACCTCATCTCCTTTGGATCTGAGATGAACTTTACCATGTACCTATTTCCCTTTGAGTGTTCTTGTATCTTGGTAATCACATGTGTTTGTGAGTCTAGTGGATGGTGATTGGACTTGTTCTTGAGTGTTCCTCTTGTGTTCTCCCTCTTGTTCTTCATGTTCATCGCGTTGTTCGCGAATCCCCTCCAATTCATGAAAGACCCCCAATTAGAGTCTCCACCCTACAACATCTTGGTATCATGAGCCACATTGATCATGAATATGGAGCCCCTACCCCTTGTTTTCTAGCCTAATTTTGTTGATTTGGTCCTAAATTCGAAAATCCCCGTCAAAAATAGCCCCAAATTTTGTCTGTGATTTGTTGGTTTGATGATGTTTTGTTGATTTTCGATCCATTGATTTGTTGTGTTTCAAGTGAATCTAGCTTCCCCACGAGTTTCCCCACCTTCCCTCCATGAAATCTCCTGAATTTTGAACCTCAAATCATCTAGTTCCGCCTAAAGTTTTGAGTTCGTGCTTTTCCAACCCACACCAAACTGTCTGCACCCCGTAGCGGACTGTCCACTCGCATTAGGACCAAAATCGCTCTTGGACGTGACTGTCCACTCCCCAATACCGGATTGTCTACCCGAATCAGAAGGTTTTTGGATGAAGACCGAACTGTCCGCTACCCAGGACCGGACTGTCCACTAGTTCGAAAATTGCTTCGGCTGATTTCTTGTTTCGGCCATATTTTCCACACCCGGACTCCGACTTTGACATTCTTTGGGTCATTGAGGAGCTATTGACATCCCTCATCCACCTAGATATGTTACAACATCATTTGACTCCATCAAAATTTTGACATTTTGACATCTTTGCCTAGGCCCTCTACCATATCATCCGCAAAACCACCATAGCTTTCTGGAACCTAACCCACTTTGATCCATATAGCATTTGTGGTTGTTTGAGTGGTGACTTGAGTCTCCTAAGGTGTTTGGGCTACTTAAGGACGGTTTCTTCTTCATCAACCACCACCACCACTTCCGCATTGCCAACCTCGGAACAACCAACGCATTCCGCTATCACCATTTGACATTTTCCGTTTGAGATTTCAAGTTTGCAGATTTTCTATTTCCTAGGGTGTTTCGGATAACTAGGAATGGTTCGACATCGACATCACCGCCGCTCAAACTTCGCCAAGGATTCAACATCGGACAGCTTCACCTTTTTGACAACCTAACCGTAAGCAAGAATGGTAACCTCTATATCATCTTGGTATCGTGGTATCCCATCATTGTACATTCATTCTTGCCATTGCTTTGTTAAACCCTAGCACATTTGGCGTTAGTTTCCTATCGAGACTAGCCATTTGAGTATTGTCAGACCACGCCACTTGTGCACTTTAGTGATCATCGTTATGAACCTCCCATTGCATACATACCATATCATATTGGTATCCTCATCTCGGTATCATCATATCGTCTCTGTGTCACAAGATAGTTCCCGCATATACACAATTGTTATCTTCGTTTGTGCAGTTCACACAGTGTCCATACAAAAAGAAGAATAGAATAAGCTTTTAAGAAAATAGAAAAACAAAGAGCTTGTAAGCAATAGCCATAGCATTGCCACATTGCATATGATGCTACCATATTGATCATCTTGGATTATTGTGTGCGAAACACTGGAACCATACAAAAATAGCATACTTGGGACAGAAAGTTGATACATTTTGCATCTTATAGGTTGTGCACAAGTGTCGCATTCACCTATTGTGCAATCGTGCCAGCGTCTCTCTAGAGTTGTGCAACACGAGCATTTTCTGTGGATTCCACATTTTGTGCTCATTCCTTCGTTATAGGACCCCATTTATCTATCCGTGTGTGTGTTTCTTTGTGCCATTCATTGCTATTGGTCTACTTGTTTCACTTGCGAATTTGTGAATATCTTTCAACATTATTGACACTTACTAACAATTGCATCAAATTTTTGTGCCACTTGCCCAAACCAAGCCACTCGATAAGCTTTACTTTGTAGGTGCGAGTGAACAAGTCTGGTATCAGTTTCACTATTCTTTCATTTCACATTGAGTGATACAGGATACATCCTCAACTTTGGGAAAAGGTAGCTTGGTATTGTTCATCTCATTTCCAACTCACCTTTGCTCGAGTCTTGTGATGGATTGGCAAAGCACATCATCTATGGTCTACAACCATGACGACGAGTTTGATGCCATGAAGACCTTCATCGACGCAAAGATGGACAAGTACATGGAGGAGCTCAAGGTCCTCAGCAACAACTGCAAGCAGTCTTCCTCATCTTCGAGAAGATGCCCAAGTGCAAAGAGTACCGAGCTACCATATCTGGCAAGGTCTCATCAGCATCGACACCATCACAAACAAGAATGTGAAGGTCAAGAGTTCAACACCAACAACTGCTCAACGACTTCACCATCTCCCTTGGCATCTTCGCCAAGCGACTTCAAAGCATCTTCACCTACGGACATACGACATCTTCGCCAACAAGCACCCCAAGACTATGCTCATGAGAAGCTCCCCGAGGTCAACTCCGTGACTTCTGTGACCTACTACGACCTCGACACCTACCACAAGCTTCCTTTCTATGGGACTCAAGACCCCGAGGGGTATCTCGAGTGGGAGCGCAAGATGGACGACTACCTCAAGCTACATCAAGTACCCTTCAAAGATCAAGTTAAGTGCGCCACAAGTAACTTCCATAACTACGCATCGACATGGTGGCTTCACACACCTTCGAAGACCTTTGACATGAGTTGGCCGAACACAAAGAAAGTGAAAGTGCAACTATCCCTAGGTGGTTTTGGTAATTCATAACAACATATAGCTCATTGAGCTAATGCTATTCCAAGACTATTATTTCAGGAAAGCTCAATGAATGGCATGGCATGGATGATGAAAGTGGATCCCTCAAAATACTAAGGACAAAGGATTGGCTCAAGATCAAAAGTTCAAGACTCTTCATTTTACATTTTAGTGATCCAAGATCACATTGAGTCTATAGGAAAAGCCAATACTATCAAGGAGGGATGAGGTGTTGCTTAATGAGCCTCTTGCTTCAAGTGCTTAGTGATATGCTCCAAAAACCCTCAACTACTTTCTCACATCCACATATGACCTAAACCCAAAGTCAAAATCGGTCCCACCGATTCCTTCCATCCGGCGCCACCGAGTTCAAATGTCATAGCCACTGCCACAAACCCTAGGAAAATCGGTCTCACCGATAGGGATCTCTGTCTAACCGAGATGGGATTGTAATCTCTCTTTTTCCCTTAGTAACGTTTCGGTATAACCGAAGAGAGCGATCGGTCCCACCGAGATTGCAATGTAAACTCCCTGTTTCCCTTTCGTAACATTTCGGTCTCACCGAAATGAGCGAATCGGTCCCACCGAGTTTACCTGACCAACTCTCTGGAAAGCTTATTACCAAAATCGGTCTCACCGAGTTTGTGTAATCGGTCTCACCGAGATTATGTTATGCCCTAACCCTAACCATATCGGTCCTACCGAGTTGCATGTCTGTCCCACCGAAAATCCTAACGGTCACTAGGTTTACTAAATCGGTCCGACCGAGTTTGTTGATTAGGTCCCATCGAGTTTGGTAAATTGTGTGTAACAGTTAGATTTTGTGTGGAGGCTATATATACCCCTCAACCTCCTCTTCATTCGTGAACAGAGCCATCAGACTAAACCTACACTTCCAACTTACCATTTCTGAGAGAGAACCACCTACTCATGTGTTGAGGCCAAGATATTCCATTCCTACCATATGGATCTTGATCTCTAGTCTTCCCCAAGTTGCTTTCCACTCAAATCTTCTTTCCACCAGATCCAAATCCCATGAGAGAGAGTTGAGTGTTGGGGAGACTATCATTTGAAGCACAAGAGCAAGGAGTTCATCATCAACGCACCATTTGTTACTTCTTGGAGAGTGGTGTCTCCTAGATTGGCTAGGTGTCACTTGGGAGCCTCCGACAAGATTGTGGAGTTGAACCAAGGAGTTTGTAAGGGCAAGGAGTTCGCCTACTTCGTGAAGATCTACCGCTAGTGAGGCAAGTCCTTTCTGGGCGATGGCCATGGTGGGATAGACAAGGTTGCTTCTTCATGGACCCTTCGTGGGTGGAGACCTCCGTGGACTCGCGCAACCGTTACCCTTCGTGGGTTGAAGTCTCCATCAACGTGGATGTACGATCGCACCACCTATCGGAACCATGCCAAAAACATCCGTGTCTCCAATTGCGTTTGAATCATCCAAACCCTTCCCTTTACATTCTTGCAAGTTGCATGCTTTAATTTCCGCTGCCCATATACTCTTTGCATGCTTGCTTGAATTGTGTGATGATTGCTTGACTTGTCCAAAGATAGCTAAAATCTGCCAAACTCTAAAACTGGGAAAAGGTTAAGTTTTTAATTCGTCAAGTAGTCTAATCACCCCCCCTCTTGACATACTTCAAGGTCCTACAAGTGGTATCAGAGCTTTGGTCTCCATTTGCTTTGATTTCCATAGCTTTTTGTGGTCATAGCCTTGGTTTCACAACCTAGGAGAGTATGGCTTCTAGCGAGGGAAATTATCACCGTAAAGGTCCTTACTTTGATGGTACTAATTTTGCTAGTTGGAAGCATAAGATGAAAATGCATATTCTCGGACATAACCCCGCCGTTTGGGTTATTGTGTGTATTGGCTTGCAAGGTGAATTCTTTGATGGGAGAGAGCCGAACCATGAAGCTAGCGCGGAAGAATTGAAGATGCTGCAATACAACGCTCAAGCTGGTGATATCCACTTCAATGGCTTGTGCCCCAAGGAATTCAACAAAATCAGCCGTCCTGAGAATGCAAAGGAAATTTGGGATACTTTGATTGATATGCATGAAGGTACCGACTCCGTCAAGGAATCCAAGTTGGATGTGCTCCAAAGTCAGCTTGACAAGTTCAAAATGAAGGATGGTGAAGGTGTCGCTGAAATGTACTCTAGGCTTGCTCTTATCAGAAATGAGATTGCCGGCATAGGGATTGAGGAGATGACTAACAGATTCATCATCAAAAAGATCCTAAGAGCATTGGATGGAAAGTATGATACCGTGTGCACATTGATCCAAATGGTGCCAAATTACAAAGATCTCAAGCCAACGGAAGTCATTGGAAGAATTGTTGCTCATGAGATGTCACTCAAGGATAAGGAGGAACTTCACAACAAGTCAAGTGGTGCTTACAAAGCCTCATGTGAAGCCCCCACATCATCAAGTGATAAACAAACCTTCAATGAAGAATTGAGCTTAATGGTGAAGAACTTCAAAAAATTCTACAAGAGTAGAATCAAAGAAAGAAGCTCTAAGTCAAGGTCCTATAATGACAAAAGATCTTCTAATCGAGAGCGAAATTGCTACAATTGTGGGAGACCCGGACACTATTCCAATGAGTGTACGACACCCTACAAAAGAAGAGAAGATTCTCCAAAAAGAAGAAGCAAAAGAGAAGAATCACCACCAAGAGAGAGCAGGAGTAGAGATGATCGTCATGAACGAAGAACCTCATGGAGAAGCAAGGATTCGGAAAGGAAGGACAAGTCATCAAGGAGCTACACAAAATGAAGACATCAAGCTCATGTTGGTGAATGGGTATCCAGCTCCGACTCCGACAATCACTCCGAGAGAAGCTATCACTCCGACTCCGAATATACTCAAGATGAAGGTGTTGCCGGTCTAGCACTTGTGTCAACCAACTCCTACGACATATTTGACTCGCCAAATGAAGGAATTGGAAGATGCTTCATGGCCAAAGGTCCTAAGGTAACACATCTCGAGTATGTTGATTTCAATAGTGATGAAGATGACTTGCTAGGTGATGATGATTTACTTGTTGAAAACTCTAGTGATGAATACTATGATGAAACGTCAATTAATCATGCTAATCAAGATAAAACAAATGACAATGATAAGGAGAAGATTGAGCTTCTAACTAAAGAAATAAACACTCTTAAGTTAGCTCATGAAACTATCTTCGAAGATCATCGAGAACTTTTAAGGGCTTATGAGAAGTTACGCTTTGAAAAGCTCAATCTTGAGCAAGAGCATGAGCTCTTAAAGGCAATCAATGATGATCTCCGTAAGAAAAGTTCTTCTTACATTGCCAAGCATTTACTCTTATGTACTTACATGCCTCAAGTCAAGTCTAATAACAAGTACAAGAAAGTCCTTCCTCTAGTAGTAACAATAATAATGCCAAATCCAATATTGTTGCTTCTAGTAGTTCTCTTGATTCCACTAATGATTCTCTTAGCCAAGTTACACTTAAGCAAGAAAATAGCTTATTGAAGGGAATTATAGAGAAAGGTGTATATAAGAGCCTTGCCGGGAGTAAGCAATTCGAGGAAATTGTACGCAAGCAAGGAAGGCACCGGAAGAATCAAGGTGTTGGTTTTGAGCGAAAGTTCAATGCCAATGGAGTTGAGTGGGAAGAAGATCAATACCCCAAGACGAAGTTTGTCCCTCAACAAGAGAAGTATGATCCTACTTCCTTCAAGGGAACACAAGCACAAGATGATCTTCCACCACAAGACCACAAGAACAAAGGCAAGGACAAGTTTCAAGAGGAGATTGATGCATTTGAAGAAGCACCTAAGGCCTTGGTCAAGTGGGTTCCCAAGACTACGTCAAGTTCTACATCATCAAGTACAACTAAAACTCCAAGGATTCCCATCAAGGTGATGTGGATCCCAAAGAAGAAGAACTAGAGAGTTCTTGAGGGTGACTCCCCAACATTCTTCACACATATCATTATGGCAAGGACAAGTGTAATCAACTTCCATATCTTGCACTAGTTCAAGGAGTCACAAACTCTCATGTTGGTAAGGCAAGGGACAAGGTAACCTAATGATTTTGTGGACATCATCTTGTGTGGGTGCATCACTCTGTCTATGGATATTATTGTTTGTTCCTTGTGGGACTAACCCATGTAGGTATATTGAAAGTGCAACTCACTCCAAAGGATTGCTCCAAATGATCTACATCAACATTAAGCATCCACATCTTCAACACCTACATGAAGTCATCATCGACAAAACCCAAGGTTAGTTCATCCCTCTAAGGGGGGATCTCACATCTAGGCGGAGCTTAACTCTAAGAATTGAGTCAAAGCAACTCTAATGATGTGAACACATCAATGCATTATGTAAAAGTGGTAACCCCACTTGAGCTTAAACGATGAGTATGACCTATGATCAAATGTTCTCATTTGACTCCTAAATCAATATACTCATATATAGATGACCTAGTCATCGCCAATTGTTTGATAGATGCTAGAATTGGTTGTGCATGCTTTGCCACATATTTCATTTGCCATTTTATTGTGTGAGCATGTTGGTTGCATATTTTACTCATTTGAGGACATCCACTTGTTGCTTTGATTGTTTGGGTTCTTTTTCCTTGGCCAAGTGGATGGACAAGAATGCCTAAGAACCTTCTCTAGCTATCTATGCTTTTCTTGTCTCAAACTCTATTCATGATACATCACAAAATTTGATCAAGTCAGATTCGAACCACTCGTGTGAGGAGCACTCGAGTCCCGATTAGTCATAGACTTAAACTTCCAAAACTTCTTTGTGATTCTCGGTCTAACCGATTCCTCCATTTCGGTCCTTGAGATCACTAAGTCGATCTAGGTTTTCAATCTCGGTGCAACCGATTTGAACTTCGGTCACACCAAGTTCTTTATGCTGTATCTGATTATGCATCTCGGTGCCACCGAGTTGTTCCACTCGGTCACACCGACAGGGTCAGGCTATATATACTCACGGGCAAAATTTGGAAAACTTTCTCCGAATCTCTTCGCACGCGCATAGCTCGCTCTGCCTACTAGGTCTCCGGATCGTCTCCTTGTTGCCAGCCACCTCCTGTCGCTGGTCTCCGCTGCCATCAACGGAATTCACCCCCGCCGTTGCCGCTGTAGCGAGTTCATCACCAAGCTAGGGTATGGACTCGATCATAGTGCTATCCCCGTCCGATTCCTAGCACATTATGTTCATTGTGATTCTTGCCATGATTGAGACACTCCTATCTAGTCAATACAATCCTTAGAATAGATGCGATTTGAAAATTTAGGGTTAGGTTTCCGCTGAAACCATCTCGGACCCACCGGGTTGAAAAACTCGGTCCCACCGATTTGGCCAACGCCATTGCACTAGTAACTCTCGGTCTGACCAAGAATTGCTAATCCGTGTGACCGATTTTAAAACTTTGTGAAACCCTAGCAGTCTCGGTGCCACCGAACTATGACTCGGTTTGACCGAGTTCACTAGTTTTGGTTCCAAAACTACTTCGGTATTACTGTAACACCCCGGATTCGATGCGCCAGGTGTCTGCCAGTTATTCGCTGTAGTTGCCTTGTCATTTCCTTGCGTGTTGCACTTTGCCATGTCATCATTTACATTTTTTTCATGTCATCATATGCATTTCATTTTGCATGCGTGTTCGTCTCATGCATCCGAGCATTTTCCCTGTTGTCCGTTTTGCAATATGACACTCCTATGTCCTCCGGCGTTCCCCTTTTGTCTCCTGTTGTGAGTGGGTGTTAAACTTTCTCGGAATGGCCCGAGGTTTGCCAAGCGGCCTTGGTATAGCACCGGTAGACCGCCTGTCAAGTTTCGTGCCATTTGGAGGTCGTTTGATACTCCAACGGTTAACCGGGTAACCGCAAAGCCCTCTTTGAGTTGCAGCCCAACACACTTCCAAAGTGGCCAAAAACCCATCTAACTCCACACCATGCTCTCGGTCGTTCGATCACGATCGCGTGGCCGAAAACCGCACCTCATTTGGAGCCTCCTAGATCCCTCTACCTATAAATAGGTGTCTCCCCCCGAATTTTCGCAGCCCAATCCCTAGATCATTTCCCCTCCGCGCCGCCGGACGTTTCTTCCTCCGCCGCCGGACATGTCCGCCGATTCCCCGGACCAATCGCCAGCCGCCACGTCGCCTGTTCGCGCCGCTGCCCTCCGCCGCCCGGCCGCGCGAGCCAATCACGGGCCCGGCGCGCCGCCCGCGCCCGCCTCCGCGGCAGCCCGCCGCCCTCCGCCGCCTCTGCTGGCGGCGCGGCGCGCGCCGCCGCCTCGGGCTCCGCCGCCCTCGCGCCCTCGGCCGGGCGTGCCTCCCGCGCCTCCCCTACGCCCGCTTCTCCCATCGCCCGTCGCCGCCCGCTCGCAGAGCTTCGCCGGGCGCAGCGCCTCGCACTGTCGCCTCCCGCGACCCGTTCCCGGCATCGCCAGCCGCCAGGACCCCGCCGCCTTGCCGAAGATCGCGCCGCCGCCGCCGCGGATCGGGAGGAGCCCGATCCATCCCGGCCTCCGCTCGGGGCCGATGACCTCCCCCGCGTGGGCCACCTCCTCCCCGGCCCAGCCCATCTTCTTCCCGTCTGGGCCGAGTCCACCTGGTGAGCTGCCCGCTATTCCCCGCCCGAGCACACTTTAGTTAACCAACGCGCGTTCTATTTTTTTTCCAGAAATCTGCCAAGTCCCCAGAACATCATAATATGTGTGCATCTTTGACCTGCTGTAACTTGCTGCATACTGCTCCATTTCGTGCGTGTAATATGTCAAATTGTTCGTCTCAACGAGTACTTCATTTCATTCCATTGCATCATTTTCAGTGAAGCTCATCGTGATGCCCGAAATGCTGGTTGAAGAGTGCATGTTGATGTTAATCTGCTGAAACTGTTATAACTTGCTCATTTGTCATTTTTGCCATGTTTGATGTGTTCATCCTATGAGGTTGATGTCTACATGTGTTTTGATCTATGATATGCCTTCTTTCCAAAGGTGCAATTCTTGTATTTTTGTGAGTTGTGTACTGAGTGCATCAAGCTTGTTAAGGAGGGTACTTGCTGTTGCTGTTTTCCTGACAGATTCTGTTATATTTTGTTGCTATGTTAACCTGCTCCTACAAGTCATTTAGTGCATTATTCTGGAGATGTTCACTAAGGATGTTTTGTTATACATGACTTGCTCTATCCATTCATGCGCCTGGTTGAAATTATAGCCTGCTGGAACATGTTGTTATCAGCCTGTTAAATGATGTTGATGTCAGCCTGTTAACATTAAGTTCAATGTTTCCATGATTGTTTGCTAGTGATCCATGCACCCTATGACCTTGCTCTTGCCATTTATTGCTTCACAAACATGTATTCTTGCTGTTGGTTGCCTTGCCATGCCATGTATTGCTCTGTAGTGAGTGGTTCAAGCTCACCAACATGCGTTCTTATTGTTGTTCCTGCCATGTATGAATCTGTCATATAACTTGCCATGTTTACATGGGTGCCATAATATTTTCCGTGCCCTTTTGGCTCTTGGTCAGTAAGGGACTTTTGTTCTATGCAATTAGTATATTTATGCCATATCTTTGGTTGCCATGTTAAGTTCCTGTAGCATGTTGTTTGATACCTCTAAACATTGCAACCTGATGTTATTTCTGCTAAAGTCTGAAACTGTTATTATTTGCAATATTTCCATGTGTTTTTTAGCATGTTCTAATCTTTTATGGAGATAGCTCAGTGTTCGTGTTTTGTTGTGCTTTACCTTTACTTCATGCCCATGCCTTTTGTTATTATGTTGGGGTGCTGTAGCATATTGTTTTGATGCTTGCAATATGCCTAGTTGCTGTTTTGGACAGATTGTTGTTATGTCTTGTATAGAGTGTATGTGTTGCACCGTTGCTCCGTTTTGGGTGTGCTCTATATGAAACTTGCTTGATTTTGCATGTAGTTTCATATTATCATGTTGCATCCTTGTTTTGAGGTGTTTGCTTGATGTTTGTATGCATTTTGCATCAATGCCATGCTTAACTTGTTTTGCTCATATCTTCTAGGCCGTAGCTCCGAATCTAATGAACTTTATATGTGACTTGACTAGAATTTTGTGTAGATCATCTTGGTGCATCTTAACTTGCTGTTTAACAACATGAACATAAGGTTTATTCAGATCTGGACCAATTTCGAAATTTGCATATGAGGACTTTCCGGAATTGTTATATGTTGTTCCCGGCCTCATTTAAACTTGCCTTGATGTGTTGTTCTTGTTTGCGTCATCTCTTGCCATGAGTAGCTTCATGTAGCCTTGTCATGCATCATGCTTGTTGTGCATCATGCCTTGTCCATGTGTGGTGTGTTTACCATGTTGTGTGCTTCTTCTCGATAGTTCCCGTTTAGTTTCGATCGTGAGGATTCGTTCGTCTACGCTTGGTTCGTCTTCGTGGCTTCATCTTCTTCATGGACTCGTTCTTCTTCCTTGCGGGATTTCAGGCAAGATGACCGCTACCCTGGATCTCACTACTATCATTGCTATGCTAGTTGCTTCGTTCTATCGCTATGCTGCGTTACCTATCATTTGCTCTTCAAGCCTCCCCAAATTGCCATGAACCTCTAACCTTTGACACCCTTCCTAGCAAACCGTTGTTTGGCTATGTTACCGCTTTGCTCAGCCCTTCTTATAGCGTTGCTAGCTGCAGGTGAAGTTGAAGATTGCTCCATGGTGGACAGGTTTATGTTGGGATATCACAATATCTCTTATATTATTAATGCATCTATATATTTGGTAAAGGGTGGAAGGCTCGGCCTTATGCCTGGTGTTTTGTTCCACTCTTGCCGCCCTAGTTTCCGTCATACCGGTATTATGTTCCCGGATTTTGTGTTCCTTACGCGGTCGGGTGATTTATGGGACCCCCCTAACAGTTCGCTTTGAATAAAACTCCTCCAGCAAGGCCCAACCTTGGTTTTACCATTTGCCTCACCACCACCTACATTTCCCTTGGGAGTAATTAACCCGAGGGTCATCTTTATTTTAGCCCCCCCGGGCCAATGCTTGTCTAAGTGTTGGTCCAAACCGAGCGATGTCCGGCGCCCCCTGGGCAACCAGGGTCTATGCCAACCCGTCGTCTTGCTCATCCGGTGTGCCCTGAGAACAAGATATGTGCAGCTCCTATCGGGATTGTCGGCGCATCAAGCGGTTTTGCTGGTCTTGTTTTACCATTGTCGAAATGTCTTGTAAACCGGGATTCCAAGACTGATCGGGTCTTCCTGGGAGAAGGAATCTCCTTCGTTGATCGCGAGAGCTTATCATGGGCTAAGTTGGGACACCCCTGCAGGGTATAAACTTTCGAGAGCCGTGCCCGCGGTTATGTGGCAGATGGGAATTTGTTAATGTCCGGTTGTAGATAACTTGACACCAGATCCGAATTAAAACGCATCAACCGCGTGTGAAGCCGTGATGGTCTCTTCTCGGCGGAGTCCGGGAAGTGAACACGGTTTCTGGGTTATGTTTGACGTATGTAGGAGATTAGGATCACCTCTTGATCATTACTAGTTGACGACCGTTCCTTTGTTTCTCTTCTCGCTCTCATTTGCGTATGTTAGCCACCATATTATGCTTAGTCGTTGCTGCAACCTCACCACTTTACCCCTTCCTTTCCCATTAAGCTTTGCTAGTCTTGATACCCATGGTAATGGGATTGCTGAGTCCTCGTGGCTCACAGATTACGACAACAACAGTTGCAGGTACATGTTGCGATGATCTTGACGCGAGAGCGATGTTTTCTTGTTTTGGAGTTCTTCTTCTGCTTCTTCTTCGATCAGGGGATAGGTTCCAGGTCGGCGGCCTGGGCTAGTAGGGTGGATGTCGTTTTAGTTTCTGTTTGTGTTTCATCCGTAGTCGGATGGTTCTCTTATGTATGATGATGTTGTATTCGTGTGGCATTGTATGCCTCTTGTATGTATCCCCATCTATTATGTAATGTTGATGTAATGATATCCACCTTGCAAAAGCGTATCAATATGCGGTTCTATCCTTGGTGGGACCTTCGAGTCTCTTTAGGATAGTATCGCATATTGGGCGTGACAAGTTGGTATCACAGCCTCGACCGACCCTAGGAGCCCCCTTGATTGATCGTGTAGTTTGGCCGTTGTTGAGTCTAGAAAAAAAATTGATTTCGGAGTCTAGTTATATAGGAGAGTAGGAATTCTTTTTACTCCTCAGCCCCCTTCGTCGCTCTGGTAAGGAATCTTGACGTAGGTGTTTTAAACTACTCCTCTTCCCGTTCAAATTTTTCTTTAGGATCACGTGGTTAGTTTTGTGAGTTGTCCATCCTCTTTTGTCCGGCGCATTCCTCGTCAAGCTGATTTGTACCTCTCTCTCTTTGGGAGATCAATCCTCAACTCTTTTCGATCGATGTTGTTTCTCTGTCCGAAGTTGTCCTTGTTTTTCCTACCCACCCACCCTTTTTCTCCTCAGAACCGGAGTCCGTAATCGAGTACCCTTCCTACTCGTGTGAAGCCTTTGCATTCTCTCCTCAATCATTTCAACCGGTGTTTTCTCTTCAAGATATTCGTCGGTTTCCCCTTCCAAGTTGCCTTTGTTTTCCTGCCCTCCCACCCTATTTCTTCCTGGAGCCTGAGTCTCTGTCGACCATCAATTTCATTCGCTCGGAGCCTCTTCAGTCTTCCCTTAATTATTTCAAATGGTGAACTCTCATCTCGTTCGTCATTCTTCATCCCTTTCTTTTTCCGGTGCACTCAATTCAAGTATTCGGTGTTGATCATATTCTTTTCCTCGGCTCAAGTGTTTTCCCTGCTCATTCGCCTCTCGCCAATTTATCTTTCCGGAGTGTTCAAGACATCTCAGGAGAGTTGTCTGTGTTTGAATTAATTCGAGGTTGTCACCTCATTCAAATATTTCATTTGTTCCGGTGCATCATCTATTTCTTCAACAATCCCTTTCAACGGTGTTATCGCTTTAGTGGGCCCTAACCCACAGGTCTTTTCCCAGGATCTTACCTGACTCTTCTAATTTCCCCGGAGCTATACTCTAATTCTTTTCATTGTTGGTTCAACCTCTTTGCTTTTCATTCTACCGGAGTATCTCAGTAATTTCCGTGACGTTCCTCGTCGTCATTTCAAGACCGAAGAAGAGTTTTCCCCTAAATTCTGCCCGTTCTCTCGAAGATTCGTGGTTCTAGCTTCATGTTATCCTCTCGAATTATTCCATTTGTCAGATATTCTTTTCTTAACCATCCGGAGTATGTCAGGAGTTGTTTTTCCATTTCTTTTCACCGGAGGCCATCATTCCAGTTGTCATTCTCTAATTATCCCGGCGCCGCGCTCAAGTGCTCTTTAATCAGTTCGAGTTCTTCCCGTTCTTTTGCATCTAAATCCCCTCAAGCACATTTGTTCTTCTAATTCTTCCCGGTGATTCATTCTCATTCGTCAGTCATTTATGAATTCTTACGGTGGTTCGTTCAAGATTCTTTTCCTTGTTTTTCAGTTTAATCCATTCGTTCGTTTCAACCTACCGGTGATTCATGAAGACCTTCTCAAGTTTGCGATATGTCACTTCTCAATCCTTTTCAAGAAGCATAAGTAGTATGCAAAATCCATTACTTGTCATCAATTTAAGTTGATGAAGGATAAGCATACAATAAATCTTATTCTTATTACCTCCAAGCGAGTAATCCCTTCCTTTAGAGTTTGTTCTTGATGAATAAATTCTAGTTTCAAGTCTTCTCATCTTTTCTTTTTCCGGAGTTCAAATTTCCTCGGCCATCTCGTCAGAACCTCCATCTAAATCATTGTAAGATTTAATCTTATTCTTTCATCCTTCATTCTTGCTCATCATCATTTTGTCACCGGAGTTCTTCATGGTGGTTCTTCATGATTTAATTCATTCGTCAAGAGTTAGTGTCATTCCATCTTGTGAAGCTCGTGTTCTATTCCTCCATGTTTCAGCCGGAGTGCTGCCTAACTCCTTTCAGTCTTATTCGTTTCTTTTCTCATTCTAACCACTCCGGTTAGAACGAGTCATTTCTTAGTCTATTTGATTCCGTGAGCTTTCGATTCTCATCATTCTCGTTGTTCCTCTCTTCTTCTCGAGTGCTCTCGACTCTTTGCTTCTTCTCTTGAATTCTTGTTTCACCTCATCCTTTTTCCCTTCAGTCTCGGTCCAAAGATCTCGGGACGAGATCTCTTGTTAGTGGAGGAGTGTTGTAACACCCCGGATTCGATGCGCCAGGTGTCCGCCAGTTATTCGCCGTAGTTGCCTTGTCTTTTGCTTGTGTGTTGCACTTTTCCATGTCATCATCTGCATTTTTTTATGTCATCATATGAATTTCATTTTGCATGCGTGTTCGTCTCATGCATCCGAGCATTTTCCCCGTTGTCCGTTTTGCAATCCGGCACTCCTATGTCCTCCAGCGTTCCCCTTTTGTCTCCTGTTGTGACTGGGTGTTAAACTTTCTCGGAATGGCCCGAGGTTTGCCAAGCGGCCTTGGTATAGCACCGGTAGACCGCCTGTCAAGTTTCGTGCCATTTGGAGGTCGTTTGATACTCCAACGGTTAACCGGGTAACCGCAAAGCCCTCTTTGAGTTGCAGCCCAACACCCCTTCCAAAGTGGCCCAAAACACATCTAACTCCCCTCCATGCTCTCGGTCGTTCGATCACGATCGCGTAGCCGAAAACCGCACCTCATTTGGAGCCTCCTAGCTACCTCTAACTATAAATTGGTGTCTCCCCCCGAATTTTCGCAGCCCAAACCCTAGATCATTTCCCCTCCGCGCCGCCGCACGTTTCTTCCTCCGCCGCCGGACATGTCCGCCGCCTCCCCGGACCAATCGCCAGCCGCCACGTCGCCTGTCCGCGCCGCCGCCCTCCTCCGCCGGCGCGCGAGCCCATCGCGAGCCCGCCACGAGCCCATCGCGGGCCCGCACGAGCCCATCAGCGGGCCCGCACGAGCCCATACGGTGCCGGACGCCGCCGCCCGCGCCCGCCTCCCGCGGCAGCCCGCCGCCCGCCGGGCGCCTCGCCGCCGTCGCCCTCCGCGCCTCTGCAGCGCCGCGCGCCGCCGCCGCCGCCGCCAGCCGCCGCCCCTCGCGCCCTCGGCCGGGCGTGCCTCCCGCGCCTCCCTGCCGTCCCTTCTCCGTCGCCCGTCGCCGCCTCGCCGCCCGCTCGGAGAGCTTGCCGAGTCTGGCGCCTCGCGCCGTCGCCTCCCGCGACCCGTTCCCGGCCTCGCCAGCCGCCAGGATCCCGCCGCCTCGCCGGAGATCGCGCCGCCGCCGCCGCGGATCGGGAGGAGCCCGATCCATCCCGGCCTCCGCTCGGGGCCGATGACCTCCCCCGCGTGGGCCACCTCCTCCCCGGCCCAGCCCATCTTCTTCCCGTCTGGGCCGAGCCCAGTTGGTGAGCTGCCCGCTATTCCCCGCCCGAGCACACTTTAGTTAACCAACGCGCGTTCTGTTTTTTTTTCCAGAAATCTGCTAAGTCCCCAGAACATCATAATATGTGTGAATCCTTGACCTGCTGCAACTTTCTGCATACTGCTCCATTTCGTGCGTGTAATATGTCAAATTGTTCGTCTCAACGAGTACTTAATTTCATTCCATTGAATCATTTTCATTGAAGCTCATCGTGATGCCCGAAATGCTGTTGGAAGAGTGCATGTTGATGTTAATCTGCTGAAACTGTTATAACTTGCTCATTTGTCATTTTTGCCATGTTTGATGTGTGCATCCTATGAGGTTGATGTCTACATGTGTTTTGATCTATGATATGCCATCTTTCCAGAGGTGCAATCCTTGTATTTTGGTGAGTTGTGTACTGAGTGCATCAAGCTTGTTAAGGAGGGTACTTGCTGTTGCTGTTTTCTTGACAGATTCTGTTATATTTTGTTGCTATGTTAACCTGCTCCTACAAGTCATTTAGTGCATTATTCTGGAGATGTTCACTAAGGATGTTTTGTTATACATGTCTTTATCTATCCATTCATGCCCCTGGTTGAAATTATAGCCTGCTGGAACATGTTGTTATCTTGCTCTAAAGTTTGCTAAATGATGTTGCTGTCAGCCTGTTAACATTAAGTTCAATGTTTCCATGATTGTTTGCTAGTGATCCATGCACCCTATGACCTTGCTCTTGCCATTTATAGCTTCACAAACATGTATTCTTGATGTTGGTTGCCTTGACATGCCATGTATTGCTCTGTAGTGAGTGGTTCAAGCTCACCAACATGCCTACTTATTGTTGTTCCTGCCATGTATGAATCTGTCATATAACTTGCCATGTTTACATGGGTGCCATCATATTTTCCGTGCCCTTTTGGCTCTTGGTCAGTAAGGGACTTTTGTTCTATGAAATTAGTAGATTCATGCCATTTCTTTGTTTGCCATGTTAAGTTCCTGTAGCATGTTGTTTGATAGCTCTAAACATTGCAACCTGATGTTATATCTGCTAAAGTCTGAAACTGTTATTATTTGCAATCTTTCCATGTGTTTTTGAGCATGTTCTAGTCTTTTATGGAGATAGCTCAGTGTTCATGTTTTGTTGTGCTTTACCTGTACTTCATGCCCATGCCTTTTGTTATTATGTTGGTGTGTTGTAGCATATTGTTTTGATGCTTGCAATATGCCTAGTTGCTGTTTTGGACAGATTGTTGTTATGTCTTGTATAGAGTGTATGTGTTGCACCGTTGATCCGTTTTGGGTGTGCTCTATATGAAACTTGCTCGATTTTGCATGTAGTTTCATATTATCATGTTGCATCCTTGTTTTGAGGTGTTTGCTTGATGTTTGTATGCATTTTGCATCAATGCCATGCTCAGCTTGTTTTGCTCATATCTTCTAGGCCGTAGCTCCGAATCTAATGAACTTTATATGTAACTTGACTAGAATTTCGTGTAGATCATCTTGGTGCATCTTAACTGGCTGTTTAATAACTTGAACATAAGGTTTATTCAGATCTGGACCAATTTCGAAATTTGCATATGAGGACTTTCCGGAATTGTTATATGTTGTTCCCGGCCTCATTTAAACTTGCCTTGATGTGTTGTTCTTGTTTGCATCATCTCTTGCCATGAGTAGCTTCATGTAGCCTTGTCATGCATCATGCTTGTTGTGCATCATGCCTTGTCCATGTGTGGTGTGTTTACCATGTTGTGTGCTTCTTCTCGATAGTTCCTGTTTCGTTGCGATCGTGAGGATTCGTTCGTCTACGCTTGGTTCGTCTTCGTGGCTTCATCTTCTTCATGGACTCGTTCTTCTTCCTTGCGGGATTTCAGGCAAGATGACCGCTACCCTGGATCTCACTACTATCATTGCTATGCTAGTTGCTTCGTTCTATCGCTATGCTGCGTTACCTATCATTTGCTCTTCAAGCCTCCCCAAATTGCCATGAACCTCTAACCTTTGACACCCTTCCTAACAAACCGTTGTTTGGTTATGTTACCGCTTTGCTCAGCCCTTCTTATAGCGTTGCTAGCTGCAGGTGAAGTTGAAGATTGCTCCATGGTGGACAGGGTTATGTTGGGATATCACAATATCTCTTATATTATTAATGCATCTATATATTTGGTAAAGGGTGGAAGGCTCGGCCTTATTCCTGGTGTTTTGTTCCTCTCTTGCCGCCCTAGTTTCCGTCATACCGGTATTATGTTCCCGGATTTTGCGTTCCTTACGCGGTCGGGTGATTTATGGGACCCCCTGATAGTTCGCTTTGAATAAAACTCGTCCAGCAAGGCCCAACCTTGGTTTTACCCGAGGGTCATCTTTATTTTAGCCCCCCTGGGCCAACGCTTGTCTAAGTGTTGGTCCAAACCGAGCGATGTCCGGCGCCCCCTCGGCAACCAGGGTCTATGCCAACCCGTCGTCTTGCTCATCCGGTGTGCCCTGAGAACGAGATATGTGCAGCTCCTATCGGGATTGTCGGCGCATCGGGCGGCTTTGCTGGTCTTGTTTTTCCATTGTCGAAATGTCTTGTAAACCGGGATTCCGAGACTGATCGGGTCTACCTGGGAGAAGGAATAACCTTCGTTGATCGCGAGAGCTTATCATGGGCTAAGTTGGGACACCCCTGCAGGGTATAAACTTTCGAGAGCCGTGCCCGCGGTTATGTGGCAGATGGGAATTTGTTAATGTCCGGTTGTAGATAACTTGACACCAGATCCGAATTAAAACGCATCAACCACGTGTGTAGCCGTGATGGTCTCTTCTCGGCGGAGTCCGGGAAGTGAACACGGTTTCTGGGTTATGTTTGACGTAAGTAGGAGATTAGGATCACCTCTTGATCATTACTAGTTGACGACCGTTCCTTTGTTTCTCTTCTCGCTCTCATTTGCGTATGTTAGCCACCATATTATGCTTAGTCGCTGCTGCAACCTCACCACTTTACCCCTTCCTTTCCCATTAAGCTTTGCTAGTCTTGATACCCATGGTAATGGGATTGCTGAGTCCTCGTGGCTCACAGATTACTACAACAATAGTTGCAGGTACAGGTTGCGATGATCTTGACGCGAGAGCGATGTTTGCTTGTTTTGGAGTTCTTCTTATGCTTCTTCTTCGATCAGGGGATAGGTTCCAGGTCGGCAGCCTGGGCTAGCAGGGTGGATGTCGTTTTAGTTTCTGTTTGTGTTTCATCCATAGTCGGATGGTGCTCTTATGTATGATGATGTTGTATTCGTGTGGCATTGTATGCCTCTTGTATGTATCCCCATCTATTATGTAATGTTGATGTAATGATATCCACCTTGCAAAAGTGTATCAATATTCGGTTCTATCCTTGGTGGGACCTTCGAGTCTCTTTAGGATAGTATCGCATATTGGGCGTGACAATTACCGAGTTTGAAAATCGGTTGATCCGAAATGCTTTCTGTGGAAAACTGAAACTAAGTTTTTGAATCATTCTTTTGCAAAAATCTCTACATTTTGTGATGCTCATCCATTCTATCTCATCTATAACTATTCACAGGGTCAGCAGTCAGTGATTTCAGCATGTCAGACCAAAGTGATAGTCAGAACAAGTAGAAGAGCACAATCACATGAGTGAGGGCACTAGTCCCTCTAACACTTCAGATGATGGCAGCAAGAGCACCCCAAGCAATTTGTCTAAAGCTGCCACCAGAATAAGGAAGAAGAGAACCTCAGAATCTGAGGATGAGGATTATATGGCACAAGAAGATGAGGCTACTTCCAAGAAGGTAGTGCTCAAAAAGGAGTATGCCTTAGCAAAGAACACAAAGCCTGGACTCAATAGGAAGGTCCCTGCCAAGAGGATACCTATGCTGAAGGTCAGAGGATCAACTCAAGTACCTGAAAAGCCTTATCCCAAAGAGGCACCTGCAAGAAGAGTCACCACTTCCAAACCCAAGAAGGTTCCCACTGGAGAAACTATGAAGTTTACTCTTGAGTCAGAAGATGAAGCTTCTAGACAAGATAAGAAGAAGAAGAGAGTCAAAACCACTACTACCAAGGTTCTTGGCAACCCCTCTATGAGGAGAGACTCTGAGGAAGAGGAAGAAGAGGTTGCTGCACCAGCACCCAAGGCACAAAAGCTGATGGGTGATGCTATAAAGTCAGGGGCTACATCATCAAAGCCCAAAGAAGCACTCAAAGCTTCCCCCAAGCCCAAGATTGCACCAAAGAGGAATACCAGGAGTATTCCAGCTGCCGAGAAGAACAAGGCCCCAGTGCTTGAAGTTGCCGATGAGGAAGATGATGAAGGACAAGTCATGAGGAAGCTGAAGCCCAAGATTCCAGACCACAATGATGCTCATCCTGTGGCTGAGAACATGAAGTTAAGAAAGGATGCAGGACTCAGACTGTGGAGGCTGTCAGATCCATATGCTATCAGAAGAAGGACTGCTGTTGATTATAGGTTCCACACTAAGGAACAGCAGGATTTCCATGAGATAGTGCTGTTCGACAAGAAACCTATAGTGTGTGATATGAGGTGGGTCGACTGGACCTACATGAAGGAAAATGAAGAACACTATCCTGGAGTGCAAGACAATTTCATTGCTTGTGGAGTTGCAGACTTTGTTGGGCAGAAGCTCACAAAGTGGAATGATGAGCTCATTATGCAATTCTACTCCACGGCACACTTCTATCCAGGTGGCTGGATAGTTTGGATGTCTGAAGGAACAGGTACCAGTCAACCATTGAGGAATGGGCAAATCTGATCAATGCCCCAAAGGAGAGTGAAGATTACTTGGATGTCTATGCCAAGAAGAAGATGGATCACAATACCATGGCTCATATGTACAAGGAGATCCCAGATGCTGCAGTTGAGACACATAAGTTTGGGTCAGTTCATTTTCTTCTGTCAGGGCTCCCAACAATCAACTGGATCCTAAGGCATACTCTTTTGCCCAAGTCAAGTGACCACAACATCATTAGAGGACATGCTATCAACTTACTACACTTGTTTGATGTGCCACAAAAATTCAAGGTCATGAGCCTCATTGTTGAGACCATTAAGAGGACAGCAACAGACCAGAAGAGAAGTTGTGGGTATGCCCCACAGATTCAGGAGTTGATTAACTCAAAGATGGGCACAGGCACATACTTGCTGGACAAGGAACATTTTGCTATCTATCCAGAATTTGAGAACAATCAAGTTGTGATGAATGAGAATGAACCATCATCAGTGCAAGCTCAAGAGAAGAAGGAGAAAGCAAAGAAAGAGAAGGCTGCCAAGATGCCAACTCAAGAGGAGGCATCTGAGTACTTTTGAAGAACAAGCAGGAGCAGCTTGGTTACTTGATAACATCAACTCTGAGGATTGAGAAGGGGTTGGCCACCCTAACTCAAAACCAGGAGAGCTTGGAAAGAATCATGGAACAAAAATTCTATGATCTAGATGTCAAAATGGCGAGATTCATCGGTTGTGGAGCAGCTACAGGATGACATGCAGGAGAGGAAGGGCAAGACAATAACTGATGCATTTTCCAGAGTGCCTAGAGCTCAGAGATCAGCTGCAGTGCCTGTGACAGACACCGGAGCCACATCATTTGCACCAGCTACAGCTCCTACAGCTCCAGTGCAACCAGCTCCAGCACCAACTCCTCCAGCTCCATCCACCTCAACTAAAGCCTTCGTCCAAGGAGCCATCTCTACACCACCACCTGAAGATCAAGCCTTAGAGTCGATCTAGCACTATGCATTTTCTATGAACCTTTTGGTAACTTGTTGCCAAAAGGGGAGAAAAATGTATAGATCATAGGCTTCGAGAGAGAGAGTGTGTGTTGCCTTTTTGTTCTCTCTTGCTTTGGTGGTTAAACTTTGTTTGCTTTTGATTGCTTGAGATACTATGCTATTATCTGTGAGACATTGATGATCATGTGTTTGATCATAAGCTACACTTATGCTTGTTAGATGATATTATCTTACCTATCCTTATATGATCATTCACTTTGTTTGGTGATGAGTGCATGTATTCAATTTTTATTTTGAGCGCTCCACCAAGATGTATGTGATATGGAAGAGTAACCCATGAGCCTAATTCCTTGTGCATTTGCAGTCCAAAGCAAATCTTAAACTATGCACAAATTTAGGGGGAGCTCTTGCTTATCACATACTTCTCAAAGCGACGATGTTTTTCAATCTTATTATCATTTGTCGAAGCTTTGATCTATATGTTGTCATCAATTACCAAAAAGGGGGAGATTGAAAGTGCAACTATCCCTGGGTGGTTTTGGTAATTCATAACAACATATAGCTCATTGAGCTAATGCTATTCCAAGACTATTATTTCAGGAAAGCTCAATGAATGGCATGGCATGGATGATGAAAGTGGATCCCTCAAAATACTAAGGACAAAGGATTGGCTCAAGAACAAAAGCTCAAGACTCTTCATTTTACATTTTAGTGATCCAAGATCACATTGAGTCTATAGGAAAAGCTAATACTATCAAGGAGGGATGAGGTGTTGCTTAATGAGCCTCTTGCTTCAAGTGCTTAGTGATATGCTCCAAAAACCCTCAACTACTTTCTCACATCCACATATGACCTAAACCCAAAGTCAAAATTGGTCCCACCGATTCCTTCTATCCGGAGCCACCAAGTTCAAATGTCATAGCCACTGCCACAAACCCTAGGCAAATCGGTCTCACCGATAGGGATCTCGGTCTCACCGAGATGGGATTGTAATCTCTCTGTTTCCCTTCGTAACATTTTGGTCTAACCGAATTGAGCGATCGGTCCCACCGATATTGCAATGTAAACTCCTTGTTTCCCTTTCGTAACATTTCGGTCTCACTGAAATGAGCGAATCGGTCCCACCGAGTTTACCTGACCAACTCTCTGGAAAGCTTATTACCAAAATCGGTCTCACCGAGTTTGTGTAATCGGTCTCACCAAGATTATGTTATGCCCTAACCCTAACCATATCGGTCCTACCGAGTTGCATGTCGGTCCCACCGAAAATCCTAACGGTCACTAGGTTTACTAAATCGGTCCGACCGAGTTTGTTGATTCGGTCCCACCGAGTTTGGTAAATTGTGTGTAATGGTTAGATTTTGTGTGGAGGCTATATATACCCCTCCACATCCTCTTCATTCGTGAAGAGAGCCATCAGACTAAACCTACACTTCCAACTTACCATTTCTGAGAGAGAACCACCTACTCATGTGTTGAGGCCAAGATATTCCATTCCTACCATATGAATCTTGATCTCTAGTCTTCCCCAAGTTGCTTTCCACTCAAATCTTCTTTCCACCAGATCCAAATCCCATGAGAGAGAGTTGAGTGTTGAGGAGACTATCATTTGAAGCACAAGAGCAAGGAGTTCATCATCAATGCACCATTTGTTACTTCTTGGAGAGTAGTGTCTCCTAGATTGGCTAGGTGTCACTTGGGAGCCTCCGACAAGATTGTGGAGTTGAACCAATGAGTTTGTAAGGGCAAGGAGATCTCCTACTTAGTGAAGATCTACCGCTAGTGAGGCAAGTCCTTCGTGGGCGACGGTCATGGTGGGATAGACAAGGTTGCTTCTTTGTGGACCCTTCATGGGTGGAGCCCTCTGAGGACTCCCGCAACCGTTACCCTTTGTGGGTTGAAGTCTCCATCAACGTGGATGTACGATAGCACCACCTATCGGAACCACGCCAAAAACATCTGTGTCTCCAATTGTGTTTGAATCCTCCAAACCCTTCCCTTTACATTCTTCCAAGTTGCATGCTTTAATTTCCGCTGCCCATATACTCTTTGCATGCTTGCTTGAATTGTGTGATGATTGCTTGACTTGTCCAAAGATAGCTAAAATCTGCCAAACTCTAAAATTTGGAAAAGGTTAAGTTTTTAATTGGTCAAGTAGTCTAATCACCCCCCTCTAGACATACTTCAAGGTCCTACAGAAAGCTATGCGGGAAGAGTTTGTGCCTTACACCTACACGAAACATCTTCAACGCCAATTGGAGAACAGCATCCAAGGATCCAACTCCATCGACGAGTACTTCAAGGAGATGAAGAAAGCCTTGCGACGAGCCGGCATGGATGATCCCATTTGGATGAAGTTCCACTTCCTGATGGGATTGAACAATGACATCTCCAATACTATCGTCCTTGACAACTACAAGTTAATCGACGATAACTACTTTGGTGCTCTCACGATGGAAAAAGAATTCATGAAGGTCAAGGCTTCTTCACCCCAAGCTCACTGCAAGAGGACCAAGCTCCACGGCAATGAGCATGAGGGTAGTACCACCAAGATGTCCAAGCCTGACAAGCTCCAAGATTATGCTCCAAGTTTGACTTCACCGCCATCCCTATTTGTGGCATAGATCATGCCGAGTCTACCATGACTCTTTTTTAAGACGACATGGCGACGACTACAACTATGAAGACCTTCAAGGAACATGCTTTGGAGACAAGCGACAAGGTGGCATGCAAGGATGATTCTTCCATCTTAGGAGGCGAGAGTGATGATGTTCTATCTTTGGCATTCATCCATGGAGATGGTGACGAGATGATCGAGCATGGGATTTTCCCTTCGATGATGGAGGAGAGCGATGATGTGCCATCTTCGGCTTTCATCCACGGCGACGGTGACGAGATGGTTGAGCACGGATTTTCCCTTCGACCACGACGACGTATGATGACTTGAGTGACTTGTACCACCATATTGAGAGTGAGAGCGAGTTCAACACTAGCCCCGCATATGATCAGTTGACACAATTAGCATGTGAGGAGAGCCACAACCCCCACCACTTGTGTGAGATGAGTGACTCCATCATATGTGACTTTGATTGCACCTACTTTGAGGGAGTGAGTGAGCCACCACATGGAGAGAGAGTGTGAGTGAGCCACCACATGGAGAGTGAGTGTGATAGTTGATAGGTCATGTGAGGACATTTTGAACTCTAACGACTTTACCTCTACCTCTATTGGGTCTTAACATTTGGTACTAGGTCCCATATATGATGACGCACCGATCCTCAACAACTCCGTCCTTCCTTTGGACAAGACGACGGTCGTGGTGGAATATGATGCACCCCCGCCCCACATGGTTCCATCATGATGATGATATTGACCACCATTTGGTCTTTCCCACCTCATCTACACCACTTGAGTGGAATGACAAAGGTTACAAAGGTGAAGGTGATGCTCTAGTCCCACTAGTGGATATTCTTGACATTGATTGCCTGCATGATGTTGATCAACCTATTACCATGCTTCATGCTAGTGTGACTTCCCCGTGCAATGATTTACCCATTTGTGATGAGTTTGATGATTGCCATGTGGAGTCTATTAGTTGTATACCATGTTACATAGGATTTCTTGTGATAATTCTCTCGGTCACATCATGTTTGACAATCCGCTTGACTTGTCATATGCTATGCATGAGATGAACCATATGTCCAATTTGCAATCTCTTCATAGTAACTATGCATATGCCATTAAAAGAAACCCAATTTCCACATATGGCATAGATGACAAGCCCATGGTTATTGGAATTTGTTTTCCTTGTGATGATATTGATATGCTCCCTTTGCATCATTTATCTCGTATCCCATGCCATGACCACCTAGCTTCGGATATGCATTGTTTTGGATGTTGTCTATATTCCCCATATGATGTTTCTGATATTGCTGATGAGGAGACCCCCATAGTTTACTCATACACTTTAGGAGATTTTGATCCATCCCATCCATTGCATGATTCCCATGATTGTGTGCACCATATGCATCCCATGAATAAAAATTCTATTGATGTACCATATACTTGTATGCCTAATTTGTGTCCCCATCGTGTCATACATAACAACTATTCATTCATGATGCATGACATGTTCATATACCATGCTTCAAATTTCTGTGAGCATTTCTTGTTTTGTGCTAACTCACACATAATTTCTCTGAGCATTTCTTGTTTTGTGCTAACGCACACATTCACATACACATCATGATGGATGTGTGTACATTTACCACATACACAATTTCTTTGGTTTGTGTATTTGTTGTGAAGGTACCCATGCTTACTTGTCAACCTCACAATCCCATGAGTTGACAAAACAAGCTCTAGAATGCAGCGATGACTTGGGATCCTATGGATTGGTTTTCACACTATTTCCATTGCACCACGACTTCGTGCATTTCTTCTACATGCCCCTCACTTGGCTATGGGTTATTGTCCATTACATATTCTATGCCCACCTTGCCATGTTCACTTTGCATGATATGCTCATTTCCATTTGGATGACATGCTTTGGTGACCCATGCTTTGCATTTCACATGATTCATGATTCTCATACTTGTATGGGTATTTGCAAGCTTGGTGGAGATATTGCTTGTTATTGCCATGTTCCATTTGTGACCCATACCTATGATGATACTTTGACCATGATTTGCTTTAGTGCTTGCGATATGTCATGTGCATTGCCTATATCTACTATTTTCTCACATGACATGATTGCCATTGTTTCCTCTAGTGTGTTGCATCTTTGCTCCACAAGTTTGCATGACATGATCAATTGCTATGTTGCATCACCAATGATTCATGCTTGCTCGTTTCATGCGGTTGATAGCCCCTATTGCCATGTGTTGCACATGATTGCTATTGCTTGTTGGCATATGTATCCATATGTTGCCTCTCTCATGCTAGATAATTTGACATGTATTGAGTGCAACAATGATTATAGTCTTGCTCATGAGATTGCCCCCGTAGCATTCTCGCATATATCTGGAGATTTTGACATATTTCTTGTGAAGTATGATTGCCTTTCTTCTTTGCACCATATGCCTAGTGCCATGAATATTAAGATTGTTGCATCATATTCTTCATGCACGATGAGAAACATCACGATGGATGATATGTTTATCTACATGCACATAGGTTCTTTGTTTTGTTGTGTGCATGTGAAGGATACTTCGACTTGGTGTCAACTTCCACTTCCCATGAGTTGATCATTCAAGCTCTTGAGAGCGAACTACATTCGCTCATGGTGCTTCTACATCGTACTTTCTTGTGCTTTGGCATTGTGAAGGATGCACAAGGGCATGCTTTCCAGGTGATATCCTTCTCTACTGAGAACCCCAAACCATGAGCATGAATATTGTGGATCCTACTTCATGTGTTGCTCGCACATTGACATATTCAACACATGCTAGAGATCTAGCTTCGACTTATCATTACCACATTACCTTGCCTCATGACATATATACCTTGTGTGTTGCATCCAATTCTTGGATTACTTGTTACTATCATATGCTTGGTTGCAACAATGTCATTTCTTCAAATATGACATGCCCCATTGCTTGTCACGTGATTGACTTGATTGCCTCACACATGATGTACAATTGATCTTTCTATTGTGTTGAGTACCACACTATATTCACTACACCCTATGCATGTTATGCTTGGATTGTCTTGCACTTGACCCATGTGTTTAGACACTTCATTTTACTTGGTGTTGTGAACGATTCCTATGCCTACCAGAGACCTTTCATTGAGCGCTTTGTGCATGCTTGATATGATCTTGAGGTACATGCTCGTTCCCTTCTCACACATATTAGCATCTCTAATTCTCATTTGCATGCTTGTTTCTATGATGCCCTTGATTGTGCTAAATTTATGAGCTTACATGCCATGTCACAAACCTTTGACACACCCTATGCTATGCTTGATGACGACACTTGTTGGGTGAATCACCTCTTGAATGCTTGGTTTTGCACTAATGCTAACCACATTCATTTTTCCAATTGTTTGTTGTCCTTGCTCCTTTTGAAGGAATCACAAGATGGTGTGGCATTGGAGAGTGCCCATTTAGAGCTTCGAGATGATGAATGCTTGGTGATTATCCACTGTTACACGGCGACGCCATCCCTTTCCCATGGTGATTTGGTTTCTGATCCGAGGATGGATCTTTCCCAGGGGGGGGGGATGATGTAGAGCATCCTACGACCATCACCATGTCAAGAGTCCATTTGGCAAGTGACATGTGCCATATCTGCTTCACAAACACAAAGGTGAATCATCTCCTTTACACTTGTTCACTTGACCCCTTCAAGGATGGTATACTACTTAACACTCCTCTCATGTGCATGCATAGGTATTATCGTAGCACCACAGATGATGAGGAGGAGTGCAAGCACAAGTGTATGACTACACCGTCTGCGAGGGAAGCTTGGACGTGATGATGGAAGAATATGGTACAATGGACAAAATAGTGCAAAATTTGCTCTACCGGACTGTTCGGTCGCCCAACCGGACTGTCCGTCCATCCATAGAGCAGTTTTAGTCTGTGAAGAAATTGCACTACCGGACAGTCCGGTCCCCCAAGTGGATAGTCCGATAGTACAATTTCTGGACGCCCAAAAGTTTTTGTTTCCATCGGACTGTCCGGTCCCCCATACCGGACTGTCCGGTAGTGCATCTATAAGCCGGATTTGGGCAAGGCCCATGTAACTTTTCCCTTTCGCCCTCACTTACCCCTTCCTCGCCTTGGACATATATATATATGTATATATATATATATGTATATATATACATACATACATATATATATATATATATATATATATATCATTCCTTCTCCTCCATTTTAGGGTTAGCTAAGAATAGATCTAGACATTAGTGTTGGGAAACATTGCATGGAAAACAAAAGTTTTCTACGCACACGCAATGATCTATCCATGGAGATGGATAGCAATGAAGGGGAGAGTATGTCCATGTTCCCTCTAAACCGTAATCGGAAGCGTTTCACAACGCGATTGGTGTAGTCGAACTTCCTTCATGCTCCAACCGATCTAGACTGAAATCACGACACCTCCGTGTTCTACACACGTTCAGCTCGGTGACGTCCTCCGCTTTCTTGATCTAGTAAGACGGCAAGGTAGTGGATGAGTTCCGACAGCACGACAGTATGGTGACGGTGATGGTGAAGTGATCTCCGCAGGGCTTCGCCTAAGCACTACGAAAATATGACCAGGGGTGTAACCGTGGAGGGGGATCTGCACACGGCTAGGCAATTGTCTGTTCTTTGCTAGGCACCCCTCCCAAATATATATAGGTGGGAGGGAGGGAGGAGCAGCCAAAGGAGGCGCCCAAGTAGGAGGAATCCTACTTGGGGTCCCTCCCAAGCCGCTCCCCCTTCCCTTATGTGGAGTGCGGGGAAAGGCAGGGTAGGGTGCCCCCCCCTTTTCCTTTCTCCCATGAGAGGGAAAGGCAAGAGGGGCTAGCCCTCCCCTTTCCCTTCCCTAGGGTTGGACAAATAAGGGAGGAGGTGCTCCATCCCCCTTGTGGGTTCGTATGTCCCTTCCTTTGGCCCGTAAGGCCGATAACTTGCCGGGGGTGCCCGGAACCCCTTCCGGTGAACCGATTCCTTTCCGTAAGTCCCGAAACACTTCCGGTGTGCACATACCATCGTCCTATATATCAATATTTAACTCTCAACCATTTCAAGATTCCTTGTCATGACCGTGATCTCATTCGGGACTCCGACCAACATTTGGTCACCAAAACATATAACTCATATAGCATTATATCGTCAAAGAACGTTAAGCGTGCGGACCCTATGGGTTCGAGAACTATGTAGACATGACCGAGACATATCTCTGGTCAATAACCAATAGTGGAACCTGGATGCCCATATTGGATCCTACATATTCTATGAAGATCTTTATCGGTCAAACCGTTATGACAATATAAGTAATTCCCTTTGTTTATCAGTATGTGACTTGCCCGAGATTCGATCATCGGGTATCTTCATACCTAGTTCAATCTCGTTACCGGCAAGTCTCTTTACTCGTTCCGTAATACATCACCTCGCGACTAACTCCTTAGTCATTTTCTTGCAAGCTTATGATGTGTATTATAAGAGGGCCTAGAAATACCTCTCTGATACTCGGAGTGACAAATCCTAATCTCGATCTATGCCAACTCAACAAACACCTTCGGACATACTAGTACAACATCTTTATAATCCCCCAGTTACGTTGTGACATTTGATAGCACACAAGTTATTCCTCCAATATCCGGGAGTTGCGTAATCTCATAGCCGAAGGAATAAGTATTTGACAAGAAGAAAGCAATAGCAATAAACTGAAAAATCATTATGCTAAGCTAACCGGTGGGTCTTGTCCATCACATCATTCTCTTAATGATGTGATCCCGTTATCAAATGACAACACATGTCTAGGGTTAGGAAACCTTAACCATCTTTGCTCAACGAGCTAGTCTAGTAGAGGCTTACTATGGACACGGTATTTGTTTATGTATCCACACATGTATTTAAGTTTCTAATCAATACAATTCTGGCATGAATAATAAACCTTTATCATGAATAAGGAAATATAAAATAACAACTTTATTATTGCCTCTAGGGCATATTTCCTTCAATCTCCCACTTGCACTAGAGTCAATAAACTAGTTTCCATCGCCTTGTGATTTAACACTAATAGTTCACATCGTCATGAGATTAACACCCATAGTTCACATCACCGTGTGACCAACACCCGAAGGGTTTACTAGAGTCAATAATCTAGTTCACATCGCCATGTGATTAACACCCAAAGAGTAGTAAGGAGTATCATGTTTTGCTTGTGAAAGAAGTTTAGTCAGCGGGTCTGTCACATTCAGATCCATATATATATTTGCAAATTTCTATGTCTACCATGCTCTACATGGTCCTACTCCAGATAATTGCTCCCACTATCAATATGTCTCACATTGAGACTCTAAGTCATCCGAATTGGTGTCAAAGCTTGCATCGTCATTACCCTTTATGACGAACTCTTTAACACCTCCATTACCAAGAAATATTTCCTTAGTCCTCCTAGGTAACTAAGGATAAATTTTGACCATTGTCAAGTGGTCTACTCCTGGATCACTATTATACCCCCTTACCAAATTCACGGCAAGGTACACAATAGGTCTGGTACACAGCATGGCATATTTTATTGAACCTATGGCTTAGGCATAGGGTATGACTTTCATTATCCCTCTATCTTCTGTCATGGTCGGGTTTTGATCAACTTCATACCTTGCAATGCAGGCAAGCACCCTTTCTTTGACTGATCCATTTTAAACATCTTTAAAAGATTGTCAAGTTATGTGCTTTGTAAAAGTCCTATTAAGCGTCTCGATCTATCTCTATAGATCTTGATGCCCAATACATAAGTAGCTTTACCGAGGTCTTTTACTGAAAAATTCTTATGCAAGTATCAATTTATGCTGTCTAAAAATTCTATATTATTTCCAATCAACAATATGTCATCCACATATAATATCATAAATGCTATAGAGCTCCCACTCAATTCCACTTAAATACAGGCTTCAACATAAGTTTGTATAAAACCATATGCTTTGATCACCTCATCAAAGCGTATATTCCAACTCTGAGATGCTTGCACCAGTCCATAGATGGATAGCTGGAGCATGCACACTTCGTTAGAACCTTTAGGATTGACAAAACCTTATGATTGCATCATATACAACTCTTCTTTAATAAATCCATTAAGGATTGCAGCATTGACATCCATTCGCCAGATTTCATAATATGCGGCAATTGCAAACATGATTTGTGCAGAATTAAGCATCGCTACGGGTGAGAAAGTCTCATTGTAGGCAACCCATTGAACTTGTCAAAAACCTTTTGTGACAAGTCGAGCTTTGTAGACAGTAACATTACCATCAGAGTCCATCCTCTTCTTAAAGATCCATTTATTCTCTATGACTTGACAATCGTCGGGCAAGTCCACCAAAGTCCACACTTTGTTCTCATAATATGGATCCTATCTTATGATTCATGGCTTCAAGCCATTCATCGGAATCTGGACTCATCATAGCTTCTTCATAGTTCGTATAGATATTGACGAAACAATCTGACGCTGTAGCAAAATCCGAGTCAAACTACAAGTCTAAAGGTGTTGCATCACCTCCACTTGGGCACATGAGCCTTGTACGACCTAGGGTTAGTTTTAGGCTGCCTTGAGATGTCCTCCCACTTCCTTGGCCGCCACCCCTTGCTCCTATATAAGTAGATCCATCTAGTATCTTTTTCCTTGGGATTTGTTCAGTTAAAAGTTAGCAGTTGCAACTTTGTGTACTTCGTTTGTGTCCAACGACCAGACCAAGACCGCTTACGGATCCCCACCATTATTAATACTTCATATATATTCATAATATTCAGATTGCTTCATCATATTATTGCTTGTTCTTTGATTAACCGTAGGAATAGACCATCATGGTCCGGCTGATCGTATTTCTAGCATCGTTAGTAACCTGAGGAGATTGGTTTAACGATTTCTAAGGCGCAACGTCGTGCATGTTTGTAGTCGGCTTGTCAAAGTCACTCCACCAAATCGATAGTTATCATCTCATCGAAAGATCGGGACACCCTGCCTCTATCAAGTGGTACAACTTTTAGGTTGCTCGGTGAGAATTTATAGTTTTCCCTAGATTAGATTTATTTTCTTACCTATTGTCCAAGAAAAGCCACAAAAAAAGTTAGATCTATTCATCCTTTGTCCAAGCCAGTATGAGCCTTTGCAATTTTCTTTTCATTGTTTGCACAGTTGAATTATCGGTTGCATCATTGTGTCAAGCTGCTGGTCTTAGTGTCTAGTTCCTTTAGAGTTTCGAGTTCTGTTCACATTATTCACACCGTCACTGCATCATTATCCTTTCCGCTGTCAACCACCCCCATCCATCAATTTCCACCACGTGCCACCCATCGTTCATTGTCATAATCATAGTTGAGGTCATTCAGATCTTCACTTGATCCAATCTGCATCTTATCCAGTTTGTCTTGGAAAGAGGGGGAGAGAAAAAAAAGTTAAAAAAGTCAGAAAAAAAGAGAGAATAAAAAAATTTAGATCTATCTTGAATCAATCTCATTGCTGAATTCTGATTGGAATCTGTTTTGTGCATTGTTCAGGAAAACAGGCATATCTTTGTCATACGAAGTCCGTTTTGAATCTGTCAGTACTCAAATTAAAGCTAGCGATGAGCCATGTCTAATCAGTTGTAGAAGAAAGTTCAATATTTGACACCTGAAAATCGGCTTCTAAATAGGTCTTTTTGCCCTCCGAAGTTCGCGAACATAGCTTGTTCCAGTTTTTCAGGCCAGATTTAGAATTTTTTGAAGCCTCATATCAACTCGGAATTGAGGGATTCTTATTGTGTTTGAAAGCTTGAGTCAGTGCCATTCTTGAGAAAAATTATCAGAAAATTGGCACAAACTTTTCCGTAGGAAAGTTAGAGAGAAAGTTGTTGGTATATCCCGCTTGGCAGTTGTTTCACATCATTATCTTTACTGCTATTGTGATCTTCACTTTAATCTTGTTGTCCAGAGCTACTTCATATCCTTTATTGATGCTAGTTGTTGAGTGTTATTCAACGTTGCATCCCTGAATTGATTAAACACCACAACAATTGAACATCGCATTGCAGAATTGAACCAAACAGTTAACTAAACACCACAACAATTAACCAAATGTTCACTGGGCACCACATTGCACAATATAACATAGTCCTAATAGAAGATCAGACGGTTAACCAAACCAAGCACGCTTAACAACTTGGAAATATAGCAATTGTATTTGTTTCTCATGTATTTAGTACAGCCAAATTCGATTTACTTCTCACATGGTATACAATAACATAATGCACCCACAACTATTGAACATCGCATTGCAGAATTGAACCAAACAGTTAAGTCAACACCACAACACAAATTAACCAAATGTTAACTGAGCACCACATTGCATGATGTATAACCAAACCAAGCATGCTTGACAACGTGGAAATATATCAATTGTATTTTTTTTCTCATGTATTTTGTAAAGATAAATTCGACTTATTTCTCACATGGAAGACAATACAAAATTCCAGCCTGAAGAATTGAACATCACAGTTGCAGAATTGAACCCAACAGTTAACTGAAGACGACAACTAATTAACCAAAAAGTTAATAAGTGAGCACCACATTGCATGACATATAGAGCATATACATTAGAGCAACAGATTGCATGGTAAAATTGGATAGCACAATTCACTAGAATTTGTTAAGGAAAGGCAGGAGCAGCACATGCAACGGGTAAATCAAGCATGCTTAACTGCCATAGCTAGAAAATGGCAAGGTGCTCCTCCAAGATCTGGGGGTCGGCACGAATGGCTGCCATTGCGACCTCATCTGCTCGTGCGGTCGCGATTTGCTTCTTTGCTGCCAAATGCTCCTTAAGCTCCTTGCTATACTGCGTGCACCATGGCTTAGGCGGCGCTTATTTGGTGGAGGGGTCGGTGATTTGGGTGGAAGGTGTCACACCGGTGGTCGAGGCATGTGGGATGTGGAAGGAGGAGGAGGATGGGGGTCGAGTGTGGATGACCTGCCTGGATAGACGAGGCCGAGCAGCGTGAAGGAGGGTCGCTGGCGAGGAGGCGGTGCTGCAAGCAACGGGTGAAGGTTTGAACTTGGAAAGGAAGGCGGTACCAAGGGAATTGTGGCTTTTGCTAAGGGGGCGGGGAGGTAGTATGTCCGCGCAAGCTGAAAATTTTGAATCGGTTCAGCGAAAAAACTAGCGCGCAAAGTGTCATCAAGCACGGTCCCTATTCAGAACTGTGTACGATATGTGAACATCACAAATGATTCAAATAGTTTAACCCATGTGTGATGAGTTTGAACGTCAAAATTTTGGTTCTAATTTCCCTGGTTCAAGTGGTCATCCACGTCATTGCATAATTTGGGTACACAAAGGAGACTACAGCACACCCACACTTTTTAATCAAGCAAGTTCAGCAATTAGATAGAGCTAGGTGGCCTAAACATTACTCTAACAAATTAAAGACTAGTGCTCTTAACTAAAAAAAAGAGTACTACAACGGCTGGTGCTCGTCGATCTCCACCACCTCCTCCATGTACAACTTGCGCCCGACGGTCTCCTAGGGAAGGGGCTCCATGGCATCCATCGCACCATACTCGACAAGCATCTCGCCACCACATCTGCCATCTCTTTGGAAAAGACCGCTATGAGCTGGGTGTGGGCGGCCGCAATCTGGGCTTGGACGGGCTCCGTCGTCGTAAGGTATGCGGCAGAGGAACGGACTGCTGCTCGACCATTCTTGACGATTGCCAACTCGTCGGCCGTGGGTTGCCGACCATTGTCGGAGAAGCTTCGTTCGATTTGTGCAGTGACGGCCATGATCCGGGCGTGGGCGGCCTCGACATGGTCATGGGAGGCCTCCATCAGGGCTAAGGTCACCGTTGCGGAATGGATAGCTACTATGCCGATCTCGCAAGTTGCTATCCCCGAGGGAGATGTCGATGCTTGCCACCTAAGAAGCGACAGCGACCATTTGGGCTGCTTTGGCCGCCTGGTTGCAGATTGCGACCGCGCTCATGCACCTTTTTAGAACACGCATGGCGGCTGCGGCCGCGCTCTCGCCTGAGTAAGCAACCGAAGTTGCCCTCACGACACGGGTCCACGCCCCCATCTTTCACCAGCGATGATTGAATAGTGAAAGGGTATTTGGGGAGCGAGCTAGTGTGCTTGACACGCCGACTGTGGACTGTAGCCGACGCACCTTCTCGCGTAAGCCATAGGCATACTATACACCAACGGTGCTCCAGGATATTTTGTACTACATCTCACACGGTTGGTGATAATAAAGTGTGTGGGATCTACTTGATTTTTCATCTTGATTTGAATTACATAATGGGGTCACAGCGGCAATGGATGGTGTTTGAATTGCTAGACCTTTTATCTGCAGTGAACATGCAACTATATGTGTGTCGTCAAAAAATGGAATTATTCAGGATTCTTTTGGAAGTTTTATACATTAAATTGGTTTTCTAGCCATTTCAGGTGGACAATTAAAAATTAAAGCACATGCACATGCTACGCCGCACCAACATGGGTTGTAAAATCATATATGTGTCCATGGGTTTATGCTTATGTCCCATGCAAGAAATGGGGTTGAATTTCGAAAACCACGACACCATGGCTCTCCAGCAAATGTTGAGGCACTTGCTTTTATAATTCTAGTAAATTGAAAACCCGTTTGAAATTCATGAACCTTGGCATGCTACCATGGAATAGCATCAACATGCTGGGGTAAAAATATTGTCCCATTTGGGGCAGTTTATGGTATAAGCATCTCACAAGAAGCCTCATGTTTCCGTTATGGAAATGTCTCCCCTTTGTGGACAAAACAATATTCGTCACCTCTTCTTCCTTTCAATTTTTTTCCTGGTGTCAACATAGAACAACAGGAGTGTCATGTTAAATTTTGGATTTTTTCGGGGATTGTTTGGACATTTTTATACGTTAATTGAATTTTCTAGGGATTTATGTGCATAATTCAAAATTGAACTACATGCACATGCTCCATTCCATAAAAACGGGTTGCAAAATCAAATGTTTTTCCTTGGTTGCAAGCTTAGGTCACATGCAAGAAATGAGAATGAGTGTCAAACACCTTGACACTGTCGCTCGACTGCTAACATTGAGATACATGGTTTTAAAATTCTAGTAAATCAAAAAGTCGTCTGAAATTCATGAAACTTGACAGGATATCATGGAACGACAGCGACATGCCGTGGTAAAAATATTGTCCCATTTAGGGCAGGTGTGGGTATAAGCTTGTCGCAAACCAAAGCTCTCTCACAACAAGCTTGATGGTTTTGGAAGGGTACGTCCCACCTTGTGGGATGAAACGATACATGTTGCCTCTTTCTTACTTTCAAAATGTTTCTCATGTCAATATAGAACAACACGAGTGTTTTGTCAATTTTTGGGATTTTTCGGGGTTCGCTTGGACATTTTTATACATTAACTGGGTTTTCTATGCGTTCATGTGCATGATTAAAATTTGAATTACAGGCATATGCTCCAATGCATATAAATTAGCCGAAAATTCAAATCTGTGTCCTTGGTTGCATGCTAAAGTCCCATGCAAGAAATGGGAATTAATGTCAAACACCGTGCCATCGTCACTCGGCCGCAAACATTGAGATACCTGGTTTTTAAATTCTAATTAATCCAAAACTCATCCAAAATTCATGAAACTTGGCATGCTATCATCGAGTGTCATCAACATGTCGTGGTAAATTTTTTGTCCCATTTGGGGCAGGTTTGGGGATATGCTTCTCACAAACCAGACTTCTCACAACAAGCCTGATGGTTTCGGTAGGGAACGTCCCACCTTTGGGGACGAAACGATATCCATTGCCTCGTATTGCTTTCAAAAATTTTCTCGTGTCAACGTAGAACAATAGGAGTGTTGTGTCAATTTTTGGGATTTTTCGGGGTTCGTTTGGACATTTCTATGCATTAATTGAGTTTTCAATGCTATTTAAGAGCATAATTCATATTTGAACTACATGCACATGCTCTAATGCATATAAATGCATATAAAGAGAATGCTGGATGTAGCCCAGCAGCTCACTCTTCTTCTGGAGCAGGCAGTCCTCTCAAAATGGTTTCTCCAACTAATGTTATTCTCTTACCTACTGGCGAGGCAATCTCCAGAAAGAGGAGGGGAAAAGGACCTCTAGTTGAAACCCAGGTAAGAAGAAGTGAAAGAATTAGAGAGGAAAACAAAGGTTTCAAAAGAAATTCTTGCACAGGAAAATCATGTCTTCCTTGCAGTGCTGCTCCTCTAGTTTTGCATAGTAAAGTAGTTAAAAATATCACAACATCTTTTTGCAAGGTGGCTGGAGAGGATCTGCAAGAGAACATGGCCAAGAGGGCTAAAAGCAAGGAGTCTGATGGGGAGGCCAAGAATTCCCTGGCCAAGGAGAACAACAACTTCAACCCTAGTGCAGAATGGAAAGCCAGGGTCCATGGGGAGAATGTTTCTAAGTTAGTTTTTCAGATTTTGGGCTCTATGTACTGCCTGAGGCATTTTGTTATGTGCATGCTTAGCACCTTTCCAGGCAGATTGTCTGGCTTATGCTATAAAGATTTGCTCTTCTAGGAGACTTGTAAGATGCTAAATTGGACACCTGGATTTTTGCAAGTTCTATGTTGCAGCCAATATATATTCAGGTTCTGTGTTTGTTGTGTTTTGGTCTGTGAAGGGTTGGTCTTTGTGCCGGGGGAAACTGCCCGCCACGAACACCTATGGGGCCGGAGCCCCTTGTCTGTGCGGTACGAGGGCGGAGGGAGCACGGAGAGCAGATCGTGGCGAGCACACGGGCAGTTTTTACCCAGGTTCGGGCCGCGATGGACGCAGAAACCCTACTCCTGCCTTGGTTTGTATTGAGCTCGGGAGCTTGAAGATCTCTGAGCAGCTACGCCCGAGCGAGAGTTGCAAAGGTTTGAATCGAACCGACCCCTCCACGTTGTGCATGGGCCTCCTTTTATAGTGCAAGGGGTCACCGACAGGTGTCAACGTAGGGGAAAGGGGTAAAAATGTAAAAGAGGTGGTAGTTGGAATAGTGCGGGAACAGTGGAGCTACAGTGTGTGAACAGTGGTTGCTACCTACTTTGACAGTGGGGGACAAGGGCATTTAATGCCCGTCGCCGTCGACCCCAAAAGCTCCCGCCCTTGTGTCTCCGTCTGCCACGGCGATGGATCCACCACCGTGGAGTGCCACCGTGTCCCCCAGGCTGCACAGCCATCCGCCACGCGTCCCTGGAAAGGCCCCAGGGCGACGCGTGGGCTGATGGGCTGGAGCACGGCACACTGGCGCAATTCTCCGGCAAGCACCTTGCCGGGTCTTGATCTTGCGGACCCGGAGCTTGCGGGCTCAGAATTTGTCGCTCCCGGGCCCTCGCCGACGCATATAGCGCCGAGGCGTGTCTTCTATGATGTAATCTTCTAGTCTTCTGGCGAGCTCCTCTTGCGTGGCCTTGCGTGAGTGATGTAACCTTGAGCACAGAGCGGCCTTCCCGGCAAACTCCGCTTGCCGGGGTCTCGATCTTCTGTCTTGTATACTTCGTCTTTGAATGGCTTGACATGGAGCAGGAAGGTCTTCGGCGAGCACGTGGTAAACCCTGCCGCGGGGAGCTGCAACCGCCCGTGCACAAGTTGGGGTACTGAGGTACCCCTACCTTAGTACACCGACAGGAGCCCCCGGGCCTGGGCCACACACGGTGCCGAGCGCTGTTGGGCCAGGCCCAAAACAGTGCACGGGCATACGCGGCCCACGGCGCGCCGAATCCACTTCCGCATCTGCCGCATCCCCCCGTAACGGCACGCGTCGATTGCGGCGTCGTGGGATACGTGGGCGGCGCGTGCGGTCTTTAGTGCATCCACCCCCGTGATCGTGGTGTAGGGCGAGGTCACTTCACCCGTCGTTCCGGCCTCGCTTTTTCGCCACGCGGCCCTCATGCACGGGGGTCGTGGGCGGCGAAGGTGGGAGACCGAGCCGTCACGGGCGGAGATGGCGAGTCGGCCCCGCTCCTCTATCCTCCTCACTTCCCGATTGGCCGGGCAGGGCGGTTGAGCCCCCACCTCGCCCCTTTAAAAGGGGCGGAAGGGGAGCACAATGGTCTCACACTTCCTCTTCTCCCTTCGTCTTCAGCTTCCGTTCTTCTTTTCTGTCATGGAAGGAGGAAATCCTAGTTCTTCAACGGTGGCAGCGAGGGTCGCCTCCAGGCAGCGCACTTCTCCCTATCCCGCACCCGTGGCGGCGGAGCCGGCCACGAGGGGGAGAGGGAGGGGGCAAGGCTGCGGACAAGGCCGAGGGCGTGGTCGAGGCGGTCGGGGGAGAGGCGGTCGTGGCGATGTGCCTCCCCCGTCTCCTCCGGTGGCCCCTTTCCTCGAGGCGGTCCATACTGGAGACGATCCCTGGGAGTTCTTCATCAGGCTGTGCCGAGCGCCTCGTCGCCGCCTCCGCTGCGGCCCGTCATGAGCGTGATGGAACCGAATCCGCCCGAGGTGATGGAGTTGCGCATGAGGGGCTGTGGGATCAGCGGCACTCGAGTGAGTGTCGTGTCCCCAGCCCCCGGCGTGATGTACTTCGATCGAGGGTGGAAGACGTTCGCCCGCATCCACAGCTTGACGGCGGGGTTTACCCTCCATTTCAAGTTAATGGAGGGCGACCTTCTCGCCGTCAAGGTCTTCGGGGATTCCGGGACCCGGGCGAGATGCTGTGTGGACAGCTCCTCCGATAGCGAAGGTCCCTCCTCGAGCGGGAGTGACGAGGAGAGGAGCGACAGCGACGACGACGAGGATGGCGGGTCCGACTAGGCGTCGGATGCTGCCTCGCGCGCCACCGGCGACCCCATCATCCGGGTCGCCGGCCTTCTGAACTCCCCGGGGCCGTCTCCTTGGTAATTTGGCGGCGAGGGAGGCTGCGGAAGAGGAAGAGGGTGGCGGCAAGGCCGTCAAATCGGAGTACGAGGGCGAGGAGCCCTCGTCAGCGTGCTGACGTCCCACCACCTCGTCTTCAAGCTCTTCCTCCGGCGCCTCCGTCTCCGCCAAGCTCCTGGCCGGCCCCCGGGAAGTTCTCTTGGTGTCTTCGCGCCCAAGCTCTCCTAGGCTCCCCTTTTGCCCTTCCCGCAAGCTTCTCTTGCGGGTCCTCCTTGACCTAACTCTTGAACAGAGAAACAGAGAGGAATTAAGGGCATCTTATCTTCTAATTTGTAAGCCCTTGGGCCTTAGTTGTATTTGAAATATGTAATCCTCTCTATCATGTTTTTCATCCTCTATGGACTTGTACTAAACTAGGATGTTTTTAATGAAAAGAGGGGAACGCTTGTCGGACCGAGTCCTTTACTTGACTTCGTGCCTTGTATGTTCCCATCCCACGCCTCGGGAACTTGCGGCGCGAACACGCTTCTTGAGTCGCGGGACATCAGCAGCCTCTGGCGGTGTTGCTTCCGCAAGCAACCTTGCGGGCGATTTGCGCGACTTGTGTTTGCTGAGCGAACTCGAAAACGAAACAAGGGCGCGACACTTGTCGCAGCTCACTTAAACCGCTGAGCGTGCTCGAAACAAACCAAGGGCGAATCGGGCCACGACACTGCTCCTCCGCGCGCACGGGTTTTACAAGACACTTCGTTCAAGGACGCAGCCCCGCTTTCCCGGTCCATGAGAGGATGCATGACGAGGATGAAAACTTATCCGATTCCGCAGCTTTTTGGTGCTAGTATCCCGGGACGGAATCTTGGCACTCGCAGCCCCGCAACTCCGGCTCGCCAAAATCCAGTTTGGTGTGCTCTTACGGTTTCTCCTTGTTGCTGTAATTTCAGCCATGAAAACAGCTGAGATAGGTCTGCAACAGTTTCATTATTTGCATGTATATGTATATAAATCCTTTTCATGCGACTTTGCAATACGATGCCGTGCCTTGCCCTTCGTATGTTTATACTCTCGCTGTTAGGGAACTTGCGGTGCTAACACACTTGCTGAGTACGGAACATCAGCAGCCTCTTTGGCGGTGTTTTTCCGCAAGAAACCTTCTCGGGCGCCTGCAGGCGCTTTCGAGTTGTTGAGCGGACTCGGAAACAAATCGAGGACGCAACTCAGCCGCGAGTTGGCTCCTCCGCGCACAAGTTTCTCATACGAAGGGCATCTTACGGCAGGGCTTGCTACGTTACACCTTCTACTTTATACCCTTTGTGCGCTTTTACCCTACGCTTCTAGGGAAACTTGCCGGCAAAGGGGCCCTTGCCGCGAGCGCTGAGTGCTGAACTCGAAGCAGCCCGCTGGCCAAGGTCTTACCGGCAAGCAACCTTGCCGCGGCTAGTCGCAACGCACTTAGCTTGCTGAGCGGACTCGAAAACGAAACAAGGGCGCGACACTTGTCGCAGCTCACTTAAATCGTTGAGCGTGCTCGAAAACAAGATAAGGGTGCGGCTATCCACGGGTAGGTTCCTCCGCGCACAGGTATTGCGTACAAAGGACGAACGCACGAGGAACATGATATAAAAAAGCATGGAACTAAGGAGTGCTCTGCACAAAAGCTCGGACGACTTAGCTTTTCTATTTCCAACAATCCGTCGAGGCCGTACTCCTCCCCCGATCCTTCCCCCTTGTATGTTCTCGTCCTTACGCTTTCGGGGAGCCCACCAGCGCAAACATGCTTGCTGAGCGCAGGGCATCGCGACCACTGGCGGTGCAGCCCCGGCGGAAGAACTTGTCGGGCTGGTTGTGGCGTGCTTTTATCGCTGAGTGGACTCAAGATGAACCGACGGCGCAACCCAACCACGATTCGACCCTTTCGCGCCCGTGTTCCTCATACGGGTATGGATTCTCAGGGGGTACAACTCAAAAGTTCGGAGCTTGGCAATTTTCTTTGCCCTACGGGCCGGTGGACCGGTCGGCGAAGCTCGATGGCGCGTCCTCGACGGCAACGCGGCGCTCCGGGGAGACGCGCCTGCCGGAGTGAACACCAGAACTGCCGTCCTTGCCAGGCTTGATCTTTGGCTGGTCTGTCTTTGTTTCCTCGCACTTGCCGGTGGAGCTCGATGGCGCGTCCTCGACGGCAGCGCAGCGTTCCGGGGAGATGCGCTTGCCGGAATGAGCACCAGAGCTGTCCTTGCCGGACTTGGCCTTCTTCTTCCCCCGGGGAGCTTCAGCGGCAAGTAGCTCGCGCTCTGCCGCAGCAACTGCTTCCCGGTACATCTTGTCGGCGCAGACAAGCGCATCCTTCTTGTCGCCGTGGACAGTGATGACGCTTATCGGCCCCGGCATCTTGAGTACGTTGTAAGCATAATGGGAAGCTGCCATGAACTTGGCGAGGGCAGGACGGCCGAGTATTCCATTGTATGGCAACGGAATATCGGCGACATCGAAAGTGATGCGCTCAGTCCTGAAATTGAGCTCCCAGCCAAAGGTCACCGGCAGAGTGATCTTTCCCTTGGGCTTGCTCCGTCCCGGGTTGATTCCTTGGAAAGAACCGGTCTCTTCGAGCTCGCCATCTGGAATTTGGAGTTTCTTGATCACAGCAAAGGAGATCAAGTTTAGCCCGGCCCCGCCGTCAACCAACATTTTGGTGACCTTGAGGTTGCGGATGGTGGGCGAGACCAGCATCGGCAAGCACCCGACCGCGGTGGTGCGGTCAGGGTGATCCTCAAGCTCAAAAATGATGGGCGTGCTGGACCATTTGAGGAGCCTGCGCGACTCCACGGGCGGCTCCGCTGCATTCACCTCACGCACCCACTGCTTTAGCTGGCGGTGGGAGGTGTGCAGAGAGGCACCACCGTCGACGCACAGGACCTCCGTGGCCTTCTGGAACTCCTGCTCGCTGTCATCCTCATCCTCCATGTCTTCGTCGTCGTCTTCTTCATCCTTGTCGCGGCCCCGGGGAGGTCGATCACCTTGCCGCTGCTTGGCCTTGCCGCGGCGTCCTCCCCGGCCATTGAACGGCCGCTTCTTGCTCGGTTCTCCTCCGCCACCTTGGGCCTTCTCCTTGTCGCGCCTCTCGTACTCAGCTTTTTGCTGCTCGACGAGATACTCGACGCGCTTGCAGTTGGAGAGATCGTGGCCTTTGGTGCGGTGGATTTTGCAATATTGCTTGTCGGAGCCGTCCTGCTTGTCGGCTGCCGCCACAGGGGCAGGCTCCTTGCCGGAGCAGCCAGCCTGTGTTTGCTTGGCGGGAGCCTCCTTGCCGGACTTCTCGACGGCAAGCACCTCTTTCTTGTTCTTCTTTTGGTTGTTCCGCCGCCGTCTCTTCTTTGCCGGGGCGGCGTCGTCGCTGTCACTTCCTCCTGCGCCAGCATCCTCCCCGGGGAGTCTCCTCCCCTCTTCCGCGCGTGCGCACTTATCAGCCAGAGCATAGAGCTCGCTGACATCCCGAATCTTGGTCATCGCCATCTCTTCACGCATGCGGCGGTTACGCAACGTCCGGTGGAACGCGCCGATAATCGCGGCGGGGTGGACATCGAGGATGTTGTGCTGCACACGGTGAAGCGTTGGATATACTTGCGCAGGATTCTCCTTCCTTCGGGCCAAAATGTGGAGATCGCTCTCTGGTCGTGGGGTTTGTGGCGCCCGGAAGGCGCCAACAAACCGATGGCAAAGGTCTGCCCAAGAAGAAATGGAGCCTTCCGGCAAGTGCATAAGCCAAGAACGAACGCTCGCTTAAGCACGAAGCGGAAGTAGTTCGCCGAGAATCTTTCGTCGCGCGCCCGCAGCCTGCACCGCGATGGTGTAGACACCGAGGAATTCGAGGGTGCGTCTTGCCGTCGTACTTCTCCGCACGTCGGGCTTGAAATTCTTCATGCTGGAGCCATCGACGCGCCGCAGCTCGCGGGTGAACGCAGGCAGCTCGCCACGCGACGGCAAGTCGCCTGTTCACCGGGCGTCAGACGTCGATAGCGTTCCCAGCTCTCTGGTCTGATTGTCGCCGAGCTTCTCGGCGGCGCTCGATCGTGGTCCGAGCGTCTTCTTGTCGCCGGTCGTCGAGGACCTGGCGTTGATCCCGACGAGCCCGCGGATCCGACGATGCCGTGGAGCCGTCGTCGGCGCTGCTCCGGCGGGGCGGCGTCTTTCGCTTCCGCGGCGGGGAGTGCACGGTGGTTGCACCCCCGGCGGTCTTGTCGCCGTCGGCCTTCGTCTTCTCAGCTCGCCGTGGCCGCGAGGTCACCGGCTGTTGTGAAGGGTCGTTGTTGGCGAAGGCGATCAGGCTCTGGATGGTAGCCCTCCAGTCTTCGGCCTTGTCCGCCGCTGGAGGGAAGTCGAGGAGCAGTTGCGCCCTTGCGAGCGCTTCTGCCGGAGTGGAGGGGAGCGGGGGCGAGCGGTGCGAGGAGCGGGATATGCTCGGACTCCTAACAGCGTTAGAAGGAGCAGGGTCCTGCCCCGGCGCCTTCGCTTTGCCTGTGCTCGGACGGTGGTCCGGAGCATCCCGCGAGCCTCCGGTGTGTCCTTGCCCCAGCAGGCGGATACCACCTCCCGTGGTACGGCGCTGCTGGGTTGTCGTGTGCTGAGATGGACGCGACGCGTCCACGGAGACCGAGGCGCGGTCATCCGTCTTGTCCTTGGATCTGGTGGCGCCGCGAGTGTCCTCGCCGGCGACCACCCTTCCGACGGTGTCTCCTCCGCCACCGCTGGCTCGGTGGCGGCGGATGAGACGCAGCTGACCGCAACCTCCAAGCCTTCTTCTTCGGGGCCATGGCGCAATTGTTGATGAAGTTGCTGATGAAACTGGAGAGGTTGATGAAGAACGCGCCCGCGCGAACGCCGGATCAGGTCCGCACAACCTCGATGCCCCCTACCTGGCGCGCCAAAGATGCGGGGGAAACTGGCCGCCACGAACACCTATGGGGCGGAGCCCCTTGTCTGTGCGGTACGAGGGCGGAGGGAGCACGGAGAGCAGATCGTGGCGAGCACGCGGGCAGTTTTTACCCAGGTTCGGGCCGCGATGGACTCGTAAAACCCTATTCCTGCCTTGGTTTGTATTGAGCTCGGGAGCTTGAAGATCTACAGTAGCAGCTACGCCGAGCGCGAGAGTTGCAAAGGTTTCAATCAACCGACCCCTCCACGCTGTGCATGGGCCTCCTTTATAGTGCAAGGGTCACCGACAGTGTCAGCGAGGGGAAAGGGGTAAAATGTAAAAGAGGTGGTAGTTGGAATAGTGCGGAACAGTGGAGCTACATTGTGTGAACAGAGGTTGCTACCTACTTTGACAGTGGGGGACAAGGGCATTTAATGCCCGTCGCCGTCGACCCCAAAAGCTCCCGCCCTTGTGTCTCCGTCTGCCACAGCGATGGATCCACCACGTGGAGTGCCACCGTGTCCCCAAGCTGCACAGACCATCCGCCACGCGTCCTCGAAAGGCCCAGGCGGCGTGGGCTGATGGGCTGGAGCGCGGGCACACTGGCAGAATTCTCCGGCAAGCACCTTGCCGGGTCTTGATCTTGCGGACCGGGAGCTTGCGGGCTCAGAACTTGTCGCTCCCGGGCCCTCGCCGACGCATATAGCGCCGAGGCGTGTCTTCTATGATGTAATCTTCTAGTCTTCTGGCGAGCTCCTCTTGCGTGGCCTTGCGTGAGTGATGTAACCTTGAGCACAGAGCGGCCTTCCGGCAAACTCCGCTTGTCGGGTCTCGATCTTCAGATTGTATACTTCGCCTTTGAATGGCTTGACATGGAGCAGAAGGTCTTGGCGAGCACGTGGTAAACCTCGCTGCTGAGGGCTGCAATCGCCGATGCACAAGTTGGGGTACTGAGGTACCCCTACCTTAGTACACCGACACTTTGGTAGCAGGTTATTAACAACCATGTTACATAATGAATAATAAGAGATCTTGGAACATATTAAACTCGTACATTAGAGGCATAAATGCAGAAGCCAAGTGGTTAGCTTTAAAGCTAAAAATTGAGGAAAGTGCAGCTCGAATCATATGTTTACAGGAGACCAAAAGAGAGGGATTTGACTTGGCTTATGTTCATAACTTCTGCCCACACATATCTAACAAATTTGAGTACCTTCCTTCTGTTGGGGCTTCTGGAGGTATTATTATCATCTAGGTTGGTTCTCTTTTCCATGGAGAAGTTTTGTTCCAGAACAGGTTTTCGCTCTCAATGAAATTCACTTGTAACATCTCCAACCAGTCTTGGGTTTTGACAAACATGTATGGTCCTAGTAACCAGGAAGACAAAGCTGAATTTCTGGAATGGTTTAGTAACACCCAAATGCCCCCTGATGTGGATTGGATAGTGATGGGTGACTTTAATTTTATCAGATCCCCAAGTGACGGGAACAAACTAGGGGGAGATGTCAATCAAATGCTACTCTTTATTGAAGCTATTAGTACTTTATGTTTTCTTGAACTACCCTTAAAAGGCAGACAATTTAGCTGGAGTAACATGCAGGAAAAGCCACTGTTAGAAAAGCTTGACTGGTTATTCACCTCTACTTCCTGGATGATTTCATACCCAGATTACATAGCTCTTCAACTTGCAAGACCTATTTCTGACCATCTTCCATCTTTGATTAAAGTGGGAACCTCTATTTCAAAAGCAAAAGTGTTTAGATTTGAGAAATTCTGGTTGAAGCACAACTCTTTTAAAGATATAGTCAAAGCAACTTGGGACATTCCTGTGGGTTACACAAATCCTGCCAAGGTGATCAATGCTAAGTTTAAGAACCTAAGGAGGGCTTTAAAATTATGGTCAAAGAGTTTGACATGCCTTAAGAAACAGATTGCAGACTTCAATGAGTGTATTTTCCTCCTGGATTTCTTTGAGGAATTTAGAAGATTGGACACCATAGAGTGCAATTGTAGAGCTTTGCTAAAAGAGCACTTGCGGAAGAACCAGAAGATATACTGGAAACAGAGAGGAAAAGTTAAAGGAGTAAAATTTGGAGATGAAAATACAAAGTTTTTCCACACAAGAGCATCCATTAACTACATGCATAATAAAATTGCTATGCTCCTTAATGAGGATCAAATTGAAATAACTGATCATGATGGCAAGGCTGGCCTACTTTGGGAATCCTTCGAACAGAGACGAGGAAAATCTGAGGGACATACTATGCATTTTGATTTTCAAAACCTTCTTGCCAACTAGATCAACCCAAATATCTTTGAGGACATTGAGCAGCCATTTTCAGATGAGGAAATAAATAATGTGGTTAAGGACTTGCCTACTGAAAAATCCCCTAAACCAGATGGCTTCAACAATGAGTTTTTAAAAGCATGCTGGGAAATTATTGGAGCTGATGTAAGAAACTTGGTGCATACCTTCAATGAAGGCAGGGTTATTCAGGATTGTTTGGGGTGGTCTTATGAATACATTCACCAATGTTTCAAATCTAGAGAATAATTTCTTGTGCTCAAATTAAACTTTTAAAAAGCATTTGATACCATTGAACATCAAGCAATTATAGACATACTCAGAGCTAAAGGTTTTGGCAATAAGTGGATCTCATGGATAGAAATGATCTTTAACTCTGCCTCAACTGCTGTAATGCTGAATGGAGTACCTGGTAAAAAGATTTACTGTAGAAGGGGAGTACCACAAGGAGATCCTCTATCACCTCTGTTGTTTGTCATAGCTACTGACCTGCTCCTATCAGTAATCAATAAAGCAATGGGAATGATCCTCCTTCATGCACCTTTGCAAATTAATTCCTGCACTGACTTTCCAATTGTCCAGTATGCAGATGACACCTTGTTAATAACGCAAGCTGATTTTAGACAACTCATCTATCTTAAAGCCCTACTTAACACTTTTGCATCTACCACTGGTCTAAAAGTAAATTACCAGAAGTCTATCATGGTACCTATTAATACTCCATAGGAGAGGGCACAAATCTTTGCTGAAACCCTTAATTGTCAGATGGGACCAATAGTGGAACAATGTTTACCATTGGTTAATAGGATTGCAAAAAGATTGGATGGCATTGCCACATTTATGACCTATGCATGCAGATTGTTAATGGTTAAATCAGTTCTGGCATCTCTCACAATATTCTTCATGAGCTCTTTGGATGTACCAGTGACTATTAAGCAGCAAATCTAGAAATATTTCAGGCACTGCTGGTGGAGAGGGCCAGATATGGAAGATCATAGACCAGCTCTAGTAAAATGGACCACTTTTGTAGGCCAAATAATCAGGGAGGGCTAGGAGTCATGCATATCTTCACAGAGAACAAGGCTCTGCTTATGAAAAACTTACACAAATTCTACAACAGACATGACATTCCATGGGTGAAATTGATTTGGGAGACTCATTACTCTCAGGACAAGTTGCCAAGAGATGAGTTAGTAGGATCTTTCTGGTGGAAGGCAAACTTGCAATTAGTTCAACAGTTTAAAGGCTTAGCAAGGTGCAACTTGGGAGATGGCAGAAGTGCTTTTTTCTGGTGTGATTTATTGTCTGAGCAACTCTTCCAGCATAAGTTCCCTCATCTTTTCTCCTTTGTGATTAATCACAGACTTACAGTGCAGCAGGTTCTTGCCACAGAGTACCTGGAAGATATTTTTCACCTTCCATTATCAATGGAGGCCCATGAGCAATTTTTACAGCTTGAAGAGATGTGTTACTCTGTGAGGCAATCACAGTACCAGAATCTCACAGACACATGGAGCTATATCTTGGGTAATGAACACTTCTCCTCTGCCAAGGCTTACAATGTCATGATTGGATTCAAACAAACTCAACCACACTTCAACTGGATTTGCGATTCATCATGTCAGCCTAAACACAAAATGTTCTTCTGGATGCTATTACATGACAGACTCAATACAAGAAATCTTTTGAGACGGAAAACATTTGTTTTAGAAGACTATAACTGTGCTCCCAGGGGGTGCCAATAGGACGAAACTCTGTATCATTTGTTTTGGGGATGCTCATTTGCTAAGAGATGTTGGGATCACATCTGTCCCACTAGATCACCAAATTTATCTATACTAGAGGCCTTCCAGGACATCATGGAAAAGCTGAGACTCCCCTTCTTCATGGACATAATAATACTTAGCTCATGGGCTATCTGGATTTCCAGAAACAACAAGATCTTTGAACATATTCACCCCACATTTCAAGGATGGAAGAACATTTACTTGATGGAGCTGAAGTTACTCAAGCACAGGATGAGACCAAAACATGCCAACCAATTCAACTCATGGCTGGATATTCAAGGATAGATTTTTTCTTTCTCTTTGGCAGCTCCTTTCTACCTACTCCCTTTGTTCAGAATTAGTTGTCTCGAAAATGGATGTATCTAGAACTAAAATATGTCTAGATACATCCGTTTCCGAGACAAGTAATTCCGAACAGAGGGAGTAAGTCTTTAGCTTTAGCTTTATCCTTAGTCTTAGTCTTCTTTTTTGTTTTTCTAGTTTCTTTGTTTAATTCTTCCCTTTCTTCTTCTTCTTTTTTCTTCTTCTGCTTTTCTAGGGGGCTTCTCTCAAGCCCTTGCTATTTTCTTCTTTCTTTGTAGCTCTGGACCTTTGCTATTGCTTAATTATTTATAAAAATTGCAGTGGGGTGTTTTACCCTATTGTTTATAGTAAAAAAATCAAATTTGTGTCCTTCGTTGCATGCTTAGGTCCCATGCAATAAATGGGAATGAATGTCAAACACCCTGCCAGCGTCACTCGCCCGCAAACATTGAGATACCTCGTTTTCAAATTCTAGTAAATCCAAAAATCGTCTGAAATTCGTGAAACTTGGCATGCTATCATGGAGCGGTATCATATTATCGTGGTAAAGTTTTTTTCCCATTTGGGGCAAGTTTGGGCATATGCTTCTCACAAACCAGAGCTTCGGACAACAAGCCTGATGGTTTCTGTAGGGAACATCCCACCTTTGGGGACGAAACGATATCCATTGCCCCTTATTCCTTTCAAATTGTTTCTCGTGTCAACATAGAACAATAGGAGTGTTATGTCAACTATTGGGATTTTTGAGGGTTTGTTTGGACATTTTTATGCATTAATTGAGTTTTCAATGCATTTATGTGCAAAATTCAAATTTGAACTACATGCACATGCTCTAATGCATATAAATTGGTTGACAATTCAAATCTATGTCCTTGGTTACATGCTTAGGTCACATGCAAGAAATGGGAATGAATGTCATACACCCTGCCACCGTCACTCGGCCGCAAACATTGAGATACCTGGTTTTTAAATTCTAGTAAATCCAAATCTCGTCTGAAATTCATGAAACTTGGCATGTTGTAATGGAGCGGCATCAACATGCCATGGTAATTTTTTTGTCCGATTTGGGACAGGCTTGGGTATATGCTTCTCACAAACTAGAGCTTCTCACAACAAGCCTGATGGTTTCGGTAGGGAACGTCCCACCTTTGGGGACGAAATGATATTTGTTGCCTCTTATTGCTTTTAGAAATTTTCTCTTGTCAACATAGAACAAAAGGAGCATTGTGTCAATTTTTGGGAAATTTTAGGGTTTGTTTCGACATTTTTATACATTAACTAGGTTTTCTATGCATTTATGTGCATAATTTAAATTTGAACTACATGCAGATGCTCTAGTGCATATAAATTGGTTGAAAAATCAAATCTTTGCCCTTGGTTGGATGCTTAGGTCCCATGCAAGAAATGGGAATGAATTTCAAACTCCCTGCTACCGTCACTCGGCCGCAAACATTGAGATACCTGGTTTTTAAATTCTAGTAAATCTGAAACTCGTCTGAAATTCATGATCCTAGGCATGCTATCATGGAGCAGCATTAACATGCCGTGGTAAATTTTTTGTCCCATTTGGGGCAGGTTTGGATATAAGCTTCTCACAAACCAGAGCTTCTCACAACAAGACTGATGGTTTCGGTAGGGAACGTGCAACCTTTGGGGATGAAACGATATCCGCTGCCTCTTATTGCTTTCAAAAAAATTCTAGTGTCTACATAGAACAAGAGGAGTGTTGTGTTAAATTTTTGAATTTTTCAGGGTTCGTTTGGAAAATTTTATTCATTAACTAGGTTTTCTAGGCATTTTATGTGCATAATTCAAATTTCAACTACATGCACATGCTCCAGTGCATATAAATTGGTTTGAAAATCAAATCTTTGTCCTTGGGTGGATGCTTAGGTCCCATCCAAGAAATGGGAATGAATTTCAAACACCAGGGCACTGTTGATTGCTGACAAAACGTTGAGATACTTTCTTTTTAAATTCTAGCAAATCCAAAACTCATCTGAAATTCATGAAACTTGGCATGCTATCATGGAATGGCACCCGACATGTTGTGCTATTTTTCGTGTCCATTTTGAGAGAAGGCGCACTCGAATAACAACCAACAAAGGCATTTTGAAACAAATACCTGTCAATCTAACATCGCAAATGTTTGTATAAGTCAAATCGTGTGTGTTATCTTAACCATCCACATGATGCCACGTCTTTGTTTTAATGGCTATAGGAGGTGTCGTGCGGACAACTGTTTGACTGAATGGGAGGCGTGCGAGCGCAGTCCGGTGCACAGCCTGACTGAGAGGCGTGCAAGCTATCCTTCAATGCACAGGCTCACCGAGAAGCGTGCGAGCTGTATGCTACGCAGGCTCACTGGGAAGCGAGCCCTTTGACTTCCATGGCCGCCCGCCTTCCTCTATATAAATGGCACCTGAGCCGCTGCTTAATATGGGCGGCCTTACTGTTCGCCTCCCATTCTCCTCCCTCCCGCAGACCTCCACCAACGCAATGGCGTAGAAGGATCATCTGCTACTAGTCTTCAAGTTTTGTGAAGTCGACTCTGAGCCGGAGGAGATAGAAAATAAGCAGGAATGGGGCCTCATGGACATGGCCAAAAATGAGTTGGCCATGACGGTTTCTGCCCCTGCTCCAATCCTAGCTCACATCCCCGCGCCCGCGCCAGCGACCATCCCCGTAGCATTGACGGGCTTGTCGGAACAAACGACACCAATGGGATCACAAGAATCCCTACTACGGTTGCGGGGTGCAGGGTCGTGAGAAGAGCGGGATCAGCAGTTAGCACAAGCACACGGGTCGTTTACCCAGGTTCGGGCCGCAATGATGCGTAATACCGTAGTCCTACTTTGATGTGTATATTAGGCTTCTTGGAGTTCTTGAGCTAGATACAATGAGTGTAACTTGTCCCAGGGTCCGAATCCTTCTCCTGGATGCCTCGGGCCTCCTTTTATAGTCAAGGGGATCGCCACAGTGGCACATAGGAGGTGGCATCGGTGTACAGTGGCTAAGCTTATCGCTCAGCCATTACGGGACAATACACATTTAATGCGCCCCTTAGGTGTCCCCCTTACTTTACTGCTGCATCGCCCTATTTCGACACGCGCCCGGGCTAGCGAGGCGGTCAGTGCCATGTAGGCTGGCAGGCTGCTGAGGTGGCGCGGTGGTAGGACCTTCACGAAGATTTGCATGCCACCACATAGGCATGTGCTGCATTGGCTTGGAAACCTCACATCAACATGCAGGTGCCTGCCTAGCTGGTGGGCTGGCAGCTGCATGGGAGCTGCGGTGGAAACTTGGCGGGCGTGGGCCTGGCTGTGGACCCGCGGATGTCCTCGGCAAGGGCCTTGCTGGCGCCCGGGCAAGGGTCTTGCCGTGGCGTTGTGGTCGTCCCCGGCAAGGATCTTGCCGGGGGTCTTGCGGGCTTCCTCGGCAAAGATCTCGCCGAGGTTCGTCGTCTTCTGATCATCATGTGATTTGGAGTGCTTCTTGTCTTCACAAAGATCTACATGCCATCATGGAGGCGCCTCCCGAGTCTTGGTCCCAGCGTGGTTGGTTGAGTTGGAAAACCTGGGGCTCAAGGGTGGAGCGCTCTGCTGGCATTGGGGAAGTCGCCCCGGCAAGGATCTTGCCGTGGCTGCGAAGGCTGCCCCGGTAAGGGTCTTGCCAGGGGAGTCCACCTTGCCCTCTTGCTCTTTGTGTCTCTATCTTGGTGTCACTTTGACCATCCTACGGCTTTGACTCCCTGTCCCTGCCCCACTTACGTGTGGCCGCAGGCGTGGCTCTGACTGCCCGTGCACATGTAAAGGGGTACAAAGTAGTGCCCTTACTTCTATACACCGATAGGCTGGTCACCGAGCACTCTCGCAGTGCTAGATGCCGCGGGCGTCAGCGAGGTCTCCGCGGACCCGCACGAGCTCGTGCAGATGCCAGCGCCAGCGCCCGTGCCTGTGCCCATGCGCACCGCTCCACCCACCACGGCGCTGGTCCCCGTGCGTTTGACTGCACCCGCCGCGCCCGTGCCCATGCGCGTGCCCCCCTCAGCGCCATAGGACACCGCCATTTACCGCTACCTCTCAGCACTGCCAACTGCCGTCCTCCCGCGCCCTGCCTGTCGATCGTGTGACGACAGGATTTTTGATTTACAGGTGAAGAATATTTGGTGCTGCCTTGAAGACTTCAACAACGGCGTCCCGAAGGATGACAACGACAAGGACGGCGAGGCACGCCGCCTCCGCCACCGCCGGAAATAGTTTTTTTTCTTGGGTTCAATATTGTATCTCGATCAAACAAATATAAATTCGTAGTGTGACTGAATGAAATATATGGTTTGTGCAAACTTGCGTTTTAGTTAGAACACCCATCGCAAACGTTTTATACGAATATACGATTTTCTTTTGAAAAAAGTCAATGGTTTTTAAATATAAAACACTCATCGCAAATGTTTTAGTTAGAACACCCATAAGCAAACCAACAGCTTCCCAAAGAAGCCCAGGGAAAATGTGCCAATCAGGATTTGTGCAACTCTTGACCGCAAACATTTTAGATAAAACACCCGTATGCAAAGTAAGAGCAGGATTTGTGCATCTCTTCAACACAAAACTGTTGTTTTGGATGACCCGTGTGCAACCACTTACAAACAATTTGGTAAGATGTACATGTATTATATTGGGTATGTTGCCATTTGTCAAACTGGAAAGATTGACATTTGTTGATCTAGTAACATTGCCATTTATTAACATTGTAGCACTGCGATTTGTAAAAATATGCAGCTAAAAATCACTAGTAGTATCTAATTTTTGCAACTAAAATTCAGTAATTAAGCATAGATTTCATTAATAGATTAAGCAGTTGTTCTTTATACAAACATTTCAACTCGACAGCTGAACCGATCAAACTTTTCCCCAATTGTTGCCAACCAAGTACTGAAATAGCTAGTTCTACTTTATATACTAGCTAATTTTAAGTGCGTTTTCCAGTTCCACCACATCTATAGTCAGATGACCTGAACAAAATAACCCCTAAATACTACAACTATAGAGGTGCTTTGTACTACTTCCATGCAGCCTATCCTCTGCCGCGCATGCTCAGTATGAGGCAGAGGTGGAGGAGCCTACCAACAAGCTGGACAATTGCAATACGTTGCCTACCACTGCTGCACCTTCAGCGACGCTCGCCTCGAGCACCCTCTAGTGCTCAAGACGACCCCTCTCTAAGCTGTGGTTCTCCTCGTAGATTGTGACAGCCTGGTTTTTGTCCTCATTTCTCTTCTGGTTTTCAGTTGAGTTTTGATTTGAATTTTGAATTTGAGTCATTTCAGTTGGACTTAAAACACTTGGGCATCACCTTGGCTTTCACCCAAGTGGCCCACTCCTCCTCCAAATCATCATTTCCTCTCTGTTCTACCTCAAAATAATGCCATGGATATTTTTCTTTAATGAAAAATATTCATTTTCCTCTCAAAAACCCTAAACAGAAACTTGTGCTCCAAGGCCACCCCTATTTTTCTTGCCCACAAAAATCAAAGAAAATTCTCAAAAATCCATTGAACCCTAGGGCACCACCCTGAGCAAAAATATCACACTACTTTTTGGAATATTTTTGCTACAGAAAATATTTTCTATTCTGGCCAGAAATGGTGGTTTTTACAACAACTACCATTTTACTTGCTCCATTGCTGCTGCATTTTCTTGTGCATCACTACCCTCCTAACTCACTACTACACACCAAAGCATAACTCCTAGCTCCCAGCCATTTAACCACAACAACCTCTCAAAGTTACTGTCAAGTAACTTGCAGTGAAGTAAAAATCTTGTTCACTGCGCCTGAGCTCAAACCAAAGGGTGGTAACACCTATATCTACCACGACCAACACGCCAGACATGAAGTTTAGGCTTAGGTGGGCCTAGGTCAGAGTTCACGTGGTGACCGCGCTCGACCAAGCATGATGGCATGCAGCCGGCGCGCTATGCGTCGCGCCCGAGCCTCTGTAGCTCGCGTGATCGCTTCCCTGCCCGCCAAACCTTGGAAAACCCCGCCACCATCAATGTCCCGATGCCATTTACTTCACCCTGCTGCTCGCCGACGCCGGAGCTCGCCGCAGTGAGAACGGGAGCGGTCCGGCCAACCCAACAATGCGTCGTGCACTATGTTCGTCGCCTTCTCCTCGCTCTTGTGCTCATCTCCGCACGCCCACAGTTCTCGCGTGAGCTGTGTCGCCTTCCCCGTCTCTCACTAACGCCGCTCGTCGCCAGGCATAGCGTCCAGGTGTCCTCCGGCGGAGCTTGAGCACCTATCATCGCTCGGCTATAAATAGAGCCCTCCCCAGCCTCCTCGAGCCTCATCCACCCCTCACACACACTCCACGAACCTGTAGCAAGCCGTGGCCCGGCTGGGCAGGCCTCAAGCCGTCGTCCTCGACCTCGAGCTCACAGGCGATCCCCTCTATCCGTCCGCACCACTCCAACCCCTCCCAAGCTCAGGCGACCCTTCCAGGGCCTCCGTCGTGCCTCGGTGGTGCTGTTCCGCCTGGTTGGAGCCCCTGGTGCTTCCTCCAGTCGTCGTCGTCTTCAACTCCGGCGACCGCTGCCTTCTGTCGCCGTTGGAGAGGCCGTTTCTGACGCCATCCGACCACCCCTAGCTAACCTACGGGTATGATCAGGTGCGCCTCCGTCCCCTCTTTTGATTCCTCCCTCTAGTTTTGGCTAAGGAGCTCTCCTCACCGGCGTGTGCTCCGACGATGCCCCGCCGCCCTCTATCTGCTTCTCCCCGTCCCCCTCACCTGACTAGTGGGGCCCGCTAGTCAGCCACTCTGTACGTGCCCGAAGCGGTAAGAGTGGAGGCGCCCCGCGGGTTTACGCCTTCGACATCACCCCCACCCCAGTTCTGTTTATTTAAATTCAAAATTTATAGAACACTTCAAACAACCATAACTTTTTAACCATAAGTCCTAATGAATTGATTATTTTTGCATTGGTTTATGTATGAAAATCTCTAGCAGCACACCAAAGATGGGATTTTTTCTGCTGCCTAGATTTTCTGGTAAATTTCAGAAGGGTTCTTGATGTTTTATTTTTGTGTTTATAATTATTTTCAGAAGGTGGAGCTTGTCTTGAGGATCACCAGGGAGAGTCTGACCCTCATCAGCACTAAGGCAAGACACAACAACATTTTCATCGTGTAATTGCAATATTTGTGATTTATTTTCAACTTTGATGGTTAATTAGTTCGTGCATTTAAATCACCTAGTTAAATTATTATTTTGATTCTTTACCAAGCTTATTCATGTGGATATGTTGTTTGACAAAAAGTTAGGAGTTAACTAAGCTAGAGTTAAGTTATTATAAGTGATGATAGTCTTTGGAGTAATAAGTGGCTATTGAAAATGGACTAGTTTGAATAATATTTTCTTGAGTAAGAAAATGATTATTCTAAGTTATTGCCATGATTAGTTGCTGCATAAACAGGAGTAGAAAATGCCATGATGTTCTGAACTGTTTAGTGCTTGATATAAGTTGACCCAGTATGATTCTGATGATTAGTGAGGCATGATACATCAGTGCATTTGCATGGCATGTCATGACACCAGTCATTTTTATCTTAAGTTGAACCTGATAATAAATCAACTTGAACATATCGTTGATCGGGTCATGGTGCCACTGAATCGAGTATTTCCCAGCGCAACCACATTTGCCTTTTTGTGAAGGCCTTTATTCGGTCCGTTACCATGCCTCTGGTCGGTACCTCCAACAAGGGAAGGTTATGGGAGTGCGGTACCCTGGCCCGGTAAGCAGACATAACCTTGTGTGCCCTTTGATTTGTTATTATGGTACCTTGTCCCCGTTTGGGACCGTTTTGCCACGACGGTGGCCGTTGGTGTCTGGGGTAGACACGGGGCCACCCATGACTTAGCCCAGTGGGGAGTTAGTCGGAGTGGCCGGGAGAGTGTAGTGGCAATGGAGGGGTTTTGTAGGAATGTCATTGGTCCACCCGAATGGGAGTGCGAGGCGATGGGTTCCTTGGTGTGGTACAGTGCGCTACCTCTGTAGAGTGTATTCAATCTATCGATAGCCGCGTCCACGGTTACGGACACGCTCGAAAGTAGGTCACACCATGGGTCAACATTTAAATAAGTCTTGCACACTAAGATAATGTGGCACTGTTGGAGAAATGATGGTTGAAGAATCCTGTTGAGGATGATGACCAAGTTGTTGGTCCGTTTGTGATCCAAGCAAGATCACCGTTTGGTTGCATGGCAACCCATTGGTAAGAAAGTCCATAGGACTTGTGGCACGAGATTTGATTCACTGCATTCATAGCATGATCTTGCCTTGATGATTAAATTGGCTAATATCAAGATATTGTTTGTCATTATGTTTATGCTTGTTGTGAGCTTGCAAGTACATTCAATGTACTGACCTGGCGTGTCATGCCAGATTTCAGGAATGGTTCATTGGAATGGAGTGCCATCCGAGTCTAGATCATGTTCACATAGGTGTCCCGGTGCTATGGAGTCCCGCTTCATCGTCATTCCGCTGCCGCGTAGTGGTCATGATCGAGGCCCTCCTTATGTTCATTAAATAATGTACATATTGTTCAGCCACACCGTCTGTGCTGCTTGGCCTCCTAACTTGTTGTAATATGAACTATGTTCTGCTAGTATCAATAAAGCGGTTGTACTCTGTGCCAAGATGTTGTGTGTTTCCAGAAGACATGGTCTCTGGGCTGGCAATGCAAGGTAAACCGGTTGCTCTGAGCCGGGGTGCCACTATGCTTCATATCAGAGCCGCGCTGACTGTAGGACTCGCTAGACTCCCGCCGCGTTACTGGACGTTACTTAGCGTAAAAGTTGAGTCACAATAGTATTTTTAGCTGGTTGTTGCTTTGCATGTACTTGGTTATTTTATTTCTAACCTACTAATGGCTGTGAGTGTAGATGACTCCAGTGTTGTATCCGTGCTAGTTGCAGCTGATGCCGTACACGTCACTGCATCTCCTTCGCAACGTGTGGCGTCGACTGTATCCTCATAGGAACGACCCAGTCTATCGTGTGTACCGGGAGCGTCTGCCAGATTCAGTATATGAGTATCAAGCTCTGGTTACTCTCCGTACCAGTTCATCTTCCACATCTTACACTCGCACTTCCAGGAGCGGTTACGCTTCCACATCTTACACTCGCACTTCCAGGAGCGGTTACGCTTCTACCGTCCAGGTCGCTGCATTTGAGGTCCTCGTCGAGCTACGCTATCACGAGGTCCGAATGCAGAACCATCTAGGTTTCTACTACTATCCCTACCTGCACAACAATGGTCGTGTTCGCTTTCCTACCGTTGATCCGGAGTCCGATAGTACTGCTAGCCACCTTTCTCGATACATTCTCGCTAGCTACCTCTCGATCACGATCCGCTCGAGAGCCGACTTCGTGCCGTGTTGCTATAGCTGCTACTAGAGCTGTCACTACTCCATCATCTACAGGATTCACTCCTTATCTTTCATCCAGTTATAGCTCACCAGTTTCACCAGTTGCTCCCCCGAGTAGCTCGGGCCCCTCGACTGTGAACCATCTTAGTGCTCCTACTGAGTGGGTTTCCCTTCTTGCCACCCTTGTAGCCCCAATGCTTCAGCCTCACCCTACACCTGCTCCTGAGGGAGAGCCCTCGACGCAGCGTCGTCTTGTTACATTTAACCCAGAGGTCGTGGTTAACGCAGTCAGTTCCGGATCCGAGTCTGATTCAAGAGAGGACACTGCAGCACCAGCAAAGTGTTAGAGCGCTCGAGTATTTGCAGTTATCAGGATGATGTACTGATGTAGTTGTATGAGTCATGATGTTCCGTTCAATGTATGAGAGTAGTTGAACTTGTCATGTCATTTATGTACGGGTCTATGTATAATTATGTTGGACTTTCTCTTATTCGATGGGTTTCCTTCGGATTTTTGCTTTCTTTCGGGTTTTGTCGCTGGCTTTTCCCCGATGTGTTTCTTCTTTGATGTTGCTCATCTTGATCGTGTTGTCTTGGGAAAAACAATAGGATGATGCGGGGAGGCAGCAGTAGCGACGCTCGTGAGGCTACCCATGTTCGCCGTTCCGCACGACAGGCAGGACACTCCCCCGAGCCGTACATTCCACCCCCGCCTCCACTGCCAAATCCACCCTCCACCAAGCAAATTCTCTGTATGTTTGAAGAAAGGCAAAATCATGATCTGCTTGAAATGTTGAGAAGTGTGCAAGCTATGGTGGGACTTAATGGAAATCAGAACGGTCATCCCTCCAAAATTGTCAGACTTTCAGAGAACCAACCCTCCCAGTTCCAGTCAGGTTATTGATCCATTGGATGCAGACGACTGCTTGCAAACTATAGATAAGAAACTTGAAATTGCCCGTACTGATACAAATGACAAAGTCCCATTTGCAACCCATTATCTGGAAGGCACTGCTGCAATGTGGTGGGAAAATGAAAAAGCTATATGGCCTGCTGATGAATAAATCACATGGGTAAAATTCAAGGATCGGTTCCGTAAATATCATATTCCTGCTAGAGTTATGAAGGTCAAGTAGCATAAATTCCTCGCGCTCCTCCAAGGGAGTCAGTTTGTGAGTGAATATTTGAATAACTTCAATCATTTGGCCCGCTATTCTCTTTATGATGTGGCCACTTAAGAAAGGAAGATTGATCGTTTTCTTGGATGGCCGAATCAACATCTCCGATGCACCCTCAGCATGTTTGATTTCACCAATTTCCAAACTCTGGTAAACAAGGCCCTCATTGCTGAGAGGGAGCACAAAACGATACACGACAACAAGCCTTCAAATAATGATCACAAGCGCAAGTTTGTACCAAGAAAGGAGGTTCAGCCTATGCAAAAGCCTCGTACCTGGCAGCAGCCACAAGTAGAGTACAAGCCCAATTGGCAGCAGAATATCAACAAGGCCCCTACGCGAGTCAAGAATGTCGTAACCAACCCAGTGCGAGAAGAATGCCAGCGCAACAATTCATGTTTCAGTTGTGGGCAAACCGGACATTATGCCAGACAGTGTCCCAAGGGCGGCAAGAATAATCCTCCATTCAGGCTGCAAGTCAATTATATTGGGGAATATCTTGTCCAGGAAAACATCACCGGCCACGTCCATGCCCTCTCCGCAGACAAAGGCCAAGAGAACCCCGAAGTCCTCATTGGTATGTTTTCAGTTAATAGCATACCTGCCATAATTTATTTGACTTTGGGGCTTCCCACTCTTTTGTTTCACGGAGTTTTGTTTCCCAAAACAATTTTCTTCGATTTTGAGGAAGAATATGTTGGTACAATTCCCCGGGATCTTTGCTCAGAAGCAATCTGGTTTGCCGTCATCTAGAAATAAATATCAACGGAGTCCACTTTCCTGCTTCTTTGATAGTCATTGAGTGTGTTAAGCTGGACATCATTTTGGGAATGAATTGGTTCATGCAATACCAAGTCTGTATTAACTGTGCAACCCGAGAAGTCACCTTGACCAGTCCAGAAGGACAAGCTAAAAAATTCCATGCCCGCAGGAGCATACCACAGAAAGAAATGGTTTTTGCCGCTATGGCTGAGTTGGAATTAATTCCAGTAGTTAGTGAATTTCCTGATGTATTCCCAGAAGAGCTACTAGGCATGCCACTAGACTGCGAGCTCGGGTTTGCAATCGATCTTGTGCCCAGAACCACACCGTTATACAAGAAGTATTATCAAATGCCGTCATCAGAATTAGTGGAGCTAAAGAAACAGCTTGATGAGATGCTCCAAAAAGGTTATATCTGTCCCAGTTCCTCACCATGGGGATCACCTGCTATATTCGTGGATAAGAAATATGGAAGTCTCCGTATGTGCGTAGATTACCGTCAGCTAAATGATGTCACAATCAAAAAAAATATCCACTAGCCAGGATTGATGACTTATTTGATCAACTAAGTGAGGCCAAAGTATTCTCCAAAATTGATTTGAGGACGGGATACCACCAACTCAAGACTAAAAAGGAGGATATTCCTAAGACCGCATTCCCTACTCGGTACGGTCTTTATGAATATACTATTATGTCCTTCGGCCTCACCAATGCCCCTATTTTATTAATGCACATGATGAATAAAGTATTCATGGATTTCCTCGATAAATTTGTGGTGGTTTTTGTCGATGATATTCTCATATACTCAACAAGTGAAGAGGAACACAAAGGACACCTCCACGCGGTCTTACAAAGACTCCGTGACCACCAACTGTACGCCAAGTTCATTAAATGTGAGTTTTGGCTCAAACAAGTTGTATTCCTTGGCACATACTATCCGCGGAAGGTATAGCCGTGGATCCAAGCAAAGTAAAAGACGTGCTTGATTGGCTGGCACCCACCACAATGTCTCAAATCCGAAGTTTCCTTTGATTAGCCGGATACTATCGGCGGTTGCTACGTCTTGAGCTTGTGTTGGTTTTCCTCGAAGAGGAGAGGGTGATGCAGCAATCGTAGCGTAAGTATTTCCCTCAGTTTTTGAGAACCAAGGTATCAATCCGGTAGGAGGCTCCTCAAAAGTACCACGCACCTACACAAACAAACAAAGAACTCGCAACCAACGCAATAAAGGGGTTGTCAATCCCTTCGCGGCCACTTGCGAAAGTGAGATCTAATAAAGATAGTAAAATAAGATAAATATATTTTTGGTATTTTATAATATAGATGCAAAAAGTAAAGATGCAAATAAAAGTAGATTGGAAGCAAATATGATAAGGGATAGACCCGGGGGCCATAGGTTTCACTAGTGGCTTCTCTCAAGATAGCATAAGTATTACGATGGGTGAACAAATTATTGTCGAGCAATTGATAGAAAAGTGAATAATTATGAGATTATCTAGGCATGATCATGTATATAGGCATCATGTCCGCAACAAGTAGACCGACTCCTTCCTGCATCTACTACTATTACTCCACACATTGACTGACTCCTGCCAGCATCTAGAGTATTAAGTTCATAAGAATAGAGTAACACATTAAGAAAGCTGACATGATTTAGAGGGATAAACTCAAGCAATATGCTATTAACCCCATCTTATTATCCTTGATGGCAACAATACAATACGTGCCTTGCAGCCCTTTTTGTCATTGGGTAAAGACACCGCAAGATTGAACCCAAAGCTAACCACTTCTCCCATGGGCAAAAAGATCAATCTAGTAGGCAAACCAAACTGATTATTCAGAGACTTGCAAAGATAACTCAATCATACATAAAAGAATTCAGAGAAGATTCAAATGTTATTCCTAGATAAACTTGATCATAAACCGACAATTCATTGGATCTCGACAAACACACCGCAAAAAGAGTTTACATCAAATAGATCTCCACAAGAGAGGGGGAGAACATTATATTGAGATCCAAAAACAGAGAAGAAGCCATCTAGCTAATAACTATGGACCCGTAGGTCTGTGGTACACTACTCACAACTCATCGGAGGGGCAAGGATGTTGATGTAGAAGCCCTCCATGGTCGATTCCCCCTCCGGCAGAGTGCCAGCGAAGGCTCCAAGATGAGATCTCACGGATACAGAAGGTTACGGTGGTGGAAATTGTGTTTCGTTTGGCCCCTGGATGTTTTGGGGGTACGTAGGTATATATAGGAGGAAGAAGTACGTCGGTGGCCGCCCGAGGGGCCCACGAGACAGGGGCGCGCCCTATAGGGTGTGCCCTCCTATCTCGTGGGAGCGTCGGCTGCTTCTTGACTTGCACTCCAAGTCCTCGGGATCACGTTCGTTCCAAAAATCATGCTCCCGAAGGTTTCATTCCGTTTGGACTCCGTTTGATATTCCCTTTCTTCGAAATACTGAAATAGGCAAAAAAACAGCAATATGGGCTGGGCCTCCGGTTAGTAGGTGAGTCCCAAAAAATGATATAAATGTGTAAAATAAATCCCATAAACATCCAAAAGGGGTAACATAATAGCATGGAACAATAAAAAATTATAGATACATTGGAGATGTATTAGCGGTTCATTGAAGGCTTCTCTAAAATTGCCAAGCCAATGACAGAGCTTCTCGAAAAGGATAAGAAATTTGAATGGACTGAGGATTGTGAGAAAAGTTTCAATGAGCTGAAAATTAGATTGACCTCAGCCCCTTTGTTGACACTTCCAAATATCTACCACAATTTTGAAGTCTACTGTGATGCTTCCAGATAGGGTCTTGGATGCGTACTTATGCAAGATGGCAAGGTAGTAGCTTATGCCCTCGTCAGCTGCGACCCCACGAAGGGAACTACCCTACTCATGATCTGGAATTGGCCACGGTGGTTCATGCTCTAAAAATCTGGAGGCACTACCTCATTGGAAAAAAGTGCCAAATATTTACCGACCATAAAAGCCTCAAGTATATATTCACTCAGCCAGATTTGAATCTCCGCCAACATAGATGGCTTGAGTTAGTCAAGGACTATGACATTGGAATTAATTACCACCCGGGTAAGGCCAATGTGGTGGCCGACGCACTCAGCAGAAAGCCCGTCAGTTTAAATGCCATGCTGGCAAACATGCCTTCCGAGCTCCAAGAAGAAATTGCTCACCTCAACCTGGTCATTCTTGAAGCTAGTCTTGCTAATATTATGGAAATTACTCCTACCCTCGAGGATGAGATTCGCAAGGCCCAGCCAGATGATCCAGTCTTGCAAAAATATGTCAAGCACAAGAAGGACAGACCTCGGATTTTTCCAAGGACCATCTAGGTACACTGTGGTTCCGCGGGAGGATTTGTGTACCAAGTGAAGAAGGTTTAAGGAAGAAAATATTATCCAAAGCACATGAATCCTCGTATTCTATCCACCTCGGAAGTACTAAAATGCACGAAGACCTTCACCAAATATTCTGGTGGGATGGGGTGAAGAAGGACAGAGCATAATTTGTGGCTTGCTCAACATATGCAATAAAGTAAAGGAAGAACACCAGAAACCAGCCGGACTCCTCCGACCATTGCCCATTCCACAATGGAAGTGGGATGACATCTACATGGAATTTATCACCGGTCTAGCAAAAACTCAGCGAGGCAATGATGCAGTATGGGTTATAGTGGATATGTTAACCAAGGTAACGCATTTCATTCCCGTCAGAACCACATACCGTGCTGATCAACTCGCACAATTATATGTGTCCAGAATAGTATGTTTACATGGCATTCCTCGAACGATCACTTCTGACCGGGGGTCCCTATTAACCTCCGCTTTCTGGTCCTGTCTCCATCAAGCCTTGGGAACAGCACTGAAATATAGTACCGCCTACTATCCTCAGACCGATAGGCATACTGAACGAGTAAACCAAATACTAGAAGATATTCTACGAGCATGTGCCTTGGCCCAAGGGCCTAAGTGGGAAGACTGTCTGGCGTATGCTGGGTTCTCTTACAACAATAGTTTCTAGGCCAGTTTGAAAATTTCACCATATGAGGCTTTGTATGGCTGTAAGTGTCGCACCCTGCTAAATTGGTCTCAAACCAGGGATAGCCGTCTCTTAGGAACAGACCTCATGATGGAAGCTGAAGGACAAGTACAAGAAATCAGAGACGGTCTGTGACTGGCCAAATCCCGACAAAAGAGCTACTCTGATGCAAAGCACCGACAGGTCAGTTTCGAGCCTGGAGAACAAGTGTACCTTAGAGTCACTCCTATGAAGGGAATAAAAAGGTTTCAGACTCGTGGAAAATTGGCACCCAGCTTTATTGGTCCATTTCCGGTTATGTCCAGAGTGGGTAATGTTGCATATCAGTTAGAGCAGCCACAGAATTGTCAGAAGTGCACAACGTGTTTCATGTCTCCCAGTTCAGATGATGCACATCACTGCCCAAGAAAAGGACTGCTATGACAGAAATAGAATTCGCTAAGGATTTAACATATGAAGAGAGACCGTTTAGAATTTTGGCTGAGATGGAATGGGTCACTCAGAGCAAGACGAGAAAATTTTATAAGGTCCAGTGGGAGCATCATACCGAGGCGTAAGCAACCTCGGAAGGCAAACTATCCAGAATTGCTTTCCCGAGTAACCGAATTTCGAGGACGAGATTCATCCTAAGTGGGCGAGGTTTGTGACAGCCTGGTTTTTGCCCTCTTTTCTCTTCTAGCTTTTAGTTGAGTTTTGATTTGAATTTTGAATTTGAGTCATTTCAGTTGGACTTAAAACACTTGGGCATCACCTTGGCTTTCACCCAAGTGGCTCACTCCTCCTCCAAACCATCATTTCCTCTCTGTTCTACCTCAAAATAATGCCATGGATATTTTTCTTTAATGAAAAATATTCATTTTCCTCTCAAAAACCCTAAACAGAAACTGGTGCTCCAAAGCCACCCCTATTTTTCTTGCCCACAACAACCTGAGAAAATTCTAAAAAATCATTTGAACCCTAGGGCACCTCCCTGAGCAAAAATATCACACCACTTTTTGGAATATTTTTGCTACAAAAAATATTTTCTGTTCTGGCCAGAAATGGTGGTTTCTACAGCAACTACCATTTTACTTGCTCCATTGGTGCTGCATTTTCTTGTGCATCACTACCCTCCTAACTCACTGCTACACACCAAAGCACAGCTCCCAAATCCCAGCCGTTTAACCACAGCAACCTCTCAAGGTTACTGTCCAGTAACATGCAGTGATGTAAAAATATTATTCACTTCGCCTGAGCTCTAACCAATGGGTGGTATCACCTATATCTACCACGAACAACACGCCAGACATGAAGTTTAGGCTTAGGTCGGCCTGAGGTCAGAGTTCACGCGGTGACCGCATTCGACCAAGCGTGCTAGCATGCAGACGGTGCGCTCTGCGTTGCGCCCGAGCCTCTATTGCTCGCGTGATCGCTTCCCCACCTGCCAAACCTTGCCAAACCCCGCCACCATCACCGTCCCGACGCCATTTACTTCACCCTAGTGCTCGCCGACACCGGATCTCACCGCAGCGAGCACGGGCACGGTCCGGCAAACCCAACAGTGCGCCGTGCACTATGTTCGTCGCCTTCTACTCGCACTTGTGCTTGTCTCCACGCGCCCACAGTTCTCGCGTGAGCTGCGTGCCTTCCCCCTCTCTCACTGATGTCGCTCGTCGCCGGGTGCAGCGTCCAGGTGTCCTCCGGCGGAGCCCGAGCATCTCCCATCGCTCGGCTATAAATAGAGCTCTCCCCAGCCTCCTCGAGCCTCATCCACCCCTCACACACACTCTACGAACCTGTAGAAAGCCGTGGCCCGGCTGGCCAGGCCTCGAGTCGCCGTCCCCGAGCTCGAGCTCGCCGATGATCCCTTCTGTCTGTCTGCACCACTCCAGCCCCTCCCAAGCTTAGGCGACCGTTCCAGGGCCTCCGCCGTGCCTCGGTGGTGCCGTTCCGCCAGGGTTGGAGCCCCTAGTGCCCCTCCAGTCATCGTCGTCTTCAACTCTGGCGACCGCTGCCTTATGTCGCTGCTGGAAAGGCCGTTTCCTACGACATCCGACCATCCCTATCTAACCTATGAGTACTGGCAGGTGCACCTCTGTCCCCTCTTTCGATCCCTCCCTCTAGTTTTGGCCAAGGAGCTCTCCTTGCCGGCGTGTGCTCCGGCGAAGCCCCGCCGCCCTCTGTCTCCTTCTCCCCCTCCCCCTCACCTGACTAGCGGGGCCCGCTAGTCAGCCACTCTATACGCGTCCGAAGTGGTATGAGTGGAGGCACCGCGCGGGTTTACACCTTGGACGTCACCCCCCCAGTTCTGTTTATTTAAATTCAAAATTTATAGAACACTTCAAACAACCACAACTTTTTAACATAAGTCCAAATGAATTGATTCTTTTTGCATTGGCTTCTGTATGAAAATCTCTAGCAGCACACCAAAGATGGGGTTTTTCCCTGCTGCCTAGATTTTCTGGTAAATTTCAGAATGGTTCTTGATGTTTTCTTTTTGTGTTTATAATTGTTTTCAGAAGGTGGAGCTTGTCTTGAGGATCACCGGGGAGAGCGTGACCCTCATCTGCACTAAGGGCAGCCACATCAACATTTTCATGGTGCCACTGCAATATTCTTGATTTATTTTAAACTTTAATGGTTAATTAGTTCATGCATTTAAATCACCTAGTTAAATAATTATTTTGATTCTGTTGCAAGCTTATTCATGTGGATATGTTGTTTGATAGAAAGCTAGGAGTTAACTAAGCTAGAGTTATGTTATTATAAGTGATGATAGTCTTTGGAGTAATAATTGGCTATTAAAAATGGACTAGTTTGGATAATATTTTCCTTAGTAAGAAAATGATTATGCAAAGTTATTGCCATGATTAGTTGCTGCATAAACATGAGCAGAAAAATGCCATGAGGTTCTGAACTGTTTAGTGCTTGATATAAGTTAACCTGGTATGATTCTGATGATTAGTGAGGCATGAAACATCAGTGCATTTGCATGGCATGTCATGACACAAGTCATTTTTATCTTAAGTTGAACCTGATAATAAATCAACTTGAACATATCGTCGATCGGGTCATGGTGCCACTGAATCGAGTATTTCCCAGCGCAACCACATTTCCATTTATGGGAAGGCCTTTATTAGGTCCATTGTCATGCCTCTAGTCGGTACCTCCAACAAGGGAAGGTTATGGGCATGCGGTACCTTGGCCCGGTAAGCAGACATAACCTTGTGTGCCTGTTGATTTGTTATTATGGTAACTTGTCCCTGTTTGGGACCGTTTTGCCATGACGGTGGCCGTTGATGTCTGGGGTAGACACGGGGGCCACCCATGACTTAGCCCAGTGGGGAGTTAGTGGGAGTGGCCGGGAGAGTGTCGTGGCAATGGAGGGGTTTTGTTGGAATGTCGTTGGTCCAGCCGAATGGGAGTGCGAGGCCATGGGTTCCTTGGTATGGGTACAATGCGCTACCTCTGCAGAGTGTATTCAATGTATCAATAGCCGAGTCCACGGTTACGGACACGCTTGAAAGTAGGTCACACCATGGGTCAACGTTTTAAATAAATCTTGCACACTAAGATAATGTGGCAATGTTGGAGAAATGATGGTTGAAGAATCATGTTGAGGTTGATGACCAAGTTGTTGGTCCGTTTGTGATCCGAGCAATATCACCGTTTGGTTGCGTGGCAACCCATTTGTAAGCAAGTCCGTAGGACTTGAGGCACGAGATTTGATTCACTGCATTCATAGCATGATCTTGTCTTGATGATTAAACTGGTTAATATCATGATATTGTTTGTCATTATGTTTATGCTTGTTGTGAGCTTGCAAGTACATTCAATGTACTGACTTGGCGTGTCATGCTAGATTTGTGGGAAAGGTTCGTTGGAATGGAGTGTTGCCCGAGTCTAGATCGAGTTCACATCGGTGTCCCTGTGCTATGGAGTCCCGCTTCGTCATTGTTCCGCTACCGCGTAGTTGTCATGATCGAGTCCCTCCTTATGTTCATTAAATAATGTACATATTGTTCAGCCGCACCCTGTGTGCCGCTTGGCCTCCTAACTTGTTGTAATATGAACTATGTTCTGCTAGTATCAATAAAGTGGTTGTATTCTGTGCCAAGATGTTGTGTGTTGCCAGAAGACATGGTCTATGGGCTGGCAATGCAAGGTAAACCGGTTGCTCTGAGCCGGGGTGCCACATAGATCTCCTGATTCCTCGCCTCTAAGGCGTCGGCTGCCGTGGCCACGGCGGTGGTAAATCTATGAGGCGCTTCTCCTCCTCTCGCAGGAACTCGGTGTAGTGCGCAAGTGTCGTTGACACACGTGAGGGCATCCACCTCTGCCTCCAGCCTTGGGGCAGCGGTGGTTGAGCGGGTGATGACCCCGCAGTCAACGGTGGGCTAGTGGCCACGGCCGCCGACGATGGGGTGGTGGCCACAACTATCACCTCATGCCTTGGGCCCCGGTGGCGGAGCGGGTGATGGCCATGGTGGACCGCAGTGGGGCGGCGGCCACGACGGCCAACTCCCACCTTCGGGCCGCGACGGCAGAATGGGAGATGGCCCTGGCTTTCGACGGTGGTGTGGCGGCAACGGCGGCCGGCAAGAGCTGCCGACGGGCAGCAGTGCCGGAGCATGTCGTGGTTGTTCCATGCACACCCAACAGGGACGCCACGCGCAGTCGGGGAATGCGCCGCCTCCGAGGTGTAGCCTCCCTACTGGAGCTGTCCTCCACTGCCGCCGGAAATAATTTTTTTTCTTGGGCTTAATACTGTATCTCGATCATATGAATATAAATTTGCAGTGTGACTGAATGAAATATATGGTTTGAGAGAACTTGCTTTTTTGTCTCTTAATGTACAGACATATCAATCGATTTTTTTTTGAAAAAACATCAATGGTTTTTAAATATAAAACACTCATCACAAACATTTTAGTTAGAATAACCATATGCAAACCGACAGCTTCCCCAGGAAGCCAAGGGAAAATGTGCCTAGCAGGATTTGTGCAGCTCTTGATGGCAAATGTTTTAGATAAAACACCCGTATGCAAAGTGAGAGCAGGATTTGTGCATCTCTTCAACAAAAACGGTTGTTTTAGATGACCCGTGTGCAACCACATACAAACAATTTGGTAAGATTTGCATATGTCATATTGGGTATGTTGCCATTTGTCAAACTGGAAAGATTGACATTTGTTGATCTAGTAACATTGCCATTTGTCAACATTGTAACACTGCGATTTGTCAAAATATGCAGCTAAGAATCACTAGCAGTATCTAATTTTTGCAACTAAAATTCAGTAATTAAGCATAGATTTCATTAATATATTAAATAGTCATTCTTTATACAAACATTTCAACTCGACAGCTGAATCGATAAAACTTTTCTCCAATTGTTGCCAACCAAGTACTGAAATAGCTAGTTCTACTTTATATATTAGCTAATTTTAAGTGCGTTTTCTAGTTCGACCACATCTATAGTCAGATGAACTGAAAAAAATAACCCCTAAATACTACTACTATGGAGGGGCTTTGTACTACTTCCATGCAGCCTCTCCTCTGCCGAGCGTGCTCAGTAAGAGGTAGAGGAGGAGGAGCCTACCGACGAGCTGCACAACTACAATATGGTGCCTGCCGCTGCTGCACCTTCAGTGACGCTCGCCTCGAGCACCATCTGCTGCTTCATATGACCCCTCTCGCAGCGGTGGCTCTCCTCGTAGATCTCCTGATCCCTAGCCTGTGAGTCAGCGTGTGCCATGGTAAGGCTCTTTGCGTGCTTGACGAGGCGCTCATTCTCCTCTCGTAGGAACTCTGTGTAGCACGCAAGGTTGCTAAAGCACGTGCGGGCATCCACCTCCGCTTCCCGCCTTCGGGCAGCGGTGGCAGAGCGGGTGATGACCCCGTAGTCGACGGTGGGCTGGCAGCCACGGCAGCCGATGATGGGCTGGCGGCCACGACAACCACCTCCTGCCTTCGGGCCTTGGTGTCGGAGCGGGTGATGGCCACTGTGGCCCACAGTAGGGTGGCGGCCATGACGACCACCTCCCGCCTTTAGGCCGCGACGATGGAACAAGAGATGGCCCTGGCTTTCGATGATCGTGTGGCGGCAACGGCGGCCGCCAACAGCTGCCGACGGGCAGCGGTGCCGGAGCGCGTAGTGGGTGTTCCATGCACACCCAACAGGGACGCCATGCGCACTACACTACACATGGGACTGTGCCGCCGCCGTGGTGTAGCCTCCCAGCTGGAGCCGTCCTCTGATAACGGCGGAGTGGCTGAGCTATGACGACGGACCGGTTCCATTGGCGATTGTGGGAGAAGCGGATGAGATAAGCTACCGGGAGGGAGGGGAAAATGCGACGCAGGACTCGCCGGCTATGAGGGTTTATATAGCAGTCCGGTAAGCATTGGGATTTTGGGGGATTTCACCGAGTCGGGTGGGAAGCTTGCACGGGAACAGGCTCACCGATGATTAATTGGCGCCACCGTTTGGCAAAAGGAACGCCCCCGTGCGCTGCACAAGCTTGCGTTGTAAGCCATCTGCGACAGCGGGGTGACAAGACGTGCGAGAGGAGGACAAAAAGCCACGTACACATAAGGTTAATAAAAAAATGATTGCGATTTAATGACCTACTATACCCCCGTCCTGGTTGATAAGTAGGATTTAACTAATAAAATACGAAGTGCATGTCGGCAAAGATTATATAGTTGGATTCGTATTTGAACATAGTTTCCAATTATATAATTTTTATAACATGCATTAACATTTTGTTGGTTAAATTTGATGGCAAAGTATGGCACAGTATATAAAGGGGACTATAGACCAAGACGGAGGTAGTAGCACATGGCCACTCTCTTCGTAGCGATGCAAGTGTTGGCTGACTTATAGGCGACCATTTCCTGCGTGTTCAACTGCTATATACATGTGCTTGCTTGCGGTTGAGGCGTCCGCGGAGTGCTCTGCTCGCGTCCCGCCATGCACGCTCTGCTCTTGCATCCCTCCGAGTGCTCTGCCCTCATCCCACCATGCGCGCTGCCAGTATCTGGGGCCGGTGCACGATCACGCACGTTCATGTGCATGCTGCTGTGTCAGGCGTGGCGCGATAATGCAGTTACCCACTGCAAAAACTGCCATGTAGACGCGCCGAGAATCCAGGCCGCCCGACCCCCATTTATTCCTGCGGCCATTTACCTTCATCTCTCGCGTCACACGACACAATAATCACACCCACGACGACACATACATAGAGGACATCCAACGGTTCCAATGGTAATCCTCGTGGCTCCAATGGCGCTCCTAGCGGCCGACGACGACAATGGCGGGCAGTTCACCACGCATCACGTAGTGGACACCCACGTGAGGGGGATGTCCCTATCAGTGGTGTACACGAACGATCCGTTGTTGGTGGAGAGCTCCATCCAAACTATGGAGCAGTTCCTTGCCGAGGACAAGTACCAAGTGGTCAGCTTCGACCTCCAGTACACCATCGGTCGTGCCGGGCACAATCAGAAGGTTGTCGTTGCTCAGTTGTGCGTGTGACATGACATCCTCGTCTACCACTACCACTTGGCCATAAGGCCATGCGAGCATCTCTCCAGGTTTATCAACAGCTCTGACTGCAATTTCGCTACGGTCTAAAAGCACTCAAGGTTTCGGGCTTGAAATACTGGAATCTTGTCAACATCCAAGACCACTACAAGGTCTGGGGCAGCGACAACAACAAACTGAACTGCCTGGTTGACCTTGCCTCGGCCATCATCAACCCCTACTACATGAAGGTGAAGGATGAGATAAAGAAGGACAAGAATGCCTGGCACAGTGTTTGGCATGAGAGACTGGATGAACAACACGTCAAGTACACGGCCAAGGATGCGTACACAAGCTACGAGAGTTACAGGCGGATCGTTGACATGAGGAAGTGTCTTCTTCATGCCCCAGAAAAGAAATTAAGCCACAGAGCAATGGCAGGAGCGTCACAAGAAATAGATGACTAGACAATCATTGCTCCTACTTTAGAATGCATGCAATTGTTTATTGAGGTGTGTGCTAATGATATGTATAGTCACTTATGTAATTGGATGTTTATTTTAGTTATATATATATATATATATATGCATGTTATTATTCTATAGACAGAGCAAATCACATGGCTTATTAGCAGCAATCGTCTATATTATTATTGGTCTTCGCACATATTTCTGATCACGGACATGTTTGCCATGTATCACACACATCTTGTTCAGTTGAACCATTCCCATTGTGTTGTGCAATAAAGGATGCAAAGAGGGATCCTACAACAGCAAGGACCAGTTTCGCTACAGATAGCTCATCTAACAGAACTCCCAAGTTAAATGTGTTGAGGCTGGAGTAGTCATGAGATGGGTGACCAAATGGGAAGTGGACTCGATATTAACTAGATGGATGGGTTACTGCAAAGGTTTATAAACCTTTGAAGTGACCCATCCATTTTGTTAATATCGAGGTCTTTGTTTTGTAATTTTTGACTTTTTTGTTTTTTGAACAGATGTTGAGTGGCTTGAAGAAGGTCTACCTCGTTACTTTTTGATAATTTTTGTTTTTTGAACACATGTTGATTGGCTTGAATGATGGTCTATCCCGTTACTTTACGACATGTTTCCAAAACATGGACCTCGAGGATGATTCTACTGATAGGACGGAGCACTCTATATATTCAATGCAATTTAATGTTTTCCAAAAAAAGTGATATGATTTATGTGAAACTTATAAGTCATGTATGTCAAATTAACCTCTATGTAGTTGTTCAAATTAACCACTGGGCCTGTTTGTCGCGTATCAGACACATCTTGTTAAGTTGAACTGTTGATGTTCTCTTCCCTAATCCAAACAGTTCATTCGAGTGAACCGTATGCCGTATATCAGTCACACCTTGATTTGGCTGACCGTTTCTGTTGCTTTCCCAAATAGCAAACAGTTCATCAGAGTGAACTGTGTGCCGTATATCACATACACATTGATATGGCTGCCCATTTCTGTTGTTCTGTCTAATCGCAAATACTTCGTCTGGATCAACCGTAAGCCCATCATCGTACATGCAAGTAAAATCTGAACCATGTTTGATGTACCTGCCATCGCAAATGTTTTGCACCTTTTTTGACGGTTACACTACTGGAATCAGGATCTTTGCCGTTTGCCGGCTCTTTGTCGTCTGCTAGCTGATGGCAAAGAAGGTCTTTGCCATCAGCTTACATCAAACTGACGGCAAAGAAAGAGCTGACGACAAAGATCATGTTTGTCATCAGCCATCTCTCTGCCGTCTGCTAGCAGAAGACATAGAAGCTTTGTCGACTGCTAGAAGACGACAAAGAGGCAGGGTGTCCCACTAGCGAGAACCACCTAATGGCCACTTTCTTTGTCGTCTACTAGCACATGAGAAAGAAAGTGGCCAAACTAACGTCTGATAGCTAGGCTCTTTGTCGTCTGCTAGCAGACGGTAAAGAGCTGTGACCTAACTAAACAGTGGTCCGCGCCCCACCCCTCTCTCTGTCCCCTCTCTCTCTCCCTTGCCCGAGCTGCCGCCGTCCCTCACCCGTGCCGCCCCCGTGCCCGAGCCGCCGCTGCCTCGCACCACCCCCATCGCTCGCCGCCCGCCCGCCCGCCCCATGCCGAAAGCTGCCTGGCTCACACACCCATTGCAGCCGCCTGCCCCGCCTGTGCCCGAGCCACCACCGCCCCACGCCACCCAGTCGCCGGCCACCCCGCTACACACATCATCGGTCGCCCGCCCCACCGCGCCGTGACCGAGCCGCAGCCATCCTCACAGCAACCCGTTGCTGCCACCCCGCCCACGTGCCCGAGCCGCCGCCACCCCATGCCACACAAGTCGCTGGCCATCCCGCCCCGCCGCCAGCCTGCCCGCCTCGTGGTGAGTTCTTTTTTTGATTTTTAGATTTAGTTGATGTTTGTTTAGTTTAGGTTAGTTTAGTTTAGGTTTGGTTAGTTTTGTTTAGTTTAGGTTAATTTAGTTTATTTTAGGTTAAATTTAGTTTATTGTTTAGTTTAGTTTTATTTTTCTGTTTTTAAGAATAAACAAGAAAGATGAAAAAAAGAAGTAAAAGAAGAAGAGGAAGAAGAAGAAGAGGAGGAAGAAGAAGAAGATAAAAAAAGAACAATAAGTAGAAAAGAAGACGAAGTTGATGAGAAAAAAGAACTAGAAGTAGAAGATGAAAAAAAGTAGGAAAAGTAGAGAAAAAGGGTCGCCGATGGTCGATGGTCGCCGAAGGGTCGAGGTTCACCGGTCGTGGATCGTCGGTCGCCAAGGGGATAGAGGGTGGAGCTAGTGGGTCATGCCGGTCCCGAAGGCATCACCAATACTAGAGGGCGCCCGGGGATGAGCTGGTTAGGGAGTTCCTCGACGTCTATGGAATCCTAAATAGCGAGTATTGTCGGTTCGAGATACATCTGGCCGTCGGTGTTGAACACTACATCCACGTCCCACATGTGACGCTGGCGTCCGGCGTCCCGCGGGAACAGTTCTCGGCTTCTATGGCGGTCGAATGATGACTATTAAAAGCCAAGTGTTGAAACTTGAAACACCCAAACTGACTCAAGTTGGTTTAGTTGTTTGATGTTTCAAAACATGATTTTAATCCTCATCGCAAAGGCTGCCAGACGAATTCGCCAAGGTGTTCTTCCGTCATCGGCCCCCAGAACTATAATTGCGGGATGCCGGGCGTCGGCGTCACTTGTGGGACGTGGATCTAGTGTTCAACACCGAGCGCCACATGTATCTCACATCGATGATACTTGCTATTCAGGGTTCCATCGACGCCGAGGAACCCCCTAACCCGCTCGTCTTGTTGTAAATATTTAGTTAGGTTGTCGAAAAAACAATATTGCTATGTTACTCATCTTTCGATTTAAATGTGCATTTTTTCGTCCTTGTAAAGGTATAGTGTTCGACGAGCCCCCCTGCGTTCGTGGGTGAGCACAAATGATATCTCCTCCTCCCCCTTCATTTGCTCGGTTCCGGTCTTCGTGCCGATGAAACTTGCTAGCTATATGTGTCTTCAATCATAAGTATGCGTGACCACTATGTGTATCCCGTTCGAAAGGGTTACATCTCTAAATATGCATGAATTTTCATATTTATAATCGTGATTCTTTAGAATTGTCTAACATTATCCATGGGCAGCATTTGCATATTTATAACCCCACCAGAGTATGTGTAGATTGGGTTCGTTTTTCCATACGCTCTACTCTGGATCCGATGCAGCATTTCGTTAGTGCCTCCCTGTTGTTCTCCAGGTACACATCGTCTCTGCTTATTGCAGAGATGCGTATCAGGAGAACATTGGGGAGGTGCTGCCAAATTTTGCGTCAGATCCAGAGCAGAGCATGGGAAAACAAGCCCAATCTACACATACTCGGGTGGGGTTAGGACCTACCTTTACCTATTAGGGTCTAGGTTGCATGGACATAATAAAATTGAGAAACTCCATTAACTGATGAATATATACATGCTGATTTATATATATATATATATATATATATATATATCTTATGTGTCCAGTAGCTAGGCAAGATGAGTGATCGTGCATGGATGTACATCGGTCACACTAGTAAGAAAGACATGACCATTGAAGGATTAACAAAAACCAATGGGTTTCTGAGAGCTGCATTTGCAAATGGCCAGAGGACAACCTGGTGCCCCTATACCGGGTGCGGCAATTGGCACAAGAGGACAGAGGATCAAATGGGCAAACACCTGCAGAACAGGGGCTTTACGCCAGATTATAGAGTGTGGACATTTCATGTCGAGTCTGCCCAACGTGCTAGAGCTGAGGTGCTTCGTCATCGCACTGACGAGCATGGTACCGGGATGGAAGACATGGTGCAAGACTTTGATGATGCTCAGGACTCGGATGATGAGATGGAGGAATCTACACAGGCCTGCAATGAAATGTTGGAGTCTTCAAAACGTCCTCTCCACAAGCACACTGAGCTTTGTCAGATGGATGCCATCTCACAAATAATGGCTCTAAAGGCTCAATTCAACTTGGGCAGAGAATGCTACGATGTGATGATGGCAGTATTTGGACGTTATCTACCAAAGGCGATGTACTACCTGCAAACCAGTACCAATCAGACAAAATCCTTCGTGCTCTTAAGATGCCCTAGGAGAAGATACATGCATGTGAGAATGGATGTGCCTTATTTAGGCTTCAGTATGCGGAATTGAACTATTGTCCCATTTGCAAGTCATCCATGTATGTTGTGGTAGACAACGGTATGGGTGAGTAGACGCAGACTAAAATCCTCGTTAATGTTATTTGGTATATGCCGATTGTACCAAGACTTCAACGTCTTTTCATGTTTGAAGAGAAGACGAGACAGATAACATGGCACAAAACGAGCAAAAGAACCCAACTAGATGCAGATGAGAAGCTGATGATGGTGCACCCATCAGACGGTGAAGTGTGGAAGCACTTTGATGCATTACATGACAACAAAGCGGCAGATCCGAGGCATCCTCGAGTCGCCGTCAGCACGGATGGGTTCAGTGTATTTGGTCTGATGGCAACCCAATATAGTTGTTGGCCATATTTGTCATTCCACTCAATCTCCCCCAGACAGATTATGCACAGAAAGAACATTTTCCTAACGCTGATAATTCTAGGGCCCAACTATCTGGGGAAGAATATGAATGTGTACATGCAACCGCTGAAGGATGAATTGCAAGAAGCCTGGGATAATGGGTTCAAAACATACGATGCCTTTAGCAAAAAGAACTCAATAATGTGTGTCTGGTACATGTACTCGACGCATGACTTGCCGGCGTATGCGCTATTCGTTGGCTGGTGTGTATGGAAGGTTCCCGTGCCCCACATGCAAGGGAGCTCTTTTATTTCGTTGACTTCAGGCCAGTCACAAGTTTTCTTGCTGCGACTTGCATAGACCGTTCCTGCATCCTCGCCATAAGTTCAGGAAAGACAAGCAGAACTTCATCAATGGTAAAGTTGTCAAAAACTCTGCACCACCTCTGTTGATAGGCCAAGAGATCCTAGATCAGTTAAATGCTCTCGAGCCAGATCCAGGGCATCCAGAGTATTTCAAGGGGTATAATTCGCAACATGTCTGGACTCACAAGACATGCTTGTGGGATCTGCCTTACTTCAAAGACCTCCTTTGCCCACACAACATCGACATGATGCACACTGTGAGAAATATCACCGAGGCACTTTTTGGTACATTGTTTGGCATTGATGGGAAGTCAAAGGATAATCCTAAGGAAAGAGTCGATGAGGAGGCGCTATGTCATAGACCGTTACAAAACATGCAACCACCAAAAGGAAAGAAGAACTGGACAAAGCCAAAGGCATGGTCAATCATGGAAGACCAGCTATGAGGGAAATTATCTTTTGGGTGCAAAAGCAGTTGATGTTACTCGATCGGTATGCAGCGAATCGAAAGAGGGGAGCGAGTCTTGAAAAATTGAGTTTATTTGGTCCCAAGAGTCATGATTGGCACATGTGGATTGAGCGGGTAATGTCGGTGATATTGCGTGGCTTCATCCCTAAGTATGAATGGCTAGTACTGGGAGAGTTGAGCTATTTCTTCCATGTTCTTTGTGCGAAGGAACAATCACCTAGCCTGGTAGAAGAAATGGAAGAGTTGGCGTCAGAGTTGATTTGTAAGTTAGAGAAGAAATTTCCACCGGGCTTCTTTAATCCAATGCAGCACTTGAATTTGCATCTCCCAACCGAGGCAAGATTGGGGGGAGGAGGGTCGTGCAAAATCATTGGTGCTATGCAACTGAGAGGATGCAGAACACGCTTCGAGCAAAATGTAAAAATAAACATAAAATTGAAGCATCAATGGCCGAGGCATTCATTACGGAGGAGGCCACAAACTTTTTGAGAGCACACTACGAAGCCAAAAATCATCACTTGCATAATCCGAAGCCTCGGTACCATGCTGGCGACCCTAAAAAGGGTTGATCCAACCTCATTCTATTCAAAGGGGATCTAGCACCAGCCAGTGCTTCTAATTCCTTAACGTTGGATGTCGAAGCCGGGTGGACCATTTCCTTGTATATCTTCAACAACCTAACAGAAGTGCGGCCATACCTCGAGTAAGTTCTCGGTACATTCACTACAAAAAATATACACTTCCATGATGATATGTGTTTGTCGCAGTAGGCCGCGTTTTCTATCATGCTGTACATCCATGACGATTTTATGACAAAATCAAGATATTCATACATGTGCTGTCGTAGAAGTGTTCCATGACATTACCAGAATTATCATCTGTCACACCCTGATTTTCATGCCACAACACTTAAGTCAATAAATCATGCTAAAATGTGGTTTGACAAAAACTTTTGAGTGTTTTGTCTTTGCTTTGATTGAATGTTTGTCTGCTGTTTGCAAGTGCTCTAAAAATCAAATAAATCCTCCAACTCCTATACTTCATTTCCTTGCCCCAAACTTCTGCCCAATGATCATGCCATGTGTATAGAGCAATATAGTATTTTCTTACAAAATTAATTTGGCCAAAAAGTATTTTCTAAAATTAGTTTTTCAAAAGCCCCTGAATTGAGGTTTGCACTGCAAGTACTTAATTAAGGGCAGTAAAAATCTTTATAAAAATATATTTGACTCCTATTAGATATAGGATACCCAGAAAGCACAAAAATATAATTTTAAAAGTTAATTTCCTATTTTATTTAAAAGCTTTTTCTTAATGCCAGAAATGGTCTTTAATAGGAAAAAATTATTTTAGTGATTTAAAAGTATTTTGGAAAAATCTAGGGAAACTCTGTGGACACATATTGTCCATATATAAGAGTTTCAACACATGGTCATGTTCAAACTATTGGTCAAATCCCTAAAAAACCCTTTCTGGATATTTCAAGCTTTTGAAATATTTACAAAGGAAATATTCTCCAAAAATTCCAAGAAAATTCTATCATGTCCCATATTACATGTTTGATGATCTTGACAAGTATCATGTCATGGAGAATAGTATAACTCCATGCAATCCCCTCAAAACCATTTCTATCCATTTTGAAGTTTGAGCAACTTTACATTGCCAAACATGTCCAACTGTTCTCAAACCTTGTGAACATGCTAAAATGGTCTAATAATTCATCTAGACCAAGTGGCACAAGTTGGAGAACATGTTAACTTGATCAAAGTACCCCAATACCCTTTCTGTCCAGAACCAAATTTGAACAAGTTTGTACTGCCAACTTTTTCTCCTTGACCCCAACTTTTGTGAGCATGTTCACATGACCAAATGAGGTCACTACACAAAGTGGTGCATCAAGGAGAAATGATTTGCATGACTAAATCTTGGTAAAACCATTTCTGCTAATTTCTAGGGTTCACCAAAGTCACATTGGCAACTTTTCCCAAATAAGCTCAAATTTGGTGGCACACCCTACTTCTATGTGCCATTCCATCCTGTTAATTCTCATGGCAAGTGGAATTAATTTGCTTGCCCAAACTTGCAACAAACACCTTCTGCAAAATTTCCTAAACCACCTTTTTGACCACTTCCACTAATCTCCATGACCCTATCTTTTTACCACAGCCCCTCCTAGACCTCCTCTACCTCCAGTAACAATGGCTGCATTTCAGCTCAATTATTTGGTGGTCATACTCTCACTTTCTCTCTCTGGACAGCCTCTTTCTCTCTCTCCATCAATCTCTCTCCTCTCCTACTGGCTCTCCAGGGCATCCAATGCCTCTCCACCCTTCTTTACTACCCCCAAGCACTACCAGACATTAGTGGCCGCGCCCACATTGCCAAAAAAATACCATGCGGCCATTTGCACGCTCTGGAGGGCCATCTGAAGGCCTCCCACACTGTAGCCGCCCCCTGCCAACCGCCTCCGGCCACCTCGGGCCTCCCCGGCGTGTCTCACGAGGCCGCCTCGGCGTCTGGGACACGGCAAGATGCCGGCCCCCTCCTAAACCTCTCCCCTCTCTCCTCCATGGAGCCCGCCCGAGTGCGCCGTAGGCCGCGTCCACGATGCACCACGGCCCCTCTATTTAGAGGCCCTCCCGAGCTCTCCTACGGCTTCTTCCCGCTCACCCTCTTCCCCAGCAATCTCCCAGACAACATCCCTCTCCCCCTAGTGCTCTCCTGCCCTCTCCATGGCCGGAGTTCCGCCGCGGACCGCCGCTCAGATTCGGGCACCACAGCCCCTCTCTCTTCTCCCTACCCACTCCAGTACTCCCTCACCACCACCACGAAGCCCCCCATCGCCTCCATTCTTCTTCGGGACGCCCTGCAAGGCCGGCCGCAATGGCCGACATCGTCCTCCGCCGTGGCCGTGGCCCCACTCGCCTTCGTCCTCCGTTGGACGTGCTGACAGAGGGGAGCAGCGCGGCTTGATCCTCGAGCTCGCCGGCAGGCTGGGAACCAGCAGCAGCGCTTCGTCATCGGGACGAGCTCGGTCTCGCCCCTCTGTTCCTGCGGCACGGGAGGCCGCGCGAGGAAGAAGAAGGCCGGCCGGTGGACCGGCGACCCCACCGGTCAGCCTCTGCCGACGTGTCCAACCGGACCCACTCGGGTTAAGTGGAGGCGGGATCTGCAGGAACCACCTTCCCGGAAGGGAAGCATACTCCCCTAATACGCCTCCGACGTGGCCCCTGTCGCCCGCGTGGCCGAATAGCTGGGCCGGCCCAATGCGCTGTGGCGCTATGCTGCGCTCGATACGCACTATAGGTATAACCCCTTCCCTTGTCTTTTCCTTTTTCCAGTCAACTTCAAAATTCCATAAACAACTCAAATTAACTCCAAATTTGATGATTCAAATTTCTAGTGACTCTATAAATCATGATCTATCTGGTGATGCAACATGCACATTTTTCCAGAGACCTTTTCTTCACAAATATTTATCAAATCCTACTTTTCCTATTTCTGTGATGAACTTTAGAAAATCACAGAGAGCCCATTTTTGATCCAAATTCAATGATTCAAAATCCTAGATGTCTATAAGTTCAAAACTTAGTTTTTGAACATTTTTACTAATACTTTCTGTATCACCTCAAATAATGGTCTATTTCTTTGTATATAGCAAACTTTGCAAATCCATAGAATATTCATTTGAACTCCAAATCCAGTGAAACCAAATCCTAGATGCTTCTAAAATCATCCTTTGTTAAATGGGTAGCTTTTCTTATTTTTCCAAAATATATTTCTGTACACTTCTTGCAAACCTATTAATCCCTTGACCCGATCATATTGAAATGTTCAGAGATATCCATTGATCCACTTCCAGTGAAACCACTTTGGTCATCCCTCATATGACCAGAGGTATCCCAGAAAAGTCCAACTCATATTTTTAGAGCACTTTTATTTTTGCCTTGTTGTGTTGCTTATTATGATTATTTCCGACGTTAGTTGACGAAGTAGACGGAGTACTTAGAGGAGGACCAGAAGACTTGAAGACTCTGAGGAACCAGGCAAGCAGCCCTTTGACCATGTCTATGAAACCCTTTTTATGCATGTCATATAGCTCTTTATTATTGTTGCATCGGAATCATGATGAGATGGTGAACCACGTGGGTTGGTTGCCTCGGTTACTTCCTCGTTGATACTTGCATTGTGCATGGCCCTACCCTCTTATGAGGGTTATGCCGGTGGGAGTAGATAGGATGCTAAAGTAGATGCTACGCAAAAAGGGACGGGTATGTGCATGATGAAGGAGGCAAAGTATTTTTCAAAGGACTTCTCTAAAACCCCGTCGGGTGCCACTTATGCCCGAGGGAGATGATGAGATGGGTAACCACTTGATGATGAAGTGGTGTACCGAGGAAAGTGGGTGTTGTTTTCAAAACGGATTGGTCGAAGTTGCGACCGTTATTCCAACCTTACATGCGCAACCACTCTACCCTTATATGGGAAAGGGCATTATTGAGTACCTAGACCGATACTAGCTTGGGGCCTGCATTACTAGTGACGGGAGAGTTGTTGGTGCACTCTCTCGGGACGGGGTCACGCCAGGTAGGGCGGCCATGACCATTTTTATGGGGCACCAGACACACCGTTGGTACCCCGTGCCAGTGGTATGTGATAAATATGGGAGCAAGGCTCCACGAAAATGTTATGTGAAATGTTGGGCACGGGGGTCACTGCCAATCGAGTGGACTCCATGTTAGTGTCGTCTAGGGAAAGGTAGTGATCGGGTGCTTACCCCGGGTACTTGAGGTACCGCGGGTCATGGCTGACACGGAAGTTCCCCGAATCTTGTGGGTACAGTGTGCAACCTCTGCAGAGTGTAAAACTATTCGAATAGCCGTGTCCACGGTCAAGGACAGTTGGGTAACCGCTCTTGGGCTACGTCCACTTGTTTACAAACCAAGTGTGTGTGTTGATAAAATGACTTGGGTCAAGTCAAGGGACTTGACATGATTGAGATGGGTTGGTGCCCACTCTATTTATGTTAGATGGGTTGGTGCCCACTCTATTTATGTTGATATCTGTAACCTGTCCTCATGGTTACCTAAATTCTCTTGATGCATGTCTTACAAGTTGTTGAACATGTCATTGCACTCAAAACTAGCTTTCTGCAAAAATTTACCTATATCATGCATTGTTGTATCTTCAACCAAAACATGGGTTGCTTGCGAGTACATTCAAAGTACTCATTGGCTTGCCACTGGTTATTTTATTGGCCAGGCATGAAAGATCATGATATGAAGAAGAGTACCTTGGTGACGGACATGCGAGCTAGGACGCTTCCCAGTCAGAATGCCTGTAGGGTTAAGGCAGATGGCACGGGTCCAAGATATCGACAAAGATTTTCCGCTGCGATGATATACTCAAGACTTGACCATAATGGTCCTACTTGTGTAAAACGGTATGTATGGATGTAAGACTCTTGTTATTCAGCTTCTGTGTGTTCAGTGAGCGTTGATCTCTGGGATCACTGTACACGTGCATTCGGTGATCTCGACTTATGAGTCGGGGTCCCCACAGAGCTGGTATCAGAGCCATCCTGATTGTAGGAAGCCTTAGTTAGCATGGTCGTTAGTTAGGGTAAAACTATTTCCAAAACTACTACTAGTTTTCAAAACTATCTGTACTTCTCTTCCCTTCTCAGTTTTTCGAAAACTAAGGTATACTTTCCTTATTGATCTCTTCCCCTTCAAAATCTTTGGTCGCTAGAACCCTTATGCCCCTGACCACTGGATTCCTTGTAATCCTCGTGGATAATCAAGAAGGAAGATGCCTTGCCAGACATTCACCCACATCTCCTGAACACAAGATTGGCGACATCACAACAAGACGATACCAACAGAAGATACATCCTCGAGGAATGAGGACCTGAAGACCCAGGAGATGGTGACACCCTTGACACTGCCCCAAGATGATGCAACCTTAGCCTATGATGATCAGGGCCTAGAATATGCAAGATCATGATATACATCGCTAATAGAGTAACCCTGTCACTATCGTTGTTGTATCGGAGACCACCGATGGATGAGAACCTAGCCATTTGGTCTGCCTCACCATAGTGAGCAGGAAAACGGTTCTCCTCATCCCCCGCTCTTGGTGTCGATGTTGTCATCAACGTAACCGAAATGATGGACCTCTATTACCCCTTGATAATGTCATTGCATAAAGGATTACCTACCTGGTACCATCGACGGCTTAGAAGACAAAAAGGGATCATCGTGATTAAGAAGACAATAGAAGACCAAGTCAATGCCAGTTATGAGAAGCCACCTTCACCCCATCACTTCAACAGGCAAGAGGTTGTTGAAGACTCTTCAAGCTCAACCGGGATCGTTTCATCAAACAACTCCAGGAGACGTAGCAGCACCTGAGGAAACCCGGGAGACTGCACGAGGCACAAGGCACGGCTATGGAGTCCGAGAACCCCTAGGGTAGGATGAGTCGTGTACCCCCTATGCGCAGTCGAGTCCGTATGATGGTTCGAGTAGAACCATGATTGCGTGTTGCTTGTTTTTATTTTTTGTGTTTTTTATATCAGTCGCCCTTTTTTCCCTAGGCAACAAGTACGCGACTATATCACCTGCCTTATTTTGTTGTTTGTGTTTGTCCTTTTTGGCACTTGTTTGTTTGCACCTGCACTATAGAACCCCCTTTAGGGATCCCACCTCCTCTATGCTACTTTTCCCTCTCGTCTCTCTCTCCTCAACTGAAGACCAGCAAGGCAAGATGCACCAAGAAATCTGCTTCGGCAACCAACTAGCAATGAAGACTTTTGTTGCAGCCTCCTCGACCAAGTGAAACCCCGTAGAGTTATGTTTAACCCTCCAGACTAGAAACCCGTCCCTAGACCCTTCGAGATTTCACAAGATACCCCAGCTCGAATCCTTAACCATGTGCTTGACCTACAAATTACAAGAAAACCCGTTGAGCCTCCGTAACCTTGCTTATCACTGGGTTCATTAGGGAACTAGTGGACATAGTGAACGAGCACACTATCATCCTAAGATAGTACCAAGATGACGATGCCATAGGGAAGACCAATTTAAGGGTATAGGAATAGAGGACAAATGACTTGATGAGTTTATATCAATGACTTGAGGAATTATATGAGACTATTTGGTGGATTATGACGCTTTGATGTTGGTAGATGAACTTGGTGGGATCATGATTATAGATTAGAATAGCTTTCATTACCCCTAAGTAAATTGGATTCAATAGGACAATTATGATTGCAAGCTGAAATTCTTGGAAGTATTTGGATTTAACTTAGCCATGGGATATTGATAGGAGAGAGTTGATATTACGTAAATGACTTGGAAGAATGGTAGGAATTCTCGTTGGACAAGAGATTTGGATTTAAATAGGTGATCCTAGTTGAGTATAGATGCTGAGTATGTTTACATGGTTCGGAGTAAATTGGATTTAGACTGATGATCTTGATCGTGATACCATGTTTCTCGATGGACAATAAACTAGGAGATTGGATTAATTTTCAGAGTTTATCTAGGGATATGTATGAGCTTGATCTTGGAGTTTACCTGATCATGATAATGGAAATTGATGGACTGACTATAGCAAAAATAGCCCTTTCAAGTATAAGGGGATTATAGGAACATTAGGAGATCATGTGGAACACCATAGACATTGGATTTGTGGAATTAATGGATCATGTAGTAATTGATGGAAGTTAATGGGCTGTTGGAGTTGATTCATAGGAAGGAAACAAGATCTTGGAGTGGCTTTCGATGTGTTTCCCTAGGATAGAGGTGCTTTATCTTAGACCTTGGAAGAATAGGCCGAGCACTTGGATTGTCACGTTCAAGCTTAGCAGCTTATATGTTCTACCCATGGATTATTAGGGGTAGACATACATATGAGTTTGGGGATTGTAGACATATATGATTTTGTTAGACCTCCCCCTGGGAGTCATGAGGATAATAATAGCATGAGTGATGATTGGAGCTGACCTACAAGAGTTGGTGCTTTCGGTGGTATAAGGTTATTTGTTTAAAGGACTAGATAGAACAATTGGCATCTCAGGAACCGTGCTTAAGGATAAAGATGATAAATGTTCACTCGCACACTAGAATCCTTGAAACCCTTAAGCCCTACCAAGCCATAACATGTCAGATCATGACCACAGGCTTTGGTTCTAGATCATAAGACCTTGGCCGATACTCAACCATGACCACCACCAATGCCTCAGCCCACTTTATGTACCCCATAGGCTTCATGAAGTGCTTGGACAAGTTAGTTGTCACCTTTCTTTGATGACGTACCTGTCTACCCGAAGACGGAAGAAGAATCATTGAGCAGTTCAAGGAACTTCTGAAGATCGTCATGTCTAGGAGGAAGAACTACACCAACCACCATCTTCAAGTATACCTCCGCATCAAAGACCAGGCATATCTGCAAACCACTTCTCTCGAAGGAACCAAGCATTTCCATGTCAAAGGGAAGCTCACACCAAGATTTATCGGCCCCCTCCAAGATCACTTCAAGATGAAGAGTAGACGGCTACCAGCTAGAGTTACCACATGAGTTACCCATTGTGCACAACGCTTTCCATGCATCACAACCCCGGAAGTGTTTCCAACTTCCTACTTGCCCGATCTCTACGAGGGCATTAACCACTGAGCCATCGACCCCTAGCCCAATCTAACCTACCGCGAGCTACCCATTAGCAAACGGGATCAAAAAGAGCGTCATACACGGAGCCACACCATCAAGTACTTCAAGCTCAATGGAGCACTACATGGAAGCAGAAGAAGTATGAGGACTTGAAGACTACCCCGGATCCAGTTTTCATATTCCTTTCCACGCCTAGTTTCGGAATCTCGGGGACGAGATTCTTGTAAGGGGGGTAGGTCTGTCACACCCTGATTTTCATGCCACAACACTTAAGTCAATAAATCATGCTAAAATGTGGTTTGACAAAAACTTTTGAGTGTTTTGTCTTTGCTTTGATTGAATGTTTGTCTGCTGTTTGCAAGTGCTCTAAAAATCAAATAAATCCTCCAACTCCTTTACTTCATTTCCTTGCCCCAAACTTCTGCCCAATGATCATGCCATGTGTATAGAGAAATATAGTATTTTCTTACAAAATTAATTTGGCCAAAAAGTATTTTCTAAAATTAGTTTTTTAAAAACCCCTGAATTGAGGTTTGCACTGCAAGTACTTAATTAAGGGCAGTAAAAATCTTTATAAAAATATATTTGACTCCTATTAGATATAGGATACCAAGAAACCACAAAAATATATTTTTAAAAGTTATTTTCCTATTTTATTTAAAAGCTTTTTCTTAAGGCCAGAAATGGTCTTTAATAGGGAAAAATTATTTTAGTTCTTTAAAAATATTTTGGAAAAACCTAGGGAAACTCAGTGGACATATATTGTCCATATATAAGAGTTTCAACACATGGTCATGTTCAAAATATTGGTCAAATCCCTCAAAAACCCTTTCTGGATATTTCAAGCTTTTGAAATATTTACAAAGGAAATATTCTCCACAAATTCCAAGAAAATTCTATCATGTCCCATATTACATGTTTAATGATCTTGACAAGTATCATGTCATGGAGAATAGTATAACTCCATGCAATCCCCTCAAAACCATTTCTGTCCATTTTGAAGTTTGAGCAACTTTACATTGCCAAACATGTCCAACTGTTCTCAAACCTTGTGAACATGCTAAAATGGTCTAATAATTCATCTAGACCAAGTGGCACAAGTTGGAGAACATGTTAACTTGATCAAAGTACCCCAAAAACCTTTCTGTCCAGAACCAAATTTGAACAAGTTTGTACTGCCAACTTTTTCTCCTTGACCCCAACTTTTGTGAGCATGTTCACATGACCAAATGAGGTCACTACACAAAGTGGTGCATCAAGGAGAAATGATTTGCATGACTAAATCTTGGTAAAACCATTTCTGCTAATTTCTAGGGTTCGCCAAAGTCACATTGGCAACTTTTCCCAAGTAAGCTCAAATTTGGTGGCACACCCTACTTCTATGTGCCATTCCATCCTGTTAATTCTCATGGCAAGTGGAATTAATTTGCTTGCCCAAACTTGCAACAAACACCTTCTGCAAAATTTCCTAAACCACCTTTTTGACCACTTCCGCTAATCTCCATGACCCTATCTTTTTACCACAGCCCCTCCTAGACCTCCTCTACCTCCAGTAACAATGGCTGCATTTCAGCTCAATTATTTTGTTGTGAAACTCTCACTTTCTCTCTCTGGACAGCCTCTTTCTCTCTCTCCATCAACCTCCCTCCTCTCCTACTGGCTCTCCAGGGCATCCAATGCCTCTCCACCCTTCTTTACTACCCCCAAGCACTAACGGACATCAGTGGCCGCGCCCACATTGCCAAAAAAATACCATGCCGGCCATTTGCACGCTCTGAGGCTGCGCTTCTGGCGCCTCAAGACAGTAGCCGCCGCCAACCGCCTCCGGCCACCTCGGGCCTCCCCAGCGTGTCTCACAAGGCCGCCTCGGCGTCTGGGACACGGCAAGCTGCCGGCCCCCTCCTAGACCTCTCCACTCCTGCATGGAGCCCGCCCGAGTGCACCGTAGGCCGCGTCCACGGTGCACCACGGCCCCTCTATTTAGAGGCCCTCCCGAGCTCTCCTACGGCTTCTTCCCGCTCACCCTCTTCCCCAGCAATCTCCCAGACAACATCCCTCTCCCCCTAGTGCTCTCCTGCCCTCTCCATGGCCGGAGTGCCGCCGCGGACCGCCGCTCGGATTCGGGCACCACAGCCCCTCTCTCTTCTCCCTACCCTCTCCATTACTCCCTCACCACCACCACGAAACCCCCCATCGCCTCCATTCTTCTTCGGGACGCCCCTGCGCTCAAAGCCGGCAATGGCTGACACCATCCTCCGCCGTGGCCGTGGCCCCACTCGTCTTCGTCCTCTGTTGGACGTGCTGACAGGGGGGAGCAGGCGCGGCGCAGTCCCCCGAGCTCGCCGGTGCGCCGGGCACCCGCAGCAGCGCCCGTGGTCGTCGGGGATGAGCTCGGCCTCACCCCTCTGTTCCTGTGGCACGGGAGGCCGCGCGAGGAAGAAGAAGGCCGGCCGGTGGACCGGCGACCCCACCGGTCAGCCTCTGCCGACGTGTCCAGCCGGACCCACTCGGGTTAAGTGGAGGCGGGATCTGCGGGAACCACCTTCCCGGCAGGGAAGCGTACTCCCCTAATACGCCTCCGACGTGGCCCCTGTCGCCCGCGTGGCCGGGCAGCTGGGCTGGCCCAATGCGCTGTGGCGCTATGCTGCGCTCGATGCGCAGTATAGGTATAACCCCTTCCCTTGTCTTTTCCTTTTTCCAGTCAACTTCAAAATTCCATAAACAACTCAAATTAACTCCAAATTTGATGATTCAAATTTCTAGTGACTCTATAAATCATGGTCTATCTGGTGATGCAACATGCACATTTTTCCAGAGACCTTTTCTTCACAAATATTTATCAAATCCTACTTTTCCTATTTCTATGATGAACTTTAGAAAATCACAGAGAGCCCATTTTTTATCCAAATTCAATGATTCAAAATCCTAGATGTCTATTAGTTCAAAACTTAGTTTTTGAGCATTTTTACTAATACTTTCTGTATCACCTCAAATAATGGTCTATTTCTTTGTATATAGCCAACTTTGCAAATCCATAGAATATTCATTTGAACTCCAAATCCAGTGAAACCAAATCCTAGATGCTTCTAAAATCATCCTTTGTTAAATGGGTACCTTTTCTAATTTTTCCAAAATATATTTCTGTACACTTCTTGCAAACTCATTAATCCCTTGACCCGGTCATATTGAAATGTTCAGAGATATCCATTGATCCACTTCCAATGAAACCACTTTGGTCATCCCTCATATGACCAGAGGTATCCCAGAAAAGTCCAACTCATATTTTTAGAGCACTTTTATTTTTGCCTTGTTGTGTTGCATATTATGATTGTTTCCGACGTGAGTTGACAAAGTAGATGGAGTACTTGGAGGAGGACCAGAAGACTTGAAGACTCTGAGGAACCAGGCAAGCAGCCCTTTGACCATGTCTATGAAACCCTTTTTATGCATGTCATATAGCTCTTTATTATTGTTGCATCGGAATCATGATGAGATGGTGAACCACGTGGGTTGGTTGCCTCGGTTACTTCCTCATTTATACTTGCATTGTGCATGGCCCTACCCTCTTATGAGGGTTATGCCGGTGGGAGTAGATAGGATGCTAAAGTAGATGCTACGCAAAAAGGGACGGGTATGTGCATGATGAAGGAGGCAAAGTATTTTTCAAGGGACTTTTCGAAAACCCCGTCGGGTGCCACTTATGCCCGAGGGAGATGATGAGATGGGTAAACACTTGATGACGAAGTGGTGTACCGAGGAAAGTGGGTGTTGTTTTCAAAACGGATTGGTCGAAGTTGCGACCGTTATTCCAACCTTACATGCGCAACCACTCTACCCTTATATGGGAAAGGGCATTATTGAGTACCTAGACCGATACTAGCTTGGGGCCTGCATTACTAGTGACGGGAGTGTTGTTGGTGCACTCTCTCGGGACGGGGTCGTGCCAGGTAGGGCGGCCATGACCATTTTTATGGGGCACCGGACACACCGTTGGTACCCCGTGCCAGTGGTATGTGATAAATATGGGAGCAAGGCTCCACGAAAATGTTATGTGAAATGTTGGGCACGGGGGTCACTGCCAATCGAGTGGACTCCATGTTAGTGTCGTCTAGGGAAAGGTAGTGATTGGGTGCTTACCCCGGGTACTTGAGGTACCGCGGGTCGTGGCTGACACGGAAGTTCCCCGGATCTTGTGGGTATAGTGTGCAACCTCTGCAGAGTGTAAAACTATTCGAATAGCCGTGTCCATGGTCAAGGACAGTTGGGTAACCACTCTTGGGCTATGTCCACTTGTTTACAAACCAACTGTGTGTGTTGATAAAAATGACTTGGGTCAAGTCAAGGGACTTGACATGATTGAGATGGGTTGGTGCCCACTCTATTTATGTTAGATGGGTTGGTGCCCACTCTATTTATGTTGATATCTGTAACATGTCCTCATGGTTACTTAAATTCTCTTGATGCATGTCTTACAAGTTGTTGAACATGTCATTGCACTCAAAACTAGCTTTCTGCAAAAATTTACCTATATCATGCATTGTTGTATCTTGAACCAAAACATGGGTTGCTTGCGAGTACATTCAAAGTACTCATTGGCTTGCCACTGGTTATTTTATTGGCCAGGCATGAAAGATCATGATATGAAGAAGAGTACCTTGGTGATGGACATGCGAGCTAGGACGCTTCCAGTCAGAATGCCTGTAGGGTTAAGGCAGATGGCACGGGTCCAAGATATCGACGAAGATTTTCTGCTGCGATGATATACTCAAGACTTGACCATAATGGTCCTACTTGTGTAAAACGGTATGTATGGATGTAAGACTCTTGTTATTCAGCTTCTGTGTGTTCAGTGAGCATTGATCTCTGGGATCACTGTACACGTGCATTCGGTGATCTCGACTTATGAGTCGGGGTCCCCACATCATCACGGAAGTGTCCACTTCCATGACGATAAATCGCGTGTCACAGAAGGGTTTTCGTTAAGGGTGGCCGACACCTGGCATCCACCGTAACGGAACGTCGTTAAGCTATCGGGTCCAGTTTTGGATCCGATAACCCGTTAACAGCCCCGACCAATGGGGATTTTCCACGTGTAAAATCATCATTGGCTGGAGGAAACACGTGCCGGCTCACCGTTGGGACAGATGTCATGCACTCATTGGACCCAAGGCGCCTATGATACGTCGACACGTGGCACAGCCCAATAGAGTCCCATTCTTGTGAAAAGGCCGTCCTGTTTGACTTGGTCAAAAGGTGGTAGGCCGGCCCACGGAAAGCTTGTTAATGGCATGTTCGCATATAGCCCATTTACGGCCCGCTAACCCAGGGCCTGTTATGACCTCTCCGAATTAGGCCCAGTAGCGTCATCTGGGCCGTCCAATATGATCCTAGCCCTTTTTAACATCCGGCCCATGTATGGCTCATGGCTTCTTTTGGCCCATATGAGGCCCTTTGTAACTCTTGGCCCATTAATGGCCCGTGGTGAAACTGGCCCGTAATGAAAAGTATATCACTTTATACCCATTAACAGCCCATTATTCCATTGGGCCGATTCCAGCCCAAATTATCTTTCGGCCTTCTCAAGGCCCATTTATTTTTGGGCTCATTTCCAACATTCGGTTACTTAAGGCCCGTTACTATCATTTTCTGCTTGTGGGCCAAATTCAGCCCATCGTTACAGTCGGCCCGTTTGAGGCCCGTTAATACGTTGGGCCGTTTTCATGTCAAAAAAACCGGTTGGGCTGTTTTCATAGAGTTTTATTAAAATTGATCCTAGTTTTGCTTATGAAATTATAGAGGGGATAGTAGGAGTACTTCCCCTACAAAAGGGATCACCCCTTACTCGAGAAGGAACCCAAATCTTAGAAAAACAGGTTGCTGCCAAAGGGAGTTTTACTGAAATTGATCCTAGTTTTGCTTATGAAATTGTAGAGGGGATAGTAGGAGTACTTCCCCTACAAAAGGGATCACCCCTTACTCAGGAAGGAACTCAAATCTTAGAGAAATTGTGTGAATTGCAAAAAAATATAGAACCTCTCAAAAATGTCGGTGGGAATCTCAACCGCATGAATGCTTTGATTACACTTTGCAATAAGCGGTTGGATGCTCTAGATCTAAAGATCTCCGAGCATGAAGGAAAACGTACAGAACCTCCTACATCCAAACATAACTCCATTAAAAATGCCAATACCAAATATGGCAATACTTAGATCAATTCTCGCTTTTATGCCTAGCTAGGGGCGTTAAACGATAGCGCTTGTTGGGAGGCAACCCAATTTTATTTGTGTTCCTTGCTTTTTGCTTCTGTTTAGTAATAAATAATGCATATAGCTTCTGTTTAGATGTAGTTTTATGTTTTAATTAGTGTTTGTGCCAAGTAGAACCTATAGGATAACCTACGGTGATAGTTAATTCGATTCTGCTGAAAAGCAGAAACTTTTGCACGCACGAGAATAATTTTAATAAATCACAGAAACGTGATTTTTAGTTGATTCTTTATGAAGTAGATCAATAGACACATTTCCCAGGACTTCCTATTTTGGTAGGAGTTTTAGAGTTCCATAAGTATTGAAAGTTAAGATTGCTACAGACTATTCTGTTTTTGACACATTCTGTTTTTCGTGTGTTGTTTGCTTATTTTGATGAATCTATGGCTAGTATCAGCGGGTATGAACCATAGAGAAGTTGGAATACAGTAGGTTTAACACCAATATAAATAAAGAATGAGTTCATTACATTACCTTAAGTGGTGGTTTTTCATTCTTCCACTAACGGAGCTCATGAGATTTCCTGTTGAGTTTGTTGTTCTGAAGTTTTCATGTTTTGGGTAAAGATTTGATGGACTATGGAATAAGGAGTGGCAAGAGCCTAATCTTGGGGATGCCGATGGCACCCCAAGATAATTCAAGGACAACCAAAATCCTAAGCTTGGGGATGCCCCGAAAGGCATCCCCTCTTTCGTCTTCGTCTATCGGTAACTTTACTTGGAGCTATATTTTTATTCGCCACATGATATGTGTTTTGCTTGGAGCGTCTTGTATGATATGAGTCTTTGCTTTTTAGTTTACCACAGTCATCCTTTCTGTACACACCTTTTGGGAGAGACACACATGATTCAGAATTTATTAGAATACTCTATGTGCTTCACTTATATCTTTTGAGCTAGACACTTTTGCTCCAGTGCTTCACTTATATCTTTTTAGAGCACGACATTGGCTTAATTTTCTAGAAATTATTGATCTCTCATGCTTCACTTATATTGTTTTGAGAGTATTTTAGAACAGCATGGTATTTGCTATGGTTATTAAATTGGTCCTAGAATGATGGGCATCCAAGTTGGGTATAGTAAAAACTATCATAGAAAGTGCATTAAACACTATGATCAATTTGATACTTGATAGTTGTTTTGAGATATAAAGGTGGTAATATTAGAGTCATGCTAGTGGGGTGATTATGAAATTGAGAAATACTTGTGTTATACTCCCTCCGTTCCTAAATATAAGTCTTTGTAGAGATTTCACTATGGACCACGTACGGATGTATCTAGATGCATTTTAGAATATAGATTCACTCACTTTGCTCTGTATGTGGTCCATAGTGAAATCTCTACAAAGACTTATATTTAGGAATGGAGGGAGTAGTTGGCAAGTCCCACGGCATGCACGTATGGTAAAAGTTGTGTAACAAATTTGTTGCATGGGGAGCTCTTTTGATTGCCTTCCTTATGTGTGGAGGTCAGGATCGCGCGATGGTTAACTCCTACCAACCCTTCCTCTAGGAGCATGCGTAGTAGTACTTCGCTTCGAGGGCTAATAAACTTTTGCAATAAGTCTATGAGTTATTTATGACTAATGTGAGTCCATGGATTATATGCACTCTCACGCTTCCACCATTGCTAGCCTCTCTTATGCCGCGCAACTTTCGCCGGTATTATACACCCACCATTTACCTTCCTCAAAACAGCCACCACACCTACCTATTATGGCATTTACATAGCCATTCGGAGATATATTGCCATGCAACTTTCGACAGTTCCGTTAATCATGACACGCTCCATCTTGTCATATTGCTTTTGCATGATCATGTAGTTGACATCGTATTTGTGGCAAGGACACCTTCATAATTCTTTCATACATGTCACTCTTGATTCATTGCATATCCCCGTACACCGCCGGAGGCATACACATAGAGTCATATTTTGTTCTAAGTATTGAGTTGTAATTCTTGAGTTGTAAATCAATAAAAGTGTGATGATCTTCATTATTAGAGCATTGTCCCAAGTGAGGAAAGGATGATGGAGACGATGATTCCCCCACAAGTCAGGATGAGACTCCGGACTTTATACTAAATAAAAGAGGCAAAAGAAGCCTAAATAAAAAAAAGGCCCAAGAAGCCCACAAAAAAATGAGATAAAAGAGAGAAGGGACAATGTTACTATCCTTTTTGCACACTTGTGCTTCAAAGTAGCACCATGATCTTCATGCTAGAGAGTCTCCTATGTTGTCACTTTCATATACTAGTGGGAATTTTTCATTATAGAACTTGCTTGTATATTCCAATGATAGGCTTCCTCAAAATGCCCTAGGTCTTCATGAGCAAGCAAGTTGGATGCACACCCACTTAGTTTCTTTTGTTGAGCTTTCATATATTTATAGCTCTAGTGCATTCGTTGCATGGCAATCCTTACTCACTCACATTGATATCTACTAATGGGCATCTCCATAGCCCGTTAATATGCCTAGTTGATGTGAGACTATCTTCTCCTTTCTTTGTCTTCACAACCACCATCCCATTCCACATATAGTGCTATATCCATGGCTTCCGCTCATGTATTGCATGAGAGTTGAAAAAGCTGAAGCGCGTTAAAAAGTATGAACCAATTGCTTGGCTGAAACCGGGGTTGTGCATGATGGGAGTATTTTGTGTGATGAAAATGAAGCATAGCCTAACTATATGATTTTGTAGGGATAAGCTTTCTTTGGCTATGCTATTTTGATAAAACAGGATTACTTTGTTAGTATGCTTAAAGTATTACTATTTTTATGTCAAATGAACTTTGATCTTGAATCATTTGGATCTGAACATTCATTCCACAATAAAGAAAATTACATTGAGAAATATGCTAGGTAGCATTCCACATCAAAAAAATCTGTTTTTATCATTTACCTACTCGGACAAGCAGGAATTAAGCTTGGGGATGCTTGATACGTCTCAAACGTATCTATAATTTTGGATTGTTCCATGCTATTATATTACCCGTTTTGGATGTTTATGTGCTTTACTTTACAATTTTATATCATTTTTTGGGACTAACCTACTAACTGGAGGCCCAGCCCGAATTGCTATTTTTTTGCCTATTTCAGTGTTTCGAAGAAAAGGAATATCAAACGGAGTCCAAAAAGAATGAAACATTCGGGAGCGATCTTTTTTGAACAAACGCAACCCAGGAGACTTGGAGTGGACGTCAAGAAGCAGCCGAGGCTGCCACGAGGGTGCCAGGCGCACCCTAGGGGGGTGGGCATGCCCCCCACCCTCATGGGCCCCTCGTGGCTCCCCTGACCGACTTCTTTCGCCTATATATACTTGCATACCCTGAAAACACCGAGGAGCACCACGAAAACCTATTTCCACCACCGCAACCTTTTGTACCCGTGAGATCCCATCTTGGAGCCTTTTCCGGCGCTCCGCCGGAGGGGGGAATCGATCACGGAGGGCTTCTACATCAACACCATAGCCTCTCCAATGAGTTGTTAGTAGTTTACCACAGACCTTTGGGTCCATAGTTATTAGCTAGATGGCTTCTTCTCTCTCTTTGAATCTCAATACAAAGTTCTCCTTGATCTTCTTGGAGATCTATTCGATGTAACTCTTTTTGCGGTGTGTTTGTCGAGATCCGATGAATTGTGTGTTTATGATCAAGTTTATCTATGATAAATATTTGATTCTCCTCTGAATTCTTTTATGTATGATTGGTTATCTTTGCAAGTCTCTTCGAATTATTAGTTTGGTTTGGCCTAATAGATTGTTCTTTCTTGCGATAGGAGAAGTGCTTAGCTTTGGGTTCAATCTTGCGGTGTCCTTTCCTAGTGACAACAGTGGCAGCAAGGCACGTATTGTATTGTTGCCATCAAGGATAAAAAGATGGGGTTTATATCGTATTGCTTGAGTTTATCCCTCTACATCATGTCATCTTGCCTAACGTGTTACTTTGTTCTTATAAACTTAATACTGTAGATTCATGCTGGATAGCGGTCGATGTGTGGAGTAATAGTAGTAGATGCAGAATCGTTTCGGTCTAGTTGTCGCGGACGTGATGCATATATACATGATCATGCCTAGATATTCTCATATTTATGCAGTTTCCTATGAATAGCTCGACAGTAATTTGTTCACCCACCGTAATACTTATGCTATCTTGAGAGAAGCCACTAGTGAAACCTATGGCCCCCGGGTCTATTTTCCATCATATAAGTTTCTGACCTACTTTATTTTGCAATCTTTACTTTTCAATCTACATCATAAAAATACCAAAAAAAAATTATCTTATCTCATTATCTCTATCAGATCTCACTTTCGCAAGTGGCCATGAAGCGATTGACAACCTCTTTGTCACGTTGGTTGCGAGGTTCTTGTTTGTTTGTGTAGGTAAGAGGGACGTGTGTGGAGCCTCCTCCTGGATTGATACATTGGTTCTCAAAAACTGAGGGAAATACCTATGCTACTTTGCTGCATCACCCTTTCCTCTTCAAGGGAAAACCAACACAGTGCTCAAGAGGTAGCAGGGTACCTCTCCGACGAGCCCCCGTCCCCGCTGCGGCTCCGGTGAGCCCCCACCCCACCCCCTGAAAATCGACTGACCCAAAAGTCGATTGAGTCGAATGAAGTGTAGCTAAATCGGAGCAGAGCAGCAGCGAGCGAGGGGGAGAGCAGTAGGAGCAGCGCGAGGGAGCGAGCGAGAGACGAAGCAGCATCAGCTGGGCGAGCGAGCGATCGAGCGAGAGTCGGAGCAGCAGCAGTAGCGCCAGCAAGCGAGCAAGAGCCGGAGCAGCAGCAGCAGATCCGGCTGGTATGGCCGCCACCGCCGAAGGGGCCTCGCACTGGGGGAGAGCCGCCGTGGAGATGTTGCCCGCGGTGCCGGCTACAAGGTAGCCGCTCCATGGGGGTGTGGGATGGAGCACCGTCGGCATCGGGAGGTCGAGTTAAGGAGAAGGTGCGATGCGATGAGTGTACAACCTCTTTGGTGGCGCCGAGTAGGCCTCGGCTTCGTCCGAAGAGTCAGTGAGGTTGCTGCGGTTCTGGTGGAGCAGGTTAAGGCGGCACTTTGGGATGGAGCAGCCGCGATAGACAAGGTGATCGTCGGAGCAGCTCCTTGGAGGTGGAGGACGGGGTGGTTAAACTGGTGGGACGACGAGATGGACAACGGAACCTCATCCGGGGAGGTGGACGAGGGACGTCGAGCTGTTGTGGTGGACGACGTCGTCGGGGAAGAGGCTCCGGCTGGGCAGCGGTGAGGTGGTGGACGGGGGAGGGTGGGGTTTCACGGCTAGAGCGGAGAGGTTATGGCGGCCTGGGATTTCAAATGGCGAAAAGAAGGCGATGGGAGGGGGTGAACCATGACTTAGGGACGCGCTTGTCCAAAATGTAGGGTGTGTTACAAAAGTACCCCCCCACCAATTTGAACTAGCGGCCCTTTCGGCTCAGGGTTAGAAGGGGGATTCCGCTTGTCGGGATTTGGCAGCTGGAGGGAGTTTTCACGCTCGTTGTGATTTCGGAATAGCAAGGCGCGGGTTGTGAAGGCGCCAGTTTTGGGAGCACGATATCTGAATTTTTGGGATATAACTAGCGCGGGTTAAATTTTAGGGACAAGCCTAATGTGTAATATTGTACTTGTACGTACCAAAACAATTCGCACTTCCCTCAACCAAAAAGAAAACGAAAAAAATGAAACTATTCACACCACACAAAGAGAGAGTCTTGCCCCGTTTTACCATACAAATGCTATTCAAAGCTACTCCCTCCTTCCATATAAATAGGGCCTAATGCATTTTTTGATGCTAACTTTGACCAAATATTAGAGCAATAATATATGACATGCAACATATACAAAGCACACCGTTAAATTCATGTGTAAAAGGAGCTTTCAATGATATAATTTTCACATTGTGAATGTCATGTATTATTAATCTTGTCAATAGTCAAAGGCGGTCTTAAAAAACGCATTACGCCTATATGGATGGAAGGAGGGAGTATGAATCCATGTTATGTCCAATTAAATTTTTTCGCTTGCTGTATAATGCATGTAACCTACTCATACCAACATTTTAGTTCATTCCAAATGTCTATACTACCGCTGCAATTCGAACTGCATTTGAATTCGTTTCTCTATTTCAATAAGAATCTACAATCAAGATTGTTGCCAACTTCAACCATCTTTCGTGTATTACCTTAATAACACACCACATGATTAGTATAGAGATAGATATGAACTATGTGTACTACATGAACTCGAATTCTATTTTTTGAATACACTTGATGTTGATTCCAAATAATATTACATTTGATGTACTAACTATATATTCATAATCTAAACCATGTTCCATAAGTACACCGTGTTTATCACACAAAGTATAGTGCCCCGCCCCCTACATTATGACAAGTATTTAGACCTGAGTTGCAAAAGCCACTAATTAGCCCAAATTATAATCAATGTTCTGCATTATTATATCTTCTTCAAGTATCCGTATCCACTTTTTTATAACGAATTATGCTCTTTGTTTGTATTTTACACCTTCACGATCCTCTTCTATTTGTAGCTAGCTAGAGCTAACTTTCTATCGTGCATGCACACGCCCCCCCCCTCTCACCCACCCTTAGCATCCCCTCCATCGCGCACGTTCATTATTTCTCTTTAGGTCGTCCACCCGCGGTGTGTATTGGCCCCCGGCTCCTTATTTCCAGCACACACCGGTCAATATACCTCTCTAGCCAAGTGTGCCGACCATGAACACATATATATTTCCCCTCTTCTCTTCTCACCGTCCATGCCCCCCTATGTCCAATACGATTCCACGCAGGTGCACACTCCCGCCCCTCTTTTCATTGATCTCATACTCGCACACTCCTCCCCCCGTCGAAATGGTAGGCCTCTCGCACCACCTCCTAGCCGCACCCCTCTTCCCCTATCTGTCTCTTCGGACCTTATTTGCTTCTAACACATGCAGGTGTGTATACGTACTAATCTCCCTACATGCACCAATACACTTACTTCGCTAGTTATGTCTCTCCCTTTCTCGGACACACGACGGTTGATCTTCCTATGTAGTTACGTATCCTTACCACAACCATATCGTCTCCCCTCATCATCCTTGCATACCTCCCGACCAGTCTATCACACACACGTGCATAGACAGACAGACATCCCCCGCCCTCTCTTATTGATATTGCACTCGTACCCTCCGTTGTCTAGCAGCCCTCTCCCACCATTTGTAAGACGCCCCTCCACCACCAACCCTCCACCACCAACCCACAAGTATAGGGGATCGCAACAGCTTTCGAGGGTAGACTATTCAACCCAAATTTATTGATTCGACACAAGGGGATCCAAAGAATATTCTTGAGTATTAGTAGTTGAGTTGTCAATTCAACCACACCTGGATAACTTAGTATCTGCAGCAAAGTATTTAGTAGCAAAAGTGGTATGATAATAAATCTATAAGTAGCAAAAGTAAAGGTAAATTTTTTTGGGTTTTTGTAGTAGATGTAACAGTAGCAACGGAAAAGTAAATAAGCGAAGAACAATATGTGAAAAGCTCGTAGGCAATGGATCAGTGATGGATAATTATGCCGGATGCGATTCCTCATGCAATAGTTATAACATAGGTGAAGGAAATATTCCCTAGGGGCAATAATAAGGTTATTAGTTATTTCCTTATTTCATGATAAATGTTTATTATTCATGCTAGAATTGTATTAACCGGAGACATAATACATGTATGAATACATAGACCAACATAACGTCACTAGTATGCCTCTACTTGACTAGCTCATTAATCAAAGATGGTTATGTTTCCTAACCATAGACATTTGTTGTCATTTGATTAATGGGATCACATCATTAGGAGAATGATGTGATTGACATGACCCATTCCGTTAGCCTAGCACTTGATCGTTTAGTATGTTGCTATTGCTTTCTTCATGACTTATACATGTTCCACGTAACTATGAGATTATGCAACTCCCGTTTACTGAGGAACACTTTGGGTGCTACCAAACGTCACAACGAATCGGGTGATTATAAAGGAGTACTACAGGTGTCTCGGAAGGTACATGTTGGGTTGGCGATTTCGAGATTAGGTTTTGTCACTCCGATTGTCGGAGAGGTATCTCTGGCCCTCTCGGTAATGCACATCACTATAAGCCTTGCAAGCAATGTAGCTAATGAGTTAGTTACGGAATGATGCATTACGTAACGAGTAAAGAGACTTGCCGGTAACAAGATTGAACTAGGTATTGGATACCGACGATCGAATCTCGGGCAAGTAACATACCGATGACAAAGGGAACAACGTATGTTGTTATGCGGTTTGACCGATAAAGATCTTCATAGAATATGTAGGATCCAATATGGGCATCCAGGTTCTGCTGTTGGTTATTGACCGAGAATAGTTCTAGGTCATGTCTACATAGTTCTCGAACCCGTAGGGTCCGCACGCCTAAGGTTTCGATGACAGTTATATTATGAGTTTATGAGTTTTGATGTACCAAAGGAGTTCGGAGTCTCGGATGAGATCGGGGACATGACGAGGAGTCTCGAAATGGTCGAGACGTAAAGATCGATATATTGGACGAATATATTCGGAGTTCGGAAAGGTTCCGAGTGATTCGGGTATTTTTCGGAGTACCGGAGAGTTACGGGAATTCGTATTGGGCCTTAATGGGCCATACGGGAAAGGAGAGAAAGGGCCAAAAGGGTGGCCGCACCCCTCCCATTGGACTAGTCTGAATTGGACTAGGGAGGGGGGCGCCCCCTTCCTTCCTTCTCCTTCTCTCTTCCCTTTCCTTCTCTCCTACTCCACTACATGGAAGGGTTCCTAGTTCTACTAGGAAAAGGGGAATCCTACTCCCGGTGGGAGTAGGACTCCCCTAGGGCGCGCCATAGAGAGGGCCGGCCCTCCCCCTCCTCCACTCCTTTATATACGGAGGCAGGGGGCACCCCATAGACACACAAGTTGATCTTCGTGATCGTTCCATAGCCGTGTGCGGTGCCCCCCTCTACCATATTCCATCTCGGTCATATCGTTGCGGTGCTTAGGCGAAGCCCTGCGTCGGTAGAACATCATCATCGTCACCACGCCGTCGTGCTGACGGAACTCATCCTCGAAGCTTTGCTGGATCGGAGCCCGGGGATCGTCATCGAGCTGAACGTGTGCTGAACTCGGAGGTGCCGTACGTTCGGTACTTGGATCGGTCGGATCGTGAAGACGTACGACTACATCAACATCATTGTGCTAACGCTTCCGCTTACGGTCTACGAGGGTACGTGGACAACACTCTCCCCTCTCGTTGCTATATCATCACCATGATCTTGCGTGTGCGTAGGAAATTTTTTGAAATTACTACGTTCCCCAACAATAGGGTGATATAGAACTAGCTCCAATTCATCAATGTAATGTAGGCATGTATTCCGTAAATAGTCATACGTGCCTCTGGAAAATAACTTGCATGACATGTTTTGTCCTACCCTCCCGTTGCAGTGGAGTCCTTACGGAAACTAAGGGATATTAAGGCCTCCTTTTAATAGAGAACCGGAACAAAGCATTAGCACATAGTGAATACATGAACTCCTCAAACTACGGTCATCACCGAGAAGTATCCCGATTATTGTCACTTCGGGGTTGTCGGATCATAACACATAATAGGTGACTATAGACTTGCAAGATAGGATCAAGAACACACATATATTCATAAAAACATAATAGGTTCAGATCTGAAATCATGGCACTCGGGCCCTAGTGACAAGCATTAAGCATAGCAAAGTCATAGCAACATCAATCTCAGAACATAGTGGATACTAGGGATCAAACCCTAACAAAACTAACTTGATTACATGGTAAATCTCATCCAACCCATCACCATATAGCAAGCCCACGATGGAATTACTCACGCACGGCGGTGAGCATCATGAAACTGGTGATGGGGGATGGTTGATGATGACGACGGCGACGAATCCCCCTCTCCGGAGCCCCGAACGGACTCCAGATCAGCCCTCCCGAGAGAGATTAGGGCTTGGCGGCGGCTCCATGTCGTAAAACGCGATGAAACATTCTCTCTGATTTTTTTCTCCCCGAACGTGAATATATGGAGTTGGAGTTGAGGTCGGTGGAGGTCTAGGGGGCCCACGAGATAGGAGGCTGCGCCCTAGGGGGGGCGCCCCCCTATCTCGTGTACAGGCTGTGGGCCCCCTGGCATTAACTCTTTCGCCAAAAATTCTTATTAATTCCAAAAAGTGCCTCCGTGGATTTCCAGGACATTCCGAGATCTTTTCTTTTCTACACATAAAACAACGTCATGGTAGTTCTGCTGGAAACAGCGTCAGTCCGGGTTAGTTTCATTCAAATCATGCAAGTTAGAGTCCAAAACAAGGGCAAAAGTGTTTGGAAATGTAGATACGTTGGAGACGTATCAACTGCCCCAAGCCTAAACCTTTGCTTGTCCTCAAGCAATTCAGTTGATAAACTAAAAGTCATAAAGAAAAACTTTTACAAACTCTGTTTACTCTTTTTGTTGTAACATGAAAAGCCAGCATTCAACTTTCAGCAAATATTATGAACTAACCATACTCATAATAACACATAGGTCTCACAATTACTCATATCAATAGCATAATAAGCTAGCGAGCCATAATAATAAAACTCAGATGACAACATTTTCTCAAAATAATCATAACATGATATAACAAAATGGTATCTCGCTAGCCCTTTCTGAGACAGCAAAACATAAATGCAGAGCACCTTTAAAGATCAAGGACTGACTAAACATTGTAATTCATGGTAAAAGAGATCCAGTCAAGTCATACCCAATATAAACCAATAGTAATGAATGCAAATGACAGTGTGCTCTCCAGCGGGTGCTTTTAATAAGAAGGATGATGACTCAACATAAAAGTAAATAGATAGACCCTTCGCAGAGGGAATCACGAATTTGTAGAGGTGCCACAGCTCGATTTTATAATAGAGATTGAATAGCATTTTGAGCGGCATACTTTTGCTGTCAACGCAACAAATATGAGATGGCTGTATCTTCCATACTTTTGCATTATAGGCAGTTCCCAAACAGAATGGTAAAGGTTTATACTGCCCCAACCACCAACAAGCATCAATCCATGGCTTGCTCGAAACAACGATGCCTCCAACATACAACAGCCCTGGGGGAGTTTTGTTTAATTATTTTGATTTGCTTTGATCTTTTTGGATCATGGGACTGGGCATCCCGGTTACCGGCCCTTTCTCGTGAATGAAGAGCGGAGTCCACTCCTCTTGAGAATAACCCACCTAGCATGGAAGATATAGGCAGCCCTAGTTGTAACATGAGTTGCTCGAGCATACAAAACAAGATTTCATTTGAAGGATTGGAGTTTGGCACATACAAATTTACTTGGAACGGCAGGTAAATACCGCATATAGGAAGGTATAGTGGACACATATGGAACAACTTTGGGGTTTATGGAGTTTGGATACACAAGCAATATTCCCGCTTAGTACAGGTGAAGGCAAAAGACTGGGAAGCGACCAACTGAGAGAGCGACAACCGTCGTAAACATGCATTAAAATTAATTTACACCGAATACAAACATGAGTAGGATATAATCCACCAGGAACATAAATATCGTGAAGGCTATGTTGATTTGATTCAACTACATGCGTGAACATGTGCCATGTCAAGTCACTCAATTCATTCAAAGGAGGATACCATCCCATCATACCACATCATAATCATTCTAATAGCATGTTGGCATGCAAGGTATATCATTATAACTCATAGCTAATCAAGCATGGCTCAAGTAACTATAATCTCTAAATGTCATTGCAAATATGTTTACTTCATAATAGCTGACTCAGGAACGATGAACTCATCATATTTACAAAAACAAGAGAGGTCGTGTTCATACCAGCTTTTCTCATCCCAATAAATCCATCATATATCGTCATTATTGCCTTTTACTTGCACGATCGAACGATGTGTATAATAATAAGAGTGCACGTGCATTGGACTAAGCTGGAATCTGCAAGCATTCAACTCAAGAGAGAAGACAAGTAATATGGGCTCTAAATTAGATAAACAATCATGCGTATAAGAGCCACTAAGCATTTTCAATATGGTCTTCTCGACCCCTAAAGGAAAGAAAAGAAAATAAAACTATTTAAATGGGAAAGCTCCCAACAAGTAAAAGAGGAATGAGAAATCTTTTTGGGTTTTCATTTTAATTCCTACTACAAGCATGGAAATTAAACTAACTAATTTTTTTGATTTTTCTCAAGGTTTAACAAACACACAAGAAGAAAACTAGAAATAGAAATTTAAACTAGCACGGATAATACAATGAAAGAGTATGAGCACCAACGACTAGTGTGTGAACATGAATGTAAAGTCGGTGAGAAATACGTACTCCCCCAAGCTTAGGCTTTTGGCCTAAGTTGGTCTAATACCAATGACCGCCTGGCTGATATCCATATGAGAAACTAGGGTTGTACTGAGATGCAGAGGCGACCGCCTCGTGAGCAGCAGCGTGTTGGCGAGCTGCCTCCATTCCCCTCTTATATTCAGTTGCTTCCTCCCTGGTGACAACATATCTTCCTTTTGCCTGATAATCAAAAAGGTAGGGGGCAGGAAGAGTAACAGGGACGACATTGTGTCAGTCATAGATTAGTTGATAATGGAGGAATTTTTCATTCCTCTCAAGAAAATGATGATCAAACATAGCTTCTTTATCCAAATAAACAGGAGGTACAATCATATCCCCCTCTCGAGGAGCTATATTAAGAAATTTAGCCACACGGGTTGCATAAATTCCTCCAAAGAAATCGCCCCTTCTACTATTATTCTGCAACCTACGTGCAACTATTGCCCCCAAGTTATAACCTTTATAACCTGACACAACACTCTTGAGGACACAAAGATCAGGGACACACATGTGACATGCTTCGTCCTTACCGTTAATGCATCTACCAATGAAGAGAGCAAAATAATGTATAGCAGGAAAATGAATGCTCCCTATGGTAGCTTGTGTTATGTCCCTAGATTCTCCCACAGTAATACTAGCAAGAAAATCTCTAAATTCAGATTTGCGAGGATCATTAATATTACCCCACTGTGGGAGTTTGCAAGCACTTGTGAAATCCTCTAAATCCATGGTATAAGATGTATCATAAATATCAAACATGACACTAAGAGAATTACGTGGAGAGATATATTCGAACCTCCGCACAAAGGAATCAGTCAATTGATAATATTGAGGACACTTATCTTGTAAGAAGTCCTCCACCTCGGCATTACGCACATACGCGTCAAATTCCTCCTTGAAGCCTGCTTTGACCATAAAATCATCGGATGGCCACTCACAAGCCCGTACATTTGCGTCCCTCGGCAATTTAACATCTTACTGACGTATAACAATCCTTGGCCCTTTCTTTGCCGAGGCATCTCCTTGGTACATTCTTCTAAGCATATTTCTTTTTCTGAAAATTTCTGAAATTTTAGTAACTTCAAAATAAAAGTGAATAAAACTAAACAAGATTGATAGCAACTACTCCTACAAGTGCCTAGAGTCTATATCATGCATTGGAATTGCTTGGGACCTCAAAAATTTAACATGCAAGCTCAAGAACATGGTCACCTATGCAGCAAAAATTTGCAATGAATAAAGCACTAGAACAAAAACTAATTGGACCAATGGAGGAGTCACATACCAAGCAACAATCTCCCAAAGCAGTTTTGTGAATGGAGCTTTGAGCTAGGAGATCGAAAATCGCAGCAAAACGAGCTAGAACTCGTGCTCGAGCTGGATGTGGATTTTTTTGGGTAGAAGATGAAGTGTGTGGGTGCTGGCATAAGTGCAGGGGAGCCACCAGGGGCCCATGAGATAGGGGCGCGCCCTCCTCTCTCGTGGCCTAGTGCTTGCCCCTCCTGCAGTGTTTTCAGTGCCTAAAATCCTCAAATATTCCAGAAAAAATCATACTAAATTTGCAGGGCATTTGGAGCACTTTTATTTTCGAACTATTTTTTAATGCACAGATAAATCAGAAAACAGACAGATAATACTATTTTTGCTATATTTATTCTAAATGACAGAAAGTAAAAAGAGGGTACAGAAGGTTGTGCCTTCTGGTTTCATCCATCTCGTGATCATCAAAATGAATCCACCAACAAGGTTGATCAAGTCTTGTTAACAAACTCATTCCGAATAACACGGAACCGGAGAAATTTCTAATAACACTAAGTTACCTCAACGGGGATATGAAAATCCCCAACAATAAGAATATCATACTTTTTCTTGACAGTAGGAAGAGGAAATTCAAAACCTCCAAAAATGATAGTTGGAACTTTTTCAATAGAATTGATGCTATGAACTTGAGATTGTTTCCTCGAAAAGTGTACCGTATGCTCATTACCATTAACATGAAAAGTGATATTGTCTTCGTTGCAATCAACAACAGCCCCTGCAGTATTAAGAAATGGTCTACCAAGGATAATAGACATACTATCGTCCTCGGGAATATCAAGAATAACAAAGTCCGTTAAGATAGTGACATTTGCAACCACAACAGGCACATCCTCACAAATACCGACAGGTATAGCAGTTGATTTATCAGCCATTTGCAGAGATATTTCAGTAGGTGTCAACTTATTCAATTCAAGTCTAGATATAAAGAGAGAGGCACAACACTAACTCCGGCTCCAAGATCACATAAAGAAGTTCTAACGTAGTTTCTTTTAATAGAGCATGGTATAGTTGGAACACCCGGATCTCCAAGTTTCTTTGGTATTCCACCCTTAAAAGTTTAATTAGGAAGCATGGTGGAAATTTCAGCTTCCGGTATCTTTCTTTTATTTGTAATGATATCCTTCATATACTTAGCATAAGGATTTACTTTCAGCATATCAGTTAAGCGCATACATAAGAAAATAGGTCTAATCATTTCAGCAAAGCGCTCAAAATCCTCATCATCCTTTGATTTGGATGGTTTAGGAGGAAAGGGCATGGGTTTCTGAACCCATGGTTCTCTTTCTTTACCGTGCTTCCTAGCAACAAAATCTCTGTTATCATAACGTTGATTCTTTGGGTGTGGGTTATCAAGATCAACGGCAGGTTCAATCTCTAAATCATTGTTTTTGCTAGGTTGAGCATCAACATGAACATTATCATTAACATTATCACTAGGTTCATGTTCAGCACCTGATTGTGTTTCAACATCAGAAATAGAAATATCATTGGGATTCTCAGGTGTGTCTATAGTAGGTTCACTAGAAGCATGCAAAGTTCTATGGTTTTTCTTCTTCTTCTTTTTAGAAGAACTAGGTGCCTCTAAATTATTTCTCTGAGAATCTTGCTCGATTCTCTTAGGGTGGCCTTCAGGATATAAAGGTTCCTGAGTCATTCTACCAGTTCTAGTAGCCACTCTAACAGCAAAGTCATTTTTATTATTTAATTCTTCAAGCAAATCATTTTGGGCTTTAAGTACTTGCTCAACTTGAGTAGCAACCATAGAAGCATATTTGCTAACGAGTTTGAGTTCATCTTTAACTCTAGCCAGATTATCGCCTACGCGTCCTATCTCGAAAGCATTATTCTTTAACTCTCTACCAACATAAGCATTAAAACTTTCTTGTCTAGCCATAAAGTCATCAAATTCATCTAAGCATGGGCTATGAAATTTAGTAGAGGGTATTTCAACATTATCATATCTATAGAGAGAATTTACCTTTACTACCTGCGTCGGGTTATCAAGACAATGTGGTTCTTCAGGCGGTATATTCAGACCATGTATTTCTTCAATAGGTGGTAAATTCTTTGCCTCTTGCATATCTTCAGGACTGAGAAATAAAACACCTCTCTTCTTCGGAGTGGGTTTAGGAATAGGCTCGGGAGTTGGCTCAGTTGGTTCATGAATTGCTTCAGGAATTGGCTCGGGAAGAGTCCAATTGTTTTCATTAGTCAACATATTATTCAATAGTATTTCAACTTCGTCGACTATTCTTTCCCTGAAAACACAACCAGCATAACTATCCAAGTAGTCCTTGGAAACATCGGTTAGTCCATTATAAAATATATCAAGTATTTCATTTTTCTTAAGAGGATGATCAGGCAAAGCATTAAGTAACCAGAGAAGCCTCCCCCAAGCTTGTGGGAGACTCTCTTCTTTGATTTGCACAGAATTATATATTTCCCGCAAGTCAGCTTGTTTCTTATGAGCAGGCAGATATTTAGCAGAGAAGTAATAAATCATATCCTGGGGACTACGCACACAACCAGGAGCAAGAGATATATAAATAACGAGACTTCTCATCATGAGTAAATAGGGTGGCTATATCAATCAACTTGGTAAGATGTGCCACAACAGTTTCAGATTCAAGGCAATAAAAAGGATCAGATTCAACTAAAGTAATAATATCAGGATCAACAGAGAATTCATAATCCTTATCAGTAACACAGATAGGTAAAGTAGCAAAAGCAGGATCGGGTTTCATTCTAGCACTAAGAGACTGCTGCTTCCATTTAGCTATAATTTCTTAAGATAATTTCTATCATTGCAAGCAAGAATTTCCATAGCAGATGCTTCATTCATAACATAACCCTCAGGAACAACAGGTAATACATAATCATTGGGGGAACCTTCATCATCACTATCATCAATAATAGGTTCTTCAATATTTTCATTCCCCCTAACTCTAGCAAGTTGTTCATCAAGAAATTCACCTAATGGCAAAGTAGTATCACGCACAGAAGTAGTTTCATCATGCATAGCAGAAGTGGCATCCTCAATAACATGCGACATATCAGAATTAATAGCAGTAGTAGGTTTAGGTGTAGCAAGCCTACTGGAGTAGAATCTAGTGCAAGGCTAGATGGCAGTTCCTTACCTCCCCTCGTAGTTGAGGGCAAAATAGTAGTTCGATCGTCTTTCAAGTTCTTCATAGTGACCAACAGATATAAATCCCAAGTGACTCAGAGAATAGAGCTATACTCCCCGGTAACGGTGCCAGAAATTAGTCTTGATAACCCACAAGTATAGGGGATCGCAACAGCTTTCGAGGGTAGAGTATTCAACCCAAATTTATTGATTCGACACAAGGGGAGCCAAAGTATATTTTTAGTATTAGCAGTTGAGTTGTCAATTCAACCACACCTGGATAACTTAGTATCTGCAGCAAAGTATTTAGTAGCAGAAGTGGTATGATAATAAAGGTAACAGTAGCAAACGTAAAGATAAATGTTTTTGGGTTTTTGTAGTAGATGTAATAGTAGCAACGGAAAAGTAAATAAGCGAAGAACAATATGTGAAAAGCTCGTAGGCAATGGATCAGTGATGGATAATTCTGCCGGATGCGACTCCTCATGCAATAGTTATAACATAGGGTGATATAGAACTAGCTCCAATTCATCAATGTAATGTAGGCATGTATTCCGTAAATAGTCATACATGCTTATGGAAAAGAACTTGCATGACATCTTTTGTCCTACCCTCCCGTTGAAGCGGGGTCCTTACAGAAACTAAGGGATATTAAGGCCTCCTTTTAGTAGAGAACCGGAACAAAGCATTAGCACATAGTGAATACATGAACTCCTCAAACTACGATCATCACCGAGAAGTATCCCGATTATTGTCACTTCGGGGTTGTTGGATCCTAACACATAATAGGTGACTATAGACTTGCAAGATAGGATCAATAACACACATATATTCATGAAAATATAATAGGTTCAGATCTGAAATCATGGCACTCGGGCCCTAGTGACAAGCATTAAGCATACCAAAGTCATAGCAACATCAATCTCATAACATAGTGGATACTAGGGATCAAACCCTAACAAAACTAACTTGATTACATGGTAAATCTCATCCAACCCATCACCATCTAGCAAGCCTACGATGGAATTACTCACGCACGGCGGTGAGCATCATGAAATTTGTGATGGAGGATGGTTGATGATGACGACGGCGACGAATCCCCCTCTCCGGAGCCCCGAACGGACTCTGGATCAGCCCTCCCGAGAGAGATTAGGGCTCGGCGGCGGCTCCGTGTCGTAAAATGCGATGAAACTTTCTCTCTGATTTTTTCTCCCCGAACGTGAATATATGGAGTTGGAGTTGAGGTCGGTGGAGGTCCAGGGGGCCCACGAGATAGGAGGCCGCTCCCTAGGGGGGGCCTGTCTCGTGGACAGGCTGTGGACCCCCTGGCATTAATTCTTTCGCCAAAAATTCTTATTAATTCCAAAAAGTGCCTCCATGGTTTTCCCGGACATTCCGAGAACTTTTCTTTTCTACACATAAAACAACATCATGGTAGTTCTGCTGAAAACAGCGTCAGTCCGGGTTAGTTTCATTCAAATCATGCAAGTTAGAGTCCAAAACAAGGGCAAAAGTGTTTGGAAAAGTAGATACGTTGGAGACGTATCACGCTCTACCTTCGTCTTTCTCCCAACCTTATTCCTCTCCTACACATATCCATGGATGACGATCGATCACCCTCAATACATAGCTAGGTCTCTCTCCTTCCCCACACATATACTAGTTGATCGGTCTCTGCCCACTCCCCCCCCCCGCACACACACACACTGATAGTCGAACGTTGTAGGCAGGTATCCATGCCACGGAGAAAAACTGCACCTCTGCCCTCTCAAATTCCAGTAGGCTAGCCACCCTGTATCTTTGACGTGGGCAAACAAAAATTCGATGGCACTCTTTATCGATCGCGCAGCCACACACTTCATCCCTGTTTTCGATTCTATCGATATCTCACCTCCATGACTCCGTTTGACACACATTGCATATCTTAGGTTTTTCTGTTTGAGATATCATCAACACATTGCCTCTGTTTCGCACAAACCATCTCTCTCACACCCACCCACTACGTACCTGCACATAAATAAGAGGTGCACGCAGGACACACGTACTCACGTCTCGTTCCCGGCCACACCCGCGAGGGTACACGGTGGAGTTCGTTTCTGTACAAAAAGGTAGCCCACGTGATAATTTGACGCGTGTAGCGGTTGTTTACTCGAAGGAGGGTCGGGTACTATGCCTAGACGGAACAAAGTTTGACTTGACGCTTAGTATTAAATAAAGTTATAAATTCCTCAATGGCACGCATAGAATATAAAACGATTGCCGTGGGGAAAATGAAAAATGGGTTTGTCTCTCATCACACCATCTCGCACAAGGCGGCAGTGGCCTCTCTCTCTCTCTCTCTCAGCGTTGGTTAGTGATTCGGCCGCATCCCGTCCACCAGCAGAAAGGGAGGATGTGCATCGTCTCTCCATTTGACGGCGTTGAGGCAGCACGTCCCGATATGCGGTACCCGCCGTTCTCTCTGACCAAGCTCCGGCACGGTAGGGCCTTCACTACTTGCTCGCTGCCGCAGTATGCGCCCTCCTAGTAACATCCCGATGACCCTCAGGTACAGCTTCCTCCGGCCTTGCTCCACTGCCCATCTTCCCACGTTGCCGCATGTGGATCTTCTTTAGTTGTTTGCTTAAATCTTATCACGGCCGACGTAGTTTCCATCTTGCAATCTCGTCCTCAAATCATTTTCGATAAACTACCATGTGCTATCTTTCCCTTATTACTTGGAATATGCTTCTTTTTTGTCGGCGTATGTGTCTTCAACTCATGTTATTGGGAAGTAATTGTTTCCTTTCTACCTCCTTTTACAAACAGGGCTATCCATTTTCACCTCGTTGCTATTGCGACCTTTTGGTGAACTGCACAAATCACATTTTTCTTAAGAGTGTTTTGTGCAGTTCCGCCAAAATGTCACACGGGCAGCATTTTTAAATTTCTGTGGGACTGCAAAAAGGGAGATTGATTTTGCTATCCTCCTCATCCAACTCCGTGCCTAATCTTCTCCAACAAGAAGTTAGTCCTAAAGAGAGATCGTAGAGGCGATCAGCTTCTATTTGTGTGTGTTATGTTTCATCATCTAGTTCCACTATTATTGTAATCACACTGACTGGATATGTTTGCAAACAGGGATGGTCCGCTCAGTTTTAGTGGAGCTGCACAAAATGATCGGATTGTGGTGTCCTCCATACACCTCTTTTTTGGCTACAGAGCTGGGTGAAACTAGCTGCCAAGCAATGGACAATGTGCCAAGGAAATGGAGCCATTCCTATGAACAGCATCGATCAATTATATATTTTTCCTTATTTGTACACCTTCTCACAACTTTGTCTTCAGTTCCGATGTGAATATTGGCGCTGATCTGCGAACCATTGAGATGCATTAGCCATGGTAGCCATTGTAGTTTCATTTGTATTTGATGGAATGTTATAACGAGATAATCTTGAGGCAAGACACATGAATCCTAAGTTGAAACCTTTTTTTCCTGTGGGAACCAAAGATGAAACCTTCATAGCATCACAGTACAATTTCATTAAAATTATGCGTACATATAAACAAATCCTAAAGGATTGATAGCAATGCCAGAAACAATTCAACTTTGTTTCGCCGATATGTTGGACATCCTTCATCCGGCTCCACCTGCCATGCACCAATATTGAGTGAAAAACACAACTACAAGGAAAGATTCACCATGGTCGTTGCACCGCAGTAGTAATGACTAGTGTGTAGTCAAATCATAGAGCCCCACCTTCGCCACAGTAAGTTGCTCGGACGAAGCAACCATCATTTCTCTATTCCTTGAATCCGCTGGTACTCCCATATTCCCACAATAATAAGTTGCTCGGGTGCATCAACCATCACTTCACCTTTCCCACAGTAAGTACTAGTACCTCCATTTTTTGCTCTAGAAACAACCACATGCGAATATTGGACGGTATCAGCACAACAACTGAATCAAAAATTCTATAGTATGAGAATAACTTTGAACGTAAGCCATTGATTCACTCTATCCAATGGTCATAGTTGGAAAAGCCAAACAAAATCAAACATTGGTTCAACTCTATTGGCACTCAGATTGTTGCCGCTTGCTCAACCGCCTGCCCACCTAGCCCACCTATATATCCGCTCACGTGTGATGACCACAGGAGCTATCCATTCAGATTGTATGTTAAAAAATAAAGGTCGATAACTAATACGGCACCTCGGGCCAATGCGGCCAGATCGCATTTTGCACGAGAAAATACACACCATGTTTCGTTGACATGTGGTCCCGTTCCAACATGTTAGTGAGACGACGGCGAGTCATTTTCTATTAGTATTTCTGAACAGACGTGTAGGCCGGGGCGCCTCTTTGTGTACAGTGGAAAACTGGCAACCGTCCGCCGACTCTTTGCCTTTCCCTCTCGATTTGGAGCTGCTGTCGCACGCTCTTCCTCCCTCCTCCATTTGCCTTCACCCTTCTTTCTGCCATTGTTCGATCGTCTTCTACATGGAGGGAACAGGCCTGAAACGACCCCGTTATTCTTGCCCCGATCTGAAAGATGACGTGGTGGAGGAACTCATTGATTGGTGCGACTTCATGGATGGCACGTTCGTTCAAGACCATTCTCGACTCAACTAATAACATCATTACAAGGAACCCAAGGGTCCAGGAGTGGTTTGATCTCCCCTATCTTCTTCGCCGTGACCCTGCTGACGGGCGCGGGGATGACGGAGGCCTCGCCTTGTGCAAGTTGTTGCCGCTTGATAGTGATACGTATGATGTTAAGATGCCATCGCTTGAGGGCAAGGATTGGGCAGGCGCAAATGGAGATTGTGTTGTTTATATTGGGTACAACTGCCAGTGGGAACTCGTGAATGTGTACACTCTTCACCGGGTTCCACTTTGAAAAATCTCAGCAGACTGCCCAGAGGTTGAGCTGTAGGATCGAAAGTATGTCTAGAGGGGGGTGATTAGACTACTTGTCAATATAAAAATTCTGCCTTTTGACAAAGAACAGTTTTTGGCAGATTCACAATTATGATCAAGTCAAGCATCACCCTACACATGCAATTCTAGAGTATAGGCAGCGGAAAGTAAATTGCACATGTAGTAAAGAGAGCTGAAGAAGAGCAAACGCAATTTTGGAGACGCGGTGATTTTTCTCGTGGTTCCGATAGGTGGTGCTATCGTACTTCCACGTTGATGGAGACTTCAACCCACGGAGGGTAACGGCTGCATGAGTCCACGGAGGCTCCACCCACGAAGGGTCCACGAAGAAGCAACCTTGTCTATTCCATCATGGCTCACGCCCACGGAGGGCTAGCCTTACTCGGGGTAGATCTTCACGAAGTAGGCGATCTCCTTGCCCTTACAAACTTCTTGGTTCAACTCCACATCTCGACGACGGAGGCTCCCAAGCGACACCTAACCAATCTAGGAGGCACCACCCTCCAAAAGGTAATAGATGTTGTAGATGATGATGAACTCCTTGCTCTTGTGCTTCAAATGATAATCTCCCCAACACTCAACTCTCCTCACTGATTTGGCTGTGGTGGAAGAAAGGATTGAGTGGAAAGCAACTTGGGAAGGCTAGAGATCAAGCTTCATATGGTGGGAGTGGAGCAACTTGATCTCAACACAAGGGTAGGTAGTTCTCTTCTTAGAAATGTAAGGTAGGAGTGGTAGTTCTTTCTGATGGCTCTCTCAACGAATGAAGAGGGGGTGGAGGGGTATAAATAGCCTCCACACAAAATCCAACCGTTACACACATTTGAGCAATCTCGGTGGGACCGAAGTGGACAACTCGGTGAGACCGATAGTTCAAATAATGTGAACGTTAGGATTTTCGGTGGGACGAATATACAATCTCGGTTAGTCCGATTAGTGCAATGACAAGAGCATGCCGGTTTGGTGGGATCGACTTCATCATCTCGGTGACACCGATTTGATGATGAAGGTTCTGAACCTTGGCAACTCATGTTTCGGTGAGACCGAGTTGAATCGGAAAATCCGAGTTTACTAGGGTTTGGCTTATGGCTGAGGTGATTCATCTCGGTGTGACTGAGTTTGGAATATCGGTGGGACCGAGACTACTTATGAGTGTATATGGCGGTGAAAGTTGCGATAGTTTAGGAGATGTATCACTAAGCACTTGAGCAACCAGATCATCATCATAACCTCATCCCTTTTAATAGTATTGGCTTTTCCTATGGACTCAATGTGATCTTGGATCACTAAACCAAAATGGAGTCTTGAGCTTTTGCCAATGCTTGCCTTAGCATTTTGGGGGTCCACTTCTTGAGTCCTTGCCATACCCATATCATCGAACTCTCTGAAATGATTCTCAAGTAACTATTAGTTCAATGATATATATGTTGTTATTAATTACCAAAACCACCCGGGATTAGTTGCACTTTCAATCTCCCCTTTTGGTAATTGATGACAACATATAGATCAAAGCTTCGACAAAGGATATAATCAATGAATAATATCGTCGCTTTCAGAAGTATGTGATAAGCAAGAGCTCCCCCTAAATTTGTGCATTATTTAAGATTTGCGTTTTAATGCAAATGCACAATCGATTAGGATCATGGGTCACTCTTCCATGTCACATACATCTTGGTGGAGCGCACAAAATGATAAGAATGAACAGCATGCACCCAATCACCAAGACATGAGTAAATGGTCATACGAGATAGGAATGGCATATGATAAGCATTAAGCACACATTAAAGCATAGTACGACCAAGCACTCATTAAGGTAGAATCAAATGGAGTATCAAACACACTGAAAGTCTCGAAAACCAAAAGTATCTCAAAGAAACCGCAAAAGAACGAAAGAGCAAAAGCGCAAAGACAACAACACTCTCTCTCTCGAAGCCCTATGATCTATACAATTTCTCCCCTTTGGCAACAAGTTACCAAAAGTTCGAAAAAGCATAGAGCTAAGCGTCCTTTGTGGACTCTGCTGGCGGCTCCGTGCAGGTTGATGTCGGAGTGGATATGACAACATCGGCAAAGACTTGGTGATGTCGTGTTGGAGGAGTGGACACTGGAGCTAGAGCTGGAGTAGGAGCAAGCTCGCTGGAACTATGGGAGGTCTTTGAAGCTGTAGTCTGGTGTCGATCCTTTGGAATAGCAGTGATCGGGTCCTTTGGGAACCGGAGCGATCTGTCAACGAGAATCTGGACTAAGTCATCCTGCAACTCACGCATAAGCTCGCCTTGTCTGCTTTGCTTCCTCAATGTCGCCTCGAGCTTGTTGACGGTCACTTGTACTTGATCGACTTCACATCCGGGCGTAGATCTTCTCGTCAACAATCCTCTCTAAGCTCTCCGAGGCTGTACAATGCTGGCAGGCATTGTTCAATCCTTTGAGTAGCTTCAAGAAATTGTTCTCGAAACTCTTTGGTTTAGCTGCTGCTGCTCTTTGCTTCCTTGTCGACTTTGGCTTTCTTAGTAGCTGCGATCTTGGCTTGACCTTCAACAGATGTCGGATCCTCCTCATCCATCACAACAACATTGTCTTCATGCTCGCTGCAGCGGTAAATGTTCTCTATCCAACAGAATGTGCCCGTGCCAAACTTGGCATTGATAAGCATCTGAATCATGGGCAAATCCACATGACCTTTTGTGGTCATTGCAGTCCTCTTAATGGTCTCTACCATCAAGTCCATCACCTTGAAAGGTGCTCTCTCATCAAGTATGTGCAGCATGTTGATAGAGTATCCTCCTCGATCATGCGATCATCTCCAGATTTGGGCATCAAGGTATGCCTCAAAATGGTATTAGTGGTAGGTAAGCCTGCCTAGAGATAGTAGATCGAGCCGAGCTTCCAGATTCCCAAATCCTCTGCTGGAATCTCTTTGTACATGTTTTCATGGATTCATGATTCTTCTTTGGAATCCCATATACATCAATATCATCTTCTCGTTGCCTTTGGAGCATTCAGAATTTCTGCCCATTCTTCAACGAAGAAGAAAACCTTTGACCTTCAGTCATCCACATAATCTTTCCATCGGGGTAGAAGTGAGTGTGGCATAAAATTGCATTATCATCTCATCGTTCCACTGGTCAATTTCGACCTACAAAATCTACAACTCCACATGCGGTGAAACTTTCATGCACATGTGGAAAGAAATCTCTATGCTCTTTGCTGTCAATGTACTTCCAATCAACATATCCGGTGTCTGCGACTATGGGCTTCTTGTCCATCGGCGACGGTCTCATAGAAGTCCTGCTGCTCTACGGTGTGAAATCTGGGATCTCTGGCAGTTCTTCTCCTCACGGCATATGGGTCGGTTTGTCTTCATAGCACGAGACCTTTATCTTTCCTTGCCTTCATATTCTCGGCTTGAGGATGAGCATCATTATGGAGTGGCAGTTTTGGGCGAAGTTTCAAAAAACTGGTCCTTCATCGTCGAGACTCAGTGGTGGCACATCATCCTTGTTCTTTTGACGCTGGAATGTTTCGACGGTCCTCTTGGGCTTGGCAGAGGCTTTCTTGGAGCTGCCTTAGCTGGAGCAGATTTCTTGGGCTTTGATGTGGCTCCGGCCTTAATGGCATCACCCATGAGCTTGGCTTCGAGGAGGAGGCTGGGGTGCTTCCTCATCCTCATCCTCTCTTGCTGCATCATGCACTATCCTCTTTCTCTTGGTGGTTTTCTTCACTTTGCTTGCAGTTGCCTCTCCCAAATTCAGCTTCTTAGCAACAGTTGTTGCTTGACTTTCTTTGGTGCCCTTCTTAGATTGTTCATCTTGTTGCTCTTTGGCAACAACCTTCCTTTAGGCTTTGAGGTCACCTATTCCTCAACAACAAAATCTGAATCCTCATCATCTGAATTCCTCTTCTTTCTAGCTCTGGTGGCTGCAGGAGGCATGCCACTTGGTGTACTCCTCTCACCATCATCAAATGAGCTACTAGGATCGGGACTAGTGCCCGCCTCTGGAATCTCGCAATGGGTGTCTCGACCTGTTCTCACATCCACGGCATCGACATGGTGACAACCTGTGAATAGATAAGGTGTAGGCAGAGAAGAAGAGTCATCACAAAATGCAGAAGTTTTGCAAAAAATGAGTTCAAATTCTAGTATTAAGTTTTCACAGAAGACATTTCGGTCGAGACCGAGTTTAAGGTTCGTGAATCCGAAGTGTTAAGCAGAGCTTGGCACACCACTTTCGGTTTGACCGAAGTGGGTTTCGATCTGCCGAAAACACTAGGGTTTCACAGAATCTTCATTTCGGTCACACCGATTTTGCACAACTTCGGTTGGACCGAAGGGTGCGGTCAATGGCCATAGGCCAAATCGGTCTTACCGAAAATATAAAATCGGTCTCACCGAGATGTGTTCATGAAACCTATCCCTAAAACTTTTACTCGAATCTAGTTCAAACGAACCAATCGGTGTACAGGAGGATTTCAATCGTGGCAAGATACTAGGCAATCCAAGCGTGCATTGAATCGGAGATGGGAGCACGAGTGGGATCAAAACTCACCCTAACTTGGTGGAGTTTTTCTCGGCGGCAACGGCGCGGAGGAGATGGCCGTTGGCGGCGACGGAGACTGCGGGCGGGCGCCAAAGCGGCAACGGCGACGATCCGGAGACCAAGGCGGCGGCAAAAGGGTGTGGGGCAAAAGCGTTTGAAGGAGGAATCAGCGCGCCCTCGGAATATATACCCCTTCGCTGTCGGTGGGACCGAGTTGTAAAACTCGGTGGCACCGAGATGGATAACTACTAGGCAGTTATGCACTTCGGTCACGCCGAAAATCACAACTCGGTTTCACCGAGATGAAAACCTAGATCAGTCTAAATGCTTTCGGTTCGACCGAATTTGAGTGAGTTGGTCTGACCGAAATCAATTAGAAGGTTTTGGAAATTAGCCCTTGACGGATCGGTGGCTCCGAGTGCTCCTCACCCGGAGGGTCCGAAAATGACTTGTTCAAAATTTGTGATGTAAGCATGAATAGAATTTGAGACAAGAAAGCATAGATAGCTAGGGGAGGTACTTAGGCATTCTTGTCCATCCATTTGGTCAGAAAAATCAAAACGACCAAAACAACAAATGGATGTCCTCGAATGGATAAAATCATGCATCCAACATGCTCACACAATAAGATAGCAAATGAAATATGTGTCAAACATGCACAACCAAAACTCTAGCAACTAACACACAATTTGTCGATGACTAGGTCATCTTTATATGAGTATATTGACTTAGGAGCCAAATGAGAACATTTGATCATAGGTCATACTCATCGTTTAAGCACAAGTGGGGTTACCACTTTTACATAAAGCATTGATGTGTTCACATCATTTGAAGATGCTTTAGCTCAATTTTTCACAGCAAAGCTCCCCCTAGATGTGAGAACCCCTTTTAAAGGGTCAAACTAACCTTGGGTTGTCGTAGAAGACTTCATGTAGATGTTGAAGATGTGGATGCTCAATGTTGATGGAGATCATCAAGAGTTGGGAGCTATCCTTTGGATTCGGGCACTTTCAATACCTACATGGGTTAGTCCCACAAGGAACAAACAAGGATATCCATGGACATAGATTGAAGTTCACAATAGATGATGTCCATGAAAGCAATGATTACCTTGTCCCTTGACTTACCAACAAGAGGGTTTGTGACTCCATGAACTAGTGCACGATGTGGAAGTTGATTGCACAAGTTTTTGCCAAAATGAATGTGAGTGAAGTATGTTGGCGGAGTCACCCTCAAGAACTTTCTAGTTCTTCTTCTTCGGATCCACATCATCTTGATGGGAATCCTTGGGGTTGTAGTTGAGCTTGACGAAGTAGAACTTGGCGTTTCCTTGGGAACCCACTTGACCATGGCTTGAGGTGCTTCAACAAATGCATCAATCTCCTCTTGAAGCTTGTCCTTGCCTTTTAGCTTGTGGTCTTGTGGTGGAAGGTCATCTTGAGCTTGTTCCACATTGGAATAAGTAGGATCATACTTCTCCTTTTGAGGAACAAAGCGTGGAGTAGGATATTGACCTTCTTCCCACTCAACGCCTTGGCGTTGAACTTTCGCTCAAAACCAATTCCTTGATTCTTCGGTGCCTTCCTTGCTTGCGAACAATTTCCTCAAAGTTCTTGCTTCCGCAAGGCTCTTGTAGACACCTTTCTCTATGATCCCTTTCAATAAACTATTCTCTTGCTCAAGTGTAACTTGGCTTGAAACATTGTTAGTGGAATCAAGAGAAATACTAGAAGCAACAACATTGGATTTAGCATGGTTATTATTACTGCTAGAGGAAGAATTTTTCTTATGCTTGTCATGCTTAGTCTTAATGGGTGGCAAGAAATTAGACAAGAGAAGTCGTTTGGCAAGATATGAAGAACTCTTCTTTGAAGATCGTCATTGATTGCTTTTAGAAACTCATGTTCTTGCTCTAGAGTGAGCTTCTCGAGCGTAGCTTCTCATGAGATCTTAGGAGCTCTCTATGATCTTCTTGAGTTGTTTCATGAGCTAACTTAAGAGTGTTTAGTTCTTTAGTTAGATGCTTAATCTCCTTCATAGCATTGTCATTCGACTCTTCTCGACTATAAAGACTACTAGCATGTTCATCGTTACTAGGCTCTTTGGATTTATCATGCAAGAGCTCATCTTCACCAAGCAAGTCATCCTCATCACTATCGAAGTCAATGAATTCAGGGTGTGATACCTTGGGGCCTTTAGCCATGAAGCATCTTCCAATTCCCTCATTTGGTGAATCAAATAAGTCGTAGGAGTTGGAGTTGGAGGATCTGAGAGCAAGACCGCAACACCTTCATCTTGGTTGTAGTCGGAGTCGGAGTGATAGCTTCCTTCGGATTGATTGTCGGAGTCGGAGCGGAGACCCATTCACCTACATGAGCTTGATGTTTTCTTCTTGTGTAGCTCCTTGATGACTTGTCTTTCCTCTCCGAATCCTTGCTTCTCCGAGAGGGTCTTCGTTCATAACGATCATCTCTGCTCCTTCTCTCTTTCGAGGTGACTCATCTCTTGAGCTTCTTCTTCTTGGAGATTCTTCTCTTCTCTTGTGGGGAGCCGTACACTCATTTGAGTAGTGTCGGGTCTTCCACAATTGTAGCAGATTCGATCACGACTAGAAGATCTCTTTTCATCATATGATCTAGACTTTGAGCTTCTCTCTTTGCCTCTATTCTTGTAGAATTTGTTGAAGTTCTTGACCATTAGGCTTATCTATTCATTGGAAACTAACTTGTCACTTGAGGTTGTGGGAGCATCACTTGTAGCTTTGTAAGCACCACTTGACTTGTTGTGAAGCTCTTCCTTATCCTTAAGTGTCATCTCTTGAGCAACAATTCTTCCAATGACTTCGGTTGGCTTGAGAGTCTTGTAGTTTGGCATCATTTGGATCAAAGTGCACACGGTGTCATACTTTCCATCCAAAGCTCTGAGAATCTTCTTGATGATGAATTGGTCGGTCATTTCTTGGCTTCCTAAGCCGGCAATCTCATTTGTGATGAGAGCAAGCCTAGAGTACATTTCAGCGACTCCTTCACCATCCTTCATCTTGAACTTGTCAAGTTGACCTTGAATAATATCTAGCTTTGATTCCTTCACGGACTCGGTACCTTCGTGCATTTCAACCAAAGTATCCCAAATCTCTTTTGCATTCTCAAGACGGCTGATTTTGTTGAACTCCTCGGGACACAAGGCATTGAAGAGAATGTCACAAGCTTGAGCATTGTTTTGCAACATCCGCAATTCTTCCGGTGTAGCTTTGCGATCTGGAACTTTTCCTTCCTCGAAGAATTCACCTTGCATACCAACACAAATAATGCCCCATGCGGCTGGGTTATGACCAAGAATATGCATTTTCATTTTATGCTTCCAACTAGCAAAATTTGTACCATCAAAGTAAGGACCTCTACGAAAATTACCCTCACTAGGCGCCATACTCTCCTAGGTTGTGAAACCAAGCTTATGGAGTCAATGCAATGGAAACCAATACAATGGAGACCAAAGCTCGATACCACTTGTAGGATTGAAAGTATGTCTAGAGGGGGTGATTAGACTACTTTTCAATATAAAAATTCTGCCTTTTGACAAAGAACAGTTTTGGCAGATTCACAATTATGATCAAGTCAAGCATCACCCTACACATGCAATTCTAGAGTATAGGCAGCGGAAAGTAAATTGCACATGTAGTAAAGAGAGGTGGAGAAGAGCAAACACAATTTTGGAGACGCGGTGATTTTTCTCGTGGTTCCGATAGGTGGTGCTATCGTACTTCCACGTTGATGGAGACTTCAACCCACGGAGGGTAGCGGCTCTTGTGAGTCCACGGAGGCACCACCCACGAAGGGTCCACGAAGAAGCAACCTTGTCTATTCCATCATGCCCTATGCCCACGGAGGGCTAGCCTTACTCGGGGTAGATCTTCACGAAGTAGGCGATCTCCTTGCCCTTACAAACTTCTTGGTTCAACTCCACATCTCGACGACGGAGGCTCCCAAGCGACACCTAACCAATCTAGGAGGCACCACCCTCCAAAAGGTAATAGATGTTGTAGATGATGATGAACTCCTTGCTCTTGTGCTTCAAATGATAATCTCCCCAACACTCAACTCTCCTCACTGATTTGGCTGTGGTGGAAGAAAGGATTGAGTGGAAAGCAACTTGGGAAGGCTAGAGATCAAGCTTCATATGGTGGGAGTGGAGCAACTTGATCTCAACACAAGGGTAGGTAGTTCTCTTCTCGAAATGTAAGGTAGGAGTGGTAGTTCTTTCGATGGCTCTCTCAACGAATGAAGAGGGGGTGGAGGGTATAAATAGCCTCCACACAAAATCCAACTATTACACACATTTGAGCAATCTCGGTGGGACCGAAGTGGACAACTTCGGTGAGACCGATAGTTCAAATAATGTGAGCGTTGGGATTTTCGGTGGGACCGAATATAAAATCTCGGTTAGTCCGATTAGTGCAATGACAAGAGCATGCCGGTTTGGTGGGACCGACTTCATCATATCGGTGACACCGATTTGATGATGAAGGTTCTGAACCTTGGCAACTCATGTTTGGTGAGACCGAGTTGAGAATCGGAAAATCCGAGTTTACTAGGGTTTGGCTTATGGTGAGGTGGTTCATCTCGGTGTGGTGAGTTTGGAATATCGGTGGGACCGAGACTACTTATGAGTGTATATGGCGGTGAAAGTTGCTTGATAGTTTAGGAGATGTATCACTAAGCACTTGAGCAACGGATCATCATCATAACCTCATCCCTTTTAATAGTATTGGCTTTTCCTATGGACTCAATGTGATCTTGGATCACTAAACCAAAAATGGAGTCTTGAGCTTTTGCCAATGCTTGCCTTAGCATTTTGGGGGTCCACTTCTTGATCCTTGCCATACCCATATCACTGAACTCTCTGAAATGATTCTCAAGTAACTATTAGTTCAATGATATATATGTTGTTATTAATTACCAAAACCACCCGGGGATTAGTTGCACTTTCATGAGCACACCGGTATTCTACGCACATTCAAATACAATCATGGTGACTGTCTTCTACGGAAGATAGCAATTTGTCGAGTTCCCAACCGCTCTTGGAATTACAAGAACTATGAAGTTGTTGCTATCTTTGACAAGCTTGTTGCCATCCTTCGTGGTTCGACTCGATGGATATTGCTCAAAAATCAGTTTTTATAGACGGATGTGTACTATGATGCAATTCAATACGAGGGTCTTGTGTTTGCCTCCACCACTCATGGCACTGTTTTTGCATGGGATCATCGTAGTTTCGCTACGTTTATCTTCCATCGTAACTATAATTGTTTCATCTACATGCATGCGAGTTAGCAAGTTTCCTTTTACTAATTAACCTTCTTCTTGTGTTTCCAAGGTCCTGTGAACATTCCACCACCTATACTTGAAATTTTTTATAACCAAGGGGGAGATGATGATGGTGATGATCACGAGCATGAGGACGAGCAGAACTTATATACTCAGTGGCGCTTGGCAACTAATTCCGATGGATCACCTCTTCTTGTCTGTATACAGCACACTGAGTTTGTTACTACTATGGTAGCATGTGCTGTCTCCCATGGTCGCACTCTCCGGACCTATTCCAACACTCTTTGCATGGTATTCGAGATGGATACTAGTGTGCTAGCGCCAACAACTTCTCCCTGGTACAGTATTGATAGTCTTTGAGAAAACTCGCTCTTCCTTGGACAGAACTATCCGATGATGTTGAAAGGTGATCCAACTGCTGTTGACACAACGTTACTACCATTTATGAGTAGAAACTGCATCTATACCTCGGACATTTGGGTTGTTCCCTACCCTGGTACCAATATAGTAGGCCACTTGAGCCTGGATGATCAGTCCTGTGTTGGTCTCGAGATTGACAATAGATGGCACGTCCCAGAGAATCACTTGTGGTTCAAAGCAAGTGTTTCCAACGCCGAGGATTGGTTGAGTTGAAGTTCATTTCATTGCTTATTATTTGTTGTGTGATGAAAACTTTCTTATTTATAATGTATCCTCGTTGTCGTTGTGGGTTGATGACCTGTTGTATGTAATAAAATGATATGCCTCTGATAAACTTACTAAATTTATGAATGGCTTTCGAGTCGCTTCTCTGAGTGAGTAATGCGACGAGGCAAAAAAATATTTTCCGAATACATAATTGTATGTGCATTCAAACAAGTTATCGGATGAGGCGAAACAAAAATAGTAGTACACTATTTGTACTAGTTTCACATGATTCGTGCCTTGGGCGGGTGTTTTTACTGTAGCTGCGAATCCCATCATCCTAGGTCCTCGGATGAGTCCAGTAGAAATTGCATTCTGATGTTTGCTTTCAAACTTTCAGAACTGCTGCACTATCTCTACGTCTACGTTTACTTAATGCAACAAATTTTAAACTTGAGACCAGCCACCCACCCTCACAAAGAACACTTTTTATCCTAGCACAGACTCCAGGAAATTTGGCCACAATGTGAGATGGGCCATATGTTAATTTGTTCACTGTACCTTACCAACACCTTGAATCCTCGATACTACTACTATAAGTAGTAGGAGTAGTAGGGTGGCATGGGCCAGAACAAGAATTCAGGTCTAGGACTACGGCACATGCCACCAGCATGACTTCCATCTGACACCATATTTCTTGGAGTCCGTGCTATAGCAATCTATTCAACCTCGTCATTTCTCTAACTCAGCCATCGCGCGGCCGGCGAGGTGGGGGTTTGTCAATAGTCGGTTTCCTCAACTGTGGTCCCACTTGTAAGGCCAACTCCAACGCACGACCCCAATTGGACCTCCGTTTTGCCCAGATTCTGTCTGTTTGGGTAGGGCAATGGGATCGTGTCCGCGCCATTTCTTGGATGCAGTGGCCGTGCGCCAAACGCACGGACGCATCCTAGCCGTGTACATTTTTCTTTGCAAACACATATCTTTTTTTCATCATTGATTTTTTGGTACATGGAAATACATCACCAAAATTTTGACTAGAAAAGCAAGACCAATGAAAATAAGAACCACAAGAATACATTTTAGAAGATATCCAACTTCCATAACTGCTCCTGTAAGTTGGATTAGTGCCTTCTCGATGCATTCATTATTGATCTATGGAGGATCGATCTTGCGTGCTTCTTTCTTCTTCGAGTGTAAAGAAGTAGACATTGCTTCCTTGCATATAGTCTCATGTCTAGCCTCTATTCTATCAACATGTGCACTAGTCTTATCTCTAGCCTCTATGCTAGCTAAAAGTGCTAGAACATGTACTAAATTGCGCTCTATCAATATCTCGATGTACTCTTCTTCCCAATACCAAAACTTGCATCCATTCTACACAATAAAATTTTAAGTTAGCACAACTAGTCTAATCCGAGAGCACGACCGAAGATTTGGTCAGGTTCTTCCTACTTTTGCCGACACGTGGGACATCCAGCATCCAGGTCGTGTCATGCAAGAAAATAGAGTGGTAGTTGAAGCCACGTGATGTGCATCACGTGGTAGAATCTTAATACTCTTGAGTAACTCCAAAAGCAGCCACCAAAGATCTTTATTGGATTTGTTTTTCATCATTAGCACCTCGAGGTGAAAGATGTGTAGGTTCAGTGGGTCCTCTTGCGTTTTCACTAACATGTGGGACCGCATATGAGCAAACAGACGATGGGCTCTGCGCATCTGCTGGCTGGCTGAGAAGAGAGATAGAGGAGGGCTGAGCACGGACTCCAGGAAATTTGTTCTATGCAACCAACACCTCGATATTCACGTGTGGCTGTTTCTAAAATAAAAAAAGGAGGTACCCCTACTTATGTTACTCCCACTACACCTAGCCTAAGGTTAGTAGGTCACCTTGCGCTTGGCTCTTCGCCTCTTCGGGAAGTCGATGGTTCTCTGAGAGTACTTACGCAATCGACACCAAATGAACTACTGCACGTCCACCGCTTGTAAGCAAAAGTTTCTCCTCATGCTGCGAGCCACCGCACACGCGTTGGCGAGGGAGAACGCGTAATCAAGCTATTTAGTGCGTACTCTCTCCAAAAAAGGGATAACCATGTCATGGCTACCATCCCGTGCTCCATCGTTGAATACGTGCACTATTCACGTGCCATCAAGGAGAAAAAATATTGCGTAGTAGGTGCCATGGAAGTGCACGACTCACTCACGCACTGCTTATATGATTATCTCCATTTTCTTGCATGACACGTGCACCTTGATGCTAGATGTCTCGCGTGTTGGGAAAAGGATGAACAAAGCTCACGTAAAAGAAAAGAGTTGAAGAACATAGATTCCCGACGACCGAGAAGGAGCAAGGAACCTTGCACGTTTCCCCCTATTTTTGCCGCCTGCCCACCTATAAACAAATAAAAGAACACAAACTCTTTGCTAACCACTAGAAACGATACATCAGGATGCTAAGTTGAAGATGTTTTATAGTTTATATTGATAACCACGCAACAAGCCACGCATGTACAGGACGCATGCAGCCACGCATGTACACACACCAACGCACTAACTCCATTTGATCCAACTCATGCACATACACGTACACAACACGTGCACAACACGTACACAACACGTGCACGCACACACACTTGGCCGCAGAATGCACGTGAATAACACATGCATGTGCACACACTCGGCTGCATGGAGGCGTGCGCCATCTGCGGCGACGTCCGGTTCATCGTGCTACGGCAAAGCTCGCACACAACAGCGCCTACGCATCTCCTGCAGCACCTCTTTGTCGTCGTTGCTCAACGACTAGTCGGGGATGAAGACGACCGTAGCCTCGGCCTTAGAGCTAGAACCGATGGAAAAACATGCACGCTGCACGCACACGAGCATGTATGGAGTGCCCACGACATGGTGCGTCCCTAGTCGCCTCTACTCCTTCTGCATGTTGTCCATCAAGGCGGCTACATGCCTAATGCTGATGTGGGCGAGGTATTCTAGGACTCAGATGATGACGAGGAAAATTATGAGACACAAGGTGACGTACACCGTCAAGGTCCATGGTCAAGGGGGTGCTAAGTGATAAGTGCTTAAATGTGCTTAGATGAGGTGCTAAGTGCATTAAATGTCTTAGTAACTCATGTATTCAATGCATAGGTCCTTAGTTTATTGTTGCTATGCTTGCTTCAATTAATTAGCTATAGACTCAAAACTGTCTTTCCACCGTTTCTTCCTACGGTCACCAAACTAGTCTCTCTCTTCTTAATTATCTTGCCAAATCATATTTTATGCCTACGTGGCAGGCTTATCAGCTATACATGGTGGAGCACTGGGAGAGGCCAAGGCTGGTCATAGTGGGGAGTAACTTATACTGTAACACATCACTATGTTACTCTAAACATCTCTATAAACCGGAAAGGAGGGAGTAGTAACATAGACTAGTGTCATATGTAGAGTATGGGAGCACATGATATTTCCCCGTCCGGACCGATCCCAAGTTGGCTTCTCACCTTCTAGGCCCAACAAAAACCCCTCTCCCCTCCTGCGTACGCTTCCCGCCCGGCGCCAGCTGAGCTCGCCGCTTCACATTGATGGCAAGTCAGGGCGACGCGACCTTTGACTGCTTCCGCCGTTGAAGTGGCACGCCGACCGAGGGCACCGCCCGCTGCGCGCCGGACATTTCAGACTAAACAGTGGAGAGTAACTTTAGAGCAAGTACTACAATTAGATGACATAAGCAGGCTATAAGGATTTAAATATAGTATTTTTGCTTAGTTAAAGGAGAGAGAAGAGGAGAGAGAAGAGAAGCGGATTGTAAACTTGTAGCCAGTTGTAGCAGGAGCCCCAACATACTTTGTGAGACAAAAGGTGGGGCCATTATTAATGATATAGTATTTATACTAAAGGGACTAACTGACGCCTTAATTACTCCGTCTTTTTAGACAAACCTTGGTAGGGCTATTATTGACTTGGACATGGGGTTTGGGGGCCAAAGGCCTACTATTATAATTGATCTTACTCGCACGATCGACCTGACATGCTCTACCCTAGCCGCCGCTGTATCATACGATTTTGCACCGTTCCAGATCTTAGTGCCGCCACGCAATTCTTCTCCAGCCCTCCTTCCGGCGTGCACCGCGAGAAGGGACAACAGTCCTCTGAACCCCACCTTTCGTGATCCTGTACAGGAGAGGGGAGATAAGGTTTTTGGGGAGCACACTCCTGTGACTGCTGCCAGCGATGACTTCCTCAATGACAGCCTTCTTCCCCGACCTTGGTAACCTCTTCATCAACGACATGAGTGACAACATCAACCATAGCGGTTCTGCTCCCGCTCTACAGTATGTGATTCTGTCCTCCTGGTTTAGTCTGCATCATTAGTTTGATGTTTGCAATTGTCATCATGATGTATTTACTGCTGATTCGGATTAAGTCACATAGTAAATTGCTCATATATTCAACAATCCAATCCAAAAACCTGATTATAGGCAATTTACTCCGAGTTGTTTTGCTGCGCTTTTGAAGCCGTGTCGGAGTAATGGGCCACGGGTAGGCTAACCCGGGTCCCAGAACCTTTCAAGGCATCGGGGCAGACTGCGCCCCTCAAGTACCTGCGGCGACTCCAAGATAAGCCGAGTCCCAGAGGCGACTCCAAGACGAGCCGAGTCCCAGAGGCGACTCCCGTTCGAGCCAAGTCCCAGAGGCAACTCTCATCCAAGCCGAGTCCCAGAGGAGACTCCGAAGAAGCTGACTATGGGGAGTCGGCCCGCGGCCCCCAACCACCCGGTAATTAAAGGCGAGCAAGGCCACAGTGCGCTGTACTCGTGGAGATCTCCGCCCGGCGCGGCACTGTTGCCATGCCAGCCCTAACATCAGCCCTTGGGGCGGGGCCCTGTACCCACGACCTCCTGTCTGTACGGCCCGGAGACGGCAGGGCCTATCAGCCAGCAAGAATATTGAAGACAGCAAGAGCACCGAAAGTCGGACCTATTGGGAGTCGGCCCCCTAGAGTCGGCCGGCCCCTCCCACGGGCCCCGCACGCCATTAACTAGACGCGATAGGGGAATGGCAACAGGGATCGCCCATCAGGCGGCGACACTGTTGCCATGACCCCACGACCAAGCCCGCGTCATTAGAAGCACGGCTACAGTGATCCGCAGCCGGCAAGACCCGCCCGCGGCGGACTACCCGGCCAGTCCGCGGGACCCACCAGTCGACGGGCCCCAGGAGTCGGCAGAGAAGGCGGCGCCTGAGAGACAGAGGGCTGGGACCCGAGCCCAGCCCATTTTACAATTGTACCCCTGCGGGGTAGGCCTATATAAACCCCCAGGGCACCCATGCAAAGGGTTGGCATCTAGTAGCAATAGACAGAGCATACTGGAGGGAGAGAGCTAGCCTTGTCTTCTCCTTCCTCCAGAAACAGCTCCAGGAGCACCCTTGTATTCACTTTGCCTTAGTGATCATGCGGAGACCCTGCAGAGCAGTAGTAGTGGTGTTATCTCCTCGGAGAGCCCTGAAGCAGGGTAAGATCAGCCGGCGTGCATGTCTTCGCCTCATCCCGTTTCCAGGCACCGGCGATGTTCTACTCGACCCCATCATGATAAGCCATCCTTTGGCATATGTCGCACCCAACAACCGACATTTGGCGCCCACCGTGGGGCTTGGTGCACCGTCGTCCGGAGATCTGTTCTGGATGGGAACCCTCTTCCTCCCTGGCGAGCGCAGCCAGCCAGCTTCGCATGACAGTCTGCATCGGCAGCGCTCAGCGGCGCGAGGCGCTTTGTGCAGCGAGCAGCCTCGCCGAACTTGTCGGCAAGGTTTGACTTTCTGACGAGCCTGCATCCGACGCAGGCACGGGCGGCCCCGAAAGTCTCCTCGCGGGCCTCCTCGACCAACTCCACGTTGCCGGTGAGCCTGCCGTGGACTTGGAGTCCGTAGGCTCCACCGACCCGATGCTGGTCGACTCCGACACCGTGTCGCTTGACACTTTCCCCACCAACGTGGTGGTCTACGACGAGCCACTTCCGCACGAGGAGAACGGCGGAAGCGCCGTCACGGAGGTGCTCGTCATCAGTCATGATGAGCGCTTTGATGAAGAAGCTCAGGACCCGCTCGCCGCGGCCCTGCAAGACTTAACTGCGCCCATTCCAGAGGACGCAGACGCTGAGACACTGGAGACACGCCGCCTTCAGATCATCGAAGGCGCCAAGAGGCTGGCGAGCATGAGGCGCTTGTCGGAGGCCTACCAGCGCGAAATGGATGGCGCCGTGGGCGGCTCGCCGGCTCAAGCGGGCGAGCCGCCTAAACGCCGTCGGCGCGGCGCGACCATCCCCGACTTGTTCGGGGCTAAACGCCCCGTATACGCCACCCCTGCGGAGAACATCCGCGCCGCTCAAGCGGCGACTGATGAGCTGAAGAACTTCGAGGGCGAAGAGCACCGCATGATGACGGAGCGAGTCCAACAGCTCCTCAATGCGGTTGCTGCGCAGAACGCGGTCGGAGGCCGCGTGGATGCGTTGCAGCAACCGAATGACGACTTGCCTCCCTGCCGAGATCAAGGCGCGACATCTCAGACACTGATTGACGGAGTCCGCGGAAGGAAAGAAAAAGAGCCGGCTGTCAGTCACAGTCGGACTCGCATCACCATTGAGCGCGACCAAGACGGCCGGCCGAGAGCGATGGAGCGGCGGGACGACTACCTGCCTCCCCCACCCAGAAGAGAACGGCGAATTTCCCCGCCGCCTGTTGAGCATCCGACTCTCGGTAGCCGCCTTGGCCGCCGAGAGGGAGTCGGAGAAAATGACGCCCGCCATCGCATCGACCGACTCCACCGATCCCTGGCGCTCGAAGAAGAGGACGAGCTGGGTCCGCCTTGCTTTGGACCCCGCATCCGAGACGAGCCTTTCCCCAAAGGGTTCATGCTCCCCCGAGACACACCCAAGTACACCGGCTCCGTGAAGCCAGAAGACTGGCTAATTGATTACTCCACGACCGTCAGCATAGCGAACGGCAACAAGCGAGTCGCCGTGAAGTATGTTCCACTCATGCTCCAGGGCACGGCCCGGACATGGTTGAACAGTCTGAAGCCCCGCATCATCAACAGCTAGGTTGACTTCACCAAAGCCTTCATCCGCAACTTCACGAGCACGTAAAAGCGACCTCCCAAGCCGCGCCAGCTTTCCTTGTGCGTGCAAGGCCCTGATGAGTCGACACGTGACTACCTCACGCGCTGGGGCGAGCTTCGGAACTCCTGCGAGGGCGTGCACGAGGTGCAGGCTATCAAATACTTCACTGCCGGGTTCCGAGAAGGCACCCTCCTCAAGCACAAGCTCCTCTGCGACGAGCCAGAAACCCTCGACGAACCGCTGGTCATAGCAGACAAGTACGCCACAGCCGACTCATCCATGAAGACAGAGATTCAAGTCAATGCGGCTGGCAAAGTGGCCCCTCAGGCTCCCAGAACTCCAGCTGGAGACACCAGTCGGCGACAACAACAGAGCGACAACAAACGCAAGGCCCAACAGCCGACTTCGGCGATCGGCAGGTTGCGATTGTCGAAGATCAACAATGGGAGGGCAGCCTCGATAAGCGGCGTAAAGGCGGCAAATCCAATTGGTTGCCGGCCTTTTCCTATTAGCACACTCTGGATGGTCCCTGCAAGTTCCACAGTGGCGCGAAGCTGTCAAACCACACCACCCGAAAGTGCCACTAGCTCACCCGAATCGCCAAGGGAGACGGCCTCCTTCCTCCGCCGCCTGCTGGGCCGCCGCCTCCATCGCCGCCCCAGCAGCCGGCCGCTCGGCCAGTCGCGCAGTGCAAGACGAGTACCAAGAAGAGCATGGAGCCTATGTGGTGTTCACCAGCGTGGCTGATGATCGGCGTAGCAGACGGCTGCAGCAGCAAGAAGTAAATGCAGTGGCAACAGATACTCGAGAATTCATGCATTGGTCCGAGAGGCCTATCAGTTGGAGTAGAGCGGATCACCCAGAGGTGATTCCAAATCCGGGCTCCTATGCCCTGGTCCTAGGTGCCACCTTGGCCACTGATAGGCGGGCCGCCCGCTTTTCGAGAGTGCTGATAGACGGAGGCAGTGGCATCAACATCCTGTACAAAGATACTATGAAGAAGCTAGGAATCAAGCAAAGACAGCTGCAGAGCAGCCGGACTGTGTTCCATGGTATTGTACCCGGCCTTTCCTGCTCACCAATCGGCAAGATCCTGATAGACGTCCTCTTCGGAGACAAAGATCATTTCCGCTGAGAGCCAGTCTGGTTTTAAGTAGTGGACCTTGAAAGCCCGTACCACGCACTGCTTGACCGACCTGCATTGGCCAAGTTCATGGCGGTTCCTCATTATGCCTACCTCAAGATGAAGATGCCGAGTTCCAAGGGAATTCTGAACGTAGCCGGCGACTACAGGAAGTTGTCCGCCTGTGCGGCCGAGAGCAGCCGGCTGGTCGAGTCCACAGTGATCGCGGTGAGAAGTGGCTCCTTGACGGGTCGTGGAAATGGCGGAAAGCAGCCAGAGATGTCGCTGACCCCAAGGAGTCGGAAGCGAGGTTCGTTTAAGCCAGCCAAAGAGACCAAGAAGATACCCTTGGACCCGGAGCACCAGAGTGCTGTTGTCATGGGTACAAACCTTGACGATAAATAGGTAAGCGAGCTTGTCGATTTCCTCCGTGAGAATCGAGACATCTTTGCATGGTCCCCAAAGACATGCCATGTGTCTTGTGAATTCTCGAGCACAAGCTACATGTCGGACCAGATGTGAAACCGTCGGGCAGCCCTTGCGCCGCTTTGTCGAAGAGAAGAAGAAGAGTTGTTGGAGAAGAGATGGCCCGGCTTCTTGCAGCCGGCTTCATCATGGAGGTGTTTTTCCGAGTGGTGGCAAACCCGGTTTTGGTACTGAAGAAAAACAAGCAGTGGCGGATGTGCATTGATTACACAAGCCTCAACAAAGCCTGCCCAAAGGATCCGTTTGCCCCGCCAAGAATCGATCAGGTGATAGACTCCACAGCCGGATGCGAGCTGTTGAGTTTCTTAAAGCATATTCGAGGTATCACGGATCAAGCTGAACCGGCGAGACAGGTGAAGACCGCCTTCATCACGCCGTTCGGAGCCTACGCTACGACCATGACATTCGGCGAGGAATCTTTGGCGCCACCTTTCAGCGTTGCATGCGAAGTGCCTCCTCAAGCAACTCGGCAGGAATGCCCATGTCTACGTGGATGATGTGGTGGTGAAGACGGAGAAGCATGGGACGCTGCTGGAAGACCTCAAGGAAACCTTTGAGAACCTGCGCCGATTCTAGATCAAGCTCAACCCTGAAAAGTGCGTTTTCGGGGTACCAGCCGGCCAACTCCTTGGCTTCCTGGTCTCTGAGCGCGGCATAGAGTGCAACCCCGTGAAGATCAAGGCCATCGAGAGAATGGAAGTACCCAGCCGACTATTAGATGTGCAGAAGTTCATCGGCTGCTTGGCGTCCATCAGCCGATTCATTAGTCGGCTGGGCGAGAAAGCTCTCCCTTTGTATCAATTGATGAAGAAGACCACCTTTTTCGAGTGGAACCACAAGGCGGATGAAGCATTTCTCCAGCTGAAGAAGATTTTGACTACTCCCCTGTGTTGGCGGCTCCGACTCCTAAAGAGCCCTTGCTCCTGTACATCACCGCCACCAGCCGAGTAGTCAAGCCAGATCATTGTAGTCGAGCATAAAGAGGAAGGCAAAGGCGCTCCGATCCGAGACCGGTATATTACTGGCGAGTCTTGTCGACCTCCAAGCAGAACTACCCCGCTACGGAAGATGTGCTACGGTGTGCACATTGCCGCCAAGAAGCTGAAGCCTTACTTTCAAGAGCATCCAATCACTTTGTGGTTTGCGGCCCGCTTGCCGAGATCATCGGGGCCGAGGCGCTTACGGCGAGTAGCAAAATGGGCCATAGATTTGGCCCCTACACCATCTACTACCAGCCCCTTTACCGCCATCAAATCGCAAGCAGCGGCCGACTTCCTCGTCGTGGGCTGAGACCAGACCTACCGCTTGATGCCCGACTCCACCCATTGGCGGATTCATTTCGACGGCTCCAAGATGTGTACCGGCACAGGGAGCGGCGTCGTCCTCACCTCCCCAAAGCGACAAGCTCAAGTATGTGCTACAGATCCACTTCGCCGCCTCCAACAACGTCGCTGAATACGAGGCGCTCATTCACGGACTCTGGCTTGCCAAAGATCTCGGCATTCGCCGGATCCTGTGCTATGGCGACTCCGATTTGGTGGTCCAGCAGTCATCTGGCGACTGGGATGCCAAAGATGCAAACATGGCGAGCTACCGTTTCCTAGTGCAGCAACTCAGCGGATACTTTGAGGGGTGCGAGTTCCTTCACGTGCCAAGAAACGACAACGATCAAGCAGACTCCTTGGCACGAGTCGGCTCCACCCGCCAAGCAATACCGTCCGGCGTCGCTCTTCAGCGCCTCCTTAAGCCGTCCATCAAGCCTTCACCAGAATCAGACTCCATCTTTGTGTCGAATCCTCCCGAAGAAGTCGGATCCGACTCAAGAGCCCCAGCAAACGGCCCCAAGAAAATTACAGTCGAAGCCAGCCCGGGGACTTCAGAACCCGGCCCGGGGACTGCGCCACCCGGCCTCGGGACTGTGCCAGTCGGCCCGGGGACTGCGCCAGTCGGCCCGGGGACTTCGTCAATCCAGCAAGCGGCCGCAGACTCCAGCCCGCCGCCTCCCGGCCCAGCCACCCTTGTCCAAGTCGCTATGGTGGAGGTTGAAGAAATAGCAGCACCCTCATGGGCGCTGCCCATCCTCAAGTTTCTAGTGAACAGAGAGCTGCCAACTGATGAGACCTTGGCTCGGCAAGTGCAACACCGAGAGGCAGCATACACCATAGTCAACAGAGAGCTGTTCAGGTGTAGTGTCACTGGTGTCTACCAGCGCTGCGTAGAGCCAGAACAAGGCCAAGCAATTCTCGAGACATTCATCGAGGCGAGTCGGCCACCATGCAGCTTCAAGAGCACTCGTCGCCAAAGCCTTCGGCACGGTTTCTTCTGGTGACTGCCTACGGAAGAGGCTAAAGTTAGTCCAAAAATGCAAGGGGTGCGAAGTTCCTCTCCAAGCTACTTGATCGGCTTCATGCTGAAGACAATCTATCGCTTTGGCCCTTTGCGGTTTGGGGCACTGGACATGGTAGGACCATTCAAGATGGCCCAAAGCGGCCTAACTCAAATGCGCTTGTCGCGGTGGACAAGTTCACCAAGTGGATAGAAGCAAAGCCCATCAAGAAGTTGAGCGGTCCATTGCGGTGACTTTCATCGCCGACATCACGGTGCGATGCGGCATACCGCACAGCATCATCACCGACAATGGCACAAATTTACGCCAAAGGTGCCTTGGCCCGTTTACGCGCGACACAGGGGCATCCGATTGGACTTAAGCGTCCGTTGCCCATCCGATCAAGCGGCGGTGGAAGCGAACAAGCGGCCTCATCTGTCGGCATCAAGCCTCGACTGGTCGAACCACTCGAGTTCGGTCGGCTGTTGGCTTGAGGAGCTGCCAGCCGTCCTCTGGAGTCTGCGTACGACTCCAAACAAGTCAACTGGCTTCACGCCTTTCTTCCTCGTCTACGGTGCTGAAGCCGTCATCCCGACGGACATAGAGTTCGACTCTCCACGAGTCACCATGTACACCAAAGAGGAAGCTGAAGAAGCACGTCAAGACAGCGTCGACCTGCTGGAAGGGGGCCGGTTGTTGGCGCTCAGCCGGTCCGGCATCTACCAGTAGAGTCTGCGCAAATACTACAACCGAAAGGTCAGGCCGAGATCATTTCAAGAGGGCGACCTTGTGCTCCGGCTGATTCAGCGAACAGCCGGTCAACACAAGTTGTCGGCGCCTTGGGAAGGCCCCTTCATCATCAGCAAAGTGCTGGGCAATGGCTCCTACTACCTAATTGACGCTCAGAAGCCTCGAGCGTGCAAGAGGGATGATTCCGGCAAGGAGTCAGAACGACCATGGAACGCAAATCTTCTCCGAAGATTTTACAGTTAACGTAGTATGTACCACGCTATCCTTTGTATTAAAATACCGAGACTTTGGGCCCCCAAGATGAGCTCGGGGACTGCCCTTTTTGTTATCTGTATGATAAGAATTATGCCTCCGAGTATGCTACTCTTTTGTCATGCCGCTTGGCACCGGGTTCGACTAGTCGGCCCGGGGACTTGCCGTCTTGTGCTATGAAATGCTTCCTATGATCGGACAAGTAGTGTCTTTGCGCTTAAGCCGTCTCTGTCGAAAGCTTGCTGCTCATGAGCAGCGAATGTTGGCAGAGAGAATAAGCAAACGAGCACACACACAAAAAATGACTAAGGACTCAAAGCGTGTGCATAGCCCAAGCCGGCTCCCAGCCTCTCTCTGTGAGCCGACTCTCGAATAGTCGGCTCACCACCTTCTATCCACTTGTTAAAAAAGTCTAAAAAAAAGTACTTGCCTTCCTAAAAGTAGCAAAGCATTTGACTTGCGGCAGTCCATGGAGTATTGTCCGTGCAGCAAGCAGCGACTATGGAAAAGCGAGCAAAGGAAAAAGCCAAAAGAGCAATAAGCAAGGAAAGATAGAAGGCGGATAGATATTTACATAAGCAAAGGCCTCGGCGAGTTCAAAATACACCCATGGGTGGAATTGTACAAATTAACAAGTTCTTCAAAGACTATGAAAACAAATAAAGTAAGGACAAGGCGGCAGCCTAAGGAGTAGCGAGCCGGGTTCGGTGGAGTCGGCGGAGGCAGCGGTCTCGGTATTTGAGGCGGCCGGTGGGTAGTCTCGGCTTGATTGTCTCGGCGGCCCAGCCAGTTGAGCAGCGGCTCGTTCTTTGGAGGCCTGATCGAGTGAGGCTGGTCGTCCGCTCTGTCTTCTGGCGCCTCCGTCTCGTCTTCGTCCCCCGCCTCGTCTTCCAGCTCGGTGTTGGAGCCGATCACCTCCGCCGAGTCTTCGTCGTAGTCGGGGTTCATCCTGAACCACTCCGGAGGCACCTCCTCGCCGTTCGCGGCCCGCTCGGGAACGACGACGCTGGTGTCGGTCTAGTCGGCGATCGCCACCGCCGCGCTTCGATGAGGCGTCTTCCACGACCGCCCGATTCTACGGGCCTCGGCCGGCAGCGGCCGGTGGTCGAGTCCAGCCCGGATACCAAGCCAGCGAATTCCAAGGCCGCGGCGCTCGGCCGGGCGAGGAACCTCAAGCCTCAAGGCGGCGGCGCGACCTCCGGCCGGTCGGCGGTTCATTGGCGGTGCGTGGCGCCGGCATGCTGGCCCACAGGCGAATCGCTGGGCCGGCGTTGAAGCCAGCGCGGCGGTGAAGGGCGGCCGCGAGCGGGTCTCGATGCTCAGAAGCTGCTTATCGATGGTCAAGGGGGCGTTGGCGGCGATCTCCTCAGTATTCCCCCTCCACGCCTCGCGTTCAGCCTCGATGGCTCGATTGACTGCTTGTGAGTGGCCAGGGAAGAAGTCTGCCCAAAGCGAAAAAAGCAAAGAAAATCAGCGAGGCGGCGACTTGCGATCGGCGGCTCGAGAAAGAAAGAAAAACTCACCATCGACAATGTCCTCGATCTCGTGGAAGCCGGAAGTCGGCATCGCCTCCCAGCCGGTCGGGAGGCGCTCCATTTCGAACTTCGGCCGGAGGCGGCCTCTTTCTTCCCGCCTCATCGAGGCGCCTTGGCGGCTCATACGCTCCGCCAACTGCTCAGCCGAAGTCGCTCTTTGGCGAGCTTGCCGCCTCCTCCTCCTTGCACGAAGGGCCATCTTGACTTTCCCAACTGTTCTGAAGCGGCATTGGCCTCTGAAAAACAAAGAGAAAAAGGCGTTAAGTCGTCGGCAGCAAAAGTCGCCCGGAAGATCGGCCCGCGCTGCTCGTGATCGGCCCAAATCTCGAGGACTACAGCCAGCGGGTATGCGTAGCGCCCCACGGAAAAGAAGAAGAACTTACTCGGCTCTTGACAAGTCGGCAGTCCGCTTCTCGGCCCGCTCAGCGTTACGGTTGAAGGCGGTGGCGCGGAGGTTAATGGTACTCTGCGATAAAAACGGACAAAGACAAAAATGAGGAACTCTCCACATTGAGTTCCGGGCCACCTGTGACGGCCGACCCGAAACTTCGGGGACTACATCCGATGGAGTGCGGCTGGCGCGCCTGAAGAAGGAGAAAAGGCAAAGTCAAAAAGAAAAACGTACTCGGATAGACGCTCGCGATGCCAGATGCGCCCTGGTGCAGCCCTTGATGGCTTCTCCTTCAGCTCGCAGCTTCGCCTGCACATCTAGGAGCGCCTGGTTCAGCGGACCGTCACCGCCTCCTCGCACCCATCCAGTAGGCGCAGCACTTGATGCCTCAGCATCTGGAATGGCGAAGTGGCGGCGCCCGGCTTCAAGAAGCGCGGCGCGGAACCGCCTTTGCAAAACGGCGGCGCGGTGGCGACTTGAAAAAGCAACCTCGCCACGCCTCGTCCTCGATCGGTGGCCTGGGGCCCGCCGGCTGCTTGCCATCGGCGGAGGCGGCGTGGCGGCGGCCGTGCACGCGCGAAGGCCTCGCCTCCGTCACTCTCCACGATGGAGTGCTCCCCACCGACTTCTCCAGTCTGTCCTGTGAACTCCGGGGGCGGCGGCGCGGTTCAGCGGGACGACAAGCAACGTCGGCTGGCAGCGCGCGGCCTCCTCGGCCCGCTGTTTGGCCGTGGCGGCGGCTTCGGCCTCCTCCAGCTTCTTCTGGGAAGAGGCCGCCGCCTTCTCGGCCTCCGCCCTCTCGGCCTCCGCCCTCTCCAGACGGTCGGCCTCTTCCTCATCGCGCTTCTCCCGCGTGTTGCGCTCCGTCGCCTCCCGGAGGTCGGTGGCGGGGTCAATCCGCCGGGTGTTGGCGGACGTCTCGGCCGACCCCATGACAGAGGGTACGGAGACCCTCTCAAGAGAAAGAGGGGCCCTGAAGCAGAAAATAGAATGAAAAGACTCGGAAAAGATCCCTCCAAAGAAACAAGAACAAACGATAGTCATCACTTATGCAGAGACTAGCGGCGGCTTCTTCACTTCCTTGTGGAAGCGGTTGGCCTTCGCGATCGCCTCCTCCCGCTTGGTCGCGGCGGCCGCCCCCATGAACTTTTTCGGCCAACCGTCGAGCGAACTCGGCACGGCCCGGCGCTTCTTCGCGCCGACTTGTCCGGCCAAGCCGGCGGAGGAACTCGCGCCTGGTTGGCCGGCTTTCGGTTGGCGGCGCCGGACGACCTCGCTGTCGCCCTCGTCTTCTGGCCAGTCGGCGAAGGTCGCCGAGGGTCGGAGTCCGCCTTCCGCTCCTCCTCCCCCGCCTTTGGCATCGGCTTCCATCGCCGCCGCCCCCAAGTAGGGGTCATCGTTGTCGCTCTCCGCTTGCAGTGCGGAAGCGAACTTCGGCGGGGCTGCCGGTGGCGCCCGGCTGCGAGCTAGATGAGGGTTACGACTCGAAGAGCCAAGAAGATCAGAAGTCGGATTCGGCTATGAAGAAAAAAGCGAAACAAAAGATTTGACATACCACAGGCGGGGGTTGCACGTGAAGTCTGACTCCTTGCGAACTGCCGATCTTCCGCGAGCTCGCGATTCGCGATGTAGTTCACCATGTTCGCCACCTCGCGTGGGGCATCTCCCAGTGCTCATCCGGCTCGGGTCTCGGCGGTCGCTCATTTGACGAGATCAGATGAGTCGGCCTTGGAGTGGGAGGACTCGGCGCGCCCTGGCGTCCAACAAGTCGGCCCGACCAGGCCTTCCGGCTGCGTCGGCACTTTCGAGTCGAGGCGGCAGCGGCGGTGCGGCGAGGAGGCAGCGTCTTGGACTGATTCGACCAGGTGGGAAGCCTCTGGCGGTGCGCGCGGCTTCATAGTCGCGACTTGATCGGCGCGATGGAGGAAGGGGTTGTCGCGATCGACCTATGCGGCGATGAAGGCGCCGCCTTTGGGCGATATATGCGGCGGCGTGCGTCTTGCCGAGCAGTGGAAGCACTCTCCCCACAGCTCGAGGGTGGGGAGAACACCGAGAAACCCCTCGCACAGGGTGGCGAAGGCAGCCAGCAGCACCACCGTGTTCGGGATGAGGTGGTGCGGCTGGAGTCCGTTGAACTCCAAACGGCGGAGAAGCCGCTCACGGTAAACCCATGCGCGCATGAGGTGTGGCGGAATATGACCGCTTCGCCCTCCTCCGGCGCCCGGCGTTATCTCCCCCTCGGCGCAGCCTTGACTTCTAAAAAGTGCGCATCGAGGCGGTGCATCTGCGGAGGTGCTCAATGGCGTCGTCATCACCGGGAACCATCCCGCCGGGCGGACAGCGAGAGGCGGCGGAGAAAACTCATCGTTGCGGGCGGTGCGGCGTGGTGCGGCGGCAGAAGAAGGAAGGAAGGATGAAGCGGGGAAGCGAGGGAAGAACGGCGGCGCCGCCGCCGTCCGCTTCCCCGCCTATTTATAGTCTCAAAGGCTGAGAAGCGATGGGGCGGCGTGGGGATTAACTCGCGAGCCCCCGCCACGATTAACCCACGAGATTCTGCGCGCGATAACAGCGTGAAACCTTCGCCCGCCCGACGCGGTGGATCTGTTCGCGTGCGGCGCGGTAGTGGCGGAGCCCTGCTGACGGCTTTGTCCGTCGTGCGTGTGGGCAGACTGCCTGCCCACGTGGCCAGCGGCAGGCGCGACGGCGACCCGGGAAGCGTGTCACGCGCCGCTGGTTCCCGCCACGACATTCGAAACACCTCAAGGGGCAAGACGGCCCTCGGCGAATCCGACTCCAGCCAGTCGGCTTGAGCATGACGGCTCACGGCGAGTCCGACTCCAGCCAATCGGCTTGGAGGAAGGCGGCCATCAAAGCTTGCTTTCCCCCCATCTAAAGAATGAAACTGTTGAGGCGCACGACGTATCAACCTCGGAGCCTCACCAGCTTCGGGGACTACTGTCGGAGTAATGGACCACGGGTAGGCTAACCCGGGTCCCAGAACCTTTCAAGGCATCAGGGCAGACTGCGCCCCTCAAGTACCTGCGGCGACTCCAAGATAAGCCGAGTCCCAGTGGTGACTCCAAGGCGAGCCGAGTCCTAGAGGCGACTGCCGTTCGAGCCAAGTCCCAGAGGCGACTCTCATCCAAGCCGAGTCCCAGAGGCGACTCCGAAGAAACCGACTATGGGGAGTCGGCCCGTGGCCCCCAACCACCCGGTAATTAAAGGCGAGCAAGGCCACAGTGCGCCGTACTCGCGGAGATCTCCGCCCGGCGCGACACTGTTGCCATGCCAGCCCTGACATCAGCCCTTGGGGCGGGGCCCTGTACCCACGACCTCCTATCTGTACGGCCCGGAGACGGTGGGGCCTATCAGTCAGCGAGAGTATTGAAGACAGCAAGAGCACCGAAAGTCGGACCCATTGGGAGTCGGCCCCCTGGAGTCGGCCGGCCCCTCCCACGGGCCCCGCACGCCATTAACCAGACGCGACAGGGGAATGGCAACAGTGATCGCCCGTCAGGCGGCAACACTGTTGCCATGACCCCACGACCAAGCCCGCGTCATTAGAAGCACGACTATAGTGATCCGCAGCCGGCAAGACCCGCCTGCGGCGGACACGGGCTGACGCCCTCATATCGGGCCAGTCGGCGGGACCCACGAGTCGGCGGGCCCCAGGATTCGACGGAGAAGGCGGCGCCTGAGAGACAAACGGCTGGGACCCGCGCCCAGCCAGTTTTACCATTGTACCCCTGGGGGGTAGGCCTATATAAACCCCCCAGGGCACCCATGCAAAGGGTTGGCATCTAGTAGCATTAGACAGAACATACCGGAGGGAGAGAGCTAGCCTTGTCTTCTCGTTCCTCCAGAAACAGCTCTAGGAGCACCCTTGTATTCACTTTGCCTTAGTGATCATGCGGAGACCCCATGAGTAGCGATGGGGTGTTATCTCCTCGGAGAGCCCTGGAGCTGGGTAAGATCCGCCGGCGTGCATGTCTTCGCCTCATCCCGTTTCCAGGCACCGACGATGTTCTACTCGCCCCCACCATGATAAGCCATCCTTTGGCATATGTCGCACCTAACCCCCGACAAGCTGCCTACTTTTAAGGGGGTGCAATATAAAAGGTGGCACACAAGAGCAGTATATTGGTTTCGGATCATGTACTGCTATGACGCCACTAAGGGTAAGCCTGATGGCGATCTTAATCCTACACAGCAGGAAGCTTTTGAGAACATGGATACCCTCTTCAAAGCCGCCCTGCTGAGTGTTCTTGACGATTTGATTGTGGATTCATATATGTCGTTGGACAGCGGCAAAGACATGTGGGCTGCGCTCGAGGCCACGTTTGGGCCCTCGGCGGCGCAACGAAGTTATGCGTCATGGAGCAATTCTGTGACTACAAGATGGTGATGAGTGCTCTGTTGTTTAGCAGACTCATGAGATCTGATCACTCTCTCGAGGAACTTGAGTACTTTAAGTGTGTGTTGCGGACAAATTTGTTCTTTGGGACCTTCATTGCCAAGCTTCCACCTTAGTGGAACGATTTTGCTACTTCTCTGAAAAACAAGAGACATGAGTTTTCTGTTTTGGATCTCATTAGCACTCTAGATTTGAGGAGAAGGCGAGAGCAAAAGACACACGTGCTCGGGTCGCTGAGGGAGCTTCTAGTGCCCACATGGTACACGAGACGAACTTCCAGCCCAACCAGCCCCAAAACAACAAGAACAAATCTTAGGGGAAAGGCAAGTTTGATGCAAAGAACAGGCCGTCACATTGTACCAACTTCAAGAAGAATTCTCATAACGAGAAGAGATATAAACCTCAATTTTGGTAGCACCGCACAAAATATATATGGCTCCATCTACCTGTTGTCAGCTAACCTCATGGTGCTCCAGGTATTCCTATGTTCGTAACTAGGTACAATGACCACCGCAAGATGAAATTAGCTTGATCGTACGTTGACTTGCTGAATGCAGTGCAGAACGATCCTGTCATGTGGAGGAGCAAACAAGCAGTGCAACCGAAGGCGGAAATCAACCAAGGACTTATGAAATTATATATAATCTTCCTCAGGCAGGTCAGTATCCCCTTCATCCAGATGATCGTGTTTTCTCATGCCGAGCTATTGATATGTGCTACTGTTTTGCAACACCGTTTATGTATAGCTACTTTTTCCTATCTTTTCGGATTCAGGATAACGAAGATGATTTCAGGGGAACTGCACAATATGGACTCATGTTGAGTCATCTCTATTGCCTCATGTGTTTGCTGCAAATGTGTCAGCATCAATTGCAAGATGAGGTAGCTAGCTAGGTGTGGAGCTGCCAACATGCTCACAATGCTCGCAACATTGAGAAGAAACAAGCATGCCCAGGAAATTAATGCGTTCGCAGGGAGGCCGTTTGCTCAGAGAAGCATCGACCTATTTTGTTTGTTTCCACACCTTCTCATAGCTTTGTATTGTTTATAGTATGGTGTATCATTGAGATGCATAAACATGCTGGACTTTTGTTCTTCTGAATGTTAGTATGCATACCGTATGTTCTGAAGCTTAGTTTAATGTGAGTGTCTGCATCCAGTACCACATCCTCTAATTTGGTGGATGCCAAGTTGAAAAAGGTTACCGATGAGTAGCCATAAGCTAGAGGCATCTCTTTTTTATCTTTCGAATGGTCAATAAGCTGGAGAGTGTCTCGGGCTACCTCTAGCACAAGGCCCTCCAGTATGAAAACGGACAGCTGATTGGGACAATACAAAAGCCTATCCATCTTAAAGTCCATTTGTTTTTGTTTTTTGCGAGGAGAAGCCCATATTTCTTGAAGAGGGGGCAATCCCAAAAAAAACCTCCGTCCTCCTCGCTTGGACACAGATTTGCTCAAAAAAAGAAAAAAAGAAGATGCACACAGAGAAAATAAATCTCCTTAATTTACTCCATAACCACCCTATTAAATTGGCCCAGTGACAAACCAGGCGCATGCAATGGCCGGCGGGCACATGCATCCCGCATGGATGTCCAGTCAGCCAAGTCCATGCGCCAGCTCCAATGCAGCAACACAAAAGAAGAGAGCAGTTCTTGGGAAAAAGCGAGTAGTTAGTGCAGCGGGCCTTATAAACACGAACATCTCGCTCTCCCGCTTCCGTCTCCCTCCAATTCCCCCTGCTCCCCAATCTTCCTCACTCGTCCAGAAAACCCCCGCTCACCTTCTTCCTCACCGTACAGAAAATGCCTGCTCCTCTTCTTCCACTCCTACAGAAATCCCTAGCCCTCCTTCTTCCCCACTCGCACTGCCACTAGGCTCGTCTCTGGCTACTCTGCTCATACCCGTGAGCTCGGTGCGACGCCCACAAGGAAAGTGGAGTTGGCTGGCCCCAGCGCCAAGAAGATGAGGCTCCTGCCATCGGCGACGCCGGTTGTAGATCCCGCACCCGGTAGCGTGGGGAGAAGTGGCGAGCCCCCCCCCCCCCCCCACACACACACACCTGGATTTGAGGAACCGGTAGAATCTCTGGTGGACCGCATCAGCGATCTACCGGATGTCATCCTTGAGGAGATCATCTCGCTTCTCCCCACCAATGATTGCTGCCGCACACAAGTCCTCTCAACTCGGTGGTGCTCTCTATGGTGCACCGCGCCACTCAATCTCGACTGTCGTCGGATATCTGTCCGTCCTGAATTTGATCTCCTCATAGCCATCTTCTCTTCTCAACAGCAGGGCCCCGTTCAATGCCTCTGCATCCCGACACGCTACCTGCTGTCCATACTCGGCACGGTGGATGCTTAGCTGACATCCCCTGAATTCGGAAAACTCCAGCAGTTTGAGTTGTACCATTACCACGAAAGTTTCATACCATGAACACACCAAGAATTCATGCCCACACCACCGTTCTCCATCTCGTGGTTTTCCTCCTCTCTCCACACCTCCACCTTCGCCTGGTGCCATCTACCAGATGATCTCGTACAAATGCTTCGACTCCCACTTCTAAAAAAACTTTTGGTTGTGGTGGTTTATCTGTCGGAGGCCTCACTGCACAGCATCATCCGCTCCAGTTGCCCTACCCTGGAGTGCTTGCGGATTGTTTTGGGAATATAAATCCGTATCAGTTGTCTCCAAATAAAGTTGCCTCACCTTAAAAGCATTGGAATTTGTTTTGAAGGACAGCAGCTCATCATCAAAGATGCCGCTTCACTTCAAAGGTTGCTCCTTGATAATTGTTATACACCTTCACAAATAACTGTCATCTCTGGGCCCAAACTGGAGACCTTGGGTGTAATTCGTGACCCGTTTAATGATCACAAGGAGTTGGTGTTTGGCTCCTCACTTTTTCAGGTACCGTATATTATCATCTACACATTTGTAATCATAAGCTGTACTTTTTATTTGTGCGCATATGTTTTATATCATCTTGGAGTACACTTTGGGTACTAATATTATGTTATATGCTTGTCACAGCCCAGATCAGCCCTTGTTTGTTTTTGTTTTAGCATCTATGCAACATGTTTAAATTTTATGAAATTTGAAATGGGGATGACCAAGCCCTAACACCAAAGCATTGCAAATAGGTTCAACTTCAAAATATTTTCACAGAACCCAAATTGGTTTGCAAAAATGTTCATGATTACTGGAAAAGGGTGAAAACCATATCCGAGAGATGATGGATATTTTTCCAAGACATTTTGGATTTTGAATAAACCATATTGTATTTGACTTTGGGCATTTAAATACTATAAATAATTTAAATGTTCAAATAAATGTTGAAATTGTTAAGGGTCCTTGAAATAATTGAGAAAGCACCCATAATTATTTCGAGGATTTTATAAAATGATTTGATATTTTAAATCAAATCAAAAACAAATGCGAGAAATAGAAAAGAAAGCGAAGCGAGAAATAAAAGAGAAGGCCACGGGCCACCTACCTAACTTACCTAGCGCCACCAATTGGCCCGGCCTGCCCAGCCCATCTCCACCCCCTCCTGTCGTCTTCCTCCCGCTTGAGAAGGGCAGAGGCGAGGCGTGGCCTTGAGAGGCCTCGGCCACCTCCTGCTTCCTCCTCGGCCTTGGGAGGCGCCACGCACCTCCTGCCTCTCTTCCTCACTCTCCGCGTCCTCATCCTCCCCGGAACACTCTCCCCTCCTCTGTTCTCCTCACCCGAGCAGACCGCCGCCCTGTGAGAGCCACCGTGGCTACCGGCCACCCCACGCCTCACCGACGCCCCAGGAAGCTCCGCCCCGACCCCCCTCTTCCTCCCCACCGATCCACGGCCCTCCGGAAGCCCTACAGCGTCGCCCTCAAGCTCGCCCCCAACCTTCGGCCGCCGGCGAACTTGCGAGGATTCGCGAGCTCCAGCCCCTCCCCGGCCTCGCCGTTGCCTCCACCAGATCCGCTGTGAGCTACTCTTCCATTCCCCCTCCTCCTCGTGCTCGTTCCCGTACTCTAGCCGCCCTTTCACCGGAGCCGATTGCTCCTCGCCGCCCGGCCATGGCGTGGCGTGGCCACAACCACCGCAGCTCGCTCCCGAGCCCACCAGCGTGCTCACCGCAACCTCGGGAACCCAAAGCATTTAACCATTCGTCCTCCGTGCACGCAGCGCCGGTCCCGCGAACCCCGAGCTCCGGCCGCCGCCTGGCTCCACTCCGCGAACCCGGCCACCCCGCACCTCCGTTGGTCCCCTAGATGCGCGCAGGCACAGGCTACCTCCTGGTGCTCTTGCGCGTCCAACCGCAGCCCATAAGCGCAACTCCGGCGAGCCACCGCCGCTCTGGGTCGTCGCCGTCGTCTAATCGCCGGCGAATCTGACGTGGCGTTGCCGTTAGCGGCTAATCCCCCAATTAGCACACTAAGAGACGGCGGCGGGCCCGTGGCGGGTGGCCCGAGTCAGCGGGATTAGTTCTGTGTCAGCGGCGTGTGGACCCGCACGTCGGGTTTGACTGGACCTGGCCGTTGACTTCGTGACGTCATCTTGGCGTCGGTGGCCTTGATTAAATCATTTTCTGGAATTATTTTAATTCTAAATATTTAGGAAATTCCAGAAAATGTTCAAAACTTCAAAAATTCATAGTAATTCAACCGTAACTCCAAACTAAATAATTTATATATGAAAAATTATCAGAAAAATTCAAGGAATCCATCTGTACCATTTTCATGCATGTTAGAACAACTTATAGCTGCTGTATAGCACAAATCAATTAAATGGCATTTGAATAATCATATATGGAGTTGAAATTTGAATCTTGTATTGAACCAACTTCATTTAAATCATAACTAGGTGCATTAGCTCAAACCACAGCATATTGCCATGTCATGATCATGCATCATATTGAGCATTGCATTGATTGTATTTCTTCTCTGTTGCGGTATTTGTCCCTCTCGATAGGCGTGATACCGGCGATGAGATCGATGACACCGATGAAGAGCTATACTATCTTGAAGTGCGGGCAAGCAAAACCCCTTGTTCATTCCGATACAATCCTACTCTCTCGCCTGCTCTCTTTTCTGCATTAGGACAACAACGATTCATCACATTACTTGCTGCGGTAGCTGAACCCTTTATCCTTTGCATGACTGTCATTCCACGGTAAATAGATGAAACCCACTAGCATGAGTAGGAGTTGTTTGAGCCTGTTGTGCCTACTCATACATGCTTGTTTGTCATGCACTGCTCTTGCTTAGAGTTGAGTCGGTCGATTCATCGAGGATGATTCAGAGGTGTGTGAACATGTCCTCTGTGTGTGAGCTAAGTGTGTGAACACGATTTGGTAAAGGTAGCGGTGAGAGGCCATGTAGGAGTACATGGTGGGTTGTCTCATTGCAGCCGTCCTTAGGAACTGAGTTACGTGTTTGTGATCCATGATTCAGCTACTACCATGCATTGGGCCTGAAATATGACCCGCTCGACTTCTTATTCACCCTTGTCCTCTGTCCGGGGAGTTGCAAGTAGTTTAGTGTTTGTAGTATCTTTGGAGGCCGTCTTGATCTTGACCGTGGGGTGGGCTGTGATGCGGTAGGCACGTGGCGGGTAGACCAGGCGCCCGTTTGGTGTCACGGAACCTGTTCACATCGTTTGGGGCTATAATGAAACTTGGCGGAACTCCTCATAGATGGAACCCAAATAGGCGATAAACCTGGATTAGAGACTTGAGTGTCTAGGTAGGTCGTGGTCTACACCCACGTCGGCTTTAAGCTTGAAGTCTGCCGAGCACATGTCGTGTCTGAGGCGCTAAGAGGTGGAAACATGTATGAAGAAGTACACCCTGCGGGGTTAATATGATCTATTGAATAGCCGTGTCATGGTAAAGGACTTGGGTTGCCTATAACAGTTCATAGACAAGTGAAAGTGGATACTCTAAAATCGCAAGATAAGTGTGAGTGCTATGGATGGCGTTCTCGTGAGGGAGGCGGGAGGCGGATCCATAGTGGTGTATTGATATGGTGAATATGTGGACTCGTGTGCCACCTCAAAAGAGTTACTTGCGATCGTAGTTTAGGATAGCCACCAAGTCAAAGCTGGCTTCTGCTGTTAAACTCCACCATCCCTTTATTGATAATGATGCATATGTAGTTAGTTACGATGTAAGTCTTCTTTGGGTACATTTGTACTCACGTTTGCCTATTTTATGTTTTTGCGAGAGAGACCTCGGTCTCGCTAGTAGTTCAGCGTGGACTTGACGTTTAGCTTGTTACCTCAGCTACGATCTTGTGCCCTCGGCGAGATCTGGTAGATAGTCGGGCTTCATAGCCTTTTTCATTTATAGATGTACGTACTCGGACATGTTGAGCTTCGCGTGTGCCTTGATTTGTATGCTCTGAATGTTGGGTCATGAGACCCTGTTTGTAATATCTCGCTCTTGAGCCTAATGAATAAATACTTGAGTCGTAGAGTCATGTTGTGATGCCATGTTGTATTTGCACATATCGGGCATATTGTGTGTATGTTATTGAAATGCTTGGTATGTGTGGGATCGACTATCTAGTTGTTTATCTTTAGTAGCCTCTCTTACGGAAATGTCTCCTAGTGTTTCCCTTGAGCCATGGTAGCTTACTCTTGCTCCGGAACACTTAGGCTGGCGGCATGTGTCCTTCTTCGTTCTGTGTACATCCCTTCGGGAAAAGTCGCGATGAATACCAGAGTCCTGCTAGCCCGGTGCTACTGACCTGGATTCACTCGGCGATGACCGACACGTTCGATGTTGGGTCATGGATGCTGTCCTGTAAGTTTGTGCCACTTTGGGTTTACGACTAGCCATGTCAGCCGGGCTCCTTATCATATGGATGCTAGCGACACTGTCATATACGTGTGCCAAAAGGCGTAAACGGTCCCGGGCAAAGGTAAGGCGACACCCGTGGGAATACCGTGCGTGAGGCCACAAAGTGATATGAGGTGTTACATGCTAGGTCGATGTGGCATTGAGTCGGGGTCCTGACAGCTTTGGTATCGAGCTTATTGCTGTGGGATTACCAAGCCAAAGCTGGTCGAAGTTGAGTCTAGAAATGCTTTAGTTATATGTAGGGGAATTGATTGTGGGTTGGAACGTAAGGCTCTTTTTACTCCTTATACCTCATGGCCTTCTGATCTGAGTCAACCTCTTCTTTTCTACGGGGATTAAGAATTAGGCCTTCTCATCTATCTATCAGGATGACGTGTTACTAAACTATAGACTTATAGAATTGTTAGTTTCAATATTTCAGTTCAGAGTTACTACTTCCGTATGTTTATAACTGTTGATCTCGAAACCTTGATATGGTGCTTTGGAGTGGCTATGCCACCATTTCTGTAGTATGTCTCCAAACTTTTGAGCATTTACAGCCGTTATGCTGTCCGAGTCATTCCAGGTCTCTAAATAGTCTGATGCACTTGCAAATCCTTTCCCTCTGGTTTTGGTGTTCCTTTGGGCCAGGTTAATCACACTAATTGCTGAGTTGAGGTATTCTATTGCCTCGACATATATGTTGGAATTATTATTATGACCCTAGGTGTTTTAGGGAGTCATCTAGTAATTTAGCCATGAATTGTGTTCGGTGTGATGACTCGGCCTCATCCTCAAAGCATCCGTGATGCTACTTAGTAGTAGGTAATCTATTTACGGGTTTTGAACCCGATATTCACCCTACTTATTTCGTGTTGATAGTGTTGGTAGTTCCTTTAGGATGCTAGTAACCTTGCGATAGTCCTCGAGGTCCGTGGTATTTCCTTCTTCCAAATACCGTGAACCATTTATGGCGAAGTTTGTTGGATCAAAGACCACAACATGTGCGCTCTTGATGAGTTCTCCATTTTATATTGTGACTCTGCCGGTTCTACTTTTCGCATGGATTATCCGGAAGAAATATGTTGAACTTGGTTCGACATACTAATCTATGCATCCACAACTCAGAAAATCATATGTTCCTTTGAGTTGTCCCCCTTTAGTTGTATACTGACCTTCGTCTATCGATTGATAGTCGGGAGTAGTCGTGCATTCGTGTTCATCGATGCCTTTTATACGTGGTCCATCAAGCCATTCTATTTCATAATGACTAGGAGAAACAAACTCCGATTACCTTGTCCATTTCTAGGGTTGGGTCAAAGCGGTTGTATTCCGTAGATCAAAGTGCAAACAAGCTTTTGATCCCTTCCACCTTGAAGTATTACCTTCTTTATGTCAGCATCGTCATGAGAATTGCACCACCTCTTATGAATTTCTGACGCAGTGATACTTCTCGCCATCATTTTCATTTCTCGGATCCGTGTTGTTGCAACGGAATCTTGTGGTGAACTATGATCGTGAAATCAATACTCCGAGCAACTTGTTGCTGGTAGTTAATGGACAATACTCTCACTCTTAGCGTGTTGGTTGTTGAACCATCACCCTAAGGTTGATCGTGCCACCTAGTCCATTTTCCTGGTGCACCCTTGATCAATGAGTTAGGATTTTGTCAAACCTTGCTCTGTTGATCATGTCGTCTTGCCCTGAAAAGCAAGATTGTTCTCGAGCTTAGTAACATATCCGTGGTTCGTGATTTTCCGAATATCTTCTCGGGAGTATTCCAGGTTGTCACCTGACCGCTATGTTGAGCTCGTGATCAAGTTGGTTTTCGAAACCACCCTTTCTCCAAGAATCCGTGCTGGATACCCCTGAGCTAATTGGTTAAGCTAAACAACAACTTGTAGAGCTGGAAGATAAAAGCTTGCCTAGCTTAGTTCATCACTAGGGGAAATCCTTGTGTGTGTGTGTGTTGAAGAGAGATGATATCTTCATCGATTGTTCCTCGTGATCAGTTGTTGGACTTATTGTCTTGCCAAAACTTTGATTTGAGTATGGGCTATCCTCAAATCAAGTCAGAACCAACGATGTTCGTAATGTTGTCTTACTCGTGGATTTTCCTCGAGCATACACCATTACATCTTTTGGGTCTGACCAATGCCATCACTTGTTCTCATAATTATGGAATTCCATCTTCATGGGAAACCAGGATGAATTGTTGTTGAGCCCATCGACAACATCCTTGTCTTCTCCATAGTTTTGTTGAACATTAAGCTAGTGTTGGAAACTTTTAAAAGCATTGGTTCATGCTAGCTCATGAAGCATATGTTTGGATGTAAGAAGTGACTTCCTCTAGTTCATGTGTATTTGATGCAAGTTGCCGCCGTGGATTCGAGAAAGTCAAAGTTGCTTCCTTTGGAATCGTCCCAAATCAGTCATGCATACGTGCGAAGTATTCTGTGGTTCGAAGACTTGCAACCTTCATTCTATATGTATTCCTAGCACACCAAGCCACTGATTGATTTGTTCGAGGAGAAGAAGTTCCTTCGTAGGCTCATGACTTATGTAAGGACTCCGATATCCTCGATGATGGTTCCCCTCCTGAACTCGCTAGTGTTTTATTATAAGACTACTACGTGGTCATGCTTGTCTTGGACAGCGTGTTCACAGGTTTGTAGCAGAACCAGCTCATGTTTTGGAGCTTGCTATCGTAGTTCATTTCCCGAGAATCTCGCGACGTCATCTTGTCGGTTTGTGTTGCAAACTTTCATTTTCTTTCTAGACTCGATGAGTCTAGATTATTCTGACACCAACCAGATCTGAATCTCAGGCAGATATGATGGTTGGAACGTTTTCCTAGATCTATAATATTGGTCTCTCTGTAACCCGGTAAAATGGATGTCGTGGCCAACACACCCAGCCGGAAGACCTATTATTGTAGTATCTTGATTGAAGAAGTTGGCCACCTCTCCATAAGGGCCTCGTAGGAATTATTCCCTACTTGTGTGCCTTATGATATTTGTGCTCCTGTAGTCCGACCTTTACTTGATGTTCTAGATACCAGAACATATCTATGGATGGGATACGCTGGTACATCAAGGAGAACATTAGAAGCGGAGTGCTAAATGTCTCTCGGTCGATCTTCCAGATTTTGTTCCCCTTGGTCTCGCTAAGGTGAAATCTGAGAAGGTGTTGTCTTCCTTTGCATCTGCATTGTCCATCGCTATTCATCATGGTAGAGTGTTGTGTTGTCAGCACCCTTGACAGGGATGTTGATAAAACCTTGATGATTATGGAAATGCTCAAGTTCTTGAGAGCACGCACAAGCGTTAGGTGTTATCATCGGCACTAAACTGGGCCTGCTCACAGTTCCTCGGTTATGCTATAACTCCTCAACCAGTGGAATCACTCTCTACCATTGAGTTTCTCCCCAGCTACTAAAATCATCCCTTGTGTTGTCTTCAACAAGGTAATCCACATCATCCATTCTGGCCCGAGAATGTTATTCCTTCGGATTCCTTCAAAGGATTGACTGTGATTTGCCTTAGGCTGGTATAAAGAGTTTCAATGATCTCTGAATCAAATGTAATTCTTTTTGCCACTTAAGGGGATATTTCTACGAGTCTCCTCTCCCAAGGTGCCTCGTTGTGGTATCATGGCAACTCAACTCCTCGCTACATTGACAATCGTTTACCACCTTCTTAGGTGTGGAATCGTTTTCTACCTAGTGAACCTTCGTCATCTGTTCCTCCATTCCTCTAGAGGTGTGCCGTCTCTCAGCTCGAGAGATGTTGCTATGTCCCATTCCGTGAGTTAATCTGAGTTGTTCGACCTTGAGAAAAACGATTCTTTTAGGGTCTTTCCTTTCCTCTCGTTGTCATGTTAGTTGGAGTTCACAAGGCAAGACTTTGAGACAATGATGGTGATCGAAACAACGTTCCTATGAAGTGCAACCTGGATCGTGAAGATTGTGCTAGTTTGCGCTCCCCCTTCACCTTACCCTACGCTTGAATCTCGGGACGAGATTTTTGTTTAGTGGGGGTGAGCTGTCACAGCCCCAGATCAGCCCTTGTTTGTTTTTGTTTTAGCATCTATGCAACATGTTTAAATTTTATGAAATTTGAAATGGGGATGACCAAGCCCTAGCACCAAAGCATTGCAAATAGGTTCAACTTCAAAATATTTTCACAGAACCCAAATTGGTTTGCAAAAATGTTCATGATTACTGGAAAAGGGTGAAAACCATATCCAGAGATGATGGATATTTTTCCAAGACATTTTTGGATTTTTGAATAAACCATATTGTATTTGACTTTGGGCATTTAAATACTATAAATAATTTAAATGTTCAAATAAATGTTGGAAATTGTTAAGGGTCTTTGAAATAATTGAAAGCACCCATAATTATTTCCAGGATTTTATAAAATGATTTGATATTTTAAATCAAATCAAAAACAAATTGCAGAAATAGAAAAGAGAAACAGAACAGAAATAAAAGGGAGAAGGCCACCAGGCCACCTACCTAACTTACCTGGCGCCACCAATTGGCCCAGCCGGCCCAGCCCATCTCCACCCCCTCCCCTGTCGTCTTCCTCCCTCGCCAGAAGGACAGAGGCGAGGCGTGGCCTTGAGAGGCCTCGGCCACCTCCTGCTTCCTCCTCGGCGCCTAGAGAGGCGCCACGCACCTCCCTGCCTCTCTTCCTCACTCTCCCGCGTCCTCATCCTCCCCCGAACACTCTCCCCCTCCTCTGTTCTCCTCACCCGAACGGAGCCGCCGCCACCAATGAGAGCCACCGTGGCTACCGGCCACCCCACGCCTCACCGACGCCCCAAGAAGCTCCGCCCCGACCCCCTCTTCCTCCCCACCGATCCACGGCCCTCAGGAAGCCCTCTGGCGTCGCCCTCAAGCTCGCCCCCAACCTTGGCCGCCGGCCGAACTTGCGAGATTCGCGAGCTCCAGCCCCTCCCCGGCCTCGCCGTTGCCTCCACCAGATCCGCTGTGAGCTACTCTTCCATTCCCCCTCCTCCTCGTGCTCGTTCCTGTACTCTAGCCGCCCTTTCACCGGAGCCGATTGCTCCTCGCCGCCGGCCATGGCGTGGCCGTGGCCACAGCCACCGCAGCTCGCTCCCGAGCCCACCCGCGTGCTCACCGCAACCTCAGGAACCCAAAGCATTTAACCATTCGTCCTCCCGTGCACCGCAGCCGGTCCCTTGAACCCCGAGCTCGGCCGCCGCCTCGGCTCCACTCCGCGAACCCGGCCACCCCGCACCTCCGTTGGTCCCCTAGATGCGCGCGGCACGGGCTACCTCTGGTGCTCTTGGCGTCCAACCGCAGCCCATAGCGCAACTCCGCGAGCCACCGCCGCTCTGGTCGTCGCCGTCGTCTAATCGCCGGCGAATCGGCGTGGCGTTGCCGTTAGCGGCTAATCCCCCAATTAGCACACTATGAGACAACGGCGGCGGGCCCCGTGGCGGGTCAAAGCCGAGTCAGCGGGATTAGTTCTGTGTCAGCGGCGTGTGGACCCGCGCGTCGGGTTTGACTGGACCTGGCCGTTGACTCGCTGACGTCATCTTGGCGTCGGTGGCCTTGATTAAATCATTTTCGGAATTATTTTAATTCTAAATATTTAGGAAATTCCAGAAAATGTTCAAAACTTCAAAAATTCATAGTAATTCAACCGTAACTCCAAACTAAATAATTTATATATGAAAAATTATCAGAAAAATTCAAGGAATCCATCTGTACCATTTTCATGCATGTTAGAACAACTTATAGCTGCTGTATAGCACAAATCAATTAAATGGCATTTGAATAATCATATATGGAGTTGAAATTTGAATCTTGTATTCGAACCAACTTCATTTAAATCATAGCTAGGTGCATTAGCTCAAACCACAGCATATTGCCATGTCATGATCATGCATCATATTGAGCATTGCATTGATTGTATTTCTTCTCTGTTGCGGTATTTGTCCCTCTCGATAGGCGTGATACCGCGATGAGATCGATGACACCGATGAAGAGCTATACTATCTTGAAGTGCCGAGGCAAGCAAAACCCCTTGTTCATTCGATACAATCCTACTCTCTCGCCCTGCTCTCTTTTCTGCATTAGGACAACAACGATTCATCTGTTACTTGCTGCGGTAGCTGAACCCCTTTATCCTTTGCATGACTGTCATTCCACGGTAAATAGATGAAACCCACTAGCATGAGTAGGAGTTGTTTGAGCCTGTTGTGCCTACTCATACATGCTTGTTTGTCATGCACTGCTATTGCTTAGAGTTGAGTCGGTCGATTCATCGAGGATGATTCGGAGGTGTGTGAACATGTCCTCTGTGTGTGAGCTAAGTGTGTGAACACGATTTGGTAAAAGGTAGCGGTGAGAGGCCATGTAGGAGTACATGGTGGGTTGTCTCATTGCAGCCGTCCTTAGGAACTGAGTTACGTGTTTGTGATCCATGATTCAGCTACTACCATGCATTGGGCCTGAAATATGACCCGCTCGACTTCTTATTCACCCTTGTCCTCTGTCCGGGAGTTGCAAGTAGTTTACGGTGTTTGTAGTATCTTTGGAGGCCGTGCAGTCTTGACCGTAGGGGTGGGCTGTGATCACGGTAGGCGCGTGGCAGGTAGGCCAGGCGCCCGTTTGGTGTCACGGAACCTGTTCACATCGTTTGGGGCTATGGCGAAACTTCGGCGGAACTCCTCATAGATGGAACCCAAATAGGCGATAAACCTGGATTAGAGACTTGAGTGTCTAGGTAGGTCGTGGTCTACACCCACGTCGGCTTTCGCTTGAAGTCTGCCGAGCACATGTCGTGTGCAGACGCTAAGAGGTGGAAACATGTATGAAGAAGTACACCCCTGCAGGGTTAATATGATCTATTCGAATAGCCGTGTCCGCGGTAAAGGACTTCTGGGTTGCCTATAACAGTTCATAGACAAGTGAAAGTGGATACTCTAAAATACGCAAGATAAGTGTGAGTGCTATGGATGGCGTTCTCGTGAGGGAGGCGGGAGGCGGATCCATAGTGGTGTATTGATATGGTGAATATGTGGACTCGTGTGCGCCACCTCAAAAGAGTTACTTGCGATCGTAGTTTAGGATAGCCACCGAGTCAAAGCTGGCTTCTGCTGTTAAACTCCACCATCCCTTTATTGATAATGATGCATATGTAGTTAGTTACGATGTAAGTCTTCTTTGGGTACATTTGTACTCACGTTTGCCTATTTTATGTTTTTTGAGAGAGACCTCGGTCTCGCTAGTAGTTCAGCGTGGACTTGACGTTTAGCTTGTTACCTCAGCTACGATCTTGTGCCCTCGGCGAGATCTGGTAGATAGTCGGGCTTCATAGCCTTTTTCATTTATAGATGTACGTACTCGGACATGTTGAGCTTCGCGTGTGCCTTGATTTGTATGCTCTGAATGTTGGGTCATGAGACCCTGTTTGTAATATCTCGCTCTTGAGCCTAATGAATAAATACTTGAGTCGTAGAGTCATGTTGTGATGCCATGTTGTATTTGCACATATCGGGCATATTGTGTGTATGTTATTGAAATGCTTGGTATGTGTGGGATCGACTATCTAGTTGTTTATCTTTAGTAGCCTCTCTTACGGAAATGTCTCCTAGTGTTTCCCTTTGAGCCATGGTAGCTTGCTCTGCTCCGGAACACTTAGGCTGGCGGCATGTGTCCTTCTTCGTTCTGTATACGTCCCTTCGGGAAAAGTCACGCGATGAATACCGAGTCCTGCTAGCCCAGTGCTACAGCTTGGATTCACTCGGTGATGACCGACACGTTCGATCTTTGGGTCATGGATGCTGTCCTGTAAGTTTGTGCCACTTTGGGTTTACGACTAGCCATGTCAGCCCGGGCTCCTTATCATATGGATGCTAGCGACACTGTCATATACGTGTGCCAAAAGGCGCAAACGGTCCCGGGCAAAGGTAAGGCGACACCCGTGGGAATACCGTGCGTGAGGCCGCAAAGTGATATGAGGTGTTACATGCTAGGTCGATGTGGCATTGAGTCGGGGTCCTGACAATGCTCAAGGAAGAGTTCGTCCATTGATAGCCTATCAATGCTGCTGGATTCTGTCAAGATCATATATATCAGAATGTTTAGTTTTGATCTGGACATAATTATTGGCTTGCTGCGATGCTTTCGATCTCTGGAGAATTTATATAGAGAGGTGATGATTTCATGCACATTGAAAGCCCGTATATATTGTACTAGAATTAACTGTTCACCTGTCGTTCTTTCGACATACTCTTTTTTCAGACCTTAACTGTTTTCAATCTTCATGTCTACTTAGGCAGAACCGCATGGAGCAAAACATATAATCAATCGGTGGCGTAATAAGCACCAGGATTTTCTTAGTTCTCATGACATTCGTTTGAGGACGATAATGATGGAACGATATGCATCCAACCAGGCAAATAGAAGCTTTCTCACATTCTTCCTGTTGAATTCGAGGTTACCATTGACCATGAGGCTTAATTTTTACCGCAAGAGATTTCTCACGGACGAACATGTTGAACAGCAAAAAAAGAAGTTTAAGGTGGACAAATGGGCTTCTAAACGTGCTCGGCTTCTATTTAGAACAAGGTGTAGTCATCCAGAAATAAATTTTTTTGCACAGGATGTTGATTTTATGGATCAAACTGATCCATTTGTTTGTGACTACAAAAAGGAGTGGTTGGGTTAGATTTTAATGTCATGTTCAATATGGGTTTTGTCTAAAAATTTGATGAAGAATTAATCCTTGGGCTTTTTGTACCATTTGTGTGCTTGAGTTGCATGTTGTTGCCCCCATACTCCCCTCCACCCGCCACTACACTGCCGCATCTTCCACGGATGCTGTTCGTTCCCGTCCGAGGCCTTGCCATTGTTCTCCCCCTTGTTTCACTCGTTGTGCCCTTTGCCATCTGGCATTGTCAACATGGCCAACAACCAAGAGGAATCAGGAGATGACTGTACATGGAGGGCTGCCCCCATCGACCCACCAGGGTCATTGTATTTCACAAGCAGGTACCTCATTATTACAAGCCAAAAAAACATCCTCCTAATTGTTTGACAACTAGGTCCCACACCATTGTCAATGTAGTCAATAAACGGGAAAATTACACAACCAGCGGATAACACCAGGGGCCCAGCAGCTCGCCCAGTTGTTTTTTAGTTTCAGAGACGGAGCTCAACTGCGCGCTGTGGGGGACTATGGCCCGTCTAACCCACGCTTACGCCTTTATTAAGCACATGACGAGCCCAGTTGATATATTTTTTCTTTCTGAAAATGGCTAGTCCAGTTCTTTTTTTTGGAGAATACCAAAACCAAGGCCTACTTGCTTTTCTTAGCCCTGCTGGGCTGCAAATCTTTCAAGGCGAGGAGGGATGTAAGTAGTAAGAAATGGGCTTACCCAGAAAATGGGCTATAAGTTGTAAAATGGGTTGTAAAATTTTATACCAAAGCCAACCGGCAATTGCATTAAAATATCATTTGTTTCAGGATTTCTCTACTCTCTACTCTTATAAAAACCAAAGCCAACTGGCAATTACATTAAAATATCATCTTTTCTCCCACAAGATAAACTACTCATACAAATGCATCTTCATGTTCTGTGCAACGAACGGGCATCTTGCTAGTTAAGATTATATAAAAAAATTGCAGATAATTTTTTTTGCATTTTATTTTGATATAATTTTTTGAAAATTATTTTTAACGTCACTCGAAATTTCGTGATTAAACTAGTTCGGACCCTGCCGAAATATGCAAAACTTCGTTGAATTTTTTAACAGTGCCCATAATATATGGTCTGTATTGCTAATAAAAAGAATATGGGCTTCAAATATCCTTAAGAATTAGCAAATGGGCTTTAAATTCATTGAAAATAATAGCTAATGGGTTGTATGCGGTTTTCCACATATTTGGAGGCTGACTTCTAGGCCTACTAGGTTGACGATGACGCTGTCCTAATTTTTTTTGACGTGTACGCAAGGCTTTGTCAACTTAGTCAGCACACAGTAGTGACCGTTGGATGTCCATCCAACGGTCGTCGTGCTTCTTCAATCTTTGATCTTCCTGCTCCAGCCGCCCAAACCAGCGCCGGCGGGACTACCAGCACCCTCCTCTCGTGGCTGGCTATGCTGCCGCCAGGCCATCCCTCTAACCACCAACACATCCTGTTATTTTCCGGCGACGTCAGCCTCACCCCATAGCCGACCAGTCAGCACTCATACTCCCCTCATCGTTGGCATCCGCTGCGGTGGCTTCGCCGGCTCCGGGTGGTTCCCTTCCTGGCCATCGCCCTCGTCCACCGTGTTTGTGCTCTCGGCGCGGCGAGGTCAACATGGTCAACAAACAGAAACCGTCGAAAGAGGCTGACAGTAGGGGCCCACACAAGGAAATGCCTCCTTATTACACGCAAAATAATGATTCCTCCACCTGATAGCAGGGACCCACCTTACACACAAAAAACATTCCCCCCATTGTCAGCTCGGACCCACCGGAAGTGCCTCCTTATTATGCACAAAAAATAATGAATACTCCCCCTGCTAGCTGGGACTCACTTTGGTGGGAGGCTGACTTGTTGGCCTACTAAGTTGAAGGGGACAGAGGGCTTTGTCAACTTATTCAATATGAACGATTCTAGCTCCAGTGACCGTACGATGTCCATCCAACGGCCGTAGTGCTTCTTCAACCTCTGGTCTTTGTGCTCCAGCCGCCCAAAGCAGCGCCGGTCGTGCCGCATTCTCCTGCCTCCCGTGGTCGGCTGTGCTGACGCAGAGGCCTCACCGCCCCTACTATTCCCACCATTGGCCAGACCTTGTGGCGACGGCAGCCTCACACCGCAGCAGAACCAGGGAACCTTCGTACTCCTCTCCACGCGGGCTTCCACTGTCGCGTCTTCCTCGGCTCCATGTCGTCCCCTTCCTGGGCCTCGTCGTCGTCCACCGCCCTGGTGCTCCCGGCACGGCGTGGTCAACATGGTCAAGGAACGACTTCTATTGGAAGAGTATTATACGTGGAGAGGCTGACAGCTAGGTCCATGACGGCCATAAGGAAGTGTCTCCTTATTACGTGCAAAATAATTATTCCTCCACCTGACAGCAGGGACCTACCGGACGGGCCACCATATTACGTGAAAAAAACTTATCCCCCTGACTGCTGGGACCCACCAGCAGCATCTTCACACGCAAGGAAGTGCGTCCGGGCAAAAGAAAAACGATTTGTCCCCCTGACTGCTGGCACCCACCAGCTACATCTTCGCACGCAAGGAAGTGCCTGATAGTCGGGACCCACCTGGTAAAAGCGTAACTAGCATTGCCATTCTGGTCTCGAACGTGTATGCACATACTGGTCGATGTAGAGGTGCGCACGTGTCGTAGTAGAGGCGCGCACGTAGCATGTACACGTACGTACAACGGCCAGGGTGCAAGAAAGAAAATACAGCCACGTACGTACATACGGGCGAGGTCTCGAACGCCTGCTCGCTCATACGTATGGCCAGGGCTCGTGTACATGGCTGGGTCAGAACGGAGAAACAACATTGTTGTCGTGTTCATGGGGAGCCAACAGGCTAGGTCAGAATGGAATGCTTCGTTGTGTTCATTGGGAGGGCTTGGACGGAATAGCCGATGGAAACGAGGCCTGGCTTACCACACAACGGAGGAAACAGCCTTGTGTTCGACCGGCCAGGTTCGAAACAGGATCCTATTCATCAGGAGGGGTCTGGCATACCGCAAAACGGAGGAAACGGACTTGTGTTGGACCTCCTACAGTCGAAACGGGGTCCTGTTGATCGGGAGAGGTGTGGCATACCGACAGAGGAAACAGACTTGTGTTGGAGCGCTATGGTCGAAATGGGGGTCCTGTTCATCGTGAGGGGTGTGGCGTACCGCAAAACGGGACTCCACGGGATACTGTTCATCTCCACCGTCGACCTCCTCCAGCCTCCACAGGCTAATGTTCATCCACCGTCGACCTCCTCCAGCCTCCACCTACGACTGTTCATCCACGGGCTCCTGTTCATCCAGCCTCCACTGCGCGCTACTCCACCAGCTATTGTTCAACCAGCCCTCTCCACAGGCTCCTATTCAACCACCCCTCCACGGGCTACTGTTCATCCAGCCCTCCACGGGGTCGTCCTGTTCACAGCCCTCCACGGGGTCCTGTTCATCCAGCCCCAACCGGCTCGATCGATTGGGGTCCTATTCACCCAGAGGCAACACCACGGGGTCCTATTCATCCACCCCCACCGGAACTATTCATCCAAAAACCCCAAGCAATGCTCACTGTTCATCCACCCCCCCCCAGCAAACGCTCACTGTTCATCCTGAGGCAGCATCGATTGGCTTCAGTTAGCAGCAGTAGCGAAGGAATCACTCGGGTTCAGTAACATAGCTAATGCAATCACTCGGGTTCAGTTAGAGACCAACGCCTTGCTCGGTTTCAGTTGGAGCCCAATGCCTCGCACACATGCGCGTACGTGTATGAGAGAAATGTGCATCGCTCGGCCGCCGACCACCCACCTTAACCGGGAACTCCCCAAAATTTTCCTGGCCCTCGCTTCTACCATGGTTTTTTCCGTCGTGGACGGCCCAAACAATGTCATGTAGCTACGTCTCCGGCCCGCCCAGGACGAAAAGCCCATTTTCTATCATTATGTTTTGTCATAGAAGTAGGAGCCCACCACATCTATGATGATACCGTTTTTTTTCACAATTATCATCATAGAAGTGTCATAAGTATGACAGGAAAAAAATCATTCGGCCTAAAATGTCATGGATGTGTCTTTTTTTGTAGTGATTGTTTCACAACTTCTAATTACTTTGAACTGCTCTTATTCCCAGATAAATTTGATAGCGTCGATACGTCACCAAATTCTTGTATGGAGCAGTGATCCAAAAGGATTCCGTTGAAGAGTATGAGCTTCTAGCAAAGCATGGAGGTGGCTATCCCGGTTTCATCTCTTGGTTCAAACAAACGGTAATTTCCATTAAACCATTTCATTTTGTCGTCTAATTTGTGGCTAATGCAACAATCCCTTTCGTATTAAACTTGTAGGCCAATTTGGAGTTTATGGACACCGAATCGAGACAAGTCACTAATGGTTTTGACTTTAAGGTCTGTTCATTTCACAAATACGACATCAACTGGTATCGCGTTCGTACCTATGGCAAAGAGCTACTATTGCCGACCAAAAGTCTACAAATTGTTGTGTCTCTGCTATCGGCGAAGGAGATACCGAGTATTACAAAGGAGTTGTAGCAATTTCTGAACTTCAATACTGTGGTGCAAACCCACCAAACGTCGTAGTGTTCAAATGTTATTGTTTCTAGCCAAAGGAGACTAGAAGGACTCAAGAACATATAGGGCTAGCGGAAATCAAACAAAGCACCCATTTGGATGTTCCTGATGTCTATATTTTGGCTCAATAGGCAACCCAAGTTTTCTATCTATCATGGGCCTGTCAAAGTGATCCAAATCTCAATGGTTGGGATGTCGTTTATGAAATGCCACCATGTGTTAGACCCCTCCCCCCCAATGAAGAGGATTATGAACCTCACATTAACCCGGACACATATCAAATAGAATTCTTCCAAGAAACACATATTTCCAAAAAAACGTTTCAAGAAACACTCTACTTCACCCCAGAACATTGAAGTAGACAGCGATAGTGAGCCCGACTTCGCCCCTCAGCCGGAGCAAGAAGAGTGAAGAGTATACTGCTGCGGATGACCTGTCAATGCTTGACCGATTACGTAAATGTGGCCTTCCACATGATGATGCATTTATTAATGATGATGATTACCACATCATTCCTGATAGTGATGATGATAATGCATTTATTGACCCCGAAGCATTTATTGAACCGGACAGTCCAGATTATTATTAGTTATTCATTTTTTTATGGTGTACTTGATTTATATAGTTACTTGTATGACTGTATGATTTATATAGTTACTTGTATAATTTTCATACTTTGTATGATTGTTTGTTATACATAGTGCCATCGTCTTGATATCCGTCCCCATTGGCCCTCACCTGCTTTATGATTCAGATGTGGTAAATTCTCTTCTATAACTATTTTTTGCATTTCGCATTTATGACAATTATGTCCATCAAGTTGACATAGAGATATTTTAACCTAGGAGGTATGTGAACCGGAATTTGCAACTGACCCTCTTGTTGAGAAGTTAAATTGAGTTGAGATAGAAAATGAGTATTTGAAAGAAAAAATTAAAATAAATGAAGAAGAGAAGATGAAATTGGAGTTGTATGTTGCCGATGTCATCGATGATCACAAGATGAAGATGGATGCAATGCGCTTGTAGATTAAGAAGATTAGAAAATATGCCATTGATAATAAGGCTTGGTATGATTATGCCGTTGGATCAATTGCTACCTTAGTTGCAATCTTCATCGCATTTGTTGTGATGAGGGTAAGTTTTCTTTAGTGTTTTGCTTAACAAATGCATACTTAGCTTACTTTCCACCTAAATGGCATAATTACCTAAGTTAGACAAAAAATGAGCTATACTTAGATTCTTCAATTCATTTTTGACATACTTAGCATAGTTAGGTCAAAAATGTATGATAATCTTTGTTACCTCCAAAATGATATATACTTAGCTTATTTTCCTCGAAAATGACATAATAACCTTACTAAGCTCCAAAATGACCTATTTACCTAGCTTAGCTCTAAAATGACCTACACTTAGCATTTCTACCTAGCTTAGCAATAAAATGGCATTTTTACCAACCTAAGTTAGAAGAAGAAGAAGATAAAGAAGAGGAGAGGAGAAAAAGAAAGAGAAGAAAAAAAATCTTCTTCTTCTTCTTTTTCTTCTTCTTCTTCTAGCTAGTCTTCTTCTTCTTCTTTTAACTTTCTTCTTTCCCAATTTGCAGATTTGCTTTAGATGAGGAAGCTTGCATTGATGGAGTCTACTCTTCTCTTTATGCTTCCTTCTTGTTTTGATTTTGTAGGATGAACAATGTGAAACTTGCTACCTATATATGTATGGATGGATGAAACCATTGTATGCTTGTCGTTGGATATGTTGGCTAGCTATATATGTTGCATATGGACTTTTGATTTGCTATGTATATGTGTTGGATGATCATATCCATATGGCAAGGATATGATTTGGTATGTATATGTGTTGGTATTCTTGTCGAAATTATTTTCATATGTGTATTGTGACGCCCCCGATCCAATCGTACACTAATCATTTACACAAACGTGTACGATCAACATCAGGGACTCACAGAAAGATATCACAACACAACTCTAAAAGTAAAATAAGTCATACAAGCATCATATTACAAGCCAGGGGCCTGGAGGGATCGAATACAAGTGCTCGAACAAAAATGAGTCAGTGGAAGCAACAATATCTGAGTACAGACCTAAGTTAATCAAGTTGGCATAACATGGCTAGCACAAATTGGGATACAGATCGAAAGAGGTGCAAGCCTCCTGCCTGGGATCCTCCTAAACTACTCCCGGTCGTCGTCGGCCTGAACTGACACACCCTAGCTAGTTCATGCATTAGAGTGTTGCATCAGGTTTATTTCATTCATCAGAAACTTGAAATGGGGATGACAGAACCCCCAGCACCCCCTGAAACCAACTAGGGTTTACTAAAAAAATACAATGAACCTGAAATGCCCTTCGAAAATGTTCTTCACCTCTACCTTGGTCTTAAACCACTGCCAAAAGTGATGCACAAATTTCTAGGTCATCCTAAGGTCACAGAATTAAATCATTAGTTATTTGAATTTTGGCATTTAAATAATATAAAATATTCTAAATGCTCAAATAATCCCAAACTAAAATGTTCCATGCTGGATATATTCCAAGTAGTAGCTCTGTGCAGTTTGTTGATTTTTGGAGTTGCCTAGGTATTTTTAGAAATGCAAGAAACCTACCGAAATAAAAATAAAACAGGAAAAAATGGGAAAAACCGTTACCTGGCCAAACCCAAGCCCGGCCCACGGGCGTGACACTATCTGGCCCGTGCCCGACCACTGCCGTCCCCCGCCAGGCGGGAGGTGAGCGCCGACAGCCGAGCTTGCCACGGCGCCTACTGCTTGCCGCTTCGCCGTGGGACGGGCCGGACGACCTCCACGTCGCGCCCCGAACCCCCTGGGCATGTCCACTCTCCCCCTGCCCCACTCCCTCGCTCCCCTCCACCATGGCCGACGCAGCCGTCGCCGTCCCACCACCATAGCCACGCCCACAGTCATCAACGCGCCGCCCGACCGTGTCTACGAGCTCCGCCACCCTCCTCTTCGTCGAGCAGGCCGAGCCCCGAGCGCTCGCACGCTCTTCACCGCCTCCACCGACCTTGTCTTCGTCTACCACCGCCGGAGATCCCCTTTGACATCACTGTCGCAGCAGGCCGTCCCCGACGTCGCCGTCAGCCCCGTCGCAACGTTCGTGAGCCTAGCTACCTCTCTATCCTCTCCGCTCTCTCTCTCGAGCCCCGTAGCGACTGCACGTAGCTCACCCACATGCGCCACCGCGGAGCTCGTCGCCGACGAGGCTCCAGCCATGCCACGACCACGCCACCTTGTCCACTAGCCCTACCGCACCCCCAGGAGCTCAACGCACCACTCCACGCACCTCGCCGTGCCTCGTAGCGACGAGTCTGAGCTCACCCGAGCAACGGTCGCCGCCAAACTCGTCGCCGGCATCGTTTCCGGTGACCCCGAAGCCAACCACCACCACCACTGGACGCGGCTCACTCCCTGCAACACGTAGATGAGCTCCGCTGTCGTTTTGGTCGTCGGAGCACGAAACCCGCACCGCACCGCCGTGTCTGGCCTCGCTGGCGGCTAAACGCCGGCGAGTTTGACCATGCTGACCTCATTTGATTACGGGTGGGCCCAGTTTGACCCCACCTGGGACAATTACAGGTGGGGCCCAGCCGGCTAATTAATCTAGGGTTAGCACTAATTTAAATTAGTTAAACTAATGACACTAACACGCGGGACACACTCTCAGGTTTGACCTGGACCATCCCGTTGACCACTGACGTCACCCTGACGTAATGTTGACGCAGTAATTTAATTACTAATTATTCTTATACAGGAAATTCCAGAAAATACCACAAACATCAAAAAATCATAAAAATCAATCTGTAGCTCCAAATGAAAAGTGTTATATATGAAAAATGATCTGAAAAATCAAATCTATCCATCTGTACTAGTTTCATGCATGTTTAAACAAGATAACCTGATGTTTAGTGCAGAACAAGACAAAGCACTTTTAAGGGCCATTTATGAGTTTGGAACTTGAATCTTTGGTTGAAAATGGTTCAACCCCATATGGTCTTAGTTGCATTAGCCCAATACACTCATTTTGCCATGTCTCATGCATGCATCATATTGTTGCATATTGTTTGTTGATGATTCTGTATCGGTGCTCTCTGCAGCAGGTTCTGCCCCCGAGGAGTATCGCGAATACCCTAACGAAGAGAAATACCAGTCCACGGACCCACAAGGCAAGCAACCAACCATTTGATCATATCTATACAATCCCATGTTCTCGCCTCTACTCTCTTTTACTGCATTAAGATAATGCGATTCAAACTGCTATGTGCTATGGTAGCTGAACCCGTTTCCTCTACATGACCTGTCATTGCCACAGTAACTAGATGAAACCCACTAGCATGTGTAGGAGTTGATTGAGCCATATGTATGTGTTGTTCCTACCATGCTATGCCTGCTATGCTTAGAGTCGTGTCAGGTCTGGTTCATCTGGGTGATGGGCTAGAGTGAAATGATCATGTCAGTAATGAGAGTGATGTGTTGAACATGTTTTGGTAAAGGTATCGATGAGAGGCCATGTAGGAGTACATGGTGGGTTGTTTCATTGGAACCGTCCTTAAGCACCAAGATCTGTATATGTGATTTAAGAATCAGCTACTACCATACATTGGGATCCTTAATTGACTCGCTCGACTTCTTATCCACCCTAGTCCTCTGTCCAGGAGTTGCAAGTAGTTTCTGGTGTTTGTAGCTTACTGGAGGCCGTGGACAACGCTGACCCGTGGGGTGGGCTATGATGTAGTAGGTACGTGGATGGGTATACCTGGCACCCGTTAGGTGTCTCGGAACCCTGTACACATCGTTCGGGACCGTATGTGAAAACCTCGGCCGGACTCCCTGCGGATGGAACCTGAATAGGCGATAAACCTGGACTAGAGACTTAGGTGTTTAGGTAGGTCATGGTCTACACCCACATCAGCTTTCGCTTGAAGTCTGCCGAGCACATGTCGTGTGTAGACGCTAAGTGGTGGAAACATATATGAAGAAGTACACCCCTGCAGGGTTAACATCATCTATTCTAATAGCCGCATCCGGGGTAAAGGACTATTTGGTTACCTATACAGTTCATAGACAAGTAAATGGATACTACTAAAAGCCTCAAGATAAGCGTGAGTGCCGAGGATGGCTCTTCTGTAGGATGACGGAGGTGGATCCTCGATAGTGTATTGAAGTGGGGAGTAGTGGACTCGAGTGCGCAAAACCATTTCAAGTTGGAGTCTCGTAAGATAGCTTAGCCAAGGGTCAAAGCTGGCTTGCTGCAATAACCCCACCAACCCTTCTTGATAAGTGCATGTATGTAGGATCTGATGTAAGTCTTGCTGACTACCTTTGTACTCATGTTGCTTAATTTACATTTTACAGAAGACGCTGCAACCCCTTCTGATGGGTTCTTCATAGACGTCGATGTCGACGAGTAGGCTGAAGCCTAGTTGGTGATCCTGAGCTCACTATGGACCATGTAGTATAGTCAGGCTTACCCAAGCCTCTTTTATTTCCTGGTTGTCTGTACTCAGACAAGTTACTTCCGCCGTTGGCTTGTATGTTTGTATGACTTGAATGCCGGGTCGTGTGACCCGCACTAGTGTGTATGATATGTATGGCTCTCTGAGCCTTTAAATAAAGTACTTGTGTTGTAGAGTCATGTTGTGATGCCTTGTTGTATTTTCACATATCGAGCATATTGTGTGTATGATTGAAATGCTTGGTATGTGTGGGATCTGACTATCTAGTTGTTCGTCCTTAGTAGCCTCTCTTACCAGGAAATGTCTGCTAGTGCTTCCACTGAGCCATGGTAGCTTGCTATTGCTCCGGAACACTTAGGCTGGCCGGCATGTGTCCTTCTTCGTTCCTGTGTCTATCCCTTCGGGGAAATGTCACGCGATGAATACCGGAGTGCTGTTAGCCCACTACAGCCTGGTTTACCGGAGTCCTGCTAGCCCAGTGCTACAGCCCGGATTCACTCGTTGATGGCTGACACGTTCGTTGCTGGGTCATGTATGCCTGTCCCTATAAGTTAGAGCCACTTTGGGTTTACGACTAGCCATGTCAGCCCAGGCTCCTTATCATATGGATGCTAGCGACACTATTGTATACGTGTGCCAAAAGGCGCAAACGGTCCCGGGCAAGGTAAGGTGACACCCGTGGGAATACCGTGCGTGAGGCCGCAAAGTGATATGAGGTGTTACATGCTAGATCGATGTGCCATTGAGTCGGGGTCCTGATAGCGATGGCATCAGAGCCAGACTGCCTGTAGGTTCTCCAAGCCAAACTAGTCGATGTTGAGTCTAGAAATGCTTTAGTTATATGTAGGGGAATTGATTGTGGGATGGAACATAAGGCTCTTTTTACTCCTTTACCTCATGGCATTCTGATCTTAGTCCATCTATTCTTCCACCGGGGGTTAAGGATTAGGATCTCTTCTCTCTATCAGGTTCACGTGTTACTAATCAGTGGTACCTTATAGGTTTGATGGATACAAGCCTAGTTCAGTTCTACTACCCCGTTGTGTTGATAAGATGGACCCAGAACCTTGATATGATATTATTGAGTGTCTATGCAATCCTTTGCAAACTGTCTCAAAATCTTTTTGAGCATTACAGCCAATATGTTGTCCAACTTCTGCTAGAAATTCTAATGCCTTTGCATTATATCATGTTTCAGATGGCCTCCCGCACCCAGATCAAGTTGTTCATCTGACTTGGTGTCTCGATGTACCTGGCCATACTGCTATGTTGGTCCGTGTAATGACCGAGGCTAGATATCGTTGGTATGCTGAGTACACCATTTAGGAGCAGTATATAGACTTTAATCAAAGCCAATACCTCTGCACCGTCAGGATATTTCCTTGCTATCCTGGATCCACTAAACCCCTCCATTGCTCATATGGAATTGGGGTTATCATCGAGATGTCTGTGCAAGATGCTGCATACTCGATGATGACTATTATATGGGCCAGGACTTCCTTGCTTCGGAACACTGACTTTCGCTATATGCTAGTGTCACTCCCCGGGGCAAAAGGTTACTTCACAGTTATTTACACCGACTCTTCTCATGAGGATTCACTGCTCCGCACTACCGCACAGATGCTTGAGGACAAGGACCGTGAAAATTGTGCCTTGCGATTGGAGCTTTTCAACTCCCGGTCTGATCACTAGGCCACCTTGACCCGTTTTGCACCTGCTGTGCAGGCAGGGTATATGGATATGCGGGATCTGTACCCCGTGCGGTCTACTCTGCCGGACCATATGGATTGGAGTGATGTAGGAGGCATCACTCCTCCCCGTGGACCTCTTCTGACGCCGTTTGATGGACCCAGGCCACACCCGAGTCCTTATGGACTGCAGGCTCCCCAGGATCGGCTGTTTCCAGATGATCACGTTCAGCTCCCATGACATGAGGGTAACTTCTATGAGGATTACTACGGGAATGTCTGAGCTGATAGTAGCACCACGAGTATTGTAACAGTTATATCGTCCACCGTCCTGCATGACTCGTGGGATATGACTTAGTGTGTACCACTTTCTGGAGGTGTAGAAAAATAATGTATAGGAGCTTGGGATGCCTCCGATGAGATATGATCTTCCTTTCACCGTAGTTGTACTCCGTTTGGTCTTGTACTAAACCTTGTATGGTGTGTATGACGATGGAATAAATGTAGCAGTTTCTGTATTTACCATGTCATACGGATGAACATCTTGTATTCCGAGTTATCCTTTGCATTCTACATTTCTCCGGTGTCCCCGAGGCGAACCACCACAACCACTGGATGCGGCTCACTCCCCACAACACGTAGATGTGCTCCGCCGTCGTTTTGGTCGCCGGAGCACGAAACCCGCACCGCACTGATACGTGTCCAACGTATCTATAATTTATGAAGCATTCATGCTATTTCATTATCTGTTTTTAATGATTATGGGCTTTATTATACACTTTTATATTACTTTTGGGACTAACCTATTAACCGGAGGCCCAGCCCATATTGTTGTTTTATTTCCTGTTTCAGTATTTCGAAGGAAAGGAATATCAAACGGAGTCCAAACGGAACGAAACCTTCGGCTGCGTGATTTTTGGGAAGAATATGATCCTAGAGGCTTGGAGTTCACGTCAGAAAATCCTCGAGGAGGCCAGGAGATAGGGCCCCCCCTATCTCGTGGGCCCCTCGAGCACCCCCCGACCGACTTCTTTCGCCTATGTAAGCCTACGTACCCTAAAACCATCGAATATCACAGTAGATCGGTAGTTCCGCCGCCGCAAGCCTCTGTAGCCACCAAAAACATCTCGGGAGCCTGTTCCGGCACCCTGCCAGAGGGGGAACCCATCACCGGTGGCAATCTTCATCATCCCGGCGCTATCCATGACGAGGAGGGAGTAGTTCACCCTCGGGGCTGAGGGTATGTACCAGTAGCTATGTGTTTGATCTCTCTCTCGTGTGTTCTCTCTATGGCACGATCTTGATGTATCGCGAGCTTTGTTATTATAGTTGGATCTTATGATGTTTCTTCCCCTCTACTCTCTTGTGATGAATTGAGTTTCTGTCATGCGGTTCTGCGTGGCACGAGCACCTATGGGGCAGGGGGGCCCCTTCTAGTCCGGCAAGGGTGCGGGCGCATCTGAGAAGCGATCGAGTCGAGCACGCTGGGAAGCGGGAGATTTTACCCAACCCGGAGCTCTCCGGGGAGATAAAACTCCTACTGATGCTTTGTGTTTGTATTTGTTCTTGCTTGAGAGCACGAGCGGGTGGTGGTGTTGGGTGTGGCGAATGAACCCAACCCCAGTGTGGAAAAGTTCCGAACCCCTTATACGTGCGCATGGGCCTCCCTTTTATAGTCTAAGGGGGTCACCGACAGGTGGCAGCGTACAAAGAGGGGCAGAAAGGTAAAAACGCAGGTTGGTACAACAGTGTTCAACAGTGTCCCCTACCTAACTCGGCAGGGGACAAGGGCATTTAATGCCCGTCCGGTCGCCCCAACAGTGCAAGGAAACGACCGTTAGGGGCGCCACCGATCGCCACGATGGCCTCCTTGTCAGCCTTGCTTGCCACCTCGCACCGCATGGCTGCACAGCACCTCGCCACGTGCCCCTGGGATGGCCCTAGAGTGACACGTCGTTGGATGCGCTGGAGCTTGGGTGTAGAGTGGCAACCTTGCCGCGGCAAGTGCCTTGCCGCGGCCCTTCTCTTGTCGCGCTGGCAAGCTTGCCGGTCGCCGGGCCTTGCCGGGACGCGCGGGGCGTCGTGGCAAGTCTTCTGGAGGCGCCTTGGTTGGCCTTCCCGGCAAGCTCCCCTTGCCGGTGTCTTTGTCCTTCCCGGCAAGCTCCTCTTGCCGGGGCCTTGTCTACTTGGTTGACACTTTGTTCTTGAATGGCAGTAATAGGAAATGACGGAGGGTCTTGGCGGATGCCCAACAAGCCTTGCCGCGGGGTGCTGCGACTGCCCGTGCGCAAGTTCGGGGTACTAAGGTACCCCTACTTTAGTACACCGACAGAGCCCCGTGCACTGGCCATACTGCGGTGAAGCGTTGTTGGGCGGGCCAGCAGTCTGCGAACACGCGTGGCCTGGGTCCACTGTCCGGACTCCGTGTCCACGCGTCCTCTCGCAAGCGCACGCGTCAATTGCGGCGTCGTGGGAAGAACGTGGTCAATACTTAACTCCAGGAAATGCGTAACGTTCGCATCCCCTGTTTATAAGCAGAGGAAGCGGGGCCGTTCCCCCACTTTTGCCACTTGCAGTTCCTTCCTCCAAAAGCCCCGCCGCTCCCCTCCACTTCCCGAGTTGAAAGAGAGCAGCGCTTCGCCGCCCATCACCGCCGTCGCCGCCGTCACCTTCGCCTTCCCCCATTGCTTCGCCATGGCTCAAGACCGGAAGGCTGCAAAACTCTTGAAAGGCTTCAAAACTGCAAAGTCGGCGGCGCTAGAACTCGGCGCTGCGCGCAAAAGCATGTGCTTTTCCTCCCGAGCTCACCCGAGGCGTTGCGGCGGAGTTCTACCTCTTCGGGTCGGCGGAAGCGGGCGCATCCGCGCCGACGGTGCTTTCGCTGAAGCTTCCGTCGAAAAAGTGCCCCGAGAGGTACTACTTCTTCCTGTGTTCTTCTATTGCGGGCTCTGCCCACCTTTTTCGATTTTCTTTGCGACATCATGAACACCTCGGGTTTCGTCTTCTTGATTTCACCCCCAACGCCGTTCGACAATGGCGGTTTCGCTACCTCTGCGAGAACTTTGTTGGCATCCTCCCCAATGTTGCTCTTTTCCGTCATTATGTCTCCCCTCGGGCGAAGGGAACCAGCGCCAGCGGAATCGCTGGACCTCCCGGATGGGCATGAAGGAGGTGTACTTGGACAGGCGAGCCCGCGGCAAGTGGGGCGAGTGGAGGCGGTGGTGCTGGATCTGTGATGCCGATCGCCGCCATTCACCCAGCTGCGCCAGAACCGGGTGGTGCGTGGCAGCGGCGAGGCGCTCTGTCGCCCGATGGCGCCAAGCGGCGATCGCCACCACCTGAATCCTCCGGCTCGAGCATGCAGACTCTAGCACAGGCAGTTAGTGCGGATTTCGCCGCCCGTTACGCCGCTCCCCTGCAAAAGGGGAGGCCCGCTGGCTGTTTGGCGGCGGCGGATATCATGATGCTGCATCGAGGCCTCAACTTCAACTTCACGGTTCGGGCTTGACGCGATCTTGAGGAGATGTTCAAGCATAGCGCCAATCATCGAGTGGTTGAGCTGCTGTGGGCGTCATCCTGTGCAACAATTCCCGCGCGATAGCATCTGCGCAATGATGCGGTGCGACTTCGCGCGGGATAAGTGCAATTGGATAGAGCGACGCCGAGGTCGTGCAGCAATTCTTCGATAACTTGGTGGAGGTGGCGTCAACTCCGACGGCGAAGCTCCTCACCAGCGCCACCGCCAGCGAGTTGGCGTACATTGCTAGCAGGGCGAAGCGGCGGCGTAGCTGCTGTGGCGAAGTTTGGCTTCCGCGGTTGGCGGGCGGATGCTGGTGGCGGCAAGCCTTGCCGCCGGGAAGATCTTGCCGGAGAAGTCGATGGCGAAGGGAGGCCAGTCGAAGCGGCGAGCCGCCCGGCGCGGCGGCCAGCCATCTTGAACAACTTGCGCAGGGGAGCCCCAGCGCAGCCCCAATTCCGACGAGAAGGCGTCTCCGTCGAGTTGGAGAGCTGGCGAGGAGCAGGCCGACCAGCAGCCCAGCGCGCCGTGGGACACGCTCCACATGCTGGCGATACTGTTGCAGCAGGAGGGTCGAGGCGCGCGCCGGCAACTGGCGAGTCTTCCCGAGCCGCCATGCTGATCTGCCGCAGCCCTCGGCAGCGCGGAGGAGCCTACTCCTCCGCCACACCGCAGAGAGGGTACAGGAGTTCGACCTCTCCGCTGAGCTCCGATGACGATGAAGAGGAGGAGGATGAGGAGGGTAAGGCTTTCTCCTTCTTGTACTCCTCTTTCTTGATCTCTGTGGTTGCTTATCTTGTATCTGATTCGCTTCTCTCCAAATCCTGATTCGCTTCGGGACTTTGGCGAGAGGGCGGCGAAAGGCCAAGATCCTGTGGTCGACATCGGGGACGATCTGCCGTGACGACGGAGGATACGCCCGAGACCACTTTGCGGACCCGATCCCTTCTCCTCGCGGCAGCCCCAGACTGGCCCAGCGTAAGTGCTCGGTTCACTTCTGTTGTGGGGCGCGCATGGGTGCTTTTCCTTTTTGCTGACACCTTGATTGCTGGTTCATTTGTGTAGGAGCAGAATGGGCCCGCCAGGAGCAATCAGAGGCCGACCCGGAGGTGTCGTCGGCTTCGACTACACCACCAAGGACCGATTCCCTGATATGGGAGCACTCTTTGGCAAGGAAGGGACCTCCGGCAAGGGGCGGAACCAGTGAGCCCCCAGTGGTGGAGCCCATGATCACAGAGCCCAGCACAGGTGACCCTCCTTGTCGGAAACTTTCCCCTGGGTTCTTCTGATTTTCTTTTGGGATGTTTTGCTTGACTTTTCCTTCCTTTTCCTGTCTTCAGATCCTCCTCTTGGGGACCTGATGGAAACTGAGGCCACCGGCGAGGAGGGCGCATGCGGCAACACTGGGGATGTCACCGCCGATGAGGAAGAGGCCGGCGCTGACGAGCCCGCCGACGAGGAGGCCGCCAAGGCTGCTGGTGCAGGAGCCGGCGAGGGGTCGGGCGGTCGCACTAACGACCCGGAGGATGCAGGAGCGCAAGGCGCTACACCGACCGCCGACTCCTCCGCCGCTGACGTGGCATCGGGCTCCGAGGAGCCCCAGCCAAGTGCTTACTTGAAGGCCGGCGAGGGCGTATATATCAAGCTTCCTAGGCGTCGAGCTCGAGGCGCCCGGTTGAAGGAGGAGTTTGTGAGGAAGTACTACGCCTCTCTTTGGGCTGGCGGTGGTCGACAGGCCAAGCAGCAAGCGGCCAGTCTGAGGAGGACCAGCTGCTCAGCTGGTGTCACTCTACCGCGCCCGACAAGCGAAGCTTGAGTCGGAAGCGCTTGTCGCAGCAGCGGGAGTTGACATAGAGACATGCGCAAAACTCTGGAACCGCAACCAGTGAGGCCCTCCGATCCATTTGCAGGAGAGCGCAGCTCAGCGAGGCAAAGGCGTTCATCTGGAGAAGGCTGAAGCCGAGGAGCAGCGAGGCTCGCCGCGAGGAGATGTCCAGCGGGAAGGCGAGCCGACCTGAAGAAAGCCAGTCTGGACAGTCATGAGGAGGAGCTCGAGGCACGAGAGCGATCGCTGGCGGGACACTCAAGGAGGCAAAGGGCCTTGCCCATGCCTGCCGAGGCCGCCAAGAAGGATTTAGAGGAGAGGTGGCGGCTGGAGGCGGATATGGGGAAGAAGAGCGAAGAGCTTGCCGCACTCCAACATGAGCCGAGAAGGATGCACTTGCCCATGGTGATCTGCAAGCTCAACTTGCGAAAAAATCAAGGAGCTAAACGCGCCAAGGACTCAAGCTGATCTGGAGCTGAAGTTGGCCACCTTGGCGGAGGCGCTGGACGCCACCAAGAAGTGAGAGGGCGACTTGAGGAAGGAGCTCAAGGCGGCGTGGAGCTGGCAGCGAGACGCCGAGGCCAGAACACCTTCAAGACCACGGTGGAGCTCGGGCGGAGGGCCTCGTCAATATCGCTGCATCTATCGGCGAGGCTGGCGGAGCTTGGTTTGGCGGGCTTTGGGTATTCTCTTGAGAAAATCTCAGCCAGGCGCCAAGCTCACGCTTTTCTTCAAGGATGTGGTGGCGGCTCTCCGGCAGCTCGAGAAAGGATCCGGCAGCTGGCCCAGCGAGTCGGCGATCTGCACCAGGTCTGGAGAAGGTGTTGGTGAAGATACTTTTCCGCAACCGGCGTCGACCTCACCGTGCCACCAAGAAGCTGCCGGCGGTGGCGATCTCGAAGAGCTCAAAGCCATCGTCGCACCCATCATGGACAAGATCAGCGAAGTTAGGAGGGTTGACGGCGGCGTGTGGATTAGGCGCCCTTCTTCTCCTTTTTCTGCCGCTGCATTTTCAGTTATGAGAACAATCTAGTCCATGCCACAATAAGTCATTCTTCTAATATAACTTTATTACAGGCCTTTATGCGCTATATTACTTCCTTTACTTGATTACGTGCCTTGTATGTTTTACCCTCGCTTTGAGGGAACTTGGCGCTAACACGCTCGCTGAGTCTTGAACATCAAGCACTCTGTTGGCGGTGTTGCTTCCGCAAGAAAACCTTGTCGGGTCGGTTGTAGCTCACTTTCATTGTTGAGCGGACTCGAAACAAAACAAGGGCGCAACTTAGCCACGAGTTGGTTCCTCCGCGCTGGAGTTTTCCATACAAGGCACGATGGTTCGAGAATGTAACTTAAAATTTAAAACTGACTATGCTCAAATTTTAGCAACTTAGCTTTTACGTAAATCTGCGTCCCGGCAAGGTTAGATTCCTCTGACGGCGCCTGGTCCAAACCTATCTTCCCTCCCCCGAGGGAACTTGTGGGCGGAGGAGTCTCCTTTGAGAAGAAAGAAAGAAAATAATGATATGGAACCTTAAGGTTCGCTATTGCTACGGGGTAAGTGCTGCACAAACTGTCGGATATAGATGCAAAATGAAAGGAAGATGCATTAAATTTGACAAGGTGTGCGAGGCACATAAACTTTATTTACACTGCAGGCTGCGCCCGCTTTGTACAAAGGGTTACATGCGACAATGACAAGGCTTATACAAAAGGTGGTTGCGGAGCAGGTCCGGCAACCGCGCCTTATGGGTAAAACTTGCGAAGGTGCTCTATGTTCCAGGAGTTGCTCACCGGAATGCCATCTTCGGTCTCAAGGCGGACAACACCGGGCCTAGTGACTCGTTTCACCCGATAAGGGCCTTCCCACTTCGGTGTCAACTTGTTTGAATTCTTGGCGGATTGAACACGCCGAAGAACAAGGTTGCCTTCCTCGAAGCTTCGGGCATTTACTTTGCGGCTATGGTAGCGGCGCAAAGCTTGCTGGTAGCGAGCAGCTCACACATCAGCCTGAAGACGATCCTCCTCGAGGAGCAGCGCATCATCTTGTCGTAGCTGCTCTTGCTCAAGCTCATCGTAAGCGAGCACTCGAGGTGATCCGTATACGAGTTCCATGGGGAGAACTGCCTCTGCTCCGTAAACAAGAGCAAAGGGTGTCTGGCCAGTGGCTCAATTTGGTATCGTTCTGATTGACCAAAGAACCACTGGCAGCTGCTCAATCCAATTTTTCCCGCACTTGCGCAGCCTGTCGAAAGTTCTGGTCTTGAGCCCGCGCAGCACTTCAGCGTTTGCCCTCTCTGCTTGACCGTTGCTTCTCGGGTGAGCAACAAAAGCGAAGCAGATCTTGGTGCCAAGATCTTGGACGTATTGCATGAAGGCGCGGCTCGTGAATTGTGTGTCATTGTCGGTGATAATCCTGTTAGGGATTCTGAAACGACAGACAATTGACCTGAAGAACTTGATGACTGACTGTGCTGTCACCTTTCTCACTGGTTCCACTTCCAGCCACTTTGTGAACTTGTCGATTGCAACGTACAAGTACTCAAAGCCCCCGACAGCTCGGGGAAAGGGGCCGAGGATGTCGAGCCCCCAAACCGAAAATGGCCAGGATAAAGGGATTGTTTGGAGAGCTTGAGCTGGTTGATGAATCTGTTTGGAGTGGAACTGGCACGCTTCGCACTTGGTTACTTGTGCAGTTGCATCCTGGAGGGCTGTCGGCCAAAAGAACCCTTGCCGGAAAGCTTTGCCGGCAAGCGCTCTTGCGCCAATGTGGTGACCACATATGCCTCCATGTATCTCTGCCAACAGCTCTTGTCCTTCTTCCCGGGAAATGCACTTCAATTTCACTCCGTTGAATCTCCTTTTGTACAGTATGTCATCGACAAACTGGTACATACTTGATTGCCGGGCTACTTTTTCCGCTTCCTCTTGTTCCTCGGGAAGTTCTCCTGTCTGAAGGAAATGGACTATTGGCTGTGCCCAGGTTGGAGCTTGTGGCTCGACAACAAGGACTAAAGGCGCAAACGGCTGCGGGAACATCTGTTTCTACGGCAAGGATCAGGGATCCTGCCGGAGCGTGATGTTCCCCGGCAAGCATGTCGGGACACAGCTTGTCGGGAACGTCTGCTTCGACGAAACAAACCCCAAGGCTTGTCGGAGCGGACTGCTCCTCAGCACTTTCTGTGTTGAGCCTAGGAACCTTCTTGGCGGCGGCTTCAGGGAGCTCTGCCGGAAAGTGGTCGCCAGCAGGCAATTTTCTCTTCTTGCTCTGTCCAGTTGATGGTGTGACGGATGGCTGAGCCAGCTTGAGCACAAAAATTCCTGGTTCCACAGGCAACTTAAGTGCGGCACATTTTGACAGGCCATCTGCGATGTCATTCTGAGCTCTTGGAACATGTTCCATTTGCAGGCCGTCAAAATGCTCCTCTAGCTTCCTTACTTCATCAATGTATGCTTCCATAGCGGACTCTGGTAATCTTTGTTGACTTGGCGGACGACAAGCTGTGAGTCGCCCCTAACAATAAGTTTCTTAATCCCAAGCTCTGCTGCTATCTCGAGTCGGCAAGCAAGCCTTCATACTCCATGATATTATTTGTTGCTTGCTCCTTGGGAAAGTGCATTTGGACCACATACTTGAGGTGCTCTCCGGTGGGGGCGACAAGTAGTACGCCCGCACCGGCGCCTTGCAGCGAGAAGGCACCATCAAAGTACATGATCCATTCTTTGCTAACTTCCTTGACGGGGATGCTCTTCTCTAGAGTTCCTTCATCCGGTGTTGGCGTCCATTCTGCTATAAATTCTGCCAAAGCTCGGCTCTGAATAGTTGAAGTACTTTCAAACTTGAGGCCAAAGCTCGACAATTCCAGCGCCCACTCAACAATCCTGCCTGTTGCTTCCGGATTCTGCAGTATCCTCTTCAACGGAAAGCAAGTGACAACTGTGATCTCATGTGCTTGAAAGTAATGGCGCAGCTTCCTTGAGGCCATGAGTAGGCAGCAACAACTTCGCAGACACACAGTACCTTGATCTAGCCCCCAAAAGGCCGACAAAAGTAAACTGGGCGCGACCTTCTTCTTCTGCTTTTTCTTCCGGCAATCTGCAGATCCATCCTTGGCGGAGCCAGAACTCGTCGGATCAGGGCTTGCCGGTCCAGAGCTTGTCGGGGAAGCCCCCTGCTTTTCGCTGGACTCGCTTGCCGTGGCTAATGGCTCATCATCTGCCTCCCTTTCCGCCACTAACGCAACACTAACCACTTGATTTGTTGCCGCTAGGTATAGCAGCAACTTCTCTTGTGGCTTAGGTGCGACAAGTGTTGGTGGAGGACAAATATTTCTTCAAGTCTTGCGCAAGCAGCCTCCGCTTCCGGAGTCCATTTCATGGGACCCGCCTTCTTCAAGATTTTGAAAAATGGCAGGGCGCGTTCAGCAGACTTGGAAATGAATCTACTAAGAGCAGCAACGCAGCCAGCAAGGCTTCGCACATCCTTGACGTGCTTTGGTGCTTCAGTTTGCTCAATGGCCTTGATCTTGTCGGGATTGGCTTCAATCCCCCTCTGAGACACAAAGAACCCGAGAAGTTTGCCGGCAGGAACTCCGAACACACACTTCTCGGGGTTCAACTTGAGATTGACCTTGCGCAGATTTGCAAAAGTCTCATCCAAATCTTGGATCAGAGTCTCTTTGTCCTTGCTCTTGACCACTATGTCATCCATGTAAGCTTCTACATTTCTGTGTAGCTGTGGCTCAAAAGCATGGCTGACTACTCTTGCAAATGTTGAACCAGCATTCTTTAGTCCGAAAGGCATCCGTATGAAGCAGTACATGCCACATGGAGTAATGAATGCGGTTTTATCTTCATCTTCTTCTGCCATGAAGATCTGATGATATCCTGAGTATGCATCAAGGAATGAAAGCAGATCACATCCTGTTGTGGAGTCGACGATCTGGTCAATGCGCGGCAAGGGAAATGGATCCTTGGGACAAGCTTTATTAACATCAGTGAAGTCAATACAAAGTCTCCACTTCCCGTTTGCCTTGCGCACGACCACTGGATTGGCTAACCAAGTCGGATGTAGCACTCCTCGGACCAGGCCTGCTGCTTCCAACTTCTTGATCTCTTCTGCAATGAACTCTTGTCTCTCCACTGCTTGTTTTCTGACTCTCTGCTTGACGGGCCGTGCGTGAGGGCAGACGGCAAGGTGGTGCTCGATTACTTCCCTGGGAACACCGGGGACGTCAGATGGTTGCCATGCAAACACATCGACATTCGCCCGCAGGAAAGCAACGAGCGCGCTTTCCTATTTAGGATCAAGCGTGGCACTCATGGTGAAGGTACCACCAGTGCCGTCCTCCTTGGCGGCCACTTTCTTGGTCTCTGGTGAAGTTGTCTTTGCCTTCTTGCACTTGCCGGTGGAGCTCGATGGTGCGTCCTCGACGGTAGCGCAGCACTCCGAAGAGGTGCGCTTGCTGGAGTGGGCATCAGAGCTCCTCTTGCCGGACTTGGCCTTCTTCTTCCCCCCGGGAGCTTCAGCGGCAAGTGGTTTGCGCTCTGCTGCGGCTGCTGCTTCCCGGTAGATCTTGTCGGTGTAGATAAGTGCGTCCTTCTTGTCGCCTTGGATAGAAATGACACTTATCGGACTAGGCATCTTGAGCACATTGTAGGCGTAGTGAGATGCTGCCATGAACTTGGCAAGCGCTGGACGGCCTAGTATCCCATTGTAGGGCAATGGGAAATCAGCAACATCAAATGTGACTTTTACGTCACGAAATTCAGCTCGCTGCCAAAGGTCACCGGCAGCGTGATCTTCCCGCCGTCTTGCTCCTTCGGTTTATCCTGAAAGGTACCAGTCTCTTGAGCTTCATTGTCGGGGATCTGGAGCTTCTTGAGCACTGCGGAGGAGATCAGATTCAGGCCGGCCCCGCCGTCAACCAACATCTTCGTGACCTTGAGGTTTCGGATTGTTGGTGAGACCAACATCGGCAAGCACCCGACCGCAGTGATGCGATCAGGGTGATCCTCAACATCGAAGATGATGGGCGTGCTGGACCACTTTAGAGGCTTGCGCGACTCGACGGACGGCTCCGCTGCGCTCACTTCTCGCACCCACTGCTTGAGTTGGCGGTGCGAGGTGTGCAGAGAGGCACCGCCGTCGATGCACAATACCTCCGTTGCCTTCTGAAACTCTTGGTCATCAGTCTCATCTTCCTCCATCTCATCATCCTCATCTTCATCTTCGTCCTTGTCGCGGCCCCGGGTAGGTCTGTCACCTTGCCGCTGTTTGGGTTTGCCGTGGCGCCCTCCCCGGGCAGGAAGCTTCTTGCCAGATCCCCCGCCACCTTTCTGGGCCTTCTCCTTGTTGCGGCGCTCGTACTCAGCTTTCTGTAGCTTCGCCATCTGCTCAACTTTCTTGCAGGCTTGGAGGTCATGGCCCTTGGTGCGATGGATCTTGCAATATTGCTTGCGAGCCATCCGCTTGTCGGCCACCACAGCCTTGCCGGACTCACTAGCTTTGGCCTTGTCGAGCCACCTCCGTCGCCGGAATGCTCGACAACTAGCACATCCTTAGCCTTTCTTTTTTTGTTGTTCCGCCTCCGGTTCTTCCTTGCAGGCGGCGTCCTCCTTGTCGAGATCATACGCTCCCGCAATCTCTCCGGGATTTTCCTCCTCCTCGGCCGTGCACACTTGTCGGCCGAGTGTACAGCTCGCGACATCTCTAATCTTGCACATCGCCATCTCCTCCCTCATCTCTACTGTTCGCCGTTCGATGGAGCAGCGATAACGCGCAGCAGGTGGGCGTCGAGGATGTTGCGCTGCACTGGCTGAATCTCTGTATGTACTTGCGCAGGGTTCTCCCTCATACGGGCGAGCAAGTGAAGGTCGCTCTCTGGCCATGAGGCTTGTGGCACTTTGTGAAAGCGCCGACAAACTGATAGCACGAGTCGCCCCCGAAGAAATGGAGTTCTCCGGCAAGTGCATGAGCCAAGATATGGCGTTAGGCTTGAGCACCAGCGAGGAAGTAGTTGGCGAGGATCTTCTCATCGCCCGGCCTTTGCACCGCGATGGTGTAGATCTTTGAGAACTCCGACGGATGTATCCTGCCATCGTACTTCTTGGGCACGTCGGGCTTGAAGTTCTTGGTGCTGGGCCATTGGACTTGCCGCGAGCTCACGGGTGAGCGCAGGGCAACCTGCCGCTCTGACAAGTCGCTGGTTCCCGGCGCATGCATATCGACGATGGGCCAGCGCCTTTGGTCAGATTGACGTCGCGCTTCCCTGCGCTCGTGGCGCGGTAGGAGCATCTTCGTGTCGTCGTTCTTGGAGAACGTGGCGTTGATCGCGGCGGGTTCGCGGGTCCGACGATGTGGTGGTGTCGGCGTCAAGGTTGGCCCGACAAGCCGGCGACCTCGGCCTTCGGGGCGGGGGTGCGTGGTGGTGGCACCCCCAGCGGTCTTGTCGACGTCGGCTGCGCGGCGCCTGCCGAGAACTTCGATCTTCGGTTGCGGGGCTTGTCGCGGTTGGCGAAGCCGATGAGGCTATAAATGGTCATCCTCCAGTCGTCAATCTTGTGTGGCGCTGGAGGGTAATCTAGAAGCAGCTGGGCTCGGGCCAGCGCTTCCTCTGCAGTCTTGGGTGGCGGTGGCGACGAGAGGCGTGAGGAGCAGGATGTGCTCGGACTCCCAACTGGATTGGAAGGAGCAACACCCAGTCCGGGCGACCGTACCTCACTCGCGCCAGCATGCTGGCGTGCATGCTGGTCTCGAACGTCCCGCGACCCACCAGCTTGGCCTTGCTCCAACGCGAGCACGGTGCTAAGGACACCGGGGCGTTGTCGACCTTGCACCTCCTGGGAAGGGTGTGGTGTCTGCGCGATGCGCCGACGCTTGCGGGGCCTTGTTTTTGACACTGTGACGGCGTGAGACCCACCGTCGGCGCCCGCTCCTCCGCCGGCGTCCACTCCACCGCCCGCTTGCTCCTGCGGTGGTGGTAGAATCGATGTAGACGGAGCGGCCACCTCCAAAGGATTCTTCTTTGGTGGCATGTTGATGAAGGCGTTGATGTAGGCCGAGATCTGGATCGGATGCTCACGACCTCGACCCCCCTACAGGCGCGCCAAAGATGTCGTCTTGATTCTGCGAGCACGAGCACCTATGGGGCGGGGCCCCTTCTAGTCCGGCAAGGGAGGCGGAGGCGCATGCAGGCAGATCGAGGTCGAGTCGGCGGAAGCAGGCGATTTTACCCAGCTTCCGAGCTCTCAGGAGATAAAACTCCTCTGGATGCTTTGTGTTTGTATTTGTTCTTGCTCGAGGCCTTGGTGGTGGTGTTGGGTGTGGCGAATGAACCCAACCCCAGTGTGGAAAAGTTCCGAACCCCTTCTACGTGCGCATGGGCCTCCCTTTTATAGTCTAAGGGGGTCACCGACAGTGTGAGTGTAGAAAGAGGGCAGAAAGAGTAAATGAGTTGGTACAATGTTGTTCAAGAGTGTCCCCTACCTAACTCTAACGGCAGGGGACAAGGGCATTTAATGCCCGTCCGGTCGCCCCAACAGTGCAAGGAAACGACCGTTAGGGGTGCCACCGATCGCCACGATGGCCTCCTTGTAAGCCTTGCTTGCCACCTCGCACCGCATGGCTGCACAGCGCCTCGCCACGTGCCCCTGGGATGGCCCTGGAGTGACACGTTGTTGGATGCGCTGGAGCTTGGGTGTAGAGTGGCAACCTTGCCACGGCAAGTGCCTTGCCGCGGCCCTTCTCTTGTCGCGCCGGCAAGCTTGCCGGTCGCCAGGCCTTGCCGGAGCAGCGAGCGTCGTGCAAGTCTTCTGGGCGCCGGTTGAGCCTTCGGCAAGCTCCCCTTGCGGGGTCTTTTCCTTCGACAAGCTCCTCTTGCCGGGCCTTATCTACTTGGTTGACACTTTGTTCTTGGTGGCGGTAATAGGAAATAGCGGAGGGTCTTGGCGGATGCCAGCAAGCCTTGCAGCGAAGTCTTTATGTTGCCCGTCGCAAGTTCGGGGTACTAAGGTACCCCTACTTTAGTACACCGACAGTTTCCCTCTTGAAGTTATCTTATCGGATCGAGTCTTTGATTTGAGAACACTTGATGTATGTCTTGCCGTGTTTATCTGTGGTGACAGTGGGATATCTCGTGCCACTTGATGTATGTTTTGGTGACCAACTTGCGGGTTCCTTCCATGAACCTATGCATAGGGGTTGGCACACGTTTTATTGACTCTCCGGTAGAAACCTTGGGGCACTCTTTGAAGTACTTTGTGTTGGTTGAATAGTTGAATCTGAGATTGTGTGATGCATATCGTATAATCATGCCCACGGATACTTGAGGTGACAATGGAGTATCTAGGTGACATTAGGGTTTTGGTTGATTTGTGTCTTAAGGTGTTATTCTAGTACGAACTCTTGAATAGATTGAACGGAAAGAATAACTTTGAGGTGGTTTCGTACCCTACCATAATCTCTTCGTTTGTTCTTCGCTATTAGTGGCTCTAGAGTGACTCTTTGTTGCATGTTGAGGGATTGTTATATGATCTATCCATGTTATTATTTTTGAGAGAACTTGCACTAGTGAAAGTATGAACCCTAGGCCTTGTTTCCTATCATTGCAATACCGTTTACGACACTTTTATCATTAGTTATCTTCCTGTTTTTATATTTTTCAGATTACAAAAACCTATATCTACCATCCATATTGCACTTGTATCACCATCTCTTCGCCGAACTAGTGCACCTATACAATTTGCCATTGTATTGGGTGTGTTGGGCACACAAGAGACACTTTGTTATTTGGTTGCAGGGTTCCTTGAGAGAGGACATCTTCATCCTACGCCTCCCACGGATTGATAAACCTTAGGTCATCCACTTGAGGGAAATTTGCTACTGTCCTACAAACCGGTGCACTTGCAGGCCCAACAACGTCTATAAGAAGAAGGTTGTGTAGTAGACATCAAGGTCTTTTCTGGCGCCGTTGCCGGGGAGTGTAGCAATTTTGGTGAGTGGAACTTGGTAAGGAAACATTTATATAGTGTGCTGATATTTTCTGTTACTTGTCACTATGAAACTAATCCTTTGAGGGGGCTTGTTTGGGGTATCTTCACTAACGAGAAAAACAAAGAGTTGCTCCTCAACCCTCTTGAACTTTATGAAAATATTTACTTTGAGATTCCTTCGGGTATGATAGAGAAACTCCTAGCTAATCCATTTGCAGGAGATGGAACATTGCATCCCGATTTACACCTTATCTTTGTGGATGAAGTTTGTAGATTATTTAAGCTTGTAGGTATTCCCGATGATGTTGTCAAAAGGAAGGTCTACCCTTTATCTTTGCAGGGAGATGCATTAACATGGTATAGGCTATGTGATGATACGAGATCTTGGAATTATAAACGATTGAAGCTGGAATTTCACCAGAAGTTCTATCCTATGCACCTTGTTCATCGTGATCGTAATTACATATATAATTTCTGGCCTCGCGAAGGAGAAAGCATCGCTCAAGCTTGGGGGAGGCTTAAGTAAATGTTATATTCATGCCCCAGTCATGAGCTCTCCCGGGAAATGATTATTTAGAACTTTTATGCTCGACTTTCTCTTGATAATCGCAACCTGCTCAATACTTCCTGTGCTGGTTCTTATAGGCTGAAGACTATTGATTTCAAATGTGACTTATTGGAAAGAATTAAATGCAACTCTGAAGATTGGGGTTCCTACGATGGTAAGGAGTCAGGTATGACACCTAAGTTCGATTGTGTTAAATCTTTTATGGATACCGATGCTTTCCGTGGATTTAGCGCTAAGTATGGACTTGACTCTGAGATAGTAGCTTCTTTTTGTGAATCTTTTGCTACTCACGTTGATCTCCCTAAAAAGAAGTGGCTTAAATATAATCCTCCTGTTAAAGTGAAAGTAGTTGCACCTATTACAGTCGAAGAAAATACTATTACCTATAGTGATCCTATTATTCCTACTACTTATGTTGAAAAACCTCCTTTTCCTGTTAGGATAAAGGATCATGCTAAAAGCTTATTTGTTGTTAAGTAGAGTATACTAGGACTTATACACCTCCTGAGCAAATTAATGTTGAACCTAGTATTGCTATGCTTAAAGATCTCTTGGATGATGATTTAGATGGGCATGTTATTTATTTCTGTGGTGAGACTGCTAATATTGCTAGACCAGATACTAAGACTCGTAGACCTGTAGTAGGCATGCATGTCATTTCTGTTAAAATAGGAGATAATTGTTATCATGGCTTGTGTGATATGGGTGCTAGTGCTAGTGCAATACCTTGTACCTTATATCAAGAAATTATGCATGACATTGCACCCATTGAATTAGAAGACAGAAGACATTGATGTTTCTATTAAGCTTGCTAATAGGGATACCATTAAACCCTTTGGGATTGTTAGAGATGTTGAAGTTTTGTGTGCAAAGGTTAAATACCCTGCTGATTTTCTTGTTCTTGGTTCCCCACAAGATGAGTTTTGCCCCATTATTTTTGGTAGACCCTTCCTGAATACAGCTAGTGCTAAGATTAATTGTGAAAAGAATA